>CM048844.1:18318236-20818236 GCA_026545765.1 Plantago major
CCAAAACACAACTCTACCATTTCACAGCAATTGTCATTGCTGGAATGGGCTTCTTCACCGATGCCTACGATCTTTTCAGCATTTCGTTGGTCACTAAGCTCTTGGGTCGCCTTTACTATACCCACCCTGGTTCTCTCAAGCCTGGCACTTTGCCTCCCAATGTCTCATCCTCTGTCTCAGGTGTTGCCCTAGTCGGAACACTAGCTGGCCAACTCTTCTTTGGTTGGCTGGGTGATAAGATGGGCCGGAAGAAAGTGTATGGTCTCACTCTAATCATGATGATCGTATGTTCAGTTGCCTCCGGCCTTTCTTTAGGGAGCAGCCCTAAGGCCGTTATGGCAACCCTCTGCTTCTTCAGATTCTGGCTTGGGTTCGGTATTGGAGGAGACTATCCTCTTTCCGCGACCATTATGTCTGAATATGCTAACAAGAAGACTCGTGGCGCATTTATCGCTGCTGTCTTTGCCATGCAGGGTATGGGAATCTTGTTCAGTGGAATCATTTCTCTCATAGTGTCCGCAGCGTTTGACAAGAGGTACGTACAAAGGAATTCAATTTCATTTAAAATATCGAACTTATAACAATATACTCCATATATGAAATCAATTCATCTGTATAGTGTGCGCAATTAACTGATTCATATGATTTGGATGATAGTTGGCCTTCCCCACGTATGAGGAGAATGCGGCAGCTTCCACAATTCCCAGGCCGACTACATATGGCGTATCATATTGATGGTTGGTGCGTTCCCTGCGGCAGTCACTTTCTATTGGCGTATGAAGATGCCTGAAACTGCCCGTTACACTGCCCTGGTTGCCAAAAATGCAAAACAGGCAACGCAAGACATGGGTAAAGTTCTAAATATGGAATTGGAAGTTGAAGCGGCAAAGGTTGACAGAATCGCACAAGATGAATCTCACAACTTTGGGTTGTTCTCAAAAGAATTCCTTCGACGCCACGGGCTGCACCTGTTTGGTACAATGTCCACTTGGTTTTTACTAGACATTGCCTTTTACAGCCAAAATCTGTTCCAGAAGGACGTGCTCAGCGGAATCGGGTGGATTCCACCTGCAAAAACAATGAATGCGGTTGGCGAAGTTTACCATATCTCAAGAGCTCAGACACTAATTGCATTGTGCAGCACAGTCCCAGGCTACTGGTTTACCGTCGCTTTCATTGACATTATTGGAAGATACATAATCCAAGTAGTCGGATTCTTTTTCATGACTGTATTTATGGTTGCCATTGCCATTCCATACGACCATTGGACACGAAAGGAAAACCGGATTGGGTTCGTAATAATGTACGCCCTGACATTCTTCTTTGCCAATTTTGGGCCTAATGCAACAACGTTCGTGGTGCCAGCTGAGATCTTCCCAGCTCGACTAAGGTCCACGTGCCACGGGATATCTGCTGCTGCAGGGAAAGCAGGTGCCATTGTCGGAGCATATGGTTTTCTTTACGCGGCACAAAGCACAGATCCAGCCAAGACCGATGCAGGTTACCCACCAGGTATCGGCATCAAGAAATCGCTGATTGCCCTAGCATGCATCAATGCACTTGGAATGATATGTACTCTTTTTGCGGTGCCTGAGGCCATGGGGAAATCACTTGAGGAAGCATCACAGGAGACTATGGAAAATAATGATGAGCCTGAAAACGTTTGATCCATTAATATGTACGTATAACATAGTTACAGAGCAACTATATGTGACTCTGTGTGCACTTTTTTCTTTTCTTTCTGTAGTAATCAAGCCTCATTTGGATGGCTCCTACCATTTCATGAAATTGAGAGTGACTCTTTACACTTGCTCTATCAGTGAAAAACAAAACAAGATCGCATTCTGACAGGATCGGTCATCGACCCTCACACAGGACCAACCGGTGGAACTCTAGAGATCGGTTCGGTAAACCTTATGTTCTCGTATACATGTCTGCTTGTTTTTAAACTATAAAACGTCTGTTGAAAAAATGTATTTCTTCTGGAGGGCGTGTTACCGCCTGGAGTAGTAATTTCTTGCCGGTGAAGACTTGACTCTTGAGACCCTCTTTTTAACTGAGAAAACCCCCAATATGTGACAGTTCATTGCATAACTCATTCGTTGATGCTTGAGGATACTTTCTGTTATCCCAGCACATTCACTGATAATCTATCATTTGCTGATAAATCGGTGGCATGAGGCGGACCACCTATCAAGCCTTTTATTTGTAATAAAATCAAGTCTTTTACGAATCTTGCTCAATATCAGCTTCTCCAAGATCGAAATCTACTCCCTGCATTCTAATTACTGGGCTTATTGAGAGCTCGAGAATATCGAGCCCAAGAGCTTGCTTCCAGTGGCTATGTTTTGGAGTAGCCTAGGCATACTGGAAAAGTGGAAATCATCCACTACTACCAGCAAATGCACCAAGATTCTGTATTTGATTTGAGCACTGAAACATTTCATGTCAGCAGTCATGTACCACCACCAGGAACAACGATGGTTAGATGTAGAAGCCCTGAGACAGGAATCACTTGTCCTTGTACTGTGTACACTCCAAAATATTAATACTCTTTAACCGAGCTGGGCTCACCCTGGTGGTAAGTCAATGAGTTCCAAATTTACATAAACTATAAAAGCACAAGTGTAAAGGGTAATTACACAGGAAATAGCAGGGTGTCAGGGATTGAATGAGTACTATATTGTACACCGAGAGAATAAAATTTTTAGTCTAACCCGGAATCCACAAAATTAAAAAATCTGAAAGACTTCTTCATGATTCATATATAATGCTCTATATAATGCATTTTTCTGAGATGTGGAATAATAGAAGCAATAAAACAAAATAAGAAGGGATAAAGCTAGAAAGGTTGAAGATTAGCAACTCAGTATCCTCTTAAGTTTGAAGGATACGGACTATATCTAGTAACGTTTGTACATGCAGAAATCAAAATGAATCCATAATATAAATTGCTTACTGCTGATTCCTGAAATGTGAGCTGCACAGGTATTTACAGTAGAGCTCAAAGTATATCAAAGGACTGGCTGGTAGCTAGCTAGCTTCTTCATTCATATAAAAGCAACATGTTAAAACTAAGTTGTTCAACTGACAGAAATAAGTTTCAGACATAGAAAATACTTGCATACATTTGTGAAAAATTAGTAAAAACTTAAACTTATCGCAGAACTTTTATGAGGACATAGATATGACCAAAATTACCAACCATCATAAATAACTTCTATATGTAAGTTTTAAACAATTGATTCCTATGCGCATTCCTGTAAGTTTATATTTGGAACTACTGGACTAAATTTAGCAAAACATTATCTCCTTTGAAAGAAAAAAAAGTAAGTCATATAACCTGATGAGAAACAGGTGTGAACATGAATATGTAATGGCATGTGTAGCAAAAGAATCAAAATCTAAACCATTTGAAACTTAAAAAAATAAATAATTGGGAGGTAGGTAAAATGTGACCCAGGCAACAACAGAGATTTATGAAGTGTAAGCAACCTATGAACCACTCTTAACAAGAGGAATACTGATAAAGTGAGCATTAACCATGTCCATAAATATAGCACGACCAAGACTTACAAAACAACTGATGAAATTGCAATAGCCAACTCAAAATGTACCTTGTAACGGCGAGTGCACACTACAAGCCACTAATCTGACCACAAAGTTTCTTTCTTTTTTTTCTAGCAGCCCATTCCACTGAGAAGCAGAGGCACACAAGTTGCACCACACAACAACCAGAACGAAAATTACTTCTAATGAGACGGGGTAAAGAAAACATTTTCAAGCACATAATATACCCTCAAACTGAGCGCTATTCTGCTGACCTGTTCATCACATTGAGCTTTTTAAATTTCTCATGTTTGAAGAACAACGAGATATGTGCTTACTTCTAGAATACTAATAAAGGATTAAGAGTAAACTGATATGAACTCGGATACTGTCAGTCTGCTTTTTAAATGTAATAACATAAAAAACAATGTCATCAAGTAAAATGCTACAATTCCTGTTTTGGTGTTTTTTGTGGTCTGATTAATAAAACCAATTTCTGCCAGATTCTGATCTTAACTGTGACAGATTACAAGCTTCATGTGGTGCTCAACATAATTCGCAGATGGAAAAAGCAGTTGTTGTAAAGTGAAAGCAGATTAAATTGTCAAATTCTGAACTAAGGTAATTAATTTCGAGAGAGAAGAAGTCCACATGTTCGATCATGCCGGCTTAAGGAAGAACTGACTGGGACGACATTTGTTAATTTCAAGTCAGAATGAATGAGCCAAGCATTTAATCGAACACATCATAGGCATTCCAATCTCAGAAAACATATTCAACAAATTTACAACGCATCCACCAACGTAGAGGCTAAGAATTTAATGGAACACTACGGTTACCTTAACTGAGCGACGCCACCGGAATCCAGTTGAGCCGATGACGCTAATTCCATCCTGAGCCCGGCGTTGCCGTGAATGTGTGTATGATCTGTGGATGGCTTTGCTTGTGGCTGAAGAGTAGCTTCCCAATAAATATTGATTGAGGAAAGAACACATCTTCCCATGAGTGGGTGAGTAGGGAGGGAATTCATCGGAGCGGTGCAGCGGTTGGAGACAGCCGGAAATTGGAATAGAGGCGACGGTTTTCCGCGCCGTTGAGAAGCGATGTGAAGCGGAAAGGGGAGGTAAGCTAAAGAAAAGAAATAAGAACGCGAGGTTTAAAATTGTTTTACGCTTTTAAGAAGTGCTAAACAAATTGACGCTTATTATATTGTCTAATACTGATAATGAGGCAAATATCTGGATACGGACAATGCCCTCAAGTCTCAAGATATGGACAATGTCCCTTTGAGAAACTCTCCTAAAACTGAAAAAGACTTGTATGTGTGCCTTGATTTGCCATGGATACATCACAGTTAGATTACTGCCCAGCTAAAGGAATGGAGGTTTAATGGTTAAATGCATAAATGAGCAGCCTAGTAACACTAAGCATACCGTCTACCATCTATTAACATCCCCCCTAGTACTGCTAGCCCTGCAGTGAACCTAGCAACAAAACATGCAAGACTTGGCAGTTTCTCAATGTCTACATCTATAGGAGTTTATTGCTATCCCAAAGTTAAAAGTACTTCCTAGTTCTTAGTATCCATCAGAAGTACATCCTTGTATTTACACTTTGTAGTTCATCCCATAACAGTATGAAGATATAGCCAACACTCTGCTTCAGCAACATATGCTCATTGATTTCAATTTTCAAGTATATGCACCAATAATACAATAGAAATGGACAAAAGGAGGACAGCACATAATAAAACAACTGAAACTATAATTCAAGAAGTTTGAATAATTTCCATGAACAATGCGTGAACAAGTATTCACGCAATCACATACATACAATTGCAACACAGAATGGACACAAGTATACCTACAATGAAGACAAACAACTCCATCATCACTTGCCAAAACATCCCTTTAACACCTATCACTCAACCACTTCAAGATATCCCCGCGAACAATCTCCACATTCTCATCCGTCTCACCGAACAACAATGAATGCATCATCCCATCATAAATCCGAATACTCTTATCCTCACTCCTTGCCCTCTCATACAGCTCCCTACTCACCTCCGGATCAGTAACCACATCAGCACTCCCATGTATGACAATAAACGGAATCTCAACATCACTGAGCTTACTCCCAACATGATCAGTCACCCTCAACAGCTCCATAACCGTCCCTAACCTCGGCTTACCCCGATACCTCACCGGATTCATCCCCCCTATAACCTTCTTCTCCTTCACCTTGACAGACTTATCCATCAAATCAGCCGTCGGCACAATCGCCAAAGTCGGCGCAAACCTCGCCAAAACCGTCAGTATCTCCGGAATCGGCCACTTGGGCCTCACCTTATCCGAAATCCTACACATGGGCGCCAACAAAACCGCACCTTTAAAAAAACCCGGACTCTTAAACCCAATCAACAAACAAATCGCACCTCCCATGGACTCACCATGGAGAAACCTCGGCACATTCTCAAAAATCGGATCTTTAGACGAAACGGAAGTGAAGAAATCCACACAGTCGTCAACAACGAGGTCAACGTTGGGTACGTAGGCTCTGAGGCCTTGTGATTGGCCATGGCCTTCAAGATCGAGGGCGAAACAGGCGAATCCGTTTTGGGCGAGGAAGATTGCAGTGGCCTGGAAAGTCCAGCTGATGTCGTTGCCATAGCCGTGGATCATGCAGATGATGCCACGAGGAGGGGTGGGGTGGAGGGGAAGCCATGAGCGGGTGAAGAGAGTGAGGCCTCTGGGTGAGGTGTAGGGAGAGGAGGTGGATTTGATGCCTTGTTGAGTGTAGTATTCTTCTTCTGGTGTGTTTCCCCAGTAATGGAGGAGGGTTTGGGTTTGCTGTGATTTTAATTCCTCCTCCATTTTTTGGGTGTTGAAGAAGAAGGAATTGGACGGGGATTTTTCTATTGTGGTTGTGGACGTTTTGTTGACTTGTTTGTTCTTGCTTGGGTGTGCTAACGTGCTAGTGTTACAAGTCAAAATTGGGTTGCTAAACCAAGATTACTCGTGGGTTCGAAATTTCTAATGATGGATTTCATTTTGATTTTATGGATTTCGTTTTTAATATTTTGGGCTTTGATATGAATTGCAAAATGTTATTGGAGATCCCTACTTCATAATTTTTCGGGAAAAAAAAAAAAAAAAAAAAACTCCATTGTCTTTGTAGGTATGAATTTACGTATTTCTCCAAAATGTTGAGAAAGTTGGAATTGCATTTGTGGTTGTAGAGGTTTCTTCGGTTCAACTCCAATAAAACTATATGTGGATAATTAATATTTTAAATATAGTTGGAATTCGAGTTGTTTGTGTGGACATATTGGAGTCTATGGAATAATCGGAATAAGCAAGTACACAAAAATTGAATGTATGAGCCGATGGATTCAAATACTTTTAAACAGGACCTGCTCACCAGATTTTAGGCGGCTCAACATCACTTCGGCCATACCAGACCATTAGAAACCAAAGTATCTTGGTCACCCTCACTTCCAGGTATCTTTAAGATCAATTTGATGGTTCACTTGATAGTAATCCATCAAGAGCCGGACTGGGGAGTGTGGTTCGTATCAACAATGAATCTATTATCGCTTGGAAACACAAGAGGGTGAATCATATACGATGCAGTGAAGTAGCGGAAGCTCTAGCATGTCGGTTAGCTGTGCAAGTTGCAAGGGACATGAACCTGCAATGTGTGATGTTTGTGGGAGATTGCCGCCTCAACTTGATCAATCAACTTCTTGATGACGACCCATCTCTTTCAAGTGAATGAGGGATTATTGATGAAACTAAAGCTTTAACTTCTTATATGTTGGCCAAACATTATGATTGTGATTGTTTTGGAGATTCTGTTATACCTTTCATGAATCGTGATGTAACTTGAAGTTCTATCAATATATGATTGATTCCTTTCATAAAATTAATATTTTAGAAGACCAAAGATATAGTTATTCACCAATTGAAAAAATATGCCTTCATTCAAATTTCACCCAATTATGCTCCTAAGATATTAGCACTGAAGTAAGTCTTATGGAAGACGTCTCTAAATAACTTATCAATAGACATACATATATTGTTAATAAAAACGTACATGTTGTTAATGAAATTGGTGAAGTTAATTTTTTTGGGCCAACTGTTGATGTTGTATAATGAGCCCGGCAGCCTGTTGGGCTAACTCTTGATGTTTTTTGTGTTTGTATAATTGGATGATCTTGTGACGACCCAATATCCACGGTTTGAATTCCATTTGTTAAAATCGTCAGCATGACCTCAAAAGCCAAACCAGAGCAGGCTTTAAAAATGGATATGGACCACAACTCCAGAAGAAATACTGAAATAGAATGATGAAATTCGAAACCACAATTTCGTGGCAACCAACCACAGAAAGTCAGGTCATAAATGGAGATCCACTTATATTCTTCTGCTTCTTCTTCACATAATTACTTTTAACTTTTATTTCTATTTAAAAAAAATTTGAAAATACCCAGTCACGTACGTTCCAGCTCTGCACTGAACCTGTAACGGTCAGCTGCTGAGAAAAAAGGTTTTGGGTTTTCCAGCTCCATTTCCATCTCTCTATGTTTTCCTCCTCACTCACAGATTCACATCCTTACACTTGCTCTTCACACAACAGATGACCACCATCTCTTCACCATCATTGTTATTTCCAACAAGCTTTCTCAATTTAAAATCATCGCACAAGCACCATCATCCAGTTCTCTGCGCTAGGAACAGGCCAACCAAACGAAACCGCTATGGATTCGGACCTTCAAGTAGGCTAATGATCCAATCCGCTTGCATAATCGCCTCCAAACTCGGTGTTTTGCCGGCGCCTCTTGAGTTGATTTTGAGGGATCAATTCGGTACCGGGTCTGGAGGTGGAAATGGAAATGGTTTTGGGTTTGGGTGGAATGGGGGTTTCTTTGATGGAGGTGGGAGGAAAAGGAAAGGGATGAAATTGGGGTTGCTAGGTGTTTGTGTTTTGGCTTGTGGAGTCGGTTTAGGGTTTGTTGTGGCCAAAGAGGTTGAGATTGCTGCTGATGTTTTGTTAGGGGGTTTGGGTTTGATTCTGTTTGGAGTGTCGATGAATGGCTGGAGAAATGGGGCTAAGGATTGGGTGTTGGGGTTTTGTTGCTGTGCTTTTTTGATGGGTTTGGTGCTCAAGAGGGATGAATTTCGGGCCTGGGTTAGGTGTTTTGGAGACCTCAAGTTCAAGAAGAATGGAAGAAGGACAAGAAGGAAATTGAGGATATTTTGATCAATTTTGCTTTGGTGTTATACTAGATGGAAGGTTTTTGGATGTGGTTTAGGAGTTACGAGTTTAGTTTCACTTTCAAGCATGGAAGAGCAAGAAGAAAAACAAGGGATTTTTTTTTTTTTTTTGTGTGTTAATTTTGATTTCTTTATTTGTTTGACCTTGAGTTTTTGAATGTAATACACAATCTGTGTTGAGAGAGCAGTTTGGAAAAGGAAAAATGATGTACTGTTTTTCGCTTTACTTAAATGGGAAGATGGAGGGTTAAATTTTGTTTTTTGCTCATGTTGAAGTCTTTCAAGATCATGGTGATTCTGTAGTGATGTAATTTCATTTTAATTACATTGTGTTACGAGAAAGATGATCTTATGCCTGGATTCTATCTGTTGATTTTTCTGAAACAGTTTTCTGGTCAAGAGATTATGTTGGATTGTTGCACATTATTCCTAGATGCATATGCTGCTGAACTTATCCCTTTCTTCCTCAGGTGTATAGAGGCAACAAAAGAAATATGTGAGAGAAGATAAAAAAAGGCTAAAGCTATAGAACATATGCCTGATTGGATTGTGGTCAAAGTTGGACCATATTCTGATGATGCTAATTATAAGGTACTTGAGCAATCTTAAAGGTTATAATTTCATCTTGATGTGTTACTTTATGTATTTTCAAGTCGACATTTGACTGATAACATGAATATGAAGAGGTTGACTGCATCTTAGTGATAGATAGTAGACGGATTCGGTGTTTTTTCAAGGATATTGATTTGTCGAGTTCTGAATTGGTTAAAGTTTCCCGACAGATCATGAGAGTTTGGTGACACTGATTTACTCTGAACCCACCCCACCTCGGTATATGCTTCACAAGAAATTCTCAGATCATAAGCAGGCTAAATCACATGGCTCAGTTGTGCACTTTTTTAGTGGGATTTAGGTGTTCAGGATAGTAGAATTCAAGCCTGTTCTGATATTATTTCTGTATCCTAGGTGGAATTCTATTGGGGGTTAGAAAGTGGTATGGCTTTTGGTGGACTGCACTTTCTTGTTCCACCTTCATTTTATATCAAGCCACATGATATTAACTTAAACCCACTTCATGTAGAAACAAAGAGACTGCAATCAATTGAAGGCCTAACACAGGCACTTCAGATTCTAGAGTGTTGTTCTCTCACTATATTACTTAGAACTTATCCATTTGATCTTTTGAGATTATGAAGAGGCACCTGAATAATTATGGCTCTCCAGTTTGAGAATCTCTCTTAGAACCTACATCAGTATCTTTCCTTGTTTGTACTTCACGCCTAATATCGTACCTTTGTCATGGAAACTGTGTTATATAGCTTAAGAACTTTCTTCGGGATCATTGTATAAAGATAATAGGCAATTAGGCATATCTAAAAGTAATACCATCAGCAGTAGTTTCCATCTCTATCCAATCATAGCACTCAAGCCAACCTATGACTAGAATGGTATATTGCAAAAGTTCACAAATGTCTTCAAATCATACCTACTTACTAAAAATGATTTATCACACATGTGGTGGGGTTCAGATTCATGATTTTTGAGTTGGAATTCCAGTACTAAATTACGTTTTTGGCATGGAAGCTTTTCCTAATAAATTATGAAATTTAAGGTTAATGGTGGTAGCACTTATGTTTCTAGTTACATCTTCTAAAGGTGAGCAGAGACATCATCTCCAACGATTTAATGGTTTCAGTTGGAGGGAAAAAAAACTGTAGTTGGAATGTCATTGTCTCACATGCATAGTGCAGGCTATTGTTCCCTAATTATACTTGTTTATTATCTCCTGCCATTGCTTTGTTTGTAGGTCAAGTATATTACTCTTTTCTGATTGCTCATGCACTAAAAGATGCACAGAACTTCTGTGGCTGCAATGAATACCTTTAGGGTTTAGTCATTAAAAAGATTCAGGTGTGCCCATTACATTGCTTACATGTGGTTAAGTTCATTATCTGTAAGAATTTACAAAACCTACTCTTAATTTTTTCATGTCCTTGTTTAACGCCTTAAACTTTATTTATCCTTTTCTGACTCTCTCTGGAAACTTCATCAGTTTCTTTCTGTGAAGTATGATTGACTGGTTTCTGAATTTCTTGGGCAAAAAACATGCCAAGGGGTGAGAAAGGTTCCAAGTGAAATCCTTACAGTAGTTGAACTTGAGTTGATCATAACTTGATAATTAAAGGGTGTTAACTGTTAAATGATTGTACAGCCTACCATACTATAAGGTTTATAACTTTACATATTTTCCCCATCTTTCATCTAGGGTATAATTTTACTGGTTTCTAATCTTGTAGACAATTGCACGTGATTACCACAAGCCTTTAGCGTTTAGCTAGCATAGCACCTGCAAAATATGCTAGAGAATATTGTGTGTCATGAAGTTAAAATGAAATACTATATACTGTTTTTAGTCAGTTGTAAATATATTCTTGGGACACAATTCTCCTCTCCTTGCTTAAAGTATAGGAAGGAGTCCATGGTTGTGAATTTTTGCCTGCATAAGTTCTTCATTGCTCCACGTCGTGTTCCAAAATTTTGTACCATGATACTTATTTTTGTATTTGGGTCGCCGATTACATGCAAACGTGCAATCTATCGCAGAAAGTCAATCTCTCCTTTTCTATATATTTTTTGATTTTTTTTTTCAGAATCTGAAGTGAAAAAATCTAAATGCACAGCTATATATCAATGGTTATTCCTTTATATTGTTCTGAGTCATGAGCACCAGGAAGTTCTGAATAAATTGACCCTATGGGCTTTGCCATTAGATGGATTTGCTTGTTTCTTATTGATGATTTGCTTCTCATTACCAATTAAATAGAGTTGAAATATGATTTCATTCTCATTATTCAACTAAATAGAGTTGAAATCCAAGTCATGATTCACATCCAAGTTGAACATTGCAATCAGTTTTAATAATCAGGTGTAACACTCCTTCTATTAGGTTCCCCACTATAGCCTGTTCTTTCTTCTTTTGATGATGAGATTCTAAAAGGATGTTAACATTCACTTGCAGATCGCAGGCACCACTAAATGAAATATATGCCCTAATACCTTTCGATTTGCCACTTAAATGACTAAAAGACATGTCAGGAGATGTATGGCTAATCAGTGTGAATATAGTAACATTGCTTCCCAAATCAAATCTTATCCCGTTAGTGGCTTTTTTATGATAGTTTGGTATCAATATCACTATTCACAAGAAATTCGTATTTCATACCGCAACAGATCAGTACCTTGATCTCAATGGTGATGTCATAGTCCATCAGAAGAATGGTAAAATAGCTATAGCAATTGGCTTCTCTCATTTGTACATGTTAGAATGGACTAGTAGACACTACTGCAAATCTGCGATAGAGTTTTCATGGAAACTTAGTTAATTGCAGATATAGTTTACCTTGAGAATGCAGACTAATTATATTTATTGCCTTCCTGCCTCCTGGTTGGTTATGTTTTTCTATCGTAATGCCCGACCTTTTCATCGTTCTATTATGTTTAAACATCATCAACATCATTTCTTGGGTAACATTATTTCATTATATTTATTGTTGTGACATGAGGAGTTGCTAAGGGATGTGTAAGTTCATATTCTGTTCAGTATATTTTGCCTGACGACTAGGTCATGGTGGAGTTGAAAACTTCGACGTACTTTGTTCCATCTCCTTTTGCTAATTCACAATCACAGTGTTATTTTGGACTTTATGCACGTTTTCGTTCTTTCTTTATTTGTTAGGATAACTGCATGCAGTTTTATACTGTTTCTAGTTAATAGTGCAAATCAGTACTAGTGAACCTTTTTAACATTGAAACAACACTCCTTTGTTTTGTGAAGTGGGACTTGGAACAAGAACATTAAGGGAATTGATCCACACAGAAACAGGAAATAACTTGAAGCATTTTACTTTAGTCTAATTGATCCATGTGGCTTGTGAGTTCAATCTAACCACTCACATTGCAAAACCTGGACTCTGGACGTCTTCATTCTACTTCATGCTAGTAGAAACTGCTAAGTTTATTTCAGAAGCCATGGAATTGCTGACAGTAAAGTGTTAGTTTGCCACATAGGACAGTAATAAAGGACATTTCTGAGATGTTGACCCTTGCTCATTATTTCTTTAGGAAAACTAGTATAAATAGACATGCTGGTCTGAGCTAACCAATATCTCTGATAATTTGTACGTTTATATCACCATGGCCATGGGTCTTGTATTAAAGCGGGTACTTCCCCTTTTCGTGATTTTGGTTGCCATGCAGCCATCCGTAGATTCTAGATATTGGCAATTGTCTAAAGATAAATTACCATTTGGCCCTGTTGAGGATCTTGTAACAAGTCTTCCTGGCCAGCCCATGGTTGATTTCCGACATTATTCTGGTTATGTGACGGTAGACGAAACAAATGGAAGAGAACTCTTTTACTGGTTCTATGAATCCGCAAAACTAGCTGATGAAAAACCTCTGGTATTGTGGCTAAATGGAGGTAAGAGGGAATAGATCAAGTTTCAATATTACAATCTAAGTATTTCAGTGTTTTCTTGGGGAAAGAATTCCACTTGACCAATTCTAAGCGCGTTATCCTCAAACAGTCCCATATCTCATACAGTTTATACTGCAATTATAATATGATGATTAGTTTATCTTTTCATTTTATGTGCACTTATATCACTTATATCTCAGTTGGCACGTATCACTTTTCCAAAATTTCGGGCATCTTTTTGCCTTTCTTTATTTAATGCTTGGTTTTGCTGATTAGCTTAATTTGTCTTCTAGGTCCTGGTTGTTCTTCTGTGGGATACGGTGCAACTCAAGAGATTGGACCTTTCCTAGTGGACACCCATGGACATGGCTTAAAATTTAATTCTTTCGCATGGAATACAGGTTTGTTTTCTATGGTCACTTGGATCTTACGTGTAGCTCTTTCCTTCTATACAGACTCTGTAATTTGAATGTTTTATCTATCCTGTTTGTGTAGAAGCCAACCTATTGTTCCTGGAATCTCCTATTGGTGTTGGCTTTTCCTACTCAAGAACAAGTGGTGATTATGATCTTCTTGGAGATGATTTTACAGGTATGGCAGTACTATAATTTTTATGAAATCTTGATATCGACTTGATTCACTTTTATAATGTACCTCAACATATAATGTTTTCCCTACCAGCAAATGATGCATACACTTTCTTGCACAAATGGTTCCTCAAGTTTCCATCATATCGAGCTCGGAGATTTTATATTGCAGGAGAGAGCTATGCAGGTATTTCATTTGATTGTAATTACATCTGCTTCATGTTAAATTCACTTTGCTCTCATATTTTGTTTTGTTTTTACAGGGAAGTATGTCCCTGAGCTGGCCGAACTTATTCATGACAAGAATAATAATTCTGCCTTATTCATTGATCTTAGAGGAATAATGGTACATTTTCTTTTTCTTCCTAAATAAGCTCTTACTGGCAATAGAGTGCTTCTGAATATTCTGTATGTATGTGGGTTGAGTAGCAATGGGTCCTCTTATGTAATTATTTTCGTTAAAATTTTCACTGCATAGTACCTTTGAGCAATAATGCATCCCCCTTGGTCTTGTGGTCAATTACCTGTTTCTCTGTAGTGAGGAAGTATAGTACAGTTAAGTATTTGTGACAATAAGAGGATCTATGCTACCTTTAGAGGTATATTATCGAAACACTTTTGCAGCTAGGAAATCCCGAGACTTATGATGCTGAGGATTGGAAAGGTATGGTGGACTATGCTTGGAGCCACGCTGTTGTCTCAGATGAAACACACAAAGTTATTGTACAATCATGTGACTTTTACCGTGATGATACGTGGAGTAATAGCGTTTGTACTGATGCCGTGGCAGAATTACTTAGTCAGTATAGAGAGATAGACATCTATAGTCTTTACACATCAGTCTGCATAGGTAATTTATCTGCTTCAGATAACAAGGCGACTTTATTCACTTCCCGGAGTTCGTCGAAGATGGTAATCAATCTACTAGCCTTTTGGTTTATAAGTGTTTCCAGCTTTATGCATCTATATATATCTGAGTTGATTTTCGGCAATGAATAATAATTTGACAAAAGAAGCAACTTATCAATATTTTCTTACTAGATGCCAAGGATGATGGGTGGTTATGACCCTTGTTTGGATGACTATGCTAAATTTTACTACAACCAGCCCGGTGTTCAGAAAGCCCTCCATGTTTCTGATGGAATTAGTCTCAGGAACTGGACAATCTGCAAGTAAATGAATCTCTCTTCATTTTGCACTTATTTCTGTTGCGACTTTATATATGATCAATAAAACCGGTCGTCTTACTTACTTACACCTCTTCTGTATTCCAGCATGACAGTGTTTGAAGGATGGACTGATTCAAGGGCATCTGTCCTTCCCATATATAAGAAGCTTATAGCTGCAGGACTGAAGATATGGATCTACAGGTGGAAACATAATAAAACTCAGCTTAGTGACTACCAAAATCTCTAATTAATCACTTTGACCTGCTCTCTATAATTCAACAACTCTGGAAGAGTTGCAGCTATTCTAAAGACCCTATTACAGTAACTCTGATGTGCTCTGGGACACTTGACAACTAGTAGGAGAATTTTTCTGCTAATTTCGGACCATACAGGGTCCACCAGCACATGACTGAAGCTCTATTTTACAGGATCACATGTCTAACTTCTATGTATGTATTTTTGTTTCCAGTGGAGATACAGATGGTAGAGTACCGGTTTTGTCCACAAGATACAGTTTAAGCTCATTGGGGCTTCCAATCAAGAGAGCATGGAGACCTTGGTACCATCAGAAACAGGTGCAGACCATTATTGTTCATCTATTTACGCTGGAATTAGGAATATGTATTAGTCATTTAACTGTAATGATTTTGCAACCATTGAAGAAAGTCTTTCGTTTTTCATTTAGGTTGCTGGCTGGTTTCAAGAGTACTATGGGCTCACCTTTGCAACGTTCCGAGGAGCTGGTCATGCTGTGCCTATATTTAAACCAAGTGCTTCCCTTGCATTCTTTTCGTCATTCCTCTCGGGGGAGCCTCTACCTTCGCAGCGATAAACTGCTGATGGATTTTTACTGCTTTTTCTTTGAGAAACTTTACTAATCAGACTTGAGTTTTTTGTGTAAACGTTAAATACGATGCAAAATGCTAAGAGTCCCTTAATGTAATGTTCAGTTCATTTGCTGGGAAAGTTGAAACAAATGAATCTTGTACTAAGCTGGATTATGAAAAGATAAATGTAAAATTACATCTTTTATAATACTTGTGTTGTCTTCTTGTTATGTTGCATATTCTTGTATATATATTACAGCACTGTCTCATCATGGTTGTCCACTCTTGTCTGACAAGCCATTAGTACAACTATACTTGCATTCATGGACATGCAAATACTGTAGTTTAATGGCTCTAAGTTGACCCTTGAACATCTCAAAGCTTAATTTAGAGAAGAAGAGTTCAGAGCATGAATGGATGATGATGAGATCATATTTGTGATTGAGATACTTGATGTAACTCAGGCGTTGAGATTCTAGACAAAGCTTTGAAGATGTGAACACACAACTTTCCAAGAATATACATTGTTGATGCCAAAATTGTCGCGGGTTGTGGTCCGAGGGATACCTGCAAGAGGGTTAGTTTTACCAGCGAGCTTTTGTTAGGTCGGGTTGGGATTTAACATACGCGAAGAGATAAGTTTGGACTTAAGAGTCAATTGTATGTATGTACCTTTGTATGGTAGTCTTGTATATATATAGGCAATCGGGCTAGGGCAACACATGCGCGCTTAATTAGGGCTATGCTCCAATTGGAACTCAACGATTGGGACTAGGTCTTTTGGTGGATGTGTTGGACTTGATTGTATATACTATATACGTAGTCATGAAAAGGAAATTTCTACATTTCCTAAGTAGTGATTAATAATTGATCTATGATTCCATAGATTATGGTGAATTTATAGTACTTGAGCAAATAAAGAGTGGTTTGGTTTGGTATGGTAATCTTAAGGTCCTGTTTTCCTGGGATTTTGATCGGCCATGGTGAATCAAGAACCAAATCTTAATCCTAAAATTAATGGAAGATTCAGACACTAAATTCCCCGAAAATATCGCTAGTATACGGTTGGTTGGTTTGTCCCTCAAAAAATCCAGAAACCAAAATTCCAAATTTTGACTCTCATTCTCTCTTCCTTTTGGAAACAGAGGGAAGAATTATGTTGTCCATGGAGGAAAACTTATATCATCTCTAAATCACACAAAACCAACTAAAATAAAAAAAAAAAAAATCATTTTTTGATTTGGGTTGCACGTTGCCCCTTTGAATGTTCTTCACAGGAATATTAATTCTCTGTTTCTTGATTTTTTTAATTTTTGGTCATAAATTTGGGATTATTCTGTCAAAACAAAGGCAGCTGACATTTACAGGTTGGGTCAATTTTTTAAGTGGTTTATTTGTTAGAAGAAGGAGAAAGCAACATCTGGGATTTAGTCCTGTCTGTATAAATTGGCTACAAAACATGGCTACAGGAGCACTTTGTGGCGTTGCACCTTTTCTATTCCGCAAGAAAATATCTTCTGGATGTCAGGTCTGTTTCTCTCTTTCAAGATTTTATGAATTCATTTCGTATTATACATATGGTTATTTGTTTGAGAATTGTAAAACTTGTTCCATTTCTCCATGTTTGCATGTTCTATCATTCATGAGGCTCCTTTGCTATGCTATTCTATGAGCATCATCCTTTCTTGATTGTGGGTAGTCCTGTTATGCGAATTGAGGACTCGATCTAGGCTAGTTCGAGCCTAACTGCGTGCTCCTTTTTTTTTAATTTTTTGTATGTATAATTAGTTAAGGAGTTGCTCGAGCTCAACTAAAGATCCGAACAAATGAGCCGAGATCGAGCTTAAAGATCAGAAAATATTAGCTCATTGTGTTAACGAGCTGAGCAACAACCGGAACATTAAACAACAAAAACAAAAAGGAAACCTATTCTCCAGGCAGATATTCATGTTTATTGTGCTTTTTTCTTGGTCTGGTACAATATATCTGCTTGTGTCATGTAAATGGACCTGGACTAGTTGTGCAGTGTTATGAAATGCTGTAAATAAACATGGACTAGTTGAGATATAGGAGAGTTTTTGTTCTGACACAGGCTTAAAATTGGCAGGGAAGAACACAACATGAGACATCTAAAACCTTTGATGCAACAAAGCTTATTAAGAAAATGACCGGTTCCACTATCCGGAATTCATCTAGTGCAGCAGGTAATTTTGTGACCATGACTGAGCTTAGGAACAAAATTCTCACCTTTAGAGACTTGCTAGATTTTTCACCCGTCCCCTGTTCTGCTTCTGTAAACGAGGTACGTTATCTTTGCTTTCCTGTTTTACCTGTTTAAATCCGAAAGTTTTAAGCATGCTCGCATCCTTATGATGTTATATCTGCCCCAACAGCTTCTGGTTTGGACCCTGAATGATATATTTAAACTGCATCCTAATCTCAGACCAAGGTCACCATCAGATATACAAAAGGCATCGTTCCACAAGGTTAGTACTTATCAGCAAGCAAATTGTTGCGATAACAGTATCCTTGAGTTAGTTACTCGTTCCTGATTATCGTGCATCTGTGATTGTATGCAACAGGCGCTTGTATTGTTATGTAACGCTCTAAAGTCACTTGGAGATATGTGGACGACAGTCCCGTGGATGCTTAAATGCAATTATAGTCCAACCATGAAACTGGATCCTCCCCTTATGGAGCGAACTGGTATGATTTTTTAACAGTCCTGAGACTATCGCCTAGCTCAATTTTGAAATGTATAACAGATATATTTTCTTGAAATTACGCTAGCGTTGGCAATGCTTGAAGATGTGATCAAGCTAGCCAGAGAGAGGTTGTTTGATGAGATGGATGAGGATGAGGATGAGGAAGAAGAAGAAGAGATGAGAGAATACGGACCCCAAATGAGTCCGTTTGGGAAGGCTCTAAATGAATCCTTCTCAGATAATATATCCTTTTCCGGCTCTCCTGCAACCCCAACCTCAGTGCTCACTCAAGCTTGGAGAGGCTCGAGTAAAAGCGAAAACATGTCCTATTCTCCACCCAGGCTCCTAACTCTCAGAGTTCAAGCTGTTGGAAAACTGAACCCCATTGATTTGAAGCGGCTTTCGTTCCACATGTTAACCCATGCTATTGCTCAGGATCCAAATTTATCTATGCAAACTAATAAGCCCCAACAGGAGGAAATGCCAGAACCTGAACTCAATGAAGTAAAAGCTGCCAATGTCAACGTAAACCAAGACGATGAGACAATGGATGACCTGGAGAAGATCAACGAGAATGAAATGCAACTCGACACTCCAAAGGTTTCAATGACAGATCATGTAGAGGTGATTGCAGATAACAGAAGAAATCACATTGATGGTCTGGTTATTCTTTCACCTCCGACGCTTCATGCGTTGCCTAAAAACAAGTTGGACGTGCTTCCGCCTTCACCTGCACTTCCTAAGTTGCAGTCAGAAGTAAAGGAACCGGTCACACCTTGTTTACCACTGTCATTGCCGAATAATGAAGCACAGACTCACATCCAAGTCCTACCTATACCAAATAAAGCATCACCAGAACCCCCTTCTTTACCCCGTCCACATGAAGCATCACCTTCATCGCTACCATTGCTTCGTGTTACTTTGGTCCCACCGCCTCCTCCACCACCACCCATGAAACCAAGAAGTGCTGTGACACTATCCCGACCATCTCCACCTGTCATTATGTCTAGAAATATAATGTATCCTCCCACTCCACCGATGGTATCAACCTCGGTCCCGCCTCCTCCTCCCCCTCCCCCAAAGGTTGCATCGAACAGATTCATACCACCACCGCCACCATTGGCAAGTGTATGCCCTCCCCCACCCCCTCCTCCCCTAAAGGTTGCATTGAACAGATTTATACCGCCGCCACCACCATTGGCAAGTGTATGCCCTCCACCACCCCCTCCTCCACCCATGGATGCGTCAGGGGGGCTGATACCACCACCTCCACCACTAACAATTCCAAATAGAGCTGCTCCACCACCTCCTCCTCCACCTATGGTTGCGTCCAAAGGATCAATACCACCACCTCCGCTGCCATTGGGGTCTGCACCACCTCCTCCTCCACCTATGGTTGGGTCAAAGGGATCAATGCCACCACCTCCTCCACCATTGGGGTCGAAGGGACCACCACCACCACCACCATTTGGGAAAGGAGGTGCCCCACCACCCCCTCCGGGAACTACTGGTGCATTACGTCCAAGGAAAGCAACGACAAAATTGAAGAGATCATCCCAAATGGGGAACCTCTATCGAATTCTTAAGGGGAAGATGGAAGGATCAGGCTTGGAAGGTAAATCGGCAGGGCGTAAGGGTGGAAAAGTAAGTGCACCAGCTGGAGGAAAACAAGGGATGGCTGATGCATTGGCGGAAATGACAAAAAGGCAATTCTCTGTTCTATCTTTCCATAATTTATGTTCCTATGATGTATCTGATTGAGACAAACACATAATCTTCTTAACAAATGCGCTTGGTGATCCATTTCTGTGATTTTTATGTATCCTGATGGATATACTTGAGTAAGGCTTAGTTATTGCTGTTCTTTATTGTTTTCTTGTGAAATTAATTGTTGGCTTAGGTCTGCATACTTTCAACAAATCGAAGAAGACGTGAAGAACTATTCAGGAGTAATCAAGGAGGTGAAGATTAAAATTAGCTCTTTCCAGACATCTGACATGAAGGAGCTCAAACAGTTTCACAGCTTTGTGGAATCTCACTTGGAGAAACTAACAGACGAAACTCAGGTTCGTTTGTGTAAATCTTTTATGCGTTCTTGATAATACTAAACGTTCTTAATCTAACACATCGTGTAAACTTTAATTTAAAAGGTGCTCGCAAGGTTTGAAGATTTTCCTGGCAAAAAGTTGGAAGCTTTGAGGATGGCTGCAGCGTTGTACACAAAGCTGGATGCAATTGTCAATACTTTACAGAACTGGCCAATAGTGTCACCAGCTAACCAACTCATAGACAAAGTTGAGAGTTACTTCAACAAGGTATATACCATTGGCTTTGTAAAAACTGTGACTAGATAAAAAACCATTGTATTGTTGTATGACTAACGGAACAATCAAACACAGATCAAGCAGGAATTGGATGGCCTGGAGCGGACTAAGGATGAAGAAGCAAAGAGATTTCTGGCTCAAAAGATCACTTTTGATTTTGGGATCCTGGTACGCATCAAGGAACTGTTGGTGGACGTATCTTCGCATTGTATGGAGTTGGTAATCAAGGTTAGCTTCAGTCAGTATTAGTTTATTAATGCCTGTGAACTTGTACTTGATGTAACTCACTTTTACTAGTAATAGACAAGGAAACAGTTACATCTTCATTGACACCATACAATGGTTCTTTACCTCAGGAAAAGAAGGAAGCATCGACTAAAACAAATGGAGACTCGCAACCTGAAACGAAGAAAACTGGATCAGAAAAAACCCTATGGAAAGCCTTCCAATTTGCTTACCGAGTTTACACATTTGCCGGTGGCCAAGATGATCGGGCTGACAAACTGACTAGAGAACTAGCTCAGGAAATTGAGACAGATCCTCTTGATTAATCCAGAACAGCCCATGTCTGTCTATACTGTCAGTCTGGTCACACAGTAATCCCATAGACTACTCTCCTTTTTTGTTTGAAAAAAAAAAACGCGGCTATACTTATAGGAATCTGAGTCGTCCATTATATGTACACTGCAGCATTTCTTGGATATGATGAAGTTGATGCTCCGGTGACTTTACGTGTAAAATTACAGGTTAGAAGACTAGGGAAATTCTGGTGAGGAAGAATACATGAGCTGAATTCGAGCTCGCTGTCTCTTCATCAAAACTGGTATATACTTCATTCTTTGGTGTATGTTTCCAAGTGATCAAAACTTGTAGACTGCATATTGTGTGGTGTTCTGTTTGTTAAAACATTCTATATGTGGTGAGATTGATTTATTGGGTTTGACATAACCCTTTGAACTCTGATTCTTTGTAGATTACTGTATCTGTTTGTTCTTTAGATTGCTAGCTAGGTGGATTCTTTCTTTGTAGATGCAGCATGGAAATTGCTTTGCAAAACATGAGTTAGTTTGAGTCCCTAAAGTGTCTGCAACATTTTAAGTGCACAATCAACAACAAGAAAGAACAAATTCGATTTTACTTAACAACGAAGCGTAACTCAGTTGGTAAAACGAATCCCTTTCAACTAATAGGTCGGGATTCAAGTCATCTTATTAGGTGGAAACAGAATTAGAACTAGTTTTAACAAGAAGATAGATCCTAGTTGTATTGCAATGAGAACAAAAATCCAGAAGGAACTGGTTTGACAGTATCTATCAAACAAACATGCATATGTATGAATCATGATCCACAAGAAGAATCTTCCATCACATATCTAGTCACCCCACTTAGCTGTTGAAGGTCCCATTTGCCCCTCTCAAGATCCAAACTCTTATCCAACTAATAATGTTCATTCATATTGGCATGCAACCTTTGTCCTACTTTCACATTCAATTCTTTCCTTTCCAAAATTCCATTTTTCTCCTTCATTGTACGATGACAGCTCGTAACACAACCATTGACATACATTGAGCACGCACCAAAAGGATCGCGGAATAACTAAATTCGCAAATCAGTATAGAACGAGTGAGATATAAGTGCGATATGAAATGAATACTTTGGGAGAGAAAAGGTAATTAATATGCGAAGCAACACAATTCGAATATCATATGACTATCTACTATATGTCGAAGCCGATACTAAAAGGACAGCTTCAAATGTTAACATATAGACCAATTGTCACATTAATTCGACAAATGATCGATCCCGACTCTTAAAACTCTAATAATAAATCAATAATATACACAATGCATCAACATCGCAACATGACTCATACTCTTACGCCATAAATATTCCGAAATCGTCATAGAAAAATGATCAAATCCTTCCCTTTCACGGTTTGATCTCTGCAAAATCATCATCATCCCAAACTATGTTGAGATGATCAGCTGAAGTCAACACATCAATCTCATTCCAGTTCCAGAACCCTGTTTCCGGCCACGGAGAACTCGTCGGAACATTAACACTCGTAATCGTCGATTCCTCAATCGAATCCAGATTCCCAAATTGATGATCATATCCATAACCAGAAGAGTAATTCTGAACTAGAGAAGAAGAAGAATTCAAAGAACTCACATCAAAAGCAGTAGCAGAGTTACTCAAATTCGAAAACTGGAACTCTGTTTTCACATTCTCCGGTAACTGCAGCCCTGTTTCATTTCCAGTGAGCGGAACGGTTTCTTGTAACGAACCAGAAGAGCCAATCAGGGCCTCGTAGATAATGCTGGTAGGACCCACTTCCGGTTTCTGATTGGTGTACGGAGTACTCAAGGTGGGGCCCACGCTGGTGGTAGTTGAGAGCTTGGCGCGCTTATTTTTCCGGACCCCGCCGACCGGAACGTTGCGGAGCGTGCCGCCTTTGGTCCAGTGGCGCTTGCAGGCCTTGCAGAAGTAGCGAGGCTGGGACTTGTTGTAATTGTTGTAGTAGCAGAATTTTGTGTTGCTCGAATCGCACCTCGGGCACTTTACGGGGTCCGGCTCTTGGGCACGGGGCGTTTGCCGCCGTGTTGGTGGGTGTTTCGCCATCTCCGCGGCCTCCCAATCGCCGGATGAGACTTGTTTGCTGCTCAAGCCCATTTGGAATTCAAGGAAGAAGAAGGGAATTGTGAGGGTGTAGACTAGGAGATTTTAAAGAGTACGATGAGTATTAAATGCAGTTGTTTGATTGAGAGCACTGATATGGATGAAGAAGAGATCACAGTTGTTGGACTTTTGGAAGATATATGTATGTACTACTACTCCGGTCCATTAAAAACTTCCTAGGTTTTTTTTTTCGAACTTTGACCGTAAATTACACGATACAAAAATATAATAAAATTATATTATGAAAATAAATCAAGTATATTTTACTAATATAACTTTATTTTATACTTTTTACCTATAATTTAAGAGTAATTTACGGTCAAAATTTCTAAAAGAATTCAACTTAAGAAGTTTTTATTGAAAAAGAGGGAATATGCATGTAAGTTAATGGGAATGGAATGTAAATTGTGTAATTGTTGGTATTGGAAGAGAATTTTTGTTCAGGAAGGTGATGAGAAACGAGCTTAGCTATATGTATAAATATTGTTTAGTTACATTCTTTTAAAAAAAATTTTAAAAAATAGTTACTTCACATATTGCCTCGGTCAATCTCTGTGCAACTGTGCTCAATTGTATACTTTTGAATTTGAAATCATTTTTTATGGATTCAAGAGTGTGTTAGATTGATTTTGTGGTATAATTTATAAATATATTACAAAACCTTCTAAACGAATAAATGATATGCATCATTGAGTAACTGGAGAGGTGGAATCAGTTATTAGCTATAAGTATAACGTTTTAAACAGTATCAATAATGCATCATGAGTGTACATTTTATATCGTTTTATGGTGTATTAAATTGATGTTCGCCAAAAAGAATTTAATTTTGTTTGCTGAACCTTTAATATTTAGCGTTCTAGTTTAATCTCTGTATATGTGTTAAATCAGTAAAATTTACCGATAGGTAATAATGGAATACTTATATAGTTGATTGGGATAGATGAATTCCATAAACATATTGAGGGTGAGTTTAGGGGAATCGCTATCTATTGAGATCTATCTGTAAGAAGTATAATAATATTAAAGTATAATTTGGAGGTAAGATTATGATCGGTCTAAGTTTGTGGTCCAAGAGAGTCCAATGGGGTCCTAGTTGATGCGTGTTTGTGGGGTGTACTCGTGGTGTCAACTATATATATATATATATATATATATATATATATATATATATATATATATATATTAAATAATTCAGTTTTTAATGATGAGTCAGTCTTCTGAGATATGATTTCTAGATAATTTATCTAGATATGTACCTATATCATCAAGAAAATCATCGATATTATTAATCAAAATATATATGTTCTCAACATTGGTGTTTTTATATATCACAACAAAACTTATTTCGTTAACATTTTGATTAATAACATGGATGGTTTTATTGATAACATAGACCATCTTCAAATAAATTATGTAAATACCGTATATTATGATATTTGTGTTTAATGATATGCTACTGGTGTTGAACTGTTGATGGTCTTGGTCAGTAGGGTAATTCGAGTTTAAAATAATTAGGATCATGCACTAATCATGCCATGGGCTACTAATGTACGATCTAAATCCTTCCAATGAGGTTTCAACACTCATATTAGTTAGGAGATACTTTAATTGAAATTTGGTGAATAGAAATAGTATTGGGATTAAATGATTAAATCGAATATATTGGTGAAATAGTAATACTAGTACTAATTGAAATTAAAACATTACGAACATCTTCAGATTCGTCATCATTGGCATAATATGGCTAATGATTGTATGACACTGATTTTTGTTGTGTTATGGTACCGTAGTGTATATACATTTATATATTTTTGAAGATGTGATAATTTGAGAAGTTTTACGAAGAATGGAACTAATTCTATAATTTATATCACTTGAAGGGACTTTTGCAATATATAAAAAAGTGTCATGTGTTTAACATACCCCCTTTGTATTTTATGACTAAATTAGTAGAATGACAAAATAAAAGATCACCTTGAGACTTTGATAGAGTTGGTAAAAGACCCTATTTATCACGGGACCGAGGTTTTTAAATTTTTATACGATTCCATTAAAATTTCTGTGTAGCTCAACTCAACATATTGACGAAGAGTGTTGTTAGGAAGATTTGTTTAACAAAACTAATTTATAGCTATCTGGTAGCAGATTAGATAGCTGGTAACATAGCCATTTGCTAAATATAATATATAAAATAAATCAATGAACTTTTTTTTTTTCATAAGCTACCTGAACAAAATTATCGGAGCATCTAGCTTATACGCCACCAGCTAGGCGTCAACGTAACTAGTTTGTCATCTAGTGTCCACCAAAGCCATAGAGGAGTGAGTGGGAAGTTTGGTGCTTAAAATCGACTTTTAAAGTTAGATCGACACCAAAATACATCGAGCCAAAGTAGAACTACGATGATCCTTGATTCGAACATAAATGTCCCCTTTTTTTTCCTTTTTCCATAAACTATCTGAACAAACTTCTCGTATCAATTAGCTTATACGCCACAAGTTAGGCGTTCACGTAACAAGCTAGTATGTGATCTAGTGTCAAACAAAGCCATAGAGGAGTGAGCCGAAAGTTTGGTACTCAAAACCGACTCTGAAAGTTAGATCGACAACAAAATACATCGAGACATAGTAAAACAATGATGATCGTTGATTCGAACATGACCCATATTTCTTTTTACACTTTTTTTTCCGCAAGTAATTAAATCCATTAAAAGCTCAATATGTGTACAGAAACAGAAATTAGAGGGGCATACCCCAAATTCAGGCCCGGCCCAGGCTCTGCGCGGTCAGCCCGCCCGCACGGGGCCCCAATTTTTTAGGGCCCTCAGGCCTGGGCCAAGCCCATATAGGTAAATAATAAAAAAAAAATTTAATTTCCTGCACTTGGTAATCGGAACAGCCGAAGAACAGAACAACTTTCATTTACTACTCAGTAACTCAAAATAGGCGCCACCATCTCTTCTCTCTTCTTCATTCTTCCTCTTTCTTCTCAAAATCTCCTAATTCCTCTCCAACATTCCATTAATTCTCAAATCAATTCTCCTATTTTCTAGCAAAGTACTGGTTAGTGAATTTTCATACTCCTTCCTCAGACCTCAATGACTATAAATAGTATATTTAACCCTCATCTTTTCAATTCAATTTCACCCAATTCAAGTCATTTTCTATTAAGATTTTGGTTTTTGCAATTGATTCCTATATACAAGCAAATAATACTTGGATACGATTTGGTAATTTCGATTTTTCGAACCTCCGGTGATTGGGTTTGTCGAACAATCTAGGTAATTTTTTCACTTCTGTTTTGATCTGTTTCTTCGAATTTTTGGATTCAGAATTCATTACTAATTTTTTTTTTTTTTTAATTTAGGCAAGTTTGATTGGAATCTATTCAGAATTCGGGTCTTTGAGGACTGGCTAACTGAGCTGCTCATTGTCACTACTCACTTGCTTCAGCTTGGTTCTGTGGATCTGTTGTTGAATTCAGACTCTATTCAGGCTTCAGCTTTGTTGTCAATTGGAAAAGGGAAGTTTCCTTCACTTGGACACTTTCTTTTTGCAATTTTAATACTTTCTGTAGTAAATTATTTGTCTTGTGTTGTTGTTGTTGTTTTAAGTTATTTAGTTTTGCCTCTTCAAATATGAGAAAATACAAATCTGGTTGCGAAAAACGTAAAAGGAAAAGAAGTATTGATGCATTAATTCAATCTCAAAGAGGAACTCTAGACAAATTTGTTGTTAAAGTCTTAAAGATTCTCAAACTTTTAGTTATGTGTAATAATATCTTGAGTGAATATTTCAATGACTTATAATGTATGATTTTTATTATTTTGTTATAATATAATTTTTTTTATTTTGTTAATACATGGACCCCGTTTGACATTTTCGCACAGGGCCCCGTAAATCTCATGCCGGCCCTGCACAAATTGTACATAATCTTGTAATTATCACCACAAGGTCTCTAGTCCAAACTAGAAAGGATAGCCAATGTAACTAATTCCCGAAAAGCCTAAACTGGACGAGTAACTGGGCACTAGCACAAAGTGACATTATTTGAGTCGACTCAAAGTTGAATTCGGTCAAACTATGACTCTCCAGGAAAAAACTTTGACTCAACAAGAAGTTTCCCGGATCTCAAGCGAGAAATATGAGTTGGCAGAGTTGGGATTATGGGACGGTAACCTCTAATTATAGTAATTTTTGGACAAATATATATGTTTCACAAACTCAACCACTTGGAAAATGAAGCCAGCAGAGTCCCGATAGTATGAGATTAAGATGTCATGATAATGCAAAACACCAAACCAAATACAGAACTACTTCAATCCTAAGTTAAGCCACGAGTAGGGACGGCTACACGTGGATTCGGCCTATTTGGTTACTAGTGGCTCCTTATGTTTCGAATAGTCACCTTCTAAACTTCGCAGATATATAATTCTTCTTTTTTTAATGAGCGACATTATAAGCCTTAAAAAGGAAAATTGTAATAACATTCAATAGAACAAATTAAGTTCGTGCAGTACTTCATTCACTAGTTACATTGGTACACCATGTTGTATAATATCAGCATATGTCTACCACAGAAAAAGTATCTAATTTTAAGTAAAAATGCATGAGATAAAATGACAAAATGTTATCGAATCAAGCATGTTTGACACGATTTGATTAGTCGGTATCATGTGATTCCATCTTATTTGACCAAGATGAGGTAGTTTGACTATAATACGATGGCTTATATGAAAATCTCACTACAAAAAAAACTTGGCAACACCAACGCATAAGTTCCAACGGAACAATTTTCATTGCCACTCGCAACGGAATTGCAACAAAGTACCAACGGTAATTTATCCTTAAAAAACATAATAGAAAATACCAACAGTATACCAACAAATTATCAAATGGTCTAGGTTCAAATAAAGTTTTTGTTGGAAAATTGTTGGAAATATTTGAGCAAGCAGTCAACACTAACATAACATTCCAACATAAATAATTTATTGCTATTTGTAATAAATTTATAATAAAATACCAACAAAAATTAGCATGGTCGCAAAAATAGCAACAATTTACCAATAAATTTAGTTTTCGACATAGTTCATTCAAGTTATAAGTTCTCTAATTCACATCAATAAACTAAAATACAATACCAAACTTGTTTTTGATATTATAAAGACATGCATCTTATAATAATCAATGAAGTCCAAACCAATAGCAATGTAATAAAATTTGTCGGAGAAGTTTTGAAAGACTAAGATTCTGGGTATATGTTTTAAGTTTTATTAGTGGCTGTAAATTGGGAGAAACATTCAAATTGGTTAGAAGAAAATCAGGATTGTAAGGAATATGTGTTACTCCAAACCATTCGTTGTCAAATGTCATAATCAATTGTTAATAAAACATATACAAGATAAGATTAAGTGTTTTATGTAGTGTAGTGGTAATAAACGGAGATTAATAATCTAAGAGATGCGGGTTCGAGTCACAAGGGCGACATTTATTTATTATATATTTTTCCTTTTTTTCCAACAAATTACCGACAAAAAAAGGGTTGCAAAAATCACCAACAAGATTGTTTTCCGTTGCTGAATTACCAACGCCACTATCACCAACAGTTTATCCAACGGAAAAATACTGTTGGTAAAGGTCAATACCAAGAGAATAACAACTGAATATCAAGTTGGTACTGGCCAATTTTTTTGTAGTGTCTAATATACAAGTAACTCTTCAAAAATAATATAATTGGCACTTTATCAGTTATCAGTCGTCTTATCAATCATTTTATCTGTGAAGTTTGAGTAGTTGAGGGGTTTCATTGAACAATTTCATGAGTTCGAGGGCCTCGTTTGCAATTTATGGAAAATGTTTATTAAGTTTGAAAGAGCGTGGATCAGATATCGAAATGATTCAACGGTTCCCGCTCCTCTTCATCCACTATAGAAAGCTGTGTAAACTCTTTTATTGACTAGTCCGGATCTCTCAATTTGAATACTCGAGCAACGGTGAATGTTTAGAGATTGACATTCGTTGTAACTTATGAAGAATGACTTCTTAGGGTTTGTATGTATGATTCAATTATCATGAGAAGAAGAGCTTGTGGACTACATTCTCAATCGTTTGTGAATATAAATACATAAATCCTTGTGATGTGCACTTGAGTGTCGGTCTTTATAATAAAAAGGATTAGTCGAGTTGTTCATTCGATAGCATATTAACCCTAACATTGCCAAACATAAAATGATTTGAAATTAGAAATCTTTTTACTGAATTATTATGAGAAGGTTGGGTCCCCACATGTCCTCTAAAAAAACGTAAACGTCATTAGAATATATCACATTGGTATAAAGCATGACTGTTATTGTTTCTTCGCTTATTGTCGACCGATGATGTCAAAATGTACAAGCATCATTCATGAAATTTGAAATGAGGTAGAAACATTAAATAGGAGGAAAAGAATGGTGTAGAGTGGAAATCAAGTCAAGGCGAAAAAGAAAGGTGAGTAGAGTAGCACGGTGTGTGGTCACATTTTTGTTACTATTTTTACATATTTGGTCGGTCTCATGTCTCAATGTGACTTCAATGTAATATTGATGGAAATCTTTGAGCCCAACTATTACAAACATGCTCGCCACTTAAATTGGTTGGATTGCCATAATAGTGTAAGCTGTTGTTGATGGACATCCCGATATATAATAACTATATGCATTGACTATTACTTGCCTTATTTGTTAAAGCCCCCTAATTTCAGCTGCTTAAACTCTATGACGATTAATCGATTGTGACCATACTATTTGACAAGCGCCCAGGTCACACCATTTTCATTGGTATGAAATTGTTTAATTTCAAAATCGAAAATGAACTAGTTTACTTATAGATCATACAAAAGTTAATGTATCATGTGAGCATGTGTATCTTCATAAACAGCCCTCACGCTACTAATTAATTCAGGTTCATAAACATCTATTGCAGATTACTCTATGAGTTCATTTATTTGGGACATATGATACATGATATTCTCCACTCGGAGTCTGTCAATTTTACTCAAATGGTTTATTCTTATGCTCTTAAGTCTTATCAAAAGGGCTTATACCGTTAATTTGAGATATTGTCTATCTGCTTTATAACCATAAATATGTTAGAATGCAGACTTTGATTAGACACGTTACCAATAGAATGAATGAAAGAAGCAAAGCCATATCTATATATATATATGTCTTGGTATTAAGGATGATAATGATAAAATCAAGGTTTGATTAACATAGTTGTCAACGCATGTGATTCCTCGTGGCAGTGGGAGACATGTAAACCGAATTTAATTAGTCATATTTTGGGATCAGTTAATCCATTAATTGCAATCTATGGGTCAGTATTTGGTATGGATTAGTACTGCCTGCCCTAGGTGGTTCAAGTTTACTTCACGCTGCTTGGCCCATTTTTGAGCACTTCAGTTTGACATAAATCAGCTGGCGGGTTCGGGGGTTTCCCCGCTCGTTCTGCGAGCTCGGATTTCCGGTTAGAGGTAGTTTCCCATCCCTTTTCAACTACCATTTATGATGATAACTAGTGTGAATTGTTACCTCATTTTGAGTTTTAGCATGTATGTGTAAATACCTCTTCATCATGCTATGTACATGGTTTAATTCCCTGAGTTTGACTCTGTTCTTTTCAACTTAAAACTCATTCAGTTTAGTTCTATTCACTTCAGTTCAGTTCTGCTTAGTTATATTTTATACTACAGTTCAATTCAGTTCAGTAAATTTCAGTTGAAAATAACAGAGCCTTTGAATAAATGAACTAACTTTTTAAAAGAAAAAAGATTCAATTAAAGGATTTTAATGGATAAGCTTATTTGGTTAGTACATGCTCGCGTGTAATAATAATATACGATTTCAATTATATCATTTTTAGACGGAATAGAGAAATGCTAACGTAATACATACAATTTGTCTGGGAGTCCTCTTATAAGTCTAAGTCTGATAATTTTGATTTGATGATTCAAATTAATTTCATTAAGCATTTAAGCTAGGTAGGGGCGGATGAAGGATTTGAACATTGGGGGATTATAAATATGAAGTTTTTTCGAGGCCGGGGGACAAAATCTTAAATTTTCAAAATATCACCTATAATTTTATTTAGGGTGAATTACAGTAGGTCACCCTGATAAATTTCGTAATAACACTTTGATTCCTCTGATTCTAACAATAATACCATAGGAAAAAATTAACAAATCAATTACAAAACAGTCCAAAATTCAAATTGTTGCCAAACACATCCTTAATTTAAACTTCTAAATAATTTACAATTTTGTTATAAATTTTTATTTTATTACAAAATTGATCTAAACAATTTGTATTTACTCCCTATAATTTTTTTCTATTTTCAAACTTACCCACAAAAATTGCAAACAACCCTCTTAAAAAATTTAATATATATTTTAAATATAAAAGTTTATTATGAAATAACAAAAGTTTACAAAACATAATGAAAAAATAGAACACATTAATATTTTCATGCTCCATGAAAATAGCTTCTATGGATATTATGATTAGGTATGATTTTTTTATATTATGATGAATAAATATTTTTAAAAATGGAACCGGAAACGTTTACTTGAGACATAAAAAAGGGTTAAACGACAACTATGTTTCAAGAGTAAATAAGTACTAGTATATTTAATATTTTTGTTATTTTTAGCAAGATTATATTTGAAATATCATTTTATTTCATTTTCGTAAATAAGTTCATATTTTTAGAACTAGTTTTAAAAATTAGATTTTCATTTAATTTATTTTAATTTTAATGTTAAATGATTTGAAAATATTTTTTTATTTATTGCATATTGGACGCTCATGAAAGGGAAGAGACGGAAACTAGAAAATGTGACAGTTAAAAATAAGGCCATGTTTGGAAAGCACACATTCAAAGTATAAAATGGACTAAAATGTTATTGTTGGAACCAGAGGGACTTTATTGTTAATAGGGTGTTTATTGGAGGACTTGGTGTAATTTTCCCTTTTATTTATTTAAATTTTAGGGGGGTGGTCCCAGCATTAAGCAATGTTCAGTACTGTAGAGGCCGCGGCTATGCATAGTTTGCAAACTTTAGTAAATTAAATACGCATGTGACATTTTTAGAAGGACTTTGGTAGCAAGATTTGGAGTGAATCGACATGACACGTCTAATCATTTCAATCGTAAATATGGAGTATTAATTAGCTCACTTATATATAACTGAAATTGTCAATTGTCACGTCTCGAAAGACGCATGAGAAATCAAACTATTCTATAGTTGGAGCCACTAATGTTGCCACCATAGTCACTACAACAATCATAATCCCCCACAAATAATATTTGCAAGTAAAATCAATAGTAGTATATAGTAGCAACATAAGTAATAAGTACCATTGCTAATCAATACTGATGTTCATTTTAATTGGAAATCTCAGTCAAAATTCACTCATTTTATAGTTAGAACTTAAAATATTGGATTGTGTTTATTTTGAAAACATATGTATGTCTCTTATTTAAAGATAGTGTTTTAGGAGAACTTACTTTTCACTTAAATATCATGAAATCAGTAATTAAATAATTAATTGCTCACTAACACATACAAATAATTCTGCACACATGATTAGGCAGTGAGAACTCTGTACATGTACATGCACAGGGTTATCGTGATAAACTCGAAATGCTCTGGCTCATCATAGAGACTCGTCTAGTGGGTATGAAGCTGTGAGGATAAAAAATTGCGCGGTTCGTTTGTGAACCAAAATCTCCACTTTGACCAATTTTTTTAATTTTTATTAAAAAAAAGTATTTTTGATTTTTTATTATTTTAAATTGGAAAATATAATTTTATAAATTTTTAATAAATTTTTTAATTCAAAAAAAATACTTTATAATTTTAATAATATTTTATATTTGTTAATAATTTTAAAATTAGAGCAACCCACGCTCCGACTTAACATAAAAATCAACTAATTTAAGCTAGTTCTTACTAATTCGGTCAAAATTAACGGTTAAATTAAATTTGCCTAACGGGTACCTAAATTGAACACAAAGTAAACGTAAGGTACCTAAATTAAATTATAACAATTAAAGGTACCGATCTAAAACGAAAGTGTCACAAATTAAGTTACATTTTTGGAGTTTTCCCCTACCGCGTGCCATATTAGCTACTGGTTCTGTTTGGTATAAAATAAATTACGTCAGGTCGGGAATAAAGCGTGGAAGCAATTGTTCACAATAATAATCATGTTCAAATTACATTGTCATGATCACCACCCACTATTTGCTAAGAATAGGAAAACCAGATAGCTGTAATTTGATTTCACAAAGAAAACGACCGAAGATGGGAATTATATTGGTCGGTTTGATTAGGTACGGTAAAGTCGCTTTAATTACGATTTGTTTTATCACAACTATTTGCCCCAACCGAATATATGTCGGATTGAGTACTGTCTTTTGCCCATACGGTACCTACACCTTCATAACTAAGAATCATTAGCAAAACATACGTTAAGTAAAACAATTTTACGTGCATCATCTCGCTAAAGAACATTAGATTTGGGATCAAGTACAAATTCCCTATATACTGGAATCCATTCGAATTCGGGATGCCAAATTTTGAGAAGTACAATACTCGAAGTAAGACTCAAGTCCTTTCACAATTGGTCGTTATAGACCAACTCGAGAAGGCCCTTATTATTGAGGGTCAGGTTCACTAATGGATATTAGACTTTCGTGGTACGTACTTGGTGTGCTTGCAAATGTTTTAATTGGTGATTTTTTTTTGTTTGATTTTGATAAAAGTTGATTAAAGTAGATTTTAAAACAAAATTTAGTTGTGTTGGATATTTTATTTAAAAAACAGTTTAAAGTTATAAAATACTAATACTTATGGAGTGATTGGTATAGAATTAAAATTAAAAAAACTTGGTTAAAAACATCTAAATTTTTACATAACTCAATTTTTTAAATCTATACCTAATATTGTTTGGAATATTAATTTTATTAGTTGATTTTTGTTGAAAAAAATTTACTACCTGCTTAAGCTTGTGTTTGCAAATGCTTAAAAAAAGTGTTTTTGTGCTTTTGAAGAATCAAAAGTAGTTTTTTAGTGTTTTATATTCTGACTTAACTAGGAAAATTTAAAAAACGATAATGCTTTTAACTGCTTTAAGCAGGTTGTAGCTTTTTTTCCAATTAAAATCAACTAATTAAATTAATTTTTGCAAACACTAAAACTTATGATTTTACAACTTTAAGCTGTTTTTTATATAATGTATATCAAACACTAACGATTTTTGCTTAAAATCAACTTTAATTAACTTTTAACAAAATGAGACAAAAAAGCACTGTAAAATCATTTTCAAACAGACACTAAATCAATTGAAACCAGATCTACTCCTGACAATTACTCTTTTTTCAAGAGTAGTTCAACATCAGAAGTTGTGATTTATAAAATTCTAATATTAATTTTTCTATTTCACAATAACAAAATCACTTTTGCAAAACTATAAAATCACTTTTTAAATGAGCATTTCCAAACACACTGTTAGCCTTGCGCTTATGAGAACTGACAAAGAAATATGATCCACATGAAAATTAATACTAGTAATTAGGATATGATCCACCACTTTCTGAAAATACTTCATTCCATTCGAAACCACTTATAATTAGGTACAGATATATAACCATCAACCACATTACAATAATCTATGCTGCTACTTGTTGGTGATGAAGCTCGTATGAGTAATTAACATCATATTGATTTGACCACACCACGTGGTTTCATAATTCGATGGTCCCTTATTATGCTAATGCTAATAATAATTTATATATACAAATGAGTCCCCACTCACTAATCCGCGACTTAGAAAGACTAGGAGATAATCCGTCACACTCTCTTGACCAAAGTCGAGAAGTCGCTTGCTCACAGAAGCCGACCTCCTTGACTTGATAAGAATCGTGTGTTCTCTGCTGGCTATCAAAGCCGTCTCGTCGGACCGACTCTATCCAAACAGGTCCGACCACGTGTCATCGCACTAACTATGAGGACTACTCACTAGGGACGGAAAGATAGAAATCGCCGACCTAACTGGGAGCCGACCTCCTAAAGGTCTCAGGCCACTGCGTTATCTAAACGCGCCACCTTACAACGACTATACGTGTCACAAAGGTGATTGATCCGACCAACCTCCAACCAACCGCCGGACAGGTCAGAGGTCTGTCCCCCGGAGCATCGCCTATAAATACAAGGGCATTTACTCCCATTGAAGTAAGTCACCCACCACAAGTATACTACTCTCTAACCTACTCGACTTCACTTTGTCCGACTAGGTGTGTTGAATCATATGATCGGTTTGTCTTAGGCAGACCGGTTAAAAAGGGTCTAACACCCTACCTCGTCTTGCAGGTTGAAGATATATTCCGAGGCTCTAAGTGCGTTCTCTTTGCCTAACCTAAGCTTAGGGACTTAACCGTTTTTATACCACATCATATTGGCGCCGTCTGTGGGAATCTTCACGAAAAGTCATGGTTCAAAGGCAAGCTCGAAAGCGCAACCCCGGAGACAACTCTAGAGCCTCAACATCTGAAGTAGCTCCAGAACTCCTAGGCCGAACAAGGAGTTCAGCACGAGTAGCTCCGATCCCCGGCGATCGTGACATTCCCGAGCACGATCCACGAGATGGCACTCACGCATCTGTCTCTAGCGAGACCAGAAATCCGAGACCAAATGTCACCCTAGGAAACGCCCCTGTCTTACAATTGCTTGTGCCTCTCCAAACACAGCCTCCGACCGACCCTGCATTGGTCGGACTGACCGAAACCCAGGTTCAATACATCCTCTGTCGTGCAAGCCAGGAACCCGACAACCGTTGGCCCCTAAGTCCTGGCCCCTCCAAGATTCACTCAACATGCCGCCGCCCTACCGATCATGGCTCACCTGCTCTAGCCTTTGCCGACCAAATGGCTGACTCCAGAGCCCCCCCCCCCCCCCCCCTTAATCAAGGAACACTAATAGTTCCATAGCTCACCAACACAACGCGAGAGCCGCGACCCAAAGGTCGAATGAAGATCTAAGGGAAGTGATCTAACGAAGAGCTAGAGTAACAAGAGGCGAAGGGAACCCTCGTCAGGAAAATAGGGGGGAGGGTAGGGGAGTCGGCGAGATGACTCGTCGTGACACCACTCCATCCCGAGTTTTAGGAAGAAACTTACGTCGCAATGACGACCGAGAGGAATGGAACCGACGAGATGAACGGTATGATGAGGAAGATACCTGAATTAGCTATTTGGGAGATACTCCAAGGGACTCGCGGAGAGATGAGGAAACCCGAGGTCGACGCCCTTCTCCCTCACGGAGAGGACGGACAGACATGTACTCGGATAGAAGAAGTTGATCCCCTTGGAGGAGAGATGACAGGCGAAGTCACTTAAGGTCGGTCCACAGTCACCGCCGGGGCCGACATGGTGATGAGGTCGAACGCCTCAGGGAACAAGTCCGAATCCACGAGAAAGCTCTAGAGGTAGAAAGAAACAAGCTAGATTGTCTGAACCGAGCCCGAGACGCCATCAAGTTCGGAAGAAGCATGGAGCCCTTGTCCTCGAAAATCAAGAGATAAGTCCTACCTCTCGGACGAATTTCCCCGGCCACTACAGAAAGATATGAAGGGGATTCATGTCCGATAGATCACAGGATCAGATTTGAGGCTTCCCTCGGAGGAATGGGAATCACCGATAATGTAAGAGCACAAATCTTCCCAGACACATTCCATGGACAGGCAATGACATGGTGGAAAAGTTTGAGATCGGGATCCATACTTTCATGGGATCACCTTTTGGCGGAACTCACCGTTCGATTTGAAAATTTCCGAGAAACTGTCCGACCGGCAAGCTACTTAGCCGAGGTCATCCAAAGGGAGGACGAAACCTTGAGATCTTTCGTCAGAAGATTTGAGTTAGCCGCGTCCATGGTCGACACTCATTCTCTCAAGGAGCGAATTGGCCATCTTTGCGCCAACATGAATAATGCTGTCTTCCGCCGCACATTGGTTGATGCGGATATCCGAACCGAGCGGGAACTTACCGATCTCACCAACCGCTTCCTGAAAACAGAGGAGACACTGGGAACCATTGTGGTCAGAGCGGTCACCAAGAAAGATAAACCGCCCCAGAGTAACAAGCCAGGAGGGAATCAAATTAATGAAGCACAAAATCGATCAAGGAACGAGAAGAGAGCTCGACATGAATAAAGGAGGAAATCTCCTCGGCGTCACTTCGTCAACTATGCCGAGTTAAGAGCCCCAAAAAATGAGATCCTTACGATCATGGAAACCAGAGGCCTACCCTTTCAGAGGCCGAAAAAATACAAGGAAACTTGGTTAACAAGAAGTTCGACCGAGTATTGTCATTTTTACAAGCAAAAGGGACACTCCACGGAAAAGTGCAATCAGCTCTGGCAAGAGATACAAAGATTAATAGAGTTGGGTTACCTCCAGGAATATGTCATGAGGCGGGACCAAGCAGATGGTCCACGGGACGCTGGTCGAACTGAACGACCGGCCGACCGCCAGCCCAGATAAGAAAGGAGGAATAGCCCACCCAGGAACAGAAGTCCGAGGAGATAACCAACTCCTAGGAGAGCACGTTCACCAGCCTGAGCCCCAATCCCACCCCGCGAACAACATCCGAGGAGGTCACTAAGTCCGAGACGGACCCACAGTCCGAGAAGAGAAAACAACCGAGTGGCCCAGATAAGTTAAGAAGAAAATCCTATGAGATATGGCAGAATCGTGACCATAGTCGGCGGCCCAGCTAGGGGAGACAGCCAAAATGCTCGAGAATCAACGGCCAGAGCCTTGAAAAAGACTGACGAAGAACATGTGAACTATGTAAACCCAGGAACAAATGTCATCACTTTTGATAAAGTCGACGCCCCGACCCCATTCACGGGACAAGGGGCAACGAGCAGCCCGGATGTTCCATTGGTGGTGGATATGGTCATAGCCAGCTATGACATGAGCAAAGTTTTGATTGATACAAGAAGTTCTTCCAACATCATTTTCATGAGCACATTAAGGAAAATGGAGATGAGCTTGGAAGGTCTCAGACCCGTTACCACTAGCCTAGTGGGATTCGGCGGCAACCACGTCCGACTGAGGGGAGTCCTCTATTTGCCGCTCTCAGTGGGCACGTCCCCGAGGAGAGTAACCAAAACCCAAGTTCCTTTCCTCATCGTTGATGTTCCCTTTGAGTATAACGTCCTGATTGGCCGACCCGCCTTGAATCGAGTCAAAGCCATGGTCTCAACGTTCCATCTCCAAATGAAGTTTCCGACCCCTAAGGGAATAGGGACATTAACAGGAAACCGACGAGAAGCATGGGAATGTTATACCCTGTCCACAAGGCATGCTTCTCGGCCTTATGATTATGAGGACGGATATCATTACAGGGTCGGCGATGAACGTGGGAAAAGGCATTGTCTCCCCATCCGCCTAATGTCCGTGGTAAGAAGAAAGGAGAAAACCCTCGGAGAGGGAATTAATTGGTTGAAAATGGGAATTGACAAGAAGCATCTGGGCAGGTCTGGTTGTAACGCCCCGAAATTTACACTAATTTTTAAAAAGAACAAGGGCGTTAAACAAGACGAAGAGAAGTCTAAAAACTCAAACGAGCTCAAAATATAACAGAAATCTTGTGAAGAATACTATTTTCAAAGGCAACGGTTAAAACTTTACAAAATCCCAATTAAAACCCCCACTCTCTCTTTAGTTGCTGAACGTCTACCCGACTTGGTACTCCAACTTTCTCGGAATCTACAAGGAAGTAAAATAAAAGAGTGTGAGACAAAAATCTCAGTGGTGTTCGTGTGTGACAGTGACAATTAACATATCAATAGGAAATTCATAACAGAATCCAAAAATAATAATCATGTCCTATAATGAAGCAATAACAATGCAATCAATCGTTCATTGGTGCCGCTCCTTATAACCCCAATCCGAGCCCTTATCTCTCCACTCAATCAATCAATACCCGCCATGGTACGGGGTGGTACACTACTACCTCTAAGACCTCAGCGTCTCCTGCCTCGCGTCAAAGAGAAGTAAGCCAGAGCAACCCACAAACATATCGACAGTCACCACTGCCCTCTCAAATGAGTCCCCTCTCACTAATCCGCGACTTAGGAAGACTAGGAGATAATTCGTCACACTCTCTTGACCAAAGCCGAGGAGTCGCTTGCTCACATAAGCCGACCTCATTGACTTGATAAGAATCGTGTGTTCTCTACTGGCTATCAAAGCCGTCTCGTCGGACCGTCCCTACCCAAACAGGTCCGACCACGTGCCATCGCACTAATTATGAGGACTACTTACTAGGGGACAGAAAGATAGAAATCGTTTTCTTAGGCAGACCGGCTAAAAATGGTCTAATATCCTACCTCGTCTTGCAGGTTGAAGATTTATTCCGAGGCTCTAAATGCGTTCTCTTTGCCTAACCTAAGCTTAGGGATTAAACCGTTTTTATACCATATTAATAATTATAACAATGATAAATCCATTCATATATTAATATGATCATTGTCCTTGGAATATAGTACATATTTTATATTATCGCCGCAAGTTTGATCAAGCATGTATTACTTTAAACAAAATATTCTTTAGTTATTAGAATTAAGATCTGTTTAGGGGGAATATATGTCTAATAATCTAACTAACCTCTAATAGTTAATAATTAGGTTATGTTTGAAAGAATGATCAAATCTTACGGCTGCACGTGTTGTCGCATCATGGGGCCGGTGATCACATCATAATATATACTTATGCTCTGATTACACTAATCTCCGCCGTACTAATTTGAAATTAATATGAATTGAACAATTCATTTGAGCTTAATCCTAATCTAACGCATGCTAATTCATATTATGGGTGTGTAGACTATAACGTCTTAGTCCAATTGATCGGCTTGAGATTTTGAGGGATTATGCAATTCCGTCTTGTTTCATAAGGATTAAAATGGAGTTTTGTGCTTCCACGTTTATTAATTCACGGAATTCACTCACTCAGACGTATCTCTCTGCACTTGGTGAAATGAATGAGTTGTCCAAAACTCAAGATGAAAACATTCAACTAATCATAGATTTTAAAACTCGACCAAATCATGTAAAATCAACAAATAATCAAAAGCCTCATTGAAACGTTGACGCAGAATCATTTTCCACTACCTCTTGATGTATAAACCTTGACGATAAAATTGCGGCAGCATAATGAAAGGTGACATTACCACATTTGTTTTATAAACATATAAATAAAAAAATGAATGACACGACATGATGTGTCACTTAAGTGGGATTGTGAGATAGAAAATAGGATTGGATGTAACAAAAATACATGTAGTAATGAAGAAAAAATTGAATCTGGAGGGGAACAAATGCCTAAGATCCAGGATAGACGATATACCCTTTGGACACTTCTCAATGTAATTTAATGATACACACATACACCATTTTTCAACTTGTAATGAATCATGCTGCATCTATAGTACTTCAAGAAATTGGATCAGCCGTTATTCTGAATATTGATTCATGATAAATGATGAACTCGGCCAATCGATATCTTAAAAAACACTGATAACCCACCGTCAGTATCCATTAATCGGGTGTGTACTGGATAAATTCTCAGAAAATCATGTAATAGTAGACAAATCACGTATGTCAAGTTAGACCACAACTATTTACAATATGCTTGAACTTAAAAGTCATAAATCACATAATTTTGTTGTCGTGGGCTGAACCTAACGTGGGATCAAGTGTATACGTCGAACTTTCAACCAACTGAGCACCATTACAGTTACAGTACGTGATATATTGAAACAAACTATTATTGAAGATTATTTGTTATTGCACAAGGCACCAAGACTTTTTACAACCTATATTTTCACCTTAAATATTTGTTATATGTGTGTCATTGTCAAATCAATATAGATGTTACTGAATCCTTATAGATTCAACCCTGATTTGGACATGATCACCATAACATTCTCCCGAGCTATTCAAAAGTATCACCTAACTTCCTAAAGTCTTACAACTACGTCAAACCACCTGAATTATATGAAAAGTCTACATGAAACCCCGAACCACTGCAAGTGCATTCCACACGCCTGAAAGTGAATTTTAAGAAGTATTGTGAAATTTTATGATAATTGAAGGGGTCTTACACAACTTAGGTATTGCTTGTATGACGGAGTATCTAACAACTTAGTTATATATTAAGATAATACTCTATTCGCCCCGTAGATCTTCATACATTAGGCATGATTCGTTCTAAGTGAAAAACTAAGGTAATTATAAATAATGAAAAATGTGATAAATGTTGTACTCTTTTGTGGAAAAGTGTATAATAAAGTATAAGTTTGTAAGAGTAACATTTTTTATATTTTGGATGTCAATTGGAAGAAATTGTTCTTTGGAAATTTTGCTAGGCCTCGTGCTCCTTTTATATTTTGGATGGCTTGTAGCAAGAGAGGCTAGCTACAAAGGACAGGTTGTGTAGATTTGGGATTATCCAGGATACTTCATGCGTTTTCTGTGGGCAAAAATGGAGACCATACAACATTTGTTCTGCAGATGTAATGTTGTTAGTCACATTTGGCGACAGGTTTTAAGTTGGATGCATATCACTAGAGTGCCTGAGGCATGGGATGATGAGCTTAACTGGCTGATTCAGACTTGTTCTAAGAAAGGAGGAAAAGCAGCTTGTTTGAAGCTGGTGATTGCTGAGACCATTTATTTTGTTTGGCGCATACGCAATGAGCTTTCTTTTGGTCATACTGTTGATATAGAGCTAGTATACAGCCCAAGTTGCGGTCTTATCTGGGCCGGCTTCTTTCACATGGGCTATATAGACTTTTTTCTGTTAGGAGTTTTGGTATGGTTTAGTTTACTAGCTGGATCCGCTTGTTGGATCGCTTTGTATTCACTATTCACCCGTTTTTGGATAATGAGAAGTCGTTCTTAGCTCCAAAAAAAGAGTACTCCCTCCATTTCAGAGAAAGTGTTACAAATTTCCGTTTTCGACATTTCACTAAAAGTGTTACAATTTCCATTTATGGAAACTAGTTAAATAATAAAATTCCCTACCTTTCACTTTTATTACAATATGCCACTCAGTTAATCTCTAATAATCAGGGAGCCACTTGTACTTTCTACTTTTTTTTAAAATTTGTGTAAATCCAAATTGTAACACTTTCTCTGAAATAGAGGGAGTAACATTTTTTAATTATCGGTTGGGTGTGTACTGTGTAGTAGTTATAAGTAATTTATGAATTTTCGTTTGACGGTTTGAAATTCCGCGGGATAATGAGTTGCAAATTATGAAACAAAATAATGGGCTTACTCGTGGTCCTTTCAGTTCGACTTGGTGCACAAACGCTTACTTCATGCGGGCTACCCACGTTCAACTTGGCCCAAGAAGCCTAGGAACAACCAAACAAGATCGAACACACACAGCGAGTTTCAGTTTAGGAATTCGCGGACTACCCATGTTTGACTTATCTTAATTCATGAACTAGTATATAGTGAGTCTCCATAAATCGATAAATTTTCACGTCTCGCAAAAGCTTGTATTCATCCACAACAATTCGATAATTAGTACTAGTTCGGAGGTAAGAGCGCACACGTATATCGCAGGATTAGCTTAATCTAGGGAGACCTCACTCGAAGATCTGAGAACCAGTAGCAATGGCGAACGTTGACGATCGCAGCTGCCGGAAGTATGGCGTCCCTCTGTACGGTGTAGCGTGGGTTCCACCGTCTTCACTGGCGGTGGATGCGAAAGACGACGAAGAGTCCTCCGTGATCCCACACGTTGTCCTTGCCGGAGGTGGTGGCGAAGGCCGTAGCGGTATTCCCAACGCTCTTCTACTCTCTGCATTCGATTCCGATTCCAATTCTCTATCTGATCAGCCTGTAAGCCTCTTCTAATCAAATAGCCCCCCAGATTAATTGTGCATTTCTAATTGTTTTAGTTATCATTTATCTGATTTTGACTTGGAATTGTGTATTTGGAGTGTGGGAGGTTATAATTGTGCTGTTTAGGGATCTCAATGGCACTCTGCCAGCGATCTATAGCTGATAATTTGTTTTTAATTTTTATAGAACTGCAATAGTGATGTTCGGAGTTGGATTGTGATCTGGAAATTTTAGAAACTTTTAGGTAGATTGTACTGTATTTATTTGTGAAATTTGTTTAAAGGACCAGTAATTTCGAATGTATCATCACAGACAACTAAGTAAGAAGAAGATCATCATAATAGGCATCAGTACTTTTGTTATTATTCTATTGATAAAGTTGTAATTCGGTGATCAAATTATGAGATATAGTGCAGTATAGTATGAGAGAGGATAAATAAAAAAGAAATTTATAATAAGGGGAATAGTGCGTTTCCGTATTAGGAAATTTAGTGTTACGAAGAAAAGACCATAAATGATGAAATATGGTGTTACTGACAAAATGGATGGAGTTATTATGTTCTGTTTTTGTTGGGGTGGATCCATCGCTTGTGTAATCACGCTAAGCATACCTGCTTGGTGAACGGAGAGGAGGGGAGGATATAGGACTTATTGACTTCCCCTAATGAGTTAGTTAAAGTTGTTCTAATTCTATTACAGGCAGGATATACTAGTATGTATATCTCTTGATTGACGTAAGTTTGGCTTTGTGATAGATTTACTAGAAAGGGTTGCTTGTCAAATACTGCATGCTCTTGATCAAATGTTGAATGAAAAGGCATCCTGGGAGTGTATATTTATGTTGTTGTGCCATTAGTGCAGAAAATCTGTGAAGTATTTTGGTTGTGCCAATTTTGTCATTGGTGTTTAACTTTAGGCATGGTTGTATGTGCATAGGTGGCAAGACTTGGAACTGGCAGTGACTTGCCATACAGAATTGCCGTGCATCCGGGAGGGGAAGGAGTTATTTGTTCTTTGCCTTGCAGTTGCAGGTACATATTGCCCTTTTTATGCTTTAATCACAAGACTTATATGTCTGCTGATTTTTCTATCCCAACAGGGAATTCATACATCAGTTAAAGAAACTTGTGTGCTCATGAGTTATGACTCAGCGATCATGAGTCCTGTTAAGATTGAATTTCAAAGTCTTAGAGGTATAAGTGCCATGTGATAGTATGTGTTTGTTACAAATTTTCCCTAAAATCTGACATTGTGGACATTTCAACCTACATTGTTTTCTGCCATCAAGATCTTCTGTAGGCTTTTTAGTTACATCTTGAACAGGGTTCTCTTGGTATTAAGGTCTGCAGTTTTCTTTTTGTTGAGTTCATTGTGGTACATCATCTCTTCTGTCAGTTAGAATTCTTATAATGGCACCGGGGCAGCTTTCTGTTGGCTTTATTATATATTTCTTCCAATCCATATTATATGTCCGATGCTGATTTGATTAGTGACTGTGAGGTCAGTTCCCGGAGTGGAATTGTTCTGGAAGTTATATATGTAAGCCGAAGTATCAGTGCTTGGATTACCAAAATCATAATATAAAGCTAGAGGTATTTCGGCAATAATTGCAGTTTATTACATGATATATGATCATTTGGTTTGGGAGACCTGATTTATCGTGATACAAGCAAATCGACCCAAAATTTTTACGTTTGCATTGTATAGGTAATCACTCCTCTTTTAGCTGCAACTCGATCCCGAACACCTGGGAGTAGTATGACTGTCAAAATAATTGGCAGATATTACTTGTAATTACCTCTATCTGTTGTGTGGTGTAGATGGTTTGAATGGGAAGTAGTGACAGAAGAAGGCAATCGTACATTGAATCTGAAATCATCTGAAAAAGTACTTGAGCGATTGGAAGATGTTGGACAGCAATTAGCTATGACTTTTAGTAAAGAGGGAAATTTACTAGCTGTTGGTGGAGAGGTAAACTTTTAGTAATTATAATATGATTGGCATCTAACTCATGTTCCGGTTTATTATAGATGGCTTATTTCAACTTGAGCTATGCTGCAGTAAATCAACTATATTACCATTCTATTTCAATACAATACCAGCAAGCGCTAAAGTTGTGTGTGATGGAGTATATATTTATCACCAAAAAAAAAAAGAAGGGTTTTCGTGTTATATACTGGTAATCTGTATTTTTTGAGTTTTTGTATTATGTTGGCTGTATTACTTGTCTGGGGCCAGCTACATCTAGATTTGCACAAGGCTTCTCGTGGTGCACGTCTTTTTTTTTTTTGTCTTTGAAATTCTTGGAAGATAATAGTCATGCCATCAGGTTTTATTTTATTTTTCAGTTTACATGTTTTTTTTTTGTTAAAAGATATATATCCAGTGAACCATATGTTTGTTGCCTTGTCCATTAATTCAAACTTTAATACCACCCTGAGTCCCTGACATGCAAGTGGAATACTGGATTCTTTTAATTGTCTTTTATCGGGTTAATTACAGGACGGCAAGCTAAGGGGCTTTAAATGGCCAACCATGGAACCTTTTCTAGATGAGGAGAAGGCTCATTCTTCTGTGAAGGATTTAGATTTTAGGTAACCTAAAAAGATGAAATTGTGCAATTCAGTGTGATATACTTTGTAATCAAATTGAACATGCAATGGAGCTTTTACTTTGGTTATCTCGCAGCTGGGATGGGAAGCTTCTTGTCTCTCTGGGAAGTGGCCCTGGAAGGGTTTGGAATGTTTCAACATCAGCGGCCATTGCAACTCTGCCTAGAGAAAACGTAATATTTTCTTTTACATGTATAAAAATATTGGATGCGTTACCTTTGTGAATGGTCAGTTGCCGTCTTGTCAACTTTCTCAACATTTAATACTTTTTCAGGTTTTTGTTCCTTTTGAGCAGATTGTCTTTAAAGATCTGATTAATAGTGATTGATTTCTTTCCTGAATGTGTGCTAGTTTCTACCATGTCATTGGTATTAGATGCTAATGGAGATGTTCGTTTTCCAGCAGAGTTACCATATTATTACATTTGTAGTTGCCTGTGCCCGAGTTTCTATCCTTCCTAATATTTGTTGACCCGCTGCAGGATGAGATTCTTGGATTTTGCCGATTCTCGCAAACTACCGACTCAGATCAAGTCCTTTATACCACAGCAACCCGGGGTTAGTTATCTTCCATCAATTCATATTTTCATGCACGGAAATTTCTTGCAAGAGCACTCAAATTCTGGTACATTTTCACAGATAGAGGTGGTAGTATAATAATGTGGGATGCTACTTCGTGGAATAGAATAAGATCAAAACATGTTGTCAAGGATCCCATCTCTGCCTTCAGTGTGTCACCTGATGGGAAGCTGCTCGCTATGTAAGCATGTGGGGATATAGTTTCTCCCTTTCTTTTGATATAAAACTTAGGCTGGAAAAAACTTTCCAGACAAAATGCATGGCTCCCTTTCTTGTGATTTTGCTGAAATTAGACGTGTGGTTGATGAAGATATTAATTAACTTCACCTTCCTGAACCGGTAATTATGCAGTGGAACAATTCAAGGGGATATTGTGATTCTAAGATCCCGCAGTATGCGGGTGCAGAGTACTTTGAAAAAAGCACATATTGGCCTGGTAACAGCATTGGCATTCTCACCAGATTCAAGGTAAAGAAGTCTTTTGTAGTATGTGTTTATACCAAAGCAGATTTATAATGCACCAAACATAACTGATATAGCCTGATACTTCTACAGTGCTTTGCTATCTGCTTCCCTAGATGCCAGTTCAAGGGTCACGTTGATCAGAGATAAGAAGGATGGTATGACCTCTTTCCTTCTTTTGTAGCTTAAAATAATCTACCTTGCTTAATTATTAGTTCATAGGGAAACTGCACTGAAAGTTGCATGTAACTATCTCACTAGTCGCAATACCAGTTTGACTGTCATGATTCCAACAGGACATCAGTAGGTTTGTTTCATCTTTTGTTTCTTTCAGTAAGCTATCAAGTAAATTATTAGATGCAGCAAAGATTTTAATCTATGGTCGGGAGGATCCAATCTAGAAATTGCAGGGCTCTCACGCATTTTGTATAGAAAATTATTTATTTTGGTTGCATCTGCAGACTTGAGATGTCGTACGTCTTGCAAAAAATAACCAACCAAAGGGTTAAAGTATAGGGGTTTTCCTTGGTTGAATGCTTAGTTTGAAACATGAATGTTTCACCTGCGATAAACTACGACACCAGTGATGGAAATTTTATTCTTGGTTGTTTCTAGAAAATCCCTTTCTGCACCAGGAAACATTTTGCAGTATTATCATGGTGATGCACACTTGTGAGCAGGGTAAAATAGATAAATTATACGCTAGGTTGTACCATTTACAGTTTATATACTCAACATTGATACCGTATAAAATTTATACCTTAAATCAACCATCCGTATATACAATATACTCCGACTAGTTTTGTCATCAGAAAATGACGCGTGTTGTTCAAACGCCGATAATGTTCACACAATAACGAGTAAAATAAATAAATTATACTCCAGGTTGTGCCTTATATAGTTTATATACTCAACATTTCTACCGTATAAAATTTACACCTTAAATCAACTAATCGTTTAAACATTATACTCCGACCAGTTTTGTCATCTGAAAAATGGCGACACGTGTCGCCTTGTGGTTAAATCTGGAATATTTTAATTTAAAAAAAATGTAAAATAACTTTTTAAATTGTATAAAATAAAATTAGGATTAATTATATACTTCTACTAATTCAAAAAAAAAAAAAAAAAACTTTTTCCGTCCATGGAAGCTTGATAAATTAAAAAAACCAAGATCAGCAAATGTCAGATTAAATATGTCTCCTCAAAATTAGTACGAAACGAACTAAAGTACGGGCTTTAGACAAAATGTACGAGGGAGCACGCCCGAGGAACTTCTTCTTCCAAATATTGAGTCCAACCCGGTACACTTTATAAATCCCATAGAATCACATCCTGGAAAAGGGAGACTTTCCACCTCCGAGCAGCTACGGTCCGAGGAGCCAACCTTGTACATAAGGACCACTCTCCGGTTGACACGTGGACATCCTACTATGTAAGACAGAGTTCCCAATCAAGGGAAATCTATAGATAAGCTTACTTATCAAGGTGACCAGGTAACTTATTTGCATGCTTACCGTTCAATATTTACCTCTGAGGAACCTAGAGCATACCGCTCGGACCCCATCAGTTAAGTCTAAGATTGGTCTGTCCAGGGCAGGCCAGCTTAAAAGACTAACCCCCGCCCCCCTCTCAGTTTAAGTGTGCAAATCCAAGGAACACTTTCCGATGAGCCAGAACAGAAGACTAATCTTTCCGATGAGCTACTCTTTTATCGGCTTTCCATAGATTTATTTTTACTTTGGTGAGCAATAAGACATACCCGCATGTTTTTATCCTCATCATGTACGTTTGATCTGGGTATGTTATAAAAAAAAATTATAACTTCCTAAAATGATAAAATTATAATATTTCAATTTAATAAAAATGAAAAAAAAATACTTATTCAAAATGGAGTTTCTGGCCCGACTCCCGAGCATTATGTTTAAACAGGGTTTATTTAAGGTGTAAATTTTATATATGGTGGCAATGTTGAGTATATAAACTATATAAGGTACAACCTGGAGTATAATTTATCTATTTTATCCCGAGACTAATTCTGCAAGTGACACGTGTCTAGCGCGTGAACATTGCCACGCATCTATTTATACGGATGATTGATTTAAGGTATAAATTTTATACGGTATCAATGCTAAATATATAAACTGTAAATGATACAACCTAGAGTATAATTTATCTATTTTGTGACATATTAAGAATCATTGCTTCTTTTCACGTTTCTTGGAGTGTAATGCTAAAACATTTGCCTTTTCTCACCTGAGCAAACTAAGGATTAGTGATTTGCTTTGTTTAATGTGTTTGGATCATTGGGGGTCGTATATTTGTTATAACTAGATGACTTCCATTGCCACAATAAGTCGGGTGCATCAAGTATAAGTCTATAATCAGGTGTCGATTATCCTTCCTGAACGTGTAATTTCATCTGACGTTGCAGGAACTAGCTTGCAGGTGATTTTTTTCATCATTGTACTGCTGATAGCTGTAGGGGTTTGGTATGTTTTGCCCAGAGCAAAAATTTAATCACCTGAATGCCAAACGTCTGCTAATAGATGCAATTAGAAGCTCTCCTTGCACTGAACTAAATAGACCTGGAGAACGACTTTGAGATTTTTACGTCATATAATCTTACTATGTGATGTAATATTCCTTTACAATTGTGGATTCATCACCAGATTTGGTTCTCGTACAGTTTTACATACAATATGACATGTTTTCAAAAACTAAACTGGTACTGACCCGTGGCGATAATCACGGTATATTTTGCTGTTTATAATAGATATAATGTGAAATACATAATAAATTAATCAAGAAAATAAGATGGTCAAACTTCCGTGTAAACAACGTTGGTCGTGTTTTATGTTAACTGTATAAAATATAAAATAAGACTAGATTAATATGCTTTTAAAAATGTAGGATCCAATCCGAACACTTACAGGACTTGACGGGTGATAGCTCTACGCGTATAATTGTATCCCTCAAAATTGAACCAAAATAAATACAAAGATGCATACAATTGACATGGTAGGTTACTAACAATCTCGGGGTGGTATGTGGTTCTCCATACAAAAATTATTATTTTACATGCATAATTTCAGATGTTACGTTGGATTTTCAGCACCCACACCTCCACATTATCCCTAAAATGTATTTTCTCCGTCCTAGACCAAATGTCCTGTTTTGACTTTTACGGTCAATAAACTTCAACTTTGAATACAAATTAATCTCAAACCGTAATGGTATAATGTTCAATTAAATTACATAATTAAAATTTTGGAAGTAAAGTTTCATTATAAAATTTGCACTTTATCACGTTGTTTAATGTATTATGTACCATTTTTCTTTTGATTTGATTTCAATAAATTGTAAAAAATAATTTGAAGTGTAATTTCATTAATTCCAACTGCTAAACACTCATAATATAGTAAATATATTTAAAAATAAAAAAAATTGGTGACAAGCAACCCATTGGACGGGATTTTTCAGATGCTGGCTAATATTTTCGTCACTGCACTTATGGCATTGCGAGCACGACTGGAACTGCAACGGCGAGACCGACCCATTGACAGTAGTCTAAGTCTAGAGACAGACCTATATTGTCAAGAAAATCATCGATGTTATTAATTAAAGCACTTATGTTCTCAACGTTGGTGTTCTTTCATATTACAACAAGACTTATTTCGTTAACAACATAAACATTTGATTAATAACATGAATGGTTTTATTAGTAATATAGGTCGTCTCTAGAAAAGTTATAGAGGTGTAAATGAAACGAACATTCATGAAAATTTCACGAAAAATTTCAGTGAACGCTCAATTCGTGTTCAAGTTTGACATAGCCGAACAGTTTGCGAACATGTTTGTTAATAAACGAACACGAACATATAATTTATTGTTCGGTAGTTCGTGAATTGTTCGTGAGCAAATTCTATCTATAATATTTTCTAACTTAATCTATTATTTTCATTTTTCACACAAGTTATAATACTCCCGCCGTCCCAAATTCATTTACCCGTCCGGACACAGATTTTAGTAAAAGTGAATAAAGTAGAAAGTATGGTAATAAAGTAGGAAACATGTTGAATAAAGTATGAGAGAGAGTTTCCATTAAAGTAATGAGAATTTCAAATTGGTACGTCCCAAAATGGAATGCAGGAAATTGAATTCGGGGCGGATGGAGTATTTTCTAACCTAACATACACAAAATCTAGTTCGCGAATTCTTCATGAACATGTTGAAACCTTAATGGACTGCACATGAACAAGTGTTGAGATATTCGACGAACATGAACAAGAACATGAACTTGACATATACTCCCTCCGTCCCAGTTTCATTTAGCCGTCCCAAATTCAATGACTCACTTCCTTTAATGGAAATCTCTCTCCTACTTTATTCACTATCTCTCATACTTTATTCACTATTTCTCCTACTTTATTCAATCTCTTTCCTACTTACTCCGTCTCGGAACAAGTTTCCCACTTTGACTTTTTGCGGTCAAACTTTTCCAATTTTGACTATGAATTAATCTTAAACCGAAAATGTAAAATGTTCAATTTTTTTATATAATGAAACTTTAGGGGCTAAATTTTCATTATATAAAAAAATTGAACATTTTACATTTGTGGTTTAAGATTAATTCGTAGTCAAAGTTGGAAAAGTTTGACCGCAAAAAGTTAAAGTGGGAAACTTGTTCCGGGACGGAGGAAGTACTTTATTACCATCTCTCCTACTTTATTCATAGGTAAATGAAACCGAGACAGAGGGGAGGACGTATTAACGACAAACGTTCGATAAGGTGTTCAAGATAGACCCTTAATAAGTTATCTCAGAGACCGATACTATTTGTGTACTATAGTCCATCCATACATTTTATATATATATATACTATACTATATGAAGTCGAAAGAAGAATTAAAATTTTTTTCAAAAAAAACTTTAAAAATTAACGTAAAATCGAAATAACTCGTTTACACAAATACAATAACATTAACATGCACGATTGAATGCATATTTCAACAATAAAAAACATCGAAAAATTTTCGCAAATTTGTTTTTTTTTTTGTGAAAAGTGGAAAAAGTTGAAAAATATGTAGAGAAATTGGGGGAAAAAAAAAAAGAAAAAATTAAAAACTGAAACTGCAAAGAAAAAAACATGAAATGGCCGGTTCTCAAAACCGGCCATTTCATGTTTAGGCTGGTTCTCAAAACCGGCCATTTCATTTTTTTTTTTCAGTTTCAGTTTTTTTTTTCCAACTTTTTTTTTCCAATTAAAATGGCCCGTTTGACCGGCAATATTTTTTCTAAAATTTAAATTTATTTATTTTGAATTTGCAACTTTAACTTTAATTCGAACTTGAATCGAAATGCTTCCGAATAAAAGGTTACAATTTGAACACGAACGAACTTAAAGTTAAAGTTGCAAATTCAAAATAAATAAATTTAAATTTTAAAAAAAATATTGCCGGTCAAACGGGCCATTTTAATTGGAAAAAAAAATTAAAAACTGAAACTGAAAAAAAAAAAAAAAAGAAATGGCCAGTTCTCAAAACCGGCCATTTCATTTTTTCTCTTTTTTTTTTTTTTTGCACTTTCAGTTTTTTATTTTTTCTTTTTTTTCCCCCAATTTCTCTACATATTTTTCAACTTTTTCCACTTTTCACAAAAAAAAAAAAAAAAATTTGCGAAAATTTTCCGATGTTTTTTATTGTTGAAATTTGTATTCAATCGTGCATGTTAATGTTATTGTGTTTGTGTAAACGAGTTATTTCGATTTTACGTTAATTTTTAAAGTTTTTTTTGAATTAAGGACATTTTTGGTAAGTACGCAAATAATTGGTGTTGCGTTTAGCCAAAAAGGTGCTGCGTTTAACATTTGTGATGAAGCCTGAAGCCCACATCTGATTCTCCATTAAACAATACAATGATATTCATAATCTTCTTTATCTCGTTCTTTAGGGCCTAAAGTTTTAGTTTCCTGTTATTCATGTTTAGTTTATTTTTTATGTAAACTTTCATTCATGTTCTCTCTTTTTTTTTTTTTTCACTACTAGACCGTGCAAGCTTTGATTTGCACTCAAGATTGGATTAGAGCAAGGAACCGTAAATCACTATGTGACATGGAAGATAACTTGAAAGATTTAGAAGAGTTGGAAGAAATTGAAGAAGGTAATTAATGGTCTAATATTTATCTTGGTGGTGTATTTGATTTTGTACTCATTGTTTGTTTGATTTTATTTTCTATCATTACAGAAATGAAAAGTGCTACACTTGACGAGGAGGACAATGTCATTTACATCGTGGAACCTTGAAGTCTTCAAGAATTTATTTTGATTTTGTTTGAACTTTTAGAAGGATGGTGGTAGTTCATTATTTTGGATATTATTATTGGCATGTAATAGACATTTAATTTAAATACTTTGGAGTTTGAAGTTTGGTTTGGATGGTGGACTGTTTGTTACTTTGTTATATTTGATGGCCTTTAATTATGAATTGTGGAGGTAGGCAGGCTGCCATTTTATTTATATATGGACTATGGTGTATTGATTTGGGTGTTCTTGTTAATCCTTTTAGCTAGGAAGTTGTGGAATGTTCTAGTGTATTTAGTTGATGATGAGTTTAATCAAAACAGAATAGTGTTAGATTGTTGAATAAATTTGTACTGCTGGAGCTGCTGTTTCTTTGTAGGTTTTTTTTTTTTTTTTTTTATTTTTTTAACATGATCATAAAGGGTCAAGCCCGGCCCGGACCGATTTTTTACCGGTCCGGTCCGGGTTTGACCCGGACATAGCAGGGTCGGGCCTTGGGTCACCAAAAGGTCACCCTTTATCGTCCGGGCCGGGTTTGGCCCGGTGCTCACTCCTACTTTAGGCGGTTTCTCACAGCTCCACAGCCAACAACACCCTCGGCTCAAACGCGGCCGGCCTCTGCAACTCCATCTGCCACCCAAGCGCCGCTTCCTACTGCAACTATGCCGGCTACAACAGCAACACCCCCGCCTACACTGCTGACACCCCCGCCTCAACTACCAACACCCAATTCTCCTACTGATAATCCACAAATCCCCCAATTTAACCTTGTTAACCGGCAAGACCCTAACCCTAATCTTCTGCCATTACCAAGAAACCCTGGTTGGACAGATAATTCCCATCATCCGCGGTCAAACGATGATGTACCTTGTCTCCAACGCAGTGGTCGGCCGGCCACATCACATAACCCCCAATTTAGCCCTAATCGGCAAAACCCTAACCCTAATCTTCTGCCACTACCAAGAAACCCTGTAAAATTCGAGTCAAATTTCACTTTCTATTTCGAACATGACATACTAGTTTACGATCCGGTAGGCAGGGAGATTAATTTGGTTTTCACGGGGATCAATTTCGATGCTTTCTTTACCCTGAATACCATGAGAGCTTTTGTTGTATCCGATTGGTCTAAGATATTCACCTTCGCTGGAGTGGAATTGTCACGGGATTCGGAGATTAGCTTGGTACCAGTCGGTCAAACTGGTTACGAGGTTTTCTTTCCATCTGTTCGCAAGCACGGTGATGAGGTCTTCTTTTCTCCTCTTTGCAAGCTGAAGAAACGAAAGATTCGGGACCCAGACCCAGACTATTGTCCTGATTATCCTCCTGAAGATGGAGAGCTAACTGATGCTATAGCTAGCCGGTCCCGGTCCAGGCTAAGGTCCAGGCCAGACAAAACTACTGCACCTCACCAAACTACAGTTCTGGTAATTCACCAGACTAATTCCAATCTGTTTCATATTTTTATTTTTTTTTTCCTACATGTAGGCTTCTCTTATATATAAGCATGATGGTAGCTAATAAGCAATTTTGGTAAAAACCCACCTATCAAAAGCCAAAATTGAGTACATAAATCAAGAAATCATCGCAGTAGAACACATCAGTTAGTTAGTTGTAATTATATGAGGTCGAAGCTAACCTGGAGCGAGAAGTGAGTTGTTCATTGACTGAAAATTAAGCTCTGTTTTGTGGGTTTGGTGAAGCTCCAAAAACCCAAAAGAGAAGAAAGAATTATCGGGTTAAATAGTTGGGGTGCTCTTAGATTGAAAATGCATATGCATGCTCCATTGTTGCAGAAGTTTTATGGTTGGTACGTACTGGTAGGTCTTTTTTAAGTCTAAAACGTGTAAATTGAGGCTTGAGTGTGAGTGAATGAGCGAGAAACACGCGTATACTTGTATTTCTTTTGGTATTTTACTACACTCGGAAGAAGTCAGAGAAGAAAATGAGTAGTACTATAAGTTGATTGTTAGAAAGTGGGTAACTATTAACTAGGAATTAGATAAGATCCAGTTCTCCTGTGGTATTTTAGATAATGAAAACAATTTGGAATTGGATAGTCCATCTTTTGTGAAGTTTGTAATGAGGAGTTAGACAGTCTAACTTTGTTTATTAGTCTTCAACCAACTGGTATATCCCTTTATAATGTTCTATGTTATGTTTTTGTCATGATGAATTGTTTACTTACTTTTATAACATTTTCTGTCCCTGCAGTTGCATTGATGTCTGAAGTGTTTGAGCAGCATAAATCTGAGGATACCTGACCTACATCGGCGAGAGCATTGACTGAGATACATATTTTGTCATGACTGCATTTAGCGTGGATGATGCACTTTTCGGACTTAGGAAACATGCACATTTCTGTTTGGCACAGAGAGCTTGAGAGTACTTTCCAAGGATGACATGTTTCAATTTTTTGTTGTTGCATTTAGCCTACTAGTTTTAGTTTTCTGCTCTGACATGAGTGAAACAGGGAAAACCGTTTGTGCTACAGGAATGTCCATGTGTTCGGATGCTAGAAACAAGTTCATAAAACATCCGAAACTTTGTGTATATAGTAAGAAAGGTGTGGTTATGGGCATTATTATCTTGTGAATCTACTCCAGCCACCAAATAGTAGTACTAGTACTATTATTCGATGACGTTAGTAGTAATCGCGTGATGCATGTTACCTTTTTCTACTTCATGCGGAGAAAAACAACTGTGCATCCATAAATTAAACCACACTGACCAGGACACGACTAGAAATTAAGAAGATGGGTATATTTGTTTGTTTGAAATATTTTCAGGTGGATGATTTAGGTTCAGTCAATTTGGATAGTGACTCCGGAGGTTTGTTTGGGATCCTGTCTATTAAAGGCCGGGTATGTTTAGGAATATAGCCGGAAGTTAATAAATAGTTGAGTGTGCTTTTAAGGTAGTATCAAAATAATCGCTTCAGTACTGTAGGAGTGGATACGGGTCGACCTTAGCATGTGAAATTGACGAATGTTTTAATATTTATGTCTATGTAATGTAATATTCAGAAAATAACATATTTCGGTATATGTTTGTGTTGAGGAAATTAAACAATGTAATAAGCACTATTAAAAAGAAAAAATGCTAGGTTTATTGTCTCTCATTGGACATGTAATTGCTTACTGATCAGAGAAAACAGTTTCATTGCATTAGTTGTCCATGACTGTCTTCTTTTTTACGCCTTCTGAAAACTGCCTCATTTCCTGCTGTTCTTTCCTCCTAATATATATCGTCTATCGGTACTTTTTCGGATTAAAAACATCGGTAATGTACATTACATAAAAAATATATAAAATGTTCACTCATAAAACATAAAACAGATATTGTTTAAAACATTATACATATATTTAATAATATTAATCTGTCTCTCAGGTCTCTCACTAATACACGTCTCTTTCAAAACTGTGTTATACGAGTGGGTTGGAAAATTGTGTATAAAGTTAAATTTTATTGAATTTGGACAGGGGCATAGTTGTACATTTGTATTTAACTATTAAAATATAATTGCAAGATTGTACTCAACTAACATCTAACGAAGACCAATATTCAATTCGATACGAAGCCGATCTGAATATAGAAAATTCCAACTAACTTAAACTGAATTTGGATATTGGAAATTTGGAGTTCTTCTTCATTTGTATTTGTTCTCCTTCTTGATTTGTATATTGGAATCCTTACAAGAAGACCCAAAATGCATTCCTTGAGTAAAAAATATTAAAAGAAGTCCCAAAATGCATGTAAGATAATAATCTTGTGCATTGATTCAATAATGAGTACATGTATTTATACAATGTGATTGCTTGATAGCCAAGTATTCTAATCTAATTAGGAATCCAAGTATTCTAATCTAATTAGGAATCTACTTTAAATATATACATATTCTAACACTTCATGATCAAAACGGGAGGCTGGCGAATGTTTAGACTGTCACGAAAATCATCAAAGAGAATCTTCGGAAGGCCTTTAGTGAAAATGTCAGCAATCTGATAACGAGTGGGTACATGTAAGACTCGAACTTCACCCCTTGCAACCTTTTCGCGGACGAAGTGTATATCCATCTCTATGTGCTGATGTCGTTGATCTTTGGATTACGGACAAGTAAATGGCACTAACATTGTCACGATAAACTAGCGTTGCTTTATGAACCGGAAAGTGCGATTCGAGTAGCAAATTGCGGCAACAAGATTCGGAAACAACATTAGCAACACCGCGATATTCAAAGACCTTTGGAGCGAGAAAGAGTGGGTTGTCGCTAGACGACCAAGAGATGAGATTATCAAGAAAACACAATAACGGATGTAGACCGTCGTGGTATCGGGATAACCACCCGCCAAAGATCGGTAGGAAGTCAATTTGTCCACGCATGAGTTATACGATTCTGAGCCAAGGTCCTTGGTTCCTTGAATGTAGCGTATAATACGCTTGAGAGCATTCATATGATCAACCCGAGGATCGTGCATGTGAAGACACACCTGTTGAACCGCATAAGAGATGTTCGGACGAGTGAATGTGAGATATTGAAGAGCACCAGCAAGCTGACGATAGGCAGTGGGATCCGCAAAAGGAGCAGAAGGCGAGGCTCCCAATTTCGGTTTGGTATCGACCGGCGTTTGGGAAGGAGAGCAGGAGGACATGTTAGCTCGTTCGATAATCTCCTCGGCATATTGTCTCTGTGTGAGAAATAAACCGTCTTTGGTCCTAGTCACTGCGATGCCCAAGAAGTAGCTGAGAGGACCAAGATCTTTCATAGCAAATTCGGCACTTAAGAAGGCCATAATGGATTTGCGAAGAGTGTCGGTAGATGCAGTGAGAATAATATCGTCAACATAGAGAAGAATATAAGCAATGTCAGAACCACGGCGGTAGATAAACAGAGAGTGATCAACTGTGCTGTGAGAGAAACCAACTGTCACAAGATGATCAGCAAATCGCTGATACCAGGCCCTCGGTGCCTGTTTCAATCCGTAGAGGGATTTCTTCAGTAAACAGACATGGTCAGGATGTTGAGAGTCTCTGAACCCTAATGGTTTATGCATGTATACGGTTTCAGTAAGGTTACCGTGAAGGAATGCATTCTTGACATCAAGTTGGTGAATTGGCCAGGAACGAGAGCGCAATCACGAGCATGCGAATAGTAGCGGTTTGACAGGGTGAATGTTTCATCACAATCAACACCTTTTGCTGGGATCGGCCATCACCTACAAGACGAGCCTTGGTCGCTCAAAAGAACTCGATTTCTTTTTGTGACGAAAAATCCACATAGATCGAATAATATTTGCATTGGATGGCTTAGGAACTAACTCCCAAGTCTTATTATCAATAAGAGCATTATATTCATCGAGCATGGCGGATTTCCAATTGGGGTCGGCTAAAGCATGTATTGGATTTCGAGGAAGAGGAGAGATGGCAACGGATGTAGCAAGATTGACATAATCCGGACCATAGTATTTAGGGTTCCGCGTACGCGACCGGGTGAGAGGTGCGGTTGGAGCAAAACCGGGAGGGAATGTGGGCCGATTAGCGGTTGGCCCAGTGGGGGCGGAACCGGGTTGTGAAGCGGTTTGCCAAAGTGCGTAACCGAGCGGATATCGGTTGGCTCAGTTGAGGCAGAACCGGGCCTAGAGGTGGGCTGCTCAGATGGGCCAGAGATGGAGTTGGGCCGAGTGAGCAAGTGATGAAGAAAAGATGGATCAATATCCGAATCCAAGTACTCATAGGTGGTGGGGTCGGGTGTGTGGTGCTTGGAGAAAGGAAAACTCGATTCGTCGAAAACCACATGTCTAGATACAATGATTTTGCGACTAGAGATTTCATAGCATTTGTACCCCCGATGATCAGACGGATACCCAAGAAAAACACAAGGGGTGGAACGAGCTTGGAGTTTGTTTATAGTAGAAGAAGGAAAGAGGGGAAAACAAAGACAACCAAAAACACGAAGATGGTCATATCGTGGAAGTCGATGGTATAGATATTGAGTGGGGGAGGAAAACTCAAGTACCTTTGAGGGAAGGATGTTGAGTAGATAAGTCGCTGTGGCTAGTGCATGATGCCAAAAGGATGGCGGGATCGATGCATGAGCAAGAAGAGTCCGAACAATATTATTTAGGGAACGAATATGCCTTTCGGCTTTGCCGTTTTGGGAAGAAGTGTGAGGGCAAGAAAAACGGAAGTGAATACCGTTGGTTTGTGCAAAAGAGTGAAATAGACTATAGTCGAATTCCTTGCCATTGTCGCATTGGATGTTTTTAATAGACGTATTGAATTGTGTGCGAACAAATGCATGAAACATAACGAATATAGCAAATACTTGAGATTTCTTAGAGATAGGAAGGTCCATAAGAACTTGGAAAAATCACAAGAACAAAGACATAATAGCGGTGACCGCTAGAGCTAGCTATAGGGGAAGTCCAGAGATCACTATGCACAATATCAAAGGGAGAAGTAGTAGTGGATAATGAATTATGAAAAGGCAATTTTATTTGTTTCCCTAAAGAACAAGAGGGACAAAAAGAATGTTTTAGAGCATTACAACGAATAAAATTCTTGCGAGAGAGAGAGCTAAGTATAGCTTCTCCCGGATGCCCTAAACGACTATGCCATAAAGTAGAAGGAAAAACTGAAAAAGCTGTTTGAAGGGGGGTGGCCGATTTTGTTGAGTGGATTGGATATAGGTCTCCGATGCTATCACATCTCATGAATCGCTTCGGTCGAAATCCTAATGAAAAACCAAAAGGATCAAATTCAATGGAAACAGAGTTATCTGTGGTAAACTTGCGAACAGAGACAAGATTTTTAACAAGGTTAGGAGCATGTAACACGTTTTTCAGGAGAAGAGGAGGATGGGGAGGAGATAGGTAAGTGTTACCATAACCTTGAATCGGAAGCATATGACCATTGCCAACAATAACTCGATGATTATAAGTACCCGAATTGAAATAAGGGGAGAGAGTACCTTTGTCGGGTGTCATATGAGACGAAGCACCCGTGTCCATGTACCAGTTACCATCCGGAGGAGTGAGTCCCAAGGTATGCATAGCTGCCTCGACATCGGTGGGTGAAGCACCGGAATAGAATGCCTGCTGATGAGGCGGACGAGGGCCAAGGAGACCCTGCTGAGTTGGTGGACGAGGCGCGGGCTGCCATGGGGCCATGGGGAAGGGGCATGGCGGGGCCCATTGCTGCCAGCAGACGGGTTGCCATTGAGGAGTGGGCTGCCGTGGCTGCCACTGGTGAGGAGGAGCTCCATGAGGTTGCCCGTATGTGGTGTTGCCTTTGCGGTTTGGACCGCCTCTGTTGTTGTTCTTCTTCTTGTTCTTGGTGTTGGTGTTGTACTGCCGGAAGAAGAGGATGGGATGATGAGTTAGAGGTATCTCGAGTTATGGCCACGAGAAGAAGCTAAGAGGGCGAACCACCGGCCTCTTTATGACGACGATGCTTGAGTGTTAAGCTCATGAGCTTTATCTGAGCGAACACTCACAAAAGAAGGTAGAGGATCCTGATTTTGAACATAGTCAACAGTTCTGGAATAAGCTTCAGTTAAACCACTGAGAAGACATAGAACTAGACGGCTTTCAGAAACCTCAATACCAACGTCGGCAAGGGACTTGACGTGATTGCAATAGGCCTCGGCAGAAGAGAAGTTGTCAAGGCGGACGTCTGCGAGCTCTTCCTCTAGATGAGTAGCTCGAGAACCTTTGTTATCCATGAAGATTTGTTCAAGACGGGACCAAGCAGCAGCAGCCGTGTCATTCTTGACAAGAATGGCATGAAGGAGGTCGGAAGAGACAGTCGCATAGATCCACTGTAAAACGATGGCATCAAGTCGATTGTAGAGATCGACATCGGCTTCCTTGAGAGCCTTGATTTTGGCGATGTCGGCCTCTTCCGTCGGTGGTAGGATGTGATGCATAAGATTATGCACCCGTGCTTGAACCTTGAATAACGTCACCCAAGAATGATAGAGGCCTGTCTCAGTATCCAACGTGATAGGGATTAGTGATCGAACGTTGGTGATAGAGAGAGCCGGATGAAACTTGGATGATTCAGACATGGTGGAGACGAGGAGCTGTTCGGGAAAGAAGGTGGCGTGAGGCCGGAAGAATAGAGGTAGGGGATGGTTGTTTCCGCGTGAGGCTGACGAAACAGGAAGGGAAGCGTAGAAGAAGAGGGGCGCCGAACGGGAACAGCTAGCAGCGGAGGGGACCGAATTTAGGTCGTGATACCATGTAAGATAATAATCTTGTGCATTGATTCAATAATGAGTACATGTATTTATACAATGTGATTGTTTGATAGCCAAGTATTCTAATCTAATTAGGAATTCAAGTATTCTAATCTAATTAGGAATCTACTTTAAATATATACATATTCTAACAATGCATTACCCATCTACTAGTCTACTACATCTTTACAGATCATCAAGAGAAAGAAAAGGATGTAATTCTATCAAGTGAAACTTTAGTCTGAATAATCATGGATATCTCAGCATCAACAGACATAAAATTTATAATTTCACCTCATGTGTGGCCACGCTTCGACTGGCCTGTGAGAGTCGATCCCTTATTATCCACTTTAGCAACGAATGCCGCTCTATCCCTATGCCCAACCTGTTGTGCCTTAAATAAGCGTCTCTGTGCCAAGCACTCGGACACCTTTGCAATATAGAACAGAGAAACAAACACGTGTATCCTGTGTTAGGATTCTGGATAGATCTGGCTATCAATTAACCAATCAACCCAAAATCCCTTATGCACGGTATGAGAGTTAGAATACTAAGCTAGGTATTCTACTAGATAAACTCTAGATCTATACAATCACAGTGCTAAAGAGCACAAGCAGCCTATATCTTTAGATGGAGTAGATCAACCAGCACACAAGTATACATGGCTACCTAAACACGAGACTTTCTGCAACCAAAGAGACGCCTACTCTCTAAGATTAACCCAGGGTACACTTATGTACTCAGATTAACTACATCTAGGCACATGTCTAAGAACACTCTGATCTAATATAAACTCATAACTTTGCATATATAATAATGAAAGGATGCCGATGTATTTATAACCTATACAAAAGACTAATGGGCTCTAGCCCATAAAACATATCATAATAATATACTTTACTTAGATAGTAATAGTTACTATAGTAATAGACTCCTTCCTAACTAAGTAGCTTAGCAACTAAGAACATAATCTAACAATATATATCTAGTAAATATACATAATAATATCTAAATAATACTCCCTCCATTTCAGAGAAATTGTTACATTTTGACTTTAATTGTTGAGTTGATTAATTACTCATAAACGATAATAGTAAATAATTTAATAAAATCATATAATAAAAAATTTCATTATATAATTTTAATAATTTATTTATTAATATCGTTTAAGAGTAAATTAATAAACGCAAGAATATCAAGAAAATGTACTCCCTCCATTCCCTACATTTCTTTCCCTTTTATTTTTGCACAAATATTAAGAAATTTGAGTAAAAAATGGATTTATATAGATAAAGTAGTAAGTGTATATTAAAAAGTAAGAAAGATAATTAAAAAAGTATGAAAGAGAGAGATTAAAATATTAATAATGGATATATTGGATTTCCATAAAAAGAAATGGAAATTTTTTAATGGAACGCCCCAAAATGAAAAAATAAAAATAAATCTATGGAACGGAGGGAGTGTTTAAATGGAGGGAGTAATAAAAACAATATTAAAACCTAGATCCAAAAACCATCTTTTAGATTGACTTCGACTTTTACTTCATTACGATGTGAATTCGTAATAGATCCGCCCCTGAAATCGACCTTGTTGTCCTCAAGGTCGTAGAAACTTGCCGACTTCATCGGTCCACCCATTCGAAGCTCCTGACCATAATTGTGCATTTGACATCCTGAAGATGAAACCAGATTTGCAGGGGACTTCTCTTTTCTTTCTCTCTCATTTTCTTCCTCCTTTCTCTCTCTTTCTTTTCGCCTTTTTCTTCTTCGTTCTCTCTTCTCTCTTGCAGCTGTGACTGTAGCAAGTCTCTGTTGCGACTTGGACTGGGGTCGCGGTGACGACTCCACCCTCTTCCTGTCCTAGTCGCCGGTGATGCCCTGCCGGTGACTTCCTCTTTCTATCTCGATTTGCACATTGACATCGCCTGGATGGCGTGTCTCTTGTCTTCCAATTTGGCCGAATCGGCCCTTCCTTCCACTGATTGATTATCGATCCAATGACTGGAGACCACCCTTCCCTCTCGCCTGAAGCGATTCCTCCATTGAACCACCGGATCATTAGATTCCGGTCCACTTTGCTTAAGCAAAGCTCTTCTTGCATCCACTGTCGATCCATTGATTGGAGACTGCCTGAAGAACTTCGATTCTCGAACCACCAGATTCTGGTCCTCTTTGCTTCCGCAAAGCTCAGTTTGCACAAAATCTCTGGATTCTCTCTTGCCAATTGAAACCTAGATTCGTAAAATTCTCCTAGGTCGATTCCAACTTCATTCGTCGTCATTGCCCAGTCACGGAAATCATCCCAATCCAGCTTTGCCGTCGATTAAAGAAGCTCGTTCCTTTGCTCAGAAAATTCTCCTCCTCCATAGCTCTGTAAATCGGTTCTTTGAGATCAATCCTCCAGAAATTGCGTCTTCACCGTATCCACTGGATGCTGGTCCTCTTTGTTTTCACAAACCTCATATTGTCGGATATCAATATATCCTACCCTTAACCCAAGCCAAGCCCAAACATATGGGCCTGGATCTGATACCAGCACAGATGGCTCTGATACCAAATGTTGTTAGGATCCTGGATAGATATGGCTATCAATTACCCAATCAATCAATCTATCAATTAATCAATCAATCCAAAATCACTTATGCACGGTATAAGATTTGAAACACCAAACTAAGTATTCTACTAGATAAACTCTAGATCTATATAATCACAGTGCTAAAGAGCACAAGCAATCTATATCTCTAGACGGAGTAGATCAGCCAGCACACAAAAATACATGGATACATATTCACGAGACTTACTGCAACCAACCAAAGGGAGGCCTACTCTCTAAGATTAACCGGGATACACTTAAGTATTCAGATTACCTATATCTAGGCACCTGTCTAAGTCTCTAAGACTATAAACTTATAACTTCGCATCTATAATAATGAAAGGATGTTGATGTATTTATAAGGGTAAAATGCAAGAATGTCACATATGTTCTTCAAAATATGCACGGATGTACCCCATGTTCCTTAAAATTATGCACACTTACCACTCCGTTTATGACACTAACTTTGACAAACAGAAAAATGAAAAGTCCATTATATGTTTTTCATTCCGAAAATATCCCTGACCTAAATTAGAAAAAAAAAAAGGAAAAACTATCCGTTTTTATTATTTATTATTCTCGACTTATATTTTATATTGTTGAATAATTTGTTATACATTTTGTATACTTGTTTGCAACTAGTATAAGGATTAATGCATCCGCATATCTTTAAAATGCATACATGTAGTACATATCAATTACTGATTTTTTTTCATTACTAAGTTAAAATGCTCAACGAATATTTCTTTCAACTTCTGATAATTTTGATGATGTTATTAAAGTGGCGATGTAAAGTACATTGAATATATATTAGAATAATTGGACAAAATGTGATGTACTATTATTTAAAAAATTATAGACTAATAATACGTTGATAAAGGTTAAAGAAAATAAAAATAAGAGTATTGCCCTTTTATGTCATTTTACAAAATACCAGCTAACTTATCAGCTAATTTGCTAAACACCTACATTTAAAATCAGCTAGCTTCTCAGCTAGTTTATCATTCCCTAATCACCAATTTATCACCTAACCACTACCAAATTTAGTGAATCATTATCAATTTAGCTTATCATAAAATATAATTATCTATTTTATGATGAAACTTGAATAAAAATGAATAGTTATCTAGCTCACAAATTTAGCTATTTTAGAAGTAATGAATGGGTAATATTGCAATCAATCATATTGTAAAGAAAGAAAAAATGAAGAAGAAATGAAGTATAACTGAAAAGGCATCAACATGCAATTAATCAGGGGTATATTAGCCAATTCAGTAAAAAAGGACCTATATATACTACACCAGCCGCACATTGCATGAGTGGGAAACACGCTCCGTTAAAATTCATGGTTTGGCATGAGCGTGCATAGTTTTAATGAACATGGGGTACATCCGTGCAATTTAAAAAATATGGGGTACATCCCTGCATAATTTCAAGAACATAGGTAACTTTCCTGCATTTTACCCATATTTATAACTTCTACAAAAGACTAATTGGCTCTGGCCCATAAAACATATCCTAAGAATATCCTTTACTTAGCTAGTAAGAGTTACTATAGCAATAGACTCCTTTCTAACTAAGTAGCTAACTTTCTAACTAAGTAGCTTAGTAACTAAGAACAAAATCTAACAATATATATCTAGTAAATATACATAATTGTAGGATTTAGCTCAAAGCAATGGATGGCTGGGATCAATTCTGGGCAATTCAATGGTTTGGATGAACAGGGCAGTTACTAGCCGTTATAGGCTATAAGCGAAAATGTAAATGAGCAAAAAAGAGAAACAGGGAAGAAGAGCGGAAGCTTCTAGATCAAAATTCGAGTTCATTGTCGCTTTTCTATAAATTGATTGTCGGTTGTTGTAGAAAAAAGATCAACACATTTCCATCACAAATTTCCACTCTTGTAACCGCTTTCTTTATCCAATTACTCGAGATAGTAGATAGGTTCGTGCATCGTTTTGTGTGTTCTTGATCAATCACGATTGATTCAAGTCAGAATTAGATATCTGATCAAGATCAATAAAGAGTTGTGATTGTTTTCCGTGGATGTAGGCTTGATTCTCAGCCGAACCACGTTAAATCTCTTGTTGTTGTTCTTCGTTTATTGATCGATTGGGTTGTTTCGGTTTTGGTGTGAACAAAGAGTTGATTGATCTTGTTTATACTCAACAAGTGGCGCCTACGTCAGGAAGGTTACGATCTACTCTTGTGTTCGATCATCAATGGCGTCTTCTACAAAGTTCGATATAGAAATTCTGAGAAAACCGATTTCGGTTTGTGGAAAGCAAAGATGGAAGCATTGCTTGTTCATCGTGGATCGATCTTTGCATTGCTTGGAGATAGGGTTTTCTGCAGATTTTGATGAGAAGGAAAAGTCCATGATCTTGGGAAAGGCTCATGAAGACAATCATATTATCTCTGGGAGATAAAATCTTGAGAGAGGTGATCAAGATTAAAACTGCAAAGGAGATATGGGAGAAGCTTGAAGAAATATATAACTCCAAGACCTCTGCAAACAAGCTTCACCTGAGAAAGAAGGTGTTTAACTTCAAGATCAATCTTGTGAGATCTCCGTCGAGCAACTTGATGAGTTCAACAAGATGTGCCAGGATCTTGAGAGTGTATCTATTATCAGAATCGATGAGGATAAAGCACTGGTAGTACTGGGAGCCTTGCCTAAATCTTATGAGCATTTTATTGATGCTCTAGTGATTAATAAGAGCTCTAAACTCACCTATGATGATGTGGATGTTGCTCTGAGAAACAAGGACCTGCACAGGAGACCTACTACAGGTCATGATATCAATGCTGAAAGTCTGAACATCAGATCAAAGTGGAATCATCAGATGCAGGTCAAGAATAAACCAGTGAATTATGCTGATACAAAGAAGTCAAATAAAGACAAGCAATCAAATGGTTATGATGCTGAAAAGAGAAAATGTTTCTACTGCAAAAAGCCGGGACATCTGAAGAAACAATGTTTCAAATTCAAGAAAGATAAGAGAGCTGGAGACACTCAAACAAATACAGCACAAAACAATGCAGACATTGCTGAAGATGCACACTCTTATGGAGATCTTTGAGGTATTGATTGCTACGAGCTTTGTTCAGTCTCTAATTCTAACTCAAATCAATGCTGGGTACTTGATTCTGGATGTTCTTTTCACATGAGTCCCAATCTAGACTGGTTTATTAATTTCAAAGCAAAAAGTGGTGGTTCAGTATTATTGGGAAATGATTATCCCTGCAGAATTGAAGGTTATGGTGATATTAAATTGAAAATGCATGATAATGTAGTGAGGATCTTATCTAATGTTAGATATATTCCAAAGCTGAAGAGGAATTTGATCTCTCTAGGCATGCTTGATGAGAATGGTTTCAAGTATCATTCAGAAAATGGGATTCTTACAGTTGAGAAAGGTAGCGGTCATTATGAAAGGAATTAAGAAAAATGGACGTATTATCTCAAAGGTAATACAAGAACACATATGTCTCGCAAATGTTACTACTACGCATAACTCCCAACTGTGGCATGCTAGAATGGCTCATCTAAGTGAGAAAGGCTTGAAAGAGTTAGCAAAGCAAAATCATTGGAGGAGATCAAATATCAACACTGCAATTCTGTGAAAAGCGCATCATGGGAAAATCACACAAAACAGGTTTTGATGCGACTAAGCATGTTACTAAATCTCCCTTGATTATCTACACTCGGATCTATGGGTCCAACCAATACTCAAACACTGAATGGTGGAAGATATTTTCTCTCAATCATAGATGACTTTTCAAGAAAGGTGTGGCTTATTATTCTCATAACTAAAGATGAAACCTTTATGAAATTCAGGGAATGGTCTATTGCAGTTGAAAATCAGGTTGGAAGAAGGATTAAACATCTGAGGATCGATAATGGCTTAGAATTCTTATCAGGTGAATTCAATGATTTCTGTAAGGAAAGAGGGATCACAAGGCACAGAACTATTCCTGGAACTCCACAGCAAAATGGAGTGGCTGAAAGGTTTAATAGAACTGTGTTGGAGAGAGTAATGTGTATCTTGATTAGTTACGGTTTAAGTAAGACTTTACGGGGTGAAGGGCTACTACTTTGTTATTTAATCAACAGAGTCCCTCATCTCCTCTCAATAATAAAACACCAAGAAATCTGACCGTAAGCCACCTACTTATTCACATATAAGGGTATTTGGTTGCCTGGCTCTTGCACACATTAGACAGGACAAACTTGATCCCAGGGCTATTAAATGTGTTCTTCTTGGTTATCCACCTGGTGTTAAGGGATACAAGCTATGGGATATGGCACAGAGAAAATGCATTATTAGCGAGGATGTAATATTCAATGAGAATATTATGCCATTTAAGATGAATTGTCATGGTACTGAGCTTGAGGTGGAGCATATCACAGGTGATCATGTCACTCCTACTACTGCAGATCACAGAGAAGAAGTTTCTATTGATACTGAAATCACACAACCACAGGATCCTGTACAAAATGTTCCTGCAACACATCAACAAGATGGTCCTGCAACAGATCAATTATCAGGTGATTTCACAGATCCCACTGAAACCTTGTCATCATATCAGCTGACCAAGAATAGAGCTAAGAGAGTGAATAAGCATGCACCTGACAGATTTGGATATGGCAGAATAGGAAAGTCCTATAATGTTTCTTATGCTCTATCTGTCTTGAAGAAATAAACTACTCGTAACACGCTACTTACAATGAGGCTGTGAGCTGCTCTGAAAGTGAAAAATGGATTCTTGCAATTCAAGAAGAATTGCTGTCTTTAGAAAAGAACCACACTTGGGATATTGTTGAAATTCCAAAGAAGCAGAAACTTGTTGGTTGCAAATGGATTTTCAAAAAGAAACATGAGAGTGCTGTGCAGAATTCAATCAGGTACAAGGCTAGACTTGTTGCCAGGGGTTTTACTCAGAAAGAAGGGGTGGACTACACAGAAATATTCTCTCCAAAGGGTCAAGCATGTTTCTATAAGAATTCTCCTTGCCATGGTTACTCACTGGAAGCGTCATCTTCAACAAATGGATGTAAAAACTGCATTCTTGCATGGAAAGCTTGATGAACTCATATATATGAGAATACCTGATGGAGTGCATGTTGAAGATAAAGAGAATAAAGCTTGCATTCTCAGGAGGTCTTTGTATGGTCTAAAACAAAGTCCACGCCAGTGGTACAGAAGATTTGATGATTTCATGAATTCCATTCAGTTTCAAAGAAGCAGGTATGATAGTTGTATTTACATGAAAAGAACTACACAGCACAGTTGTATATATCTTCTTCTGTATGTGGATGACATTCTTATAGCTGGGAAATCTATGAAAGAAATCAGTGATTTAAAGGTAAAACTCAGCACTGAATTTGAAATGAAGGATCTGGGCTATGCTAAGAAAATTTTAGGCATGGATATAGCAGTTTATGATGCAGATGGAACTCTATTCTTATCACAGGCTGGTTACTTGAGTAAGGTACTTGCAAGGTTCAATATGAATTTCTCTAAACCTACAAGTGTACCTATAAATCCAGGAGTGAAGTTATCTATGAGCCAGTGTCCAACTACTCAGTCTGAAATTATGGAAATGGATAATATACCTTATGCAAGTGCTGTAGGTAGTATTATGTATGCAATGATATCTTTGCAGCCGATTGGCATTTGCTATGAGCATAATTAGCAGATATATGAGTAATCCTGGGCATGAGCACTGGAATGTAGTGAAAGGTGTATTCAGATACTTGAAAGGAACATTGCATCATGGTTTGAAGTTTCAATCTACTCAGGATACTGATAGACCACTGCAAGGTTTTGTAGATGCTGATTTTGCATCAAATGTTGATAATAGAAAGTCTGTAACTGGATTCATATTCACTCTTTTTGGTACTGCAATATCTTGGAAGAGCACATGAATCTATTGTAGCACTTTCAACCACGTATGTAATTCATAGCGATTCTGAAGCCATAAAAGAAGCTATTTGGTTGAGTGGATTACTGAATGAATTGGGAATTCATCAGGAATGTGTTACAGTATTGTGTGATAATCAGAGTGCAATTCAGCTTTCTAAACATCAACACTTTCATGAAAGAACCAAGCACATTGATGTTAGGTTGTATTTTATCAGGGATATAATTGAAAGTGGAAAGATCAAGGTTGAGAAAGTTCATACTTCACAGAATGCTGCAGACAGCTTTACTAAGCCTCTACCTGCAGAGAAATTCAAACATTGTGCTGATCTTATCAATGTGAGAAGCCTTGATTTTCACAGAAACTGAGTTCTATCTGACTATGGCATGTTCTAGCCTTCAAGGGAACCTAAAGGTTGTTGTTCTACCTTCAATCTGAACAAGAAAAGGGGAAGTATATCATGATTCTTTGAGCTAAGGTGGAGATTGTAGGATTTAGCTCAAAGCAATGGATGGCTGGGATCAATTCTGGGCAATTCAATGGTTTGGATGAACAGGGCAGTTACTAGCCGTTATAGGCTATAACTGACAAACAGAAACAGAGGCTGCAGAAAACAGAGAAACAGGGGAAGAAGAGCGTGGAAGCTTCTAGATCAAAATTCCGAGTTGCTGTTGCTGTTTTCTATAAATTGATTGTTGTCAGTTGTTGTAGAAAAAAAGATCAACACATTTCCATCACAAATTTCCACTCTTGTAACCGTTTCTTTATCCAATTACTCGAGATAGTAGATAGGTTGCTGTGCATTGGTTTTTGTGTGTGTTCTTGATCAATCACGATTGATTCAAGCTGTAATTGTATACGATCAAGATCAATAAAGAGTTGTGATTGTTTTCCCGTGGATGTAGGCTTGATTCTCAGCCGAACCACGTTAAATCTCTTGTTGTTGTTCTTCGTTTATTGATCGATTGGGTTGTTTCGGTTTTGGTGTGAACAAAGAGTTGATTGATCTTGTTTATACTCAACAATAATAATATCTAAATAATAATAAAAACAATATTAAAACCTAAATCCAAAAGCCATCTTCTAGATTGACTTCGACTTTTACTTCGTTACGATGCGAATTCGTAACACCCTTACATATGATGCTAATGTATATACAAGAGCGTAGAAGCCGGACAAAACATTTTCCCTCGAAACTGTAAGAAACATTGCAGTAGACAGTAGTGAGTCTGTTATGTTGTCCACCATATGACTATGAAAACCGGCTTTCTGATAAGATGCCTCAATCACCATTCAAAAAGGGCTCTCGGAGAATGTTATTGTTACCAGAATCTTCATCTATGTTTGTATTGTTACTAGATTACTCGAAGTAACAAACTGCTAAACCGACTACAGATGACTAGATGAGACAGCATCAGAGGCCCAAAAGAGCGCTGACAAACTACTCCAATGATGAGCTTTGTACTAAATGGAGTCCATCACTTAACAATAACAAGACAAGGAGAAGAAAACCACACACCACAACCTGAAGACAAATGGAAACTAGGTTCTTCCAATGAAATTCAAGAAATGGTTTCGAAACACAGGTGATGAAGCTAACCTAGCTACCGTTTTCACCGCCAAATCGACCAGTATGAGATGAGGCTAAAGATGACAAACCCAAACAAGTAAACAACGTGGTTTTGTAACAACGAACAGAAAAAATGCGCCTTTCATTTGTTTTAGTCCTAAATCTCTGGTAAAGCCAGTAACTGAATACCGTAAATAACTAAAGTAAGTGCAGACAACTAGTGAAGCAACGTGGACAAACTGGGTTAACCATCTAAGTGTGATTTACTTGAATTGTTTGGTCGGATTTTGTAAGCTTATCTTGGGCGGCAAGAAGAGCAGAGTTTTGAGGAGAATCAGTCCACCACTGTGGAGTACACTACTAGTTTAGGTGTATTTACGTCCACTTGAAAATGACACAAAAAACCACTTTTTGCATCTTTTCATCAAAGAGTCTAAACAAATCAGATTAACTGTATGATAAACAGAGATCTTGCAAGATTTTGGGGAAATTCGATCAAAACCTTAACCTAATTCGGGATCAAAATTTCCAAATTCTCAGAGAGGGATTCTTTATGCAACTATATCTCTTTGCCAGATGTACCAGAATCAATTCAGTTTTGTCCATTAATTATATGCAAGTAACTATTCCAGTCTACAAGTTTCTCTTTGGGACCAAAAAACAAGTTGAGAAACACCATTTCCTTCAGGTATTAATTAACCCCCAAAAGAAAAACTGTATAGAGTATATGATCATCTTTTTCTACGGTTTTCTATGTTGTAATAGATGATTATATGCTAGTATATGATCATCTAAAAGAACCTATCTATCATCCTCCACCAAGTGCTCAACATCTTCCATCTCCAATTCACTTGCTTGCCAATGCGTATCACTATGAAAGAGCATCTCAATCTCCTCCAAAGACTTCCCTTTTGTTTCCGGAACACACTTGTAAACGAAAGCAATTGAAAGAGCTGAAATAGCCGCGAAAACTAAAAATGTACCTCCAACTGTAATAGCATGAGTGACTGAAAGGAAAGTCATGGCAACCACACCGCTACTGACCCTACTCCCAACTGCCCCTAGACCTGATGCTTGAGCTCGAAGCCTCAACGGAAAAATCTCAGACGAAACGACCCAACAAATCGGACCAATACCGACGGAGAAGAAAGCCACATTAGCACAGACGCAGAAGAGTGCCATAGAAATACTGAAGCTGCTATCGCCATTCACCAAAAGGGTTACGCCTAAGGTGAACAAACTAGCTGTCATTCCAACGGTGCTCACGTACAGCAAGGGCTTCCTACCCGCTTTATCAATGAGAAAAATCGCAATTAGAATAAAAATCGTCTTTGTGAATCCAATGGCTACTGTGGCTGCTAGAAGCTGAGTCTTGCCCTTAATACCAGCCCCTTCAAATATCGTAGGACTATAGTACACTATTGCATCAATGCCAGTTATCTGTTGGAAAATTTGAATCCCACAGCCGGTGATAAGCATTCTTCTAACACCAGGCGTAGGATTCAGCAATTCACGCCAAACAGCTGTTTCTTCGTACTTCTCTGTGCTGAAAAAACCAGCAGCTTGTTTAATTTCCGCTAGCCTATCCTCAATTTCACTCGGATTATCAGTGATTTTCAAAAGCACCACTCTTGCTTCATCAATCCGGTTCTGCATAACTAGCCATCTTGGAGATTCAGGAATGAAAAATAAGGCAAACGCAATGAAAATGGAAGGAAGTATCCCGACTGCAAGCATTATTCTCCAGTTTATATGTGCAGGCAGTCCGGAAAACAGGTAATTCGACACATAACCCAGTAAAATTCCAAAATTAATAAAAATTTCAGGAAACGATGTGAGGGATCCTCTTGCTGTTGAAGGTGATATTTCAGCTATGTATACTGGTGTGATCATAACACCAAAGCCAATGCCTATTCCAGCAAAGAACCTTCCGATCATAAGCACGGTGAATGAAGGAGCAAGAGCCATGATACCGGCACCAGATTGGAATATAATGGATGCAAAAGCCATTGTCCATTTCCTACCAATGGCATCTGAAGTTTTACCTCCTGCTAAGCTTCCCAAAAGAGAAATTATGCTGAGAATACCGACTAGGATTTCTTCTTGTACCTCTGTGATATTCAAATCCTCTTTGATGAATATAATTGCTCCACTCATAACACCAACATCTGCAAATCACAAAGCAAACTTACATCTCCATAAATATGTATTCTTTCAGTCCTGAAGAAAAAGGACTAATCCGTTACACATCAGAGTTTTCTAGCAGAACTGTTCATGTCCATGCCAAGTCCAACTACACATTAGTATAATACTTATCTGCAGGTATAAAATTGGAACTAATCCATAGAAATGTAGAATTACAACATTGTTTTGATAATTAACATCATCAATCACTTTAGCATCACAGTAAATCGATCAGCTTGTAACCTGTCAGTTTCCACTTTCTAGAACTGAATCCTTATACAATGCCAGTCCATTACACTTTAGGCCAATGCAAATTCAACAACCAACTAAATCATCTCTAAAGTTGATAAATTAACATCTAATTTCAGGTGACTTTTTTTTTCCACCTAAAAAGCACAAAGAAAACCAATGTATATACAGCAACAACCAATTCAAGACTGGACATTTCAGTTTGATTTTTTTGAAAATAGTAAATTATGAAAAAATGAGGTAGAAATAAAGAGAGAAGAAGCAAGTAACCGTAGCCTAGAAGGACAGAATTGAGAGAAGCAAAAATGGCACAGGCCATGACATATTTGGTGGCGCTGCTGCTACTGATTTTGTCCTGTTGAAACGAAGGGATGGAATCAGACAGAACAAGATCTTGTTCATCTTCTTCTTCCAATGAATCAGAATCCATCCTAACGTACTTCCTATTCCCATTTTCTTGGAACCCCATTTCGCCAAATTGTTGTCTAACTTGTAGTTTTGTGTTGGAAAACGGAAAAAGAAGCAGCTTTTGGGGTTTAATTCATCAGAAACATGTGATGTGATGTGATGTGATGTGATGTGATGAGATGATGATCCAAATGTAGAGAGAGGGGTTTTCCACTCTTTTACGGTTTTACCTCTCTTGAAGGGATTCTTTTTTGAAGTGTTCGAAAGAAAAGGAGGTCAAAATTAAGGAATGGGAGAGCGACAGACAGAGATGTTTTCATGCGACTGAAGATTGCTTGTGTTGAGGGCCAAGCTAATAAGTTTGGTTAGGTTTGCTTCATTTAAGGACAAGGTCATTTGTGAATTATGATCCATTATGATTATCAATCACATTCTTGAATCTCCTATCCTAAGAAAAAGCTTCGGTACGGGACAACTCTTTTTCCTCTTCAAAAGGAAATATCATTAGCTAATCATCTTACAATAATTTAGGTGAGCACGACCACATTGATTTTTTCGAAGAATTAAAATTTTTATTCCACCATCAAGAGTTTACATAGGACACCAGTGGTGTGCCGATAACGTCCTAGACCAAGATACATCAGCCAGCCAACTAAACTCACACAGGAGTCACAAATCAGTGATCACATTTGTACACCATAAAAAAGGTCCAAAATAAAACTATAGACAAGTAAAGTTTCCGCTAAAAACCAACCAGCTGAAATTTCTGGATGAAATTCTAGCCATCCCTTCGTCTAGTATGTCTCAACACCTAAGTGTCGAGCCGAGAGTTGGGGGATGCAACCAAAACCAAAATGGCTCAATACCAACTCAAGAGATAGAAAGAGGAGTTGATGATTTCCCGTTAAGGCATCCAAAAACACAAACCAGTAGGATTTAGAAGAGAACATACCTGATGAGCACTAAACAAACTGTATATAAAGACCAGATCGCCGCCCAGACCAAACACAAAAACTCAGATATTCAGAACACCAGTCGGGCAAATTTCCCAATCCGCATAAATGTAACCTGAACTCACCAAGTTCTTATTTCTCGCCCAAGACCAAGTATTAAACTTTATACACTCGAAGATATCCTTATGAGACGGCTCCTCCCCTTTAAAGATAATCGCATTTCTTGCCTTCCATATGAACCAAATCTTCTCGTTCCAAAACAATTGCCAGATCTCTCTATCTTTGGTTGGCACCGCACTTAAAATATTTGTCGAACTAGTTTCACCCAATTCCCAGGGAAAACTCTCGATATTCAGCCAACCGCAGACTTGCCTCCAAACCAAATTTGCAATCTTGCAACTGAAGAACAAATGATCCGTTGTTTCTGCCACATCTTCCGCACATACCTTGCAATAAGTTTGAGCTTCCGAGAATAGCAGACCACGCTTCAAATGATTCGGCAACAGAGGGAGCCTGTTTTGTACAAATTTCCAGATAAAAGCATTAATCTTCAATGGCGTCCATTTGTCCCATACCACCTTCGACCATTCTGACGCCTGGTTGTCCTCCTGACCTTGGAGCTTCATCAGAACATTGTACCCAGATTTGGTGGAATAAATTCCACTGGAGCAATTTTTCCAACGCCAAGAATCCGCTTCTTCAGCTCTTATTATGCACCTGTTAACCATCACGAATAAATCAGAAACTAACTGTTCTTCCTAAACAAACATCACCCTTCTCCAATTTCCACAAAACACACTGCCAGACTCACCTACCAAAACTCTATCAGCTACAGTGTATTCTATCTCTAATATGAACAGGCGCGGAAACAAAACACAAAGTCTATCACCTAAATGAGACCAAACATCTTCCCAAAACGACGACTCGTCACCATTACCAATTTGTCTAAGAATTCCTGTCCTAAACCAAGAACCTCTACCCACAAACTTCACTAAGTCTCTCCACCAGGACAACCACATTGGTGAGTTATCTGGATAAAGGGTGAGAATATATCCTTTTAGTCGCATGTTCAAATTTCACGGGGAATTTATGTGGTGATTTATGAGTCTTAGCATGTTGGATCACCTACGTCAGTATATCACTATGCATCTCCATTCAATGGTTATACAAGTGGCATGGTAAAAATGTTATGGTACGCCTTAAAACCTCTACTTACTAAGTCCTAGAGTTTGGAAACAAATAAAGGCTCGCTCTTCGGAAAAGACCAATATCTACTCCACGAAAAATGTTCATTAGACCTGTACAACTAACAAGGAGGGAGTAAGGCCCTTTTCGCCAAATGAGACAAAGATCTGCCCCACGGACCTCAGTGGGTCAGGAATGACCGAATGAGTACTTTGTTTTTTTTATGAAGGTGATCTCCTGAGCTCATTAAATGTTGTGGTCAGAGAATGATGCCTTTTGGAGGGGGCTCCTCAAACATAACCAATATAAACTTTTGATTAATAAAGTCTGATAATTTTTTTTTGCCAATATAGGTCGGTATTTCTAAATTGTACTTTGTGTTTTATATATGACCCATTCTCAGGTATATAAATTTCAGGGAGTAATTTTATAAATAGGCAAAATGAAGATCGATTGTTTCGAGTCTTTTGACTTTCGACTTGCTAAAATTAGAATAGGGGTATGTTAAACGCAGAACACTTTTTACTAAACGTAGAACACTTTTTTATATATTGCAAAAGGCCCTTCAACTGATAAAAATATAGAATTAGTCCCATTTTTCGAAAAATTTCTCAAATTATCACATTTTCAAAAATATATGAGCGATATACTGCATGCATGTATAAAAAAAAATCTTAAATCTGATCATTAGCCATATTATGTCGATAATGAAGAAGTATAATTTTTTTAATTTGATATTTATATTGTTTATAATTATTTTATTGCGTTTGTATATTTAAATTAACTAATATTTCACCAAAATTTAAAAAAAATAAAAAAGGACCAAAAACACGTTTGGTAGCCCTCAAATTTGCAGGCGTTTAGCGACCTCGGGGTGCGGATGAAATTTCAGCGACCTCAAGCTACCATCTGGCCGTTTGATGGCTACCTGCAACGTGTTTTGGTCCTTTTTTTTTAAATTTGGTGAAATATTAGTTAATACAAAATAAAATAATTATAAACAATATAAATATCAAATTAAAAATGAGATTTTGAGAAGAGTTGCTCTTTGGAGAGCACTTTTTCATGCTTTCCTATACGAGGGGATTTCACTTGGAAAAGAAAATGTTCGATTCTTGAATAATCCACATCACTTATGCTTCTATTCTAACACAAGATTCCCCTTTTCTGTGGAAGATTAAATTTTGTCCGTTTCATGAGTTTTTTTTTTGGTTTTTTTAAGTAATTAAAAATATTATTTTACTGTGTATGATTTATTTAAATTTGTTTTTTTATTTATAACATTGCTCTTAAATTTTAATTATATTTGTTTGAAAATCATAATCAACTTCGTGTTCTTCAATTATGTTTGTTTGAAGATTCGAAGACAAAGATGTATGTTAGAGAGTTGAAATGCATAAATAAAAGTGTTTTTGAATAAAATCACCTTCGTGTTCTTCGTGTTTTTCTTTTTAAGTTTTTTCGATTTATTTATTCGGATGATAAAATTAATTCGAATAAACTTGTTTGATGTTTTTTAGGTAAAATAATATTTTTTTCAAATTATTAAACCATTTTATAAATTATAATAATAGTGATATTATATGTAATATGTAAAAATTTATTCTGCGTTTAGTAAAAATTTTTCTCATTTTAACATTCCTGTTACAATAATGCTGTTGGAATGCAGAACTGAAGATGTAGAGAGTAGAGACTACGGCAATGGCAATGCTGTGTCCTCACAAAAATCTGCTTCAACGGCTGCGAATGTTTATCGTCAAAACCCAAAATTCTATCACCATGAATGCAAATACAATTCACATTCGTATAAAACCTCCTTCCCCAAAAATCCCCAAAATCTCTCTTCCTTCATCCACCACCACCGACCAAATCCCTAAAATTTGGTTGGCGATCAACGCCGTAGGAGATGGCGGCGACGTCGATGGAGAACTCCAATATCCCCGGCGGAGGGATAGAGAGTTCGCCGGGAAATGTGACGGGTGATTTCTGTCATATTGGCATTGCTCTCCACTCGCCTGGTGCATGGGGTACCGAATTGGTTGGCAAGTTCCTTGATTATTCCTTGCCTCGTCTGCATCTTCAGCTCGCCATTATCGTTCTCCTTACCCAGTCTCTTCATCTATTGCTTCGCCGTTTCAATTTGCCTCGCCTTGTCTCTGAGATTTTGGTAACAATTCAATTTACCCTCATTTGTATTTTTCTATCTTTTGTTGTGTTTATTGCATCGGAGATGATTATTAAAATATGGAAAGGTCTGTTCTTTCTGCTAATTATGCAATTTGGGTGTTATAAAGTAACTGAGAAGAGCCAATTATTGTGTTGTGTCTATTTAGATTTCTGCCTTTTATATAAAAGACACGGCAAAATTAAGAGATCATATCAAACGAATTGGCTGGAATGTTTGAAAGTTCAGTTATTAGGATTGTAATATACGTTTTCGTTTAATAGGCTGGAATCATATTGGGACCGACTGTGCTTGGACGATGGGAGAGTGTTCAGACTAAGTTGTTTCCGCCAGAAGGAGATGTGTTCCTCGACTTACTATCAAAACTCGGTTATATTTTCTTTATATTTCTATCTAGTGTGAAGATGGACCCAAAGACGGTTCTTAGGACTGGTATCAAGGCATGGACAATAGGAGTTCTTGCTGTTATACTTCCATCAGCCGGTGGATTGTATTTATCCTCCATTTCTCAAATAACGTTTGTTCACGAATACCGATTGCCAGCTTACCAAAGTATAATCATGATCCAGAACCTATTTCCGTTTCCTGTGATTGCTTCCATGCTTGTGGACCTAAAAATTATGAACTCTGAGCTTGGCCGACTAGCTCTAGCCTCGGCTCTTATCACAGACTTATTATGCACTTTTATTTTCACCATTCTTTCACTTGGAAGAATAGGTCAAATGGGATTTGGAAACGTTATTATATTCTACTGTACAGTTTTGACTGCTGGCTTAGTTTTATTTATCGTCTTTGTGGGTGGGACTGTTTGTCTATGGATCATACAAAGGACACCAGAGGGAAAACCGGTTGCTAGAATTTATGTCATTCTCCTTTCTCTAATGGTCCTTGTAGTCGTCTTAATCACTGACAATGTGGGCCTCCCTTACACATACGGTCCATTTCTTTTGGGTTTGGCCGTACCAGTTGGGCCGCCGTTAGGAGCTACACTGGAGGACAGGTTGGAGACTTTGGTATTGGGGATGTTTGCACCACTTCTTGTAACTTACTGTGGGATGAAAGTGAATCTGATTGAATTGTACGATCTAAGCTTTATCGGTAGCACATGGATCATACTCGCTATTTGTTTTGCTATGAAATTGGTAGGCATCTTTTGTCCAGCATTATTTTGCAAAGTACCTGTCAAAGATGCTGCTGCACTATCATTCATCTTAAGTGCACAAGGAGTTGTTCAGATGTCCTCTTATTACTTCGGTGCGATAAATCAGGTGCTCAACTTTTCCTCTATATTTTCATAATGTCTGTCAATTTGAAAATATTACTCCTATTAACTGTAGACACCCTGTAATCTGACTGATAATGATATAACCCAACACAACTTGGGAAAAATATCAGAGACCTCCTTGAAGGAGGTATCTGAAACACAGTTACCACTGTGCCATGCAAATATCCGACTATTAAAGAGCGCCCATGACCTTTTGGGGTTATTTGGTAGTATGTTTCCAGCATACCTTCACTGCAAAGTGGTACCAGATATATTTCAAATGTTTGGTGCGGGGGCCATGTCTGGTATATCTTCAAAACTTGGAATCTGAACCCATGATCATAGTGTACTGACATTACCGTTTTCTTCCTGATGAACCAGACATTTGATGGAGAAACCTTTTCAATGCTTACTCTATCAGTTCTAATACAATCTGCTCTTGCAAACATCATGGTGAAGTTACTATATGATACTACAAGATTATATACTGGTTATCAGAAAAGAGACATTCAACATACTTCAGCTAGGTCCGAGCTACGTGTGCTTTCATGTGCCCATCGTGCCGATGACGCATCAGCTGTCAGGAAAGTTCTGGAAGCTTCTTTCCCCACGAAAGAAAGTCCTCTGGCAGTCTACGCTATCCATCTTGTGGAACTTGCTGGCCAAGCTCAACCACTACTCATCGATCACCAATTAGGCCAAAAATCAGCAGGTGGAAACAATCGGACACAAAAAATGATTGAAGTTCTCAGTGCATTTGAGCAACAATATAAGGGATATGTCACTGTTCAGCAATTCACAGCTATGTCTTTAACAAAGTTCATGCATTATGACATTTGCCAACTTGCTTTTAATAAATTAGCATCTTTGATCATTCTCCCGTTCCATAGGAAATGGAATCATCAAGGGAAAATGATACTGGACAGTAGCAGTTTGAGGGCGATTAACTGTGATGTTTTGGAAATGGCTCCCTGTTCTGTTGTAATTCTTGTTGATCGTCACAAGGTACGAAAAATAAATCCATCTTCTACATATAACATTGGAGTGGCATTTGTTGGAGGAAATGATGACCGTGAGGCATTGGCCTATGCGAACCGGATGGCACAATCTCCAGCTGTACATCTGACAGTTATCCGGTTTGTTCCATGGGACATCTACGGAGGTGACAGCCAATGGGATGCAGTTCTTGATGCTGAGATATTGAAGGAAACAAGGATGCAAGGTACCCACCAGGATAATATCGCGTATAGAGAAGAGAGGGTTAAAGACGGATCTGAAACAGCTCTGCTCATTCATGCTATGGAAGAATCTTTCGATTTGATTTTGGTAGGGCGAAGACATAAGGATGACACTCCACAACTGTTGGGTCTTAGCGAATGGAATGATCTGCCTGAACTTGGGCCGGTCGGAGACATGCTTTCTGCTCCAGATGTTGGTAAACCTGTCTCAGTTCTAGTGGTTCAACACCAAACAATTAAGGACCCGTCAAGAAAGGCACTTTAAGAAGACAGTTGGAATTCTTCGAGGTTTCAAATCCAATAGACTTGGAGATTGCGAACCGTTCTGAAAGATTAATGTATGTACTTTTGTTGTTGTTTGATCAGTGATACTGAAGACTAGGTGAAATATGGAATTAGAACTAAAAACCAACTACATTTCTCATACTGTTTACTGTATGGGACATTAACATTCCACCTTACAAGCTAGCCGATCTCTTCTAAGGTTCTTCTTATCAGTCTGTTGGTGCTAGATTTATTATGAAACTTAAAGCAGCAGGCTAGGCAAGGAGAACTAAGTTTATTCGAGTCAAACAGACTGGAAAAAACATAAACTCAATTCTATGTGGCTCCGTTTGGTTGGATGGCCACTTTTTAATACAAGCTAAAATTTCGCCACTCTGAAACTGAAAAGTGGTCATAACTTAGCCGGTAAATTAGCACCACTTTTTAGTGATTCGTGTGGTTGAATAAAATAAAACGTCCGAATAGGTGATGGACCCCAAATTATGGCCACTTTGGTGTTGCGTGTTTGGTTGCAATTTTATGCAAGGAGTGCTAATAAACATTCTGAACGAATAAAAAACAGAACACATAAACTGATCTTGTCCCTATCATACTTGCTCCACGGTGGTTTATTGAATGTGTCAATAATAAATGTCAATTGTTTTTGGACGTGTTTTACCTACCTAATGCTGTGAACCCACGATCTAAACAGAAGCCGGAAACATGGAATTAATCTCCCTCACAATCAACTTGAAAGTCTCCAGTAAATAAATGAAGTAAATTATTCTGGATTCTAGGAACAAACTGAAAGCTACCAGAATGAAGAGAAGAAACTAGCAGCTTAGTATCATCTATGATGCTTCCAATAATTGAGAGAGATGGACACAGGTAAAACTATAGCATGTATAATCACGATCTAGTCATCAAGATACAAATTTGCATCTTACCAGCATGCCCCACTTTGTTGAGGATTTAATTTGAGAAACAATTTATTGCTGCCTCTTGGAATCACAAGATCAATCACGTCATCCATCTATACAATAAAAATATTACTAAGACTTAAAAAGAAGAGTACCAATTATTGCGAAGCTAGAAATTAATTTTTTTTTACCCATGCTAATTTTTAATAATTAAAATAAATAATTATTAATAAATTAAACTAATGAATATAAAATTAAATAAACTCATACAAGATGCCGATCTTCTTTTTTCAAATCATGAAAAATTACATTTTATAACCATTATTCTAAATGTACATTATTGCACAAGTATAATATTTTGAAAAATCAAATTTATAATATGGTATAAAGTCTTTAAGATATTAAAAAATTTAAAATGTATAAGAAAAATCAACTCCAAACACATTTATTTAGGCAGTAATGTACGTTGGTAAACATCCAAAATATAAACTCCACACACACACACATATGAACGACATACTATGTGGTCGACCCCGTGTCAGGCACGGGCCGGAGCTTTCCAATCTCTTAACACTTATATTCTCCCACATTTGTCTTAATTTCTTCACAAACCTTACATGAACTCAAAGCATTTCCCCCACCCCACTTAGGAGGAAGGAAAGTAAATAGCAAAATTAAGAACACCCCTAAAGAATCATGTTCGTAGAAGTAGACACAGTACTAAAGGATTAATCTATCATGTTAAGACCTTTCTCTGCTGTTCATATGCCAACTCTAAAGATCCTTCACAAACTCTGCTTCAATGGTCACGGGAGTGAGGCATAAAAATCTGCAACATGAGGAAACGAGTGAGTAGAGAAGAAAACAAGATAATAGGGGACAAATAACAAAGTAAGAGTGAAAGTGAAGAGTATAGGTAATGGGAATAACACATGTCAATCAAAAATGGCTATTAAGAAAATTAATCTTGAGACACATATCTAGATCTAATGACAATCATATAGAAAAAGATATTTGGTAAAAGATTTTCACAACTAAACTGGAGATAGTCAGTTAGAAAAAGCCACTTATAGAGAATCTTAGCTAATTGAGAGGTAATAATATATTGAAGAAAGTAGAAACAGAGCAGAGGAGAATGAAGAACTCAAACATAAAATAACAAAATTGCAATTCTGAAGCTTGCCGCACCCGATTTGCCTTAATCCACAGGAACACGCAAACACACGACACAGGATCATTACCCATCCAAGACAGGTGCACATAGGCACGGTGTTGGTAGACATGCCGCACAAGAACACGGAACCTTGAGCAGTACAACAATGGCGTCAGGCATGGAGATCAATTCCACGTGATATATGACGTATTTACGGCGATTGGTTAGGGTTTTTACCCTAGTACTATTCCGTTGTAATTAGCATATTCAATTGTAAAAAATCGACAGGTGAAGTAGAGTAATTTCTAGTCTATAAATACCTTAGTTAAGGTTTATAGTTTGTATCCAGTTTTCTCTCAATCAAGTGAAATACACAGAGTTTTATCTGGAAAAATAATGTTCTCATCCTTTTCAATATAATATTCTATAAGTTTAAAAATGCCAAAATTACCTCGAAACTAAGTCAGGGAAATATGTAACACACCCAAAATACACAAACACTTCCAAGAAAACTCTGACTCATTTTTTCAAACAACTTAGGACTGGCAAGCAATAGAAAATGTAGACTTAAAAATAAATTGTGAGGAACTTTGGAATAGACTGGATGTTCTGGAACATAGAGAACAAACACCTTATTCTTATTGTTTCTAAAATTAGAATAATGTTGTTGGAATGCAGAATTGCAGATGTATAGTCTATATATGGCAATGGAATGTTGTGAATGTGTCCTCACAAAATCAGCTCCAATGGCTGCGAACATTTCTCGGCAAAACCCAAAATCTATCACCATGAATACAAATACAATTCCTTTTCATATAAAACCTCTCCCTCCCCCAAAACCTCTCTTTCTTCATCCACCACTACGACCAACCAGATCCCTTGGTTGGTGATCAACACCGTAGGAGATGGCGGCAACATCGATGGAGAACTCCAATATCACCGGCGGAGGGATAGAGAATTCGCCGGGAAATGTGACTGGTGATTTTTGTCATATCGACATTGCTCTCCACTCGCCTGGTGCATGGGGTACCGAATTGGTTGGCAAGTTCCTTGATTATTCCTTGCCTCGTCTGCATCTTCAGCTCGCCATTATCGTTCTCCTTACCCAGTCTCTTCATCTATTGCTTCGCCGTTTCAATTTGCCTCGCCTTGTCTCTGAGATTTTGGTAACAATTCAATTTACCCTCATTTTCAATTTTTCTACCTTTTGTTGTGTTTATTGCATCGGAGATGAGTATTAAGATATGGAAAGGTTTGTTCATTCTGCTAATTAAGCGATTTGAAGTACTAACTGAGAAGAGCCAATTATTGTCTTACGTCTATTTAGATTTCTATCTGATATAATAGGCTGGGCAAAATTAAGAGTTCATATGAAATGAATTAGCGAGGATATTTGAAAGTTTAGTTCTTAGGATTGTAAATTTGTAATCTATGATTTCGTTTAATCAGGCTGGAATCATATTGGGACCGACTGTGCTTGGACGATGGGAAAGTGTTCAGGCTAAGATGTTTCCGCTAGAAGGAGATGTGTTCCTCGACTTACTATCGAAACTTGGTTTCATTTTCTTTATATTTCTGTGTGGTGTGAAGATGGACACAAAGACAGTTCTTAAGACTGGTATCAAGTCATGGACAATAGGAGTTCTTGCTGTTATACTTCCAGCAGCCGGTGGCTTGTATTTTTCCTCAGTTTTTCAAATAACATTTATTCACAAATACCGTTTGCCAGCTTACAAAAGTATAGTCGCGATCCAGAACCTATACCCATTTCCGGTGATTGCTTCTATGCTTGTGGACCTAAAAATTATGAACTCTGAGCTTGGCCGACTAGCTCTAGCCACGGCTCTTATCACTGATTTAATCAGCAATTTTATTTTCACTGCTCTTTCACTTGGAAGAATAGGTCAAATGGGATTTGGAAGCATTATTATATTCTATTGTACAGTTTTAACTGTTGGCTTAATTTTATTGGTCGTCTTTGTGGGTCGGCCTGTTTGTCTATGGGTCATACAGAAAACACCAGAGGGAAAACCGGTTGCTAGAATTTATGTCATTCTCCTCTCTCTAATGGTCCTTGTAATCACCTTAATCACTGACAATGTGGGCCTCCCTTACCCATACGGTGCATTTCTTTTGGGTTTGGCCATACCAGATGGGCCGCCGTTAGGAGCTACACTGGAGGACAGGTTGGAGACTCTGGTACTGGGGATGTTTGCACCACTTCTTGTAACTTATTGTGGGATGAAAGTGAATCTGATTGAATTGTACGATCTGAGCTTCATCGGTAGCACATGGATCATTATCACTGTTTGTTTTGCTATGAAATTGGTAGGCATCTTTTGCCCAGCATTGTTCTGCAAAGTACCTGTCAAAGATGCTGTTGCTCTATCATTCATCTTAAGTGCACAAGGAGTTGTTCAAATGTCCTATTATGCCTTCAATGCATTGAATCAGGTGCTTAACTTTTCGTCTATATTATCATAATGTCTGTCAATTTGAAAATATTACTCCTATGAACTGTAGACACCCTGTAATTTGCCTGATATAACCCAATACAACATGGGAAAAATATCAGATACCTCCTTCAAGGGGTATCTGAAGCACAATTACCACCCTGCCATGCAGATAACTGACTATTAAAGAGCGCCCATGACCTTCTGGGGTTATTTGGTATGTTTCTAGCATACCTTCATTGCAAAGTGGTACCAGATATATTTGAATGTTTGGTGGGGTGGCCATGTCTGGTATATCTTCAAAACTTGAGAGTCTTGACCCGTTATCATAATGACTGACGTTACCATTTTCTTTTCTTTCCGATGAACCAGACATTTGATGGAGAAACCTTTTCCATGCTTACTCTATCAGTTCTAATACAATCTGCTCTTGCAAACATCATGGTGAAGTTACTATATGATACTACAAGATTGTATACCGGTTATCAGAAAAGAGACATTCAACATACTTCAGCTAGCTCCGAGCTACGTGTGCTTTCATGCGCCCATCGTGCCGATGACGCGACAGCTGTCAGGAAAGTTTTGGAAGCTTCTTTCCCCACGAAAGAAAGCCCTCTGGCAGTCTACGCTATCCATCTTGTGGAACTTGCTGGCCAAGCTCATCCACTACTCATCGATCACCAATTAGGCCAAAAATCAGCAGGTGGAAACAACCGGACACAAAAAATGATTGACGTTCTTAGTGCATTTGAGCAACAATATATGGGATATGTCACTGTTCAGCAATTCACAGCTATGTCTTTAACAAAGTTCATGCATTATGACATTTGCCAACTTGCTTTTAATAAATTAGCATCTTTGATCATTCTCCCGTTCCATAGGAAATGGAATCATCAAGGGAAAATGATACTGGACAGTAGCAGTTTGAGGGTGATTAACTGTGATGTTTTGGAAATGGCACCCTGTTCTGTTGCAATTCTTGTTGATCGTCACAAGGTACGGAAAATGAATCCATCTTCTGTATACAACATTGGAGTGGCATTTTTTGGAGGAAATGATGACCGTGAAGCATTGGCCTATGCGAACCGGATGGCACAATCTCCATCTGTACATCTGACAGTTGTCCGGTTTGTTCCATGGGACATCTACGGAGGTGACAACCAATGGGACGCAGTTCTTGATGCTGAGATATTGAAGGAAACGAGGTTGCAAGGTACCCAACAGGATAATATCGCGTATAGAGAAGAGAGGGTTAAAGACGGAGCTGAAACAGCCCTGCTCATTCATGCTATGGAAGAATCGTTCGATCTGATTATGGTGGGGCGAAGGCATAAGGATGACACACCACAACTGTTGGGTCTTAGCGAATGGAATGATCTACCAGAACTTGGGCCGGTCGGAGACATGCTTTCTGCTCCAGATGTCAGTAAACCTGTCTCAGTTCTAGTGGTTCAACACCAAACAATTAAGGACCCGTCAAGAAAGGCACTTTAAGAAGACATTTGGAATTCTTAGAGGTTTCAAATCCAATAGACTTGGAGCTTGCGAACCGTTCTGAAAGATTAATGTATGTACTTTTGTTGTTGTTCGGTCAGTGATACTGGGGACTAGGTGAAATATGGAATTAGAACTAGAAACCAACCAAATGCGTGTTGTATGCTTGTTATCATTCTCAATCTACTGTTTACTGAATTACTGGATGGGACATTAACATCCCGCCATACAGATTTATCTTAGCTGACGTTTTCTAAGGTTCTTCTTATCAGTGTCTGATGGTGCTTTAAGTGATGATATTTAATATGAAACTTAAAGCAGCAGGAGGCAATGATAATTAAGTTTATTCGAGTGTAACAGACTGGAAATAACAGAAACTCAATTCTGTAATATTCAAGATGCTATATATGTAAATCTGTATCTTTCTCCTTGTATCAGGTTATGCTTGCATAACTGTATGGATGAAATTTGTCATGTGTGTTGTAATCTATTTGTGAATTGTGATCATTAAACTGAACTACAAGTTCATGACATTAGCACAGAACTGTTTGAAGTTTCAAATTGGTTTAAGCCTTTTCTGCTTATATTCTCACCCGTTGGCAGCATTATTTTGGTTTGAGCCCTTCTCGCTTATATTCATCCGGACTAGATTTTATCCCGATTAATTTATAACTAAATGTAGGTACATCCAAATTAAAGCAAAGCCATATATGAACAAAGAAATTTTCATGTATGATGAACTCCACATTGTATGTGGAGATGACCAAGCTCATGGTTATTCGCCAAATCAAGTGCTGATGATTTCCTAGATAATGAAGAAGTGTATGATCTAGGAAATGACGACATAACAATGGAAGCTAATAACACACAGGTTAAGATTTAATTACATGGCATCTCCTCCTCCTGTGAGGAAGCATGGGAATGGAAAAGGAAAAGAGTTCGTTACATAGAAGAATTTGGTGAAAACATGGACAAGCTTGCAGATGCGGTTCGAGGTATGCCTATGCAATCAGGCCAACCAATAATCAAGATTATACGACCTCCTATCAATATTCTGAAGTAATGAAGGTCAAAGGATTTGATGAAGTGACATTGGAGGATGCATTTGACTATCTAAACGAGAATGATAAAGTTGCAAGGTCATTCCTTATGAAGGGTACAGCTGGACCATCGCGTTAGTTGCAGAAGTTTCGAGCAAATCCAGAGTCCAGACCTTTAAGTTCCCATCAATGTGAGCTGAATTTCGACTTGCATATCACAGAATAATTTATGTCTCAGCATCAGGTGGTTTTTTTACAAGATACCAGACCGTCTTTTAGTTTTTCATTTAATTTTGTGTCCAAACTCGGCAATTAGATTGCCCATTCTTTATCACAGCAGGCTACACCAAACTAGCAGGCTAGCAGCATCAATGAATTTTTTTTCTTGAAACAGTACATATTCTCTTCTCTTGTGTGTGCATTATTAACACAAAAGAGAGAAAAAAGGGAAGAAAATAAATTGACATCAATCAATCATCTTCATATTCGTGGATTAGTAACAAACTATTTATAGTAAAGAGATAAGAACTACCAATTTTCCTTGGAAAACTTCCAAACAACCAAAAAAGAGGGAAATACATTTTCCAAATGAATTTGATTTCCTCTCATTTCCTTTCCCCTGAAATCCCTTAAACCATGCAGAGCCTTAGCTTCCGATTGCTCTCTAATAGCAGTTAGAATCCCTTCATTGTTCCTAACAAGCACCACCAGGTCCACCACCAACCAAATCACTAAAATTTGGTTGGTGATCAACGTGGTAGGAGATGGTGGTGACGTCGATGGATAACACCAATTTCACCGGCGGAAGGATAGAGAATTCGCCGGGAAATGTGACTGGTGATTTTTGTCATATCGACATTGCTCTCCACTCATCTGGTGCATGGGGTACCGAATTGGCTGACAAGTTCCTTGATTATTCATTGCCTCGTCTACATCTTCAGCTCGCCATTATCGTTCTCCTTACACAGTCTCTGCATATATTGCTTCGCCGTTTCAATTTGCCTCGCCTTGTCTCTGAGATTTTGGTAACAATTCAATTTATCCTCATTTCAATTTTTCTGTCGTCTGTTATGTTTCTTGCATCGGAGATGATTATTAAGATATCGAAAGGTTTGTTCTTTCTGCTAATTATGCGATTGAGATGTTATAAAGTACTAGTACATTTCAAATCAGATAGATTTTTATTATAATAGACAGGGAAAAATTAAGAGATGTTTAATCTACATTTTCGTTTAACCAGGCTGGAATCATATTGGGACCAACTGTGTTTGGACGATGGGAAAGTCTTCAGACTAAGTTGTTTCCGCCAGAAGGAGATGTGTTCCTCGACTTACTTTCGAAACTCGGATATATTTTCTTTATATTTCTATCTGGTGTGAAGATGGACCCAAAGACAGTTCTTAGGACTGGTATCAAGGCATGGACAATAGGAGTTCTTGCTGTTATACTTCCATCAGCCGGTGGCTTGTATTTTTCCTCCATTTTTCAAATAACTTTTGTTCACAAATACCGGTTGCCAGCTTACAAAAGTATAGTCGGGATCCAGAACCTATTCCCTTTTCCTGTGATTGCTTCTATGCTTGTGGACCTAAAAATTATGAACTCTGAGCTTGGCCGACTTGCTCTAGCCTCGGCTCTTATAACTGACTTGATCAGCAATTTTATTTTCACCGCTCTCTCACTTGGAAGAATAGGTCAAATGGGATTTGGAAGCATTATTATATTCTATTGTACAGTTTTGACTGCTGGCTTAATGTTATTAGTCGTTTTTGTGGGTCGGCCTCTTTGTCTATGGATCATACAAAAAACACCAGAGGGAAAACCGGTTGCTAGAATTTATGTCATTCTCCTATCTCTAATGGTCCTTGTAATCGTCTTAATCACTGATAACGTGGGCCTCCCTTACACATACGGTCCATTTCTTTTGGGTTTGGCCGTACCAGATGGGCCGCCTTTAGGAGCTACATTGGAGGACAGGTTGGAGACTTTGGTATTGGGGATGTTTGCACCACTTCTTGTAACTTACTGTGGGATGAAAGTGAATTTGATTGAATTGTACGATCTGAGCTTCATCGGGAGCACATGGATCATACTCACTGTTTGTTTTGCTATGAAGTTGCTTGGCATCTTTTGTCCAGCATTGTTTTGCAAAGTACCCATCAAAGATGCTGCTGCTCTATCATTCATCTTGAGTGCACAAGGAGTTGTTCAGATGTCTTTTTATTATTTCAATGCGGTTAATCAGGTGCTTAAGTTTTCCTCTATATTTTATCAAAATGTCTTTCAATTTGAACATATTATAATAACTTAGACACACTGTAATCTGCCTTATATAACCCAACACAACTTGGGGAAAAGTATTAGATACCTCCTTCGATTGCCATGCTGATATCTGACTATGAAAGTGAACCCATGACCTTCTGGGGTTATTTGATACTAGATATATTTCAAATGTTTGGTGGGGTGGCCATGTCTGTATATCTTCAAAACTTGAGAGTCTTGACCCGTTATCATAATGACTGACGTTACCATTTTCTTTTCTTTCCGATGAACCAGACATTTGATGGAGAAACCTTTTCCATGCTTACTCTATCAGTTCTAATACAATCTGCTCTTGCAAACATCATGGTGAAGTTACTATATGATACTACAAGATTGTATACCGGTTATCAGAAAAGAGACATTCAACATACTTCAGCTAGCTCCGAGCTACGTGTGCTTTCATGCGCCCATCGTGCCGATGACGCGACAGCTGTCAGGAAAGTTTTGGAAGCTTCTTTCCCCACGAAAGAAAGCCCTCTGGCAGTCTACGCTATCCATCTTGTGGAACTTGCTGGCCAAGCTCATCCACTACTCATCGATCACCAATTAGGCCAAAAATCAGCAGGTGGAAACAACCGGACACAAAAAATGATTGACGTTCTTAGTGCATTTGAGCAACAATATATGGGATATGTCACTGTTCAGCAATTCACAGCTATGTCTTTAACAAAGTTCATGCATTATGACATTTGCCAACTTGCTTTTAATAAATTAGCATCTTTGATCATTCTCCCGTTCCATAGGAAATGGAATCATCAAGGGAAAATGATACTGGACAGTAGCAGTTTGAGGGTGATTAACTGTGATGTTTTGGAACTGGCACCCTGTTCTGTTGCAATTCTTGTTGATCGTCACAAGGTACGGAAAATGAATCCATCTTCTGTATACAACATTGGAGTGGCATTTTTTGGAGGAAATGATGACCGCGAGGCATTGGCCTATGCGAACCGGATGGCACAATCTCCAGTTGTACATTTGACAGTTGTCCGGTTTGTTCCATGGGACATCTACGGAGGCGACAACCAATGGGATGCAGTTCTTGATGCTGAGATATTGAAGGAAACGAGGATGCATGGTACCCACCAGGATAATATCGCCTATAGAGAAGAGAGGGTTAAAGACGGAGCTGAAACAGCCCTGCTCATTCATGCTATGGAAGAATCGTTTGATCTGATTATGGTGGGACGAAGACATAAGGATGACACACCACAACTGTTGGGTCTTAGCGAATGGAATGATCTGCCTGAACTTGGGCCGGTCGGAGACATGCTTTCTGCTCCAGATGTTAGTAAACCTGTCTCAGTGTTAGTGGTTCAACACCAAACAATTAAGGACCCGTCAAGAAAGGCACTCTAAGAAGACAATTGGAATCATTCGAGGTTTAAAATCCAATAGGCGTGGAGCTTGCGAAACGTTCTGAAAGATCAATATATGTACTTTTGTTGTTGTTCGGGCAGTGATACTGAAGACTAGGTGAAATATGGAAGTAGAACTAGAAACTAACCAAATGTCCCATACTATTTACTGTATGGGACATTAACATCCCACCTTACAAGCTAGCTGACCTTTTCTAAGGCTCATCTTATAAGTGTCCGTTGGTGCTTTAAGTGATGAGATTTATTATGAAACTTAAAGCAGCAGGCTAGGCAATGATAACAAAGTTTATTCGAGTGACCGAGTCAAACAAACTGGAAAAAACAAAAACTCAATTCTATAATTTATGTTTCACTTGATTCTCCAGTGGTTGTACTGTTATCTCAACGGTGTCAATGTGTTGCTATTTTTGTAATATCCAAGATGCTATATATGTATTTTTGTATCCTTCTCCTTGTATCAGATTATGCTTGCATAACTGTATGAAATATGAATGAAATTTGTCAAGTGTGTTGTAATTTATTTGTGAGTTGTGATCATTAAACTGAACTACAAGTTCATGACTTTTGCACAGAACTGATTAAAGTTTCACATTGGTACCCCTCTTATATGTGTAGACTCTCGTTTGGGGTTCTATATAATTTTGACTTCGTGCGAAAAATATGCCAACTGTAAAATGTTGATAAGGAGAGGATGGTAGTTTTCTTGATCATGTAATCAAAGATGGATTTCCTCTTCACTACCGCATACTGCACTACTTCCTGGTGCTTTACAGATTGTACCATATGTATTAAATATTGTACTGTACAACACATTAGAATATCAGTAGGTAGTGAACCATACTGTAGGGGTATAAAAAATCTCAAAGATGCCATTTGAATCTGGATTTTAGTGCTGCTTTATTCCATGCTTGTTTTCTAGCTGTGAAACCTCTCTGATGTCTCTGTCATTTTCTGTTTTAAAATTTTGTCTGTGTACCATGTATATGTCCAATCATTGTTATAGTATTATGTTCCACCCTAGAACTATTCTAGATTCCTAGAGAGCAAGCAATTACTAATAATTAGGAGTAAATTAATGTGTAGTGATGGACTTAAGAATAGATAAATCTGGCTTAATAAACATCTAATGATCAAACATACATGGACAACATTAGTCACGAGAAAGATGCTGCCTCTTGCCGCCCAACATGGTTCCTTTACCAGGTATATATAGCACATATATTTCTCTAAGCAATTCAACAAAACATGGAGCAAATAACACACAATTATATTGAGCTCAATGGCCTTAAGCACCACGTGGCGGAAATTGGGAGCGAAAATTCACCTGCAGTTGTTTTCCTGCACGGGTTCCCAGAAATATGGTACTCTTGGTGCTACCAGATGATTGTTGTTGCGAAGGCTGGTTTCAGAGCTGTTGCACCATATCTCAGAGGTTATGGGTTTACTGACCCGCAGCTTGAGCCCGGAAAGACCACATTTGTTGACATGGTCGATGATGTGAAGGACTCCTTGACTATCTTTCCATATCAAAGGTAACTAGTTTCTGGATCAATTGTTTAAGGGGATTTTTTTACATAAACAGTATAGCTTCTCCAATTACATATAAATCGAAAGTTAACTGTGAGAATTTACTTTAAAACCTTGGTGATGTCTGCTAATGAATAGCCAAATTTGCCCTGACTAAACCACTCTTATAAATTCCTCGTGCGTACACAGGCTTATTTTGTTGCTAAAGATTTTGGTTCCTGGGTGGCAATGTTACTTTTCGCCACCCGAAAAAGGCCATGGGTGTTGTTACTTTGGGCATACCTTTTCTGCCTCCATTAATGCCCCTGACTTTCATGGTCTACTTCCTGAAGGCTTCTACATCTCAAGATTTCAGGTCAAACGTGCAACCGTGAGCACTAAACTGTGGAACTGTTTTTTCATGTGCATTCCTTTTGAGCTCTCAAGTTCATTTTTCTGTATTGCAGAAACCTGGGAGAGCAGAGGCTGATTTTGGTAGGCTTGATAACAAGACAGTCATTCGGAACATCTACATTCTATTTTCACGCACTGAAATACCAATTGCAAATGAAGACCAGGAGATAATGGATATTGTGGATCCTCAACTCCTTTACCCCCTTGGTTCACTAAGGAAGATCTTGCTGCTTATGGTTCTCTCTATGAGAAATCAGGATTCCAAACTTCACTCTATGAGAAATAGGTAGGTATTCGTCCATATTTAAAATCGATAATAACTTCTCTCAAGTAGAATCATCGAAAACCTGATTATACCATCTGATCCACTTAAAATAACCTGTCAGAATCAGCTTTAAACAATAACCTGTTTTCTGACACCTTTTGCTAACATGTGCATATTCATTTCAGCTGATTTAGTTTATTGAATGTGTGTAGATCACTGAGCGAGGTGTCCAACATAACAGACATAGAGGTACAGGTTCCAGGGCTGTTGATCATGGGCGAAAAATATTATCTCTTTAAATTTGCTGGAATGGAAGATTACACAAGGACCGAGCAGGGTAAGAAGTTTTTCCCCAACCCGGAGACCATATACATCCCGGAAGGTACACATTTTTGCAGGAGCAACTTCCTGATCAGACCAATCAACTGTTATTCTCCTTCTTCGACGGTCACAAATAGACGCAAGCACAAGAAGCTCAAAATCGAGATCTCGTTTCCTCCCATTGTTAGATGTTTTACTCATATGTCAACTGTGTATGTGACTCTGTGCTATTCTTTATTCAATATGCTATTTATGTATTTTGGGCACCTTTCTCCTCAATTGTATTGTATCAGGTTTACGCTTGCATAAACTTATTAGTTGAACTTGTCAAGTGAGTTCTTCTTGTCCTTTGGAACATGACTTTGAGTAGAGTCGAGTCACATTACTTGAAACCCTTTGCAGAGCAATTCTTAACAGAGTAAACAAACGAATTTGAATTGAAAAAAATATTTCGTCTATTGAAAGGTTGCTAGATTGAAGCATATACATCAATTGAGAATGATCAAGGGTAACTATCCTTCTTGTTTACATCTATAAATAGAAACAAATTACTTACATGGAAGAAGATCGCCTAACTAGAAAATGGTTGACTTGTGAGCAAACCCTAGGTTTTTGTGGAGTATTACTTTTTCAGCGCGGTGTACAACTATATCATGATCCGTAGTTATTTCAATTGCAGCCCAAGTCTTTACTTTTCTTTAATTGAGTGCGTGTCCTCTATATCAGTAACGAAATTGGAATTTCAAATATATACCCACATAAAATATAGAAACTTTTGCGAGAGATTGGATTATACCGTCGTTTGCAAGAGTTGTTCCAACGAAAACGATAACTAATTTTGTTTAATCTTTTCTATCATTTTAAAAAGAATCATATGAATAGTAAACAATATGTTTCTGATAGAACGGAAGCATTGCCGAATTTGTAAATAGTGATATCGTATAATCGGTTCTCCTATTTGAAACTTGACCGGAGATGTCACCTGTAGTCAACTCTAGAGGTTTTTTTTTTAAAAAAAAGTATTCAAAGTAGTATAATAGTAATTCACAAAGTTTGACTAAGTTTATAATTCAATTCAAATCTCATACATCCATCTTACTTATTCAATTTGAATCTGGTGCGTACAAGTGTCACTGTTTAATTAGAAGGTGTAGGGTTGCGAATACCATTAACGTAAGTTTCTCCCTTTTATTTATTATCTTTTAATGTTTTATCTTTTTCAATCACAAATTCATTTTTTTATATCAAAATGCTTAACACACGCAGTGTGTTACGTAAATGCTAGTACTAGATACTCCATCCATCCCATTTAATCACTAGTTTTATTCCTTTCACTATATTTTTTAGTATGGTATAGTGTTTTAATCAACTCATCTGGTTTTGATAAATATCACATAATGATTACATTCACACCTTCTACTAGATAGTAATAATTTTTATATATATATAACGGAATGTATTTTGCCCATCCAAACCAACTGTTGATGTTACACGAGTCACAACCTTAACAAGGGCTCGACTCGGCTTGTTCGATAAGATTTTCGGGTCGAATTCGAGTGCCATTATAAGTTTGTTTTACTTAACGTCTCAAGTAAAGTTCGGCTCGGTAATGCTCTATTAGACCCGACAAGCTTGGGTCAATATATACTTTATTATATGTATAGTATGTATTCTTCTATAATGAGCTTAGAGTAGACTAAAATATGAATAAAACAAGTTGATTTTTAGCTTAATTATTATGATTCGAATCTGAAAATTACCTTATTTTGTTAACGAACCATATTACAAGTTACAAATCGAAAAATGAGATACTCGACGCCTAACTCCATGTGCTAACAACACGAAAACCAACTCTAAGTGTGCAGAACCACACCAATGATCCCACGCATTCTATCAACATCTAAAGAAATCAAAGCATACATTGGCCCTATTAGAATTCGTGCAAACGTAACGATCACAACAAACAAAATTGCAGAATGAGAAAGATACCTTTTCATACTTGGAGGTTCCCTTAATCAGCAACATAAAGCATTCATTCACTTGAATCACTTTTATGTTCTAACAACAGTTACAGTTATACTCAAAATGGACCAAATCGAGCACAAATTCATCGAAACCAACGACCTTAAGCATCATACTCTATATATGTATGTTCTTACTCATTGAGTTTTATGTTGGAGATAAAGAGTTTCTAAAATTAATATACGAGTATTCAAAATCGATATTGATATTGATACATGTTATCATAGAACGATTTCCTTTACAAATTCCATCCATACAAATTTATTATATTATACGGTTATACTTTAAAAACAGTAAAACACGAAGACACATTTACGCGGGAGCTAATCAAAATCCCCTTTGCCTAGGAGTACAAACGAAGTGAAGTTTGATGAAAATTTGTACTAGGAATTTTTCATTTTTGAGTAGAAAAAGAGGCCAAAATCCACCTGACAAGGCAACCATCCAATCCACTCGTTTGTCTTCTTCATCGGAAAAAGAAAAATCGAAAAAACCCTAACCCCACTCGCCGTGAAATCCAATCACGACAGTCATCTAGACAGTGATTCCTCCTGTCGCCTTCAATCGTGACTTTTCTCTCCACTTTACTCTCTCTCTCTACACCCAGCCAAACAATATATTAGGGCTTTTTTCCCAAATGAACAACAATTCCGCCACTTCTAATCAACCAGAAGACCACCCATCTCCTCGCCCCGGATCCACACACAATTCTCCTGACAGACTTGTAGTTTCTATCGATTCCACTTCAATTGGGGAAGAACCGGATGTGACCATGGCGGATAAGGATTCAGCTGCTGATGACCCCATGGATAACGACTCCGTTACTGGCAGTCCAGCTACTGTTTTCTGTATCAAGCTCAAGCAGCCCAAGTCTAATTTGCTCTATAAAATGAGTGTTCCGGAGCTTTGTCGCACTTTCAGGTCTCTGATTGCACCATTTCTAACCTCAGTTTTATACATACGCGTTTTCTAAATGTGTTTACTGCTGCTTTCTTGCAGTGCTGTTGCTTGGTGTGGGAAGTTGAATGCAATTGCCTGTGCATCAGAAACTTGCGCAAGGATCCCCAGGTTAGATAACCTTCTTAAATTAACATTCTATCTAAAATAATCATTTCTTGTAGTCCCAATAATGTTAATTTTTAAGGAATTTGCTGTATTTTTGCTGCTTCCTTGCAAAATGGCCAATTAATGGGTTAAGGGGCACTGACTGCGCTGTTATCACCACAAGTACAAAATTTTGTGCATGACGTGTTGTATTGCTTACTTCCGGCTCTCACGTGATTCCGTGCATTCATGTTATGTTATGTGTTAATTGGTGTGGATTCAGGTATCTCTGGTCTGATTGGATAATGACTGGATTAGGATTTGGTTTAGGTTTGTACTAATAGTAATGAAATAAGAGGTTTGTGTACTGTGATGAATGGGTAAAAGTAGTTATGTTGCTATGCTGGTGTCAAAATTATGTTTTTATATTCTGTAAAATATTAATCTTAGTAATGGGAAAATTAGATATTTGGTTTCAAATCGTGCCTGTAAGTGTAGTCTAATCAAGATCCAGTCTTGCAGCTACGGTATTTACGATTTGATTATGTTCCGTGCTGTACTACTGTTTGCAAGAGCTATCAAGTGCATGATTAACGGTTGTTGTCTTTTTTTGTTCCTCTTTAGTTCAACAACAAACCCTCCGTTTTGGATTCCCATACATGTAGTAATTCCAGAGCGACCAACAGAGTGCACTGTTTTCAATGTTACAGCAGGTATCATCTGCAACCTTCTATAGATACTGCTATACCAGTTATCATCTGTACTGTTTCCATTTTTAGAAGTCTAGAAACAAGATGATGATCCGGGATACTCCTTTTTACTAACTTCATCTGTCTCTATCTTTGACTTGCTGCATTTTATGTTCTGGCAGAATCTCCCCGTGACTCTGTACAGTTCATGGAATGGTCCCCGGCCTCTTGTTCTCGGGCACTGCTTATTGCCAATTTTTATGGACGCATAACCATCTGGACTCAGCCCTCTCGTGTATGTGATTTATTTAGCTATATAACTCGGCATCATTAGTCATGTTTTGCTCTATTGTGTTTTTATGGGCTTAATTTGGATTTGGCACACAGGGGCCAGCTAACCTTGTGAAAGAAGCTAGCTGCTGGCATCTGGAATACGAGTGGCGTCAGGATATTGCAGTTGTTACAAAATGGTTATCAGGAGTTTCTCCAGTATGCATCTTTTGAAAGTCTGGGAGCTTTATTTAAGTAACACATGATACTTTACATACATTTATAGCTGACTCTATTTACTGAAATTAGTATAGGTGGCTTTCAGCTAGATCAAATGGTGCCACAAAGTCAACATTTGAGGAAAAGTTCCTTTCACAGCAATCACAGCCTCCAGGTTCGCAGTTCTTCAAATGCCTTGTCATCTATGATAGTAGCTCTCTGTATTAAGCATTCTTCATTCTAAAATTAATATCATCTGGAGTTGATTTGCATTATATTGATTATTGAGATCATACAAGGATATGATGAATTGTCCGGCTGTAGGTTTCTCGCTAGGATGGTGCTGAGTTCAAATCTTGACAATAGAAAAAATAACAGTTGATATCATCTAGTCCAGAGTTATAGAACTTCACTTACCTTGGTGCATCTTATATTCTTATTGTATTACATTTTTCATAAGCTATTATGTTAATTGAATGTGTGCTTGGTTGGCTGATCTGTTCTCTCTACTTGTATTTATGTAAGCAAAGTGACATCTGCACCTTCCTTGGCACTTTTCTTTCTACATACATGATCAACCCACACTAAGAGAGCAATTAATGATCTCACGATTCAACCTCCTGTTTTGTATCTCATTGTGCTTCAAAGTAGTTTTTTTTGTTCATATCTGATTAATCTCCCTTGCAACCTAACCTTTTCTTTGTTTCATCTGGCAGCTGGTTGGCCCAATTTCCTTTGTGTTTGCTCAGTTTTCTCTTCTGGTTCTGTTCAACTCCATTGGTCCCAATGGCCACCTAACCAGAGTGATGCAGCATCCAAATGGTTTTACACAAGTAAAGGACTTTTGGGAGCTGGGCCTAGTGGAATAATGGCTGCAGATGCTATTGTTACGGATTCTGGAGCACTGCATGTTGCAGGGGTTCCCATCGTTAACCCATCAACTGTTGTTGTTTGGGAAGTCATGCCTGGCCCTGGAAATGGATTCCAAGCCACTCCTAAAGCAACTGTGAATAATGAAGTTCCACCATCACTTAATCCTCCTTCCTGGGATGGTTTTGCTCCATTAGCTGCTTATCTATTAAGCTGGCAGGAGTATTTGTTATCAGAAGCCAAACAGGTTAAAAAACAGACAGAACAAGATTACAGCAATATAATTACACTTCATTGTTCTCCAGTTTCAAACTTCTCTGCTTATGTGAGTCCTGAGGCTGCAGCTCAATCAGCCGCTACAACAACCTGGGGTTCTGGTGTTACTGCAGTTGCATTTGACCCAACGCGCGGTGGTTCTGTGATATCTGTTGTAATAGTTGAAGGTATTCTTTGTATCCTTTCTTATGCTGTACTCTTCTACATACCCCTCTGCTTTAAGGTTCACTATCTAGGTTATGTAATGTAATCTATTTATGCAGGTCAGTATATGTCCCCTTACGATCCTGATGAGGGCCCTTCAGTTACAGGATGGAGAGTTCAACGTTGGGAATCATCAGTTGAGGATGTTGTGATCCATCAGATATTTGGAAACCTTAATTCAAGTTTTGGCGGCCAGGCTCCTAAGCAGACTGTCTGGGCGAGTAAAGTGCTTAAATGCATTCCAGCTTCGACGGAGTTTCTTGGTCCAGGAGTAATGTCCCCTGCATCAACTTGTGATGGGAAAAGTACTCCTGAATCAGGTGCTGAGGTTGCCACGAGGGTCAGTTTTGATCCTTTCGATCTGCCTAGTGATATCAGAACTCTAGCTCGGATCGTATATTCTGCTCATGGTGGTGAAATTGCTGTTGCTTTTCTACAAGGTGGGGTTCACGTCTTTTCTGGTGCAGACTACACAGCTGTTGATAGTTACCAGATAAATGTTGGAGCTGCAATTGCTGCACCTGCCTTCTCTTCTACAAGTTGCTGTTCAGCTTCTGTTTGGCATGACAACATCAAGGATTGCAGTATATTAAAAATTATCCGTGTCCTGCCTCCTCCAGTCCCCCGCAGTCAAGCGAAAGCTAATGCTGCAACATGGGAACGGGCTATTGCTGAGAGGTACATAAGTTGCATGTTTCAGGATAAAAATCTTGACTAACTTAAAACACATTTATATGCAAACAGGCATGTAAGTGTATGGGTGTCTTTGCCAATCAATGCCAATGTTAGTAACTTATGTCAAAGTATCTGAAATTTACCAGTGTGAATCAGTTTATATTTTGCTGGTTGTATGCCCCCACTAAACTATCCATTTTTTAAATGTGGGCAGGTTTTGGTGGAGTCTTCTGGTTGGAGTTGATTGGTGGGATGCTGTTGGCTGTACACAGAGTGCTGCAGAGGATGGAATTGGTAGGAATGTTGTCTTGATGATGCTATCATGCCTTTTTATTTACTGTTTTGAAGCCACATGCTTGTCCTTTATTGGCCAAATACAGCTGGGCCAAGGGGGCATGAATGAACATGTAGTGAAGTAAGAATTAGTACGTCAAGTCAGTCAGTATCAGGACTATATCGTCTATAATGCATTATTATTCTTTTCTTCTACACAGAACGCGATAGGACTACTTCTGTAGCTTCTATTATTATGTTCATCTGGATGATCAATAAATTTGGGGTTTATTCTTGCTAATCCAAGTAAAATTTGAGAATTCAATGAACGTACTTGTGTTTATCCTTTTCATGATGTCTTGCATTCATTGATTGTGTTCCTCTTACTTATTACTTGAAACACTACTAGTGCAGTTTTATTGAATAGTGTCATTGATGTATTGGATGTTTAAATTTGAGAATTCGATGAACGTACTTGTGTTTATCCATTTCATGCCGTCTTGCATTCATCGATTGTGTTCCTCTTACTTATTCCTTGATACTGTACTATTGCAGTTTCATTGAATAGTGTCATTGCTGTATTGGATGCTGATTTCCACTCTCTTCCTTCTAAACAACACAGACAGCAGTATGGGCCTGTAAGTTGCTATTTTAATGCCACAGGATGCGCTCGAACTAGTTACTCCTGAAATATTAAGCATTTTGTTTTCACAATACAGAGCTTAGACAGAATCAAATGTCGGCTACTAGAAGGTACAACTGCACAGGAGGTTAGGGCAATGGTTCTTGATATGCAAGCAAGGCTGTTGCTGGACATGCTTGGTAAAGGAATCGAGTCTGCATTGATTAATCCTTCAGCCTTAGTGCAAGAACCTTGGCAAGCATCCGGTGAAACATTATCTGGTATAGATCCTGAAGCAATGGCTGTTGAACCTACACTTGTTTTCAGCATCCAGGTATCCTTTTTCATTGGTTGTTGCACTTTTCTCGACTTCTGTAAATAATCTCATTCATTATTGATTGGAAAACTCGACTGTGTTTGACACTGTCATGTTACAGGCCTACGTTGATGCAGTCCTTGATCTAGCATCACATTTTATTACACGTCTGAGAAGATATGCAAGTTTCTGCCGTACATTGGCAACTCATGCTGCTACTTCAGGCACAGGTGGTACCCGTAATGTTGTCACAAGCCCCACCCAGAGTACGTCAACCCCAGCTGCAGCACAAGGTGAGTACTGGGTATTATACACTCTGGTTGCACGTATGCTTGTAGTATTATTTAATATTGTTTGCTACCTTTTCTTTGGGAAAATAGGTGGACCTGCGAGCTCCACTGGCAGTACTCAGATGCAGGCTTGGGTACAAGGAGCTATTGCCAAGATTAGCAGCACAAGTGATGGTGTTCCAAATGCAGCCCCGAATCCTATAAGTGGCAATTCTAGCATTATGCCAATCAGTATTAATACCGGAACCTTCCCGGGAACTCCTGCTGTTAGACTCGTAGGGGATTGTCATTTCCTTCACCGATTATGCCAGCTACTACTGTTCTGTTTTTTCTTCAGAAGAACACAATTACCCCGATACATCACGAATGGTCAAAGAAATGCTGATTCAAAATCTCAACCTGGACTCCCTGGAAAATCTGAAGAAACCAACTCAGTCGCTGCGAAACCAGCATCAACTATGGTTAGAACAGAAAATGGTCAGGTTGTAAATGTGGCGAAGGGAACTGAAGAAGGCCCGACTAGCCGATCGAGATTGGGTTCTGGCAATGCTGGTCAAGGGTATACATTTGAAGAGGTAAGCAGTTATACTATTTTTCCTCGACTTGACTTAATTAAGTTTATGGATACTGAAAAGGGGAAGGAGGAACTTACAAGTAATTGCCATACCTTCGAAGTGTCATATGAATTACACTGTCTTCGTTATTCGAAATGAATGGCTTGGACATGCATGATAGGGTCTCCAACATATAACCTGGGTCCTGGGAATTAGCTTAATCACTGGTAAACATGAAAACTGAGTGAAATGGCATGTATAATGGTTTAGTTACATGTTGGTGCTATAGCTGTCCTTGGATGGTTGCTGCAGGGTGCTTTGAGAAGTCATTGCAATTTTGTATTCCTTTGTAACCTTCGGGTCACACATTTACATGCAGGTGAAAGTCCTCTTTCTTATTCTTATGGACCTTTGTCGAAGAACATCAGGTTTGCCGCATCACTTACCCGTTTCCCAGGTGGGAAGCAGCAATATCCAAATCCGGCTTCATGTTATCGATGGAAACTATACTGTGTTACCTGAGGTTGTAGAAGCATCACTTGGCCCTCATATGCAGGTACACTGCCTTTTTAACAGACATTTACTTGATAAATTCCTCTGATGCTGGCAATAACTTTTTTGTGTGGTATCTTATGAAAATTTCTTTATCTTTTCAATGCATGATTTAGTTCCGCATAGGATCTTTAGTACTTCCTTCTTGATGCAGAATATGCCCAGACCTAGAGGTGCAGATGCTGCTGGTCTTCTTCTCCGTGAACTGGAACTCCATCCTCCAGCTGAAGAATGGCACAAGAGAAATATGTTTGGTGGACCTTGGTCTGATCCAGACGATGCGAGTCTTTCTGATGATGGTACAAATAGTAGCTCAATGGATTTGCTTGAATTGGGCTCATCTGATAAGGGTAATCTTTATAGTGGAGCCTACAGCCTGTGGCCAAGAAAACGTAGGTTATCTGAACGGGATGCAGCATTTGGATTGAACACCTCGGTGGGCCTTGGATCATATTATGGTATAATGGGATCTCGGAGAGATGTTGTAACAGCTGTGTGGAAAACAGGACTTGAAGGGGTGTGGTATAAGGTATGCTATCTGTTCTCTGACTAGCATGAAGCACAAACTGCAGTTGTGTTTATCTGTTAGCTTCTCTAGGATTGTTGAATGTGCCTTGCTGAATGTGCATAATTCAAGTCCATTGAATAGAAACAGTTAGTGTTGGGAAGAGAACTGTAGCTTTGAATTCTAAGTTCCTATAAGCATGGTAACTGCTCTTTGAAGTCGTATAAATTGTTTTCCCCCATTCCTGATGAATTCATGAATAACAATTAACAGTTGTGGGTGCCTTTCTTTATTCTCCCTGCTTGGTGTTGAATTTATGGTGTCACATCTTGAAACGTTCCCCTCAACTGTTAGTATCTTGAATAATATAGAATTCTTGGCAGAAATGTAATGTTATTATGCATATTTAAAGAACATATGAGATGGCACAGGCGCATAGTTTTGTAGAAAACCTAAACCCATTTGCTTTACTGTGCTGAATTGTTGGTTAAAGCATCAGACTCACATTAAAGAGCTATTTCACAAGTTGACAAACTTTATGCCCTCCACGCAATTTAAGAATCAAGTAAAATTATATCTCTGATATGTTATCTTATACCCAAATCTTCTGATGCAGTGCATAAGATGCTTAAGGCAAACGTGTGCATTCACTTCACCAGGTAGTGGCAGTTCTACCAATCAGAATGAGAAAGAAATGTGGTGGATCAGCCGCTGGGCTTTTGGCTGTCCTATGTGTGGTGGGACATGGGTTCGGGTCGTATAGAATTTATAGGGAATCATTCTTAGATACTGTCAGTTGCGGAAGCTATATAATGTTGTTTACATCATGCATTACTAGCTGTACGTGAAGTTAATGTACAAAATAATCGTGAGAGAACACTTATAGCTGGAAAGCTACTCAAATGGTGTAGGTTTATGGAATGTATGTGAGACAGTGAGAGGTCTATACAAGTTTTGTATATCTATCAGAAACTGATGTAATTGTTAACAAATGTAGTCTTTGGTTTCTTTCAAGTTGTAACTACATGGATTTAGGTAGTGTTTGAGGCTTCTACTATCTATGCTTTCAATAATTAATGAGCATTGTGACATCGACTTGTTCTCTGGTCTTTGTAACGAAGTATTTTTTTGAATTTTTTTTACGAATTATCGGGGAAATTTAGAAATGTCTGATTTTTCATGAAATCGGGCGAACTGTTTGATCAGTGGATAATGATTACATGTACTGGTTCACTTTAATCTTATCACGCTCAGTGCTTCCACATATATGGGGTGAACTGTTTTGAAACTTCATGTGGATTAAAAGTTTGTCAATTTAAGCGATTAATCAAATTATTAAATTCTCTTTTGAGGGACAATTACATAGTCATACATTCTCGTGAAATTCAGCCAGTAAAATATTTAAAATTAAGTCCTACACTTTATATTATTAGAATATTAGGTACACTCGTCCAATTTATTACGTGTCTTTCCTTAGTGAGTAGAAAAATGTCATATGTAATACGGTTTGTTAGACTCCGGTCTCACCCTCGGTGGTTTCACCCTCTCACTGTAGTAGTGGGACCCACAGACCCCAGTTCCACTGCTATAGTGAGAGGGTGAGACCACCGGGGTATGACCGGGATCGAATTTTCCCTCTAATACTTACCCTGCAGTATTACCTATACTTTAATATTGAGGTTATACAAAAACTTATTAAGAGTCCTAATGGTGTATGGACCTGTGGATTATATAAAGTGACTTTACTATGTGAATCTAGTTGGTTTTTAATTACTTACTCCGTTTTTTTTAAAGGTTTACATTTTGTCATTTCATGAGTTTTTTTTAAAGTTTAACGTTTCCTTTTTTGAACACCAACTATCTCTACATATTAATTTTTTAAACACTCTCTTTCATACTTTATCTATTCTATCACTTATTTTTCCTATTCTTCATCTTACTTTTTCCCATTTACTTAATATTTTATTCCATTTTCTTAAAATTTACACAAAATCAAAAGGTAAACCTTGTAAAAGAATGAATGTATTGTTATATAAAAAACAAGATGTTGCTGTGGTGTAGTGGTTATCACGTTAGTCTTACACACTAAAGGTCTCCAGTTCGATCCTGGGCAGCAACAAATTTGGGATCACAATTCCTAGTTTTTTTTTTGTTCATTAGAGAAAAATTATTCATCATTGATTCTGTGTATTTCCTTTCTTGCTTCACAATGTGTTTGTCAAATAAAATTTGTTCCAGAACAGTATTCATAATTTCAGTGCCAATATTTTCTTTCCCTGGGAATTGTTTCGAATGATACAATAATTTTGATTCTTCATTTTCTCTTTTTGGGTAATGCATGTCCATACAAGGTCGCAGATGATGATGTAAATGTTGAGGTTCAGCTAAAACTGGCCTTTATGACTTCACTTTTTCATCACCATGAAAAAATTCCCAGAATCCTAATGCTGTAGTCCTCTACTGATTTAATAAAGGGAAATGTATCCCATAAACTACACGTCTTTGACTAATTTTCCTTCAGCTAACAGCATAAAATTTCTAGCAGCAATGGTCTGATGAATAGCTGCAAGAGACTGCTTTTACGCAGAAGTGGTAGGCATATCCTCAGGAGCCCGCTTGGATGAATCAGGTGGCTGGCCTTTGGCAGCAGGTGGCTGTGATTCAGCAGCTGGAGGAGCTGGTTTCTTTTCAACTTCAGGCTGCGGTCTTGAATGGACTTGATCAACTTGCTCTGATGGGATATCAAACTGAAACAGGGGAAATGAAGAATATTTCACATATATCACCGAAAGTTCCATAATTGATGAATGTATCTTGTCAGCAGCATTTCACCGCTAAAAAGGCGAGACACTACTTCATTATGTTTTGCTTCGTAATATAACCAAAGATAAGAGGCCCTGCGCTCAGCAGGTTGCATTTTAATCTTAAAACGTGAACTCATGTATGCCACTTTTGATTTTTCGGACCACGGATTCAAGTTTGGAAATGGTTGTGCAGAAAGGTCTTACTTTTTAAAAGCATCTTTTCCTTGGAACCTTTTTCTTCTTTATAAACTTTGCATTTTGTTTCAAAAAGATTACAACATGTTTACGGCAAGCACCTGACATGTTTCCTAGCTCAAAAACATATCACCAAATCAAAACTGTGATCAGTGCTTACCACTCATTGCTCAAGAAACCAAATCCATGCTACAACACATCTATTTTGCAAGTTATATGATTACTATTATATTGAAATGATGTAACAGGGCCAACTGACCTTATAACCACAGCCGGATACACAAGCTCGAAAACATTGCTGTCTTGCACAAACAAAGAGCAAAATAAATGTTATTTTTCACAATCACAAAATCGTCGATCTGATGAAAAAAATTAGAATTAATGATGCTTTACGTTCCAATGCAAATAGAGTCTCAACAAATGAACACGGGATAGAGGAAGTGCAGAAAACTTGCACCTGTGAGTAGCTGACAGAACCAGGAGAGCGATCAATATAAGCACTCCACTGCCGGTCCTTCAGGACTGGGTCTTTGTAGCATATTTCATCACATTCTCCCAAGCCTGAGTAGAAAATAGCAATTTGTCACTTCTTTTGGATATACGATATAACAAAGTGACAAACTAAAAAGGTCAGGAATTAGCCGTAAATGAGATTATTAGGGCAGTTACCAACAAAGTTAGTTAATTTGGGTGTGGTTATATGCAATTAGAAGGCTATATTTGAAGATACTGCATCTATATTTGAATGTTTCTAACTTAGACCAAATGAAATCACTATCTGGCAATAATCTGGATAATGATGCAAAAAAGGAAAACAAAACCTTAGGTATAGTAGTAATAAGCAAAGGGACCAATATGGCAGATTCAACACCTACATTCATCCCAGGTGTCACCATCAGCATCACACCCCTTTTTGCAAAACACTCGCCCTGCAAGAACACGTGCAGGTCTTCCAGTAAAGTAAGTAAATAAATAAATGTGCGCCAATCCCCAATTGTGATTCAGAGAAATGAGAATGACATTCACTGGTGTAAGATAGCATATTTAAAAGATATTACATTGGCAGAACAAACGAATAGAGAATCTGGGTGTTGGATGTTTTCACATTGATTACAACATACGAACCACAGAGGGTATACTGCACAAACTACAAATCCTCTGAATTGTTAGTCGCTTAACCACATTAATATTCCTTTACTCTTCCAAGTGTGTCCTACACTATGCCTTAAACAAGCCATTTTAACAGAAAACAAAAAACAACTTGCTCTTGCTACACATTTAGCACAAGTTATGTTTTTTCAGCAGCCTTATTGTACATTAAACCCACACACAACGCCTGTTCCGTAGCTACATATAGAATGACATACATAGATCATGTTACTGAAAATCGTGATGAGAGTTGCATCAAGCCGAGTTCAAAGAATACTACACAACACCGACTTCTGCGCTATCATCAATCCTCCAACAGCCAGCACATAACACTGCAACTTCTTTATGCTCTTGGCTTGTTGGCAAAGACTTAAACCCCTAAAAGGCCAGTTTTTTATTAGATATCCTACACTCAGCTTCTGGAAAATCCAAGTACGAAATGTTACAACAATCCCAACAGCTGACGCAACAGGAAATTCAAGAATTAACAACTCACTGCAAAATGGCAGGTAAAGTAACCAATTCAAGAATTTTCATAAGCGTTCACACAAGACCCAAATGAACCCACATAAACAGGCATACCAACAACCCGAATCCTTAATTTCTCAAACACAGATAACAAAAAGAAAGAAACTTTTGCCGTAAAAATAACCAGTAATCCATCGCATGTGAAAGTAAGGGAAAAGAGGCATGTAAGGAGAAGACAGAGATAGTAAAGATAAGAAAAGAATACATGGAATTTGCATGAGAGCAGCGTATTTGTGGGTACATTGGCTGTTACAAGGAGGCGTCCATTGCTGCGGAATCATTTTCCTCTGAAAATGAGACAAACGAGAATTGATTGAATTCAATTGAAACGGAATCAGGAAGAAGATGATAGAATAGAGGACTTTTGTTGGAGGCTTGGAGCTATTAGTACAATTTACAAAGCGACATTTCGATAGATATTTACTGTAGTATGTAGTAATGGTTTTGTCCGTCCTCATTCTTTCGCCATTTTCCATGTTTGGTTTCTAAGTCCACTGGTCTTTTACATTGCAATTTTGGGCTCTAAATAGCCCAATACATAATACTACAACTATTCTTTTAAACTTTAAAGCTTGTACTGTACTGATATATAGACATAAGAAGTAAAGTTGACAACGGGGGTGGGAGGACGGACGTAAAGAAATCAACAAGATTTTGATGTGTAAAGTGAAAAGAAATGAAATCAACTCATGTCAAACTGACAGTGTTTTGGATTGATTTGTGTTAATTTAATAGGCCTTTTAAGTTGGATTAGAAAAGGTATTGCATCAAAATGGAATCCAAACTATACATAAATTAACATCGATGGAAAATTATGATCATGTCTTATTCATGCCAATTATTGAGAATTTTTAGCTTTCTACAATGACATCACATTGTTAACAAAAGTTACTTTTCCATTATTCCATTTTATTAAAGATTAGTGTGGCCAAATATCTTAAGGTAGGGTCAAGGGTCATATAGCATCCTCATGGTCCATAATCCCAATGTCCCAACCGGCACAACGTTGGTCATTGTCCCCTGCCGCCGGCATTCCATGCACGACAAAAATCTGGGTTGCAAAAGTAAGGTTCGGGTCTAGCCCAAATTGCTCCTCCACCAGCTCTTCCATCTCCAATAAAGCCACCACCTCCTCCACCTCCCACCGTTCCACCTCCCGGCCCATAACCATAACCAGGATTGCTACCGCCTCCACCTCCCCCGCCACTTCCCACAGAGCCACCTCCTGGCCCGTAATTGTAACCGGGGCTGCCTCCACCACCACCTCCTCCTCCACTTGCAGAGCCTCCGCCAGGTATATAACCATAACCGGGACTGCCTCCTCCACCACCTCCCCCGCCACTTCCTATAGAGCCGTCACCTGGTCTGTGACCATAACCTGGACCTACATTACCTCCTCCACCAATTCCGACAGAGCCACCGCCTGGCCCATAACTGTAACCAGGTCCGCTACTGCCTCCACCACCACCGCCTCCTCCTCCACCACCTGGCCCATAACCGTAACCAGGTCCGCCACCACCTCCTCCTCCGCCACTTCCCACAGAGCCCCCACCAGGTCCATAACCATAACCCGGGCTGCTACTGCCTCCACCACCGCCTCCTCCGCCTGATCCAGAACTGTAACCCGGATTGCCTCCACCTCCTCCACTAGTTCCCCCTCCACCACCATAACCGTAACCGAGGCTACCTCCTCCACCACCACCACCACCACCACCACCTCCTCCACCACTTACCATATGATATTTATGTCCACTGTTATCTGCTTCACCCAAAACTCGTGTTTTATGCTCATCAACAACGTCCATGGTTGATGAAGAGCCCGAGGGTTTAATGTTGTGTGTTGGTTTAACTTTGGGAGGAGGAGGAACCACATGGGCAGAACACGTTGCAACAATAACTAAAATAACTGCCGCTAATGCGATCAAAGGCCATCGTATACTAGCCATCTTTTTTCTTAGTGTGAGTGATGGTTGGACAATGAGAACATAGATTGATTTATATAGAGGTGAAGAGTTTGCAACTGAATTGGAAGTAGAAGAGAAGTGCCTGAAAAGTATAGTACTAACAAGCAAAATTAACTAAACTGGTTCATGATTGCCACAAAATTAAGGAACATCACATTTGTGTGATCAGGAAAACAAAATGACACAAACTGCTTTCTTTCTATATTGCGAATTTTTGGGCTCTAAATGGCTCGATATAATGAGTCGTTCAAATCGTCACTCTTACAGGATACGATTGAGATATCATAAAGAAAAGATTTTGATGTGAACTCGAATGAAATGATCAACTCAAGCTAGTAATTTAGAAGTTATGTCGAGTTGATGTGATCTTACAAGTGTTTTAAGTTGCATTGGGAAAATCTTATAAGAAAATATTTATAAAGTAATTCCTCGTCAAGTTTAACTTTGATTTTAAATAATTTTTTCATTGACGATTAATTAATCTTAAGCATTAATGTAAAATGTTCAATTAAATTATATAATGAAAATTTAGTCCCTAAAGTTTCATTATATAAAAAATTGAACATTTTACGAATATGCTTAAGATTAATTGTAATAAAATGAAAAATAATCAAAAAAAAGTAAACATCTGACGACGGAGAAGTATTTCATTATCCATACTTTAAAAATAAATTGAGTTGTGTTGTTAAGAATATTTATAAAGTTTTACTATAGACCAAATCAACATCTTATATTTAACTACAAATATTATATACTTTAATTTCAAACATTATATATTTAATTAATAAACCTATATGATAGTTGCATTATATGCATTTCCGAACATGTTTAAAGTTTAAACATGCGATGTTTATACAAAAAAATGTAATGTTAATTTCCGTCTTTCTTAGAGCGGTCTTTTGTAAAAGTTGCTCAAAAAATTTAGTAGAATATATTTTTCTTTACTGAAAAGTATCAATGTTATTAAGTAAATATCCTAAATTTTCGATAATAACTTTGATTTTGTCCATCTCTTTTTATCTTGTCAAATCCGTATAAATTAAAATTCAAGATTTATCATTGGAGGATCATCTCATTTTATATGCTAGTTGTGATATATATGATTTTTCTATTGTTTTAATCAAGAGGTCTTGCTTTTTTTTATCTTTGTAGCCGGAATACTTACTCCTTCATTATTATGGAATCTAAACTATATAGCTCCACATCAATGGAACATATATCTCTTGTTGGTTTTAAGTCTTTGTTATTTTCATTTGAAAACTCATTAATTTAGTTCAGTTCAATTTTACTTAGTTGTTTTTTATATTACAGTTCAGTTCAGGCGAACAGAACAGAGCCTAATAGATAAAGCTATAGTACATCATATTGTGAAGAAAATAAGCAATTCTAAGGCGTATCCTCTAAATACTATGTAATTTTCGTTTATGGAGATATCTTTGTCTGTTAAAAGATCAAAACTGAGAGGCGGTGAACTTGTCAGATTGAAGTGAAATTCTTAAAAAAAAGTTATAATATTTCAGAATGTAAGAAATACCATGTCTCTATATCATCCAGAAAAATCAAGTATGTACAATATTGAAACTCATTATGCATCATAATGAGAAATAAATAGAATGTGATGAAAGCATACCGCAGCTAATTAATTTCTTCTTTCTTGAGCTCAATCGACCTCTATAAATTTGTTGTAGATTCTCTAAGCCTTATTGGAAATTATTCATTTTTAACTCATTCTTCATCCCTAGCGACTTGCTCTATTCTTTCACAAATTGCATCTCTGGTTTTATATATATATACATACAAACGTGATTAGAGGGCAAAGGAATAAGGTAATTGATAAGTAGGATAAAAATTAAACGATGATTATTGTGAGTGAATGCCTACATGCATCAGAAGAAAATATTTCCTATCACAGTATTTATTAGTATTTATCAATGATGTCTTATTAATTAATGCCGGCCAGTTTGGAGATTATTAACTTATTACAATATTGACATCATATATAGTTCCAATTTACTAGTAAGTTTTGAGTGGCATGATATGATATCCTCAAGGAGATCCATGTGTGATAGCTGCAGGCAGCATCATGATCGTCGTCCTGCAGACTATCCCCGTTAGTTCTAACTGTTTATAGTGTTGGTCCGTCTTCACCTCCTTTCCTATACATTGGGAATCCTTCTAGACTACCACCGGCTTTCCATGCACGACAGAAATTTGGGTTGCAATAATACTCCAAGCTTGGAGGCCAGTACACTCCCTTGCCACCTCCATTTCCCACAGTTCCACCTCCCCACCCATAACCGTAACCACCTCCCCCGCCTACATAGCCACTGCCTGGTCCATAACCGTAACTGGGGCTGCCTCCACCACCTCCTCCGCCACTTCCTGCATAACCACCACCTGGCCTATGACCGTAGCCAGGGCAACTACCTCCTCCACCACCTGGCCCATAAGAGTAGCCGGGGGCACTTCTGCCTCCACCACCACCGCCCCCATGACCTCCACCATACCCAATCCCGTAACCAAAACGACCACCACCACCGATTATGCCTGGTAGACCACCATACCATCCTGCACCACCAATTATGCCTGGCCAACCACTATGTGATCCGCCCACACGGCCTCCGAGTCCAATGTTCTTCAGTCCATCGTGATCTGTTTCACCTAAAACTCTTGGTTTATGCTCATCAGCGTCTGTGGTAGCTGGAGAGTCCAAAGGTTTAACCTTGTGCATTGGTTTAACTTTGTGGGCAGGTTTTACCTTATGGGCAGAGCACGTTGCAACAACAATTAACATTATTGCTGCTAGTGCGATCAAACTCCATCGTATACTGGTCATTTTTTCTTAGTAGATTTCAAAACGGAACTAATGTAAGTTGATGGTTGTACAATGAGAACATAGATTAATTTATATATATAGTGGTGAAAACTGAAGAGTACTTTGCCACTGAACTGAAATTAGTTGAGAAATTGCATGAAAAGTAACATGAAAATAAACTAAATTCGTTTATGATTACAGGATTTTAAGGAACATGACATTTGTGTGAGGAAAACAAAATCAGATAAAAATTGTTTTGTTAATTTCATGTGAGTTTCATTACCATTAAATTAAGGAATAATTGTTGCCATGCTACCATGTCTATAAGTTATTCAGTAGTAGTAGGAGATGTATAGGGTCGACCATTTCAAGACTGGCTATTTGGACCGACATGATTACTCCTCTACTACTCCACATAATATGAAGGCGCACACAAACTGATAAATTTGCTTTCCTGCGCACATTGCAGTCAAAACGTGCTAGGTTCTCATTGACAGAACAAATGCAAGGTACCAGTATATTGATAAGTAAATATTAAGATGTGAAATTTTGCTAACAAGATACCAATGCATATCCGGGAACCAAAGTAAAATCAACTTGTCAGCTGAAAAGACTCGCATCAAATAAACTTCATCATTCAGTTCAGATACACTGTACGAGAAGCACATCTCACAAAATTTAGGACAGACATGATATTTTTAGCAGGTTCTGATAAATGTACATAGTTTTGTGACTTTTGTCACTCTCAACGGTATAATTCAACACTTTCAGTATGTTTTGTGGGATGATTGATCTCCACATTACATTCTAACAATATATGTCGGAAGTCAAACTTCCACTTTTAGCACTGGGCCAGTACACAGCTACACTATCCTTTCTCTTTGAACTCAGTTGGTCAAGCTCCTTTCTTCTTCGTCTCTTTGGCTTGTTTAATATCCTTGGTCAGCATCCTTGGAGCTATAGCCATGGACATTAGCTCTTGGAAAAGCAACTTACAAGCATATGGAATGTGGACCTGCAAACAAATATTCAAATACCTTTAGTATTTCAAAGAACTCTTATACTGCAACTTGAATGTACAAAAGCTAATGGCATGAAGATCACGGAAAAAAGGAAACAAAACTTGGTGTGTGTGTGTGTGTTGGGGAGAGGAAGGTGTTGGAGCTAAATTATAGCTACCTGAACAATATCAGTCTTGTTTTTGCATCCCCTGCACTCGAACGAGTTTTTCTTTAAGTTGGCTATAGCTATCAATCCGCATTGCTCACAGACATGGATTCTGTACGCATCACTCTGGTCAAATAACCTCTCCTTCAGAAAATGAGCAGCGCCATGAGCAATCATGCAATCACGTTCCATCTCACCAAACCGAAGACCACCATCACGAGATCGTCCTTCAGCAGGTTGCCTTGTGAGGATCTGAACAGGTCCTCTACCACGAGAGTGAATTTTATCATCAACCATATGCTTCAGCCTCTGGTAATAAGTGGGCCCGAGGAAAATCATAGACGTAAGCTTTCTCCCAGTATGGCCATTATACATCGTCTCAAAACCACGCATCTGGTAACCACATTTGTGAAGAGCTCTGCTTATATTATCCACAGTAACGTCAGTGAATGGAGTAGCATCTCCTTCTTTCCCCATATGTGCGGCGACTTTTCCCATGATACACTCGATAAGCTGACCAATAGTCATACGGGACGGAATAGCGTGAGGATTGACAATAATATCCGGAGTGATACCTTCCACACTCCATGGCATGTCTTCTTGCGTGTAAGTCATGCCCACTGTCCCCTTCTGACCATGCCGACTACTGAATTTGTCACCGATTTGAGGTACTCTGACGGATCTGACCCTCACCTTAACAAAACGCAGCCCATCGGCATTAGTGGTCAAGAGAACCTGATCCACCATTCCGGTTTCACTGTGCCGTAAGCTTGTGCTGTGATCACGCTTTGTATATCGAGCAGCAGGCCCTGTTGCTTCCTCGGGGGATATTGGAGTTGTTTTCCCTATAATCACATCTTCTCCGGAACACCTAGTTCCAGGAGGGGCAAGACCATCATCGTCTAATTTATCATACGAACCATGACGCATGCCCATGGTGTTGGCTCGATCTGGGCGTCCAAAGTCCTCCTTGACAAGTGTTCCCATCTTCTTCTCCTCATCTCTATATGAACGGAAAAACAGAGATCTGAAGAAGCCACGATCAATCGAAGATTGGTTCATAATGACAGAATCCTCCTGGTTGTATCCGGAATAGCAGGCAATGGCCACAATAGCATTAATACCAGCAGGTAGCTGCCTAAAATGCAAGTGCTCCATCGCCCTAGTAGTGACTAGTGGCTTTTGGGGATAGTACAGAACATAAGCCAATGTGTCCTGACAAAGAGAAAGAATGAATATTAAGCAAAAGATGAATTATGCTCAAGTATAGTTTCTGGATGATACTTCATATATTTCCCTTCGAAATGGTGCAGACCCCTTCCACAAATCAAATAGTTCGTCAAGGCGACAAGTGCAAACCGCTTGCAAATGGTAAGAAATCATAAATATAAACAATAATTGGCTATATCATTGCTCATGGTAAAGAGATTTACGCACAATTATCACCGACTGTAATAGGTATAGCTAAAAAGATACGTGCGAGTATGTAAACAGATGTCATAGAGTAGTAGATGTCATACCATTCTAAACTGGTAGTTGGTGACATATATACCCATGGCTTGCTTACCCATAGCTGACTGGTAAGTATTACGAGGAGACTGAGAAACAAAAGGAACAAACATTAGAAAGTGGAAAACCAAATTTCACCAACAGGACCTGTTAGGTGGTTAGACTCACCTGGTTGTGATCAGGAAATGGAATAATTGAAGCACAGACCCCCAGAATCAAGGATGGGTGAATTTCACAGTGTGTATAAGTCGATGAATATGCCTCGGCTGGATTTTCCCTGGCACTTATAAGATCCTGAAACATAACAAGCAGCATTGAGAATGGAAACATGGTATGCAATATAGAAACATAGAAAAAGAACAAATCAAATCAACCACGTTAATTACTCACACTTATCGTCATGGAAATCATGGTTGTTTCCTCTTCTTCGGTGTCAATGTATTCTATAAATCCTTTGGAGACCAAATCATGCCAGCCACCATCATCAGATTCCTGGAGGCGAATGGAAGTATCAAAAACTATAAGATAACTTGTTATTTGCGTCGCACATTGCAATCAAGACAGTCACTGTAAAAGAGGTTGAAAAGTTCCAAATTCTCCTTTGGGTTCTTTAACTCTTACAATATTACATGACAATTAAAAAGCTGGGAGAATGTGTTTTGCTGATAAAAATTAAAATAAACCGAGGAATCAATGTATCTCTGGCTCAAGTTACACCGAAAAAAAAGGAAACAGTGATGAAATAAGGAAAAGGTATTTCTAACTATTTAAAGGACGGACATAAAAGCAAGTAAGCAACAATGGTAGAAAGAAAAAATAATAATAATAACACCAACAACAACTAAAATAACAAGAATAACCATTAATAATAATAATAATAATAATAATAACAACAACAATAATAATAGTAATAATAATAATAATAACAACAATTATAATATTATAATGATGATGATGATGATGATGATGATGATGATGATGATGAGATCCATACTCTCTTCTGCAACTCGGCAATATCCTTCTTTTTAATGAGAAGTCTTTGTTTTTCCACTATGAACAGCGGACGACTGCAGCGTCCATAGTCTGTATATATACGCAATTCATTCAGACGAATATCTCGAACTACCCCAACCTCAGTATTAACATCAACCTGTCCATGAAAAAACAGTCAGAACATGGTTCGTTTTTTACGATGAATAGCAGTGCCTGTATAGGCTAAGGATGCACATTTCGTTACACAAGCAGAAAGAGTATACGTACACGTCTCCTCAGTCGTGTGAGAGTCGACACCAACATGTCAGGATTGCGATGAATACCAACCCAGCAACCATTCACAAAGATCTTTGTTGCTTGTGGAATTACAGCTGGCGAAATTTCCTTGAAACAGAAAATAAAAGTTAATAAACATATAGGAAACTTTGATCATCAGTGCAATTAGGATTCAGAGGATAGCATTTAAGACAAAATGATGGTAGAAGACTAGAGGCCCATGGCTTATAGAACTGCATACCTCAAAATTTTCTGTACCCCATTCCTCCAAAAATTCTAGAATTGGGTATGCTGCTGAACCAACAGTAATATAGACCATCAACGCAAGGTTCTTCACCAATCCACAAGCCTGATGACGAGTTCCCGAAAACATTATGCAGGGAGAATTCATAAAGTGAAAGTGGAACTGAGCTTCCCACTAAATCCTAATTAAAACAAGATGCACTTACTTGTCCCTCCGGGGTTTCAGCAGGACACATCATTCCCCACTGTGAATTGTGCAGCTGCCTCGGCTTGGCAAGTTTTCCTAGTTAAACAATCAAGAGAGAATTAAAGACCAGCAATGAATACAGTGAAAATCAGAAAAATAGTGCAACCACTGGCACATATCTCTGCACATATAACAGTTTATTGAAAAAACCTAGAGAACATAGTGCATTGTTAAAAGCATGTAGCAGGTGGATGATGGATACACACTCTAAGAAACAGATCATTCTTCTTCCTGGGGAGGACTATATAAGAGGATGCTAATAAGATAAATACCTTCACGTCCAATGGGTGAATTTAGTCTTCGCAAGTGTGACAAGGTAGAAGCGTAAGTCAGCCGATTCAACACCTGTAATATGCCATGCCAAAAAATTGGCATCAGCCTCGAAATAAAGATTAAATCTCAAAATTTTAAAAGAGCTCAAATAAAAAATGAGAAGTATGACGGTCAACCTGAGAAACTCCAGCCCTTGTCCCTGCAGCATTTGCTTGGCCCCAATTGCCCGTAGCAAGGGAGTATTTAAGACCACTGGTAATAGTTTTTGCTTTTATCGCGAATTGCAAATTCACATCTTTTCCATTATCCACACACTGAAGGACCAAACAGAAACTAGTAAATATCTAATAGACAGCTTTATTAATCTCGGACTACTAAAAAAAGATATAGAAAGTCAAACAACCTTCTGAACATAAGATCTCACATCTCTTGTCAACTTTCTAAATAACTGCACCCATAGACACAAGTCCAAGATTCAGACATTACAGCTCATCTTTTCAAGTAAAATGAAAAGGGCAATTGTCTATGGAAAACAAACCATCCGAAACAGGCCACCAAGCAGAGGACCAGCAAGATCTAGTCTCTTATTGCCATAGTGGTCTCTGTCGTCTTCTGCTCTTCGGCCAATGGCACATAGTAGAAGCCGGTGGATAATATACCTGGAGATCAAAATATAATGTTCAGTGTCACCTTACTATGCACATGTAGCATGCTAAAACAGGAGACTGACATACCCAAAATAATAAGCTTTCTTTGTTTCACAATATTCTCCAACACCAACATGAGGGAGCATCTCTTTTTGGAGAATCTCTTTAGCATACCTGCACAAATTAGATTTTAAATAATTGGTGCTAGCAAGTAGGAAACCACGATATCATCTGAATCAAATTCAACGGTCATACTTGATTCTTTTCTCCTTGGTGACCCCAACAGTGGCTCCTCTTTTTCCAATATAGTCCAGGGCAACCTGCATTATACAAGATCATTAAGTGCTCATTGTGCTAGCTCTAGAGACAGCAGAAAGAAACAAACGCAAATTATTCTTCATATCATTGAAACGCTAAATAAAATTTGTATGGATGTCAACTTTTTTTTCCTAGGGGTGGGGGATATTGAGCATTCATAGTCCAACAGGTACAGAATTACATTTAATATTTTGAAGAGGACAAACTATTATGTTAGTTCCCTAAGCGTCTAATTGTGTTTAGACTCGCTGGAGGAACCTCAAATCCAAAAAAAAAAGCTAAATTTGCATCATAGCCTTTACAATTTGTCGCTTGAATCAGGAAGGCATTTATGTAGCAAAAAAGAAAGCAAATAGTGTACATAAGCAACAAGCTCAATAGTGAGCTTAGATACGAATACCTGTTGATTTTGGATCACGAATGCTTCCTCCAAGGAGGGCCTTAGCAGTTCCATCATTTGAGTATCCTGAAAATTGTAACAGATGTGCTCTAGTATATCTTTGTCAGCAACAAATCCTAATGCCCGAAACACTATAATGATGGGAATCTCAGTGCGTATGTATGGCAGGGTGGCCCGTATATATTGCCCTGATGATCCCTGCAAGGTCATTTGATCAGCACGAGAAAAACACACCGTCAATACAAAAATAAATCTCCATGCCATAAATAAATAAAAACTTGAAGTTCATGAAGCCATGCCATACCCCTTTGGCACTTGTCCTTGAAAGCATCCTGACAAACATTGTGCTGGGTGGCCTATTTTGGGCCTCTGCCATGGATCTGACTTCTGCAACATAAGCATACTTGTTTGGTTGCCTCTTTTTGAAGACATAGACGTGATTTGTGCTCATCTTTTCTTGAGCAATTAATACTTTCTCACTTCCATTGATAATGAAATAACCACCCTGGTCATATGGACACTCTCCGAGCTCCGTCAAGTCTTTCTCGGAATTTTGGTATAGAGTACAGTAACTCGAACGAAGCATAATAGGAACCTGCATTAAGTGACAGAGGAAATGTTACAAATTTGGAGAAAAAATAAGCTTTCCGAAATTGAAGGATGTTTACTAAGGCCACATACTTTGCCAATGAACACTTTAGTGAAGTCCTGAGTTTCCGTAACTTCTTCACCATCATGACCTTTCTTGATGACTTTCTTGCTCACATCCACATACAATGGTGCTGAATATGTTAAATTCCTTAGCCTTGCAGCCTTAGGAAACAAAGTTGCAGTTTCTCCATCAGACTCCGTCATCATCGGCTTGCTGAGGTAAATCTGACCAAAGCTGATCTTATATATGGTCTGCAGGATCGAAGTGTAAGTTACAACCAAATGCTACATTTTCTATATAGGCTTAGTTCAGTTTCAAGAAACATTTCCGACAAAATAGCTGATGTTCACATTGCAGTTGTAATGAAATGCTGATCAAAAGAAACAAACTAACCAACAGTTCCCCAATTCATTTGGTTTTATATTTTCTTATTCTTTCAGTACTCAAATGCATTTCCAGTTTCGCAAAATTATCTATGTTGAAAAAGAATGTGATCATTTATTGATTCCCAAATCTACCTCATCCCACGTGTCTAATTTACGACACAAACATATCTTATGAATAATGTGATCATAAAAATGAACCTGAACCCAAACCCAAATAACGATCATTCCCATATAAAAACTAGAACCCAAACCAAAATAACGATCATTCCCATATAAAAAACCTAGAACCCAAACCCAAATTCCCATATAAAAAACCTAGAACCCAAACCCAAACAACGATCATTCCCATATAAAAAACCTAGAGCAAGTCTTGTCAAAGACATGGTTGTCTTGGACAATCATGAATAAATTGGGGGAGTGTGCGCGCGGTTTTTCCCTCATAATAACAGGATTTTTACAAGAGTTTCACTAAAACTTACTATTCCTCATCCTCTTTTAATTTTAATTTTTCCTCAACAGAAATTAGCTCGTAGTTCAATCACATCTCATGCCACAACCCAATCACTGACAAACTTGAAACAAAATCCACCATTAAAAAGCTCCATTTTCCAACCAGACGCAACTCAAACAAAAATTACCCAAAAAATAGACAAAAACCCTAAATTCCAATCATTTCCAATACAATAAACCCTAAAAACCCAAATCAACTAAGTTAGTAAACCTCAAGGAAATCAGGCTGGTGGCCGGGATTGTGCTGCGATTCGGGTCGGATCTCAATGTCAGCGGACTCATCAACGATTTCCTGCATAGTGTTTTGAATAAACTCATCGAATGAGTCGAGCTGTTGCCTGACGAGACCTTTCTCCTCGAAATAAGCACTAATGACCGTCCAGGCATCCTCCTGAGTAATCTCATCCTCTTCATTATCGTCGTTTTCAAGCTCGTTGTCGTCGTACTCCTGTTCCGGAGCGTAGCCCTGAGCTTGATGTTGGTTGTAGTACATGTCATCTTCCAAGTCCATTTTTCTTATTCACTAAAACCCTGCTCCTCTCTTCTCTCCCGTTTAAACAAGAGTGAATCTGTGAATGCTTGATTCGAGCTGATTTGGAGTAGACAGAGCAATTTTGGTCGGTCTCACTCTCTCTCGTTTGGAATTGGGGAGAAGAAGAAGAAGAAATCTGAAACTGTGTGAGTTGTTCCTATTTTATACATGGACAGGGGCGGTCGGTACTTTCACCTGCATAAATTCGTTTTGGATTGTCCGCCCCGTTCGCTGATTCTTGAATACAGAGGTGGATTCGCGAATTATAGAGACTTAGGTTTATGTAGTTCACGAACGAGAACACTACCAGAGGAACGCAAGAGAGAGCAGATCTCGGTTGGGCTGTTGGAGGCGAAAGAATAAGTGAAAAGGAATGCATATTAAATTGGGAAATTAGGGTTTTGAGATTTATGCGATGGGCCTTATGGTTTAGTAGAGCATCAAACCCAATACATCTGGCCCATGGATAACTATGTGTAATGAGACTCTACAATTGTACAATTGTACAACAATCGACAAAATATAAGTATATAAAATTATCGGTGTTAAATGGAGGAGTGCTAACATTTGTTATATGGAGTTCAGTTCAATCGTTAGGTATGCGGTGTATTCAGCCGTATACGGCTCAACATTTTTGGGGGTCCAGACTAGGACCACAATCCATATAGTGTGTGTGTATATACGTTAAGATTATAAGTCGTTCTACAATGTTTCAATACGGAATTATGAATTATATCTGTGAGAATAACATGCATATTGGAGAAAGTTAATCATAAAGAATTGTTTGATGATTTTGGTTCAAAAAAGCATCATAAGAACAGGTCAATTGGACCCGCGACGAGTCTAAATTTCTGTGGTTTAATAGCGTGAATTTTAAGAGAGCTCGTGTACTATTTTTGCTAGAGCATCAACACTTGCATTCCTTGTCTTTTTACTCAAAAAAAATATTTAAAAAAGATAATAATAACAAACAGCGCTATTGTAGCCTGGTAGCTCCGCCACCACGGGCGGAGCAGATCAAACCTTTGCCCATGGAGGAGATTTACGAATCAGGCGGAGCTTAATAGCTCCACCTCAGCTATGACGTAGCAGTAGCTCATTTTTATAAAACTTTTTAATAAAATAAAATTTAGGGATACAATAGTCATTATAAACTTCTTTAACTTTGATTATGTTGACTTTTAACGGCTGGTCTACCGTCTTAATATAATTTTCAGCTACCTAGATCAATTTGTCACAGTATATAAAGAAAGATTAACGTGTTGAGTCTTGATACTATCTCAGTGGCAATTTTGCAAGAATCCAATCATGTTTTATGTGTAAAACTACAACAAGAAATTAAGCATCAAGTTTGAAAGAGATTCATTCAAAGTAATGTTTATGCTCTTGGACCTGAGTAATTGCGTCCTAGTAGTAGTAATTATTTTTCCACAATATATGAATATTATACACAAAAATGAAGTTAAATATGATATACTAGCATTTACATAACACACTACGTGTGTTAATAGTTTTTATATAAACCAATAAATTTGTGATTGTGAAAAGAGAAAATATTTAATAATAAATAAATAAAATGGAGAAACTTACGCCAATGAGATTCAAACCCTACACCTTCTACTTAAAGTCTTAAACAATGACACATGTACGTACCAGATTCAAATTGAATCAGTAAGATCAACGGATAAGATTTAAATTGAATTGAAAACTTAGTGAAACTTTGTAAATTATTATTATATTATATTATAGAATAAAAAAACTAGAATTTGGGTAACACTCTACGCGTGTTACGGTATCATATTTTTTACGTATAATTTGTTCTCTGAATGTAGAATTAAAATTAAGAAGATGATGCGATTGAATGTGAAATACAAAAGATGCGAGTGAATATGATTAAAATATTATCACTGTTGGTTTTGATTTTCTAGGATCTCTTCTGTGCACAACATTCTTTGTCATGGTGAACTCGTCGCAGTCAACTGTCGGGGCTTTATCAACACCTTGACTGCGGACAACCTCTGCATGCACCATTGACAACACAACGTATAGCTGCCCGTGCGAGAATATTGGTTGTGGCAAATATATCCCAACCCTATCAAGCGTCTGTCCATGTGCCTTGTTTATCATAATTGCGAAGCATAACCTGATTGGGAACTGTCTCCTCTTGAAATGTATCGAACATCTGAGGGTATCCTTTAGTTCCAGTTCTATCATCGGGATTATAACGTACTTTCCTAAGTGCTCTCATGAGGCTATAGTCGCGTCGATCACTCGCTGATTTTTCATAGTTCTATTAACAACAAAGGCTTGTTTCTAAATAAGTTATTTAGATACCATAAAAACTATTTATTGGAAAATAAAAAGATTACGTAACAATTATTATTTAAATTAATTCGTAGTTAAATTTAAAATTCATTCATTGAAAAAATATAAAAAGACATTAATTGTTATAGTACATTCGTAGTATATACTTCTTCTGTTCCGAATTAAACATCCCCCAATCTAATTTGGGACGTCCCAATTTAAACTTTTCTTAATGAAAAATCTGTCCCATACTTTATTCACTATATCTCATATTTTATTATACCATCTCCTACTTTAATTACTTTTTTTCTTAAAACTTGTGACGGGACATGCGGGTAATTGAATTTGGGACGGATACGTATCAATTTAATTAATCAACTTTGTTTTATATTTTGGATAAAATAATATGTTTCAAAATTGTTCTGTATTTGATTCTCATCTAAATACATATCAAATTCACTTATCCTCATGATATAAGAAGCTGAACACAAAGTATTATGAGATATGGTATTTAGATAACTTATCTAGAGACTGTTTATATTATCAATAAAATCATTCATGTTATTAATTAAAACGTCTATGTTTTTAACAAAATAAGTCTGGTTGTAATATGAAAAAACACCAATGTTGAGAACACATATAAGTGTTTTGGTAAATAACATTATTTTTTTTTTGAGAAGAAATTACTGACTTTCATTAATAGAAGTAGAACAAAGTACAAAGTAGTAAGCCAACTAAGGCAAGTTTACAGAACCATCAGAATCAACTAACGCAGTACTAGCTAAATTATGAGCCTGAACATTGGCAGTGCGGAAAATATGAGTAATAGAAACTGATGTGAACATATGCAGTTTATCTTGAATATCTCGAATAATATGGACTCCTGCTGCCAAGTTGTGATCACATGAATTAATGGCTTCAACAACTGTGGAACAATCACTTTCGAGAAGAATATCAGGCCAATCGTTGTCCAATGCTAATTGAAGACCTTGTAAAATTGCTACGGTTTCTGCTATTTCTGGATCTCGAATGAAATTGAACCTGCGTTTCCTCCATAATAAGATTTGTCCAGTGCCATCTCTAGCAATAACTCCTATTCCGGCTGCATTTGTATGACTGAAAATAGAGGCATCCATGTTTATCTTCTGATTGAACCGTTGGTGGAGACCATCTTTGCATGGATACTGAGTTTTGGCTGAGCATAAATCTTCTTAGCTTCCCTGAACCGAGATAAAAACGCTGCAGCAAACTGTGCCATATCTTGTGGATCTAGGACAGAGATACCATGAACTACACCATTTCTGTAGTTCCAAATACACCAACAAATAGACACAAAGAGATCAAACTGCAACCTATCCAATTCCTGTTTGACAGAATCAATCCAATCCCAAATATTAGATGCAGAAACAGATAGAGCATGATTCGGTAATCCAGATAAAGCCCATATTAGCCGTGCAAAATGACAAGAGTGAAAGACATGGAGAACAGTTTCACTTGTTTCATGACAAAGAGGACAAGTATTTTCCACAGGCAGGTTCCTATTCACCAAATTCTGTAAAACTGGAAGTCCATTACGTAAAAGACGCCAAAAGAAAACACGAAGTTTATTTGGAACGTCTAACTTCCACACAAAATTCCAATTTTTCCGGGCAGTACTAGAACTAGTCGTTGCACAAGACTGAGAGTTTCTTTGCTGTTTAATAGACCGAGCAAGATGATAAGCAGATTTAACAGAATAATGGCCATTACGATTTAAAAACCACCGTCTAAAATCTTCATTGTTCTGTCCACCCAAAGGTATCTGTAATATATAATCCACATCACACTCCCAAAAGACACAATTCAGCAAATCCAAGTTCCATCTTAAACCATCCGCATCTATAAAGTTAGAAACTGTAATATCACCTAATTGATATAAATCAAGAGTGATAGGTGTAAAACAGGAAGAACGTGGTATCCAATTTTCATCCCAGACACGAACATTATCCCCTCGACCAATTCTCCAAATCAAACCCTGCTTAACTAAGCCAATTGATGAAAAAATACTTCTCCAAGTGTACGAGGCATTACAAGAAAGCTCAGCTTCCAAAACATCACAATTCGGAAAGTACTTAGCCTTTAAAATTCGACTTAGGAGGGAAGTAGGATTAGAAATAATTCTCCAAACCTGTTTACCCAACATAGCCAAATTAAAAGAACTAAGATCTCGAAAACCCATGCCACCGTCTCTTTTACTCTCACAGAGAATATCCCATTTGACCCAATGGATTTGATCTTTCTTTCCATCTCCCCACCAAAACCGAGAAATAATTGATTCTAATTCATGAAGAAGATATCCAGGTAATTTGAAACATCCCATAACATAAGTAGGAATAGCTTGTAAAACAGATTTAATCATAATTTCTTTTCCTGCTTTAGAAAGATGTTTCTCACCAAAAGCTTGTGTTTTAGCCCAAAAACGTTCACGAATCCAACTAAAAACTTCCCTTTTAGACTTTTCCAATTCGGTAGGTAAACCAAGATACTTTTCATGTTTATCCTCAACAATTACAGGTAACACACTGCACACTTCTTCCACCCTCTCCATACTCGTATTTTTGCTGAAAACAACTTTGGATTTTTCTAAGTTAATGACCTAACCCGAAGCCACACTATATTTACGTAAAATCTCATTAATTTCAACAGCAGACTCCACAGTAGCATCGCAGAAAATAAGAGTATCATCAGCAAAGAGTAAATGAGAAATGCTAGGGGCTATAGGACTAACAGTAACTCCCCTTAGAACCCCCCTCGATTCAGCATCCACCAGAAGCGAACTAAAAGCCTCCGTACAGAAAAGAAATAAATAAGGAGATAAAGGGTCTCCTTGTCTCAATCCTCACTCAGGAACAATAGGACCAAAAAGTTCCCCATTCAATTTGATAGAATAGGAAACCGATCGCACACAGAGCATAATCAATTTTATAAAAGCATGCTCAAATCCTAATCTAGTAAGCACACGTTCAAGAAATAGCCATTCAACTCGGTCATAAGCCTTACTCATATCTAATTTTGAAGCCATATAAGCGTCTTTGCCTTTCGTTTTTCTTTTAAGAAAATGGTTAATTTCATAAGAAACTAAAACATTGTCAGTAATTAACCTGTTTGGGACAAAGGCTGACTGGGTCTCGGCTATAATAGAATTCATATGAGGCTTAAGTCTGTTGGTAATGGCTTTAGAAGCTATTTTGAAAATAACATTGCTTAAACTAATAGGGATCAGGATAATGTGAGTGCAGTTTAATTTTGGGTTAAGATGTCTATTATTCAGAATGTGAAGAACGCAAACAGAGACATTTTTTCCAATTATATGCCAGTATTTTTGGTAAAAAAGAGCGGGCATACCATCGGGACCAGGAGATTTAGTAGGAAACATATTGAAAAGTGTTATTTTTACCTCATCAGTAGTGAATGGTCTGGAAAGATCCTGATTGATAGAGCTATTCACCTTCGACCCCATAGTTCTCACTACCTGTTCAATATCCTGATCAACTGGCTTGGTACTAGAAAAGATATCTCTAAAATGGTCTACAGCAATTTCTCCCATGGCACCCAAATCAGACTGCAACACGCCATTACCATCCCTCAATTCTGAAATTAAATTTTGCTTGGCCCTTTTGGATGCTTGACTATTAAAAAAACGTGTATTCCGGTCACCTTCGGCCAACCATTGAGTTTTAGCTCGTTGCCACCATAGCATTTCTTCCCTGTCAAGCATATCCTCAAGATCAGACTTCAACTTCTTTTCTTTTGATTTGACCTCTGCTGTATACGGCAATTTCTGTAACTTTTCAAGCTCCAAATTCAATTTTCGAACCTCTGATCGAATATTTGGATAATTGCGGCCACTCCAATTAATCAGACCCACTGTATAGTTTTCCAGATTTACATCAAAATCCTCATCTTTATCCCATGAATCACTTATAATCTTTTGACAGCCATCTGATCAAATCCAGACTGATTCGAAACGGAATTGTTTTGGACTGTAGGATTTTCTGAAGGTAGGCTGTTTTGGTGAGAGAATTGCTAAAATGGGCGCATGATCTGACCTTCTAACGATGAGATGCCTAATTTGGGTTTGGGGGAACAACAGTTGCCAAGTTTGACTCGCTACACCTCTGTCCAACCTTTCTTTTGTATTGTTAGGTACATCCCTATTATTATTCCAAGTAAAAGGGTACCCAACATAACCCAAGTCGATCAAATCATTATGTGACAAAGTTTCCCGAAAATCCCGTAGCCTCCATTATGGTGTAAGACCACCCCCAAGCTTCTCATTATGACTAAGTATTTTATTAAAATCTCCCATCACCAACCATTCTCGAGATGAATGAGAATTCAATGTTTTGAGTAAATTCCAAGTTCTCTTTCTCTTAGTCGTAACTGGTTCCCCATAAAAGCCTGTAAATCTCCAAATCAAAGGGCTACCCAATAACTGAACATTAGCGTCGATGTGATTCTGACTATAACTTATCACAGAAACAGAGGTATTTTTATCCCATAATAGTGCTAATCCTCCTGACTTACCAATAGAAGCTACACCAACTCCAAACATATTAAACTTTGTTTTCAAACTGTCAATCCCGTATATATCTAATTTGGTTTCCATGAGAAAGACAACATTGGGGACGAAATCTCGTAAAAGATCTCCTAACGCAAACCTTGACAGTTCCAACTTAGAATACTCATTGAGATAGGCGGAGGTTGTTGTACTGGAGTAGTTGAAGTTGTGCCACACCGTCTCTTATTCTGTAAAGCAATATCCATGCCCTCCAATTCAACAGGAGCATTTTGGCTAACTTTATTTTTACTGCCAAAAGGTCTACCTCTTTTCTTAGGAATAACATGATGGATTATTATACTGGAAGATGAATTGTTGAGATGAAGGGAGTTCTTATTTGCTTTGATCCTAGGGAGTCTACGTTTTGGGCCAGGTAAGAAGTATTTGAAATGGGATGCTAGAGTGTTATGTGTTTCTTGGATCAGACTATAAGCATGACTTGGTAGGGTTAATGGGACAATAGCTAATGGGTTTGCATCAAGGACAGTGGACTTGAAAGGGCCTGGGATAGGTTGTTTTGGGCTTGGTGAAATCGGATCAATGCACATGAAGTTGGCAGATTGATTGAGATCAACATTAACGGTTTGGGAGGTTGAACCAGACATATCAGTTTTAGACAGTTCCTTACTAGAAACTCCATCACTAACTTCCTCATCAATCACAACCGCTTTACCTTTATCCAAATTTCCTATATCAGCATTCACACCACGATCTACCTGCGGATTATGTTCTGGCAAAATTGCTTCCTTAGTCCTTATATTTTCCTGACTTACACTTTCGCCTTGAACATGAACATTTGTTGTATTATCCGTAGCAGTCTTTGATGATTGTCCAGAATTGCGGTAAAGACTCCCGATCATCACTTTTTGTTGCTGAGTATTTAGATAAGTACGTAACCAATCACCATAAGCAAGTTTCTCCTCCGGAATATCTCCATTACAATCTACCAACTCTAAACAATCATTGCAATCCTTAACCAAATGACCAAGCACTCCGCAAAAGTAACAGAAATTCGGTAGATGTTCATAAGCTAGACGGATCTGAAACTCTTGCCCATTAGGACCTGTGATTTGAATCATACGACGCAAAGACCTATTAATGTCAATTGACACTCGAATGTAAACATGTACTACTAAAACCTTTAGTATCTGTATTATACATCATCTTGAATGTTCCCATGGCATTTCCTAACAATTCTGCCATACCCCGATGCATCATTAACACAGGTAAACCAAACGCCTGAACAAAGAAATCACATTTATTTAACGAAATAGCCATTGGGTCCTCACCACTTTTGAGTTCTCGAAGAACAACCAGATTCTTATCAAATGCCCACGGCCCCTTTGATAAAACACGATTTTTGTCCACAGTATGGGAGAAACGAATCAGAACTCTATCATCACCAATCTTCTGCATCTGTACTGGTCGTGGAATAATCCAACCTATCAACAAAGTACGCTTGAAAGCTTCCAAATTAATTGATTTACGAGTGAGAACTCTTCCAACCAGATAAATATCATAATCCACCGCAATAGTATTCCATACATTCTCCGGAACCTTAACCTTTTCCAGTTCAGAACTCGTAAGACGCAATTGTTCCCCCAAATTTTCGAGTAACTTTTCCATTATCAAAACCAAGAAACCAATCTACTAAACAGGGAATGAGAACTATGAAGAAAGGCGTTAAGACTTTCAAACAGAAACAACCTGACAAACACAACACAGAGTAAAAATAGACCAAGCACCAAAACGAAGACAGGGATTAAACATGAGAAAACAAGGGAAAGAACTGACAATGAGAAGTAACTTAAGAAAAAGAAATGAAAAACAGAAAGACAAAAAACTTGAAAGATACGAAAAAAAAAAGGACTTATGAAACCGAAAATCCTGACTAAAACTATGAACCACTCGGAAGATTTTAACTTACCTTACCAAACACTCGGAAAATATGGGAAGTGAACTCACCGGCTTTAGGGAAGAGAAGAGGATTGAGACTTACACGTTGAAAGAAAGATGAAATTCATTCCAGAGAAGGAGACTCTCAAGGAGAAAGATGAAATCCATTTATTTAGATCCGTCTCTAAAAAATTATTTAGAGACCGACTCTCTCACAAGATTACTCGAAGTTGAAAGGATAAAAATAAACTTCAAAGTGAAAACGCAAGTCCATCAGGAAAACTCCAAATAAAATAAAGTGTCAAGCGTCCGTCCATTTATTTTTATCTTGCCTTTTTGCTTCTTCAACACAGAACCTTGTACAGATCTTGACTTCTCCGATTTCTATCGGTCCAAATAAAGAAACTTCCTATCTCAGACCTCTTTCTCTGATCATCCACGCCGAACCAGACAGACAGCTCGGATGAAACCGAGTTCGCTCGTGTATCAATTTTATGATTTTTTTTTGGGAATTCAATAGTAAGATTAACGGTTAATTTCCCCCGCCTAGCCACGGCGGCACTGCATAAGCTGCGGTGGGTTGATTTTGGTCATGTCGATGGCTGTCAGGAGGCTTTCTTCCCGTCAAGCGTCTCTGTAATGGCGGTGGATCTCTTTACTACGATTTCTTCTTTTTCGAATGCCTCTCCTCAGTTCAACGAAATGAACAGACTGAACGACACGCGCTCAATTGGTGCGGCTGGGAGTTTTGCGTCTTTTTTTGTAGAATTATACTGGAAAAAAGGGGAAATTGAGATCCAATTTGACGTTCTCCACGCGCCATGTAGTTGATTATTATACTAAAAAAAATAATAATAATAATATATACTTTAATTTATTAATAAAATAAAAAATAAAAACTTTGAATTGTATGACTGAGGACGGTGTTATTTGTTTCTTAATTTGAGGTCTTAGCAAAAGGACGGCAACTTCTATTTGCTTTGCATTCTGCTATTATATACTCAAAATCTGGCTAATAAAGACGACATGACTAGTTTTAGTTGAAGATATAATTTTGGTACATAGAAAATGAGTGGATCAGGGAAAGTGGTCTGTGTTACGGGAGCTGCAGGTTACGTCGCTTCTTGGCTTGTTAAGCTTTTGCTTCTGCGCGGTTATACTGTCAAGGCCACTATCCGCAACCTCAGTCAGTAGATCCTAATTCATATAACTGTTTTCTTGGTTTTAGGCGAATCAGAGTAACAAGTTGCTGATTCATATATATATACCAACTTCTTTTGTTGGTTTCATCGATCTGGAGACGTGCCAGATAGATTTGATGCGGTATTACATGCAGGTGATCCAAAGAAAGTTGTCCATTTGATGGAACTCGAAGGAGCTAATGAAAGATTGCATCTATTCGAGGCCAATTTGCTTGAGGACGGATCGTTTGATTCTGTGGTCGATGGATGTCATGGTGTATTTCATACGGCTTCACCTGCTATCCTTTCAGTTACTGATCCAGAGGTACATATTTTTTTCTCCGTGTTAATTATATGAATTTGTGTCTAGTATGTCAGTTCTATAAGATATGGATGATTTAGAAGCTCATTGTACTGCAGAGGGAATTGCTAGAGCCTGCAATTAAGGGAACACTGAATGTCCTGAAATCATGCAGCAAGGCAACATCTGTTCGGAGGGTGGTGATAACGTCTTCTACAGCTGCAGTTATTAGGAACCGCAATCCAATAGGCCCTGATGTTGTAATTGATGAGACGTGGTTTTCAGACCCGGAATTCTGCAAAGAAACTGAGGTGTGCATTGTTCTTTTCATGTCAAATGTCTTACAAGTGACCTATCTACATGTCTCCTCTGTTCGGCCTTCATTTCATAAACTTGTTCCATATAAATTGGTGACAACGCATAATGTTTTATTCACTTCCAGCAATGGTACGCCCTTTCGAAAACCTTGGCAGAAGAAGCTGCCTGGAAATTTGCTAAAGAAAATGCGATTGATTTGGTAACAATGCATCCTGGATTGGTCATCGGTCCTCTCCTTCAGCCAACTCTCAATCTCTCCTCTGAAATTATGGTGGATATTTTGAAAGGTATTACATTTAAGTTCATATAACTTCACTAACTCTTTTCCAAATTCTGTAACATGTTTGTTGTATAACCTATAATGTTATCGAAATAGCTTTACATTATTGCTCAGATGCTTAACATCTGAATGCAAAATGAATCAAGAAAAGACATTGATTTTGTCCATATAGTCCAGTGAATGTTTTAGAATTTATTTGAAATCGGTTTAATTAATTCTTGCAGGAAAGGAATTGTTTCCAGCTTATAACATTGTTGATGTTAGAGATGTTGGAAATGCACATATTCTGGCATTTGAGGATCCTTCTGCTAATGGAAGATATCTTCTGGTTGAAACTATGATTAGTCATGCTGATGTTGAAAAAATCTTACAGAAACTCTACCCATCTCTCAATTTTCCCAAAAAGTAAGTATCTTCGTATCACATTTATTAGGACAGTTCTAACTTGTGATACAGGTGATGGTTGAGAACTATATTTGAATGATTTTGTTTGTTTCAATTGCAGTGTAGCAGAGAAACCCACGGTCTCTCAAGTTTCAAAGAAGAAATCAGAAAGTTTGGGTGTTGATTTCATGCCTGTCGAAGTGAGCCTCAAGGACATTGTCGAAAGCTTGAAGGAGAAAAATTTCCTAGCGTTCTAAAGGACCCACAAGTCTTAATCTACGTACCGTGCAAATTATGCAGTGTGTATTTTAGTACATGGAAATTTAATCAAGTTCTAGTTTCTTGTAATAACCTTTTGTTTTCGTCAATAATGCACAAAAGCAATGTCTTAAATCTCTTTCTATTACTTTATTAGTTTTGTGAATTGTAAAATAGTCAATATAGATGGCTTTCAATTTGATTAGGTAACGGACAGTGACCAGCATTACCAGCAGAAAATGAAGACAACTTATAACATGATTATTCTGGGCTGTTTGTCTACCTAATAGTCACACCACAAAGATTGATGCTTATCTGTCAATTTTCTCTAGAAAATGAGTGAAAAATGGAAAACCGTTTGTGTTACAGGAGCTGCAGGTTACGTAGCTTCGTGGCTTGTTAAGCTTTTGCTGCTGCGGGGTTATACTGTCAAGGCCACTGTTCGTAACCTCAGTCAGTACTCATTCATATAGCACTAATTTCGGGTTTTTGTGTTGTGGAAATGTCTGTAGGCGAATCAGAGCGTCTATATCATTCGTGCAAATATTTTGTTGGTTTTATTTAGCCACATGTCAGATTAATTTGAGGTGCTAATTGGTATTGTATACAGGTGATACAAAGAAAGTTGCTCATCTGAAGGAACTTGAAGGAGCTAATGAAAGATTGCATCTATTCGAAGCCAATTTGCTTGACGATGGATCGTTTGATTCTGTTGTCGCTGGCTGTGATGGTGTATTTCATACTGCATCACCAGTTATCTCTACAGATGCAGATACTGACCCAGAGGTACTTTTTTTTTCCAATGCAAAATCTTACTATATACACAAAGTTTCGGATGTTTTATGAACTTGTTTCTAGTATCCGAACACATGTTGATCTTCCGAATTTCATTCCAGTAGATATGGATGTTTAAGAAGTCAATAACCATCGCATTTACTGCAGAGGGATTTGATAAAGCCAGCAGTTAACGGAACACTCAATGTACTAAAATCATGCAGCAAAGTAGAATCTGTCCGGAGGGTGGTGATGACATCTTCTATGGCTGCAGTTCTGAAGAACCGGAATCCAATAGGCCCTGATGTCATAATGGATGAGACTTGGTTCTCAGATGTGGAATTCTGCAAAGAAACTGAGGTCTGAGCATTTTCGAAACATTAGAAATTTCACCCATATTCTTCTCATGTCAAGTGTCTTACAAGTGAAAGGAAAATTTTGTTGATTAATGAAGGACTATTGGTTTTCTAGAATAGCAAATAGCAGAAATTGCATTCTTTCCTACAGTTTTACATATCTCCTCTTGCTTGGTCCTCATCTCGTTTGTTCTTTTCATTTCCAGCAATGGTACTTCCTTTCAAAAACATTAGCAGAAGAAGCTGCCTGGAAATTTGCTAAAGAAAATGGGATTGATTTGGTAACGATGAATCCTGGACTTGTCATTGGTCCTCTCCTTCAGCCAACTCTCAATCTCACCTCCGAACTTATTGTAGTCGTCGTAAAAGGTAATATGCTTACATCTATATAACTTCACAAACTTTCTCCAAATTCCGTAACATGTTTGGGGTCTATTATAACTTATAACGTTACCGAACTCTCTTGGTCATTAATTCAAAATTGGCATTCATTTGACAATACTGAACCACATATGACCAGGTTCTTCCATCTGTTCCTAGTAAATTTATGTAACAAAAGTAAGTAGATAATTTAATCTGCGTGAAGGAGTATTCACTCCTCAGTTCTGTATATATTAGATTTGAAATCAACTTTAAATTAACTTTTGTAGGAAAGCAAGTGTTGCCCGTGTATGATTTCGTTGATGTTAGAGATCTTGGCAATGCACATATTCTGGCTTTTGAGAATCCATCTGCTAATGGAAGATATGTTCTGGTTGGAACTATGATTAGTCATGCAGATGTTGAAAGAATCTTACAGAAACTTTACCCTTCTCTCAATTTTCCCAACAAGTAAGTCTCTGCATTTGCACAGACAGTCTTTAGCTTGTGAATTGTGATATAGAGAATGACAGCTAACTATTTTTTACACAATTTTGATTGTTTCAATTGCAGTGTAGCAGAGAAACCAATCATCGTTCAAGCATCAAAGAAGAAAGCGGAAAGTTTGGGTGTCGATTTCATGCCTGTCGAAGTGAGCCTCAAGGACACTGTCGAAAGCTTGAAGGAGAAGAATTTCCTAGCTTTCTAAATGATCAATAGGTCTTAAACTGCATGATCATCCTTGGAAAGTACTTTCAAGTTTTAGTTTACTTGTAAAACTTTGTTTTCATCTATAATGCACAAAAAAGCAAGCAGTTGTTCAATCTCTTTCTCTTACTTTAACAGGTTGAAAGATGTATTATAACTACTAGGCCTAGTCATGGCAGTTTATCAATAGTCTAGGTCTTATTACAATGACAGGGAAAGAGAGTTAAGCTCTCAGCATCCCTCAAATGATGCCAAACAGAAATGTGCAAGAAAAGTCTGTAAATTTTAAGGCCACACACAAAGCTACATACTTTTCGCATACCACTAGAATACATAATCTTTTCATACTCGAAATGAATGCAGGACTTGACACTCTCGGGTTTTTCTGTCCCCCCCTGATCAGGTACATTCGCGAGAGCGAATTTCTACAAGAAACATGCTTCACCCGTTAATCTTTAATATCTTAAATGAATCCAGTACTCATATGGCAACATCAACAATCTAAATATCTAATACAGAATATCAAGATATGTTATATATAGCAGCTATGTACAACCATCCCTATAATCTTGAGAAAGAGGACACTGATAAATGGATTAATGCCTACTAATTATTGGAGCTACCTTCATGCATCAATGCTATGGAATCAGTTGAATCTGTTTCCGAGTTCTGTGCAAACACCACTGCTGCCTGGGAAGGCTTGGGAGGGGTCTGCAAACATTCAACTTCACCTTCAAGCATTTCCACAACTCTACTCATTGAGGGTCGAGCATCTGGACTCATTTGTATGCACCACAATGCCACTATTGCCATCTTTCGCGTGATTCTTTCATCAAAATCAGCAATTCCAGCTTCAATGTTCGAGCATTTGTCCAGGTGATTATATATCCAATACGGGAAGTATTGGCTAGATTTATCACCATTTTCTTCCAAGTCTCTATTTAATCCAACCATTTCCATGAGTAGCATACCATAACTATACACATCAGCCTTGAAAGAAACACTTCCAATACTCCTGTTGATCAGCTCTGGAGCCACATAACCAATTGTTCCCCGAGCAGCAGTCAGAGTTACTGTATTATTTTCAGTTGAGAAAAATTTTGCAAGCCCAAAATCAGATATTTTTGGAGTGAAGTTTTCATCAAGAAGTATGTTGTGGGGCTTGATGTCGAAATGGAGGATTTGGATATCACAGCCTCGATGCAAATACTGAATCCCTCGTGCTACACCAAGCGCAATCTCATGCTTTTTCTCCCAATCTAATGTGTCAGTTGTTGCTTGACTGCGAATGTACTTATCAAGTGAACCATTAGGCATGAAGTCGTATATAAGGGCACGTTTAGATCTTTCTGCACAATAGCCAACTAGTCTAACCACATTTACGTGATGAATCCTCCCAATGGTTGCAATTTCATTCATGAAGTCTTGACCATTTGATCCGGGCTTGGTGCTCAATAATTTAACCGCTACATAATTTCCACTCCGAAGCTTTCCTTTGTAAACAGTACCAAAACCTCCTTTTCCAAGTTGTTCTCGAAAACCCCTAGTAATTGTATTCAAGTTTGAGTAGGTGTACCTGATTGGGAGGAGGTTGTGATTTTGCAGAAAGCTTTCTATTAGATCAAACATCGACATATGTCTCCTACGAAGTGTGTATATTAGCAGCCCCAGCAGAAATGGCCACCCTATTACAATCTTTATTGCAAGGACGGTCACTGCAAAGACAAGGCCTCAATATTCAGGACAGAGGCACAATGACTTGCTGTTGAAACGAAAGTTACGTGACACTTACAGTTACTACTACAAAATAGTATTATAGAAATACTGAGAACTCTTATCGAATTAGAAACGTATCAGGGTGAAAATCAGTACTGATATACACCAATTTGGTTCGCTGCATAGGAAAATTCCAGCTAAAATATTTATTTGAAGCAATCTTCAATAAATCAGTGTTTTTCCTTTACATCAGCTGAAGATAGGAGTGTCATCAAGAGCGTACGTACCAGTGGCGTCTAGAGCGAAACTTACAAAGAAACTCAGAAGATCTGCAAATACACCGAACATATGACAAGAAGAGCACATGAGCCATCTCAATATACTAAGGAAGACTGTAATCTGCAGTGCAAAAGTAAAAAAATAATGCCTATGAATAAACTGTGAGAGGAAACAAACTTACTTATCATTAACCTCTCGACCATAAGTTTTATTCCTGCATTTCCGAGAATAAACTGTCAAGCACAAGAAATGACTAAAAGGATATCTGTTAACTTAATTCTGTCACATACAAGTATATATATATATCAGTATACACTCTGATCTTACCACCACAGCCAGGTTTGGCACGGAGAATGCATGCATTCCAAAATAGTGCGTTTTCGCATACAGCTTTGCTGCCATCCAAGTGACAGGAATAATTTCCTCCTTTGCACATGTACCCACAAAACACACTGTACCAAGAAATTTCAAATCCATACCAGAGAGAGCTATGGATTTCTTGAAGCGAAATGTTCTGATGGCTTTTGAATGGCATTGACATCCAAACCACAAGGTGTATACTACACATATCTCCTATCTCTGATGCATTCAAGTGACCAACCTTAAGATATGTGTATCTGCTGCTATTTTCTCTATCGACACAATTACGATCATATCTCATGTAAGAATAGTTCAAAGGATATGGGCAGCTGAAGAAAGTAGCAGTCTTTGCTAAAGGCTTTTTCATAAAGCTTTGGATTTGGTAAGGATAATGGTCTTTTAGGAACGTCAGTTTATTCTGCGAATACTGGGGAAAAGAGCAAACATCGTTTGTTACAGAACCATCAGCAAGGCGGATAGTGTAGTTGGGATAATTGATAGACTGTACACGGTACTTGTGAGAGTCAAGATAGAGTAAAGTTGTGTTGTTTTCACATGCTAGCTCATATTTGGAATTGCCACAACCCCGTGGATCGGTCCTTAACCTGAAAGGGTAGCTAATATTTTGGATACTTCCACAGGCAGAAGGCTTACAACCGGCATGATGTCTTGCAGAACATCTGTGAAGGATATAGAGTAGGATTAAGCCACAAGAGCATGTCCTGAGGATGTATGCAAACATTTTTCTCTCGTAAGATTTGGAGAGTTGGTTAATGAGAGGCTGAAAGTTTAGAAGTGTTTTTGCCTGTTATGAAGAAATATGGAAAAATTTAAAGATAATGACGGCATAGCAAAACACTGTGAAGAAGGTCTTCCAGACAATGACAAAATCACAGAGGATAAGAGCCAACCATATGCACATCATCAGCAGCGGCGTCTCAAATATCTGAGGGCCCTGTGCGAACTTTTAAAACTGTGTCCCAGAAAAAAATAATCTAAAATAAATAAACAATATAAAAATGTATGACATACTAAAATTGGCTTCACAAGATACTAATATGAAGTAAATCTTATTGTTAAGAAAATTAAGAAGTTCAAAAAGTACAAACTAAAAAGATCATAGTCTAAATAATAACATGATAAGAAGAGTAAAAGAGTAAGGTAATGCACGGTGAATTTGAGGCATGAATTATCCATCAAAGATTCTACCACTGTCGTATTTATAAACGTTCATTTTTTACATAAAAAATAACATATAATAGACTCTTATAAATTTTCAAATTTTTGAATTTTGAAGTCTGTCTTGACATCACATGGCCTAATACCCTGATCATCAGTAAAATAATCGATGTTGAATATAAATGCCCAATTGATAGTATCATGAGAAGCTCTTTGACAACCTCATAAACCAGTGTACAAGATTGAAACCCCATGCTCAGTTTGTTGAGCGATACATTAGTTATGGTTTACGTCTAATTTCACAGAAGCTTAGGGGTATTCGTAAATTTCCGGGACAAAAAAGAAAAGAAGGTTTGTAGACCAATAAACTCCCATCACCTGCTTATCCATTCCATGAAGAAAAAAAATCCATCCTTCACCACATAAACACTAATCTATATCAACCACCAGAATTTGGACTGCTCTCTTTTCAGCTAAACATAAAAAAATTCAAGCATATATGCTCAAATTAGGAAGCGAACAGTATCCACTGAAATAGTAGCTAGCTAGAAATTGCATATGACTTCATCTACACTTTTCTTCAAATAAACAGAAATGTGGAGTTAAGAGTCTGTAAATTTTAAGGCCACAAACAAAGCTACAGATTTTTCGCATAAATTTCCCGGAAATATATAAGTTTGTAAAGACTAATAATAAACCCACACCACCTGCTTATCCATTCCAAGAAAATAAAATCCATCCTTCACCATAAACACTAATCTAACAACCACCAGAATTTAGACTGCCTCTTTTCAACTAAACACCAAAGATTGCAAGCATATTTGCTCAAATTAGGAATATGACTTCATCTACACTTTTCTTCACTCCATTCTACCTATCCAATAGAAATCTTTCTTCTAATCATCTTGCTTTCTCATGGCCACGTATCCGAATCCTTTGCTCGTCCTCGGCTTTCGACAGTTCTGTTACAACTGGTATATATTTTGCAGCTGTACTATTATAATAGTACAATCTGGTTTTGCATGATTGTTGCTCTTGTGATATTGTGCATTTGATGTATTCTGTGGTGAAGAATTGATGTTAAGTGGGATAAGTGTTAAGAAAAGCTGATTATGTATTTTGTGATGTGTATACAGTAAACTGGTAGCAAATGATATCCTGATAGATCAACAAGGACATATGAAAATTGAACTTCATCGGTTGTTTGTTATAGTTCAATACTCTCCAGTATAGCTACTAAAAGGGTAGGTGTTCCATTGAATTGATTATTTAGCTCTTGTTATCCAAGAATTGTGAAGATGGTGAGCCTGATGTAAGATTGTGAGAACATAATTCGGATGAACCTCAGCTTAAACTTTGAAATCATCAGGTCCATCTGGACGTATAGCTTCCTTTTTAGGGGATTCTACTTCTTGTTCTACTATGTCCTATTTCTTTTTACCTTTGATTTCACAGTATTTTCATGGTTTAGTACTTTAGTTACATTTCGCTGCAGATGTATCTGGAAACAACAGCTCGTTAACTGGCGGTGCATATGATTTTGAAAGAGCAACTACTTCGCTTTCTCAGAAACTATTATCTTCACCAAAGAAGGTAACACTTGTAAGGCATGGTCTCAGTTCATGGAACAAAGAAGGCAGAGTTCAGGTTTGTTCATCTGCTTCTATTTTGTCTTTCTTCATCTCTCATGCTCACAAAGTCTACTCCCCACAAAGTTTTATTAGAGTTCAGTTGTATATAAAAGCCACTAATCCTGTTATTGGTGTTTAGGGCAGCTCGAACCTGTCAGTCCTAAGTGAAGCAGGTATAGCACAAGCAAAAAGGTGTCGAACAGCCTTAGCTGAGTTGCATTTTGATCAGTGTTTTTCAAGTCCAATATCCCGTGCTAAGGTGTTTGCTATTTGTGATGAATATGCAAGGCCTTAGAGTTTGTCAGACTTCTTAACCACCACCACCTATGTGTTGCAGACCACTGCTGAAGTCTTGTGGCAAGGAAGAGAGCAGCCCCTGGTTTATCTCGACTCGCTGAAGGAGGCTCATCTTTATCACCTCGAAGGCATGAGAAATGGTCTGGCCTTTTCTTTTTTCTTTTGGCTCTGAGTTGGTTTTTTTTTAGGTGCTATTTGTAAATCATGTTTAGTGTTTGGAGGCAGTGGACGCCAAGAAGATATATCCGGATGATTTCAAAAAATGGAGAGAAGATCCATCAAATTTTTGCGTGAATGGAGTTTATCCTCTTCAAGAACTATGGAAGAGAGCGAGTGAAGCTTGGACAGAGATCTTATCGTCTCCGGTGAATATTCTTTCTGTATCCGATGCTAACGGTCAATTTATATGTAGATAGACAGAGACTAACAGCTTGGATTTGCTTCTGTTGACAGGGAGAAAACTTCTTGGTTGTTACTCATAAATCAATTTTGAGAGCATTGATCTGGGCAGCTCTTGGACTTGGTCCAGAGAGGTATGATAATGGAGAATGTATTTGATATCTTCTAATTTGCACATACAGAGATCCTTAGAGAATGCATTAGGTTGATTTAGCAGTTTCCTTGGAAGAACAATTCATTGTTTTAGAGAGCTGTTTCCAAATGTCTATTTGCTTTTCTGCTGAACAAAGAAATTGGCCAGAGCATTTCGCAGGTTAGAAATTCTAGAATTTAGAAGCCTAGAATTTTTAAACATACTAAGCAGAAGCCAGGTAACACCTCCTTAAGTGCTTATGGAAACACTTCCAAAAGATGGCACAACACATCCCCTTTCATCTTCAAGTAGATACTTGTGTCCAATAAAGCTTTCCGCATGTTACACACTCATACTGCAGCCTTGATGTATGACAATAACTCAAAAAGATGTGAGTGCAATAAGACAAAACTACATTATTATGTGCATGGTTTTGTTGCTAAGAGTTTGCTGTCTTTCCAGGTTTCGTGCAATTGACATAAACAACGGTGGATTTTCTGTCTTCAGCTTCAACAAACGAGGCGAGGCCATGCTCCAGTCGTTAAATATGACAGCCCACATGTACACTGATCACACCTACCATTACTGAGAGTTTCACCTCAGCATGAAATAATTTCATAGGCATATCAGAGTTGGGGAACAGAGGATTCGCTTTGGAATGTTTCTAAGATATTGTACAGCATAACATATTCATTAAAACCCTCTCATTTATGTTTTGCATTTTGCAAGTTAAAAGAGGAACTTATACATGTTCAGACGAGCCACCAACTACATATCTAATCAAACTTGCCATTAGGATATTAGGACTACGAAAATTAACACCAAGTGTTCACAGATTCAGCTAAAATTAGTATATATCCTGCACTAGAGAAGCAAATAGAAGAAGAAAACAAGAAACAATAACGAAAGAAACAATAACCAGGAGCCGAGGAAGAACTCTATTTTGAGAAAAGGCATTTTTTCCAGAACTTTTATTGTAAATGAATTCTACATCAACTACTGAAGTACAGAGCCTCCAAATTGGATGTGTCAATCTTACAATGAAGGTGTATTCCGGAGGCTTTCTCATAATGCCTTTGATTACAATGCCAGAGCAGAAAACTAAAACAAACAATAGCTTCCAGAAGCTATGTTCATGTCCAGTTGTATCAGGCTTCAGTTCTTGGAAACAGGGAGAGAAAAAATGTGTGGGGAGTCAGGAAAACTGGCAAAGGTCCCTCGAAAAAAGCTATTGGATACCATTAGGCTTCAACTGGCAGCTTTGGCTCAGTTTTCTCTGTCTTCAAAGATATCAGTTCTTCCTCCTCCACTTTCTTAGGAGAAACTGGCTTCTCAATTCCCTGTATATCTATTATCCTTAACTTGGTCAATTCCTGAAACGAGAAAGAAGTACATTAGAGGGCCAATGGTGTGTTTAACTAAGGATATAAGAATATTGGACCGTCAATACTGAAACTGGTATCTTGTGGATAGTGATCTCAAATACCTGTCGATGACCTCTATGTCTTCGATAATTCTTCCTTCTTTTTTTCTTGAATATGATCACTTTAGCATCTAATGCCTACAAGAATGAATCATTAATTTAACAAAAAAGTCAGCTTACAAATAAATCTATGACAAGATAGGTGGATATATAAAGTTTAAAACATCGCCAACGTACATCATGGGATCAATTTGAATTAGAAGAACTACATCGCCAATGCACATCATGGACTCAATTTAAATTAGAAGAACTACGCAGGCTTCTAAAGTCTAAACTAGGAGAGAAGGCCAAGGCAAAGATAGTTCAGAGGACTGCATCATGCAAAACTTTACACACACACTATGAAGGAAATAACACTCGCAAAATTGTTTACGGGAAATATCAGGAACAGGTAGATAGTTTCATACAAACTAAACTGTAAAATCTTACATGCTCCTCAACAACAGCATGAACAGCTGCATCGGGTAGAATTGGCCGACCAATAATCGTCTGACTCTCTGAACCAAGCATGAGAATTTTATTGAGGAGCAACTGCACGGCAGAATTATTCACGAAGCAAGTGTCAGACCAACCAGAATTCATTTCTTCACATTTATATTATCAAGGCAGCTGATTTGAATGGTGAAGAATGTATTCGGTCTCGCAACCAGCAAATCAAATTTAAATCAAATTTACTGCACCATAGCAATGGAAGTTCATGGTAAACAAATCCAAACAATCTGAAAATAGAAAAGGGGCATCCAAGAACTAAAGTTCAACTATCCACAGCACAATTCTTACTAAAAAATACATATAATCAATCACCAGAATCTCAGCATTTACATTCAAACAAAATTCGAAGTTATAGGACTCAATGAGACAATACCATCACATTTACATTCCCAACAGAATCATAAGTGCCACTCCGAATGACGATAAATGAAGAAACTGGCAGCAGCCATCGATTACAATGTATATACCACGTTTTATCTTAATCCCGGATAAAGAATAGTAATATCATAGCACCGCAATTCAACACCAGAACACGAACTTCCATTCTATTAGCTTACCTATTAACATTATCATACTACTACTACTACTACAAAAAAAAAAAAAAGCTTGTGAAATGCAATACTGACCTTGTCATTGATGTCGCAATACTTCAACTTCTCCACGTATATAGTATCCTCATTGCTCACCTTATATTGATGTGCACCAATCTAAATTCAAGCAAAATACAATGAAAGCGTACAACCAGTCAGTCCTTTCAACAAAATCTTCAAAACAACCAAATAAAAATAAAATAAAAAACTTCGGAAATGAAAGTGTTACCGGACCTGAATGACCGCAAAAACGGGCTCGTAGGGTTTGTTCACCGGGTCAGATTCCTGGAGCGGACCAATGACTTTGTAGCCAATTTCAGCTGGATCTGACGTGTTACGTTCATCCGAAAGAGAGCCCTCGTCTTCACTCTCCACATCATCTTCTCCATCACTTTCTTCCTCGTCATCTTCTCCATCAGAATACTTGGAACAGAAATGCCGATTGAGCAAAATAGAGCGTGGAGAGATGTTACTAAAATTGCTGATGAAATGATGAAGTGATCTGCGACAAGGGGTTTGGTGAAGGGCATTTGTTGAGGAAGGAGTAATGGATTGGGAAATGGGTGTGAGGGTTTTGGTAGACTGAAGATAGCGGCTGATCGTCCGGAAGCAGCGTCGATTCGCCATTGTTGAGTGGTTTCGATTTCTCGACAGGGTTTAGGGATGAGTCTAGGGTTTAATGATTAGACGCAGAAACACCTCTAAGTCGTGTGAAGTTGTTAAAAACGCTGTTTCACTCACTCCTCTCATCCCTAGAAATTTTGAATTTTTCCCAGCAATACCGGAATTTGATTACTTTCATTTGACCTTAACATTCATGCTACGCGAGTATCATCCTTGTCTATTATTTGCTCCCGCCTTGAACCCGAACCAATTTGTATCACCCTTGTTATTCATTAAGCCCTTGCTACTATGCACTCCTCGAATCACCTTGAGTTTGTTGTTTGACATGAAGAATGGATTAGTTTATCCCATTCATTTCCCATTGAAACTCTTGTGACCATAACCTTGGAAATGAGATATGTCATTAAGGTTATGACGGATTGGACCCCGGACTGTGGTGAATGGCTACCGGGTTGAATGGGCCACCGGTTAAGGTCATTTTTTGCAGATCCTTTCACCCCAGACGACGAATACAGCTGGTGGTTGGTGTGTTTCGTGATCTGGTATAGCATGAACTTTGGCATGCTTGTTTTCTTTATTATCGAGTCGCTCCTCGAGGGAAGTCATGAGGTTTTAGTTAAGTTGGGGGGGGGGGGGGGGTGGATCATATGGCAGGTTTTGACAGTTTTCATTTCAAAATTATTGTTTATTGTATTGTATTGCTTGTGTCATGGTTGTTTTGCTGATCCATATTTGTTTAATCATTCAACTTGATTGTATCTTGTTTATCCTCACTAAATCATTAGGACTTCCTCTTTCTTGTTCTCTTTTGTTTTCCCAGGTTGAGCGAGCCGATACATAGGGAAGCATGTCATGTTTATACTAGTAATCGCTACCGTATGTGAACCTTTGGACATGTTTAGTGTGTGTGAACCAGTGACAGTGGTCGACCTAGGTTCATATGTTGTTTTGAGGAAAGCGGCCCTAAGCAGTTTAAGTTGTGCCCTCCGCGTTTCTAATTTTCTGATGACTTGTAAAGTTGTAATCTAAACATAAGTTTGAAGTATGGTAAATTAGTGTGTAGTTTGCATTTCTATCCATTTCATGATGCTCCCTATTCAAGTTTAATTCCAATGTAGCATTGACTTAATAGAGTCGAGTGCTTCCTAGTCCGGGCGTTACATATATAATTTGTAGGCAATTTGGAGAAAAATGACCAGAAAAAGTCAACAAGCATGATATTATCTCCAAGCATCAAAGTGATTGATAAACGAATCAACCAAACTAATTGCTACCAAATCAAAGTTCACATCGAAATCAGGAGTAAACTTCTTAGACCCCTGATACTTTGCACGTAGTTCATATCCACTGGAGGGAGAAATTTAAAGATCGACAAGTTCCCCCCCCCCCCTCCCAACACCCCCCAGGTTATCAATAAAAATATGTAGTGTTCCAGTGTGTTTCTTGCCTCTTATGTTGTTTACCTCCAACTTGAGTTATTTCCTTGCCATAGGTTTGATTGTGTTTCAGGCTATCTCTTAGAAAACAAAAGAGCACCAGTGGTCTAGTGGTAGAATAGTACCCTGCCACGGTACAGACCCGGGTTCAATTCCCGGCTGGTGCAAAATATTTTTCATTACATCTAGTACATCATTTTTTTTCCACCTTTTTCTCCCCAAGTCTTTCTGAGGTAGGATTAATATGAAATGTTCAATCGTATACCATCGATACATGTATGGCTCTATGGCCTAGTCAATAACCGTGTTGTGTATGGAACTGGTCGAACCTCAACCTATATGTGGTTACGTAATTACATGTTTTGATTCATGACTGGTGCATATATATGCTATTCTTTTTTCACCTTCTTCTTGGTTTAGTTCTCGTATGGTGCATCATTTATGTCACCTTTGTGTGTTGCATATAGTAATGATGACACCACTCTCCTATAAACACGAGCTCTTGCGTAGAGTCTTAGAAGTTAGTTGTGGAATAAATAACAAATGAACTTCTTTACAATGTTTGTTGCTTTTCCCTGGTAAATTGTTGATTTTATAGGGATGTACCATGAAATTTTGTACAAAAGTGAAGAACATCTACATTCTTCTGTATACTTACTATAGTGATTGTTTACATACATTTTTTTGTTTTCCACGATACTTTAAAGTTTAAAGTAAATGAAATATTTGGGGTTTCCTACTTTTACATGGTGTATTTTATAGTAATTGATTAATCACCCCTAGTATTCATCAATTTTTGGGTTCCACACTAATTGGTGCATCACTTTTCTCACATTTGCGTTATAAACTGCATAGTATCCTTGTGTTTCACACTAATCAAAATTCACCAACCAGCACCAGTGGTCTAGTGTTTCATCATCTTTTCTTGCATTTTAAATTTTTCATCATCTTTTCTTGTATTGTTCTTTTTTTTCTCATTCAATATTTCGGAAAGGGAGAAGGATTCCAAGTGTTGGTTGTACTAGACACTTATAGTATTATATATATATGAACAAAAATTTGCTCCCAATATCATGCTGTGCTACTGTATTCATTACTCAATAAGTATGTGGGCACTTATATTAAAAACGGGCCTGAAATTGGCGAGTGACCTTTGTCTTTATAATATTTTGATTCTCACTAACTGGAAACGTATTTTTGCTTGTTTGAAGAAAATTCAGCAGGTGGCGTGGAGGCACGCACAGATTCTGACAGGATTCGGAAGACTCGATGAGTTGTTCCTGGAAGTGGAACTTTCTATTGTATACCTAGTGGAAGTAATAGTGTTTCGAATATTCTGGCCAGGCATGCCACTGGTTCAGACGTGCAGTGGTGCTAAATTTGCTCATGTGCATTTTTTACTTGTTATATCATCACCTTATGCAACTGCTGATCAGCTGATCTCAGTAGCAAAACTCCTCGACTTGTATCAATCGATGCATACGTTGTAATACTTGTAATATGTTTGTTTAATGCGATTAATAAAACAAGTATATTACTCTTGATTATCAAAAGACTGGATGCGATTTCATACTTATCTAACGTCAGTTGTAATCTTCATATGAAAACTTTTCCCTCTGGAAACTATAGCAATTTTGTAAGTTGGGTTCTGCAAGTATGTACTGAAGTATATTGTAACCAAAGTGTGGAGTTATTATATATTACGCACGCAATGATAACAAACAAATTGCGGGGATAGCTCAGTTGGGAGAGCGTCAGACTGAAGATCTGAAGGTCACGTGTTCGATCCACGTTCACCGCATTCTTTTTAATTTGTTTAATTCACCAAAAATAAACGGCCACCACTCGTTTACTACCTTTAAACGCTATTTTTCATCATTGATTTACTTGACCAAAAATAAACCATCACCACTCGTTTACTACCTTTAAACTGTATTTTTCATCATTGATTACAAAACTAACTAGCTAAAAGTCGAGAAATAAAAAATATAAGAGGTGAACGGATAGGATATTTACTTACCAATGTAATGTGGTATGGTTACCATAAGACACGTACGATTACAAATATTAATTTCATTCACGGATATTAGTTCATGGTTATAGATTATCTTCATTGGATAAATTAAACTCATTTAGAGGGTGGTGGGGTATTGACTAGCATATGGACGTTTGAACCATGAGGGAATTGACGGTATTTTCGGGTCCAGGATCTTACTTTAAATTTATTGCCACTTGATTTTTATAAGCATAGGATGGAGGGTTAGTGGCTAATTTTTTGGACTGAGTGTTACACCTTGGAATTGACGGATGTATCAACAGCCTTGGACTATAGGCGGTTCTCTATTGAAAATGGTTTGGGTTGTGAAATTGGGTCTACTGGCAACTTAAAGGTACCGAGTTTGGGCTGGAACCATGGGCCACAAAAACATTTGTAATTGTTGATGGATAAGTGAAGGCAGAAGAATGGAAGTTGTGAAGAACATGAAAGTGGTTTAGGCGACTTATGTAATTGTGGAAAATCTATGTTGATTGATACTTTGTAATTCTCTATTCGAGCATCCCTTATGCTCATGTAAACGTTATGAAGTTATAATAAATTTTACCGTTTCAAAAGAAAAAAAAAAACTCATTTAGTGGTTATTGTACATAATTATTAACCATTGTGAGTCTACCTCACATGGTTCGGCTTCCAAAGCCTGGCAACTTTTAACAACGAATCAACTCTTTACTGTCGGTCTCTCATCACTTGTTTATCTCGCGATTTAGAGTAATTGTTTTAGAACTTAGAAGATCTTCAGTGTCCAATTTTAAGTATCTTGATTTTGTCTATTAGCAAACTACAAATAAAAGGCTTTAGGACATTAGAATTATTTTAATCGTAATTTGCTATTTGCTAGTTGGTCAGCGTTTTGGAAATGGCTCGCTCTCATCAGATTCATGCTATGTTCATGATCATACTAAACATACAGACTCAGAATATGACAATACATGTAGAGCATTTGGTCACATGGCAAAGATGGCCTGTCCTGGTCTGATCCGCCAGACTAGCCTTTTTATTCACTCTTCTTCAATACTAATACTACATACTTGCAACTTGCAAATCCAAAAATCCAACATCTGTGGACGATATATCAAAACTGCTTAAGATCTCACCTCATTATCATACAACACCAAAACAAACAAAAAAAAGACAAAACTCTCATGCATTAATCACACCACTTCAACCGTGGGTCTATGCACATTAGCCAAGTTCTCCATCAAGTCCGCAGTAAGCATCGATATTCTGGGACGTGCTGGCCTACCCGAATACGGAGACGACAAACACGGAGAAGACGACGCGGATCTCCGCTCACACATTCTAAGCCACTTTGCTTGCATGTATCGATGCTTTCTCCATGGTCCCATGTGCATTTTCTTCTCCTTCATGCACTTCTTTGCAGCTCCACATATTATCTTTAGCAGGGCCAGCAGCCTTTCGATTTTTCCTACGAATATCTCAGGAAGCCTCTTGACTAGCTTGTTGTACTCTTCGTTCCCTCGGGCCATCTCAAACTCGGCCCGGAAGTTTAACTCGATGATCACCCTAATCTCCCCTTTCTTGGAATTTGAACTATCCACTACATCCAAAAATGTGTGTTCCCCTGTAAGAATAATTAGAGAAACGTTAACATCATCATATAACAATACGTTCTGTATAGAAATAGACATTGATTAAGCTTTTTTTTTTTTTAAGGTTCAAAATTAGCTATCAAGATCAAGAACTTGACAATTGATATCTTTTATACATAAAAATATTATGACAAATATTCCTCATGCCCACAGCAAGTTTTCAATCAGTGTCAATGAGTTTTAATATCTTCACAACTCACAAGCAATTTGTTTTCAATCAATTTCAACTACAGTATTTTATTGATCCCTTGATATCTCCCAATTGTGTGTTGTTACAGGCTTGCAGCCAATATATCAAAGATTTTTTGAACCTTTGGCAACCTTGAGAAGTTCATATTTTCAAGTGGTTGCTCAGTAACCACGACTACGTGAAACTAATCCAGCAGATTAATTTTTCCGATAAGAGTATTGAATTTTCATGTATGATCACAAGAGTAATAAAATGGAAAGTACCTGAGGGAATTTCAGGTGAACTTTTCCACTTAGACTTGCAAATCGCACTATTAAAACCGGCAGCTTGAATTCTCCGGCAAACCTCCCCCATCAAACACTTCCGGCAACCGTTATCCAACGGCTTCCCACAAGCACAAATACTTCCAGAAGCTTCTCTCACAGCTTCTTTAGTAATATTCCTTAGCTTCGTCTCAATCGAACTCGTTCTACACACAATCGACTGCAAAACAAAGACCAAACTTTTCAACATCAATCTCCAATTCTCCAGAATCAGAATTAAAAAATTAATCCTGATAAATGCAAAGGAGACTTACTTGCAACAATTGATGCTGACTCTCCCAGAAATGAGCATCATTTCCTCCATTGTTATCGTTTTCATTCTGATTCTCCTTCTCATCCTCCTCCTCACTATCAACACGATCATCGTTATCGTCAACGGTGCTAACCGGAGACGAACTATCGCAATCGAGGAATTCGAACACCGTATCGGACAAATTGATCGCCGATTCGACGGAATATTCGATTTCCTGGCTATCGCATCTCAGAATCCGATTGTTTATCGAAACTCTTTTACCCATTTCTTTTTCTTTTCTTATTCACCTGTAATTAATTTATGTAACCAGGTGAGATTAATTAAGCTGATGATTAAAGAAATTGCATTTTTCTAAAATTCTGGAGCAGGGTATATATAGGTGCGGGGAGTGGGGTCCATGGTTCATGCACATGAAATTGGGTGGGATGGCACGTGGGGTTTTTGCGATTGGGTGAAGAGGGTTTTGAAATGAGTCAAGTTTGGAGGACCAAACAGGCAAGATCCACGTCAGGGTTAATCATCCTGTTGAGTTCTGTGGATATACTCGAATATGCTGAACTGTTCTTCACACCTTGCATATGACTCTTGTCTATTTTTATCTATCTTCCTTTTTTGCTTCTTTTGGATTGAATTAACACGAGAGAAGAGGTCCTTCAACTGTCGCATATTCTCATTAACACCCTTCTATACCTTTTAATAGTTTTTTTTTTTTTTTTTTTTTGGATATTCCCTTTGCAAGTCCATACCGACAAATAGGATGCCAAGAATCAAGATAGAAAAATAATTTGTTTTCCTTTTTTCTTTCCCTTGTGAGTGGATATAAAATCAAAGTGTGATTGATAGTGGTGAATGATTTTCATTTTCCTTGGCAGTGGATATAAAATCAAAGTGTGATAATAGTGAATGATTTTCATTTTCCTTGGTAGTGGATATAAAATCAAAGTGTGATAATAGTGAATGATTTTCATTTTTTCTTGGTAGTGGATACAAAATTAGAGTGTGATAGTGGTGAATATTTTCATTTTCCTTGGGAGTAGATATAAAATCAATATGAATTTTAACACTCCCACCACAATTAAATGAAGAGTCGATCTTTTAGGCATGTGCAGACAATTTCAAATTGTTGTTGCGATGTTATGTTTACTCGACATACTAATGCATGTCCTTTTTTGCGCACTTTGTGATCACAAGTGAACACATCGAAAAAAGTCATAGTTGAACACTCATCATACGAGATATAAAGACTAGAGTCTATTTTGTCAATCCCTTTAATCTTTAGGGTGTTATAATAATAGTGATAATTAATGTTGACGATTTATTCTAGATGATTTTTCTATAGTCATATACTTCTCGGCTAATGTATAAAATGTTTGTTCTCATATACCAATAATATGATTTTCTTCCCGTTTCTAGAAAAATTGTTTCATTCTGGTAAATGAGCTAAATTTAGAAATTTATTAGTAATAAGTAAGGTTATAGTGATTGAAAAATAACATTGTTGTGAAAGGTTTCCATTGTTATATTATTCCGAAAGGTTTCACACAATGTTAGCGTACGTTGTAATGTCGAATGGTGCTCTGAATGATGTAAAACGTTTGCACCGTGTACTTTATTTGCTAAACTGCACGATATATTAAATAAAACTATAATGCGATATAACATGGTGTAATGTAGAAGTATATCATTTCAAATTGAAGGAAGTTAAGTTAGGCTCAGACACTCTCGAAATGTTTCACACTCTAAGATATTTAATGCTAAACAAATACGTGAATCAATTTTGTGGTGAAGTAATGAGATAGGTCCACCTGACTAAATTCTAATAGTACTTGGTAATAAACTTGAATCAATGAGTAACACTAGTTGGTAGAAGTATATGCTAATATCCTTTGGTATAATTTATCAAACATGAAGGTTAGACCATGTGAATAACAGGTCCTTAAGGGTGGTGGGTGCAAATAGCCATATCCTAATCCAAAGACAGTGGCCCAGACAGTAGATTGAACAGAACAAATAACAGACGTGGTATGATCGGAGACGTTCATTTGTCTTGTTTTATCCGATTAGGTGGGCCAGCCTGTCAATTATTACGCGGCGCCAGGCAAATGGTTTTCATTACCTTGTGCTGCCTTCCCATTATACCCCTTGTCTCTCGCTTAAACTGTCCTAATACAAGGGGTAATTTGGTAATTGGCATCTCCAGTCAAATCGTCAATCACTGTTTGGCGTGGATGGTTTCGAGTAGGAGCGTACAGCGTAGGTTCCAATTATTTTTAATACAATTATTTAAGGCATGAAGGTTTGGTGATTATTTCATTTTAATTAGATTTTGCATTGGAGATTTGCATTGAAACGAATAAAAAATGGACATTAAACTCTATCAAGCGATTGCTTTTTCCCGCATAAAATTGCATGATTGATTATAACATTGCATATTGCATAGTACAATTAAACAGTAATCATACACAAAGATTGAAAGGTACAATTAATTTAGCTAACATGGACGTTATTATTGCTGGGCCGTTTTTCACTAAAAAAAATTCGACATGTTATTCTGTTGATATTGACTTTTACCAATAGTTTTTTTTCGTTAGATAAATTGTTGGTGATAGTGGCGTTGGTAATTCAGCAACGGAAGACAATTTCGTTGGTGAGTTTTGCAACCCCTTTTTTGTCGGTAATTTGTTGAAAAAAGGAAAAATAATATAATAAATTAAAGTAGTCCTTGTGACTCGAACCCGCGTCCCTTAAATTATTAACTCCATTTATTACCACTACACTACATAAAACACTTTTATCTTGTATACATTTTATTAACAATTGATTATAACATTTGACAAGAATGGTTTGGAGTAACACGTATTCCTTACAATCCTGATTTTCTTCTAACCAATTCGAATGTTTCTCCCAATTTACAGTCACTAATAAAACTCATAACAAATACCCCGAATCTTAGTCTGTCAAAACTTCTCCAACAAATTTTATTACATTGCTATTGGTTTGGACTTAATTGATTATTATAAAATGCATGTCTTTATAATATCAGAAACAAGTTTGGTATTTTATTTTAGTTTATTGATGTGAATTAGAGAACTTATAAATTGAATGAACTATGTTAAAAAACTAAATTTGTTGGTAAATTGTCGCTATTTTTGTGACCATGCTAATTTTTGTTGGTATTTTGTTATAAATTTGTTACAAATATCAACAAATTATTTACATTGAAATGTTATGTTGGTGTTGACTGCTTACTCTAATATTTCCAACAATTTTCCAACAAAAAACTATTGGAACCTAGACCATTTGGTAATTTGTTGGTATACTGTTGGTATTTTATATATATTATGTTTTTTAAGGATAAATTACCGTTGGTACTTTGTTGTAATTCCGTTGCGAGTGGCAACGAAATTTGTTCCGTTGGAACGTATGTGTTGGTGTTTCCAATTTAGTGTTTATTTTTTAACACATCTTAAAACATAGAGTACAACTTGATAATTGATATACAGTACACTTTATAATGTAGTGTTATAAATGATTATAAAATCATACATAGAGTGTCACAGGAAAGTTTTAAGGTATCTGCCATTAGTTTGTCAAGGTTATATTAATCCTAGAGCTAGCCTCTGAATTCACATATACTGCATTTTTTTCTATCTAAACTCTATACGTGATTCTTGAGTTGAATGTGGCTCGATTCACATAAAAGGTGAAAAGTAATAAGCATAAATGTCATGAACTTAATTAAATAATATACTTGGAATACATGTCGTTATTCACTTATTTTTCGACTTATAGTACATGTAATTCAGAACATGTTTAAATGAACTTAGCAAGTAGCCTAATTCTTATTAATGTACTTAGTAATCTTAATATGACACACATCCTTTGATCAATTTTATTGGGCACGCACAATTACGGTAACATATACTAAGTTTTAAATATGTTGTCGGGGTTAAATACATAACACCCCCTGAGTTATTAATAATGTGCGGAAACCCTATGAGTTAACGAATTAGTACGAAACTCCCTTGAGTTATTAAAAATAGGCACAACCCCGGTTATTTTAAAGTGTGTGAGGTATCCTCTCATTAGGTGCAACTATAGATGTTTGTTTATATTATCTTACACCAATCAATGCAAAAACAACCCATAATTATTAAAAATATGCACAAAATCCCATGGAATTCTTATAAATTCATTGCAATTATTTTACATAAATACTAAATATACATTATGAATGTGTACTGTGTGCAGTTGGACTCGTTAGTCCAAATTTTCGAAAATATTAAAATGACTAAAATTTGAGCTATTGAAAATAGTAAAACTCTACTTTTTTCCTGGTTAAATGACCAACAAAAATCGATCACACACTACTAGTTATAAAGCATTGAAATATATAAATAACAACCATAGATAATACTAATTAAAATTGTCACTACATATCAACAACATATACCAATTTGTTATGGATAAATGCACATGAGTTAGTGGATGAGAAGGTTAATGCATACACTACAAAAAACCTGGTCTGTAGCGACGGATAGATACGTCGCTACAGGCCAGCTATCCGTCGCCCCAGCTCTGGCGACGGATAGAAAATCCGTCGCCCCCTGGAGCTGTGGCGACGGATAATAATCCGTCGTCCAATTCGCGACGGATTATATGTTTGACCAATTTTTTTTTTTTTTAATTCCGAAATATAGCGACGGATAGATTCTATCCGTCGCTATATTTAGCGACGGATAGATTCTATCCGTCGCTAAATATTTTAATTGGACTAGTGACGGAATTTGAAATTCCGTCACTGTGAATTCCGTCACTAATTCCGTCACTATTTATTTCATATTAATCCCTATTTTTCGTAGTTCACCTATTTAATCAATATAATGTTCGATAATAAATCAATAATACGGAAAATGTTTCAATGAATAAAAAAGTAATATTCGGAGCTGGAGAAATTATCCAAACAAGTGTAAATATGAAAAAAAATCCGAACATCTGAGATACATAAATAGCTATCGACGGGGTGTGGGTGATGGCGAATCGACATGAATCGCTCCATTCAGAATCAAGGCGCCGTTCTCCTCCCTTTGTTCTTCTGGCGTGTCGCTCCATCGCGTCCTTTGTTGCTCCATCTCTTGAGTTAGCTAAGCAACTCGTTCCGGACTGCGATCGCACCATTTTTCGAGACACGTCCTGTGTAAACCGGACGTCTGGGCTGATGATGATGGAGCACCGGACTAGCGATGCAAACCGAGGCTCCGAGTCCATATATTCGTCTTTCTTGTCCGGGTTTGTTGACCTCTAGGAAGATGTTGTCAACTTGTTCGATTGACAACACATCACCCGTCTCGCCCTCCTCGCCACCCGAGCATCAACCTCAACTGAAATCGTAAATAGCAGATATCATGATCGCCATCGTTTTAAAAAGTAACTTGTAATAGTGTACAAATATGAACTTTAAGCAAATAAACATACATAATAGACGAGGCCCGACAATGGTCCATACCCCGCCTTCCGCAGCCTTCTTGAAGATGGCATACTTGGATGTCACCTCCCCGTACACCGAATCAAACCAGATCTAGTCAACAATTTATCATCTACAAGTAATAGAGCAACAGAGACTTCATACATACACGTAATGCTAGATTGCAAAACACATATATACGCACCGATTGATAATAATCGGTGTGAGATCGCCTCCCAAGGTGGTGAACGGCCCTTCTGCCAGACGATCGGGATGCTCGGTTCGCCTTGGTCCAAGCAATGTCACGACATCGATTCGGCCGATAGCATCCCAAAGGGCCCACTCATTGCATCAACTGTTGAGGATTGGGCCACCCGATCCCGAATGGCCTTCCACGCAGACCATATCCTCAGATAGTTTGGATCCCACAGCCTCGTAAACGCGCAGATCTGTGGATCAACTCCGGAATGAAGTACTCCTTCTACATTCCCAATTTCATACAACATCCAAAGTCAATACATGTCCTAATAACATAATGATATGGTGACTAACATATCACCCAAATAAAGTGGCTAACATACCACTCACATATAGTGGCTAACATACCACCACATTGTCCTAAAATTTACTAACACAATGGTGACTAACATATCACCCAAATAAAGTGGCTAACATACCACTCACATACAAGCTAACATACCACTCACATTGTCCTAAAATTTACTAACACAATGGTGACTAACATATCACCCAAATAAAGTGGCTAACATACCACTCACATACAAGGCTAACATACCACTCACATTGTCCTAAAATTTACTAACACAATGGTGACTAACATATCACCCAAATAAAGTGGCTAACATACCACTCACATACACAAGGGCTAACATACCACTCACATTGTCCTAAAATTTACTAACACAATGGTGACTAACATATCACCCAAATAAAGTGGCTAACATACCACTCACATACAGTGCTAACATACCACCACATTGTCCTAAAATTTACTAACATAATGGTGAATAACATATCACCCAAATAAAGTGGCTAACATACCACTCACATACAAAGGCTAACATACCACTCATATTAAAACGATTATAATTACAAACAAATGAATGTCATATTTTAACTTACCCTCACCATCAAGTACTCGGCCCTCATGCGCCCGAGATGTGGCTCCAACACTCACCACCCGCCTTTGGTTTCTCTCCGCTCCTAAGATGTCACCTAGTTTGTTGTGCACCTCCGAGGCCATAAGTCATTGTCAATGTATAAGATACAAGAAACGAATATATATTACTTTAGTACAACAATTTATACTTGTCAACTATCATTATCGATTATGTTTTACATATTTAAGAAGAATGTATAATACTTACTGGCAGACCAATAGGGAAAATCACGCAAGCCGTCCCCACGTGACGTTGGGATGGTTTGATCGAACACGGTAGGGACAATCGTGGTCGCCCTCCAAAGATGTGTCCGGACTGGTAGAGCCACGGCCGCTTCTCTCGCCGGGGGTCTCAGAATCCGAGACCTCAGTCACGATCATCGGAGCCCTCTCATTGTCGACCTGCCCCCACCCACCACTATTATGCAGCTTGCGTGGGGGACGATAGGTGGACGGCCTCGTCAGCATCTGCAAAAAAATGTAATAAATACAATAAAAATGTGTTAGTACGAGTTATAATACATAACAGATTATAATAACACATATAATTACTCATAATACACATAATATACCGTTATCGCCGTCCTCTAAGGCTACATATTGGTCCTCGTGCAGATCAAACAACTCATCATCTGCTTCTATGGGATCTTCTGCTTGTTTATCGACATCCTCTTGTTGGTACGAGTTGGCAATTGAGTCGTCTTTCTCAATGTACTCCACTTTCGAGCGAGCACGAATAGGTACCGCAGCTAACCATTCCCCCATCATATGCAGGGATACCATCCGTCCACAACTCGATCAGCTCCTTGATTAGGGGTTGCAAGAAAACATCCAACGTCAGTCCAGGATCTTTCGGCCCAGGCACCAATGCAGTCAGAAACATGAATGGCTCCTTCATGCACTCACCGGGGTTATGCAGTGTGAGCATAATCGCCAACAAGAGTATTTACGTTCACTACCGAACGGGTTAAAACCATCCGCATAAAGTCCCAAACGTACATTTCTAGATTCGCCGCAAACTCGGATATGTCTTGTCAAACGATTTCCATGGGTGAGTCTGTGATGGTCCATTCTACCACCTTCGCATTATCCGAGATTACTCTCCTTGTGCCACCGCATTTTATCCGAAGCACTTGAAGCATACAATCTTTTCAAACGAGGTGCTAGAGGGAAGTACCACATTTTCTTATGTGAGAGATTTTTCTTCCGACGCTTTTCAGCCCTCCTTGTAACGCTTGTACGCTCCTTACCACGTAACTTGCATTCTATTAGATCCGCATCCTCCTCCCAATATATCATGCACATTTTCGACAACGATCATGGTTACCAGTGTTCTAATCCCCACATCTTTTTCTTCGCTTGGTAAAGTTGGTGGAACTAGGTTTCTTCAGACAAAGGTCCGACATTACGTCAACCCATTCATTGAAGCTCGTTTGATTCTTGGCCATTAGCCTTACAACTCATTAGCCGAGCCAACAAAGACAACTCGGTGAGCTTACACCCGGTAAACGCTTCCTTGATGATTCTAACAAGTCAAAGAACAACCGATCCTCGGATTGGTGGTTCCTCCACCTCCACCTCGGTTTCGGTGTTGGTTGTGTCCATGAACTCCGCCGCAAAGATCGTACACCATTTGTTCGACTCGAGCTCGAATAGCATCGCCTTGGATGTACTTTGTTCCCGACTTGTTCATTTTTCTTCCTTCCACGTCAGATATGGTCATATGTATTGGATGGTGTTGCTTCCTCACCATGATGATTCCATACCTGATACGCAGGCAGGAATCCATTTTTCCTCAAGTGCTGGACTACCACTTTAGGAGTCACGTATTGCTTGTTTCTGCACTGTTTCATTGCACAAGGACACTTTATCAACCCATCCTTAACACAAGCCGGATTTGAGATTGCAAATGCAATGAAACCTTCAATCCCTTTCAGAAAACTCCATTGAACTCTGCCATTGAGAGTACGACAATACATCCATGAACGATCGGTATTCATTGAATAATTAGATAATAACCTGACACGTTTGAATTCATTAGATCGAGGTCTTTCATTTACGGTAATAAATCAATTTCACAATAATTCAATCAATTGCTACGTAATACAAGTTATATTAGCTTCAGTCAATTGTTAAGGCATTACATAATATAAGTTACATCAGCTTCAAAATTTTAACATAAACATATTTGGTTTCATATATATATCAACTAATGATTACTAGTTATACAAGCCTAGAGACAAAACGGATGAAACTCCTCATTCTCATGCACCCCCCTCCTCATCACTTGTGACGCTCCCTACCACAGAACTTGCATTCCAACAGATCTACATCCTCCTCCCAATACACCATGCACATGTTCCGACAAGTAGAAAGGCACTCAATAGGCGGCCCCAAACCCCGCCTCTCCTCCATCGGAGGTATGCCATGGACGGTGCTTCCTCACCGTGATGAATCCATACATGATACTCAGGCATGAATCCATAACGTCGCAAGTGCTCGAATACTACTGTAGGCGTCATAAATTGCTTGTTTCTGCAGGTTTCCAATGTGCAAGGACACTTTATCAACCCCCCATTGCACAAACCGGACGTCCCATGGCAAACGAGATGAAACCTTTAACCCCTTCTACAAAACTCCTAGAAACTCTGCCATTTACCGCATTTGATCGTACATCCATGAACGGTCAGAATTCATTATATACTTTATTTTTAACCTGAGACGTTCCAATTGATTAGATCGTATTTAATTTATTAGATCGATTCCAATTCGGATAAGAAGATTGTAGAGGTTAATTGTTAATTATTGTATGTTCCTTATAAATTAATTATTAATTAAGTGTTCGATATGTTATAAAATTGGGCATATATTTTAACCATTTCAACCTCTTAGTACATATATTATATACTTAACATACATATCAAATTAACTAATTACTCTATACATATCGAATTACTACATATATTCATATCAAATTACATACTTAACATACAAATTTATCAAATCAAAACTACATACTTCTATACTTAACAAACATATCAAATTAACTAAACTAACTATATATACTTAACACACAAATCAAACTAACTACATACATTCATACATACCAAACTTAACATACTACATACATTCATATCATTAACTAAACTAACTATCAAATTACATCATATATATATATATATGTATATATGTATATATATATATATATATATGTATATATATATATATATATATATATATATGTATATATATATATATGTATATATATATATATGTATATATATATATATATGTATATATATATATATATATATATATATATATAATTGCTCAAATTAATCAAAATAAACAAAATCCCCAAATTTTAAAAAACTAGGATTTTAGCCAAAATACCTTGATTAATCGGTAGAAATCTGAAATTGATCGAAGAAACAAACTCCTTGTTCCACTAGCTTCGATTAGGCATGAAAAAGGTATAGTAGTTAAAGCCATATAAGGAAAGTATAAAAAGAACCAAGATTGGCCGGAATAACGAACAATTCACCGGAAACCGAAGAGAGGAGAAGAAGAGAATGAGGAAGAAGAAGGGAGAAGATGAAGAAAATGAGGCAGAGTCTGCCTCTCTGTCCGGAAATAGGAAACTCTGGGCCGACGTATCCGTCGGCCCAGAGTCGATCCGTCGCCTTTTTTGGCGACGGATAGGTATCCGTCGCTATAAGGCGACGGATAATCTATCCGTCGCCCAGTTTTCAAAAAAAAAATTATTTCTTTTTTTTTTTAAATAAAAGTCAAACTTGGGCGACGGATAAATATTATCCGTCGCCCAATTTAGCGACGGATATGTTATCCGTCGCTAATAAGCGACGGATAACTAACCGATCCGTCGTTATGGGGCGACGGATAAAATCCGTCGCTCCATAACGTCGTTTTGACCTGATTTTCTTGTAGTGATACATGGGTTAGTGGATGAGAAGATTAATGCATACATGGGAAGGTTAATGCATACATGTGTTAGTGGATGAGAGGAGTAATGCATACATGGGTTAGTGGATGAGAGGAGTAATGCATACAAGTTAGTGGAGAAGTAATTGTCTCTTCATATACTATTAGTCCCTTGGTATGCCTTTTCTCTTGTATAAATACCTACCATGTACTTCCATATTGACATAAGAATGAACTCTCCATTCTCTCCCCATTCTCTCTTCTATGCTTATTTATTAATTTTCTTTTAACACGTTATCAGCACGATAGTGCTCAACCAACTGATAGATAATCTAAATTGCGATCCGAGGGCAAAGCTAGAAGAAGAGGAGAGTTTCGATTGGCCATGGATAATGATCATCATCACTCGGCAACTCCACATGAAATGACATGAGCCCATCAACTACATATTACACTATTACTACTCTTTGGCTCAATTTCATCTACTACTAGTCTTTCTTGCAAATTTGCAATATATAATTTAATTGTCTTCTATGTCTACAGTTTACCGTGTAAACTATTGCCTAAGAATTGTTGCTAGATGATGGGATACATGTACTCACGTGACTATTCATCAATCTTGAATCCCTATTGATCGAGTTACATATTATCAAAGTGATAAGAGGATTGCTCGGTCAAGATAAGTTTTACTTGTTTATTTACATAATTTAATTTCCTTTTATCACTATATTACCACTTTAAATTTTCTTGTTAGTGGTGAATCATACCCAAACTCATGTTTTTGATGAACCTTTCAAGCATTGATAAAATACAATATTTTTTACCATATTCCCTGAAGTGAATATGAGATACAAAATCATGAAAATTATGGTTTTGATCATTCACACGGACATTTGATCCAAATTTTTAATAATTGCAAACCACCAGAAGTGGTAAGTAAATGAATATTGACCATTTACAAAAATTGCAAATAGAAAATGATGGCTTCCAACCTGAAGTTGGTAGTATTAATGTTTTATAGCTTGCCCAACTTGAAGTTGGAATCATATGTGTGCAAGTGACCTTTTGTAAAGCATATGTATTATGAAGTCATTCTCATAAAAATATGATTTCTTATTATTGCTCCCGAAGTAGCAATCATGAGCATACTTGGATCTTGAAGGCCACTATATACTTGATATGTATGTGGTAAAGATATACCCCTAGCTCACAAAACAATGTTTGGTCCCGTAGACTAAAGTATTATAATATACGTCATGCAACTATTGTTATTCATACATATTTTACATGATGATGAACTAAAAGTTCACTTTATTTGTAAAAATTGTTATCTTATATAATGACTAACAAATACAAATTGTGTTTCTCCTTTCCCCGAAGTGATTGGAGATACATGGAAAATTAAGAGAGTTGCAAGATGAGCTAATGACAAGTTGGTACATTAAAAAGAACCAACATTATTTGATCCATACTCAAGTAACCACGAGAAGTGGTTGGAAAAATAAAAAAGTTTTAAAATTTTAAATGAAAGAACACAATCAATTTCTAAAAATTATTCTTCTCATTCCCTGAAGTGAATGTGAGCATTTTGTAATTATATGTATATATGGAACTTTGTCCATAGCTTTACCAGAAGTGAGCATGAAATAGATCTCATCAAGCTCAAGTTGAGAAAAATATACAAGTGATCAAATAAATATCAACCTGAAGTTTGGAGAAATGTATTAAAATATCCAACCTCAAGTTGGGAGAAGTAAATGGAAATACAAAATATATCTCGCTAACCTGTAGTTGGGAGATTTTGTTCTCCAAATGGACACATATATATTAGTTGTTTGAGCATTTGGATAGAAATTGACATGTCATATATACTCTTAATTATAGAGCTATTGCTATTCATGAAGAGTGTACAAATTATAATCTATTATGTCAATAATCAGACATATTATAAGATATATGTACAACAGTTCGCATCTAATACATGTCTAATACATTTCCAATCTCAAGTTGGTAAAAGTAATTATATTTGAGATGATGAAACTATCTCAAGCACAAAGTCGATTACCGAACCTGAAGTTGGGATCGAACAATGTTTATACAACATCTATAATGATGTTAGCATTCAGAGGGGACATTACAAGTAATTTCGTGAATGCTCATTAGTCTCCTCATATTTATTGGTGAACTTTTGGCCAAAGTGGCAATCACTTTTATTTACTACGTCTATTAGCCAACTGTATATGGATTGACAAGTCCTTGCATATTACTTTTCCAACTTGATGTTGTGTGAAAGTACTAGAAGAATTTGCTACTACTAGTAGTATAAAGTCATAAGTGACAAGTTCTTAGAAGGCATAATTACAAATGAATCACTTGATGATTTTACCACCTGAAGCGCAAAACTTACTTGATATAGATTATTCAAGTAGTTTTTAAATATAAATGAAGCCTCAAAAAAAGTTCAGGCTCTAGAAGAGTAGCTACGTTGAAGAACATTGTGTTCCAGAAGAACACATGTTAGACTTACTCCTTGAAGGAGTTGATGACTATATGTCTTGCCAAATAAAAAAAAAGACAATGATTCATTTCTTTATGTCACATCGTTCTGGCCAGTATCAAAATTAATTTTATATACAAGGGCTATAAAATTTCACTACCCGCCAACCAGAAGATTGGCGCATTCTCTAAGAATTAGTCACGACCAACCAGAAGGTTGGCAGAAAATGATAATATTGAAATATGAAAAATCATATTTGATGTGACAAATTAGGCCATCCGGTTACAACTTAACCGTTTTTGTGAAACCTGAAGTTTCCATATGCATAATATGATTATGTGCTGAAAGCTTTCTCGTGTTGTAATCTGATTGTATCAGTGTCAAGACACAACATTGAGTAAGCACGAAAATTGAGATCTTGAAAATGAGCAATATTACACTCATCAAGTTGATAAGATTGATACAATATAAGTGGCCAGAAGTCTACATGTATCTTTCAATTGTTTATACAATTAAAGTTTATTGAGTGAGTAACTGATCTCTATTTTGGGACAAATTTCTTTTCAGCACTATCTATAAAATCCAACTGTGCAAATATGTTAACTTCCCCATTGTTATGTTCTCCTGAAGAGAACTAGACATGATAATAAAACGCCCCATAAACCTATCCCTTAGAGATAGTTTTTACCACCTTAAGGGGAGGATGATGGATAAAGCTGGTTAAAAAAAAAAAAGTGTTTGATCCCCAAGTCAAACCGAAAGTTTAGACTTGTTAAATATGAGATACATCAAATAGATGTTCAAAAGGATGATGATGTATCATATATTATACCAGTTATATCTTTCAAAATTTTCGAGATATGTTCAACCATAAATTTTTTTGATTTGACTGCTGACCCGCTATGTTTCAATTTTGAGGCATACAGAGTTACGGAGCAGTGATATAATGGTATGTGTTGAACATTGAGGTATCTTTCCTATAGTGTTAATGATCAATGCACCTGAAGTGCAATATATATGCGGTTCCAAATACGTACAATATAGTAAAATGGCAAGATAAAGCAGTTTGTCATCTTGAAGAGTATGATATGCCCATGAAAGGCACATATATCTGAATATTATTAGATGGCCTATATGAAATGAAATAGTACCTCCAAAATATTCAGATATGAATGATCAGTACTGACTTGAAAATCTAGCAAAGAGATTTGTTATACCGGTATACATGGAACCGAGAAATTTTCCAAGCATATGCAAGATTTGATGGACATATATTATTGGACATGTAAATGGGGATCTTACATGTAAGTCCATTTGATGACATCATGATGATGATAGAAAATGAGCTCATGGACTTGAAGTCCTTTTGATTTACGAATTTGAGATACGTCATTGTTGTATTATTGAGTCAATGTCATGTACATTTAGATAAAGTGAAGTTCGTCATGCATAATATCTTTATTGTCATATCATTTAGTAGGCTTAGGACTCATTTGCATACACACATGATAATCGTGATCTTATATGTTACCAGTTAGTCACAACCCGCAGGTTGTGGACATGAATAGTGACTTATTTGAATTACAAGTAAAATGATTTGAGATAGTTCAATGAGGGGAGATATCATCCCCGCCAGTTAGTCCCAGAAGGAGACTAAAAGTATCATGTTAGCAAATATGGATTAGATGAGAAAAGTTCTTGAAGAACTAATGTTTCATATATGAAACTTCTATACTCAACTTCACGTTGCTAAAATACAAATATGTATTCACCACGGTGAAATACTGAACTGTGAGATAAAAATTCTCAAGACTCGTGAAGAGTGGTATTGGTTACACCAATGTTAGCTAAACTTGAAGTTTGAGCATGTAAATGAATATTTACAAAGATGACGTATTGTTAACATTGAGATTAACATACAGAAGTACCTTAATCGATCATATGTCAAATAAAAATTCAAATTCATAACTGTTGCATTAGCTTGGATTTTAAAATTCCTTACTATACCTCCTGAAGAAGGTATGCGTTTACTTGTCAATTAAAGCGACATAGTAATCAAGCAACAATGATTAATTTTGCGTATTGCATGAGCAAAAGTTGCACTCTTTTTCCCTTTCTAGGTTTTTATCCCATTGGATTTTTCCTAATAAGGTTTTTAACGAGGCAACATCATAAGCGCATATAATCATCTCGATATCTCCATGATTATGATCATTTGGATCTGAAGAAATTATATTCAAGTGTTCGGGAAATTCTTCCACATGAAGATAAAAGTATACATCGACGAAGTTGTTCCCACTCAAGACCTACAAGAACAAGATCACATGCAAGTACAACATTTCTGCATATTTGATCATCAAATCACTTCCAACATCAGCACTTGAGAAGTTGGCCTAGAAGATTGGAATGCATGGATTCGAAGATGTAAAGTGATGCTTCAATCAGGGGAGTTGGTTACGCACTGCACTCTTTTTCCCTTAACTAAGTTTTTATCCCAATGGGTTTTTCTCAGCAAGGTTTTTAATGAGGCAGTATATCTCTCGCGTACCAACCATCACCACCTCATGTTCATTCAAGGGGAGTGTTATGGATAAATGCACATGAATTAGTGGATGAGAAGGTTAATGCATACATGGGTTAGTGGATGAGAAGGTTAATGTATACATGTGTTAGTGGATGAAAGGAGTAATGCATACATAGGAATGTTAATGCATACATGTGTTAGTGGATGAGAGGAGTAATGCATACATGGGTTAGTGGATGAGATGAGTAATGCATACAAGTTAGTGAAGAAGTAATTGTCTCTTCATATACTATTAGTCCCTTGGTATGCCTTTTCTCTTGTATAAATACCTACCATGTACTTCCATATTGACATAAGAATGAACTCTCCATTCTCTCTTCTATGCTTATTTATTAATTTTCTTTTAACACAATTCATTATTAATGATGTAAACGAAAAAAAGTTAAGGCAAAAGATAATAAACTGAAATTAAGAATGTCCAGTCCAAGCTAAAAAAACATTCATTGTCGCACCTAATACGAGCGTACCTCACACGACGTAAAAAAGTTAAAGGCTGAGGGGGTTCCACACACATATTTTAATAACTCAAGGGGTTTCGTGCACATTTTTCATAACTCAGGGACTAATTTATTAACTTAGGGGGCTCTCGCGCACATTTACAATAACTTAAGGGGGTATTTTGCATTTAACTCCTGCTGTCGGTATTAAAATTCGACATTTCAAAACGAATTATGTTTTGGTTAATTGAATATAATAAATTAAAATTAAAAGTGAATTACAATAACTCAGGATCCAGGATTCGAATTTGCAGTTCGGATCTCCTGGATACGGACTGCGACATGGCAACCCCAAGAGAGGATTTGGATTAAATTGAAAAGGCTTCAATCGGTGTTGTGAGGCCTAACCAAGAATGTGCAATAGGCGGGTCAACATGTGGTGAGTTCACGAGCCCGGCTTCAACAGCTCCAGGAAAGGCGTGTAATGAATCATTTCTGCCCCGATCTGATCCGGCAGATTAGGGAAGAGGCCCTTGAACTCGAAAAGTGGCTTAACATCGAGGAGCAAGTGCTATGTCAAAAGTCAAAGGCTGATTGGATTAAGCTCGGGGATGAAAACTCGGCTTTCTTTCACGCACAGGTTAAGGAAAAAAACCGCAGGATTGGCATACATAGACTAGAGATGGATGATGGATGGATTCTCCACAGGGACTCAGACATTGAACATGCGGTGTTGGCTTTCTATGACCAACCGATATGGTTTCCAGATCGACGTTTAGCTAAGAAGATCGAGTGTTTATTACACATAAGGAGATTGATCCGCACTAAAGGATATTGAGACTTAAAGGCACCAGGATTGATGGATATAATCGTTCTTCTTTAATCCATGGTAGCATTCATGTTTATGCAGTCCATCGATGATTTCTACCATTGAGGATTTCTTTGACACGACAACCTTATACCCTGCCCTGAATTTCACTCTGGTCACTCTAATTCCGAAGACACCAACTGCTACTCGAGTAAGTGAGGTACGGCCAATTGCATGCTGCACGACTATCTACAAATTAATCTCTAAAGTGCTTACTGCTCGACTAGGTAAGGTCATAAATAGCATTGTGGACGAAAGCCAGTCTGCTTTCTTACCGGGGAAGGTTATCCAGGATAATATACTGCTGGCTCAGGAACTTGTCAAAGGCTATAACCAGAAGGGCATCTCTCCTCGGTGTATGGTACAGATGGATTTGCATAAGGCGTACGATACTGCTGATTGGAGTGCTCTGGAGATGATTATGAAAGAACTCGGCTTCCCACTATAGTTTGTTCGATGGATCATGAGTTGTGTTACAACGGTGTCATATAGGTATATTATCAATGGTGCCCCGTCGAAGCTACTTAAAGCTCGAAGAGGATTGCGTCAGGGGGACCCGCTTTCTCCATTCCTGCTTATCCATTGTGCTTATCATATTTGCACCGCGGAGTGCAAACTTTGCGGATTTTTAATTTCAGGAAGTGTGAAAATTGCATATAACCAACCTTTGCTTTGCGGATGATCTAATGCTTTTCATGCGAGGGGATGAGAGATCGGTTCAACACCCATGATGCAACAACTACAGGTTTTTTTCTTGATTCACGTGGACTACGGCTCCAATCTGCAAAAAAAAAAGTGTGGAGGGGGGTCAGATCGAGTAGTACGCAATATTAGCTCTAATGGTTTTTTGGTCGGCATGCTTTCGGCGGGTATTTTAGTGTACCTTTATCCCACCGACGACTCACTATTCAATAATATCAATCACTAATTGATCGTATCTGGGAGAATAAAGCATTGGACAACTCGATATTATTAGTTTATGATATGTGTGTGATTAATTTGTAAAAGAGTGTCATTACTCCATTTACCTCTTCTGTGTCTTTTCTTTTTTCCGGGTTGGATCATATTTCATCATCAATCTTGCTTTTTTTGTGGGAGTGGTAGATGGGGTACTAAGTAAAGCTTTAGTAGCATGGACTCAAGTATGTACTCCGAGGTGTTGCGGTGGACTTAACATTATTGATCTACATGCCTGGAATCTAGCACTCCTATCCAAACTCCTATGGAAAATACAAATGAAGGCGGATTCGCTGTTGGTTAAATGGATTCATTGCTACTACATTAAAAATCAAAATATGGAGGTTTGGTCTTCTCCCCTATGTAGTTCATCGATCATCAAATCCATCCTCCGAGTTTGAAGTTGGGTAGGTGATACCCAAGAGTGGATCGACCTATAGCCCCTAGATTTCGATTCGGTCAATATCTATGTACTACTACGAGGTCGACCACCAAAAGTGGAATGGTGTGATGTGATAGCCTAGAATCAAGCTCGACCCAAAGCCCTTTTCATCATGTGGTTGGCGTTGCATCAGCGTTTGGCGACAAAGGACCGACTAGCTTATTTTGGTGTCTCCACGGATGGCAAATGCAGTTTCTATGATGGAGATGAATCTATTAATCATTTATTCTTCCTTTGCCCTGGCACGTATGTGATTTTGTGTGGATGATTGACATGGATGCGGATCCCCCATCCGCGCCTTACGACTGCCCGCCTAATAATCAATCGGATACGCGCTTTATGAAGGCAAAGGAGGCAAGGCCTCGGTGTTCCGTACTCTCATGGCTGAGATATTCTATCACATCTGGGAGGCTCGAAACGGCAAGATTTTTCAACAGCGTCCTATTGATATACAAGGAATCATGTTGGGAAATTTGTTGGGAAATTTCTTGAGAAATTTGTTAGGAAATTTGTTAGATATTTTGTTAAGAAATATCTGTTTAGATTTTGATCAGCAACATGATGACTTATCTTAGTCTCAGAAAGGTGATTAGTACTCTTGGTTCACTTGAACATTGTAAAAGAGTAAACTCACTAAGTATGATAGTCTAGCTAATCTTGTATAGGATGTTAGGTCTCAAATGTAATTTTTATTTTATGAAGAGAAGACCAAGAAGAAGACATCCAAGTAGAACAAGCTCAACGACATTGAAGACTTGAAGAAACTGCGTAAGATTACTGAAACTGTTGTTTAGATACCTTAGCCAGATATCTTGAAGACACGAACAGTTTTAAACAAACTGTGTCACAAGAGATATCTGAGAAATAAAAGGCCTATCTGAAAACAAGGAAAGTGTCCACAGATATCTATTCTCAGATACCTTGAGCATTAACCACATTTCTGAAAAAGAAATATATATTGCAAACAAAGTTGTTTCAATAAATAAGTGGTATCCAAGATTGAAGATAAGGACGCAAAGAATCGATAACACTAGTCTACGATACAAAGCATAGTTTCGTTGACACAACAGACAAAAGTATAGTACAATGCATTTAATGCACGACGAGATGTCGAATAAAAGCAACGACGCCTCAAGAAGACAAACTCACATAAAGATTATACACAGATATCAATAGTTTGAATTTGAGCCTAACGGATACTATTCAAACGGCACTCAAATTCATCTATAAATATCAACACTTAGACTGCTTGAGAAGACACCTTAGACACACGACATAACTTGAAAACGCTGAACGTCTTACTCTCTCAAAGCAAATTACTTATCCTCAAAGCTTTCTGTTGCGACCAAAGCATTTGATCTTGAGTAACACTGAAGTTCGAAGTGTCACGATCCTAAACAAGCATAGCTATCCGTGAAAGAGTTGAAGCGAAAGATCAAGTATCCGAGATTCATTCTCTTGAACATTTATCTAAGACTTGGTCAAGAAAAGAACAAGATACCATACATTGAAAAGTGTATTAAGTATACTTGATTCACAGAGCTATCTGAATAATCAATAAGTTATTAAAGAAGCTCATCGACAACTCAAACCAAAACCAACACCATAATCGGCGTGGAGCATGTGAAGTACTTAGTTTGAAAAATCAGGGAATAACTCCAAGGTTACCGGAGTATAGGAAGTACTTGATATGGGAAACTAAGGAATAACTCCAAGGTTATTGAGTATAGGAAGTACTTAGCTTGGAAAGCTAGGGAATAACTCAAAGGTTTCTGAGTACAGGAAGTACTTGGCTGTGAAAGCCGGGGAACAACTCAGGGGGAACATTTGGTTGGGAACCAATTGTTTAAGAATCTTAGAATAGGATTTTTGTAAGGTGAACTCAATTATCTGTTCTAGTGAATTCTAGGTCTCTGATAGACCGAAGTGGATTAGTTGGAGGATTACGCCACCTCCAGATACCACTATACTTCTTGTGTTATTTACCTTCAGATTTTACATTTCAAAGAACACACACATTTTAATTGTTTCTGCACTTATCTTTATTAAGTCTTCCGCGCTCTGATTCTAAGTATCAGATATCTATTCAGATATCTGAGAAATAGTTTTATTGACAAAAGTTTTAAAAGACTATTCACCCCCCCCCTCTAGTCTTTTACTTTGCCGTTATCTGGACCAACAAGTGGTATCAGAGCAGGAGGTTCACAAGCCTTCTGCACTGAACCTAGATCCCCAGATAGGTGAAGGAACTTTGTCCATTTTTGAGGACTATTTAATTTGTGTGTTAAGTGTGCAGGTATGTCTCTGAGTGATGCACCCATTCTCAAACCAGAGAATTACGAGAAATGGAAAAATAACATGATGCTCCACCTTGAAGCCATAAGTGACGAAATGATCGAAGTGATAAAGAATGGCCCAATAGTCATTCAACAACTCAAACAAGTCATGGAGGTTTCTAATGGTAGAGACAGAGATCAAAGCGAAGGATCTTCACAAACCGATGCGTCAACAAGTGGGAGATCTACTAGTCAAGTTATTTACAAACCAAAGCCCAGAGAACTCTGGACATCGGAAGATGCCAAGAGAAATCGTCTGGATGGTCAAGCTCGTAATATCATCATCAGACCGACACCGGAGCACATACAGTGTAAACTGTGGGGTGCTAAAACGGCGAAAGTTGCCTGGCAACTGATTGAAGAAATCTGTGCCGGAACTGAGAAAACCAAAGAAAACAAGTTCGAAGTTCTCAAGTTGAAATTTCAAAATTTCAAACAAGGACCCATGAAACTCGAAGAACTTGATTTCAGATATACCACTCTCATGAGTGAAATGGCGCTTGGGAAAGAAGATACTCCCAATGTAAAAGATTAAGACTATTGTCAAGTCTTAACCACAACCGGAGCATACCAAATTCTTTTATTTTAACCAAGGAATGCCAAATATCACTCCAGTGGAACTTTTCTCTCATCTTGCTACTGTTGATTATGAGACAACTCAAAGAGAACAAACAACTGAAAAGTTGCAAAATGTTGCTTTAATCACTCAAGGAACTTCTGAAAAGAAGAAAAGCAAGGAAGAAACTGAGGATGCTCTTGCTGCAAAGCAAATGAGCAAATATATCAGTCGAGAAATTGAAAGAAGAAAAGCCAAAGAGAAGCTGAAAAAGCATCTAGGCTCAAACTATCACCAGTACAAAAATATGCAAAGCTCGCTGAACAAGCCAGCTCAGAAAGCATCATGTACTGAGGAAGCAGAAATTGGAAACGATATCTATTTCTATTGTCAGAAACCTGGCCACTTCAAGAAGGATTGTCCTGCCCTCAACAAACTAAGGACAGGTGACAAGAAAGATAGGAGAATCTTCAGAAGAAGCCAGAAAGCTTTGTTAACTGAAGAAAGAAAGAAAATCCAAATTCAACTGGATGCTCTAGACGTTGAGACATATTCTGAAGATGACAATTCAGATGACTCAACCTTACTATCACCAGAATTATGTGGAGTTACTCATGATATAATCGACTTCGGCCTCAAGAAGAATGAAATGTGTGGAGTTCTTTGAAATTGACGGTCCGGACATCTCCAACATAGAAAAGCCTTATGGTGATGAGGTAACATACTTCTTGTTATACTTATGAAAGTGATGAAGAGGAAATAAAAATCTAGAAAATCTCGTGAAAGAACTTGACATCTATGAAAGAGAATTTATAATGATCCGAGCTAGAGTCGAAAACCTTGAAGAAGAAAAGAATTCTCTTGCAAAGGAAAATTCTCAATTAGTTAAAGTATTTGAGAGAAAGGATGCTGAAAATGCATCTCTCAAAGCTCGATATCCGAGACCGAAAAGTCACATAAAGAAGCAATTTGAATTACAAAAGAAATATGAAGATCTTCTTCCGAGAACAAGGAACTCAAGAAGAAAGAATTATCTTTTCAATCTTATGCCAAAGCTAGTGACACTCTTCTCAAGTACAATCTTACTTAAGAGATCCTTGAAAAGAAAGGACTCAAGTGAATACGCATGATTGTTCTATCACTACGAATAAGAGTAAGGAGAGAAGAACATTTGTATGTACTCAAAGAAGACGGTTCCCATGCAATCTATAGTATCGGTGAGAAGAAAATGATTGTTGACTATGGTAAGGCAGTTTCGACTAAAGGTTTGTGGAAAAACTAGTCAAAAACAAAGCTGTTGCACGTCTCTCGAAAAGAAACACAACACCGAAAAGTGTAAACACCCACAAGCTATGTCTCTCAAAAGGTAGAATTGCAGAGTGGCAAATTCTCCCATGTCACTTTTACGGAAAGAAATTGGACCAACCAGAGACTAGCAAAGTCTGAGAAAAGATCTCGAGATAGCTTCAAGTGCTCAAAGCGGTATTGGCTACAAAGGCATCGGAAAACAACTTGCTCATGAGTACAAGCAGAGCAAGAACGATGGTAAAGCTAGAATTGCTCAAAGCAATTATCGAAGTGGAAGTTAAACCAAGCCATCGAAAATCAATGCTGTGGCTAGAAGAAATCGCAAGAAAGGCTAAGTTTGTTGAAAGCAAACTCGAAACTGACAGTATCTGAAAGCATCATATGGAGCACCTAGGAACACACCAAGGAAGAAAATAATTCTTACTAATGATAACATTCATTCAAATAGAATTCCTCCTTACGTTCTGCTGCATAAAGCATATTTCAAAGAAATTCATTCAAAATGGATTCCTCTTGGAAGAACTTTTAATTCGACGGTTCCATCAAAGATATGAGAACCTAATCTCGCTTCTGTCAGTGTGCGAATGCCTCTGGACTAAAGCACAATGGCTATTTGATAGTGGATGCGGAAAGCACATGACAGAGACAAAGCAACCGTTGACTACAAAGCTTGCAACACAGGACCGATATCGATTTGTTTGGAGGAGAATTAAATCCTCTCAGGATTTGCAACGTCAAATTGGGGACTTTAACAATCACTGACGTATTACATGTTAAGGATTTGAAATATAATCTATTTAGCATGAGCCAGTTTGCAGACAAGGGTTTTACTATAAAATTCAAAGCTAAATACTGCAAACTAATTGACAATGAGTCAAAGCAGACAGTCTTAGTTGGTCGGCGGAAAGGCAGTCTTTATGTTGCCGATTGGGCATCTGCCACAATTGAAGAATGTCTCATGGTGAGTCAATCTGGTCACACAGAAGAGCACTGGTTATGGCACAAAAGAATGAGTCACTTGAACTTCAAAACTCTGAACAGACTTGTCAAGAAAGAGTTAGTGGTTGGCCTTCCCAGAACATCTTTCAGAAAGGATGGTATCTGTTCTGCCTGTCAGATGGGGAAACAATCTAAGGTCTCTTTCAAGTCCAAAATCAGACACTCTAGTGTTAGACCACTGCAACTTTTACACATGGATCTTTTTGAATCATCTGTAACTAGTTATGCAGGAAAGAAGTATGGTCTGGTTGTTGTAGATGACTTCTCAAGATTCACTTGGGTTGTCTTTACAAACACAAATCGATGCCGTGGTGGAGATACCAAACTTCTGAAAAAGCTTGAAGTCATGAAAATGACAAGGTATCTCGCAATCGTAATGCATCGAAGTTTGTCAACCAGTACATAAAGGAGTTTTGTACCTGCAAAGGTATACAACACCAACTTTCCTCTGTAAGAACACCTCAACAAAATGGTGTTGCAGAAAGGAAAAACAGAACCCTTAAAGAAGCTGCAAGGACAATGCTAGCAGACTCTGAAATAAGTGAAATTTATTGGGTTGAAGCTGTAAACACAGCTTGCTACACTCAAAACAGATGCTTGATAAACAAACACCATGACAAGACCCCCTATGAAATCTTGGTTGGTAGACCCCCTAATATCAAACATCTGAGAGTATTTGGTTGTAGATGTTTTGTTCTAAACAATGGGAAAGATTATCTGAGAACATTTCAACCAAAGGCAGATGAAGGTGTATTTCTTGGTTATTCCACAAATAGCAAAGCCTACAGAGTTTACAACAAAAGAACAAAGAAAATTGAAGAATCAATTCATGTTGTATTCTATGAAGGAAATAAGAAAACACCTCCTAATGATGAAATCTCAGAAAGGTTCAAAGAACTATTACTGAGGGATTCTAAAGAAGAATCCTCATAAAGGAAATTCCTCATCATGTCTGTGAGTCATCTTGTTGTTACTAGGCATTTCAAGCTTTTCTACGTCAGAGTCATCCTCACTTTCCACTCAGAAAGGTTCAAAGAACTATTACTGAGGGATTCTAAAGAAGAATCCTCAGAAAGGAGAAACATCATTATGGAAAGTGAGGATGACTCTGACGTAGAAAAGCTTGAAATGCCTAGTAACAACAAGATGACTCATGCATATGATGAGGAATTTCTATGAGTTTTCCGTAAATGGAACAGTTATCGAGAACCTTCATCATGAAGAGGTATCTGAAAATAAGATTGCTGAAATGCAAGTTCCAGATATCTCTAACACTGAAAAAGTGTCAGATATCCATGACATTTCCCATATGTCAGATATCTCAGATACTGAGAAAGTATCGAATCATAATCTTAGTGATTCACATTCAAATCACTTGGATATTGACCCTACTAGCACTAAACCTATGATGAGATGGATCAAAGATCATCCTGCAAAGGATGTAATTGGACCAATCAATCAAGGTGTTAGGACTAGGAGAGCAATAGCTGAAAATGTTAATTCTCTCTTTGGATGTTTCATCTCGAATATTGAACCCAAAAATATAGAAGAAGCATTAGGAGACCAAGACTGGATCTCTGCAATGCAAGAAGAGTTGGATCAATTTGAGAGAAACAAAGTCTGGAAACTAGTTCCATTTATAGAAGGAATATCTGTGATTGGAACTAAATGGGTTTTCAGAAACAAGATGAATGAATCTGGTGAAATAACCAGAAACAAAGCAAGATTGGTTGCCAAGGGATTTACCCAGACTGAAGGCTTAGATTTTGACGAGTCATATGCACCAGTTGCCAGATTGGATGCAATAAGACTCTTTCTAGCCTTCAGACTCATAAAGATTTCAAAGTTTATCGATGGATGTCAAAAGTGCATTCTTAAGCGGTGAACTTGCGTAAGAAGTTTATGTTGAGCAACCACCGGCTTTGAAGTTTCCTCGAAAGTAGAATGGTCTATAAACCATGTAAAGCTCAGATGGATCAAACAGGCTCCAAGAGCATGGTATGACACTTTGGCCAAATATCTTCTGGAAAGTGGTTTCAAGAAAGGTGAAGTTGATAAAACTTTATTTACCTTAAATCATGACGGGAAACTACTCTTAGTTCAAGTATATGTTGATGACATCATATTTGGATCTAAGGACAAGCAACTTTGTAATGACTTTGCAAATCTCATGAAAAGCAAGTTTGAGATGAGCATGATGGGAGAAATGAATTATTTTCTAGGATTGCAAGTCAAGCAACTCAATGATGGAATATTCATTAGTCAAACAAAGTATGCAAAAGATATGCTCACAAAATTCAATCTTAAGCCTTCTGAAAAGAATGCTAAGATACCTATGAGCATTGGAACCAAAATGACCTATACTGAATCAGATAAAAGTGTTGAAGAACATAAGTATAGGAAATTGATAGGTTCACTACTTTACCTCACTGCAAGTAGACCTGATATTCAATATGCCGTTGGAGTATGTGCTAGATTTCAGACAAATCCAATGCAAACACACTACAACATTGCTATGAAAATATTAAGGTATGTAAAGGGTACAGTAGATGTAGGATTGTGGTATCCTAAAGAAAGTGGATTGAGTTTAGCTGGGTACTCGGGCCGATTATCTTTGGATCATCGCTGATAGGAAAAGCACCTCAGAACTTGTCGGGTACTAGACTTATCTCATGGTTTAGCAAGAAGCAAAACTCAATTGCAACTTCTACCACAGAAGCTGAATATATTGCTGCTGGTTGTTGTGCAACACAAATTCTGTGGATACAACAACAACTTAAAGACTATGGACTCGATGAGAAAAAACTCCCATTTTCTGTGACAACACAAGTGCTATTGCGATTACACAGAATCCTAAATTTCATGCCAGAACAAAGCACATTGATGTTAGACATCACTTCATCAGAGACCATGTTGAAAAGGGCAATATAGAGATACTCAAGATTGGAACTGAAGACCAACTTGCAGATATCTTCACTAAGCCACTATAAGAAAGTAGATTCTTAGCCTTAAGACATAGTCTTGGACTAATGGAACTACCAATGAACTGAAAGAGTTCAGGTATCTGAAACGGGCATCCAGAGAAGAGGTATCTGGAACGGATCATAGAGAAGAGAGAAGAGAAAAGAGAACGTATCCGAGTCAAAAGGCTAAAAAGAAGCAAAAAAGATAGCTTAAGATCTCTGAGACGGGAACTCAGATATCTGAATCACTCTATAAACGGGGAACACAAAAGAGAATAGTATAACTATCTACAGTCAACTACTCTCTTGAAACTCGCATTATTTCTATCTTGATGAAAACTTGGAAAATCCTAAGTATAAGATGATTGATGCAAACGGTGTTCTTGGTCATACGAATTGTGATTCGATAGCAAGTCGCCAAAATTCATTAAATGGGCACAATTACACTTGTTGATTGTGATCATTCTCAAGAAGCAATGGTGACCCTCGATGAAATTAAGCGATTGATTGCACGGTGGAAATCAATTCCACGAAATAGTGGATTGAAATTCGGACATGGCCCACTAAGCATTTAATGCCGAACTAGCTTTTGCTCACGCCGCTTGCAAATCACGACACGCATACACAAAATCAATTTGTATGTATTTATGCATTGGGATTCAAATTGCTATATATATAGGATTTTGGCATAGGAAATCACTTTTGCCTAATCCAAAACTCATCTTGCACAAAATAGCAAATCCTTCTCTTGATTCTCTGCAAAACTTCTACAATCTCGCAAATCAAGATTAAGTTTTTCGCAAAGAATTATCAATCAAATCTCTTTCAAACACAAATTTCAAATCCCTGCACTATATAAAGAGATGGCCCCTAAAAGTTCAACCACACTGAAATCTCAATCCTCCACTGAAAAGCAAGCACCAGAGTTGGTTATTGTGAACAACCGACTGGTAGGAGACTTTAACCCTGACCATTGGACTTCAAATCACAGAATGATTTGGGGTGGTGCCATGGTTGAGGAATACCTCACTACCGAATAGAGAACCAAGCCGTAAAGCTAATTCTTGACATTCTTGAAAAGGTACAAATCAAGGGCTTTCTATCGCCGACCTAGTGGAATTTCATCACTCGATGTGTTGGAATTCTACAACAACCTGTGATTATTTCATGTATTTCAAGGCCTTTGAAATAGTGTCTGTCAAAACCTCAGTCCAAGGAAAGGAAATCCTTCTGGACTTAACAACTTTCTGTAAGTTGTTTGAGTTTCAAAATCTTGGACAGGATTTTGAAATAAACACCAAGGATGATGAACTCCTTGAAGGTGTTAAAGAACTTTACTGGACGTGTGTGATCTTGAAAATCGATACACCCACCGAGTTCAAGTTCTTGACATCCCAACCGGACATCCGATGGTTCACCGGGATGTACCGCTTGCATTCTTCACAGATGCTTTGATGGTCTACAAGGAGGTGTTGACCAGACTAGCCAAGAACGGTGGATGATGATGTTCTTGCTGAATCAACAAGACAAAAGGCTGGAAAACCCTTTTAACTGGGGAAAGTACGCCTTTCTGAAGTTTGTGAAGAAGATTCAAGGCTTGAGCCTAAGATTACCAAAGGACTAGCCGAGCCAAAGGCCACCGTAGAGATATGGTGCGAAAATATGCTACTTCTTTGGAAAAGCTTGCATTAAGCTCGAGAGAGCAATTTGAAATAGCCAACAAGAACTACTCTACAAATATGAGTATACAAACTTGATGAAAAGGTTACTGGGTCTCGTAAAGGTTCTAAGCGAAAGTCAAAAGGTATCTGAAGAAAAGGTTGCGACCAAGAAGCCCAGAACTTCAAGAAAGAAGTCTGCTGGCAAATCAGAAGACACACCCAAAGAGGTTGTCGATTCTCAGATATCTGCAGGCATTGCCGATGAACTAATAAAGGCAGATGAAATCATCAATGCTGAAAAAGAGTTATCAACTACTGAACAAGTAGACTCAGCAAGAGAAAGTGCTTTCAGAAATGTTGCGACTAATGCAGAAAGCCTTGCTGATGAACTCATAAATGCTGCCAAAAGTGGTGAAAAACACCAAGCCCTATCTGCAGAAACCGCAGGAATAATGGACCAATCAGTTCCTAATGCTGATGAGAGCTCTGATGATGAAGATGATGAACTGGTCATCTCTCAAGTCCTAGAAAGAACAAAGAGGGCTAAGGTTCTCAAAAGAATCGGTGATAAGGTATCTGAAGAAGAACCTACACCACAGGTTGCTGAACCTATAGCAAAGGTTGTTGGTGCAAACACATCATCAGGGAATATTTCTCTTGCACTACTTCAAAAAGCCCTGATGAGTGGTATTTTAGTACTGGCAGATGCTGATGGAAATGCCACATCTAAAAATCTGGAAGAACATTCTACTGACCAATCTTCTGCTTCCAGACAACCACAACAACCACAAACACAACAACCACAACAGCCACAAGTGGTTGATGAAATGGTAAATGAACTCCATTTCGAATTACCAGCAATACAGTATGCTGAAGAAAATCCTGCAAATGAGCAGGTTCCCCAACTCAATGAGAGGGATCAAACTGAGACATCTCCTCAGAATGATCAACCAGGGGAGGCAACTGAGTTGCATACTCAGGAAAGGTGTGAAGTACCAGAAACTTCAAGCAAAGAAACTACACTGGGACAAGAAGACCAAAGTATAGAAAGGTCACAAGTTCCAGAGACCAATCAGCCTGAAATTGCTCAGGTAGCTGACCGGGTTAACTCTTATCTTGTGAAAATTTTTATGCTTATACATCTTGTTACTCATAAAATTTCTTTGTTACAGGCTGAGTTGGAAACACAAAAACAAGAGGAAGCTGAAAAGCTTACCTCAGAAACTGAGAAGGAGGTTTCGTCAACCTCACCTCTTAAGACATCTGAGCCTGTGTCACAGGTAATAATGGATTCTTAAGATAAACACTTCTTCAGTTATAAGTTTATGTGCCTAAACATTAAAATAAATGTTTCTAACAGGCTCCAACTGAGATGGAAGAAGATAAGGCAGAAATGCCAGAGACAAACCCAGAGACCAACAAGGTTTCTGAAGAACACATCACTGAGCCTTCTAGCATGAAGGTATATGACAAATCAAGTGATAAGTATTCTTCATCTTGGGTTATCTTATATCTCTTCTAAAAATATTCAATACTTTCTACTCACAGGATCAATCAGAAGTAGAAATGCACGGGGACAAAGTTGCGACATCCCCTGCATCAATGGAAATTGATGAAGCCCCCAAGGCAACATCACTCGAAAGAACACCGTAAACCGAAAAGTTTCGAGAAAATGACTGAGCTTCCTTTTGAGGAAGTAAGTAGCACAAATCATAATTCATTAAAAGCATATTTATGCACAAATTCTTTCAAACAATTTCCTAAGTATTGTATCATTTTTTATTCTCAGGTTTAAGAATGAAAGGTTGATGAGGACCAGACTTCCAAGTCTCCACCTCACAACAAGATATCTGAGACACCAATTGTCTCAGCAGAACAAGTCTCTGAGCCTGAAGTACTTACTCAGGTAACTCAGAAACTAAACTACACTTCTACTCAGATATCTACAAAAGTTTTGAAGCTCACTCAAAACTCTTTCTTTCAGGCTCAAACAAGTGCCGAGCAGGCTCCCAATGTTGAGACAAAGGACAGACTTCCCTTCTTCAAAGCTCACACCTTGCCAAAGCACATTAAATGCTTCAAGAAATGGCAAAGGTTAAGGTGCTCTGATCTCTCTGAAATATTGAGAATCACAGATCAACCAAACAGACGAGCACGAGCTCTTGACTTGGAGACATACATCCATGCAATGTTCCTCACAAAGATGCTGATTGCGACTCTATTGCATAAGGATTTCTCCAGAGAAGTAGCGCACAGTTTGATACAAGCCTTTGAGCAGGAAGATGGTCAGACAAGATTACAAATGGCATTTAAGCCGCCCCGCCAAACTCTGCAATTTATACCTTCTGAACAAGAAGAGGTTAATGGGCAGAAGATCACTATTCCTGAAGTGATCAATCTTGTATCTGAAGATGATGAGGAGGAAGAGATAAACGAAAATGACTTCGACGAACCTCCCACTGACCATCACCAAAAGGATGATAATGACAAAAAGGATGATGATGATGCCCCTGCACCAGGGACCGGAGGAATTTCACTAAGAAATGATGCCTCAGCTGCTGAAAAGCACACTGAGAAGACTTCACAGAAATCTCCGTCTCCATCTCCTCAGAAATCTACTCATCCATCTTCTAACCAACACCCAGTTACTACTGAACAAGTAGTTGAGCTTTCTGAAGAAACCAATCGAAAATATTAAACACTCAAATCAGATCGCTCAACTCGCATAACCGTTGGAAGAAGAACAACACTCCATCTTCAATCGGAAGATCAAATAGCTAAATCCAGAGACAAGCTTGATCAACTACAAGATCAATACTTACAAGAAATGATTGCTTACTCTGAGGTTAAAGAGCTACGGGATGCTGTGCATGATATCACCAAAGAACTCGATACTGAAGAAGTATCTGAAGACAAGCATGATGCTAAGGCTGCATCATCTTCAAAAGAAGTACCATCCTCCTCCCAGAAAGGAAAGAAACCAATCTCTGAGATGGTTGCTGGACTCGATACAATCGATGAAAATGTCCAAGAGGATGAAGATCACTGGGCTGATTACTCAGATGATGAAGAAGAAAAGACTTTGGCAGAGCACCGCAATGAACATCTAGCGGTTTCTCACTTAAAAAGGAAGCTGATTGCTCCTACAATTTTCAGCAAACTGCCAAATGTCCACTCCAATGAATACATGAACATGTACCAAGTACTGGCTACTCTGAACAAGGAGATGTCTTCACAGAACAAGGAAGTAATTGCCTCAATCCCCTCTGAAATGAGAAAGTTCACTGAGCTCATCACTCAGAGAACAACTAGCATAGTCATTGCTCAGAAAGATCTGGGAATGATAAGGGACGATGATGCGTCTTTAGCTGAAAAAGCTTTCCAAGAGGCAAGTTACACTGCTGGAAAAGCAGATGCCATCATAGACCCATTGGCAGAGCTCACTGATAAGGACAATGGACTTATCAAGCAAAATCAGGAGCTCAAAGCCGAACTTCAGAAGTTGGTCACTGCCTATAATTATTTACAAGGGCACTTCAACTCTCTCTCAGATTCCTTTATGAGATTGAGTCAGCCAACAATGACTAAGGGGGAAAGAATGTACAAATCTAGACCTCAAAGTCAGGGGGAATGGGAAGAAGGAGAAGAAAACAAGAAGAAATCTGGAGCTGGTGCGTCTCAAAAAGGAAGAAGAAACATGAAAACTTCCCAGCCACCACTCAGAATCAATGAACCCTCCTCAAGTCAAGCTGCTTTGCAAATTGTAGCTGCTTCCCAGAAACCTACTGAAGGAACCAAAATGATAACAAGGGCCATGGCACAGAAACCTCCAAGGAGTACCAAGGCTCCAAGGAGAAGACAAGTTAAAGGGATTGATGAATCTTCTGAAGAAGAAGAAGAAGGTCAAATCAAGTCCCTGGGCAATGAAGAAGGCTGTAAAACTCTCACAAGATCTAATTTTGATGATGATGAGGAAACTGATGAAGATGAAGCTCCTCTTCACAGAAAAAGGAAAATTGAAAGCCTAACTGAGCCCATAGCTGCAAAGCCCCTAGCAGCTAAAACACCCTCTGGAAATACCAAGTCTATCCAGGGTGGTGGTTCTTCAAGCAATAACCCCAAAGAGAATTCAAGACAAAGAAGGAACAGACTGAGAGCTGAGAAAAGACAAAGTCAACTTCCACTCAGGCCAGAAGAAGCCAAAATAGAGTATGTGAAGTATGACAATGATTCCTCTGTCTACAGATGCATCAATCAGAAAAATGGCTATTGGATTCTGGAACTTAAGCATCTATTGGTAAATTCAAGATTTCCAGAACCAATCCATAAACAACTTATGGCATGGAGAAAAGATAAGCCAACCTTGATCAACACCAATCACATTAAAGCCTGGTTGGATTTTGAAGTTGTCAAGAGAACTGAAGCCATGAGAAAGGACCTCTCTGATGAATGTCCATATGGAAAGCCAGATGATGTGCACAGAATTCTGAATATCACAGGAACAGGCACAAGAGCAAGACTCGCTGTAGAACCCTATGAATCGTTCTATCTAACTGAAGATCAATACAAGGGTGACATCAGATATCTGAAGATTATCTACGAATACTTCAAGCTTTCAGATATCATAATAGAGCATGCCTGGAAGTGGGGAAAGTACCTATGGGTCAAGCATTTTGTCAAGAAAAATCCTACCAAAACCTACAAAGAGGTCTGTGGATTTGCCAGAGACACAGAGATGCTCGTCAGAACTCTTCTCTATGACTATTCTGATGACATCAAAAGGTTTGGAGATAGGAAATTTGCAGACTGATCCATAGAACTACTGTTGAAGACTTGAAGAGTTGAAGACTTGAAGACTAGTCTATTAGGATGTTTACTTGGAGCTTGGTTACTCATGTTGTCCTAATTTACTATGTAGTTTTTGTATTTTTGCTGACTGAGCCAAACTTGTTCTATGTATTGAAGTTATCTGTAATCTCTCTTTATAACTTATCTGAAGAACTTACTCTCAGATAGTATTCTATAAAAGATAACTTGTCAGCAAAGATCACACCTTGTGATTTGGTTGATGTTTACTTTCTGCACTTAATTAAATAATTTGAAGATCTTAAGAAAAGATTAAGTGTTGGATTGTTCACTCATCCAGATTTGTAATAGGTAAGATAGTCATCGTTGACTGATCAAAAAGGGGAAAATTTGTTGGGAAATTTGTTGGGAAATTTCTTGAGAAATTTGTTAGGAAATTTGTTAGATATTTTGTTAAGAAATATCTGTTTAGATTTTGATCAGCAACATGATGACTTATCTTAGTCTCAGAAAGGTGATTAGTACTCTTGGTTCACTTGAACATTGTAAAAGAGGAAACTCACTAAGTATGATAGTCTAGCTAATCTTGTATAGGATGTTAGGTCTCAAATGTAATTTTTATTTTATGAAGAGAAGACCAAGAAGAAGACATCCAAGCTGTAGTAAGTAGTACTCAAAAAAAGGCAAGCTCAACGACATTGAAGACTTGAAGAAACTGCGCAAGATTACTAAAACTGTTGTTCAGATACCTTAGCCAGATATCTTGAAGACACGAACAGTTTTAAACAAACTGTGTCACAAGAGATATCTGAGAAATAAAAGGCCTATCTGAAAACAAGGAAAGTGTCCACAGATATCTATTCTCAGATACCTTGAGCATTAACCACATTTCTGAAAAAGAAATATATATTGCAAACAAAGTTGTTTCAATAAATAAGTGGTATCTGAAGATTGAAGATAAGGACGTGCAAAGAATCAGATAACACTAGTCTCTGATACAAAGCATAGTTTCGTTGACACAACAGGACAAAAAGTATAGTACAATGCATTTAATGCACGGACAGAGATGTCTGAATAAAAGCAACGGCAGCTTCTGAAGAAGACAAAACCTGCAGTACTATACACAGATATCAATAGTTTGAATTTGAGCCTAACGGATACTATTCAAACGGCACTCAAATTCATCTATAAATATCAACACTTAGACTGCTTGAGAAGACACCTTAGACACACGACATAACTTGAAAACGCTGAACGTCTTACTCTCTCAAAGCAAATTACTTATCCTCAAAGCTTTCTGTTGCGACCAAAGCATTTGATCTTGAGTAACACTGAAGTTCTAAGTGTCCTGATCCTAAACAAGCATAGCTATCTGTGAAAGAGTTGAAACGAAAGATCAAGTATCTGAGATTCATTCTCTTGAACATTTATCTAAGACTTGGTCAAGAAAAGAACAAGATACCATACATTGAAAAGTGTATTAAGTATACTTGATTCACAGAGCTATCTGAATAACTGAATAAGTTATTAAAGAAGCTCATCTGACAACTCAAACCAAAACCAACACCATAACTGGCGTGGAGTACAGGAAGTACTTAGTTTGAAAAATCAGGGAATAACTCCAAGGTTACCGGAGTATAGGAAGTACTTGATTTGGGAAACTAAGGAATAACTCCAAGGTTATTGAGTATAGGAAGTACTTAGCTTGGGAAGCTAGAGAATAACTCAAAGGTTTCTGAGTACAGGAAGTACTTGGCTGTGAAAGCCGGGGAACAACTCAGGGGGAACATTTGGTTGGGAACCAATTGTTTAAGAATCTTAGAATAGGATTTTTGTAAGGTGAACTCAATTATCTGTTCTAGTGAATTCTAGGTCTCTGATAGACCGAAGTGGATTAGTTGGAGGATTACGCCACCTCCAGATACCACTATACTTGCTGTGTTATTTACCTTTCAGATTTACATTTCAAAGAACACACACACACATTTTAACTGCTTACGCACTTATCTTTATTAAGTCTTCCGCTCGATTCTAAGTATCGATATCTATTGATATCTGAGAAATAGTTTTTATCGACAAAAGTTTTAAAAGACTATTCACCCCCCCCCCCCCAGTCTTTTACTTTGCCGTTATCTGGACCAACAAATCATCCAGTCCCTGATCCACATCGTTTCAATCCGTTGCAGGAGCCGGAAAGCAGCAGTAGTAGTTCAACACTTGTTAGAATAGCATAGTTAGTTTCTGTTTTTGCACTAGTTTATCCTCGATACTGTTGATTTGGGCTTGGACACTATGGTCAGCCCCTAAATGTTCGTACTCTGTTTTTTGGTATCAATAAGACAAGTTCTTTCGTTCCGAAAAAAAAAATAAAAAATTCAAGTTTGCTTTTCAAATAACTAGTAAATGTGACACGCGGTACCCACGCGTATGCATCTCATGTGTACATAAATTAAAAGAACCTACTTCCTATATCATATTGATTGTTAAAATATACGTACAATATTTTATCTTTAGCCATGAAGTATTATTTTTCTTTTTCCATGCCTCTGCCGTTCTAGTATGTCGTAAATTTGGAAAATCATAGATGCATGGAAATAGATAAATTAGAAAAATGATTCATGAGAAATGAGAAGTGGGGTTTATTTTTTCTTATCGCCAAAGGATATAAAGAATGAGATGGAAACTGCATCTTTAGTAAACTGCTTGGTAAGGGTATAATTGTCAAATGAAAAATTGGTATCACAGCTGCCACTTGTGAGACAAAAACTCATATCTTTTTAGAGTAGTATAGATGTTTATAAGATAACATATAATTTAGGTAGTAGGTACATTAGAAAGAAACATAATCCATTATCTAAAGCAATCACTTTCCTTAAATGCTCTTACTTTGAAATGATTATGTTTTGAGGCCTTGATTATATATGCCTTATGGATAATGTATTGATGCTGATCCCTTCACTGAAATAGCCAAATAGCGCTTATGTGTCAGTTTCATCTCCAAACCGATTTCTTCTTGGCTGGCTATAATGCCACTGCCTGAAAGCTGAGTTGGATCTCAACTGTGGTAATGGGCCAACAGTCTCATTAAATACTCTAATTAAATATAATTATTAGAACTAACTACGGTTAATTGAAACGGACCAAATAGACTTCAAATTTGTGATCTTTATAACATGTAGTATTGTGGTAACAGCTAACAACAGTACTATTATTTTAATTTGAAAAAATTTATATTGGACTATACCTAAATTTACCATTAGTTTTTTTATTACATTAAAATCTTTACAAACTTATTTTACTTTGCATAAAGATTGGATAGTGTTAAACTTTTTGTTAAGATTTTTGTTAAATACTTAGACATAGATCAACACCATATTAGTTCTAGATATATTTTCTTTTAAAAAAATGAAAATGTTCTATATGATCATAAAATTTTTATAAATTATATCATCATTGATAAATTAAAATTTTATGCTTAATTATGACAATATAACAATCTATATACACGTTATTGAATGAATTTTGTTTCCTTCTAGTATTCATACCAAATACTTCTATATACTTACTTCTTAATTAGTTCTTATACGTGACCATATAAATATTTTTGTACCAACTTCAAAAGTGCTAAGTTCAGTTACCGATATATAGTTTGGTAAGTTTAAAGTGTAACCACGTCGTATTCGTAATAAAAATACAGATTATATAGTATACGTGACAACATAAATATTTTTTAATAACTTATTGGTCGATTTGACCATAAATTACTTCTAAATTAAATCAAAAAAATATTTAAGACAATTAAAAATATCACAAAGGTTCAAGAAGTGTAATTTCATAATATAATTTTGTTAATATATTTTATATATAATTTAAGAGTAATTTAGGGTCAAACTCGAGTTACAAAATTATTGAAAAGTTAAATGTGACATTTTTTTTAGTACATGTGGGTAGTACTTAAGTTTTACTTAACGGAAGTTAATTACTAATCCCTCTTTTTAAAAATATTTATTTTTAATTTATTTACTACATCAGCTTAATAATATTTATGCAACTATGCAAGTGTAATTAATCATGTACGGTATAAGACTACCGTTATAAATAATTGTATACCACTCTTAGGCTACATTCTTCAACTCGCAATTTTCTTACGAATCTGAATCGAATCGAATGAAGCCAACGCTACTTTTCATCAGTGTACTCACATCAATGTAATCCAATATCTTCTCGTTTGGTTTGATAATGAATATCATTAGTACTTTAACTATGGTTATGTAAAAAATAATAAAATAATAAACTGAAGTTAATGTTATTAATAAAACAGATTTGGCTTTGATTGCTCACGCCACATGTCAGCCAAATCAACCTTTCGGGTAGTGGCATTATAGCCAGCCAAGAAGAAATCAAACCGACAAACTAGATTTTCCAGTTTGCCAACTGTGGTGAAAACGTTGGTTGCATAAGGATCTCCACGACTCCAATGGATAGGATGGATATGATTTCGACAAGTAATAGAGCCAGAAAGGAACTACTTCATCATTCTACTACTGGTATAGCTAGTGGTATAACCGTAAAAGTAAGTTCAAATAACAAACATGAGGTGTACAAATTCAATCCACCCAGCAAAGACAAATGTGGTGTTTAGCTTGATATCGAGATCATTATTAGCTTGCTCCGAATGTATACGTATTGTCGCGACTTGTGATTTCAACTTGATGAAATTACATATATTAGGTTTTAGAGGATTGAAGCGAAATCTATAATCCCCCCATATTGTCATTAGGATGTATTAAAATTTACATGTGATAGCATACACTCCCTCCGTCCTAGAGAAGTTGTCAAGTTTTGACTTTTTACGGTCAACAAACTTCGAATTTAACTAGAAATTATGAAATTAATTATAAAGGGCGATGATAAAATGTTCAATAAAAATTTTAAACGGTAATGAAACTTTACAGCCTAAATTTTTATAATACAATTTAATTGAACATTTTTTCATTACAATTCAAGATTAATTCGTAGTTAAGTTGGAATATGTTGATCGCGGGGTCAAAACTAAACAGTTTCTGTTTGACGGAGTATATATATACTTAACTACTTAATACTTCAAACAAAACATAAATCGGCGCTTACAAGATTAATTGAAATAAAAGAACAACGTACTAGGAAAACATGATTAAGCTTTTGACTTCTTTTGAACAATCTTATTGAAAGTGAGAATTACCTTACATAAGAGAACTAGCTAGCATCTACAAGGACTCACTAGATCATGTGGTGACCAATTTTCAACGTGTATGGATTGATTTGAAGTTGGCTTTAAAAAAAAAATCTTACTCCTATGTTCTGTGTTTATGGTGACTTCGTGTAATATAAAATCTGTCTTCTTGTATATGGAGTGAAGATTTTTCTTTGTATCACGTTGAGGCCTTGAGTGAGGTGGATCATTTCTAATTATTTATAATCGCCATTGTAATTTATGTAACTCCATTCCTTATGCAATAAATTTAACTATTTTGTGACTGTAATTGTAACATGTTATCGAAACAAAAGAATGCATCTCGACTCTCGAGTGCATGAATGATAGTAGGAAAGGAAGATATAAATATTTGGTAAAACTATACTATATAAATTACAAACTCTACACACTTTTGGCCCACCACCTAACTTGATTGTAAATGACAATGAATATACAATCAATCTAAAACATGTTTATCATATTGTAGTACATTGAACAAATCATATATATTCCCAACTTGATCATCTCAATTCAATAGAAATAGTGATATTAGGTAGTACAATTATTGTAAATTACTTTTATTACTAGAAGGCAGATGATAGGGTGAGAAAAGATACGATGAAAATGGGCGTATCACATATGAATATGCTGGTATAAGATTGGAGAGCCACAAGCCAGCCTTATCCTTCACCCATTATTCATTATTGTAATGTCCATTTACTCATTAACTTCTCAACAACTAGCTAGTACAAAAATCTTGTTGGGATTTAATGACTTGGCGTTTTATTTATCTGTGTAAATTTTGTGAGAGATTGTATATACATGAGAGATGAGATTAATATCACATGTTTAGGTATAAGATCACATATATAGTAGTTCACTTACAAGATTGCATTTGTGTAATCTAGGAGTAATGGATGTATTTTGAATCCACGATTTTTTGAACTAAATTTATAATATTTGTAATTATATATTTAGTAGGCCACAAAGTATTGAATGAGAGCTACGCTGGGGAGGGGCCTTTGTACCTGAGATACGAGAATACTTGCTTGTACAGTTATATTTAATTATCTCCGTCTCTCCAGAAACTTCTAATATTCTTTATCTAAGGTGAGCTACATATTAATCATATGCTGAAAAGGATGAGTGGTTCCTATTCAATATTACTAGTACTAACCCGTGGCGATGCCACGGTATAATTTACTTTTATTAATAAATACAAAAGGGATGATAAAATAAATTAATCGAAAAAATAAAGTAGTCAAATTTATGTGAACGACGTTGATCGTGGTGTCGGTCGGTAGTCCTTCATCCAATAATATATCATTGTGTGTTTATTTATGTTAACTATAGAAAGTGTAAAAATAGGGTCCTACCCGACCTGTTAATTAGTAACAGGTACATGTTTTTTTTTTTAATCTATTCCTCAAACGAAACCAAAATAAAATACAAAAGATACATAATCTGATCAATGGTTGTTCTAACAACCCGGGGTATGTGGTCACCCCACCAGACACACAAAAAAATATTATACAAACTTAATTTCACATGTTACAGTTGTTTTTTCCAACCCACCGGTTCCCAACAACTCCGCGGTGGTATGGGTCACCCCCACGAAAGACACAAAAATTATTATTCTACAAACATAACATAATTTCACATGGTACGCCATGGTCATGGAGATCAAGAAAGTACAGAGAAGATCGGAGACATTTTCTCCGTCTAGAGAGTATAAGTTGATCCCCCTCCCCGGCTCATTATGGAGATCAAGAAAGTAGAGAGAAGATCGAATTGAGTTTCCCCACCTAGAGAGTATGAGATCCCCAGACCCGTTATGGTTCAAGAAAGTAAAGAAAAGATCGAAGAGAGTTTCCCCGCCTAGAGAGTATATGCAGACTCTCCACCCCCGCCAGAGAAAAATGTAAGTTTTGCTAACTTAATCATAAAATGTTGCGATCAGGGTCTTGTAACAAAGGTATGGAACGGGTTCGAATATATGCCAGACCAGACCTGAACATCATTATTTCGAACGGGGTTGAATTTGGGTTGGATAGAACCAGTCCTTCCAGCCAGAGACTGTAGAGAAGAGAACCCTTATACCTCATGCATCCTACCGATCGAATCTTATGCATAAAGAAAATGAAATTGAAAGTCTTCACGTGTAAAATGTTATTGATAGACAAGTCTTCACGTGTAAAATGTTATTGATAGACATGTAAAGATCAAACACACCACCAATTAGCTCATGTATATCTCTTCTATCTCCTGGAACTGAAAAAAGTAGGTCTAGTACACGATTCATAGAACATTCTTAGAAGATCAGTTGAAGGGACTATGCCAAGCATAGATCGAAAGGTCCTCCTAACTGGATTCATGACCATTAAGAAAATGCATATTCAACAGTAAATCATACAAATGTGAGGTATAAAATATAATTAAGCTTCATTATCAAACTTCACCATAGAATACAAATTAACACAACTTTAAACATTCACCCATGTTAAACTATATAAGAATGTATGAGTTTCATTCATGTAAGCTTGTATTAGCTTAGTATTGTCCTTGGAGTATATAATCCACTCCATCAACATCTATATCGAAATGTTTTAATTTTGTAGGAGTTGTACACTCAAACTTATTCTCATGATAACTATGACTTAAATAAGTATATTATTTAGTATTTTTCTACTTCTTTTATGCTTGGACCATCCTCCATATTTGGAGAAACATCAATTGAAACGTAAAAAAAATCATAAAAAAATACGGCAAACTGAATTTTCTTTATTATTACAAATAGATAATCAATAACGGGCATGAAGATGGAGGTAAATGAGTAAATGATTTGTATATAGGTAGGTTTAATATTGCAAATGGATAGTTGTTGTTATGATTATTAGTATCCAAAATTTATATTTTAGGTCGTAAACATTTGACTGTAAAAAACATTTTAGTAGACTTGTGCCAATCAAGCTTTATAAATTCGTTTGGCCAGTGGTTTGATCGGAGTTCCTAGCTAATTGTCGATTGATTAATCAAGTATGAATTTTTAGTTTTCCTTCCTTTTTAGTATATAAAAAAAACATTATGGAATAATGTAGTAGTATATAGTGCTGCCATATTTTCTTTTTAATAGTGAGAGATCACTATAAATATTTAAATTATAATTAAAGCTCATATACATCATTAACTTACTCACCTGTATTTTATTTACTACTAATTCACAAAGTACTTTAGCCACATTTCGTCAATAATAACAATAACTCAGCTAATTTACGTGATTGTAAAGAACGAACACGTGCTCAAGGTTATACTTCCTTATCCCAGTCGTGCAATGTAAAGTGTAAATTTTGACTCCGCATTTTTCCGCATTTACCTCTGCCAATTAAGAATCACAAATAACGGGTATTCCTCCCGTATCCAAGTCAAATAGGTCCATAATAATATTTTGCAATCACTCCAACCTCATCTGGTGGAGCCTATTGTAAAAAATAGAAGCATCAAATTTATCTTGATCCATATAAAAGTATAAAAAAAAAAACATCTTGAGAAGAATATGTGTAGAGTTGTATTTAAGTGCACCATTATAGTAGATAATATTGATATTAGCAGACTTTATGAAAACATGCGAATGATAAAGTCGAAAAGATTTAGATGAATTCGTCTGGGCACGGTGAATTTAAATATATGTTCAAATTATTTTTCGGAGTTTTGTATATAAATTTATATGAGATTTTATAAAACTATATATGCAGCCAATATATATATATATAAAAAAAAATGGTGAAAGATATATTGGCTGAAAATGCAACTAATTCCATAATATTCTCGTGGCGATGTCACGATATAGTTTACGTTTAATAATATATAGAAATGGGAGGACAAAATAAATTGATCGAGACAACCCCTGGGGTGGTATGTGCTCCCCCCACATAACGATCTTGGTGTAGATAATACAAATATACCAAACCAACATCATCATAAGATCACCCAACTGATAATGTATGTGCATGCTAAAACGTTATCCTCACGTTTAACTTGGCAAAGCTTAATTCTCCATCAAATACCTGAATTTCTTTGAAAAGTGAAACAAATGTACAAAGCTAAAATTTGTCGATTTAAGATATTTAATCACCAAAGAACAATCCCTTTCAATTACTACATATTTCCACTCAAAATCTCGAACAAATTTTGTTCTTAATTTGGCTGTCCAACCTTCCGCATTTTCAGCAACCATAAGACATACAAAATTTCACCAAGCAATAACATTGCCCCCATGATCCCTAGCAACAACACTAATACGTCCCCCTATTCGGACTCTGCTCAACCTATGAAAATTTCACGTAGGATGGCTGGAATTTGAATGAATTAGCCCATCAACTTTATATATTATATTATATAAGAACACCCAACTAATAATCTGAGTGCTAAAATATTAGCCTCACGTTTAACATTAGTTAAATACTCTATTTTTAAATTTCCATTAATTCATTTTATCTTATTTAATAAATTTATATTTTATTTTAATGAATAAAATTATTTATTTAAATAATACTATTCAAGATTGGTGTCTATAGATTCGTCTTGTCACGGCGAATTCAAATATATATATGTTCAAAATATTTTTTGGATTTTTTGTACATAAAGTTAAATGAGATTTAATAAAACCTATATATGTAGTCAACATACCAAAATTTAACAATGAAATATATACTGGCTAAAATAAAATTAATTCCACAAAATTTCACGTAGGACTGGATGAATCTGGTGATGTTTAGACCATTGTGTTTTACATTATATATATATATATATATATATATATATATATATCTCAGATTCATTTAGTCCTACGTGGAATTTTGTGGAATTAGTTGTATTTTAGCCAGGATATATTTCATTGTTATTTTTGGTATGTTGACTGTATGTATAGTTTTTATTAAATCTCATATAACTTTATCTACAAAAATCCGAAAAATATTCTGAACATATATTTGAATTCGCCATGACAAGACGAATTCATAGACACCAATCTTGAATACTATTACACTAGATTCATTAAGTCCTACGTGGAATTTTGTAGAATTAGTTGTCTTTTAGCCAGTATATATTTCATTGTTATTTTTTGTGTGTTAACTGTATATATAGTTTTTATAAATCTCATATAATCTTATCTACAAAAATCCAAAAAATATTTTAAACATATATTTGAATTCGCCACGACAAGACGAATCCATAGACACCAATCTTGAATACTAATTAATTAAATAAATTATTTCATTCATTAAAGTAAAATATAAATTTATTAAATAAGAAAAAATGAAATAATAAAATTTTAAAAATAGAGCATTTATTAAATTAATTCAATCCTACGTAGAATTTTGTGAAATTAGTTGCATTTTCAACCAGTATATCTTTCACTGAGCTGGGGGAGGGGGGATCAGCTTATACTCTGTAGGCGGAGAAAACGTCTTCGATCTTCTCTGTACTTTCTTGATCTCCATGACGGGCCGGTTGGGGGGGGGGAGGGGGTCTGGCAGGTACTCTCTAAGGGGGAGGGGGACCGTACCGTGTGAAATTATGTTTGTAGAATATTAATTTTTGTGTGTTTGGGTGGTGTGTCGCATACCACCGCGGGCTTGTTGGGAACCGGTGGGTTGGAAAAAAACAACCGTAATATGTGAAATTAAGTTTGTATAATATTTTTTTTGTGTGTGTTGTGGGGCACTACAAGAAATCCGCCAAATAGCGACGGGGGGTAGCGACGAATCGCTAGGTTTAGCGACGGATTGAGCGATTCGCTCAATCCGTCGCTAAACCGTCGCTATTTGGCGACGGATACAAAATATCCGTCGTCATTTAGGGACGGATATAATGTCCGTCCCTAAATAAGTTGACCAGATTAAAAAAAGAAAAAAAAAGAAGGAAAATAGAAAAAGAAAAACGGATTTAGCGACGGATAGACTATCCGTCAGAATCGGGGCAGAACCCCTTTTCTTCCCCATTTTTATTTCTGCATCTCTTTCTTTGTCTCTCACAATTTTGCCAATTCCGACCAAATCTCCGCCATTCCGGCCAATTTTGGAGTGTTTTCGAAGCTCGTGGGACAAGAAGTTCGGGTGTTCAATCAATTTCGTCTTCCTTCCGCTTAATCGAAGGTATTTTGGCTAAAACTCTAACTTTGCCAAATTTGGGGATTTTGTTAATTTCGACTAATTTGAGCAATTGCATGTTTATTGTAAGTATGTAGTAGTTAGTTTAGCTTATATTACGTAGTGTGTTAACTTTGAGATGTTCAATTGATATATTTATTGTGAATTTGGATTTTTAGTATAATGTTAAGATGTTTGGAAGTATGTAGGGTTGTTAATTTGATATTTTCGTATATGTAGTAGGATTAGAATGATTTAGTTGAGTGTTTTGGAACCCTTACTTGTTGACAAAATTGGAAATTTTGTTAATTTCAACTAATTATATCAATTGTATGTTTATGGGAGCTATAGTATACTAGTTAGTTAACTTTGTGCAATTGATATATTGATTGTGAATTTGTATTGTTAATTAGTATAATGTTAGGATGTTTGTAAGTACGTAGTAATTTTGATTCGATAAATTCGTATATATACACTAGATTATGAAGATTTAATTAAGTGTTTTGAGACTATTTGGTGATTATATTAACGTAAAATGCATGTTATAAATCTAATAATTGTAGACGTGTCAGGCTAATCATATAATTATGAATCCCGATCGTTCATGGATGTACCGTCGCATAGTGAATGGCAGAATACAGTCTAGTTTTGTGGAAGGGGTTGAATCCTTCATCACTTTTGCGCTTACACAAACTACTTGTTTGAGTGGGGGGAAGATGAAGTGCCCTTGCAATGCGAACAAATGTAGGAATAAACAATTTTTTCCTCCTGAAACGGTAGTGGAGCACTTGAAACGTAAGGGGTTCGTGTCTCAGTATGAGGTATGGTGTTATCATGGTGAGACACGAGCACCGTTCATGGATTATGAGCATCTCTCAAAGCGTAAAAGGAAGGAGAAAACTGTTATCCGAAGTACTCAAAATACGTCTACATCTGATGCTAATTATGATCATGAACGGATGGAGCAAATGGTGTATGATGTTGCGGGTCCAAAGTTCATGGACACCAGGGAGCCAGTAACCGAGGGGGATGTGGAGGAGCCTCTGAATCTTGCGGATTAGGTGTTCTTTGACTTGCTGGAATCAGCAAAGAAGCCGATTTATCCGGAATGTAGGCTGAGCGAGTTATCTTTGTTGGCTCGGCTAATGAGTTGTAAGGCTAATGGCCAGCAATTTGAAGCGAGCTTCAATGAATGGGTACAAGTAATGTCGGATCTTTGTCCGGAAGAAAATCTAGTTCCCACCAACTTTTACCAGGTGAAGAAAAAGATGCGGGGGATGGGGTTGCCCATGGAAACCATAGATTGTTGTGAGGATATGTGCATGATCTATTGGGGGGAGGATAAAGATCTACTGAAGTGCAAGTTCTGTGGTAAGGACCGGTACAAGCGTTACAAGGAGGGGGCTGCAAAGAAACGTCAGAAGAAAAATCTACCACATAAGAAAATGTGGTATTTTCCTCTAGCACCTCGTTTGAAGAGGTTGTACGCTTCAAGTGCTTGTGCCGATAAAATGCGGTGGCACAAGGAGCGAGTAATCCCGGAAGAGGGTAGAATGGAGTAGCCATCAGACTCACCCACATGGAAACAGTTCGATAAGACCTACCTGGAGTTTGCAGCCGAGCCTAGAAATGTACGCTTGGGGCTTTGTACGGATGGTTTTAACCCGTTTGGAAATGACCGGAAGTACTCTTGTTGGCCAGTCATACTGACACCGTACAACCTGCCCCCCGGTGAGTGCATGAAGGAACCATTCATGTTCTTGACTGTGTTGGTGCCCGGGCCAGATGATCCATCACAGAAGCTGGATGTGTTCTTGCAGCCCCTAATCAAGGAGCTGATTGAGTTGTGGGAAAATGGTATCCCGGCATATGATGTGTCAAAGAAGAAGAACTTTACATTGAGAGCAGCATTACTGTGGACCGTGAGTGATTTTCCTGCGTACTCCATGCTATCTGGAAGGAAAACCGCGGGCTTTAATGCATGTCCACATTGTATGGAAGACACTGATGCATTTAGACTGAAGGAGAGCGGAAAGGAATGTTGGTTTGACTGTCATCGTAGATTTCTACCAAAGGACCATACATTCAGGAAGAACAAGACTCAATTCTTGAAAAATAAAGTAGTGAACAAAGGCGCCCCGAGACAACTTATCAAGTGTAAATACTTGCGGAGATAGATAGGTTGGGTCTTATGAAAGTGACTGAAGTTGGGTCGGATAAGCATAACGAGAAAATTAGCAAAAATTGTGGATGGAAGAAGAGAAGCATCTTCTGGGACTTGCCTTATTGGAGCAGTCTTCTTATACGTCACAACTTGGATTTCATGCACATTGAGAAAACGTGTTCGAGAACTTATTCAACACGATTTGCAACATTCCCGGAAAAACAAAGGACACCCCTAAATCTAGAGCCGAGTTGGATACATTGTGTAAAAGGCCCGAGTTGACAAAGCAGAATGATAAGGGGCAGTGGCCCAAGGCATGCTACACAATTGACACTGAATCTAGGAACAAACTATTTGATTGGGTGAGGGGATTGAAGTTCCCCGACAATTACGCCTCAAAGTTGGGGCGGTGTGTGGATGTGAAGCGGACAAAGATGTACGGGATGAAGAGCCACTATTGTCATGTGTTCATGGAGAGGCTTCTCCCTGTTGCATTTCGAGAAATGCTACCTAAACCTGTATGGATTGCGATCACCGAGCTGAGCTTATTTTTCAAGAATTTATGCTCAAGGGTGCTTGACGATGTAGTGTTAGCAAATCTTGAAAGCAACATACCATTGATTCTATGTAAGCTCGAGCGTATCTTTCCTCCGAGCTTCTTTGATTCTATGGAGCACTTGCCGGTTCACCTCCCACATGAAGCGAGGCTTGCTGGACCGGTTCAGTATCGATGGTGTATCCATTCGAGAGGTATGTAATCAAGGCAATCATTTACTTATAAAGTCTGAATTTTCCCAAGTTACATTGTGTTACATCAACATATATGCATCACAGGTACTTGGGAAAATTGAAGAGGTATGTCAGCAACAAAGGCAAGCCTGAGGGATCGATGGACAATGCCTACGTACGAGAGGAAGCTGCAATCTTCTGCTCCTATTACTTTGGGGACCATGTCCCGACGAAGGCATCTAGGCCGTCCAGAAACGCAGACACATTTGAAGTTCAAGAGGATGATGACGTTTCCATTTCAATTTTTAGGGTCTCCGGGAGACCTATTGGAGAAGAAAAGACAGAATGGCTGACGGATAAGGAGCTGAAGGCAGCCACATATTATCGTTTTCGAGACTTTAGGGTCAGACATCTACAGGAAAATGGTCTACAAAATGAAGGAGACACGCAGGCAATCAACTTGGGTGGGGGATGACGAGTGGGCACTGTGGGAGACGTACTGGAATGATCCCTTTGTCCAGGATCAAGCGTACAAGAACAGACAAAATCGTTTGTCTGAGCCGCGAGATGGTACGGGCACTGCCAGACATTACTATGGGTCGCGAGCTGTTGTTACAGATCACGTGATGGAGGTTAGTAAATATGTTGTTTATGACTTGGAATATGATACATAACAGTTTTTTGCTTTCACACCTGTCAACTAACTACTTGTTTGCACATATGTTTTTTTAGGCCAATAGAGGACAGCCGAAGAGTGCTATGTACCACTTCAAGAAGGCTAAGCTGAAGAATGGCATCTGGACTGACGTGAGGGCCGAGCGTATTGCGGTACGTTTCTTTCTTAAGGTTAACATGTGTATTTGAGTATTTTAAAGTGATTCCTAAAATTGCATCTCATTTCGTATGCAACCAACAATTGCAGAGTGAGGTCGAGAGGAGGATGGACGAGAGGATGATCGACGGTCATGAGCTGTCAATTGAAGAGCAAGACCAGATCTTCTTCGAGGTCAACCCAATGGACAACAAGGGTCGAATGTATGGATTGGGAAGTTTGGGCCCTTCCATGAGTTCTGGTAGCTTCTCAGTGTCCCAGGGATCAGGATCACGATCTAATCTCTACACACATGAGCAGGTTCAAGAGATGATGACTCCTCTCCACCAGGAAATAGCTGCGACCAAGGCAGCTTACGAGCAAGTGCTTGAGGAACAGGCTCGTATGGCTCAGCGGATGGACGCTTTGACCCAGATGTTCAGTAGTTCTTCCCAGTCTCACCCACCGCCTCCTCCCGATCATTCTTAGTTACATCACACTTATTATGGATAATTTGACACTATTTCACCTTCTTCTTGTTTCGGATAATTTATAGATAATTTATATTGTTTCGGATATATTAATGCAATGTAATTATTTTGGGTATATTATCTATGATTATATTATGTGAAAAAAACAGGTGAAACGGAAATATTAAAAAAAAAATTTAAAAACAGTAAATTTAGCGACGGAAATAATTCCGTCACTAAATTCACGCATTAAGGCGAATTAGCCCATGGAATTTAGCGACGGAATTATTTCCGTCGCTAAATTCCATACGAATTAAGGGCGAATTAGTTACGGAATTTAGCGAAGGAAATAATTCCGTCGCTAAATTCCGTAACTAATTGGCGACGGATAAGTAATTCGTCGTCAATTCGGACGGACTGGTCAACGGATTAATCCGTCGCCAGTTCGTCGTTATTTAGCGACTGAATACTTATCCGTCGCCAAAAAAAATAGTGACGATTGGTTTGGAGACGGAGGGTTATCCGTCGCTAAATCCGTCGCTAAGGATTTAGCGACGGATCGGCACAGTTTTAGCGACGGATAATTCCGTCACTAAAACTGGTTTTTTTTGTAGTGGGGTGACCACATACCACCGCGGGGGTTGTTTGGAACAACCCTATTGATTGTGTATACTTTTGTATTTTATTTTGGTTTCGTTTGAGGGATAATTTTAGAAAAAAAAACATGTTTTTTTTTAATAAGCTAATTATATTACATGGGCTCACTCGTGATCGAACCTCTTGCATGTAAAAGTTTAAAATAAAACATGTGTCTGTTACTAATTAACAAGTCGGGTACGGTAGGATCCTATTTTTACATTTTTTATAGTTAACATAAATAAACACTCAATGATATAATATTGAATGAAGAAGGACTACCGACCGACACCATGATCAACGTTATTCACATAAATTTAACTACTTTATTTTCTCGATTAATTTATTTTAACACCCCCTCTCTTTTTGTTATTAAAAGTAAACTATAATGTGGCATCGTCACGGGTTAGTACTAGTGTGTGTGTGTGTGTATATATATATATATATATATATATATATATATATGGATGGATTGGACGAATGACTACCCTTGTAACCTCGCTTAAGAATATTCTAGATCGATTCTATTAAAATTCTAGTGATACTTCTTTGAGTATTACCGGTCTTATAACTTTTGCATTTGTGGCGCAATCATTGGCACTTGTAGTATAGTGTATTTAATGACTGATAAGCAATATTTACAAGTTTTAAGGATGGCCGTGCATTATTTACTATAATAGTGCCTTCTAGAGACCAGCATAGATCGAATATCGAATGAGATAGACATAGAGGGTCATTTTTACTTCATTTGCGAAAACATCACGTAGTGAAGGGTAGCTTAAGAATTATATTTATCACTTATCAGTTTGTTCATCAATTAGAAAAGCTACCACCTTATCAAGAGAACCTCTAATTCTTCACAATGTCGAAATTGATAATGTATGAATTGGAATTTGATACTAAGCAACAATTCGACATAAAACACCGGAGGTAAAGTTGATGCTAATGTTATTTCTAGTAAATTATATTTTTATAATCCACCGAGTATTAAGGCGATATATCAACATATAAAATAATAAATTTACAAAAACTAGTCTCGAACTATTCTAAGAACAATTCATGATCCAAACTAATCGAGTCTTGAACAAAGCTACCACTTCCAATGTAGCCAACATAACTCTGAGTCGTAGAGAGTAAAAAAAACTAGACACATATCGGAATAATAAGTGTGAAACAAGAGATGCTCATATTATGCTTGAACGAGTTCTATTTTTCTTAGTTACTCATAATTCTTCGTATTACAATGATTTTTTAAGCACGTAATTTCTTAGTATTAGAATGGTTTTTTTTTTTCCCCTTCCTTTGAAGCTCCTAAATTTCTTGTTATGAAATAGGATAGTGTACAATGCGGTTAGTCTAGAAACATATGACAATACTCAATATATTTAGTGTCTATAATCCAATTTCTTTGTGATATAGACGCATGAGTAAGTTTTCTAAGAAACACACTTTAGATATAGACATAGAAACATAGTTTCTATATATTACATATTAACCCCAATAAAAAACCACTTGCCAAAAACACCCCAACCCAAGGGCAATAAGGTGGGTCGGACCGTCTATGATACGGATCGGTATATATATGCTAGAAACCAGCAGAAATAATCACAAATCGCCATTTACATATGTGCTTCTTTCTCTCACTACTTTCTCTCTCTAAATTCTCAAGAGAAAAAGCTCGATTCAACCGTGAATTCATCGGAAAAATGCTACAATCGATCGATCGACAACGTTAGCTGCTATTTCTCCAGGAATCTGCTGAAAAAATGAACGACAAAAAAGGTTAGACATGATTCGAACGAATTTGTGATTTTTTTCAACGTTTTCAACCGATTTAATCGAGAAATCAAGCTATATAGTTGATATTATAATTGATTACAGTCTGATACATAGTTGATTCATGTTTCGAATGATAAAATAACTTTGAATCCACATAGATCTGAAAAAATCAAGCTAGAAAATTTGTAGATCTAGAACTATTTATCTATATTTTCGTGTTTTGGTGGTAACTCATTGATGTTGTTATTGTTTATGCATTCACAAGGTGTAACCATACTTGCATAAGAATCAGACGGTGTTTTTATTCAAGATCTGACCTCAATCATCAACTCAGATCTGAAAAAATAAGGTATACAACGTTTTTATGTTAATTCCTGTATGTGCTATGTTTTCAAGAATATTACCTATGTTCTCTGGAAAATGTCCTATGTTTTCATTCAAAACCTGACAGTCATTTTGTGCTCTATTTTTCGACATGTTATTTTGAATTCTGTTTTTTTACTGTATTTCCTATGTTTTTACGTATATGTACTATATTCTCACCAATATACTATGTGTTTTCAACAATAACTACTATGTTTGCTAGAAAATAGTCGCTCATTGTTATGCATTCACAAGTTGTAATCATGCTTGCATAAGGATCGGACAGTGTTTTCTATCAAGATCTGAACTCAATCATCAACTCAAATCTGGAAATAAAATGTACACAACGTTTTCTATGTTCTTTCATGTATGTGCTATGTTCTCAATAATATCACCTATGTTCTCTAGAATATGTCCTATGTTTTCATTCAAAATCTGATAGTCGTTTTGTGCCCTGTTTTTCGACATATTATTTTGAATTCTGTTTTTTACTGTATTTCCTATGTTTTTACGTATATGTACTATCTTCTCACCAATATACCCTATGTTTTCAACAACATCTACTATGTTTGCTATGAAATAGTCGCTCATTGTTGTTGTTGTTGTTGTTGTATTTACAAGGTGTAATCATGCTTGAATAAGGATCGGGCGGTGTTTTCATTCATAATCTGACCTCAATCATCAACTCATATCTGGAAAAAAAAATGTATACAACGTTTCTATGTTCTTTCATGTATGTGCTATGTTCTCAAGAATATTACCTATGTTCTCTGGAATATGTCCTATGTTTTCATTCAAAACCTGACAGTCGTTTTGTGCTCTGTTTTTTGACTATATTATGTTGAATTTTGTTTTTTTACTGTATTTCCTATGTTTCTATGTATATGTGCTATCTTCTCACCAATATATCCTATGTTCTCAACAATATCTACTATGTTTGTTATGAAATAGTTGTTTATGCATTCACAAGGTGTAATCATGTTTTCATAAGGATCTGACGGCGTTGTTTATGCAGTCACATGGTTATTAAATGCATCAACTTGAAGAAGAAGAAGAAAAGTTATTCAAGTAACAAACTCAGAAGTGTTGAAACTTATACGACAAAGTGTTGATGAAAGGATTGGGGGGGGGGGGGGGGGCAAGAGCATTGGCGAAGAAGGGGAATGTTGAGTTAAATGCAACAGATGAACAAAAGAGATAATGAACATAAAATTAAGTAGATAGAGATCAAGAAGAGGTTTGGAAAAAGACAGAAGAAATAGTGTTATATGTTCCTTTTTTTTTTACAGATGTATGAACATTAGTACAACATGTAATCGAATTATATAGGTTCCATTTTGAATATAATCTTGGCTTTTGTATTATGATTTTATATGTTGTGAATGATCTAGGTTCTGTTTGAATATAATCTTATTTTTTGGATCCTTTTTATGATTTTTAAATCTGTTGAGTTCATGGTCTTTACAAATTGTTGAGTTCATGGATGAATATGTTGATACCATAGACGATTATGTTTATAACATGGACTAATATTGTTTACCAAACCACCTATGTTCTCAACCAAATCACATACGTTCTCAACCAAATCACCTATGTTAATATCCCATGATTGCCGTGTAGTAATTGCAGCTCTGTCAACATGAAAATCTTATGTACATGTATTACATATGTTCTCTACATGGAGTTTGAATATTTCAAAGGCATTGTATTTCAATGTTATTTATTCATCCATGATCTCAACATATTCATTCATGATCTCAACATATTCATCCATGTTTTATACATTTACAACCATGTTCTATGTTGCTTAGATACTCAGATATGTTCCCAACTATTACATCCATATTTTCAACATACTAATCAATGATACCAAAACACAAGATTAGATATTGACACAAAGAAAAAACATATGCTACGCTATTTTTTCTGTCTCCTCTTTCTAGCAGCCCTCTCCACCTGCTCATCTGTTGCATTTAAACTCAGTTCATAAAATCAAACCATATAATTTTTCAAGGCTGCCACATATTAGTCTTTTTTTTTTTAAGAACAACATGCTCCTCCTCATCTTTGTCTGCTTTAAACTTAATAGACACAACATGTGTCATGCACCCTCTTCCCATGCCACACTCTCAAACTCACATCATTAGACTTGAATATCTTGCCCTTATTTGCCCTACACTTCTTCTCTAAAACAACACCTATATACATAAAACAAAATAATAAAAAAAATCTATGTTACCAATCATTTTTTTTCTATGTTCTCAGCCATATATCCCATGTTACCACTACAAGAATTTCGCTATATAGCGACGGATAGGGTCCGTCACTATATAGCGACAAATCGGTCCAATTTAGCGACGGATAGAGCGAATCCGTCGCTATTTTTTGTTGACTATTGATTTTTATAAAAAAAAGAAAATAGGAATTTAACGACGGATAGATTATCCGTCGTTAAAAAAGTAATTTAAAAAAGAAAATTAAAAAAAACTAATGACGGATAAATCTATCCATCGCTAACTAGCGACGGATAGCTATTTGTCACTAAAACAGACTAAAAAATGGGCAGAAGCCCTTCTTCTTCCCCATTTCTATTATGCTTCTTCTTCTCCATTTCTCTTCGCCAAGTTTCCAACTCCGACCAAAACTCCACCATTCCGGCCAATCTTGGACTCTTTTCGAAGCTCGTTCAACAAGGAACTCGGGTGGCCCTTCAATTTCATCCTTCTTCGGCTATTTTTCCCGTAATTGAAGGTATTAGTCTAAAATCCTTACTTTTCTAAATTCGGAATTTTTGTTAATTTCGAGCAATTGTATGTTTTTAGACTCATCTACTAGCTAGTTTAGCTTATATTAAGTAGTGGGTTAAGCTTGAGATGGTGCAATTGATTGATTTATTGTGAAATTGATTTGTTAGTATCACGTTAGGATGTCTGTAAGTATGTATGGTATTTAATTGATGTTTGTAGTAGGATTAGTGAGATTTGGTTGAGTTTTTGGAGACCATTTAGATTATTTAGTGATTTTGGTGGTTGTAGTATAATTGGCTCGTATTAACTTAGAAAGAATTACTACTGTTTTAACTTATAATTCGTAATTGTAATGGAAATTTAAAATTTATAAAAAAAACTTTAAACGTAAAATGCATGTAATACATGAAATTTGGAACGTATTATAATTAACAATGCAATTATAGCCAGGAATTGGAATTGAGTTAAAATTCAATATGTAATGCGTATAGTTATAAATCTAATAAATTCAGACGTGTCAGGTTAATCATCCAATGAATCCCGATCGTTCATATATATATATATATACATATATATATATATATATGTGTGTGTGTGTGTGTGTGTATATATATATATATGTATATATACATATATATATATATTCATGTATATATACATATATATATATATATATATATATATATATATATATATATATCTCTGTGTGTGTGTGTGTGCGTGTGTGTGTATATATATATAGTTGGGAAATTTCTTGAGAAATTTGTTAGGAATTTTTTGTAAGATATTTTGTAAAGAATATCTATTTAGTTTTGATCAGCAACATGATGACTTATCTTAGTCTCAGAAAGGTGATTAGTACTCTTGGTTCACTTGAACATTGTAAAAGAGGAAACCCACTAAGTATGATAGTCTAGCTAATTTTGTATAGGATGTTAGGTCTCAAAATGTAATTTTTATTTTATGAAGAGAAGACCAAGAAGAAGACATCCAAAGTAAAACTTCAACGACATTGAAGACTTGAAGAAAACTGCACAAGATTACTGAATCTGTTGTTCAGATATCTTAGCCAGATATCTTGAAGACACGAATAGTTTCAAACAAACTGTGTCACAAGAGATATCTGAGAAATAAGAGACATATCTGAAAACAAGGAAAGTGTCCACAGATATCTATTCTCAGATACCTTGAGCATTAACCACGTTTCTGAAAAAGGAACATATATATTGCAAACAAAGTTGTTTCAATAAATACAAGTGGTATCTGAAGATTAAAGATAAGGACGTGCAAAGAATCAGATAACACTAGTCTCTGATACAAAGCATAGTTCCGTTGACACTACAGGACAAAAGTATAGTACAATGAATTTAATGCACGGACAGAGATGTCTGAATAAAAGCAACGGCTTTCCGAGAAGAAGACAAAACTGCATAAGATACTATACAGGATATCGATAGTTCGAATTTGAGCCTAACGGATACTATTCAAACGGTACTCAAATTCATCTATAAATATCAACACTTAGACTGCTTGAGAGAACACACAGAACCTTAGACACACGACATAACTTGAAAACGCTGAACGTCTTACTCTCTCAAAGCAACTTACTTACTCACAAAGCTTTCTGTTGCGACCAAAGCTTTTGATCTTGAGTAAACATTGAAGTTCTAAGTGTCCTGATCCTAAACAAGCAAAGCTATCTGTGAAGGAGTTGAATCAAAAGATCAACTATCTGAGATTCATTCTTTTGAACAGATATCATAAGACTTGGGTCAGTAAAATCGAACAAGATACCATACGCTGTAAAGTGTATTAAGTAACTTGGTTCACAGATCTGACAACTCAAACAAAAACCAACACCATAACTGGCGTGGAGTACAGGAAGTACTTAGTTTGAAAAATCAGGGAATAACTCCAAGGTTACCGGAGTATAGGAAGTACTTGATTTGGGAAAACTAAGGAATAACTCCAAGGTTATTGAGTATAGGAAGTACTTTGCTTGGGAAGCTAGGGAATAACTCAAAGGTTTCTGAGTATAGGAAGTACTTGGCTGTGAAAGCCGGTGAACAACTCAGGGGGAACATTTGGTTGGGAACCAATTTTTAAGAATCTTAGAATAGGATTATTGTAAGGAGAACTCAATTATCTGTTCTAGTGAATTCTAGGTCTCTGATAGACCGAAGTGGATTAGTTGGAGGATTACGCCACCTCCAGATACCACTATACTTGCTGTGTTATTTACGCTTCAGATTTACATTGAGAACACACACACATATTAACTTGTTTACGCACTTATCTTTATTAAGTCTTCCGACTTTCGATTCTAAGTATCAGATATCTATTCAGATATCTGAGAAATAGTTGTTATCGACAAAAGTTTTTAAAAGACTATTCACCCCCCCCCCCTCTAGTCTTTTACTTTGCCGTTATCTGGACCAACAAGTGGTATCAGAGCAGAAGGTTCACCAGCCTTACCTTGAACCTAGATCCCAGAGATAGGTGAAGGAACTTTGTCCACTATTGAGGACTATTTAACTTGTGTGTTAAGTGTGCGGTATGTCTACGAGTGATGCACTGTTCTCAAACCGGAGAACTACGAGAAATGGAAAAATAACATGATGCTCCACCTTGAAGCCATAAGTGACGAGATGATCGAAGTAATAAAGAATGGCCCATAGTCATTCAACAACTTAAGCAAGTCATGGAGGTTTGAGTGGAAGAGCAGAGATCAAAGTGAAGGATCTTTACAAGCAGATCGTCGACTAGTGGAAGATCTCTGGTCAAGTTATTCTGAACCAAAGCCAGAGAACTACGGACATCGGAAGATGCCAAGAGGAATCATCTGGATGGTCAAGCTCGTAACATCATCATCGGATCGACACGAGCACATCTGATTAAAGCGTGGGGTGCTAAAGCATGAGTTGCACTGGCAACCGATTGAAGAAATATGTGCGGGCAGAAAACCAAGGAAAACAAGTTCAAGTTCTAAAGTTGAAATTTCAAAACTTCAAACAAGGTCCCACTGAAACTCTGGAAGAACTTGATTTCGGGTTTACCACTCTCATGAGTGATATGGCGACTTGGGAAAGCATTAGATACTCTCGATCGGAGAAGATTAAGACTATTGTCGAAGTCTTAACCACAAGGAGCATACTAAATTCTTTTATTTTAACCAAGGTATGCCAAATATCACTCGATGGAACTTTCTCTCATCTTGCTCTTGTTGACTATGAGACAACTCGGAGAGAACAAACAAGCGAAAAGTTGCGAATGTTGCTCTAGTTACTCAAGGAACTTCGAAAGAAGAAAAGTAAGGAGGAGGCGAGGATGCTCTTCTTGCCAAAGCAAATGAGCAAATTTGTCGGTCGAGAAATTGAGAAGAAGAAAAGCGAAGTGAAAAAGCGTCTGGCTCAAACTATCAACGACAAAAATATGCAAAGCTCATTTGAACAAGCCCATTTCGAGAAAGCATCATGTCTTGAGGAAGCGAAATTGGAAACGATATCTTTCTATTGTCGTAAACACAGCCACTTCAAGAAGGATTGTCACCGCCTCGCCTCAACAAACTAAGGACAAAGCGACAAGAAAGATAGAAGAATCTTGAAAGAAGCGAAAGCTTTGTTAGCAAGAAAGAAAGAAAATCCAAATTCAATGGATGCTCTAGACGTTGAGACAGATTCGAAGATGACAATTCAGATGACTCAACCTTACCATCACCGTAATTATGTGGAGTTACTCATGATATAATCGACTTGACCTCAAGAAGAATGAAATGTGTGGAGTTCTTTGAAATTGTGGACGACATCTCCAACATAGAAAACTGTCTTATGGCTGATGAGGTAACACATACTTCTTGCTACACTTATGAAAGTGATGAAGAGGAAATAAAAAATCTAGAAAATCTCAGGAAAGAACTTGACATCTATGAAAGAGAATTTCTAATGATCCGAGCTAGAGCCGAAAACCTTGAAGAAGAAAAGAATTCTCTTGAAAAGGAAAATTCTCAATTAGTTAAAGAATCTGAGAGAAAGGATGCTGAAAATGCATTTCTCAAAGCTCAGATATCTGAGACTGAAAAGTCACATGAAGAAGCAATGGCTGAGTTACGCGGAACTCAAGAAGAAAGAATTATATTTTCAATCTTATGCCAAAGCTAGTGACACTCTTACTGAAGTACAATCTTACTTAAGAGATCCTTCAGAAAAGAAAGGACTTGGGCTGAATACACAGTGTTGGTCCAGATAACGGCAAAGTAAAAGACTAGGGGGGGTGAATAGTCTTTTAAGACTTTTGTCGATAACAACTATTTCTTAGATATCTGAATAGATATCTGATACTTAGAATCAGAGTGCGGAAGACTTAATAAAGATAAGTGCAGAAACAGTTAATATGTGTGTGTGTGTGTTGCTGAAATGTAAATACAGAAACGTAAATAACACAGCAAGTGTAGTGGTATCTGGAGGTGGCGTAATCCTCCAACTAATCCACTTCGGTCTATCAGAGACCTAGAATTCACTAGAACAGATAATTGAGTTCTCCTTACAATAATCCTATTCTAAGATTCTTAAACAATTGGTTCCCAACCAAATGTTCCCCCTGAGTTGTTCCCGGCTTTCCAACCAAGTACTTCCTATACTCGAAACCTTTGAGTTATTCCTAGCTTCCCAAGCTAAGTACTTCCTATACTCAATAACCTTGGAGTTATTCCTTAGTTTCCCAAATCAAGTACTTCCTATACTCGGTAACCTTGAGTTATTCACGATTTTTCAAACTAAGTACTTCACATACTCCACTTGATTATGGTGTTGGTTTTTGGTTTGAGTTGTCAGATGAGCTTCTTAATAACTTTTCAGTTAATCAGATAGCTCTGTGAATCAAGTTACTTAATACACTTTACAGCGTATGGTATCTTGTTCGATTTTACTGACCCAAGTCTTATGATATCTGTTCAAGAGAATGAATCTCAGATAGTTGATCTTTTAATTCAACTCCTTCACAGATAGCTTTGCTTGTTTAGGATCAGGACACTTAGAACTTCAGTGTTACTCAAGATCAAAAGCTTTGGTCGCAACAGAAAGCTTTGTGAATAAGTAAGTTTTGCTTGTGACACAGTTTGTTTGAAACTATTCGTGTCTTTAAGATATCTGGCTAAGATATCTGAACAACAGATTCAGTAATCTTGTGAAGTTTTCTTCAAGTCTTCAATGTCGTTGAACTTTCTGCTTGGATGTCTTCTTCTTGGTCTTTTCTTCATAAAATAAAAATTATATTTTGAGACCTAACATCCTATACAAGATTAGCTAGACTATCATACTTAGTGGTTTTCCTCTTTTACAATGTTCAAGTAAACCAAGAGTACTAATCACCTTTCTGAGACTAAGATAAGTCATCATGTTGCTGATCAAAACTAAACAGATATTCTTTACAAATATCTAACAAAATTCCTAACAAATTTCTCAAGAAATTTCCCAACAAATTTCCCAACAAATTTCCCCCTTTTTGATCAGTCAACGATGACTATCTTCCCTATTACAAATCTGGATGAGGAAACAATCCACCACTTAATCATTTCTTAAGATCTTTCAATTCATATAATTAAGTGCAGAAAGTAGACATCAACCAAATCACAAGGTGTGATCTTTGCTGACAAGTTATCTTTTATAGAATACTATCCGAGTAAGTTCTTGGATAAGTTACAAATAAAGATTACAGATAACTTCAATACATGATACAGTTAAGCTCAGTCAGCAAAAATACAAAAACTACATAGTAAATTAGGACAACAGGAGTAACCAAGCTCCAAGTAAACATCCTAATAGACTAGTCTTCAAGTCTTCAATCTTCAAGTCTTCAACAGTATTTCTATGGATCAGTCTGCAAATTTCCTATCTCCAAACCTTTTGATGCCATCAGAATAATCATAGAGAAGAGTTCTGACGAGCATCTACGTGTCTCCGCAAATCCACAGACCTCTTTGTAGGTTTTGGTAGGATTTTCTTGACAAAATGCTTGACCCATGTACTTTCCCCACTTCGGGCATGCTCTATTACGATATCTGAAAGCTTGAAGTATTCGTAGATAATCTTGGATATCCGATGTCACCCTTGTATTGATCTTACATCGGATAGAGCGACTCATGGGTTCCACAACAAGTCTTGGTCTTGTGCTGTTCTGTGATATTCGAATTTTGTGCACATCATCTAGCTTTCCATATGGACAATCATCAGAGAGGTCCTTCTTCATGGCTTCTCTTGACAACTTCAAAATCCAACCATGCTTTGATGTGATTGGTGTTGATCAAGGTAGGTTTATCCTTTCTCCATGCCATGAGTTGTTTATGGATTGGTTCTGGAAATCCTGAATTTACCAAAAGATGCTTAAGTTCCAGAATCCAATAGCCATTCTTTTGATTGATGCACCTGTAGACAGAGGAATCATTGTCATACTTCACATACTCTATTTTGGCTTCTTCTGGCCTGAGTGGAAGTTGACATTGTCTTTGCTCAGCTCTCAGTCTGTTCCTTCTCTGTCTTGAATTTTCTTTGGGGTTGTTGCTTGAAGAACCACCACCCTGGATAGACTTGGTATTTCCAGAGGGTGTTTTAGCTGCTAGTGGCTTTGCAGCTATGGGCTCAGTTAGGCTTTCAATTTTCCTTTTCTTGTGAAGAGGAGCTTCATCTTCATCAGATTCTTCATCATCATCAAGATTGAATCTTGTGTGATTTTTACAGCCTTCTTCATTGCCCAGGGACTTGATTTGACCTTCTTCTTCTTCTTCTTCAGAAGATTCATCAATCCCTCTAACTTGTCTTCTCCTTGGAGCCTTGGTACTCCTTGGAGGTTTCTGTGCCATGGCCCTTGTTACCATTTTGGTTCCTTGATGGGTTTCGGGAAGGCTAGGCTAGAGGAGGTTCATTGATTACGAGTGGTGGTGGGAAGTTTTCTTCTTCCTTTCGAGCCGCTGACTCAGATTTCTTCGTGTTTTCTTCTCCTTCTTCCCATTCCCCCTGACTTTGAGGTCCAGATTTGTACTTTCTTTCCCCCTTAGTCATTGTTGGCTGACTCAGTCTCATAAAGGAATCTGAGAGAGAGTCAAAATGCCCTTGTAAATAGTTATAGGCAGTGACCAACTTCTGAAGTTCTGCTTTGAGCTCCTGATTTTGCTTGATAAGTCCATTGTCCTTATCAGTGAGCTCGCTTGATGGGCTAGGATGGCATCTGCTTTTCAAAGGTGTAACTTGCCTCTTGAAGAGCTTTTTCAGCTAAAGACGCATCATCGTCCCTTATCATTCCCAGATCTTTCTGAGCAATGACTATGCTAGTTGTTCTCTGAGTGATGAGCTCAGTGAACTTTCTCATTTCAGAGGGGACTGAGGCAATTACTTCCTTGTTCTGTGAAGACATCTCCTTGTTCAGAGTAGCCAGTACTTGGTACCTGTTCATGTATTCATGGGAGTGGACGTTTGGCGGTTTCTTGAATATTGTAGGAGCAATCGACTTCCTTTTCAAGTGAGAAACCGCTAAATGTTCATTGCGGTTGTTCGCCAAAGTCTTGTCTTCTTCATCATCGAGTGATCAGCCGGTGATCTTCATCCTCTTGGACATTTTCATCGATTGTCGAGTCCGGCAACCATCTCGGAGATTGGTTTCTTTCCTTTACGGGAGGAGGATGGTACTTCTTTGAAGATGATGCGACCTTAGCATCATGCTTGACTTGAATACTTCTTGATGTCGAGTTCTTTGGTGATCTCTTGCCTGACATCCCGTAGCTCTTTAACTTCAGAGTAAGCAATCATTTCTTCTAAGTATAGATCTTGTAGTTGATCAATCTTATCTCTGGATTTAGCTATTTGATCTTCCAATTGAAGATGGAGCTGTTGTTCTTCTTCCAACAGTTGTCTGAGTTGAGTAGATCTGGTTTGAGTGTTTAGTATTTTCTGAGGTGAGTAACTGCGTGTTGGTTAGAAGATGGATGAGTAGATTTCTGAGGTGATGAAGACGGAGATTTCTGTGAAGTCATCTCAATTTGCTTTTCAGTAGCTGAGGCATTGTTTCTCTGTGAAATTCCTCCGGTCCCTGGTGCAGGGGCATCATCATCATCCTTTTTGTCATTATCATCCTCTTGGTGATGGTCAGTGGGAGGTTCATCAAAATAATTTTCATTCATTTCTTCCTCCTCATCATCTTCAGATACAAGATTGATCACTTCCGGGATAGTGATCTTCTGCCCATTAACTTCTTCTTGTTCAGAAGGTATAAATTGCGATGCAGGCGGGGCGGCTTGAATGCCATCTGTAATCTTGTCTGACCATCTGCCTGTTCAAAGGCATATATTAAACTATGCGCCACTTCTCTGGAAAAGTCCTTTGTAGTAGAGTCGCAACTGTATATTGTTCTGTAGGGAACATTGCTTGGACATATGTTTCCAGGTCAAGAGCTCGTGCTCGTCTGGTTGGTTGATCAGTGATTCTCAATATTTCAGAGAGATCAGAGCACCTTAACTTCTGCCATTTCTTGAAGCATTGAATATGCTTTGGCAGGGTGTGAGCTTTGAAGAAGTGAAGTAGGTCCCTTGCCTCTTCAATGGGAACCTGCTTTGCATCTGTTTGAGCCTGAAAGAAAGAGTTTTGAGTGAGTTTCAAAACTTTTGTAGATATCTGAGTAGAAGTGTAGTTTAGTTTCTGAGTTACCTGAGTAAGTATTTCAGGCTCAGAGACTTGTTCTACTGAGACAATTGGTGTCTCAGATATCTTGTTGTGAGGTTGAGACTTGGAAGTCTGGTCCTCATCAACCTTTCTTTCTTGAACCTGAGAGAAATACAATACTTAGGAAATAGTTTGAAAGAATCTATGCATAAATATGCTTTTAATGAATTATGATTTGAGCTACTTACTTCCTCAACAGAAGCTCAGTTCATTTTCTCGAAACTTGTGCGGTTCGGTGTTCTTTCAGTGATCTTGACTTGGGGCTTCATCAATTTCCATTGATCAGGGAAGTCATAACTTTATCCTTGCATTTCTACTTACGAAATAGCTTTAAGTAGAAAGTATTGAATATTAGAAGAGATAAAGATAACCCAGATGAAGAATACTTGTCACTTGATTGTCATATACCTTCAAGTTTGAAGGCTCAGTGATGTATTCTTCAGAAACCTTGTTGGTCTCTGGATTTGTCTATGGCATTTCTGCCTTATCTTCTTCCTTCTCAGTTGGAGCTGTTAGAAACATTTAATCATGAATAAGCACATAAACATTTTCTTGAAAAATTAGTGCTCTTTAAGAATCATTTACACAGCGTGCTCGATTTCTCAAGAGTTGAGGTTGAAGGACCTCTTTTTGATGGTTGAAGCAAGCTTCTCGGCTTCCTCTTGTTTACTGCGTTTCTTTCAACTGTAACAAAGAAATTCTTATGAGGTAACAAGATTTATAAGTATAAAATTTTTCACAAGGTAAGAGTTAAATCAGTCATTTACCTGAGCAGTTTCAGGCTGATTGGTCTCTGGAACTTGTGACCTTTCTATACATTGGTCGTCTTGTCCCAGTGCAGTTTCTTTGTTTGAAGTTTCTGGTACTTCACACCTTTCCTGAGTATGCAACTCAGTTGCCTCCCCTGGTTGATCATTCTGAGTAGATGTCTCAGTTTGATCCCTCTCAGTGAGTTGGGGAACCTGCTCATTTGCAGGATTTTCTTGACATCTTGTATTCTTTGGTAATTCGAAATGGAGTTCATTTACCATTTCATCAACAACTTGTGGCTGTTGTGGTTGTTGTGTTTGTGGTTGTTGTGGTTGTCTGGAAGCAGAAGATTGATCAGTAGAATGTTCTTCCAGATTTTTAGATGTGGCGTTTCCATCAGCATCTGCCAGCACTAAAATACCACTCATCAGGGCTTTGTGAAGTTGTTCAAGAGAAGCATTCCCTGATGATGTGTTTGCACCAACAACCTTTGCTATAGTCTCAGCAACCTGTGGTGTAGGTTCTTCTTCAGATACCTTATCACCAGTTACTTTTTCAGTAACCTTAGCCCTCTTTGTTCTTTCTAGGACTTGAGAGATGACTAGTTCATCATCTTCATCGTCAGAGCTCTCATCAGCATTGGGAACTGATTGGTCCATTATTCCTGCGGTTTCTGCAGATGGGGCTTGGTGCTTTTCACCACTCTTGGCAGCATTTATGAGTTCATCAGCAAGGCTTTCTGCATTAGTCGCAACATTTCTGAAAGCACTTTCTCTTGCTGAGTCTACTTGTTCAGTAGTTGATAACTCTTTTGCAGCATTGATGAGTTCATCTACCATTATCAGTTCATCGGCAGTGCCTGCAGATATCTGAGAATTGACAACCTCTTTGGGTGTGTCATCTAATTTGCCAGCAGACTTCTTTCTTGAAGTTCTGGGCTTCTTGGTCGCAACCTTTTCTTCAGATATCTTTTCAGACTTTCGCTTCTTAGGACCTTTCTGAGACCCAGTAACCTTTTTCATCAGATTTGTATACTCATATTTGTAGAGTAAGTTACTGTTGGCTATTTCAGCCGTCTCTCTGAGCTCAATGCCAAGTTTTTCCAGCAAGTAGCATATCTTCAGACCATAACCTACTGTGGCCTTTGGCTCAGCTAGTCCTTTGACAATCTTAGGCTCGAAGCCTTGAATCTTCTTCACGAATTTCATGAAGGCGTACTTTCCCCAGTTAAAAGGGTTTTCCAGCCTTTTGTCTTGTTGATTCAGCAAGAACATCATGATCCATCGTTCTTAGCTTATCCATTGACACCTCCTTGTAGACCATCAAAGCATCTGTGAAGAATGCAAGCCAGTACATCCCAGTGAACCAACAGATGTCTGGTTCGGATGTCAGCAAGCTTGAACTCAGTGGGTGTATCTGATTTTTCAAGATCACACACGTCACTGTAAAGTTCTTTAACACCTTCAAGGAGTTCATCATCCTTGGTGTTTATTTCAAAATCCTTTCCAAGATTTTGAACCTCAAACAACTTACAGAAGGTTGTTAAGTCCAGAAGGATTTCCTTTCCTTAGACTGAGGTTTTGATAGACACTATTTGGTGCCTTGGATACACAGAAATAATCACAGGTTGTTGTAAAATTCCAACACATCGAGTGATGAAATTCCACTTGGGCGAGCAGATAGAAAACCCTTGATTTGTGCCTCTTCAAGCATGTCAAGAATCAATTTTCTGTCAGTTTGGTTTTCTATTGCAGCAATGAGGTATTCCTCAACCATGGCACCACCCCAAATCATTCTGTGACTTGAAGTCCAATGGTCAGGATTAAAAACTCCTACCAGTCGATTGTCCACAATAACCAACTCTGGTGCTTGCTTTTCAGCAGTACCAGTGGAGTATTGGGATTTCTGTGTTGAAGTGTTCTTGGAGGCCATCTCTTTATATAGTGTAGGGATTTGGAATTGGTGTTTGAAAGAGATTTGATTTAGTGATTCTTTTCAGAAAAACTTAATCTTGATTTGCAAGAGAAGGATTTGCTATTTTTGTGCAAGATGAAATTTCGGATTAGGCAAAAGTGATTTCATTTGCCAAAATCCAGTTGAATCTCAACAGACAAATACATACAAATTGATTTTTTGTGTACGTATCTGTGATTTGCAAACAGGCGTGAGCAAAAGCTAGTTCGGCATTAAATGCTTAGTGGACCATGTCTGAATTTCAACAGTCCACTATTTACTGTGAATTAATTTCCACCGTACAGATCAATCGCTTAACTTCATCGAGGGTCACCATTGCTTTTTCAGCAATGATCACAATCAGCAAGTGTAATTGTGCCCATTTAATGAATTTTGGCGACTTGCTATCTGAATCACAATTCTGTATGACCAAGGACACTGTTCGCATCTGAATCTGTCTTATACTTAGGATTTTTCCAAGTTTTTCATCAAGATAGAAATAATGCGAGTTTCAAGAGAGTAGTTGACTGCAGATAGTTATATTATTCTCTTTTGTGTTCCCCGTTTATAGAGTGATTCAGATATCTGAGTTCCCGTCTCAGATATCTTAAGCTATCTTTTTCCTCTTTAGCCTTTTTGACTTCTGGATACCCGTTCCAGATTTCTCTTTTCTCTTTTACGGATACGTTCGAGATACCTCTTCTCTGGTTGCCGTTTGATACCTATTCTCCGGTTGCCCGTTCGAGATACTGAACTCTTCGGTTCATTGGTAGTTCCATTAGTCCAAGACTATGTCTTAAGGCTAAGAATCTACTTTCTTGTAGTGGCTTAGTGAAGATATCTGCAAGTTGGTCTTCAGTGCCAATCTTGAGTATCTCTATATTGCCCTTTTCAACATGGTCTCTGATGAAGTGATGTCTAACATCAATGTGCTTTGTTACGGCATGAAATTTAGGATTACGTGTGTAATAGCACTTGTGTTGTCACGAAAATGGGAGTTTTCTTCTCATCGAGTCCATAGTCTTTAAGTTGTTGTTTTATCCACAATTTGTGTTGCACAACAACCGTGACAATATATTATTTCTCTGTGGTAGAAGTTGCAATTGAGTTTTGATTCTTGCTAAACCATGAGATAAGTCTAGTACCGAACCGGCAAGTTCTGAGGGGCTTTTCCTATCAGCGTTGATCCAAAGATAATCGACATCCGAGTACCCCTAAACTCAATCCACTTTCTTTAGGATACCACAATCCTACATCTACTGTACCCTTTACATACCTTAATATTTTCATAGCAATGTTGTAGTGTGTTTGCATTGGATTTGTCTGAAATCTAGCACATACTCCAACGGCATATTGAATATCAGGTCTACTTGCAGTGAGGTAAAGTAGTGAACCTATCAATTTCCTATACTTATGTTCTTCAACACTCTTATCTGATTCAGTATAGGTCATTTTGGTTCCAATGCTCATAGGTATCTTAGCATTCTTTTCAGAAGGCTTAAGATTGAATTTTGTGAGCATATCTTTTGCATACTTTGTTTGACTAATGAATATTCCATCATTGAGTTGCTTGACTTGCAATCCTAGGAAATAATTCATTTCTCCCATCATGCTCATCTCAAACTTGCTTTTCATGAGATTTGCAAAGTCATTACAAAGTTGCTTGTCCTTAGATCCAAATATGATGTCATCAACATATACTTGAACTAAGAGTAGTTTCCCGTCATGATTTAAGGTGAATAAGGTTTTATCAACTTCACCTTTCTTGAAACCACTTTCCAGAAGGTATTTGGCCAAAGTGTCATACCATGCTCTTGGAGCCTGTTTCAGTCCATACAGAGCTTTCTGTAGTTTATAGACCATTCTACTTTCTGAGGAAACTTCAAAGCCAGGTGGTTGCTCAACATAAACTTCTTCTGCAAGTTCTCCGTTTAAGAATGCACTTTTGACATCCATCTGATAAACTTTGAAATTTTTATGAGCTGCAATTCTAGAAAGAGTCTTATTGCATCTAATCTGGCAACTGGTGCATATGACTCGTCAAAATCTAAGCCTTCAGTCTGGGTAAATCCCTTGGCAACCAATCTTGCTTTGTTTCTGGTTATTTCACCAGATTCATTCATCTTGTTTCTGAAAACCCATTTAGTTCCAATCACAGACATTCCTTCTATAAATGGAACTAGTTTCCAGACTTTGTTTCTCTCAAATTGATCCAACTCTTCTTGCATTGCAGAGATCCAGTCTTGGTCTTCTAATGCTTCTTCTATATTTTTAGGTTCAATATTCGAGATGAAACATCCAAAGAGAGATTTAGCATTTTCAGCTACTGCTCTCCTAGTCCTAACACCCTGATTAATTGGTCCAAGTATATCCTTTGTAGGATGATCTTTGATCCATCTCATCATAGGTTTAGTGCTAGTAGGATCAATATCCAAGTGATCTTAATGTGAATCACTAAGATTTTGATTTGATACCTTTTCAGTATCTGAGATATCTGACATATGGGAAATGTCATTGATATCTGACAATTTTTCAGTGTTAGAGATATCTGAAACATGCATTTCAACATTCTTATTTTCAGATACCTCTTCATGATGAAGGTTCTCAGTAACCTGTTCCATTTCTGGAAAACTAATAGGAAATTCCTCATCATGTCTGTGAGTCATCTTGTTGTTACTAGGCTTTTCAAGCTTTTCTACGTCAGAGTCATCCTCACTTTCCATAATGATGTTTCTCCTTTCTGAGGATTCTTCTTTAGAATCCCTCGATAGTTCTTGAACCTTTACGAGATTTCATCATTAGGAGGTGTTTTCTTATTTCCTTCATAGAATACAACGTGGCTGATTCTTCAATTTTCTTTGTTCTTTTGTTGTAAACTCTGTAAGCTTTCTTTGTTGTGGAATAGCCAAGAAAAACACCTTCATCGCCTTTGGTTGAAATGTTCTCGATAATCTTTCCCATTGTTTAGAACAAAACATCTACAAAATACTCTCGGATGTTTGATATTAGGGGTCTACCAACCAAGATTTCATAGGGAGTCTGTCATGGTGTTTGTTTATCAAACATCTGCATTACGAGTGTAAATTTGTGTTACTGCTTCAACCCAATAAATTTCACTTACTTGATTAATCACTAGCATTGTCCTTGCGGCTTCTTTAAGGGTTCATTTTTCCTTTACGCAACACCATTTTGTTGAGGTGTTCTTACAGAGGAAAGTTGGTGTTGTATACCTTTGGTCTGAAACTCCTTTATGTCTTTGGTTGACAAACTCGGTACCATGGTGCATTACGATTGCAGATACCTTGTCATTTTCATGACTTCAAGCTTTTTCACAAGTTTGGTATCTCCACCACGCATCGATTTGTGTTTGAGAAAGACAACCAGTGAATCTTGAGAAGTCATCTACAACAACCAGACCATACTTCTTTCCTGCATAACTAGTTACAGATGATTCAAATAGATCCATATGTAAAAGTTGCAGTGGTCTAACACTAGAGTGTCTGATTTTGGACTTGAAAGAGATCTTAGATTGTTTCCCCATCTGACAGGCAGAACAGATACCATCCTTTCTGAAAGATGTTCTGGTATGACCAACCACTAACTCTTTCTTGGCAAGTCTATTCAGAGTTTTAAAGTTCAAGTGACTCATTCTTTTGTGCCATAACCAGTGCTCTTCTGTGTGACCAGATTGACTCACCATGAGACATTCTTCATTTGTGGCAGATGCCCAATCGGCAACATAAAGATCGCCTTTCCGACCAACTAAGGTATGCTTTGACTCATTGTCAATTAGTTTGCGATGTTTAGCTTTGAATTTTATAGTAAAACCCTTATGCTGGCTCATGCTAAATAGATTATATTTCAAATCCTTAACATATGTCGTCGGTGATTGTTAAAGTCCCCAATTTAGCGTTGCAAATCGAGAGAGGATTTAATTCTCCTCCAAAATCGATATCCGGTCCTGTGTTGCAAGCTTTGTAATCAACCAGTTGCTTTCTCTGTCATGTGCTTTCGCATCCACTATCAAATAGCCATTGTGCTTTGGTCCAGTTGGCATTACGCACACTGAAAGCAGGAGATTAGGTTCTCATATCTTTGATGGAACCGTCGAATTAAAAGTTCTTCCAAGAGGAATCCATTTTGAATGAATTTCTTTGAAATATGCTTTTGTCGGCAGAACGTAAGGAGAATTCTTTTGAATGAATGTTATCATTAGTAAGAATTATTTTCTTCCTTGGTGTGTTCCTAGGTGCTCCATATGATGCTTTCAGATACTGTCAGTTTACGAGTTTGCTTTCACAAACTTAGCCTTCCTTGATTTCTTCTAGCAGCATTGATTTTCATGGCTTGATTTAACTTCCACTTCGATAATTGCTTTGAGCAATTCTAGCTTCGACCATCGTTCTTGCTCCTGTTTGTACTCATGAGCAAGTTGTTTTCCGATGCCTTTGTAGCCAATACCGTTTCGAGCACTTGAAGCTATCTGAGATCTTTTCTCAGCAGCTTTGCTAGTCTCTGGTTGATCCAATTTATTTCCTGAAAAAGTGACATGGGAGAAGAACAACTGTTGGAAGAAGAACAATAGCTCCATCTTCAACTGGAAGATCAAATAGCTAAATCCAGAGATAAGATTGATCAACTACAAGATCTATACTTAGAAGAAATGATTGCTTACTCTGAGGTTAAAGAGCTACGGGATGCTGCGCAAGAGATCACCAAAGAACTCGATATTGAAGAAGTATCTGAAGTCAAGCATGATGCTAAGGCTGCATCTTCTTCGAAAGAAGTACCATCCTCCTCCCAGAAAGGAAAGAAACCAATCTCTGAGATGGTTGCTGGACTCGATACGATCGATGAAAATGTCCAAGAGGATGCTGGGCTAATCACTCAAATGATGAAGAAGACAAGACTTTGGCAGAGCACCGCCATGAACATTTAGCGGTTTCTCACTTGAAAAGGAAGTTGATTGCTCCTACAATATTCAACAAACTGCCAAACGTCCACTCCCATGAATACATGAGCAGTGCAATCTTGGCTACTCTGAACAAGGAGATGTCTTCACAGAACAAGGAAGTAATTGCCTCAGTCCCCTCTGAAATGAGAAAGTTCACTGAGCTCATCACTCAGAGAACAACTAGCATAGTCATTGCTCAGAAAGATCTGGGAATGATAAGGGACGATGATGTGTCTTTAGCGGAAAAAGCTTTCCAAGAGGCAAGTTACACTACTGGAAAAGCAGATGCCATCCTAGGCCCATTGGCAGAGCTCACTGATAAGGACAATGGACTTATCAAGCAAAATCAGGAGCTCAAAGCCGAACTTCAGAAGTTGGTCACTGCCTATATAATTTTCTACAAGGGCATTTTGACTCTCTCTCTCAGATTCCTTTATGAGACTGAGTCAGCCAACAATGACTAAGGGGGAAAGAAAGTACAAATCTGGACCTCAAAGTCAGGGGGAATGGGAAGAAGGAGAAGAAAACACGAAGAAATCTGGAGCTGGTGCGGCTCAGAAAGGAAGAAGAAAAACTTCCCAGCCACCACTCAGAATCAATGAACCCTCCTCTAGCCTAGCTGCTTCCCAGAAACCTACTGAAGGAACCAAAATGGTAACAAGGGCCATGGCACAGAAACCTCCAAGGAGTACCAAGGCTCCAAGGAGAAGACAAGTTAGAGGGATTGATGAATCTTCTGAAGAAGAAGAAGAAGGTCAAATCAAGTCCCAGGGCAATGAAGAAGGCTGTAAAACTCTCACAAGATCTAATCTTGATGATGATGAGGAAACTGATGAAGATGAAGCTCCTCTTCACAGAAAAAGGAAAATTGAAAGCCTATCGAGCCCATAGTCGCCAAAGCCACTAGCAACTAAAACACCCTGGAAATACCAAGTCTATCCGGTGGTGGTTCTTCAAGCAACAACCCCAAAGAGAATTCAAGAGAGAAGGAGCAGTGAGGCGAGAAAAGACAAAGTCAACTTCCACTCAGGCCAGAAGAAGCCAAAATAGAGTATGTGAAGTATGACAATGATTCCTCTGTCTACAGGTGCATCAATCAGAAAAATGGCTATTGGATTCTGGAACTTAAGCATCTATTGGTAAATTCAAGATTTCCAGAACCAATCCATAAACAACTTATGGCATGGAGAAAGGATAAACCTACCTTGATCAACACCAATCACATCAAAGCATGGTTGGATTTTGAAGTTGTCAAGAGAACTGAAGCCATGAAGAAGGACCTCTCTGATGATTGTCCATATGGAAAGCCAGATGATGTGCACAAAATTCTGAATATCACTGGAACAGGCACAAGACCAAGACTCGCTGTGGAACCCTATGAATCGTTCTATCTGACAGAAGATCAATACAAGGGTGACATCAGATATCTGAAGATTATCTACGAATACTTCAAGCTTTGGATATCGTAATAGAGCATGCCTGGAAGTGGGGAAAGTACCTATGGGTCAAACATTCTGTCAAGAAAAATCCTACCAAAACCTACAAAGAGGTCTGTGGATTTGCCAGAGACACAGAGATGCTCGTCAGAACTCTTCTCTATGATTATTCTGATGACATCAAAAGGTTTGGAGATAGGAAATTTGCAGACTGATCCATAGAAATACTGTTGAAGACTTGAAGATTGAAGACTAGTCTATTAGGATGTTTACTTGGAGCTTGGTTACTCCTGTTGTCCTAATTTACTATGTAGTTTTTGTATTTTTGCTGACTGAGCTTAACTGTATCATGTATTGAAGTTATCTGTAATCTTTATTTGTAACTTATCTGAAGAACTTACTCTCAGATAGTATTCTATAAAAGATAACTTGTCAGCAAAGATCACACCTTGTGATTTGGTTGATGTTTACTTTCTGCACTTAACTATATGAATTGAAAGATCATAATAAATGATTAAGTGGTGGATTATTTCCTCATCCAGATTTGTAATAGGTAAAGATAGTCATCGTTGACTGATCAAAAAGTGGGAAATTTGTTGGGAAATTTCTTGAGAAATTTGTTAGGAATTTTTTGTAAGATATTTTGTAAAGAATATCTATTTAGTTTTGATCAGCAACATGATGACTTATCTTAGTCTCAGAAAGGTGATTAGTACTCTTGGTTCACTTGAACATTGTAAAAGAGGAAACCCACTAAGTATGATAGTCTAGCTAATCTTGTATAGGATGTTAGGTCTCAAAATGTAATTTTTATTTTATGAAGAGAAGACCAAGAAGAAGACATCCAGGCAGAAAGCTCAACGACATTCAAGACTTGAAGAAAACTGCACAAGATTACTGAATCTGTTGTTCAGATATCTTAGCCAGATATCTTGAAGACACGAATAGTTTCAAACTAACTGTGTCACAATAGATATCTGAGAAATAAGAGACATATCTGAAAACAAGGAAAGTGTCCACAGATATCTATTCTCAGATACCTTGAGCATTAACCACGTTTCTGAAAAAGGAACATATATATTGCAAACAAAGTTGTTTCAATAAATACAAGTGGTATCTAAAGATTAAAGATAAGGACGTGCAAAGAATCAGATAACACTAGTCTCGACATAAAGCATAGTTCCGTTGACACTACAGACAAAAGTATAGTACAATGCATTTAATGCACTGACGGAGATGTGCGAATAAAAGCAGCGGCTTCCGAGAAGAAGACAAAACTGCATAAAGATTATACACAGATATCGATAGTTCAATTTGAGCTAACGGATACTATTCAAACGGTACTCAAATTCATCTATAAATATCAACACTTAGATCGCTTGAGAGAACACACGTAACCTCGGACACGACATAACTTGAAAACGCCAACGCCTCTTACTCTCTCAAAGCAACTTACTTACTCACAAAGCTTTACATTGCGACCAAAGCTTTTGATCTTGAGTAAACATTGAAGTTCTAAGTGTCCGATCCTAAACAAGCAAAGCTATACGTGAAGGAGTCAAAAGATCAACTATCCGAGATTCATTCTCTTGAGCAGATATCATAAGACTGGGTCAAGAAATCGAACAAGATACCATCTGTTGTAAAGTGTATTAAGTAACAGTTCACGAGCTATCTGATTAACTGAAAAGTTATTAAGACGCTCATATGACAACTCAAACCAAAACCAACACCATAACTGGCGTGGAGTACAGGAAGTACTTAGTTTGAAAAATCAGGGAATAACTCCAAGGTTACCGGAGTATAGGAAGTACTTGATTTGGGAAAACTAAGGAATAACTCCAAGGTTATTGAGTATAGGAAGTACATAGCTTGGGAAGCTAGGGAATAACTCAAAGGTTTCTGAGTATAGGAAGTACTTGGCTGTGAAAGCCGGGGAACAACTCAGGGGGAACATTTGGTTGGGAACCAATTGTTAAGAATCTTAGAATAGGATTATTGTAAGGAGAACTCAATTATCTGTTCTAGTGAATTATAGGTCTCTGATAGACCGAAGTGGATTAGTTGGAGGATTACGCCACCTCCAGATACCACTATACTTGCTGTGTTATTTACGTTTCTGTATTTACATTTCAGCAACACACATACACATATTAAATATTTCTGCACTTATCTTTATTAAGTCTTCCGCACTCTGATTCTAAGTATCAGATATCTATTCAGATATCTGAGAAATAGTTGTTATCGACAAAAGTTTTTAAAAGACTATTCACCCCCCCCCCCCCCCCTAGTCTTTTACTTTGCCGTTATCTGGACCAACAGATGGGAAGCTTGTGTTGTTCCCGAACGGTAGATCGAAGTAAGTATTATGCATTTGTATATAGAACATAACTTAATTGAGATAATTTATGTCACATCATTATTGTACTATACTAATTAATATTCATTTTTTGTATCTTATACATTGATAACAGGTTATGGCCTCCAGAGGCTAGCAATAAACTCAGTGAGATCATCAGGGGCAAGAGGGAGATGCCAAGGGGTAGAAGTGGTCGAAGATCTCGGACCGGCTGAAGCATGAGTACTTTAATGAGTTGCGGGTAAGTTTAAATATGACATTCCTTTATTTGTTATTATAATCGTTGTTTTAATGTGAGTGGTATGTTAGCCACTAAACTTGGGTAATATGTTAGTCACCACTGTGTTAGTACATTTTAGGACAATGTGAGTGGTATGTTAGCCATTAAACTTGGGTGATATGTTAGTCACCATTGAATATATTCTGTTGTGTTATCTTATTAAATTAATGTCTCGGTTAATGTTATGTAATTTGGATGTTGTGTGGAATTGGGAATGTAGAAAACATACTTCATTCCCAACCGATTGCTCCCCCAGATATGGTCTGCATTCTAGACGCTGGGGTCAGATTTGTATAAGCATATGGTTAATAAAATGAAAAGAAAGGGCGTTAGGCCAGCATGGTGTGGACCGGAGGAGTGGGAGCTTTGGGAGAAGCACTGGCAGCTTGATGCGACCAAGCAGATTGCGGCCCAGAACAGAGAGAACCGGCTGACTGAGCCGTCTGATGGTACCGGGGTGGCCATGCACCACTATGGGTCGCGATCTGTTGCTACGGATTACCGTAAATCGGTAAGTGTACATCTAATTTGTCATTTTATTCGTACATGTGTTTTGTGTTTTTATATTCCATACACTTAATTACTAGCTAAATGTTTGCATATATACGTACGTTCTTCAGGTGTCGGCTGGGGAGGAGAAGAGCGCACTGACGCTCTTTTAAAGAGCCAAGCTGAAGAACGGGAGATGGGTTGACAGCAAGTCCGAGGCTATTGCGGTACGCTAATTTTGGTTAAAGTTCATATTTGTGTGGTACAAGTTATTTTGAAAAAACTGTAACTCATGATATATGCACTTTACGATTTCAGGCTGAGGTGGATAGGCAGCTCGCCGATGCGGGTGAGGAGCTGACAATTGAACAACAAAACAACATCTTCTTAGCCGTCAACCCAATGGACAACAAAGGCCGAGTATATGGATTGGGGAGTTTCGGCCCTGTGGTGACTACTCCTAGCTACTCAACATCCCAACAATCTAGAAATCAACTTTTCACACAGGAGCAGGTCTCGGAGATGGTGCAGTCACAGGTTGCGGCACAGGTGCAGGCACATGCACATGCACATGCACAAGCACAGGCGGAGTTAGCTAGAGTTCAGGAGGAACACCGGCAGCAGCTGGAGCGGCTAGCTAGACAACAACAGGAGGATACCCAGCGTCTTCAGCAACAGATGCAGGCTTTCATGGCCACGTTCCATCACCAGCCACCCCCGTCCGGTAGTTAGATTTGGACTTATGTTTTTCTGACTTCTTACTTTAAACTATATGTATGGATATATTTCATTTCAGTACGGATAATTTGTATTTTGTCGAATGATTTCTGTTTAATTAAAACAATTTCATTATTTTGGATTTACTATCGGATATTTTATCAAAATGAAATAGGTGAAATATGAAAACAGGCAACAAAATTTTTAAAAAAATTTAAAAATCTGAAAATTTAGCGACGGATAACTTATCCGTCGCTAAACAGTGACGAAAAAACATAATCCGTCGCTAAATTTAAAAATAAAAAAGGAAAAAGACCTATCCGTCGCTAATTCCGTCTCTATCTAGCGACGGATAGTTTATCCGTCGCTAAATAGAGCAGATTTTATTTTTTTTTAAAAGGAAAAATCAGTTTTTTAGCGACGGATTTATAAAATCCGTCTCTAAAAAGTCAACAATTTATCCGTCGCTAAATCCGTCGTTATTTAGTGACGTATAGATTATCCGTCGCTAAACCCTTAGCGATGGATCGGCCCCTGTTTAGCGACGGATAAAGTGAATTTTTTGTAGTGTACCAGGCAATTCATATATGTTCTCATCAAAATATTATAAGAACGTGACATATAGAAAAATCAGATGTTAACAAAAAATAATTCCATATTATCAGTCATATAGGCTAAGTGGTAGAGAATATGGATTACACTGCAAAAAAAAAAAGATGTTCATGTACGTAAACATAGTGGATATTGGTGAGAACATAGAGTATATTGGTGAGAAGATAGTGCATATACGTAAGATCATAGGAAAATACAGTAAAGACCAAAACTCAAGGTAATATTGTAAAAAAACAGAGCATAAAATGACTGTGAGGTTATGAATGAAAACATAGGACATATTCCAGAGAACATGGGCAATATGGTTGAGAACATAGCCATATACGAAAGAATTTAAAAACGTTGTATACCTTATTTTTTCATATCTGAGTTGATCATTGAGGTCGGATTTTGAATGAAAACATTGCTCAATTCATATGCAAGCATGATTAGGCCTCATACAACAAAAAAATCACGAAAAAAAAACTCGAACAAAACCCTAGAACACAAAAAACTGAAAAACAAACGAAATCACACAACCATAACTATAACAAAACACTTACAAACAAGTTTCTAATATATTTGAGCAGGAGAGCAGTAAGATCTCACTTTAAAGAGCAGTTGCATAAGAGAAAATGTGAGAGAACAGTAGTGACAGGTGAACAAACTGTCTAAAAAGGAAAAAAATAAAAGAGCCTTATAAACCTGACCCGCGATGAAAGTGGTACTGACCCGGATCCGCCAGAGGATCCGTAAAAATAGGTTAAATACACATGTTTAATGATAAATTGCAAAATAGTCCCATTTCTAGATAAATTAACTAAATACCGTTTCTTATGATACTTTGTGTAGATGCATATGGATACAATATTACAACAAAATAGAAGTACTATGATTGGAGCCATTAATTTATCTATCCATTATTGTGCTTTAGATGCATGTTTCATCAACATTATTAGTTGATTTTCTTTGTCCACTCTGCCCTCATCAATATGGAGTAGGTCATATGAGTGAGCCATACCTTTATTTCTCTTTTCACTTTTAGCTAGACTTTAACTTGACAATTGAAAATATAAGCATCTTCAAAAAAGAACAATACTATAAAATTTCACCATCGATCCTCTGTGGAAAGTAAATTAATTAAATTCCTCAAAATTAACTGAAAGCTCACTTACCTACAAAGGTGGAACCTACTTAATCCGTTGTCAACATACATATGGATAATTCTCAGTAAAAAAATGTAAATAAAAGGATAAAGTGTAAGAAAAGGTCAAGTAGATAAGTAGATAACAATAGTGTCCCTGCACATTTTCTAATTAAGACTTGTATTACCCAAAAGAAAAGGATAAAGTGTAAGAAAAGTTAAGTAGATCAATTTTTCTAACACTCATATTACTCAAAAGAAAATGATAAAGTGGAAAAGAGTTAAGCAGATAACAACATCGATCAGCAACATGGTTAACAGGTCATTATTAACACTTGCCAGGCTGACTAAGTAAACTAAAGAGTCGCAATCTTTTCTTAAATATGATAATGTAATTAAGTAACAAGTTACAAATTTATCCACAAGGGTGACTCAGTTGGTTAAAAAGGAGGAGAATATCCTCTTGATTATAGGTTCAAACCCCATGGGGAGCGAATTTCTGTGATTTATGCCTTCATATGAGCCAAGTTGCGGTTTAATTTGGCTTTCGTGATTTGCAAATTTATGACTTCTGAGTATGAGCCAAGTTGCGGTTTAACTTGGTTTCCTTGATTGCAATTATTACGTGGCGCATGGAGTTCTAGGTCTTGATCCGAAGGAGTAGCGGGTTATTAACGTCATCCAAAAAAAATTACAAATTTAATAGTGAGAAAATGATTAAGAAGTAGGCTTGATATTAACCTTGTTGAAAAAGAACAATTAAATAGTAAGTACTTTGTTGAGTTGATGATGACTATGTGAACGATGATAGGTTGCAGTATGCCAGTATGCGTTAAAACTGAAAAGTTAAATATCGGAATCAATCATGCAGAGGAGGAATATGGCATCACTTTAGGACACTGCACATGAATTGGGTAACATCATCAATCTTTCAATTAAATTGTCTCTGTAGACTGTAGTGTAGGGGTGTACTTTTATACGAGTATATTGGTTTTGGATGTACTTTTAAAAGCCGTAGATTTATTATTTAAAAGTATGCCTACTGTAATGCCCGGAAAAATTACTCCAACTAGTGCGGACTGCGAGGATTGAAACCGACTTAAATGCATTTTGGATATTAACTAGATTTACTATTTTATATTTACTTCTAGGGTATCCTTTAATTTTATCTAGTAAGTAACTTGACCGTTTACTACCGACGTTAACTAGTCACTTGACCATCTCACCTACTCATAACGAATTTAAGAAACATTTGGTTACTTATGCCCAAGCAGAAACACATGATTGTCGTGTGATTGTATAGAGGCATGTTTCCTCAACATCAATGCATATTATTCTTTGAATGATACCTCGCTTAGTTAATATTTCCACATTATCATTGTTTACTACATGTTATGAACTGAGCGAGTAATTTAGTTGTGATTTACGTTTGAGTGTCATTTTGATTATATGTTTGAGTTGTAATCCATATTGACGAATTGACTATATATTAAACTCATTTGGTTGGTTTTGCTATCTTGGAGTATTGTGTAATTTGAGTCACACGACCTCCATGCTCTAGTAAAAAAGCCTAATGCAATATGGGTTTGGTGACTATCACGTTCATCATGCACGTCAATGTTAGCTATAACTTCTCCATTGGGAAGGCGTAGTAAATTTTTGGATTGTTCAATTCCAGGGCGAACGAGTTGTTTCGTTTGGACCAACGGGTGATCAACAATATTGTTTTTAATATAAAGTTCACGTCTATTTTTTTATTTAGACATGGACAAAACATGCACTACAAAAAACTGGCTGTTTAGCGACGAAACTATCCGTCGCTAAACAAGCACCGATCCGTCGCTAAGCTCCTAGCGACGGACTTGGCGATGGATAAAAATGACGTCGTCATTTTCTTCGTCACAATGATCCTAACGACGGATAATCTATCCGTCGCTAAATAACGACGGATAAAATGTTGACATTTTCACCAAATTCGAGTTCTATTTAGCGACTGATAACTATCCGTCGTTAAATAGCTGTTTTTTTAATTATTAGCTGCTTTTTTTTATTATTATTATTAGCTATTTTCTGTTTTTTTTATTATTATGTCAATAAACAGAATTGGATCTGGACGGATTTGGGCAGTGGTCGGAGGGTGATGGTGGTGGTGCGGTGGAAGATGGTGGTGGATCTGGTGATGGTGGTGTGTGGGTGAGGATGGTGGTGGTTGTGGATCTGGATGGAGGGTGAAAGGCAGTGGTGCGGTGGAGGATGGTGGTGGAAGGAGGGTGGCGGCGGAAGGGTGGTGGTGCGGTGGAGGATGGTGGTGGAAGGAGGGTGGCGGTGGAAGGGTGGTGGTGCGGTGGAGGATGGTGGTGGTGTGATGGAGGATGGTGGTGGAAGGAGGTGGTGGTGAGGTGGAAGGAGGGTGGTGGTGCGATGGAGGATGGTGGTGGAAGGGTGGTGGTTGTATATGCAAATTTCTAAGGTTTTAGCGATGGATAGAATTATCCGTCGCTAGATAGCGACGGATAATTCTATCCGTCGCTAGATTTTTATTTATTTATTTTTTAAATTAATTATTTGACGACGGATAATCTATCCGTCGTTAAAATACTATTTTTGTTTTTTTAAAAATCAAAAAGTCAACAAACACTAACGACGGATAGACTATCCGTCGTTAACGGATCGGGCGAAACGCTCTATCTGTCGCTAAGCGACTGATAGGCATCTGTCGCCCCTGTCCGTCGCTATTCATAGAATTTCTTGTAGTGTTATGAGGTACGGCCCTTGAGATATTTACATTTGAGACAAAAGTAGAAATTGCTAACAGTCTATGTTGGGCTTAAGATGATCGATTTCAATTAAAAACACATTTTATGTCACCCCGTTGCTTATAATAGTTCTCAAAATGAAATTGAAAGAAGCTACAAAGAAACCTCGATGACTAATGATAAACTGGTAGCAGTATAATTGACAAAAAAATTATGTTAGACACATGTTAGATTTTACTAAACGTATCATGCCTTGAAATATTATCCCACAATAATAGAAAAACTTACCAATAACCCAAAAAGTTTTAAAATTTTCATCCAAAAAAACCCAAAAACATACCAACTATAGAAAGATAATAAATCCATTATTGTTCATTCTTTGTTCAGTCTTCACCTTCAACTTCTTTTAATCACAAATCACAATCACAATCACAACCCAAGCAATCCAGGTTAGTGTTAACATGTATGGTTATGGATAAGATGCATTTTGATACGGGCCAAATCCCCAGATCGGAATGGCCATACATGGCCTGGACAAAATTAACACAAACACCAACTTTACTTAATGGGCCTTATGCACCAGCCCATAATTCACCTGCAAACAGCTACTGAAGGCCCAGTACAGAACTGATCAGTAACACTAGCGTTTCTCTTTCATTTCTTCCCATCACAGTCACACATCCACAGATAAACCCTAATTCCCCAAAACACACCTTCATCTCAAATCCAACAGCCGAAACCATGGCGAGCTTCAAGGTCGACTCAGTACCATTCAACCCCGACGGATGGGGCCCGCCGGACTCGTCCGTCGTTGCGCCGCCGAGCCAGATGTCCAACGTCCCATTCGCCCCATTTTCCCGCTCCGAGAGGGTCGGCCGGATAGCCGATTGGACCCGAAACATGTCCAATCAGAACCGACCCGGCTCCAAGCACCACGCCGATTCCGCCTTCGATTTCTCCGGTGACGATTCATTCGCCGCTCTCGCCGCCGATGACGACTCCTCCTTCCGTCTCGTCGACACCACCGCGAAATCGCACCACCACAACCCTAACCGCCCCAAATTCAACCCTAGGTGGCGATTCAATCCTCACAACCAGCGATCTCAGCTCCCTCAGCGCCGTGATGAGGAGGTGGAAGCTCGTAAGCGTGATGCTGAGAAGGAGCGAGCTCGCCGTGATCGTCAGTATCACCAGAATCGGTCTCAGGCTTCTCAGAGGCGTGAATCGTCGGTTTTCAAGTCGTCTGTTGATATTCAGCCGGAGTGGAATATGCTCGATCAGATTCCGTTCTCGACTTTCTCGAAGTTGTCGTTTGCTGTTGGGGAGCCGGAGGATTTGTTGATTTGCGGTGGGCTGGAGTATTACGACAGGTCATATGATCGGATTACTCCGAAGAATTCGCGTCAGTTGGAGAGATTTAAGAATAGGAACTTCTTTAAGGTTACGACTACTGATGATCCTGTTATTAGGCGGTTAGCGAATGAGGATAAAGCCACTGTGTTTGCTACTGATTCGATCCTTGCGACGCTGATGTGTGCTCCTAGGTCTGTTTATTCGTGGGATATCGTGGTTCAGCGAGTTGGGAATAAGCTGTTCTTTGATAAGAGAGATGGATCGCAGTTGGATTTGCTGTCAGTTCATGAAACGTCTCAGGAGCCTTTGCCTGATGTGAAAGACGATATTAATTCAGCTCATTCTCTGGGATTGGAGGCTGCTTATATTAACCAGTACTTTTCGCAGCAGGTGTTGGTGAGGGATGGGAAGAAGGTGACCTTTGAGGAGCCAAATCCGTTTGCAACTGAAGGTGAAGATGTGGCTTCTGTTGCTTATAGGTACAGGAAGTGGAAATTGGATGATGAGACTTCTCTAGTTTCGCGATGTGAAGTGCAGAGTGTGCTGGATGTGAATAATCAGAAATCTTATTTGACGCTTAATGCGCTGAATGAGTTTGATCCTAAGTTTTCGGGTGTGGACTGGAGACAGAAGCTGGAGACTCAGAGGGGTGCTGTTTTGGCAACTGAGCTAAAGAACAATGCTAATAAGATGGCCAAATGGACTGCACAGGCCCTGTTGGCTGGAGCTGATATGATGAAATTGGGGTATGTGTCTAGGATTCACCCTAGAGATCATTTCAACCATGCTATCTTAGCAGTAGTGGGTTACAAACCAAAAGATTTTGCCTCACAGATTAACTTGAACACTTCGAACATGTGGGGTATTGTAAAAAGTATTGTGGACTTGTGCATGAAGTTGAAAGAAGGGAAATACGTGCTTGTTAAGGATCCTCATAAGCCACAAGTGAGAATTTATGATGTACCTCAAGATGCATTTGATAATGACTATGTGGAGGAACCATTGCCGGAGGACGAACAGGCTCAGCCTCCAGCTGAAGAATCCGAGGTCGTGGAGGGAACTGATGCAGCCAAGGAGGCCGAAGAGGAGGAGATAAAACCTGAGGCTTCTTAGATGGTAATAATATATGTCTTGTTATGCTATTGTTATTTTTATGTTTGCTATTTGATAGCACTTCCAAGGAAATTCATATGCTTCTTAGTTTAGAATCTCTTAATCAGTCCTACAATGATCTTGATCTCACATCAGTGTAGCATGCAATGTTTTACTGGTTTGAACTGATAATATCATATTATGTGTTAACTTAAGTTCTATCATATGTTCAGCTGGTGAAATCCTTGGTGGTGAGTGATGTATTTGTTTATGTCTATTGAATGGTGTAGTTTGAGTAAATTGTCATATTATAGAAATTCAACGTTCATCTTGTGTTTTGGTAAAAAACGTCTGCTCTCAAGGACCTAGTCTAACAGCTTGTACTCATAATCTTCTATCTTCGTAATTTACCTTGTGAAGTTGTGATTGCACCAAGTGATAATCAAATCTGAACACCAAGTGATTAGATAAGTTATGATTTGGTTTTGTTCATTCCACTTTAGGTAGATGTGCTAAAGGGGGTTCTTCGAAATATGTACATATGTTCCTTGTGTTTTTTAAATTGCACGGATGTATCTTACTATCTTATGGCCAATGATTTTTTAAATTGTTTTAAAGATTTTTCCTAGTTGCACACGTGGAGAGTGCAAATATACACTGATATTTTTAATTTAAAAATTATGTGGACATATGTGCATATTTCAATGAATAAATCGTACATTCATACTTGCATTTTACCCGTCCTAAAGGTTTGTTTCATATGTTTCTGAAGTGAAATTACATGAGTTGCACATTTAATCAAGTATTGATTATTTAGCTTGGTTATTTGATATAAGTTGTAGAAGTAATTCAGTTTAGTGAAATGACTTTTTATGTGGTGAAGTTGCATTGACATTAATTGTGTGAAGGATCAAGGAAGGATTATGAATAGATTTTGGAGAGCAGTACTTGTTATGAATCTAAATCATTTGGTTAAGTATTTCCCTTTTATCTGGTTTATGTTGCCGTAGGAGGCTTGGAGATCAACCATTAATCTAGTTTGATGAAATGATATTATTTGGAAAGTTGTTACATAGAGTCATGGATGTTGAATTGTTGACTACCTGTAGATGGCTATGTTGTCCAGCATCTTTCTTATTAAGAAAAAAAAGGTTTTAGAGCAGTACTTGTGTTTTGATAGGGAAGTTACAATGATGTTTTCTTGATGCTTGTTTTTTGGTTGGCTGTTTGTTGAATGCTAAATGATGTTTTGAGAACATATCTTGTTTTGAATTCCTACTTTACTCTATAAGTTCAAACATTTAACTGTCTCACTTCTGTCATTTTTATAGCTGTCTTACACTATGTAGTTCTTTTTTCCTTCTTGTGCAGAGGAGGCAGCCACCAGCAAGTCTCTAGCAAGGCTGGGTGCAAACCATTAGCAGGGACAGTGTTACACAGCGTATGAGAGCTTTTAAAAATGGTTGGGTGTTGGCTTATTCGTTTAGGTTAATGTCCCGTGGAACCTCTTTATATTTGGTTATGCGATATTTTCAAGTTTTGTAGACATGTATGAGATTTTACGTTGGGGAGATTTTTGTGCCTGTATTTGGTACCCAGTTTCTTCTGATTCTGAGAAATTTTTGTTTTGGATATGATGTGTGTCCAACTAACAGTTTCCAATACATTTTGCTTTCCAACAGCCACTATGCTCTAAAATGATACTACTAGTAATTTGTAATGATTATTTACTAGTACTACTATTCAGCTGCCTGGTATATGATCATGTGAATTCCATCTAATTGTGTTTTTACCGGCGAACGGTGCAAACTTGAAGAAACTTTTTCTTTTTTTTTGAAAAACTTTATTAAAACTTGCTGCCTCATCGATTCATGACCTATACTGCAAAATGGGGAATTATGAACTTGTATGACAGAATGAGTATGGCTTCAATAACAATTGTTGTTAAACTAGAAAATTTATTAGGGTTAAATTTTTTAATATATTTTAACTTCATAAATTTTAACACATACTTCCTCCGTTTCGGTTTCATCTTCTCGCGGGTCCGGGTACAAGATTTAAGAGAAAAGTGAATAAAGTAGGAGAGATGGAGATAAAGTAAGAAAGAGTGAATAAATTGTGGTAAATAGTGAATGAAGTAAGAGAGATAGTGTATAAAGTAGGAGATATATTTTTCATTTAAGGGATGTGAAGATGAAGTTGGGACGGACCGAAATAGAATGCGGGGAGATGAAATTGGGACGGAGGGAGTATATTGTAACGCCCCAAAGTTTCAAGTCAAGTTCAAACAACTTAAATGGATCAATAACGTTATTCATATCAACAAGGTGCACCTTTCTTTTCGGTAATCTATCTATAAGAACTCCAGAGCTAAGCGTGCTTGCTCTGGACCAATCTTAGGATGGGAGATCAACTGGGAAGTCTCCTGGTTCGCACACGAGTGAGGACAAATTGCGCGGGAAAGGACATGTGTGTTGATGACAGTGGGAAGTATATCAATTTAATGGGAATTAAATCGTTACTTATATCGTCAAACTTTAATTTTTACACATAATGTTAAACTTTTATCTTACTTTGCACATGTATATATTCCGTTGAATTTTTTTAGCGGAACTACTTAAATTCTGAGGGAAAAGAATCAATTCTCTCCTAATTAATCAGTCCTAACGTCAATTAGTACAGTTCATGTTGAAGCTTTTAGATTACAACTGAGTAACTCCAACCCAGCATATTATCTATCGGAACTTCAACAGTTCAACTCAACATTAGATTTTGTATATAAACCACAAAATTATAGTAATTTCTACCAATTAAAGCCATAATACACATACGTTCAACCCGTGGTCATACCTCCCAACGCCATCTTCATGCCATGTCAGCAGTTTCCAACCCATTGTTTATTGAACTCAAGTTTGCAAGAACGGAGTGCGACGTCGGAAGTTTTATGTGAAATATATGGTAAATATATATGGTAGAAGTTTTAACCTAAATTTTTAGATAGATACCAACGGGCTTATGATAACACGCGTTTTCCGTATTACTTTTCCAATTAAAAATTCATCGGAAATCTAAACGTCCAAAGTGAGATAAAAGTTTAGTAATATATGTGTCAAACTTAAAGTAAAGTTTGACAACATATGTCTCAAAATTTATAAAGTTTAAATATATTTAAACCTTTAACCCAATTTATTATGTGCATCTCTCTAACGGTAAAGTATGAAATTTGATCTTTTGTTCACTTTTTTTTTTTTTAGAAGGAAAAGGTTATATATTAACCAAATCAAAGTAGAAGTCATTACAAGTAGGAACAGTGAAATCAAGAACACTTTTCACTGGCATACTAACAGGGAAATACATAAACTTTCAACTATCAACTAACTAGCTAGGTTCAATAAAATCAAATGGTAATGAACCATAGCCTGTTTCGTCTTCAGAGAAATCATGGCAAAGCTGATGGGCGAGGCTGTTAGCTTCACGTCGAATATGGACAATTTCTGTATTCAAGAAAGAGGCCAAAGACTGTTGCAAATCATCATAAATAGCGCCATTAGTTGAACGGGGAAATCGTTGATCTCTTAATTGCTTCATTACTTGCAAGGAGTAGCCCTCAAGTATGATTTGGGGAAAGTCCATCCTTTGTGCCATGACGACGGGGAGTCTGGGTGCCAGAAGTTCGGCTGTCTCTACACTGTAATCAACCAAGAGTTTCCTCCAGACCAACACAAGTCCCGTATGGTCTCGTGCAATTGCGGCTATACCACCAGGAATGCCAGATTTTGGCACGGCTGCATCAAAATTGATTTTTATCCAGCCTATAGGAGGTGCCTTCCAAGGCCCCAAGAGAGCCCCTTCTCCAAAAAGTTACCAACAGGTTGGTACTGATTAGACCTGAAAAGGTTAGAATATTGCATGACAAAAGCAAAAGTTTCCAAGGGAGTAAAACGTCTTTGGTCATGGAGGAGTTTATTCCTACCATACCAAATACTCCAGCAAGAAGTCACAAAGAAATTAAAATGATTCGAATCAGTTCGGAGTCTAGCTCCATTGATCCAGTCCCAAATAGATGGAGCTTCAAAGTAGATACAAGCAATAGGAAAATCAGCAATAGCCCAATATTGACGCGCAAAATGACAGTCCCTTAAGATATGGAGAATAGTTTCATCATGACAATCTCAAACCACACAAGAATTTTCGTTCACTTCATTGTAGTATAACGTTTGAAATTATTTTGATTAGGAGAGGAGGGTAGTTTTCTTGATCAGGTAATCAAAGATGCCATTTGAACCTGGATTTTAGTGATGCTTTATTCCATGCTTGTTTTCTAGCTGTGAAAGCTCTCTGATGTCTTTGTCATTATCTGTTTTAAAAATTTTGTCATTTTCTGTTCCACCCTTGAATTATAGTAATAGATTCCTAGAGAGCAAGCAATTAATAATTAGGAGTAAATTAATGTGTAATGATGGACTTAAGAATAGATTAATCTAGTTAATAAACATCTAATGATCAAACATACATGGACAACATTACTTAGTCGAGAAAGATGCTGCCTCTTGCCGCCCAAAATGGTTCTCCCTTACCAGGTATATATAGCACATATATTTATCTAAGCAATTCACCAAAACATGGAGCAAATAACACACAAGTATATTGAGCTCAACGGCCTTAAGCACCACGTGGCAGAAATTGGGAGTGAAAATTCACCTGCAGTTGTTTTCCTGCATGGGTTCCCAGAAATATGGTACTCATGGCGCTACCAAATGATTGCTGCTGTAAAGGCCGGTTTCAGAGCTGTTGCACCAGATCTCAGAGGTTATGGGTTTACTGACCCGCAACCTGAGCCCGAAAAGACCACATTTGTTGACATGGTCGATGATGTTGACGGACTCCTTGACTATCTTTCAATATCAAAGGTAATTAGTTTCTGGATCAATTGTTTAAGGGGATTCTTACATAAACAGTATAGCTCTTCCAATTACATATAAATCGAAAGTTAAATGTGAGAATTTACTTTAAAACCTTTGTGATGTCTGCTGAATAGCCAAATTTGCCCCGACTAAACCACTCTTATAAATTTCTCATGCGTACACAGGCTTATTTTGTTGCTAAAGATTTTGGTTCCTGGGTGGCAATGTTGCTTGCCATTCGTCACCCGGAAAAGGCCATGGGTGTTGTTACTTTGGGCATACCTTTTCTGCCTCCAATTCCCCCTGACTTTCATGGTCTTCTTCCTGAAGGCTTCTATATCTCAAGATTTCAGGTAAAACGTGCAACCGAGAGCACTAAACAGTTGAACTGTTTTTTCATGTGCATTCCATTTGAGCTCTCAAGTTCATTTTTCTGTATCGCAGAAACCTGGGAGAGCAGAGGCTGATTTCGGTAGACTTGATAACAAGACAGTCGTGCGGAACATCTACATTCTATTTTCACGCACTGAAATACCAATTGCAAATGAAGACCAGGAGATAATGGATATTGTGGATCCGTCAACTCCTTTACCCCCTTGGTTCACTGAGGAAGATCTTGCTGCTTATGGTTCTCTCTATGAGAAATCAGGATTCCAAACTTCACTCACAGTTCCATATAGGTAGGTATTCGTCCATATTTCAAATCGATAATATTTTCTCTCAAGCAGAATCATCGAAAACTTGATTATACAATCTGACCCACTTAAAATAACCTGTCAGAACCAGCTTTAAACAATAACCTGTTTTCTGATACCTTTTGCTAGCATGTGCATATTCATTTCAGCTAATTAGTTTATCGAATGCATGTAGATCACTGAGCGAGGTGTCCAACATAACAGACATAGAGGTACAAGTTCCAGGGCTGTTGATCATGGGCGAAAAAGACTATCTCTTTAAATTTCCTGGAATGGAAGATTACACAAGGACCGAGCAGGGTAAGAAGTTTTTCCCTAACTCGGAGACCATATACATCCCGGAAGGTACACATTTTGTGCAGGAGCAACTTCCTGACCAGATCAATAAGTTGTTATTCTCCTTCTTCGACAGTCACAAATAGACGCAAGCTCAAGAAGCTTAAAATTGAGCTCTCGTTTCCTCTAATTGTTGGATGTTTTACTCACATGTCAACTGTGCATGTGACTCTGTGCTATTCTGTATTCAATATGCTATTTATGTATTTTGTGCACCTTTATCCTCAATTGTATTGTACAAGGTTTATGCTTGCATAAACTTATGAGTGAAACTTGTGAAGTGTGTTCTTCTGTCCTTTGGATCATGACTCTGAGTAGAGTCACATTAATTGAAACCGTTTGCAAAGATTCTTAACAGAGTAAACGAACTAATTTGAATAGAAAAAATATTCCATTTATTGAAAGGTTACAAGATTGAAGAAGAATCTGCATATACAACAATTGGAGAATAATCAAGGGTAACTATCCTTCTTGTTTACATCTATAAATAGAAACGAATTACATACATGGAAGAAGGTCGTCTTTCAGAAAATGGTTGACTTGTGAGCAAACCCTAGGTTTTTGTGCGGTACTACTTTCTCAGCGCGGTATACAACTGGATTATGATCCGTGGTTATTTCAATTGCGGTCAAAGTCTTTACTTTTCTTTCGATTGAGTGTTTGTCCTCTATACCAGTAACCAGATTAGAATTTCGAATATCCACACACATAAAATATAGAAACTTTTGCGAGAGATTGCATTATACCGTCGTTTGAAAGTGTTGTTCCAACGAATAACGATAACTAATTTCATTTAATAGTAAACAATATGTTTCTAATAGAACAAAAGCAATGTGGAATTTGTAAATAGTGACACTATAAGAATTATGCAAAATAGCGACCATTAGGGGCGACGGATTTTATCCGTCGCCCCAATAGCGACGGATCGCTTAGGGTAGTGACGGATAATTTTATCCGTCGAAAATTTAGCGACGGATAATTTTATCCGTCGCTAAACAGTTGACTTTTATTTTAATTTTAAAAAAAAATTAAAAACTTATTTAAAATTTTATTAAAAAATAAAAAAATAGCGACGGATAAATTATCCGTCGCTACATTTAAAAAAAAACTAATTTGGTCCGACGGATAAACTATCCGTCGGCCCTAGCGACGGATGGCGATCCGTCGCTACACAAGATTAAATTACGGGAAGCAACTCCAATTCTCCATTTCCGATTCTGCTTCAGTTTCCTCCATTTCTTCCGCTCTTCAGCTTTTCCGTCCAATAATCCGTCGTTCCGGCCAATCTTGGTATCAATTCGAAGCTCATGGGACAAGGAGCTTGGGTGGTCGATCAATTTCATCCTTCTTCGGCTATTTTTACCGCAATTTGAGGTATTAGGCTAAACCCTAACTATTCTAAATTTGGATTTTTTGATAATTTGGATCAATTGTATGTTTGTAAACAATTATGGTAGCTAGTATATGTTATATGAAGTAGTGGGTTAAGTTTGGGGTTGTCAATTGATTGATTTTGTTGTGAAATTGATTTATTGTTTGATGTTTGATTGATTAAGCTTGATTTTCATGTTTGATGATTAATTGATTAAGCTTGATTTTCATGTTTGATGTTTTTGTATATGTATTATGATTAGTGTTTTGAAACCCTAATTTTTTGACAAATTTGGGAATTTTGTTAATTTCGACTAGTTTAATGTTAAGTATATATATCAAATTAGTATTACTAGTTAATTAGTATAATGTTAAGATTTAGTAAATTAATTTTGAGATTGCTATCACTTAGATTGTTAATTAGTATAATGTTAAGTAATTTTGATTTGATAAATTCGTATATGTACTAGATAATGAGGATTTAGTTAAGTGTTTTGAGACCATTTGTTGATTATATTAACGTGTAATTTATAATATATAACTCGTAGTAAGTGGTTGAAATGGTTAAAATACATGGGAAATTTTGTAGCATATCGAACACTTAATAATTAATCATGAAATTATAAGGAACGTATAATAATTAACAATTAATCTCTACAATCTCGGCAGAATTGGATTCGATCTAATAAATTAAATACGATCTAATCAATTGGAACGTGTCAGGTTACGAAAGTATCTAATGAATTCCGACCGTTCATGGATGTACGATCGTACGGCGGTAAATGACAGAGTTTGTAGGAGTTTTGTAAAAGGGGTTAAAGGTTTCATCGCGTTTGCCATGGGACGTCCGGATTGTGCAAACGGGGGGTTGAAAAAGTGTCTTTGCACATTGGAAACTTGCAGAAACAAGCAATTTATGACTCCTACAACGATATTCGAGCACTTGAGACGTAATGGATTCATGCCTGAGTATTATGTATGGATTCATCATGGTGAGGAAGCACCGTCCATGGCATATCTCCAATGGAGGGAGAGGCGGGGTTTGGGGCTGCCTATTGAGTACGTTTTTGGTTGTCGGAACATGTGCATGGTGTATGGGGAGGAGGATGTAGATCTGTTGGAATGCAAGTTCTGTGGTAGGGAGCGTCACAAGTGGTGAGGAGGGGGCTGCAAGAGAATGATGAGTTTTATCCGTTTTGTCTTTAGGCTTGTATAACTAGTAATCATTAGTTGATATATGAAACCAAACATTATGGTAAAATTGAAGCTAATGTAACTTATATTATGTAATGACGTAACAATTGATTGAAGCTAATATAACTTATATTATGTAGTAATTGATTGAATTATTGTGAAATTGATTTATTATCATAAATGATAGACCTCGATCTAATGATAACACTTGAGTATTTCTGTATTATAACTAGTTAGTAGTTGATAACACTTGAGTATTTTTATTCTGCATGAAAAATGGTTACATGTGTTATTTATAATTTGTTCTGTATTATAACTCGTACTAACACATTTTATTGTATTTGTTACATGTTTTTGCAGATGCCGCGACAGAGACCACGCACCTATCGCTTATGACAGCGCATGATGGTCTTGGGTGGGGACAGTCGAGGTGAGGGCTCAGTAGTCAGGCGCAAGTCTCGTTCTGAGACCCCACCAGTTATAGCGGTGAGGCTCTACCGGCCGGACCTGATCGGAGGAGGAGGACGATTGTCCCTACCTCGAGTGGGATACACATAATCCCAACGTTACGTGGGACGGGTTGCCTGTGATTTTTCCTCTTGGTCCTGCCAAGTAACTATTATACATTCGTCTTAAATATGTAAAACATAACTTATGATAGTTGACAAGTACAAATTGTTGTACTAAAGTAATAAATATTTATTTCTTGTATCTTATACATTGACAACAGTTTATGGCCTTGGGAGGTCCACAACAAACTAGGTGACATCTTTCGGAGCAGGAGAGAGCCACCGGGGCAGGGTGGTGAGTGTTGGTCTCACATCTCGGACCGCATGAGGGCCGAGTACTTTGATGAGCTGCTGGTAAGTTAAAATATGACATTCCTTTATTTGTTATTATAATCGTTTTAATATGAGTGGTATGTTAGCCACTGTATGTGAGTGGTATGTTAGCCACTTTATTTGGGTGATATGTTAGTCACCATTGTGTTAGTAAAATTTAGGACAATGTGAGTGGTATGTTAGCCACTATATGTGAGTGGTATGTTAGCACTTTGTTTGGGTGATATGTTAGTCACCATATCTGTTATGTTGTTGTATCTTATTAAATTGATGTAACATGGTGACGTTATATATATTGACTTTGGATGGTTTATGAAATTGGGAATGTACAAGGAGTACTTCATTCCCAGCAGATTGATCCCCCAGATCTGGCGTGTTTACGAGACTATGGGATCTAAACTGTACACGGATATGGTCCATACTTGGAAAGCCATTCGGGATCGGAATGGCCCAATGACTCCACAGGTTGATGCAGAGGAGTAGGCCCTTTGGGATGCCTACTGGTCTCGAACTGATGTCGAGAATAATGCCTACATCAACAAACAAAACCGGGCGTCTCAGTCTGATGCAGCAGGAAGGGCCGTTCACCACCTTGGGAGGCGATCTACTCTCACTGATTATTACCAATCGGTAAGTATATATATGTTTTTTTTTCAATCTAGCATTACGTGTATGTATTGTGTTGAAGAGTAAAACCTCGAACACTAACTAACCAAACTATTACAAGCAACCTAATCTAAGGCCCGCCTCTGACTTGAGGTCCGACGTAGTACTGGTCCGAGATTGCGTACCTGAAAGGACTAAGTGGGGGGGGGGGGGGGGTTAGAATGGGTTACCCGGATTGCCTATGTCAATCCGGTAAGAGACTTTACTCAAGAGAGAGTTGGAAGCTCTCAATGTAATAGTTATGAGGGATTATGATAACACTTGGGAATTGACTTAGGGATTTCCACATACCTTAAGGTCTTGGACCTTGTGCTATATTTATAGTTATCATATGCTTGTGAGGTGGCTCACAAGATGATGCCAAGTGTACGCTTCAGATTTGGACACCAATGCTACCTTTGGCCCATGGCCCATTAGTGAACAGTAATCCAATACTAATCAATGGGCCTGGGAGGGTAGTTTGGACCTTTTCCCTACTTGAGTATTGTTCCGCCTGTTGGGTCCTTGTTAGTCCATCGGACAGATCTGTCTGCTTGGTTGATATGCCCTTGGGTAACTCCGGATGCCCGGGCCAAGAGTCTCACGGAAGTATCTCAGTGGTTTTGTTATACGTTTGGTCTTAATGTGATGGTGGCATCCGAGATTCTCTCGTCCAGTCCGTTTGGCATTACTGTACTGACGTAGCCATGTCTAGAAGTCCTTTTCCCAGCTAGCTCGGACTAGCTGTGAGGGTGTAGTGACTTTAGCGTACTGGTTGATTCACTTAGGACGGACCATGTGAGGACGGACCATGTGAGGTCGGACCAATACTGAATTGGCTATTTAAGCCGTGATGCGCTCTAGGACACGCTCTATGGCGCCCTTAACGGATTGGACACATATCCGTATCAACATATGTCCCCCTAGTTTCCAAGTATCTTAGTAGAAGATAGTTGGTAACTATGAAAAGAACAAGTGTGTTGTGGAGCGTATCTGAATCGTTAAAAAAAAAGGAAAAAATCCTTTTTGTTGAGATCCGTCATCCGTGTTCTTAGGAATTCAATATCTCTCTCTCTCCCCCCCCCCCCCTTTCCTTCTACAGTCCGAGTTACGTAATAGCTCGGACTGTAGATGGAAAAGGTATTTGTATCCGAGATATATAGATACGAGTACGGTTAGGATCTGACGTAGCCCTCTGTGGAAGAGTGTATGGGAAGCTATCCGTTGGACCGATTATGTGAACTGGTCCTCCTGGGCCGCTGATCCGTAAATCAAAGAAGCCCAATAAGTGGTCTGTCCGGCCCACGGGGGAAATATCCCGGGTAAAGTGACGCGACCGTTGGATCGGTACGATATCAACGGTTGGGGTTCTAAGCCCAATTGACGTGACACGTCTGTTAAGCATTAAATGCGACATACTGACAGCCATCCACTTGCGAACCGCATGACCTTTGATTGAGAGGATCAACGGTCGATTCAAATCCAAGTGATGTGACTCTTGGCTTTCCCTAAATTGCCCTTATAAATAGTCAGCTCATCAGTCACTTTCACACTTTTAGCAACATCGAAACTCAGAGCAATCACAAAGCAATCCGAGCAATTGAAGACCCATCCGAGCAAGTAAAACTCGCAGAATTTTGAAATTTCTTCTTCGAATCCGTACCCTCGGAGAGGTAGCAAGGCTCAGTCGTCCGTTCAAATTTGTCCAGTCAACTTTGTCAAGTAAGTACGTCTTCACTCCTCCTAAGTTCTCTCCTTTTCGTGATATGCTTACTACCGCCAGATGTTTTGTTTTGCCCTGCTCGAATATGAAATTGTCGAGTCTGTATTTGCCGATGTTGCGAGTGATAGGCTTTAGCAACGTACTTAGTTGAAACGCTTCTCCTTTGTACTGTCGCGTGCCAGTTTTCTTATCAGTATCCTATTGATTTGTCTCACGTGTCATGCCTACTGTAACCAAATTTTGATTATGCACGCTTATTTGGTAATATGTTTGTGCCAATCGGCACACAGCCTTTCGTAAATTGTCCCTGTTAGCGTGCCGGGTAGGGTAGATGATAGTGCCGATGGCACGTCTCTGTGTGCCATGGTTAGTGCCACTAGTGTTGAGACTATACTTCATGTAGAAAATCCTGGTAGAGTAGAACTTCGTCGGATCGCTTTGACTTAATAAGACATCTAAATGAACTCTCGGACAATCACTACTATCGTTTCTGACTCGTTTCCTTCTGCCCTAGGATGTCCGGGAGTGATAGTCAAAACCAGCACGAGGCACAAGGCTACAATGATGCAGTAGACTTAGGGACTGGGTCCGTGGATTTGACCTTGTCCGTGGGAGATTTCCTAGTCGTGGACCTTGTGTCGTCCAGGGACTCTGATGCTGGACAAGGAGTCCGTGATGCGGCGGAAGCACAGGCCGACGTTGCAGCCGGTCGGGGTGATCTTTCTAGGACTAGGTCACTAGTCCAATCTCGGACTATAGGTGGTGTTGGAATGTCCGGGGATCCGAATGAACGGCATGTAGAGCGGGAAGGCGACAACGGTCGGGAGGCCGACGAAGTCGAGATGTTCGAGGCTGGTGTGGAGGACCGTGTTGTGGCGGAAACAGGTCCGTCCAACCCGAGTACGTCCGGGAGACCCGAAGGTGTCGAAGAGGAGGAGGAAGATGGTGAAGAAGAAGGAGACGAGGAGGAGGAGGAAGGAGAAGAAGGTTCTCCCGTCGCTCGTCCCCCTAGACGCACTGGTCGTCGGATCGCATTACATCCTGCTGCGTTTGTTCAATCCAACCTTCCATTAGTTGAGGGACGTGGCGCGAAGGCTGCAAGAATCAAATTTCCCCGTCCTGCGTCCGCTGTTGTGATAGCAGATGAATTTGGAGAGCTGAATACGGACGGACTTCTTCCTACATGTCCGTCAAAGGTTAAGGCGGATGACATTCCTGAATGGAGCCGGAAGTGGGAGATCCCTGAGTCCGTAGAAATCATGGTTCCTGAGCCCGGACATGCATTTTACAACCCGCCCGCCGGGTACATGTGCGTGCACGAGGTAGCTTTTGCCTGTGGATGGAAGATCCCCATTGCACCGGAGCTGAAGCACATTCTGAACCACATTGGGATTGGTCCGAGTCAGGTTATCCCAAAGTCCTTGGGTAACCTTATTTGCTTCGTGATTTTTTGTAAGAAGAAAGGGCAGCCAGTGAATTTTGAAAACTTTAGGCAGCTCTTTCATGTTTCCTTCAGTCCGGGGAATCCCCTTTTCTATACTTTTGTAAATAGAAAACCTTATAACTTCATCTCGGACTCCATTTCATCTTTGGGATCGAAATGGTGGGACAAGTACATCACAGCGGATGGCCTCGAAACACAGGACGTCCGAGAGGCAGCGAGAACAATGGGGGCTGCTGATAAAGTTCCTAAGGGAGAACATCCCGGATTGACGCCCCCTCTCGAAGAACGTTGCTCCGTGGGTGGCGGCGATCCACAAAAAGAATAACCCGCCTACTTATCCGTTCCACGGATTGATCTGTCAGCCACTTCCCTACTTGTGCGGACTGACAGATGCAGTGGAAATTGGAGGGAAGACGGACTTTAGTAAGGATTTTTGACTTGAGATTTTGTGCTCTTTCTTCTTCGGAGTGCTTTGTTTTGATCTCGTATTTCCGCAATTTCTGGTAATCCTTCCTTAGTTTATCTGTATCTGACGCCTTTATTCTATTGCGCAGCTCACTGGTTCGAGTACATAATGTCTACGCTCCGTGAAAAGAAAAGGTTGCAGAGGGAGCAGCAAGTCCTGGAGGTCGCCGCTGGTCAGAGGACCAAAATCATCAACACTTCCGCGGGTCTTCCTATGGCCGATCCGAAGAATGCCGCAGTGTCGGCCGCAGAGGAGGAAAGGCGGAACAAGGCTGGAGAGGATTCACAGACCTTGGCGGTGCCCGTCAAGGGCAAAGCCCCTGCCACTCGGAGCACCACTGCTTCTTAGTCCTGAGCTTCCTTGCTCAGCCGCCACGGGAGGTGTTGATCTTTGGACGCCATAACCTCGGACGTAAGAGGGAGCAACCTCAAGGCTCCTCTGCGACAAAGAGACAAAGAATCGCTCATTGTCTTGCCTGTTGACCAAGCTGCTCTTGATAAGGAGTATGAGCGGGCTCGCAGACTCCCTGAGGTTGAGCGGGTTGGAGGGCTGGATGAGTTATACCAGCGGGTAAGTATCCTTTCCATGGTCTCCTTGGTTTGTTCTTAGTATAATAAAAATGTAACTTATATCCTTGCGGACCTCTTGCAGCTCGGATGTTTCGTCAGGGCCATGCAATGGAAGGCCGTGAACGCTACTATTGAGGAGGACTGCACAAGTGTCAGGCCACATCCGGATGAGGCGGAGAAGGTGAAGCGATTGGAGATGCGGTGAAAAAGAGCACGTGAAGTTCCATAAGTCGAGGGCCACCGGGAAGAAATCAAGCGGACCTCGTGGCGGAGAACTTTGTCGACAAGTCGATCTGAGCTTTCTGGATTCAAGGATATCTTTGTGGAGGCCTCCAATATGCCCGTCTTCAGGCTGGTCGCGACTTCATGGAGTCTGACTCCTTTAAGTTCTTCATGGCGGACAAATTCGATGCCTCTCGCCTGGATGGGTTCGCGTCCGCTATCAGGCAGCTGCAATCCAAGGGACTACTTCCACCGGACTTCGACTGGAAGGCAGAATGGTTGATCCCTTCTACGGACGCTAATGGTGTGGAGGTTCCTGTCGACAGTGTCTCGGAAGAACAGTTGGTCGTGTGTGAGTTTGCGGAACTAGTCACTGAGGAGGGTGAGATCGAGATTCAAAACGGCGGGCCCTTCCTCCCGAGGTGGGTCCCGTACGCCCTCCGAAAGGTATGCTTTGTACCTTTCGATAATTACCGGGCTTTCCTAAAGAAGTGGTTCTTCCTGCCTGCCCGGGTCGTTGGCCTTCCCGCGGATTTCAACTTGATTTTTCTTTGAATCCTCGCCTAAGTCGTCTCCAACACGCCCTCTGTCGATCCGCCTAAGTGGTGAAGCTGGTCCGAGCCAATTGGACCGCTTGAGAAGTCCGGTATGCCCGTTGAAATTTCAGATTGCTGAATTTTTCCGTTGGATTTGTATCTTTTGATGGCACGGAATGTCGCCATGTACTATTGTTTTGATTCGTATTTAACCGAGGAGCTAAACCTCCTATGCTTCCGAATTATTACTTGCTCTCTTCTCTGCTTCCTTTTTATCTGTCGTTCATATGCTGAGTTATCATAAATTACACATCTCTTAAGAGCACGGATCGTTGTAGATGGCGTCCGATGTAGAAATCGAACCAGCGTCCCGCCGATCCACGGATCGTTCGTTCGTTGGGATGCGTAATTCTTCTAGAAGGAGGAAGGTGAAACAGTGAAATAGTCATGATGACTACGTCTTTTCATCTTCCTAGTCGTCGGATGATTGACAAGTGGTGGGATCGCAAGGACCCATCGCGACTATAAATAAGGGTGTGGTAATTCTTCCTTTTTCACTGCTGTACCTTTCTCCAATCTTTCTTTTGTTTTGCCTACTCTATTTTCCAAAAGAGTCAAACTCCTTCAGGATGTCAGAATCCGATGAGGAAGAATATCAACATTGGGTAAATTTTTCTTGCGGGAATATGCATCCGCCGATTTACCCGGGCCGAGGGACTGCGGATGATCCCAATCATTCTTGATTTTGAAGGCGATCCTCCTCGATGTCCGGAAATAGCTAGGAGGTCAGCCGAGGAAAGGGAGCGGACGCTGAAGTTGATCTGTAGGAGGATCCGAATGCAGCAGCAAGCTCGTCAGGACCGAGGTGGTGGCTCGGAGTCCCAAGGCTCGACTTCCGGAATCTGGTGACGGAACAAGGCGGGGTATGCCCTGTAGAAGTATATATTTATCCTCAGACCTTTCCAGATTGTACCTTCCGTATGTAAATGTTCGGACAATTTTGTCTATAAAATTTGAACTACTTTTCATCGGATGAGATCGCCACCTTTTTCTCGTTCATGCTTCGTCGGATTATGTTGATGCACTTATTTTCGTAAGGCGATTATCAAATTCAAACTTCGGACGTGATTAATGGGCTTGTTTGGGTTTGGTTGGATAAATCAACTGACCCAACACTGTTCAACCCGAACGGGTGGCTCAAGCCCATTGCTGACGTCAATCTGTTGGCGTGGCGGACGCTGATTGGTTGGAGTGTTCTATAAAAAGACACGACCCCAGTGCCAAAACCATGTAAACTGATCCCAAACTCTTCTTTTTCTATCTTTGGCGTCATGGCTTGTAAATCATCGAAGCCGGATCTCTTCTCTTTTCTTCCGATCCTACTTTAGTGCCTCAAATCTCTCTTGAATTGGAACCGGTTTCCGAATTTCAAGAGAGTTTGAGTCTCTAAAGCCGGTTAGGCGGAAATCTTTGTCTGTCTGCACTTTGCTCTCCCCGGACACTGGATCTACGTCACCATGTTTCGGTGGTATCATGAGGGATTCCGTCATGTTTAACCATTTTCCTTTGTGCAGGTAGATCGAGTTCCTTGCTTCCGCGGGATCTGTACATTCTGCTTGATATGGAAGAAGCTTTTCCTGACGGGTGAATGAGTTTCGATGGGAGATGACGTATCTCCGGACAAGGACGGGAGAATAGTCTTGATGGGAGATGACGTATCTCCGGAGACTTTCTCTTCAGTTTATGTATCGCGTCCGTATATCCGGATAAAGATCCGAGATAGTAAATTTTACAGATAACATTATGTATAATTCGTCTTTGTATGAATAAAATTCATTGCTTGCCTTTTCTTGTCAGTTGAATGTTAAATCTCAGATGCATGAATTGAAAGATAGAAGTTGTATTGATTTGCCGGAAATTCAATTACAACTTGCAGGCTCTATGACAAAGGATCAAAAAAAAATCGGCGGAGTTCCGTGTAATAAATAGTTGGAATCTGAGATGACCAATCGACCTGACGGAGATCCGCATAGTCATCTCTATGCGTAGAACTTCTGAAGGTTTCTGGCATTCCACGTACGCTTGAGTGGGTGTTCGTGCTCATCTTCTAATTCATAACTCCCATTCATTCTTGCTCCGACAATCTTGCTTGGGCTTGAGTTTTTCAATATTGTTCAAAATGTCAGCCCGGCGAAGCACTATGTCTCCGATTTGCAAGTTAGTCGCTCGAACGTTCCTGTTGTAGGCTCGGGCAGCAGTTGCCTGATACATATGGATATTCGCCAGTGCCTCAGATCTTTTCTGTTCGAGCATGTCCAGGTCGAATATCTGAGCTTCGCGATTGGCAGTGTCTTCGAACTCTCGGACCCTCATAGTCTCAACGGCAATCTCGGCCGGTATGACTGCTTCTGTGCCATATACCAAAGCGAATGGAGTTTCGTTGGTCGCGGTCCGTGCAGTGGTGCGATGAGCCCATAGCACGCCTTCCAGGTCGTCCGCCCAACTTTCCTGTGAAGTTCTCAACCGCTTCTCGAGGATCTTGACTATCATTTTGTTCGTGGACTCAGCCTGTCCATTGGCTTGCGGGTATCCAACAGATGTCAAACGTTGCTCGATTTTGAAGGACGCCAGCCATTCCTTGAGCCTATGGCCTGAGAACTGGGCACCATTGTCCGAGATGAGAATCCTGGGCAGGCCAAAGCGTCAAATGATATTCTTCCAGATAAAGGTCCGCACTCGACTCTCTGTAATGGTTGCGACAGCTTCTGCTTCCACCCATTTGGTAAAATATTTCACAGCCACAATCAGGAACTTCCTCTGTTGGGTGCCTCTCGGGAACGGTCCGACTATATCAATGCCCCATTGGTCGAATGGACACGCTATGATTGACGGAATCATAGGATGCGTCGGACGATGTGGAATGTTCGCATAGTATTGGCAATCAAGGCACTTCCGAGCATAATCGGCGGAATCTTTATTGATACTAGGCCAGTAATAGCCTTGTCGTATGATTTTCTGGGCGAGAGTCCTTCCCCCGGAATGACTTCCGCAGCTTTCGCCGTGTATCTCCTCCAGCACAGTCTTTGATTCTTGCGGGCTCAAACACCGCAATTGGGTCCCGGCAAATGATCTCTTGTACAAATCTTCCCCCAGTATAAAGTACCTGTTTGCCCTACATTGCACGCTCCTCGATTCCTTCGGATCAGCTGTTGAGATCCGTCCTTGAGATAGTTCCAGATGTCAGTCATCCAATTTCTGCCTGCGTCAGTTATCATGATGGCTGAATTGAGACTCATGACGGATGAGTCAGTAACAGTGAGCAAATCACTCTCCTTGTGTCGATCTTCTTTATGGACGCGTATTTTTCAGGCATCCGCTCTTTCATTCCGTGCTCACAAACTTTTCTAGAGTAAACTCCTCAAAATGACCGCTTCACGCTTGAGTAGCTCGAGATACTTGATCATCGAAGGACCTTTTGTGGCAAAAGTTCTGAAATTGAGCTTCCACGGTGAGAGTCCGTGAAAGCTTTGAGCTTCGAACTTGCAGGATTTCGCGATCGATCCGATCACTATCAATGCTTCATACTCAGCCTCATTGTTGGTAACTTTGAACTCCAGGGATATCGCGTAGTCAAGTTCCGCGCCATCAGGGCTCTTAAAGAAGATTCCAATCCCTCCGACTCTTCGAGTGGAGGAACCATCCACTTCCAATGTCCAGACATCAGAAGGACGTTTTTCGGCTTGGAGATCTCCTGTAAGCTCCAGAGGTTCCAACTTTTGTTCCTCTGTTTCCTTGCTTTTTGGTCCGGAGTTGTTAGTACCGGATCTGATTGTCATTTCGTCAAGAAGGAACATTTGGTTGGCCCGAGTTTCCTCATAAGATGCAAGTAGAGAATGATTGATGAATTGAGCATCTTCGAGGTTTGCTGGGTTGAACTTCGGCGGAACTGGCTTCCGGACAACCTACTTGGTGATCAAGCATGCGAATGCCTGTTTGTCAGGGACTTTCTCAGAATCTGCCTCAGGATATTCCGCTAAGAAATCGGCATGGACTTGAGCTTTCTTGGCTGACGGAGCCTGATAGCAAATGTCGTATTCGCTCAGCTCGATCGCCCACTTAGAGAGTCGTCCAGACTGATCGGGCTTCCCCAGGACCTGTTTCAAAGGTTCCGCAGTTAGTACCACAACTTTATGAGACTTAAAGTATGGTTTTAACCGCCTTGCGGTGTAAACCAAAGCATATGCAAGTTTCTCAATCTTCACGTATCTTGTCTCCGCCCCAGCAAGGGCTTTGCTAAGATAGTAGATTGGAAGGTGATCGTTAGCCTGAATCCGTACTAACACGGAACTCATTGCCTCTTCCGTGATAGCTAGGTAGAGGTAGAGTGGTTCTCCCTCGAAGGGTTTGGAGAGCAGTGGAGAGGAATTGAGGTACTTTTTCAATTTCTCGAAAGCCTCAGAACATTCCGTGGTCCACTCGAAGCTCTCTCCTTTCCGGAGGATTTTGAAGAACGGGATATTTTTCTCCGCAGATCGTGAAATGAAACGACTTAAGGACATCAGACGCCCTATGAGTTGTTGTACCTCATTGAGGGTTTTCGGTTGCAGCAAATCTAGGATTGCCTTGATCTTCTCAGGGTTCGCGCTTATCCCTCTCTCAGTAACCATGTATCCGAGGAACTTCCCTCCTTTTACTCCAAACGTGCATTTTTCCGGATTCAATTTCATTCCGTACTTCCTAAGGATAGCGAAGCACTTGTTCAAATGTTGCACATGTTGCTCTTCAGTTTTGCTCTTGACGAGCATGTCGTCCACGTACACTTCCATGGTTTTACCAATCTCTTCCTTGAACATTTGATTCACAAGATGCTGGTAGGTGGATCCCGCATTTTTTAATCCGAAGGGCATTACCTTGAAGCAGTATACCCCCCCCCCCCCCCGGAGCAAAGAAAGCTGTTTTCTTGATGTCTTCTTTGGCCATCCGAATTTGGTAAAAACCTTGGTATGCGTCCATGAAACTCAACAATGCACATTCGGATGTGAAGTCAACCAACTGATCTATTCTCGACAAAGGGTACGGATCCTTTGGGCAGAACTTGTTCAATCTAGTGAAGTCATTGCACATCCGCCACTTGCCTGGTGATTTCTCTACCAGGACCACGTTGCACACCCAGTCAGAGTAGCGGACTTCTTCAATGTGCCCTGCTTTTAGGAGTCGTTCCACTTCAGCGGATATGATGGCATCCTTGACCGGACCGAAATCTTTCCTTTTTTGTCGGATATACTTGATCGAGGGATCCATGTTCAGACGGTGAACAGTGATCCTCGGATCAATTCCCTTCAAGTCATCGGTACTCCAGGCAAACACATCGCTGTTTTCACGGAGGCAAGCGATGAGCTTCATTTCTACCTCTGCGGTCATCTCAGTCCCAATTCTTGTTTTCTTATCCGGGTTTCCAACAACAATCTCAATTTCCTTGAGAGTCTCGTGAGGCTCGATTCGCAATGTTCTAGGAAACTTCTCCTTTTGGCTCCCCACTCCGATCTGCGGGTTCTCCTTTTTGGCCGGAAGAACAGCTGGCGGACCAGAGGTCAAGGTGGTCAACAGCACGGGGGCGGACGCTCTTCTTGTGGACATTATGTAACATTCCCAGGCTTCGCGGACGTTTCCCACCTCTTCTCCGACTCCAAAGGGAGTTGGAAACTTCATTCTGTTATGGAGAGTGGAGGGGATAGCTCGGAATTGATTAAGCCCCGGACGCCCAAAGATGGCGTTGTAGTCGAAAGTACGGTCCACCACTACAAATCGGACCAACTGAGTAACTCTTTCCGGAAAAGTACCAAGTGAAACGTGCAACATAACACTTCCCAGGGGTCGAACAGTTCCCCCTCCAAATCCTAGTATAGAGGTGTGGACCCTCTCATATTGGATTCTCCCCAGGGCCATCTGGTCCAGTGTTCTTTTGGAAATGATATTCGAGGAACTCCCGGTGTCTACCAAAATCTTGTTCACTCGATAAGTTGCGATGGTCAAGGAAACCACTAGCGGAACATCTGGATCATCGATGTCCTCTCCTCCTGCCGTAGGAGGAGGAATCTCACTATCATCGAAAGATATAGCGTTTGTACCCCGAATCGCTGGAGCAGCGTACGCTCTATCATTGTTCCGAAGATTTTGAGCAGTCCGCTCTCTTGCGTTCCTACTGTCACCTCCGGATGGTCCGCCTGCAATGGTGTTGATCACTCCGCTGTACGGAGGATTCTCCATATCCATGCCATCGCAGTATCTATACGGATGTCCATCCGTGCGAGGTGGATAGTGAGCCGGCGGAGGTGGCAAAGATAGCGGACGGGGTGGTGGTTCTGTAGCATTATCCTCCCTTCTTCGCTCCGTTCTATCGTGCCTAGAGGGTTCATCCGTATAGATGTGCTCCTTGAGCTTGCCTTCTCGTACCAGGTGTTCAACCTCTGTTTTTAGTTGGATCTGATCATCAGTCTCGTGACCACGACACTTGTGGAACTTGCAGTACCCCTTTGCATTCCTATTCTTCCTGTTGTTGTGAGAGGGCTTGGGCCATTGAACATCCAGCTTTTTCTCGATGATAGTCGCCAAGATGTCGGATCTTGGTCTGTTGAGACGGGTATAATCCGCATATCTCCTCGGCGGACTTCTCTCCCTGTGGAAGCCTTTATCTCTGTGATCTTTCTTTGAGTCAAACTTCCCAGGCGTTGCTCTTGCTTCATCGGATCCTTTCCTTTTTGGAACCGCTCTTCTTGGAACATTCCTCGGTACTCCTCCGTACATCACTTCTTCACATATGTCATCTAAATGCTTCTCACTCCTCACCTCGACTAGATAGTTTTACTGGAGCTCGAGTTGAAAGTATTAGCGTCGGTGACGGACCCGTTCCTTAATCATGCTCAACTCGAAGAACTTCCATGAAAGCGATCTAAGAAGGTCCTAGATCCTCTTGCTCATTGTATAACTTCGCCAGTGCTCTACGTGCGCTTTCTCCTCTTTGCCTTTCCAAATCGTGCCAAGAACTTTGAAGAAAGGTCTGCATATGACTTTATCGACTTGTTCGGCAAAGCAGTGTACCAATCCATAGCCGTTCCGAAGAGAGTAGATGAGAACGTGAGAGCTTTTGTATTGCCGCTCATTCCCTTGGAATCCATCTTGCTGTTGTACCTTGTCAGGTGTCCAACAGGACAAGCATCCCCGTAGTAGTACTCCAAGCTCGGGATTGCTTGATCCGAGTTTCTGTTCCTTTCCTTTTCTCTCATGATTTCATCATACAAGGGATTTGGTGCACTAGTGGTTATCTGCTCATGGTCCTTTACCAGGCGTCCGAGATTCAGAATCTCGGCCTCCAAAGCCTTCTGTTGAGCATAGATTTCGTCGGCAGTCATGATCTCTCTTGTCCTCGGATGCACAACTACATCTGCAGGGAGTTCTTCTATCCGGACCGCTGGAACAGTTTCTGCTACTTGATCTCTATCTCTCGGAGGTGCTTGTCGCGGAGCCCCTAGGTGCCTATTATCCCCTTCTTGATTCTTTCTCCTTCCGTTTGGGCTTCCTTCACCTCGAGCTTGAGAGGCAGACGCCCGCCGGTCCAGAAGGTTTCGCAAATCCTCTTGAGGTGGCTGATTCCCCAACCTCTCTTGAATCGGATGCTGCCTGTTTCTTGATAATGCTGGCTCTGCCTAAGGAGGAGTAACCACTGGCGGAGTGGCTTGTTGAGGAGGAGCATTGTTGGACCCCAGGCACCTTTGAATGATTGTGAGCAACCTATCGAACTGCGTCTCGCTTAGTCCGAGATCACTAGTGCGGACAGTGCGACCATCGGGCATAGTGAACTGTTGGCCTGCTGCAGGGCCTTGAGCTTCTGCCGGAGAAGCTCGTACGACCCCTTCATCCGAGGACGGGCTGGCTGTGCGCCCCTCACTCGGATATCTCCTTCCAGTCGCAGCGGCTCTTCGTCCCCGGGTGGGCGGACGTCCCCGTGGGCGTGGTGGTGGAGTCCCCACTCCTGCAGCACCTGCCCGCGTTGTTCGTCTTGTTCTTGCCATCAGCTCAACTCAAACACGAAAACTTTTTGTAAGGTTCCCACAGACGGCGCCAAAATGTTGAGGAGTAAAACCTCGAACACTAACTAACCAAACTATTACAAGCAACCTAATCTAAGGCCCGCCTCTGACTTGAGGTCCGACGTAGTACTGGTCCGAGCTTGCGTACCTGAAAGGACTAAGTGGGGGGGGGGTTAGAATGGGTTACCCGGATTGCCAATGTCAATCCGGTAAGAGACTTTACTCAAGAGAGAGTTGGAAGCTCTCAATGTAATAGTTATGAGGGATTATGATAACACTTGGGAATTGACTTAGGGATTTCCACATACCTTAAGGTCTTGGACCTTGTGCTATATTTATAGTCATCATATGCATGTGAGGTGGCTCACAAGATGATGCCAAGTGTACGCTTCAGATTTGGACACCAATGCTACCTTTGGCCCATGGCCCATTAGTAAACAATAATCCAATACTAATCGATGGGCCTGGGAGGGTAGTTTGGACCTTTTCCCTACTTGAGTCTTTATTCACTTTGTTGGGTCCGTGTTAGTCCCTCGGACAGATCTGTCTGCTTGGTTGATCTGCCCTTGGGTAACTCTGGATGCCCGAGCCAAGAGTCTCACGGAAGTATCTCAGTGGTTCTGTTATACGTTTGGTCTTAATGTGATGGTGGCGTCCGAGATTCTCTCGTCCGGTCCGTTTGGCATTTCTGTACTGACGTAGCCAGGTCTAGAAGTCCTTTTCCCAGCTAGCTCGGACTAGCTGTGAGGGTGTAGTGACTTTAGCGTACTGGTTGATTCACTTAGGACGGACCATGTGAGGTCGGACCAATACTGAATTGGCTATTTAAGTCGTGATGCGCTCTAGGACACGCTCTATGGCGCCCTTAACGGATTGGGCACATGTCCGTATCAACATATTGTGTCTCTGCTCTATTACTTGTGAGATGATAAATTGTTGACTATATATGTTGTTCAGATGTCACGGGGGGAGGTGAAATCCAAGTATGACATCTTCAAGAAGGCCAAGAATAAGGGCGGGGTATGGACTGACTCCCGGGCCGAGTCTATTACGGTATGTTTATGTTGCTTAAAGTTCATATTTGTACACTATTACAAGTTATTTTTGAAAAACAGTAACTGATCATGATATCTGCTATTTATGATTTCAGGCTGAGGTTGATGCTCAGGTAGCGAGGCAGGAGGAAGAGACGGGTGATGTGTTGTCAACTGAACAAGTTGACAACATCTTCTTAGAGGTCAACAAACCGGACAACAAAGGACGAATATATGGACTCAGGAGCCTCGGTTTGAGCTTGGCTAGTCCGGGGTGCTCCTCATCATCATCCCAGCAGTCTAGACGTCCAGTTTTCACAAAGGCCAGGTCTCGGATATGGTGCAGTCGCAGGTCGCAGAACATGTTGCACGGCTAACTCAAGAGATGGAGCGGTGCGACAGAGAACGAAGGGAGGAGAACGAGTGCCTTCGGTTACAGATGGAGGCTTTCATGTCCCAGTTCGGCCAGCACCAACCCCCGTCTGGTAGCTAGTTATGTATATGTACTATGTACGTTCGGATATATATTATATTTAGACTTGTTCGGATAATCTAGACTTATTCGGATATTAGATTTTTTATTTATCATTTATTGAAACATTTTCCGTATAATTGATTTTTGGGAAAATTACATAGGGCTACCCTCTTAGTGGCTCCTCGCTCATCTGGGTACCCACTAGTGGAACAATTACCTTCAAGTCCATTAAGTTGTTTTTTCGTTGACCAACTTATAAGCTAAACCAACTTATGCAACAAACAAACATGTCCTTACGCCATTCTTTATAAAACTAACTATTCTTTTCAGGGACTTGGGAGCAAATAATTAACTACTACTACAGCCTACGCCGCCTCTTCTCTTCGTCTCCAGCCTACGCCCTCCGTCCCCCCTCCGTCCTGTTCGCCGGATCTCCTCTACCACTCAGCCGTCTCATGTCGCTTTTCGCCGGTCTTCTTCTCCCTCTCAGGTCGCGTACTCTCTCCCTGTTGCTCTTAGGTTTCAGTTCTCAGATCAGCAGTTCATCGACGGGTGATGATGGCCATTTCTTTCTTCTCTCTTCTCTTCTCTTCTCTTCTCTTCTCTTCTCTTCTCTTGGTTGAATCGACGGGTGATGATGGCCGTGGGTATCTTCTCTGATTCAATGTTTCACGGTATAGGGATCATTCGAATAGCAAAATTCTTGGATTTCGAATACTTTTGATGATTAAATTCGAAGCTTTAAGGTTTTTATATTGGATTTCACATGTTTAGAACATAGATTGGATCTTTAGAAGGATATGATTTGATCTTGTTTGGAGTTTAGATTCGATTTTGAAAAGTAGTGACTGGATTGAATATTTTAGAAACATGAAATCCTTGATTTTGAGAATTAGGGTTGTACCAGGGACTTGGATGGCAAAATTAATTTCGTTGGGTATTAGAAACTTCCATTTTCTTTCAATTTGGCCTAAAAATATTTTCTGATTTTGCAATTAAGCCCACAATTTTTTTTAGAAAATTATAATTGAATTGCATTATTTATTTTTATTAGATTTAATATTTTTTTCTAAATAAATTTTAGTTGCATGGACTTCATTTTGAGAATGTAATTATGTCAAGGGACTTGAGCTTTAAATATGTTGTTTGGCCTTTTCTAAAAGCTGATAATTGAAGAGGGGTAAAAATGGGTTTTCCAGCTTTTAATTCGTCAAAAGTCAAATTCATGGACTTATATGTAATTGATTTTTATCTAACTGTATTTGGATGTTATTGTTCCACTAATAGGTACCTATCTGTAATTACGAAATCTAAGAGGGTGTCCATATGTAATTTGCCCTTGAAATACGAAAAACAGGGATTAATATTAAAAAAAAAACAAAATTTAAAAAAAAATATTTTGTGACGGAATTAGTGACATTCCGTCACTAATTCCAATAATACATTGGGCGACGGATATAATCTATCCGTCGCCAATAATCGATTTAAAAAAAATGTGAAACAAGATAATCCGTCGCGAATTGGGCGACGGATTATCTATCCGTCGCCTGACTCAGTAAGTAACATTATTATCCGTCGCCAGAGGCTGACGGATCGCTGTTATGACGGATTTATCCGTCGCTAAACAATGAATTTTTTATAGTGTGATATCGTATAATCGATTCTCCTATCTGAATACTGGAGATGTCGCATCTAGTCAATAATAGAGTTTCTTTTTTTCAAAGTATTCAAAGTACTATTATAGTAATTCACAAAGTTTGACTAAATTTATAATTCAATTTAAATTTCATTCACCCATCTTACATATTCAATTTGAATATGGTGCATACAAATATCATTGTTTAAGTACTAGGTTCAATGTTTGAATACCATTGATGATGCAAGTTTCTCCCTTTTATTTATTATTTTTGAATTTTTTTTAAGTAAGTGCTAGTATTAGATACTCCATTTTCCCATTTACTCATTAATTTTATTTCTTTCACAATACTTTTTAATATAGTATGGTGTTTTAATCAACACGTCTGGTTGTGATAAATTTCACATGGTGATTACATTCACACGGTCACACCTCCTTCTAGATAGTAATAATTAAATATAAAATTGAATTGTATTTTGACCATCCAAACCAACGAGTGATGTTACGCGAATCGAGCCTTAATAATGGCTTGACTCGGCGTAGTTAGATAAGTCTCGAGCTCTGCGTCTTGTTCGATAAGGTTTTCGTATCGAATCCGAGCCTCATTATGAGTTCGTTTTGCTTAACGTGTCATGTAAAGTTCGGCTCAATAATGCTCGATTAGACCCGATAGGTTTGGTTTGTATTCTTCTGTAACGAGCTCGGAGTACACTAAAATATGAATAAAACAAGTTGAGTTTAGCTTAACTATTATGACTCAAACTTGAAAATTACCTTATTTTATTAACAACCATCATGACAAGATACAACTCGATAAATGAGATACTCTGACTCCACCTCATGTGTTAACAACATTAAAACCAACTCCAGTGTGCATAACCACACCAATGCATTCTATCAACATCTACAGAAATCAAAGCATACCTTGGCGCTGTTAGAATTCGCGATAGCATAACGATCACAACAGACAAAATTGCAGAACGAGAAAGATACCTTTTCATAGTTGGAGGTTCCCTTAAATCAGCAACATAAAGCATTCATTCACTTGTCTGTTCTAACAAAGTTACATACAGTCAAAATGGACCAAATTGAGCACAAATTCATCGAATCCAACGGCCTTAAGCATCATGTCGCTGAAATCGGCAACGACTCTTCGCCGGCAGTTCTATTCCTGCACGGTTTCCCGGAGATATGGTACTCCTGGCGCCACCAGATGATTGCAGCGTCCAATGCCGGTTTCCGAGCAATCGCGCCCGATTACCGAGGTTACGGGCTTTCCGACCACCCAGCCGAGCCCGATAAGGCCACATATGCTGATTTCGTTGCTGACATTGCTGGAATTCTTGACGCACTTTCCATTCCAAAGGTAAAGTTTATTGCTTTGCTGACCTTTTGCGACCCTTTTTACTTTAAATTTATGGTTTAATGGCTAATTGGACTGTCACTGCTTTGTTCTGCTTCTATTAGACTTCAATTTCTATATCAGTAGCAATATATGAATCTAATTGGTCTCTGATTCACTAAGTTGCTTCTGCTAAGTTATTATGCTTATTATTAAATTGAGCTCAATTGAAGAAATTATGCTGCTTTTTTACAAGGTGATGCAGGTTTATCTTTTAATACTAACATACTGGTGGCTGTTTTAGCATGTCTTGGTTAGGCCAAAATTGAGGTACTTGTAAGATGAATTGGTGCTACCAGCAGCTTAACCTTGTAGATAACTATATTAAAGTCTGAAGGCCTTAGTATACGTAGATTCGACATCAGAGTTGATGTATGTTAGAGCCTGGATTCTATTATTCGTTGATCTCTTGTTTGTTAAGATTGCTTACTGCTTACCAGTTGAATATTACAATTGGAATGCTTAGGCAATGGATTGTGCAAGTTGGCTGACTTGGATCCATTTGAAAAAATGGGTAGTCCAGGATTTTTGTTTATATTGTTTGCGGAGTTTTGCTGATTCTCACCAGATAATGACTGACATTTCTTGTAATCAGGTTTTTGTTGTTGCTAAGGATTTTGGATCCCGGGTTGCAAACTTACTTGCACTTCTCCATCCTGATAAAGTTTTGGGAGTTATTACTTTGGGCATCCCATTTCTGCCCCCAGTTCCCCATAAGTTTCACGGTTCGCTTCCTGAAGGCTTCTATATCTCAAGATGGCAGGTAAAACGTGCAATCATGATCACGCCTAATCTTACGTAGTGGATTTTACTTTTTGCATATGTATATCTGAATTTGTATGTATAAAACTTGGATATGTACATACTGATAACTTCATAGTTGACTTAATCTTGACCCTGTTGAATCCTTGATTCGAGATCCAGTTCATATTCCATTGCAGATACCTGGAAGAGCAGAGGCTGACTTTGGTCGCCTTGATAACAAAACAGTGCTGCGGAACATCTACATTTTATTTTCACGCAGTGAAATACCGATTGCAAATGAAAACCAGGAGATCATGGATATGGTTGATTCATCAACTCCTCTACCTTCTTGGTTCACTGAGGAAGATCTTGCAGCATATGGTTCTCTGTATGAAAAATCTGGATTTCAAACTGCACTAAAAGTTCCATATAGGTACCTAAATTTTGCTCTTGCTCTCTTCCCTTTGTCCTTTTAATCTTGACTAACCTTGTCCTTGTGATTTGACTGTATAAAAAGGCCTTCGTGCATTTCGCTGCTCTTTCAAATATGTGATTCAATTTTTAATTTGAATGTAGATCTCTGGGCGAAGTGTTCAACATAACGGAAATGAAGATTGAAGTTCCAGGGCTGTTGATCATGGGTGAGAAAGATTATTTCTTGAAATTTCCTGGAATGGAAGATTTCGTGAGGAATGAACGAGGTAAGATGTTGGTTCCTAACTCCGAGACGGTATACTTGCCAGAAGGTACACATTTTTTGCAGGAGCAACTCCCTGACCAAGTCAATCAGCTGATACTCAACTTCCTGAACACTCACAAATAAACACAAGTATGCGGATCAGAGCTCAGTAATGGACTCCTGTTCTAGTTCTTGAACCTCTTTTTATGCTGATATGCATCATAAATGTGCTCTATATGTGTTTATGTATGAAAGATATATATCATGTCTGATTGCTATACTTGCATCAGAGTGTTGAACGAAGCTTGTGTTTCTTATGTTTGTTCATAACCAAATAAGGAATTTTCTTGGTACTTCCATGAAAACATTTGAAGTTTACATTTATCTACACGAGACGCTCCTTCAATACTTTCTCGAGTGAGACAAACGAGAATCTTAGTTCTTTCGCCATTTTCGATGTTAAGTCCACTGGTCTTTCTACATTGCAATTTTGGGCTTTAAATAGTCTAGTCCCAATACGTAATTCATTAGTTATACTTCAATTAAAACGGATTCAATTAAAATTGGAAAAATTAGTGTTATAGACCAATTTTACACCCAAGTTTGCAAAAAAATGACTACAGTGTTTTGGTGTTTTCAAATAAATGTCAAATGCTACAGTCAACTGTATTGATAGAGTGTCTGATCCATTGTATTAGTAGAGTTAAATGTCTGATCATTTGTATTGGTAGAAATCATGTAATCAGACATTGTATTAATAGAGTTAATATCTGATTCATTGTATTTGTAATCGTATATGTCTGATCCATTGTATTAGTATAGTTCGATAATATAAATCTGTTGTATTGTGAGTTATAAATTAAGTCTGGGTAAAAGTACTTGATTTTTTTATGAATGAAATTGTTTGGTCGGTCTCTTTTTCTCTTCCCATTAAAATTCCGTACCAAATGGGCCTTGATACTTTGAGTTTGTGTTCCCCGTACCACTGAGATAACCAATCTTTACCTACAAATTCCCAATTCCCGGTGAGAGCAGAGATCTATGTAGCCGTACTCTGAAGAGCCCAGACGTTTGATTTGCAGAGCCTTTACTGCTCATAAAACAAAGGTTCGGTTCGCTAGCTTTTTCCGATCTTACATATTACCCTTTTCAATTCTTATTACTGTCTATTTGGAGTTTCTGTTATCGCCCATCACGCAATCAAACGGTGAAACTTTGCTACAATTTCTAACTACCTGTAGCATTTTCATTTATCTGCTACTTCAATTGAAAAATATTGGATTTTTAATTACATAGTGCAATTACTTTGTTTAAACATCTGATTCTAATTACTACTTATTTTTCACTTACATTTTCCATCATTACTAGTTGAAAGTGAATTAAGGATGAAATTGATGCAGTTTGTATAATTTTCAGATTTCCTGACTGAATTGGGTAGAAACATGGATCTCATCAGTGATTTGCCAGATTGTCTTATTGCTCATATTCTCTCGTGTCTGCCTGCAAAGGATGCAGTGCGAACATGTGTTTTGTCTAAATTTTGGGAGTACAAGTGGAACTCCATTTACAATATCTGTGTTAATGATGTGCGGAATGTAGCTAAATTTTTGGATGGGATACTTCTCAATGTACAACATATCCGGAGCGTTAACCTGCGCTTTTATGAAATTTATGATGCAAGCCGCATAGATACATGGGTATCAACGATATTCAGACACAATGTTGAGAGTGTTGCTATACTTTATCCGAAGGGGTATGGTCCTGTTAGCATCATCCTAACCCCCACTCTTCTAAACTGCACTTCTTTGAGAATCTTGAAACTGCATATTTGTTGCACGTTGAAAGTCTCAGTCAACACTTGTTTTGTGAACCTCACTAGTTTGAATCTTAAGGATGTTCGGATACGCAATGATAATCCTAATACCGATACGCTGAAACTTGATTTCCCAGTACTGGAGACACTTGTACTTGACAATTGTGAATGGCTGAACATGAGCTTTGTGGAATTTTGTGCTCCTACTCTGCGTTTCTTTGAAGTGAATACTTGTGATCTTAAGGAAGGTGATAAATGCATTATCCAGATTCTAGGAGAGAGGCCTGCGGAGTTTAGAAGTCTAGGTTGTGATCTTAGAAACTTGATTTTGGTTGGGTCAACAGTTGTCCGTGCAATACTGGACAATGACAGTTTCATAGAGTCAGATTCAGAGGAGAATGAGGTGGTATTTGCAGAGGAAGGCTTGAAAATCCGAAGGCTATTGAATGGATTTTCAAATCTCGAGGAATTAATACTACAGGCCTATGTGGTTATGGTTAGTTTAGACTCTTTCTCTCTGGTCATATTCATAGTTCTCTCTCATACTGGTGTGGAGTGTTTATTCTATGAATGACAGGGCTTAATATTAACTCTCTGATTGAATTTTGATTTGCATCTCATTGCTAACAAGGCTATTGCACACACCAAATCAGTACTTCCTCTTACCAAGTATGATAAACTGCAACGGCTGGCTATCTCCGGTGATAGTTACCTTGATTATACTTGTGATATGGTTGGAGCCCTATTTGAGCTACTTCATGCAGCACCGTTTTTGAAACTACTAGACATTGATGTGGTAAGTTATTCACATTAGTTTTCAAGTGTATAAATATCATGCATTGCAGCAGTTAATTACACCTCAGCCACGTATGTATATTGGTCATTCTTGTCGAAACCTGTCCACATCACTTGAAAGGTTGAAATAAATGCATCTATAGACATTTTTCAAGTGATCCGTAGAGAAAATCTAGAATATGCATTTCTACACTTCTTGCTTTTTTGACTCTTTAGTTTATTAATTGAAATATCATGCTCTTGGGAACAGATCGATTTCTACCCGAATGCCGTTGATTTTGATTATGAAGCAATGGTACCTCTGGCAGTGCCCTCTTGTATCGTTTCTCACCTAGAGGAGGCGCATTTGGAGCGATTTAGTGGTGATGCATGTGAACTCCATCTAGTTGCGTTTTTACTGGCAAACGGTGCAAAATTGAAGAAGCTTACTATCTCACTGCTTCCACCATATGAACTTGTACAGGAGTTATCAGGCTTACCTAAAGCCTCGGCATCCATAACAATTGTCATTAACTAGAAAATGTATCGTATGTATCTCTCTCACGGTTAGGTATGAAATCTGATCTTTCATTCTATGTATGGAATTTAGATTGTCGTCAAGTTTATCATAATAGACTCTGAGACATTACATTACCAGTTTGGCATCACAAGTGCTATGCATAGCTGAAAAGTAATGTTGAAAAGAAAAAGAAACATTTTTGTCTTCACACACACGATGATTAGTCTAGATGTGTTTCTTGTTCTTTATCCCATTGGTTCATAGCACATTTATCATTTTTTTATAGTATCCTGTAGAACTTATATTGCATTTCCAAAATGAAAACTATCTCATATATGAACATGTTTGAACTTGGCATAACGGTTCATAACATTCCTCTTGTTGAGGCAAATTGGTTGTAGTTGGTACTTGGCGTGTGATCTTCCCAGTAATTAGTGATAATGTGAAAGAGGAAGAACAGGCAATAAAAAAGAACTACACTACTAACTAGCAATAGTGAAATCTGAAGCACCACGCTTGAACTTGGCCTGCTCTCTTTTGTGATTTTGAAATGGATTTACAACATTTCTCTCTTCCATGCTACTCCGTATGTGCCACAAAATTTCATATTTTTATTGTTTACGAGTAATTTGTAGTCATAGTCGAAGATAGTTTACCGAAAAAAAAGTTAAAATAAAAAGTTTTAAATGGAATGAGGTGTGGAGTATGTAAAAGTTGAGCATCTCTTATACTCGTGCTCTTTATTACAAGTATAATAATAATTTGTGCTGTTTCAAAAAAAAAAAAAAAAAATGGAGGTAGTAATAAACAACCTTACCTATACACACAAATTACACATTTTAACATAAAAGTACAATTTTTACCACATTTTTTTACAATTCATTATTAAATTTAACTTATCAACTAAAACTACGTGTCAAACTTAATATATAAAGTACTTTGGACCGGAATTAGTAACTTCCTTCAACACGCATGTACTGATTAGTGATTACTGTGTTTTCACTTTTCATCTCTAAATTCCCCCTAAAATGGAAGACGAGTAGAAGCACCACTAGAAAGAATCAGCTGCAGCTTTCTTTTCTGGAGTTATAATTGGTCAAGGATGATTATTATTCGGGTACAGTTTGATTTTGCATTGCGAGTTATTTTCTTGGGACAAGTCACTTCTAGATGAACAATCGAGTATTGCAAAATAAATCCAGATGTTGAAATTTTGCCAGAATGGATTATCTACGTAACGTACAATATTACAAGCAATGTGAATATGACATGGACGGACGTGTGAGAAGATTATTGTTGCCCCTGGAATCGAATGTGAATCATGACAATAATGTGCCCCAACAATTCACTTAAGAATGTCAATGTATATTACAGTCGGGTTATAACAAAAAGCATGAAGGAAACATGTCATCGTTTTAGAGGTATCTAATTCCATTATCTTCAATTTCACCTTTAAAAACGCTGCGCCAAATTTGCAAACAAGTGTAATATTCTTGGCTAAATCGGGTTTATGACAATTCCACAACCTTAGTCAAGACTAGTATAGAGTACTTGGGAAACATTCCACCGTTCCAATTGTGGCCTCTACACATGAAGAAGCCTTTCTCATCATAGTAATTCAGTTCACAAAGACCCGTGTCCAGAATTCTCTCAAGAAAAATACCGTATCTCGATACTACCCGTTAGGATTGACATACCAAATTAAAGGAGAGTTGAGTATAATCTTCGGAAATGAGGGAGTAAGACCTGCACAACTTATACATAACAAAAACAAGAATACATAACATTAAGGCAATTCATGCACGATGACGTGCGTGGACAGTAGTATGTGTTGGCATCAACTAAGACCCGAATGAGCATGTCAATCACGGAAGATATAAACCATGGTATGGCTAAACGAAGCTCCAGATGCCTTGACCTAACCATTGAAAAAGTGGAAAGCCTCTTTTACACATCAAAATGGCCGAAAGGCTAGCAGATATCCAAATCACAAGCAAAAAGGAGTGGTAGAAAGAGAGAATTACAAGGTAAGATAAAACGCATATAATCAGATTCTTGTAAAAAAAAAGTTGGAAAGATCATATTCTTACACCCTTGTAGCGTCATATCATACCACATGTAGCACTAACAAAAATAAACTAATGAGAGGCAACAAAAGGTACACTGAAGCAACAACAGAGCACCACCACCTTCTTCACTTTACTAAAGATTAAAATTGACCAACCATACACTTATACACAGATGCTGTTACGTTTTACCAACATCAAGATCCACCAAAATCTGCCTGCACCTAAAGGACGTATCGGATTGACATAACACGTTTTTCATCATAACAATGCTGTGGAAAAAAGATATATAGATGTAAAAATCTATATCATCTACCAAGCCATAATGACAGGTTAACAAAGGGGTAGGGCTGAAGATTATATATCATGGATCACATCTTAATTGGAAAGCCTACTCACCAGAACATGGGACAAGTTACCGGTGGTTAATTTCGAAGGTCTACCATAAATTCAATGCTAATCACAGTATATACAGCAGTGTTGTCGATAGCGGCGCGATCGAGCCACCAAGTATGGTGCCCTGTAGCTGGAAGATTAGTATAGCGGCCTGTCGCGCCGCTATCCCGGGCACGATCCCGGATGCGATCGCCGCGATGCGTTATCACTTATAAGCAGAAAATAGGGGGGGGAAAGGGAAAAGAAAAATGCATATTGAAGTAATATATGACTAACCAAGTACTTATATGTTCTTTCTATAAATTTTGCCTTTTTAATTTTTAATTTTTAATTTTTGTTTTACTTCACTATCCCGCCCGCGACTGCAATCCCGGTTTTTTGGGCCTTGTAAGCGATTCACAACACTGATATACAGGATACTTTCGGCAGGCTCATGTCTCTTGAGAAATTATAAAGTAAATTGCAATTTCCAACATATACAACATAAACCAAAAATTGCAGGGAAACTTTGTTTCCCAACAAAGCAATCAACAATAGCAAGAAAGGTGGAAACTGAAAAGCTTAGGCATGAGAACTACCTAGTAAAAGAAGCACAGCCCCATCGCTCAAGCCATTCCAATTTGTGCAAAAAACGTAATCTCAAGCTTTGCAATGTGATGGTAATTGGTATGCCAAATCAAAAGTAAGCATAAGAACTCAGATAGCTAAGTACACACATCGAAGAGTAGACTGGTGCTGACTGTAAAAAAAAAAAAAAGCTGGAAGAAGTGGAAAATATGCCACTATATCTTCTACCACCACTCAATTCACAACACAGAGGAACACATAATATGATCATCCCAATATATTGCAAGTAAAGTAAGCATTACAACATCATGAATTAGGCACAACTCCGAGGCTGCAGAAATTAATCACTTTTCTATTATGAAAATTAAATTTTGCACAGAATCAGCTCTCCAACTAAGAAACTTCAAAGTTGAACACATGATCAACTACTCCAATCAGGGGAAGATCACATTTTTCATACAGTAAGCTCATTTCTATGGAACAACATGCTAATTCGAGCAACAAAACACACTCGACTCACTACATTCGAACTAGCAAACCTTAAATCAACTCCAACCAAATCACTAGTGCAGTTTAAGATTTCAAAAGCCCATAGAAAGGTAACTAATCATATAAGCAAGAACTTGACCAACCATAACATTAAATAACATGAACATAACAGTTATTACTCATTACCCAAATGCAGAAACAAAAAAAAGCACAATATCATCTATAGCTACTACAATCACATTTACATCACTAAAACAAGGTTTCCACCTCCAATCCCGCCTTCCTCATCCAACTCCTCCGCCCCTTTCGGCACCGTCACCACCAATTCGCCGTCGTAGTACACCGCAGAAGCCATCTCGGGTCTCGTACAAGCCGGAAGCCGAAATCGCCACAAATCTAACTCGAATTCAGTACCGGAATCGACTATACCTGTTCCCCTAACAACAATTTTAGTAACTCCAGTGTAGACATCGATTGTATCGGCTCTAACATCTGCAGTGATGCCATTGGTGGCAGCGGTGAATCGCAGTGAATCGGTGGTTTCTTCGATCAATATGTCGGCTTCTGAGTGGAATGGAAGCTCGAGCACTTTGGCGAAGATGTGAGGGAGACGACGGAGCTTCTTTTGCCGGCAGGTGGTGGAGCGAGCTAGGGCGTGAGAGACGTCGTAGCGGAGTGAGATTGTGCGGTTGTTGGTGGATACTGGATGAACCTTCATTTGATTTGAATTGAATTGAATTGATGGTGTGTTGTTGGTGATGATGGTGAATTGGTGATGATGAGTTTGATTGAGTGTGTGTGTTTTTCTTTTCTTTTTCGGATAAACCTGGATTCGAAAGGGGAGGAGTTTCGGTTTGGGAGAAAATGAAAATGAAAACCAAATGGTAGTGGTGGTATCTTTTCTAGGCTCATTCATGTTCTCTATTTTTTATTTATTTATTTATTTATTATTTTTTTTAATTCTCCCGTGCGTCTGCGAGTGCCGAAAGACATACGTTAAAGTGATAATCTGATCATATCCAGAAAGTAGTTCATGAAAGAATCACGCCGTCGGTCGTTACATATACTGAGATGGATTATTATAAATAATAAAATATACGAACAAATATCATAGTTAACATGGAGAATTTAGTGTGGTTAATTAAGAATATTGATTTGTTTTCATTAAAGAAAATTGTTAATAATATACTATGTGTTTCACTTTAAAAAAAGTCAAAAAAAAGAAATTCAAAAACATCACTCCTATTATAAAATTAAGTATAGAGGGTTTCCAACAAATTTGTAACGACCCAACCACTAATTGATTGAATTTTTCGGGGATATGGTGGTTCCAATGTACCAACACATGTAATTTCATGCACACTTTTTACTCACTCACGCAGGAGACTTTTCAGTTAGTTATCTTTCATAAAATTGATTCAGAGCAAGCACGCTTAATTTTAGTGTTTTTATAGATGGATTCTCGAAATAAAAGGTGCACCTTGTTGGTATGAATAACGTTCTCCATCCATTTAAGTTATTTGAAAATTTTAAATTGAAATTTTGGAGCGTTATAATATTTGTACGATAACTTTTTTTTAACTAGAAAATAAAAGTTCTTGAAGTATTTATTGAAAATGAAAGAAGCAAAGATGGAAGAGGAGCGGAAGAGAGGAGAAAAATCCATTAAATTTCCGTTCAAATTACCACCACCCATGTGTACAATCAATGAAATATTTTTTATCATAAAGTTGATTTAAATATGGATAAAAGCGCTGTAGTCATCTTGTGGCTACGCATACACAGAGCAGTCCAAAATTAGGAGGGAGGAATAGTGGTCATTATTCGGTTTTCCTTGTATTGTAGTAATGTTTCCTTGTTGAGCATATTCTCAATATTTGCCGTGTGTACGTGTATCACATGAAATCGACCCCTAAGCATTCGTCACTATGAAATGCAACGCATACAAATCTTATATGTTATCATATCTGCTCCCATTCCCGCTTCAACTTCCCGTATATCAGATTGAAACCGACTTGTAGGTATTAATCACACCAGAATGCATAGTTCGAGTAATATGAAGAATAATTACCAGAGTAATAATGGTTGCAAATATATGGTAAAATGTAAACATAAAAGATAAAATATATGGTAAAGTGTAAATATAAAAGATAGTATTACACGTTTCGTTTCTTCCGAGTTATAAACTGGAAAAACTCTTTAAAGAAGAGACAAAGTCAAATTCCTAATACCCTTTAGATTCTCAGAAGAAAGACAAAGTGAAATTACTAATCAAATTTAGACCACAAAGGGTCTTTATATCTAAAGCACAAGTCAGATAATGTAATGGCCTATAATCAACATTAGAATACATGTCGTGTTGAAATAACCAATCAAAATTTATTTCATTTTCTCTTAGACAACGTCATCGTACTTTAATGAATTTAAATTTAGCATGGGTAAGCCTCGACGTATAAATTGCCTGATTTAGCATTTGTTTAGGAATTTTGGTGGCAATCATACGTGTACTTTCGCTTTCAATCATAAGTGTAAAGGATAATTATCAATAACAACACTAAAAATTCCTGCTAAAGGTAAATTATTAGATTATACTAATAAACATCCATGATCCGACAACCATGTATAAATTTATTATCATTTAATCCCTTCATTTTTTATAAAACTTATCATTTTACTATACTACAATCAACTGTCTCCAACTTTAACGATAAATTACTCTTAAACCATAATAATAAATAATTTAATAAAATTATATAATGAAAATTTAGTAATTAACTGAATCACCTAGATAACTGGATCTAGTGAGTGTATGTGGCTTTAAATCCTCTGCTAATCTCCATGTTTATTAGTATATATATTGTTAATTTCAATAATTTTTTTACACGTTTCATGTCTAATATAATTCTGGTCTGGCTTTAGATCTGCTACTGATGTTACGGTTTATGATGTTGCTCGAATAATTACTCTTTGCCATTGATGATCTCAACATCTCTGCGCGAGCTGTCAACCTATAGCAATAAACATGTATAACTAGCACGTGGTCAATTTATTATTCTCCTTCATCGTATTTACATTTAACGGCCCTCCACATGCTCCTTATCACACTAGATTTATTGTAAACTCCATTAAATCATCAATCTTCAAAAAAAAATTAACTTTCCAGATGCTTTATATACTTCAAATTGATTGATCGCGAGAAACCAAATTATATACTAGAGGTTAGAATTTCATATTCATATTGTCGAATTTTGGCACAAAGGGAGAATTCAACTAACATCGATGTTTGAGATTGTCAAGATTCTTCACATGAACAGGACAATATCAAGTATGGTGGCGAGAAAAAATAGCCAGCTTATATGAAGATGAGAGAGACTCATAGGCCAGAGAGATGGATGAAAGTATCTGATGCCAAACACTTTAGTTACACTAGAGCATGCTCTTGCCCGTAGCATAAAAAGAATGTGTTTGAGCAAGCCTTGCCCAATATTATAAAGGTAGCTTTTCTATTAGGAGCCTTAATAGCCGGTACCCAACTCAAAATAACTATTTAAAAAAACAGCTACTTGAGTTGCAACACTATATTGACTCAGAATTCGTTGAGTTGTAACATTATATTAACTCAGCACTCTCTGAGTTACATATTGTATTAACGCATGTTCGACCTTTTTTTATAATATTTCGTGGCAAATGTTCTTTGGGCTAAAATTTTTCCATTTCTATTTTCCTTTTTCTTTGGTATACTAGACTACTACTACTATCAGATGGAGAAAATGTACAGCCCAAGAGCTAAATGGCCCATTATAAGTACTCACTATGCTAACTCCCAATAATAAAGGAAATAAACTGAAGACTATAGTCAGCATAAAGCTACGTACAGTTTTGCTATATTGGGCTTTTGTAGAATCCAGCCCAACTAGTATAATTTTAGCCCAGAATACCAATTACAAACTATGCCCAACAGCCTCAAGCCCTCAACTGTTTCCAAATCCTACTGCGCTCATTTTCTGTCAAGTGTTGAGTGTTGCTAACTACACTGGAAATTTTAGACCCTTGAAGACAATTTTGGATGCTTTGAACCAATGAAGTGAATTTGCTGTGTATTTAGGGTACTTTCGGTTAATCAAAGTTAACATTTGCGTGACTGCTACACCCAAATTCCGTGCAATCTTTAAATATGTACAATATATTCACGTTCTCACATAGATCCTTGGTACTACATTAAAAAAACTCTAATTATAACCATCATCATATCGAATATATTTGAATATAAAAACTTAAATAACAACATAAATCCAAAAATTACTTCATATACTGACTTCATTATCAACATATCTTGCTCCCCTATGTTCGATTTCTGACTTCCCCATATTTGCAAGCTAACGAAATTATAGCCCACAAATGTCCTACTAGTTCGATACTGGGGTAAGACTAATGCTCTCACTTTTACAAGATTGAGCCACGTGCCTCTCCCCACCACAAATATTACATCCACCAGCTATAATTTCAATTCAATTGCTTTGTTATTTGCAACTCAAGTGCTTTGTTCCACCTCAAATTTACCTTTAGCACTTATGCCGTTTTCCATTTTCAAATTTTCCAAATAATTTCATACACTATAAAAACGAAAATTACTTCACTCACAATAAATAATTAAAATAGTACTTTAATATTAAATTACACATTCTTTCACTAATACTCCATCCGTTCTAAATTCAACTTATCGCATTCCATTTTTTGACGTCCCAATTTCAACCTCACTTCCCTTGAGTGAAAAATATTTCTCCTACTTGATTCAATATCTCTCATACTTTATTTAATATATCTCCTACTTTATTCAATTTGTTTCTTACTCTATTCACTTTTCTCTTAAAATTTATGTCCTAGCCCGTAAGTAATTCAATTCGGGACGGAGTGAGTATCATATAGTTTGCCACCTTTCACATTTAATCTCTACTTTAGTTTGTCAACTAAAACTACGCGTTAACACTAATGTACGAAGTTCTCCGAGAATGAATGAGTAGTATTACTAGTTTAATATTTGTGTAGTGCTATATAGTAATCATTAAATACCTAAAAGATAGTTGTAAAAAATAGAACTGGATGTAATAATTCTACTCTTAGCAACACTAACGAGTAAAGAAATTCCGTACCATTTCAAATAATAAAATTATCCATCTAATAAAAATTGCATTGACTTTGATGGTCCATTTTTAAATGATTATATAAAAGTATAATGTGTTAATGATATCGATAATGTTTTATAAATAAACATTTGACATATTACAATTGAATATTACTTTGTAATATCAACTATTTTAGAAGTCAATGTTTGTATTTTAACATAAAACATTAACTATGTCTTAACAAAATCACATTGTTTTATATGTATGTATAAGTTGGATATTTTAATAAAATTATAATATCTACAACTATATTTGTCCGTTCATTTTTAATTTTTATATAAAAACAATATGGGAAGACTAGTTCTAAAATTTTATAAGAGAATATGGGTGACAAAAGTGGGAGAAGGAGAACAAAGTTTACTGATATTCCATCAATTTGTATTGTATGTATTAATTAATTTTCTTTTATCCCATTTAGTGTAAGTGAAAATGATTGATGATAAAAAAGGAAGAGTACAAAACTAAAGGTTGAATAGGTCAAGACAAGAGTTGTAATAATAAAGGACTTGAATTGCAATAAAATCAACTTAAATTGAAATTATAGCTGGTGGATGTAAATTTGTGGTGGGAAGAGGCACGTGGCTCAATTTTGTAAAAGTGAGAGCATTGGTCATACCCCGGGATTAGGGGTGTATTTCGAACCGAACGGAGACCTTAACGAACGTTTGTTCGTTTAACAAATGCATGTTCATGTTCATATTCGTCGAACATTTCATCCCTTGTTAATGTTCAGTTCGTTAAGGTTTCGACGTGTTCATGTTTGTTCGTTAGTGTTCGCTGAAATCGTGTTCACGAACAGTTCAGTTTGTTTGTTCGTTTGTTCATTTGTTCGTTTGTTCGTTTGTATTAGCTATTACAAGAAAAACTCAAAATTCAAGCTATAATATCAAAACAAAAAAAAAAAATCTAGCTAATGTCTCCTAAAACTATTTTGGTAAAGAAAAGAAAAGAACGCTTCAATTAACAAAACTAATTCAAGTGCAAAATATAATGACCCCTAACATAAAATAAGACGAGGGACAAGTACAACCATACAAAACGAAGAGTTGACGTCTAGTCTAAATCTTCTCCAACTCCAATTCCCTACAAAAATAAAAACAAGAATTAATTAAGTTATAACACAACATAAACAAGCACAAGGAAAATTACTACTCACAACTCAGATTAGATGCGTCTTCTTGCATAAAATTACTACTGACTACTCAAACTAAATGACCATATATACTCACACAACACTCACATATTGACATAACACACACATACTACTACTCCAGTAGATGTGTCTTGTAGCATAAATCTTGTTCAATACAATCAAATGCTACATCTTGACAAATAAAAAGAAACAATACAGAGAAGTTGAAAGAATTCAGTAACCATTATGAAACCAATAACACTAAATAAATCAAATGATATAGCATGAAATCAAATGCAACAACATAATAAAGAAGTAACTATTAGAATGCCTTTACTAACCCTTTAATACTCAGGTCTTTTAGGCTCGTTCACGGGTTAGGTAACACAACCTCCAATGGATTCTGCGATTTCTATATATAGAGAAAAAAAAACATATAAGAAAACTATGTTATTAAATCTTAACAATTTTATAACGATACAATTAATAGAAGTTTTAGATTTATACCTTATCCTTCTTCTTTATACCATGAAGCTTTCGGCACCAATCTCCAGTGCACATCAACATTTCAACCGTCTTTGGCGCCAAAGAAGCACGGTAAGTGTCAATCACTCTAGTTCCGGCACTAAAAGTAGATTCCGAAGCAACGGTGCTGATTGGAATAGCTAAAATATCTACAGCCATTCGAGAAAGAATTTTGTATTTTCTTGAATCTTTCCACCACTGTAATGCATCCAAATTTGCAATATCAACGCCAGCTGCATTCTCTTGAGTGAGTCGACCATCTTCAAAGTAAGCATCTAGCTCATTCTTTTGTGGTTGAACACTGTCCACGGAAGATATATGATTCAGAAATAGACTCATACCTGTAAATGAGGTGTGATTAGTTGATCACTCAAGAAGAACAGGAATGAAAGGGGATTGGGAAGATTTATAGAGCAGCAGAGACAAATTTAAAAATTGAGAATGGTGAATAGAAAGGTCATATAGAGCAGCAAAGTCAAAATTAAGATTAGTGAATAGAAAGGTCATATAGAGCATCATACACAAGAATTCAGGATTTAGAAATGTCAAGAAAAATATAGTGAACAGAAACAAAAATCAAAATTTAGAAAGGTCAAGAAAAGTGTGTCATACCTGTAGCGCGTGATGGTGCTACTAGATTAGCCCTTTTATGCTGCCCAGAAGCATTAGATCGATAACTTGACTTTGAAGATGAAGAACCAGCATAGATCTTCTCATATTCACCATATAGAGAATAAAGTGCTACTCGAACCTCTGCTATATTCTTCTGAACTTCATGTGATGGATAAATTCTAGGAAAACAATGTTCAATGACCAACATTTTCAGCCGAGGATCCAGAATTGCAGCTATTGACATAAGAAGATTACATTCACCCCAATACATATCAAATTTTAGCTTCATACGTGAAACCATTGTCACAATAAATTCATCATCTATATCAGTAGCCTTGCTGTCAAGAAGCTCTTTAATCTTACAAACTTCTACCAAATACAAATTCGCAGTTGGATAATCGCTGCCCGACATCACATGAGTTGATTCCCAAAATGCTTGTAAAACTAAACATACTTTTTCCACCTTTATCCAATCTGCTTCATTTGGACATAAAGCAAACTCCTTATCTCTTTCCTTGTAATTTGAAAAGCACTCTTTGAACTTTATAGCACACACTAACATTTCGAAGGTAGAGTTCCACCGAGTTTTGCAATCATAAAGAAGTACCCTTTCCGGCAAAGAAGCTTGTTCTACAGCTTTTGCAAATTCCAAGCGTCGAGAGTCGCTCTTGTTGATGTAACAACATCCCTAATAGTATCAACTATCTCGGTAATCATACTTAGACCATCTTGAACCAGCAAATTGAGAATGTGGGCGCAACATCTCACGTGAAACAACTTACCTTGAAGAGGTAAGGATCTGGTTTTAGAAAACGTAGTCTTCAAACTTCTTACGCAGGTGTCATTGTTTCTTGCATTATCAACTGACAAGGTATAAACCTTGCTCTCCAGCCCCCAACCTCTGAGGCATTTTAATATTTCATCGGCAATGACAATGCCTGGTCGAGGAGGAGGAAGGTGAACAAAGTTCAATACTCGTTTCTGTAGTTGCCAAGTGTTATCAACCCAATGTCCTGTTAAGACCATATACTCAAGCTTCTGATTTTTTGACTTCCATAAATCAGTAGTTAAACTGATTTGATGGACCTTCTTAAACAATTGTTTCAACTTCTCTCGTTCTCTTTCATATACAGCAAAACAATCAGTTTTAATTGCAACCCGAGTTATCCTAGTCCAGTCAGGCATCCCTCTTTTCATCATTATATTAAACCCCTCTTCCTCAACAATTGTAAAAGGATGCTCATGCATACAAATCCACTCCGCTGCACTTTCCTTCATTGCTGCCATATCAAACTTTCCGGGATAAAGATACGAGTGACGGTGTATACGGTACCACCAATTGGAAAATTAAGCTTAGATTGTTTGGCTCTGTCTGCTGCTCGTGTTCTTTGCAGTTTAACACAGTCTTTCATGTGTCGAATCAAGTTAGTAGTGCAACCCCCGTTGTAATATTTCACTTTCTCCAGGCAATGGGAACATTGCACTTCTCTTTCTTTGTCCGGTAAACTTGTATCAACAGTTTCCTCCTTAAAATGATTCCATACTAATGAAGTCTTTTTTCTTTTTTTTGGTCTATGCGCATCAAGACCATCTCCAGCTACCCCATTTTCAGCAGCAGAGTTTGTGTCACCACCATTATCAATAGATTCTGCATTTTCATCGTTCTCTTCCACATCCTCCACCTCTATCGTCAATTCTCGATTCCCCATATATGCAAACAATTCATCCACGGAATCAAGAGTACCAACAATTTCTATTCCTTCCCGTGCTTTTGAACTATTTTCTTGAGCAGACATCTCTTAACTAATTAAGATAAACAACACAAGTAAACATTCCAGTAAACAAATTTTCGAGTAATCAGAGCAACTGAACATTATATATAGATTTATAGTAATCAGTAACAATTCTAGAAATCTGGTTTCCATATCTAAATAATGTCCACAACAAAATAATCAATAATCAGCCACAAATGTTAAAACGTATATCTCAGTTAGAGCAGACAATTTATTTACTAAGCAAAACACCCAGAAACATGTCCAACGAAGATTACAGCCGCGCAGAAGAAGAAATGAAGAATAAGAGGAGGAGGAGTACCGTATTCACCGAAGAAGAAAGAAGAATGGCGCAAAGCAGGTGTGGTGGCAGTGGGAGATGGCGGAATAGGTGGTGGGCTGGTGGCGTTGCGGTGGTGGTTGCGGCGGGTGTAGGAGTAGGCAAGTAGCGGCAGCTTGGAGGAGTGGAGGCGTACGTGACCTAGATGAACAATGAAAGTGAAGAGGGAAAATGATTTGGGAAAATGAAGAGGGAAAGGAAAATGATTTGGGAAAATGAAGAGGGAAAGGGAAATGATTTGGGCCTGCTGTGACCGTGTGACTGTGTGAGTGTGACCTACAAGGCTACAAATCTACAAATCTCAACTGCAAATCTAATATATATTTTACTACAAATCTAATATATATATATATATATATATATATATATGTATATATATATATATATATATAATTTGTTCATGACGATTCATGACTATCAAACAATAAATGTTGTGTTAAATTCGTTTATTATCGAAACGTGTTCATGGCTGTTGAATAGGCCAAACTTCGAACAGCGAAGCGAACGTTCGTTTCGTTTACACCCCTACCCGGGATCGACCAAAACACCAAGTAGATAGGTTTAAGCATAAACTGAAAGGGCCTTGCATATAGTGACTTTTTCAACTTATGTTCCTTGAAGAAATATACTTATGTTTCTAATTTAAACTAGTTACAAACGGACACAAAATATAAGAGACAAAAAATCTTAACGGATGATAAATATACGCTTGTAACTTGTTGGATTTCCCACATAGGCCAATGTAACTAAAATGCTACTCATCCCGTTGGAATCTTAAATGTCTAGTTTAATTTTTCTTAATTTGTCTCAACTTTCGATACATGAAATGATGAAACGCACATCTGCTACTTTCATTTATTTTTCTCATAGTTGTATTGTTATGTATGACATTTATCGAAAAATGTATAGTACACTAACACTTATGTAGTCTACTTTTAAGTTTTAACCTCCGCCTTCAAAGCGACTGGAATTTGAAATCTAAATGTAGGGATTACTGTTTCACTTGTTACATCACAAAGACATGAAAGGGAATCCTCGTTAACCTTGATCCAACCGAATGCCACTAGATACTCCGCCAACTGTTTCCTAAAGTATAATAAATGGGTGCTTCCAAGTTTGGTAGTTTTCCAATCATTTTGGCAAAAACAAGAAGCATCAAAAAAGGGGGCAACAAAAACAATCAGCTATGGCATAACAAAACCAAATGCTCCAAAAATACATGTAGCCCCTTGTTTTATTTAATTTGCTTCCCAACTACTTATTCAAGCTTACTATAAATTCCAAACTTGCACAGCATAACATTATCAATCTAGCTACATTCAATCAACATTTCTCCAATTCAAAATTCCACTCCAGAATCTTCATAGACCAAATGGCTTCTCTTGTTCTTCTTGTATCCGAGCTCCTTAGGCACGAGAATCTCGACACTCTAATATCATCGTCGTTTACTTCCGTTGCTCCGTCGTCCTCAGCTGCGAAAAGGGCTGCCGGTGTTAATGCTAAATGTTTCCCCAGTAAAGGCAAAAGATATGGCCAGGAGCAATTTCAAGAAGATCTACCGAGGGTTTGCGTTGACTTAGTTTGGCCTTAGATTTTAGTTTCTTGTATGTTTCATTTTCTTTTTTTCCGTTGTAAGTTATCATATTGTCGTCATACAGTATGACCAAGGATTATTAGGAAACATATAAAATTGATCTGCACATTAGTATCGATCTTAATTTACTACTTTTAAGCTGAGGATCAATTAGAATTCAACTCTTAACAATTACTAGTATCTAGTTCTACAACTTAACCCTGTACTTCTGAGTTTGTATTGCACACATTTTTCAAAGTGTCATGGACTCAACAAGGCACCAAACTATGGCCTTTAACAAGCCGTTTTCAACAAATCTTCTCCGTCGCCTCAAAATTATCTGATAAAAACTAATTAAATTTAATAAAACGATACTAAAAATTTGTTAGTAAATAATAAAACTAAAATGATTGAATTCTTTTATTTAATTGAGGAGAAAAATACAAAAAGTTCAAACCATAGGAATCAAAACTACTGACCTTAGAGACATGGTTAAAGAGATAATCTGACTAGTGGGCTAAGTCAACACATGGATTCCAAATTTGCAAATATAAAATGGGCCAACGAATTGTTGGGCCCTTGCGGAGGCTCACCACAATGATCCAGATCCCGCGCTACTTACCATCCATAAAACTTGAGCATTAGTACTCAAAATACTAGTACTAACCCGTGGCGATGACACAGTATAGTTTACTTTTAATAATAAATTGAAATGTGAGGGTTACATAAATTAATCGAAAAAAAAAATAGTCAAAACTCCTTGTAGACAATGTTGGTCGTGGTGTCGGTCGGTAATCATTCTTCATGCAAAATTATATCATTGAGTGTTTATTTATGTTAACTATAAAAAAATGTAAAAATAGGGCCCTACCATACCCGACTTGTTAATTAGTAACAGGTACATGTTTTTTTACAAAATAATCTATCCCTCAAACGGAACCACAATAAAATATAAAAGTATACAACACAATCAATAGGGTTGTTCCCAACAATCTCGCGGTGATATGTGGTCACCCCACCACACACACAAATATGATACAAACGTTATTTCACATGTCACAGTTGTTTTTTCCAACCCACCGGTTCCCAGCAACCCCGCGGTGGTATGCGTCACCCCACCAAAGACACAAAAATTATTATTCTACGAACATAATTTCACATGTTACGGTTGCCCCCCACCCCCCGGTGGGCGGGGGCATTATGGATGAAGAAAGTACAAAGAAGATCGAAGACATTTTCCCCGCCTAGAGAGTATCAGCTGATCCCCGCCCTCCCCCGTCTCGTTATGGAGATCAAGAAAGTAGAGAAAATCTAAGAGAGTTTCCCTCGCCTAAAGAGTATATGTCCCACCCCACCCCCCTGGGAAAAATGTAGTTTTACTAACTTAAGCATAAAATGTTGTGGTGGTCTTGTAACAAAGGTATGGAGCAGGTTCAGTATATACGGACGGACGAACATCATTATTTCGAACGGGGTTGGATAGAACCAGTCCTTCCAGCCAGAGATCGTAGAGAAGAGAAACCTTATACCTCATCCTACCTATCGAATCGTATACATAAAGAAAAGGAAATTGAAATTCTTCGCATATAAAAAGTTATTGATAGACATGTAAAGATCAACAAACCACCAATTAGCTCACGTGTGTCTCTTCTATCTTCTGGAACTGAAAATAGCACGTCTAGTACACGATTCATAGAACATTCTTAGAAGATTAGTTGAAGGAACTATAAGCATAGATCCAAAGATCATCCAATCTGGATTCATGCCCATTAAGAAAATTAGTGTATGGGTGGCGATTTTGATGGAATTATGGGATTTAGAAGATTTGATTGATCACATTTATAAATAGTTGCAAAGGTTGAATATCATTGGCAGAATTATGTAACCAAAATTAGATTAAAATTGTAAAGGTAACAGAACCAAATACGCATTAACTTGGCATCAAAAATAAATTTACCCTGATTATAATTGTTTTGTAATTTTTTAATCTAAAAAAATGAAATAATTTCTCACATTGATTGAGGCCAAAGTACCATAGCTAGAATTGATAATAAAAACTGGTCTTTATAATATATGGATAGATCTCATCTTCATATGCCTACAAATTGAACATTAATTTATTACTTTATTCTTTACCTTCTCACATCTTCTACTTTATTCACTATCTCCTACGAATATTCATTATCTTTCATACATAAGTATTTAGAGAAAGGTCGAAACCTAAATTCAAAAATAAAAAAAATAAAAAAACGTAGAGAGTTAATACAATTTAAAATGAATTTCTTTTTTACTTTAATTTTGTATTAGAAATGTCCAAGTAATTAGAAAGCTCTCCAAGTATCATTTATGCACATGCGGATCATGTGTGCTTCAAAGTAAACCATCAACTTTAGAATATAGTAGAAAAATATACGAAAGTGCCAGAATAACCGAAAGTGCACAAATTGTATGGTCGTATGGATATATATGTGAGGCTAATCAAAATAATCGTATATTTTAGTTTGTCCAGAATGTTTGATGCTAAACTATTTAAAATGAGTATCTTTTTGAATGCTTGATGCTACGTTAATTATTTATAATGTGTTTTAATAAGTTGTTTTAATTTTTAAAATTTCATTATTTCATTTTATCTAATTCAATAAATTTATATTTTATTTTAATGAATAAAACAATTTATTTAATTAATAATAGTATTTGTTAGAACTGTAGGACCGAGATTGGTACTTCTGGACAGTTTTGAACGATGTTGACTATTGATGTTGAGTCAACACCGTTACGACAACAGTGAACAGTGTTCAACTAAACTACGAAAACAGTAAACTATAATCGACAGAACTCAATAAAGTGCAGCGGAATAAAACTGAACACAAAGATTTCTCAAGCCGGTATATAAAGATACCGACGGTGCCGAAGCAAAACTTCTACTAAAATTGAAAAGTAGAATTACAAAAAGAAGTTTAATTCAATCACAAACGATTGATTAAACTTACAGAAAACTAGACCTAGAACAGATAAGAAAAACCTATTCTAGTTCAATGATACTAGAGTAATTCTCAATCTTTAGAGAACACTCACAAGTAAACACCGAGGTAAAGGTCTAGTAAAGCAAGACGCCTAAAACATATAATCTTTGTTCTTCAAAGGCAATCGGCAGCCTTGCAACGCCTCCTTCTTCCACTATATATATAATTGCGATAACTCTTGTCCAGGAAGAACAAGTCGGCAGCAGGCAGGCCCAAGTCTTAACAAACTTGGATTCTATGGTAAGGAAACTTCCTTTTATGTATTAATGGTATAAGGAGTCTTCTAGATATCAATCTCTTTTAAATCTCACTTTCCTTGTAGCATCAAATTCTTCCTTGAATCATTATGGCAGCTTCCTTCTTGCATTATGCTTCTTATTTTCCTTTTTGCTTTCTGATTGCCCGTTTTGCTACGATGGCCTTTCTGATGTAGTTTTGCTACAGTGTGCTTCTTTGCGTTAATCATCAAGAAGGAAATATTCCTTGTTGTGTTTCCTTGAGAATCTTTATTTCCTTCTTTCTCTCCAAGTGTCCATGCCTTCACCAACTCTTCCCATATTGAGTTTCCTGTGCCTAGCTCTTTCCAGATTATGTTTGGATTCTTCCTTAAGGCCCAAGCTAACCAATCTTGATCCATTAAGCATGTTGAGGTCCAACTTGATATATCCTACAAAATATCCATAGAAAAACAACTACAATTGTCGAACCGGTTAATAAACAAAGAAAGGCCGAATTAACAAAACAAGTGCAATATAAATTGCACTTTCAATCTCCCCCTTAATTCTTGCCTTTCTTCACAAAAACCTGAAAGCAGTTAGTAGGAAAATACAAGACAATATCAAGCAACTCCCCCTTGCTCCAAGAACTCCCCCTTAATACAAAACAACCAAGAGTATAAACATTCTCCCCCTTTTTTGTGAGGAAGGAAAGAAAACAAAGTTCTTTTAAAAAAAAAAAACTTCACCATCTTGGTAATCTGTTAAGGACCTGCAGACAAAGTACCAATGCAGATAAACGATGTTGACTCAACATTGTAGTCAACACTGGCAAAGAAAGTAGCAAAAGCAGGACTATAGGACGGATCAGCTGAAGGGCAGTAATCAGGAATAGAGTGGATGGTCAGCTGGAGGGTAGTGATGTGAAGAGAGCGGAAGGTCAAGTACACAACTTACAAGATAAGTCATGATGGGTGTTGTTGGGTTTGCTTCAAGGTAGATTCCTGCAGATATATATCAAAGCAACAAAAAACTGTGCACAACTGGTAATTAAAGATTTAAGTTGCAAGTAAGACAGTTATCCATCAAGTCAACGTAATCAGATAAACAGATAAACCCTAGGGAGGTTGACCAAAAATCTTGATCTTCAAGAAAATGACTTGAAATGCAAGTACAGGAATGCAGAAACCCAAAACCCGAAGAAAACACCTTAGACCTACTCCCCCTCAAACCCAAAAACATACAGAAATAGAGCACAAAAAAAAAATGGACACGTCTCAAAATAGAGCACAAAAACATACAGAAATAGAGCAAATAGTACTTCATGCACAGTCAATGTTGACCTGAATGTTGACTCAACATTGATGACAACATCGGGAAATCAGACCACTCTTAATGTAAGTCATCCCGGAAACCAAGTCTCAAAATGTGCAGATTCGATTAACACCACTGATGCTGCAGGCAAAACAGAAAGAGAAAGGAATACCAAAGAAACACACCCAACATTGCCTCAAAAAGTAAATTGAACAATTAGCATAAGTTTGAGTGGGGGTGACCATGAGACCGTGAACCATGTCAAATAATTGGAACATGTATGAATCCGCTCCAAAGCCGAAGCCTATGCGGAGTTAGGCAAGCACACGTCTCATGGCATAAAGATCACTTAGTTGACTATATTGGGTAATTTGGTACTCAGAAAGTGAACCAGCAGCATTACGAGAATCGGCACTTTTGTGCGTGTCGGTTTCCAGTACAGGTCATCAACCACCGCGACATATGACACATTGGCCACGTCGATATCTGGATAGTATTTGAAACCTGCCCAACACGATCCTCGACGAAAACACTTCGAGCCCTTTTTTAACACAATTCATTAGATTTATTAAGCATAAAGAACAGGAGGCAACATCAAGTGCGAGTCAAGGTACGAGTAAAAATAGCCAAAAAGCAGCAAAAGTGGGTTTTACATAAAGCAAACACACAGGAGACTCGACCCCTTTCAACCTTGGTTTCAAACAGCCTTTCAGACCCTAAGCATCACCAATGTAAGCCACAAAACAAGAACAGCCAAAGACATGTACAGAAGCACCGGAGCACCGGAACAGCCTTTCAGACAATATTTTATTTTAGTGAATGAAATGATTTATTAAATTAATAATAATAATAATAATCATCTATTAAAAACACTATTCATGGCCTTCCGCATTTTCAGCAACCATAAGTCATAAAATTTTGTTCACCAAGCAATAACATTGCTCACATGATCTTAGCAACAACACTAATACGTTCCCCTATTCAGACTCTGCTTAACCGTAGAATCAAAATTTCACGTAGGATGGATGGAATTTGAATGAATCTTGTCGATACGGACATGTGTCCAATCCGTTAAGGGCGCCATAGAGCGTGTCCTAGAAAGCATCACGGCTTAAATAGCCAATTCAGTATTGGTCCGACCTCACATGGTCCGTCCTAAGTGAATCAACCAGTACGCTAAAGTCACTACACCCTCACCGATCCGAGCTGGGAAAAGGACTTCTAAACCTGGCTACGCCAGTACAGAAATGCCAAACGGACCGGACGAGAGAATCTCGGACGCCACCATCACATTAAGACCAAACGCATAACATAACCACTAAGATACTTCCGTGAGACTCTTGGCTCGGGTATCCAGAGTTACCCAAGTGCAGATCAATCAGGCAGACAGATCTGTCCGAGGGACTAACACGGACCCAACATGCGGAACAGTACTCAAGTAGGGAAAAGGTCCAAACTACCCTCCCAGACCCATTGATTAGTATTGGATTACTGTTCACTAATGGGCCATGGGCCAAAGGTAGCATTGGTGTCCAAATCTGAAGCGTACACTTGGCATCATCTTGTGAGCCACCTCATAAGCATATGATAACTACAAATATAGCACAAGGTCCAAGACCTTAAGGTAAGCGATATCAATGTGGGAATCCCTAAGTCAATTCCCAAGTGTTATCATAATCCCTCATAACTATTATATTGAGAGCTTCCAACTCTCTCTTGAGTAAAGTCTCTTACCGGATTGACATATGCAATCCGGGTAACGCATTCAAACCCCCCCCCCCCCCCCCCCCACACACACACACACTTAGTCCTTTCAGGTACGCAAGCTCGGATCAGTACTACGTCGGACCTCAAGTCAGAGGCGGGCCTTAGATTAGGTTGCTTGTAATAGTTTGGTTAGTTAGTGTTCGAGGTTTTACTCCTCAACAAATCTGGTGGGTTTAGATCATCAACTTTATATATTATATTATATAAGAACACCCAACTGATAATCAAAGTGCAAAAACATTAGCCTCAGTTCCTCACATTTAACCTGGCAAAACTTTATGCAACAAAATTCTCTCCCCCTACCCGGAATCTGCTCAACCGTAAAATTAAAATGTATAATTGAAAATATAAATATCTATTATATATTAATTGGAAATATAAATATCTATTAATATAAACAGAAATATTTTTCGGAGTTTTGTAGATAATTTATATGAGACTTAATGAAAACTATATATGCAGCCAACATACAAAAAATAAACAGTGAAATATATATTGGTTGAAAATGCAACTAATTCCACAAAATTACACAAAATTCCACATAGGATTGAATTAATTTAATAAATGCTCTATTTTTTAAATTTAATTATTTCATTTTATCTTATTTAATAAATTTATATTTTATTTTAATAAATAATATAATTTATTTAATGAATAATACTCTCTCCATTTCAGAAAAAGTTTTACATTTTACTATTCTGCGGTCAACTGTCTCCGCGTTTGACCACAATTTACTCTTAAACGATATTAATAAATAAATTATTAAAATTATATAATGAAAATTTAGTAATTAAATTTTTATTATATGATTTTATTAAATTATTTACTATTATCGTTTATGAGTAATTTTTGGTCAAACTTAAAGACAGTTGACCGGTCAAAGTCAAAATGTAACACTTTTTCTGAAATTGAGGGAGTAGTATTCAAGATTGGTGTCTATGGATTTTTCTTGTCACGGGGAATTCAAATATATGTTCAATATATTTTTCGGATTTTTGTAGATAAAGTTATATGAGATTTAATAAAAATTATATATGCAACCAACATACCAAAAATAAACTGTGAAATATGTATATACGGTTGAAAAATGCAACTAATTCCACGTATGATTGAATTAATTTAATAAATATTCTATTTTTAAAATTTCAGTATTTCATTTTATCTTATTTAATAATTTTATATTTTATTTTAATAGATAAAATAATTTATTTAATTAATAATAGTATTCAAGATTGGTGTCTATGAATTCGTCTTGTCACGGCGAATTCAAATATATGTTCCATATATTTTTTAGATTTTTTTAGATAAAGTTATATGAGATTTAATAAAAATTATATATGCAGTCAACATATCAAAAATAACATTGAAATATATACTACTGACTAAAACGTAACTAATTCCACAAATTTCCACGTGGAATTGAATGAATCTGGTGAGGTTTAGACCATTGTGCTTTACATAATATATATGAATAGATGGATGAATGGATGGATGGAATGGATGGATTTCTTTTTACGAATATTGTATACATCTCATTTATATGAAAGATAAAGAATGAAAAATGAATTTCGACTGGATTGTACATGATTCTAAGATTTTATTGTTGGGATTGATATTGCACAAAACAATATGATCCCTTTTAAGTATTTACAATAAATATCATGCAATACATAGTATTGTGAATAAATTTTACAAACATCAGTTACATAAATTATTATGTGCATTGTTACAAGTGTTTGGAAAATACTTACCTACACTAGGTCTATAATTTTTTTAAACGATATGATTAGAAATATCCTATAATGAAAAACACGTGTGGGGCACAATTAATTAATATGTGTTGTAGATGATTTATAGCCACAAGATCTATGAAAAATTCATAGACCCGGTTTAGGTAATAATTTTCCGTTTATCTATTCACTTGTGTCCGTAATAAATGATTTTTGAAGACACAATTTGAATTTGTATGTATTATAGATCCATTTGCATGGTGGACATTCACTTACTCAAGTGAAATCTTTATAACACTCATCATATTTCATCCCGATTTGAACATATATGTGCGATAGATTTTTTAGTGGTTTGCTAATTCAAAATTTGTTTCAATGCAAGCATTTTTAATTTTAAACCTCTTATAAGTGAAATACTAAAAAAATTTACATGTTATTTGAATAAATATTAAAATTATCAACTAGTTTAAATTATCTTAAACTTTAACCCACACATAAACCATCTAATACAATTGTGTAGAGTGGGTTTGCAGTGTATATAAATGTAAATTTGGAAGATTGATATATAGTTATATTTGCATATATCGGTACTTGAAATAATGTTGAGGTGATCGTTTATATTTCTACCGAGCATTTCTTATACTTCGAGTAGCTCTATTGAATTTGAATTCATGACCAATTGTATTTTTGGCCACTCAAAATAATTTGTATATCCGGTCCATCCGTGGTCACCCGCCCAAAGTTAGAGAACGGGATTAAAAATACTTTATAATTCAAAGGACCATTAAATTGAGCTAGCTGAGCTAGTGTAGTTTTTAATTATGCCCATATAATCCGGTTGGTCATTGGCTGCATGCAGTTAGCTTAAATTTCACGTGATCTACAGTTATTGCCAAAGGTTGTATGTGTTTTAATCCCAATGCTTATCCCATAATCAACATTATTAATTAATTGCAAATGAACTAGTTTCCACGTACCAAACCACTTAAAACCACTTAATTAATTATGTTTTGCCAGTATTTAAGGGGCGACTTAAATTTCATCATTGACTTTCCGCGCGCTTCCATTTTATATTGTTGGTATTTTATTCTTTTGGCAAAATGCAGTTAATACAAATCAGTTTTCACATGAAATCTAAATCTTGCCTGCTTTGATGGTACCAGTAGTGCAACTGTGTAACATCGAATTAAGTTAAACTATACTGTACTAAACATTTCTTTATAAAGTGTACATCCAAATAGTGATAAGGGTTGAATACTTAAATTGGGATTTAAACTTTTATATTCTGAAAAATGATGATTAAATTTAAACTGAACAATTTATTTAAAACGGAGGGCGAGTAAAGAGTTGTGAATAATTATTTTGTGAATAATTATTCCTCTAAACTAGGGGTTGAAGTGTTAAAGTCTTAAAAGAATCACAATTACTATTGGCCCAAATCCAATAATATATAGGAGTTCAATTTTTCTTGCATACAATTAACTAATAGTAATTTCCGGTGTTCTAACTTCCAGCTGCGCCAATTGGCGTGTACTTAACTCAATGGTCTGGCGTTTTCAATGGGTATGGTGTTACAAAATTTAAGATTAGGACGCATATTCTAAATGATACAACTATTGTGAAACTAGCCCATTTGAACTCAACGAGAGATATTAGGAATAGTACTTCCTTGATATTTACAAATGGGTTAACAAATGTATATAACCCTATTTCTTGATCAAATTGGGACATTAATTCGCATCTCTTTAGTTGTATGACAAAGAGAAACATCGGGAATAGTGATTTAATAGACTTTTATAAATAGTCCATGATTAATTTTACTTAATTTGCAATGTGTTATAAACATTTCAAAATGTGTACATAAAATGATATTCATATCAATATGAATACCTTTCAGCTCCTGGCCTTCGCCTTTTGAACCAGAAACGTTGGGTCGAATTGCTGATGATTTATCGTAATGAAATCTCACTGGTAAATCAGTACACTGTTGAGTATTCAAGGCATAAGACACTCATTGCATTATAATTTTTCTTTATAGGATGTTAAAAAACAAGAAACACACAAGAAGGAGATTGTTGTATTGAACTTTCAGAGTTAAGAGTGAATTACATAATGAAACCTAGTCAATACTACTGAGTATTTATACTACTCAAAGTGAGGTAACAATTTTCATTTTTGTTAATTTAAGAGTTAAATGTGTTTGCTCTGAATCAATTTTAGTATAGACATTCGCTCGAAAGTTTTTCCGATGTGCGTATTAGTGAGAACATATATGTGTTTGGGATATGTGTTGATTTATGAGGTCAATATATCACCCGGAAAACAATACATGTGTAATTGTTTCGGTCCAATAAGTCGGGTTTTAATTCATAGGGGGTAGTGGTGCTAGGATTTAGGAATGGACAAAGGTTTGCTTTGTATAATATGACTAGGCCTAGGTTGTACAACATTTGGAATTTGATTCGATCCGATCCAATCAATACGAGCGGATAACTACAAATACGGGACACGAAAAACTTTATATGATGACCTCGTGACTTTGGCTTTCAGGACATCATTATTGAGAGTGATTGTCTCAGTGTCATCAATGCTATTTCCTCTTCTACTACCTGCTTGACCTCGGGTGGCCATATTGTAGACGATATTAAAAATAAAGTGTCGTTGTTCAATTCAGTTTTCTTTTTTTCATGTTTTACGAATAGCTAATACTATGGCACATGATTTGGCCAAAAAGTAGATGGGGATAGAGATGACATATCAGATTTACCTTCCTATAGGCCTTGATTATTTCTGATGTACTGCTTATTGATTCAATGAAATGCAGTCTTAAAAAAAAAAAAAGGGGGTATGTTGTTGGTGTCGATATAAAGGTTTCTTCGATCTTAGGGGCTTGATCATTAGTCTCACCTGCCAAAATGATAACACGTGTAACGTTCCTTTTTCTTGCTTCTTTATTTCTTATATCCAGCTTTTAAGATTTCTAGTGTAACTTTTTAACCTTGGTTACTTTGTTGTTTGGCCGCTAAAATGTTCGTTGGTTTTGGAATTTTATTTCTTAAGATATTAAAATATTGAGTAAGTCTCAGAACTATATTGTTGATAAAATCATCGATATTATGAATCAAAACGTCTATTTTATTACCAACAATAATATATAAGCGGACAATTATTGGAGTTGTACAATTGAGTACTTAATTTAAGTTAAATTGAATCAATTTGTAATAAGTATGTAAATTAGACTTTAGTTACAAAAAATATTCTGTTTAATCCAATTAATTTACAAGCCCTAATGTAACCATAACTAAATTAATTCATCATTCAAAAAAAATTCAATATATTTTCTCCAATTAAAGTTCAAGCCCTAATTCAACCTCAACCAAATCAATTCATTGTAAAAAAACAAGGAGGACCAATCTTTCTTCTCCATCGGACTAGCAGTTCTTTTATATCGTCAAAATTGATCTATTTGCACTAAATTAAACCGTAATTCAACTCGAAAAAAGGGCAATCCACATTCATATATTTCATCAGTTATTTGTAAACATATGTCACAATAACCCGCGTAGCGTGTTTTCGTTAAGAAAATAAATTCCAAAACAACAAATCAAATTGAATTCGAAATATAGTACATTTTTAGCGGCCAAACAACTAAGTAACCAGGTTAAAACATAAAAGTTGAAATATTGAAAGCTGGATATAAGAAATAAAGAAGCAAGAAAAAGGATCGTTAGGATTATTACACGTGTCATCATTTTGGTAGGTGAGACTAATTATCAAGCCCCGAGGATCGAAGAAACCCGATATAAATTATCTAACTTAAACGTAATGCCAGAGAATCTAATTACTAAAAAAATTAATGTCAAGCATTAATTAATGCGTGGTAGATCAGACATTGGAAACTTCCATAAACCTAGAAATCCGCGCGGAATTAATCAGCCAAAAATCATCTTGAGGCATGAGCATGGGGTTTTCTTTTTTCTATCTACTCTATGCTTTACAATTTATACCATGGTTGTACCATATGTATTAGATATTGTATTGTACAACACATTAAAGCATCAGAAGGTAGTGCAGCATGTTGTAGGGTAGAAAAAACGCATGAGCATCGATCCGATCCTACCTCGTCTTTATGTGGGGGCTCTGTTTAATCTAATTTGATAATGATTTCCATTTACATGATTGGTTAACATTATGAGCAAATTAAATGGGAAGATAGAGCAACTTAAATGGGAAGGGAAAACGTACTAAATTGATGAGCAAATACTTAATTTTTCTAAACAATAATCATCAACCAACATTACATCAGACGGAAGGACAGATTCTCCATCAACATCTTGGCTAAAATTGCTAGCTAAAGAATTGGCCAAAGTATATTACCAAGTATCGAAATAAAACTAAAACGTAAACCCTCAAAAACTGGAATTAAGCTCTTAATTTCCTCCACAGTCACTCCAGCTACTGAAAGGTAAGATTACCAACGAATGAAGGTCCTGTATCAAGTTGATGCAATCGCCTTCGACAGTGACTCTCTGTAACTGCAATGAAACAACCAACTTATGGCTGCTAAAGCGTCCGCTAACTCTGGTTCTTGAAAATGTGTCCATCTTCATCTTCTCCATGCGATAATCTCCACATTATTATTGCGGGATACCACTCCCAAGCCAACAGACGCGGTGGGGCGTATGCATCGGAGTTAATGTTCACTTCTCCTTCTTCTAGTGGAATCCAGCAAGGAACCTGTTCATGGGTTCTTGGGTGCGAAAGGGATGCTGAGTTGCTGTGTACTTATGGGTTCAAGTAGTCGTAAAATTTGGACAGTGCTAGCTGGTTATTTGCGCTTACCCTCGTGCACCATGGTGTTACGGTTTCGCCATATACTCCAACATGTGCAAATAAAGAGTTCGAATTCCTCCCTTGTAGCTTTGGAACGGACGCATAGAAACCAATCCCACGGCCTGTCTGCAACTCTGCATCCATTTACTAACTACGTTATCAATACAAAACCATTTTTTACTCAATTACATAAATAATTAATTCCGATTATAAAGTCTTTACTAAAACGATGGAGTATTTAGTTTCTCATTTCTAGAATAAAAATATATTTTTTACAAATATGATTTCTTTCATTGGATTATTATATCTTCCATTAATAATTTATTTATTACTACATTTTTAGATATAGCTTTTCATTTCCACTAAAGAAAGAGATACAATTTTTTATTATACTATTACTCAGGACACTCTCTTATTATCACATTTATTACACACATCATTTCCGTCTACTTATAAGTTATATCATTTCTGTAAGCCTTATAATTTTTGAATATATTTTCTAATTCATTTTCAACTTAATTACTGTTCTATCAACTTTCCTTTTAACTTATACCGCCATTGATATTATGTAAAATAGCCTACCTATGCTATAATCCACTTAATTTAATTCATGCATCGGCGTAGCACTAAACTACGAAAAGTATGTTATTTCTTGGTATATGTAACCGCGTACAGTTAAGTACTTAAGTCTAATTGTGGTTATTTTCCTCTCTAGACTACACAACAAATATATGTTTAAAGTGTTTTATTACGGCTTCACTTAATTCGTTAATTACTTGTTGATAATGTTTGTTACTTTGCCTATGTTCTCTTCGTCTGCAAACTTATTCAATTCAATTCAGATCCATTCAGTTCAGTTCTGTTCAACTCTGCTTAGTTATATTTTATATTATAATTCAGTTCAGTTCAGTGCAGACGAAGAGAACAGAACCTTAGTAGTAGATTTTATTTACTTCTAATTATCTCAAGCAATTCAAATTAATATAAGTATTAATTTCAAATTAGAATATACTTCCCCCACCCCGAAGAAGTTTATACATTAAATTTTTTTTAATTGCTGCACAATACATCTTAGATTTTTAAAAATCAATATAAATGTTAAAACATAAAAAATTATAAATGATGTACTTCGAGTTGGAAATATGTGTAATATAGTGTAAAATCAACATTTTAAGTTATGTGTATTTTTTCATTCGTATTAACGTGTGTGATTATATGGAGCATCGAAAAATTTAAAATGTATACAAAGTTTACCGGATCGATGGAGCATGCTTATAATATGAAAATAACGTACACTTGCTAATTTAGAAACTATGTGAGATCTAAATAGTGGTAATGGAGATCTGTGGTACGTGCCACATGCATTAGATCCCATGATTATGATAAGTTCATTACTAAATAGCATTGTTCTAATTATACTAAAGCAAGACATAGTGAAAAAAATTAAAAATTTCCACAGGTTGCCGCTTAAACTTCTATAAATTCCCATTCAATGAAGCATGATTATCCAAGTTCACTCCACACACATCACAGGATGGATTCTATCCGTCCTACTCTAGCCTTGCTCCTTTTGCCACTTTTTTTGGTACTATGCAGCTCCATTGTTGCATATGGTGATGAAGACAAACATCTCCCACCAGCGAAAGACCCCCACCCACAACATGATAACCGCAACAAGCACCACTATCCAGAAGCTCCATCTCCTTCCCCGGTGTATCCACCCATAGAGCTACCGACGACTCCACCTTACGAACCACCTATCTACACACCAGTCAAGCCTCCAGTGTCACCACCGATCAAGCAACCAAATTGTCCACCCGTCACGCCTCCAATTTCACCACCGATACATCCGCCAGTGAAACCGCCAACTACTCCACCTGTAAAGCCTCCAATTTCTCCACCAGTAAAGCCACCCGTTTCTCCACCAACTCAACCACCAATTGAGCCCCCAATTTATCCACCAGTGAAGCCACCAGTTTATCCACCCGTCAAACCTCCAGTATCACCACCAGTTCATCCACCATCATATCCACCTATAAAGCCTCCTGTTTCACCACCGATGAAGCCACCCGTTTACCCACCCGTAAAGCCTCCAACTTTACCACCCGTTTATCCACCAATGAAACCCCCAGTCTATCCACCAGTAAACCCTCCTATTTCACCACCTGTGATGCCACCTGTTTACCCGCCTGTTAAACCTCCAGTTTCACCACCTGTTCATCCACCAACGGAACCTCCGGTCTATCCACCAGTCAAGACTCCAGTTTCTCCACCAGTCTATCCACCCGTTAAACCTCCGGTATCACCACCGATTCACCCACCAGTGAAGCCACCATCATATCCACCTATAACGCCTCCAGTTTCACCACCAGTCAATCCACCCGTTTACCCACCCGTAAAGCCTCCAACTTTACCACCCGTTCATCCACCAGTGAAAACCCCAGTCTATCCACCAGTAAAACCTCCTATTTCACCACCTGTGATGCCACCTGTTTACCCGCCTGTTAAACCTCCAGTTTCACCACCTGTTCATCCACCAACGGAACCTCCGGTCTATCCGCCTGTCAAGCCTCCAGTTTCTCCACCCGTTAAACCTCCCGTATCACCACCAGTTTTACCACCATCATATCCACCTATAAAGCCTCCAGTTTTACCACCAGTCAATCCACCCGTTTACCCTCCCGTAAAGCCTCCAACTTCACCACCTGTTCATCCACCAGTGAAACCCCCAGTCTATCCACCAGTGAAGCCTCCAATTTCACCACCAGTGAAGCCACCTGTTTACCCGCCTGTTAAACCTCCAGTTTCACCACCCGTTCAACCACCAACGAAACCTCCGGTCTATCCACCAGTGAAGCCTCCAGTCTCTCCGCCAACCAAGACACCAGTTTACCCACCTGTTAAACCTCCAGTATCACCACCGGTTCACCCACCAGTGAAGCCACCATCATATCCACCTATAAAGCCTCCAGTTTCACCACCAGTGAAGCCACCCGTTTACCCTCCCGTAAAGCCTCCAACTACATCACCCGTTCATCCACCAGTGAAGCCCCCAGTCTATCCACCAGTGAAGCCTCCAATTTCACCACCTGTGAAGCCACCTGTTTACCCACCTGTCAAGCCTCCAGTTTCACCACCCGTTCAACCACCAATGACACCCCCAGTCTATCCACCAGTCAAGCCTCCAGTTTCACCACCAGTCAAACCACCCGTTTACCCACCTTCCAAGCCTCCGGTTTCACCACCGGCACATCCACCTATGAAGCCTCCAGTCTATCCACCTGTAAAGCCTCCAGTTTCACCACCAGTTTACCCACCTGTCAAGCCTCCCATTTCACCACCGACATATCCACCAATAAAACCTCCAGTTTACCCACCCGTGAAGCCTCCGACATCACCAATCTACCCACCTGGTAAACCTCCAATTTTATCACCGATTTATCCTCCAGTTTCACCACCAGTTTACCCACCGATAGTTGCTCCAGTTTCACCTCCAACCTATCCTGCACATAAATCGGTATTCATACGTGGTATGGTGTATTGCAAGTCCTGCAAGTACAGGGGCATTGACACATACTTGGGCGCTTCTCCACTTGCTGGTAACATAACCAAGCTCATTAAAGTTTTCTCCTTCATTAGTTATAAAGATAACTACCTTAACACTAAATTTTTCGTTAGTTATATTTGTAATCCTTATGATTTAGTAATAATCAATGGCAACTTTACTGATATTGTGCACATTGCTAAATCATCTTTGTCTTTATCAATTTACTTCATACAGATAGTTATCTTAAGCCAATGGAGCATAATTATATTAATGTTGAACTCTGTCCTATGTGTAGGTGCTGAAGTAACGTTGAGATGCAAGAGCAAAAAGGTTCATTTGGTGGAGAAAGTAAAGACAGATAAGAACGGATTCTACTTGTTCACCCCACAAAAGCTATCAATTTTTGGCGTTCGCAAGTGCTCTGTATCTTTCACTTCCCCGCTTAAAACTTGCAGCGAACCGGCATTTATGGGCAAGCACCACGGCAAAGGTCACCGGGCTTTTGTTCCGTACCCCACCCCGCTTCCACCAGTCAACAACAAGGAACCATCATTTGCACTCTATAGTGTCAATACCTTCACATTCCAGCCGCACAAGAAATTTCCTTGCCATAAATAAATAGTTTGCCACCTTCTCTAGTAATTGTGTTGCATGCAACTCTGTCTTGATATGCTATAATAGAAGATCACTTAGAGTGAAGCTCGATGTAAATAGAAGTACGTCGAAATAAATCATGCAGATATACATTTTGTTTGGAATAAACAAATTCTCATGAGCAAATTTTACTTTTTCTCGCTTCTAATACTATATATATATTTACTCTAAAATTAAGGGAGCTAGTACTATAAGTCGTTACTTGCATAGTATAAGGGAGAAATATCTCAAAAACACAATTTTTTCTTGATTGAAATGTGCTTATCACACCACAACAAATGTACATGGGTTATAGTGACCCTTTAAATTTAGGATAACAAACAAATACTCCCTCCTTTACAATAAAACTTTTCATTTTGACTTTAAACAGTAAACTGTCTTTAACTTTGACAAAAAATTACTCTTAAAATATAATAATAAATAATTTTAATAAAATCATATAATGAAAATTTAAACAAATACAGTAATAATCGATCGAGGAAGTAAAGTTGAGGAAAATTGATTTGGAAAAAAGTTGGAATTGTAGCTACTTCCAAAAAGTTAAATTTCAAACATTTGGAAAAAAAAATACTTTTATAAATTAGAACTGATGGAGATATTGATATTCTGCTTAGAAAAATCATTTGTACCAAAAGTAAACTTTTGTAACGGGAAGGGGTTGAAAGTAATTTTATGTAGGTACAATATCACTACTAAAAAACCAGGTTATAATCAACAGATAATTACTGTTACTTATATGGAAAATATGTTGGTTATAAATGATAATTTACAGGTATTTGTCAAATATGTCTGTTGGTAATGTGGGTGTAAGATATTCATGGTTAATACAATAATAACTAACAGTTCCGATTGACAGTTGTATGTTGGTTATCGATACCTCACGTGAATACAAATTAATCAACAGCCATCACCTGTTGGTTATCATCATTATACGTATTTGCATTTCACATATAGCCAACGGAAAAAGCTGTTGGCGATCACCATATACGTATTTGTATTAGAAATATAACCAACAGCCATTTGCTAGTCATTACTTGTGTACAAATACACAATCAGCGTAAATAAATTTAACTTACAGATATCTGTTGATTATATTATAATGATAACTAACATACTTCTGTTGCCAATTTTGTAATTTAAGAAATTAAAAAAAAAACGCATTTGCAGAGAAATGGTTCTCTGCAAATCCCATTCCCGAACAAATTCAATTTTCCTAAATTCCATTTATGTGCAAATTTGATTTCTCTGCAAATGCTAGGATAGTTTAACAAATTACAAATTATGTACAAATCCAACTTCTCTGCAAATGCTAAATCAATGTGGTAACTAATAATTTCATTCATTGAAGAGAGCCAAATAATACAATTTCATACTTCCAAGTTACATCTATTTTTGAAATTATTTTTGTCCTCCTCTCTTTTCTAGTAATTAGATTCATCCCTTCATAGCTTCCTTCTTGTAAGACCTTGAATGGAGCTTATTCGAAGCGAAATTGCTTGTTAATGTTTTGTCCAGCTTTCTTTTGTTAGAGAGATTCCCCCTACAATTTATTGTTGAATGGGATAAGAAAATGAGCTAAATTCGCAAGTACTACAAGATCTTGATGAAATGATAGAACATAACAATTTTACAATTGTATATTGAATAAAAAAGGAGAAACAATGAAACCATGAAAACAGATCTTGAATACTAACCTCGTGAAAGGGAAGAGACGGAGGAGGCATTGACCTTCAGCCGGAATATAGACGGATGTGGTGTGCCAAATTTGTGAGATAATTTGTGTTGATTGAAAAGAGAGAAGGGTAAGAAGGTATGGTGAACTGAGAATGAATCGTCTCTGCAAGAACAGGCTTATAAAGAATTTCAGATTTATAATAAGCAATAGAAGTCTGTTGGTTATATGAACTAAATAAGCGGGAACTGGCTATCCAAATTAATTTCGCGAAAAAATGCGCGGGACTGAAGCAATTTAATGAAAAATTTATGGAAATGAAAATTTCCAACAGGATAATCTACATATATTTGTTGGTTATTGATCATCTCCATATATTAATTAATTCTTCCATCAACATCCTAAATTCACCACTTAAATATACTTACCCTAATTTAACTTAATCTTAGTGAGTATATCATGCATATAAAATATATTTCATAGCTACGTATTTTATATAATATTTTAATATTAATTAACTTTTTCTAAATTAATTACTATATAAATTTCCTTAATTGATTACATATAAATTATCTTAATTAATACATAATAAGAAATGGGCACAACAAAATACAAACACACGTTCAACATGATAAGCTAACATACCAAGTCGATTCATACATTATTAGAAATTGACATAACAAAATACAAACACACATTTAACATGATAAGCTAACACACCAAATCGATTCATACGTTAATTATTAGAAATTGGCACAATAAGTGCAAACACACGTTTAACTTGACACAACTTCTTCACCAGTTGGATCCCCAAGTGGAATATTGGCGTCGTTATTTGTGAAGTCTTCGAAAATATTAAAATTTTGAGGCGGTGCTTCATCTTGGTAGTATTCTTGTCCTTGATCATTAGATTGTCGTTGTTCTTGATCTTCTACTGATGACGCGTCAATCATGTGTCTTGCTCGTATTGGGCATACAGCCCAAACTATTTAAAAAAACAACGAAAGAATGTATTAAGTTTGATGTAAGTAAATATTGACACGAGTATCTAGTATGACAAAAATAAATAGGAATTAAATATGTAGTAAATTGTTACCTAACTGAGAACGACTTGTCTTGGCATATGGGTAGGTAGAATAGTACACCTGACTTGCCATGTTGGCCAATATGTACGGCTCCATCGTACGCAATAAAGCATTAGGATTAAGTTCAGTCAAACCATACCTATCAACAAGAACATAACTATTATCATACCAATCGCACTTGAAAAGATATATAGAATGAATCGGGCGTCCAGGGGCATGAAATTGCATTTCAATGATCTCTTTAGCATTCCGTAGAAATATTGCACATTTCCGTTGTCATCCTCGATTTCAAACAAATACCACTTTTGCGTGTTTGTTCTGACTTGTCTTTGCAAAATTTTCGGTTTGGAATTTGAACCCATTAACAAAGTAACCGGTGTACTCCGTCACTGTACTTGATCCACCATGAAGTATGATATTTACTTCCCAACTGTCGAGTTGTTCTAGATTTTGCAAGCCAGTCAACCATGGTATGAGATGATGTATGTGAGCATACTCAAGATCTTGCTGAGAGAACCCTGGACACATGTTATTTTCAAAGTACCAAGATTCATTATATAAAATAAAAATATACATGATTAGACTCGTAAGATTCAAAAGAAATGCATGCAACATTATTAGACATAAGAAATGCACTTACGAAATAAGGTTTCTACACTCTAAACAGTTCATAACAATACAGAGGAGCGCCTGTTGATACGCAGTGTTGCTTAGATTTTTTTGACAGCTTTTTGCCTTCATTGGTCGGCCTTTCGGGATGAAGATTTCAAGTTGTCCCTCGAACTGGGGGGCCCATGAATACTCGTTTTGGCGAAATCTTTCACCCCCATGTCCAAAGTAAAATTGACAAAAGTTGGTGATTTCAGAAATCAAATATGCTTCACATATAGATCCCTTCAACCTGTTCTTTTCCCTAGCCATCCTCTTCAAAATGCCCAGTTTTCTACAAATGTATAGTTACAATTATATAAGATGAAAAAAGTTCCAATATTTGACATATATGATTATGAAATTAGAATAATATCTATCTATACCTCTCAAATGGATACATCCATCGGTAGAAGACGGGACCGCAAATTTGTGCCTCGTACGGTAGATGAATGAGCAGGTGCTCCATGTAGTCGAAAAAACCCGGAGGAAAGATCTTTTCAAGTTTACAAATGGTTAAAACAACATTTTTTTTCCCAACAACTCCATTTCAGAGGCACTAACTTCACTTGCACATATCGATCGAAATGCATTACTGACCTCGGCTAATGCTTCCCATATGGGGAGCGGCATAAATTTTTTGAAAGCAATCGGTAATAAGCGCTGCATAAAGACATGACAGTCATGGGTTATAAAACCACTTACATGATTGTTAGTTCTCACCCTCTTTGCTATGTTCGATACATGGCCATTTGGAAAACGTAGCTGTTTCAACCATTCACATACGGCTCTCCTTTGTTGAGTTGTGAGTGCGTATGATGCCTTTGGCTTCTTCGTTGAAAGTTTGTCTTTTAGAAACAAACTACGCCTTCTAGTGTGAATTTCCAGATCAAGACGTGCTGCCAAGTTGTCCTTTGTTTTCCCGTAGTCATCCATAACAACATGCAATATATTGTCGAAAAAGCTCTTCTCACAGTGCATGACATCCAGGTTGTGCGACACATGAAGTGTTGACCAATAAGGAAGAAGCTCCACCAATATGGATTTCTTTGTCCAATTGTGGTCTTCCCCATACCCGGGAAATTGCTCGCCAGCTACTATTTGAACATCAGGCAGCTCGGGTAGTGCCATCAAATTTTCTGCAGTGGTCTTTCGCTCCCTCATCACCTTGTGCACTACGTTCACTTTTTAAAATCTCGTGAATTATATCTGAATTGATGGTCTGGGGGAAGGAACGCCCTGTGACAGTCAAACCAGCATGGTTTTCCCCCATTTGTTAGTCGAAATGCATCAGTATCTCCCTGACAATATGGACATGATAACCTGCCATGTGTACTCCACCCCGACAGCATTCCATAGGCTGGAAAATCACTAACCGTCCACATGAAAACAACTCGCATAAAAAAGTTCTCTTGTCATATACAATCCCAGGTAACTGCACCCTCATCCCAAAGTGTTCGTAGTTCATCGACCAGCGGTCTCAATAACACATCGATTTTTTGCCCCGGACTCGTCGGGCCAGAAATCATCAAGCTCATGAATATGAATTATTGCCTCATGCACATATCTGGTGGAAAGTTATACGGAGTTATGAACACTAGCCAACAAGAATATGCGGATGCTTTGTTGTTGCTTGGACAAAACCCATCAGTACATAGACCAACACGTACATTGCGCGTCTCAACAGCAAATGACGGATGTTGTCGGTCGAAACTCTTCCATGCCTCTCCCTGAGCTGGATGAACCATTCTGTCTAATGGGCCTCCTCTACATTTCATATGCCATGTCATATGCTCCGCTGTCTTTTTTTACATATATAGTCTTTGTAGACGTGGGGTGATCGGAAAGTACCAAAGTTTCTTACAAGGCGCATCTTTTGCATCTCCACTATTCCGCTTCATGTACCTAATGTCAACAAAGGATTAATTTTCGACAAAAGTTTTATTTTCAACAATTACGACAAAATTTTAAAATTCGTAATGAATATAATACGTTGTTCATTTCTCATGAGGTAAACTTTCAAACTCTAATTCAGTAGATAACAAAGTGAAGAGTGCTTAAATACCTTGGCTTATGGCAAACTGGACAAGCTCTCAAGTTCTCAAATTGCTTGTAGTAGAGGACACAATTATCTTCGCAAACATCATACTTCTTAACAGTAAGCCCAAGCTTCAATATCAATTTCTTCAACTTATAATAGCTGTCAGGTATGAAACGTCTCATCTTAGGGAGGACCATTTTTCTGCATCCACGTATATAGTCTTCGACCGCCGCATTTGACACATTATGATTGGTCTTGTAAGCCATCACGTCAGTTACCCAATTTAACAATGACGTGTCATGACCCTCATAAATAGGCTGGTCTGCGGCAGCTATCAAATCGTACAATTTTTTTGCAGCTGGATTTGGCGTTCCGGTGCCATGTGCGTCATCATTATGATGTAGATTTGGAAACCAATCATTTACAAAATCCATGTCAGATTGAAACCTTGTCTCATATTGATCCGTAGGTGTTGATGATGGACCTGCTTCTCCAATATTGTGTTGCTGTGTGGATTGCCCTACCCATCCTATATCATAGTGAACTCCTTGGTGCCCGTAAGTTTCACCATGTCGGTTCCAAATGTGATATCCTGACAGGTAGCCGTTTCGGTACAAATGCATTGTCACCGTTTGTCGATCGTGATAGGGCCATCCATGTTTGCATGCAGAACACGGGCACGGGATCTGAGTTTTGTTTTGTCTATCAAATGCCCAGTCACAAAATGACTCAATCCCCGTGAAATAGGCAGTTACTAATCCCTCTGTACCCCACTTTTTATACATCCAATCCCGAAAGTTATTCATGTTAATAACCTGTACAAGATTGTCCACGTATTCATATATCAATAAATTAAAATGACGATGCGGAATAACAAATACATGTTTTCATAATAGTGTGCACCATACTAGAAAATGAGTAGAGCGTGAATAACCAATATAAGATTGTTAGCTATCCATTCTTTATATTAATAACCACAATCTTTAACATAAGCAAGCTAGGTAGATTTATAGCAAATATTTATTTCTGACAAATGATTAATACTTACCAAAAAATATATAGCATATTGGTGCAATAAAATGTCTACATCAATATAAGTTGTTTTATCACATAGTTTTTTTAAATTGACATAGTTAGCATACCTGATACTGCAAGAACTTAGACCGGATTTGTGTAACTCAAACTCAGCAGCGGACATATAACTTAAAGGATTAGGAGTGTGTATACTACTGAAATGTTGAAATTCAATTAAAGAAGGATAATGGATGTTGAATGTGAAAGATGAGAAACAAATTAAGTAGTATATATAGACTGAAGTTGAAGACGATATAGGTTATCAACAGACTGTATACTGACATATGGGTTATCAACACACTATTATACCGACATATGAGTTAAATATATATGATTATCTACAATACTGTATACTGACATATGAGTTATCAAGACATTGTTCTATCATCAATGGAGCTGGCAGATTTGCTTTTTAACTAATAATCAACAGAAGAATGTAAATTTTTATTATCCAGCATTTCTTTCACGTGCATCAATCCTCATAACTAACATTTAAATGTAAATTATTATTTCAACATAATTTAATTTATAAAATAACTAACAGAATAGTGTGAACCATTATTACCCTGATTTAACTTGCAACAGAGGAGAGTATATATAATGCAACATAGCAAATAAACTTGATAACACTTATTGTCCGCCAACTTCAGAGTTTTGACCATCTGTATCATCATCACCGTCATTACCTCCATCTTCAATATATTGACACTAACATGATAATCATTGGTTTCATCTCGATCTCCAATATCTTCAATATCATTACCGTCATTACCTCCATCTTCAATATCTTCAATATCATTGACTGTATCGCATTTGAACCGTCACTAGTAACCATGACACGTGGATACCTGCGAGACATTGTTATTAGTTTAAATTTTGAATTCATAATATACAAAAAGATTAATATACTATTTTAATCACAATAAAAATTTGCAAATTTATAAGGTTGATAGAACGTGCTATCTCATTACTGTTTAAAAAGTTATCTGAAAAATGTATAGTAATATTTGGATTCAGTATTATACCCCTCCATTTCGGACTCAACTAATTTGTACCCATTATTTTTCATACTCTATTCACACTATTTCATAATTAATTCATTTTATTTCCTACTTTATTTTCATCACTCCTACTTTTTTTTTTTATCTTAAAATTCGTGTCTAAACCAACGAGAAGTTGAGTCCGGGACAGAGTGAGTATAACCTAAACTCATGAAAGTGGTGTTTCAAATATCAAATTTGTACCATTGCATATTTATAGTAGTATAATAGTTCATAAAGTTTCACTAAGTTTATAGTTCAACTTGAATCTTGTATATACACGGGTCGCTGTTTAAGTAGAAGGTACATGGATCGAATCTCATTGGCATAAGTTTCTCTATTTTATTTATTATTTTTAAAAATCACCAATTTGTTAGTTTATATAAAAACCCTTAACACACGTAATGTGTTACGTAAATACTAGTACTTTCAAGAATGTTTTCTCACATACCGCATTTTACGAGATAAATGTAATACTATATTAATAGAGTATTGTATTCAAAGTAAGATTAGATAATGGACTCACAAATTATACGGCGTACGACAGGGGTGGCTAGTATCACCTAATAACCAACATTTGTGTGTTAATGATCAATGTTCAAAATTCAATATATATTATGTTATTGCGTGTGGGGTCTGACATTTGTCATAATTAACAGACTAAATTTTGTTGTTGGTTATCATTAAATATATCTAACAGCATACATGACTGTTGGTTATATGTCGTTGGTTATATTTCAGTTTTTTAGTAGTGAATTACAAATTGGTTTCATCCCTAAATCTTTACTACTATTTAGTGATACATAATATCTTTACTACAATTTAGTGTCTATATATCTAATTCCGAATATGTCCTCTAGTTAAATACAATATATAGTATATTTAATAATTAAAATTAATCTTCAATCATCTATTGTTTAGATTTGGTTTCGTAAGATTAGCCAAACAACATCAAAATAAACGATCGCCCTCATTTAACAGCATTTAATTGCAAACATCATTTAACATTATATTACAAGCATCATTTAGCATTACATTACAAGCATCATATAATATAAGCATCAAATACGAAACAAGCATCATATAACACTACATTACAAACATCATATAATCTAAGCATCAAATACGAAACAAGCATCATTTAGTACTGCATTACAAGCATCATGTAATATAAGCATCCAATAGGAAACAACATCATATTAGTACTGCAAGCATCATTTAGCAGTACATTACAGGCATCATATTATCATTCAATACAAAACAAGCATCATTTAGCATTAAATTATAAATATTATATAATACAAGCATTCAAAACGAAATAAAGCATCATATTAGTTACACATGCACCATTGATATATATATATATATATATATATATATATATATATATATATATATATATATATATATATATATATATATATATATATATATATATATATATATATATATATATATAAAAGTATCAAGCATCGTTATTCATTAGTTACAACAAGCATCGAGCATCATGTTAACAAAACTTCCAAATTTGAATGAGGAAAAACAAAAATAACTCAATACACCCACTAATTGAACACATGCCAATATAATTAAGTTAATGAGGTACGACGTCAATAAGAAAGCATGAACAAAAATAAAAAAACTTGGATGTAGGAAGCTAGAAGGTTGATTATTGTGATGGTGATAATGCTTGTATCAATTAGCAGGTGCTTGTTTGTTTCGACTGGCGTCTAGCGTGTGAATGTGTTGATAATGATGTGTTTTGATTTAGTTTCCTATAAATAAGGGATTGATTTTATCAATAATGGTGTATTTAATTTCAAATTTACTAAAAATAATAAAATAGTAACTAATTTGTAGGAAGTTTATCACCAATTTAGAGGAAGTTTTTTATATATAACTAAAGTGTAAGAAGTTTCTGAAAGTTACACTAATTTGTAATTATTCCTTTTATGTAACAACGATATTTATAATTTTATTTATTAACAACCAACAGATACATGATTTATGCGTAATTTGTGATTAGTTGATGCGTCGTATGTAAATATACACGATATCAATAAACTCAAACTCACTGATTAAACAGAAAATTGACAGATTAAAATTTGTTGATTTCAGAAAAATATCAAAAATTGATAAATCTAAGGAAACATCGATTTTTCATATAATATCACAAACTGTAAGATAAAAATGAAGAAACAAACCATAGTTGTCATCAATATAAATAAATAACATAAAGCAATAAAGGTCCTCGAACTTGAAGAATTAAAATATCGAAAAAATTAAAAAAAAAAAGAGTAAATTGTGATTTTGACCTTGTGAATGATGGAATTTTTTACCCAAAAACACTAATGATACGTCAAAAGCAGATGCTTTTCCCTGAAACTTCAAAACTGTCAAAATTGACCAGACTGATTCAGATAATCTAATTTCTGCATATAAGTTAAGGCCATTCCTCCCACGTCATTAGTGTTGTGTTGTTTGAATAGCGTTTAAAATCAGAAAATCATGTTAAAATAGATGTTTTTAACCAGATTTATGCGATTATAATCGTTTTGCCAAACAGTCCCCAGTGGGAGGTTATTTTCTTTTAATAGATTTTTCATTATCATTTATGACTATTACCGACGGTGGATTTATTATGATCACGAAGTGCTAGAATATAAACAGTGGTCATTAATGATGAACTGTGGTGAGGGTCACATGCATGAGATCCCATGATTGACTCACTTCACTAACAACCTTCTCTGAATTAGGTCCCCACCCATTGTAACATTTGAAACTTCCACGAGTTGCCGCTTAAGTAAATTCCTTTCAAAATTAAAAGGATGAATTTGAAGTAGGGCTGTAAAAAAAATCCACCGCACAAACCGCCCGCATTTCACTCGCACCCGCCAAAAATTTTTTTATAAAATGTATGGTGGGTTAAAAAAAATTTCCACCCGCCATTAGTGTGTGGGTGGTGGGTGGGATGGATATAACCTGCAACCAACCCACCAACTAATTTCTTTATAAAATGTGTGGTGGGTTAATTTTTTTCACCCGCCATTAGTGGGTGGGTGGTGGGAGTGATGGGTGCAACCCGCAACCGACCCGCCATATTTATGTATGTATGTAGGTATATGTTTGTGAATTTAAGTATAAGGAGACCCATCGGCTAGAGAAGTTGCATCTCCACTACAAAAAATCTGGTCTGTAGCGACGGATAGATCCGTCGCTACGGACCATCTATCCGTCGCCCCAGCTCTGGCGACGGATCGGGCGATGGATAGAAATTCCGTCGCCCCGCCGGAGCTGTGGCGACGGATAATAATCCGTCGTCCAATTCGCGACAGATTGGACTACGGTTTTGACCTTTTTTTTTTTTTAAATTGATAATGGGGCGACGGATAGAATCTATTTTTTTTTAAAAAAATAAAATTCGTATTCGAATTTTTATATTCAGATCTGGATTAATTCAGTATCAATTTGTATTCAGATACTTAGATATTGATTTGTATTCAGATACGGATTAATTTGTATTCAATTTTTATATTCGTATCAATTTGTATTCAGACGGGTGGGTGGTGGGAGGAGAAAGGTGGTGCAGTGGTGTGGTGGTGGGTGGTGGTGGCGTGGTGGTGGCGGGTGTTGGTGGTGGGGTGGTGGGGGGAGGTTGAAAGGTGGTGGTGGTGGCAGGTGGTGGTGGTGGTGGTGGAGGAGATGGTGGTGGTGGCAGGGTGGTGGTGCGGTGGTGGTGGGAGGAGAGAGGTGGTGGTGGTGGTGGTGGAGATGGTGGTGGTGCGGTGGTGGTGGTGGTGGTGGTGGTGGTGGTGGAGGAGGAGGAGAGGAGAAATGGAGGAGAGGTGGTGGAAGGAAAGGAGGTGGTGGAGGAGGTGGTGGTGGAGGATGGTGGTGGATGGTGGTGGTGGAGGAGATGGTGGTGGAAGGAAAGGAGGTGGTGGTGGGAGGAGGAGGAGAGGAGAAATGGAGGAGAAGTGGTGGAGGAAAGGAGGTGGTGGAGGAGATATATTATTTTTTTTTAGGCTTTTAGCGACGGATAGATCTAGATCTATACGTCGCTAACGTTTTTTATTTTTTTTTATTTTCCGGCTATATAGCGACGGATAGATCTACTATCCGTCGCTAAATTTTTTTTTTTTTTAAATCTTGGTCAACGCTCTGTAGCGACGGATAAGTTTTATCCGTCGCCAAACGGGAATCCGTCGCCCCAATTAGCGATCCGTCGCTACAGGGGCGACGGATTTTCCGTCCCGTTACAGCAGAATTCTTGTAGTGCTCGGCTTATGTCGTTGAGTATAGATATAGTTTAAGTGAGCCTACAACTCTTCTCTTTAAGCACTCTCTCATCTTCATTTTTTGCACTCACCATTCGTTCTTATCAGGTTATGTCATGTATTCAAGCAAAATACACACAAGTTGGCAACTTCTCGGTCAACATTTCATCCATTACTGCGTGAAAATCATTAAAATTAAGTAAAGAAATATAACTACTTCAAAAGAATCACTACTCTCTTTGTTCATAACATACTCTTTGTTGCAAATTTTTTTTTTTTTTTTTTTTTTTTGCTTGTACATCTACTTCTGCACAAGTTGCAAGTTTTTTCTACATCCACTTTTATCTATATTCACCAGCCACCCGCCCGCCACTTTTATCACCCGGACCACAACGGGTTGAAAAAATATTCTACCCGCCTCGGTTAATAATTATAAGGGTCATTTTCATAAACACCCCTTATTGTTTGTGTCAATTACAGATTACCCTCTGTTGTTTGAACAATTACAGATAAACCTAAAATGCACTTCTGGCGTTGACTCCGGTGAATATGTGGCACTGTTGGCTTACGTGTCCGCACATGTGTCATCATATTGTGTGCTGGAAATGAATAGAACAAAAAAGGTAAAATTAACTAAAAAACTGAAAAGGGAATCTTCTGTATTAAACCCAAAAAATCGGCTCCTTCTCCATACACCCGCCAAAACCTTTCGTCTTCTTCTCTTTACTGTAAACCCTACGAAGAAGAAGACCATCTACTACGAAATTGAGTTGATATTGAAGTTTCCTGTTCGAATCTTCGTCATAATCGTGTTGATCGGAGTTCAATTTTGTCGGCATTACCTAGGGTTTACCTGTTCGAAGACCATGTCGAACGGTAAATCTCAAGCTTTTTTCTTCTCAATTTCGCGTTGGTTTAGTGTTAATGTTGTACTAGATGGTTAAAATTGTGACAATCGTAGTAAAGGTGGTCAGTTTAATGGTTTTCGAACGTAAAGATACGATTTTTTTTTCAATTTTCCGTAAAGGGTTTCGATTTTGGTGGTGAGTGTGTACTCTGTTTTGGTTGAGTGTAAGTGTGTACTCTGTTTTTTGTGTTTGTGGTGGTGTGGTTGATTTATGTTGTAAGTTAGTAGTCTTCTTTGGTGTTTAGGTGTATGATTTTTGTGATTTATGTGTTGCAGGTAAGTGTAAGGATGATACCTACAATATAAGGATTCATCACAACAAAGATTGGCACATGCTTGAAAATGTTAAGAGCTGCAGGTATAATCACACCAAACTCCTAAATGATGTGATTTATGTGGCTTTAGCTAGTATGTCTTCTACTATGAATTTAGCAATTGGTATGAAATGTGATTTGGATGGAACTATGGAGCAACTTGAAATTTGTATTGATGATGATGTTAGGACTATGTTTGAGAGAAATAGGAGGTATATGGAAGTTATTTTGCATGTTGATACTTCTGAAGCTGTGCCTCTTGCTATTGATACTACTTGTGTGAAAAAAAATGTGAGGAGGTCAATGTTCACTGAGGATGATGATGATTTGTATCACCCTGTGTTTGAACCTGGTACTGGTTCACACTTTAACCCACCACCACTTGGGCGCAATAGAAAGTATAGGACTTGCAAAAAAAAGTTAGAGGAACATGTCTGGATCATTTCATTCATACTTGCTTACATACTTGCTTACATATTTGCCTACATATTTGCCTACCATAAACCTAGAAACTTAGAACATCAAGTGATAATCTTGACAATCAAACAACCTATTAGCACTCCACACAACACTAGGTTAACTGCAACCAATTTCCTAAGGAACATGTCTGGATCATCTCTTCCAACTCTTCCAGTTTTATTCATTTGACTAGCCCCTTCATGCTCATTTGTATGCTGTTGAGAAGTGGCGATATCCTCGTCGGCATTGTACCAATGAGACCAACCATGATGAGGACAACGATAGTACAACCTACCATTGTTCTTCGCACTATTCGAAACCACAACCGTACAATACCGGAAACAACCAAACTGTCGGCAGTAAGCAACCCTTTTGAAGTTGAGCTTGATGAGTTTTGAGCCATACTTGAGTAAAAACCTCAAAGAAGATAAGAAAAAGATGAAGAGTGTAACAAAAATGACGAAGAAAGACTAATATATAGCCAAAACATTTGGAAAAAACGGCTAGTAACGGCTAGTTTTTTGAAAAAAAATTGTTTGATCAGTTACAGATACCCACACATCCCACAAACGTATTACAGATACACCCACTACATGCAGGTCAATCAATGGTCAACTAACGGCTAAACATGTATATGAAACATATTACAGATAAATAGGAATTAATTAAACAGAATAGAAATGATGACATGGCTTGCCAAGTCAGCAAAGGCGTGTGTCTCCGGCCTGAGGTTGATTCCGGCGTTGACTTTTGGGGCCATTTGTAATTATTTGAAGCAACAGTTGAATGATTCGTAATTGTTGAAACAACATAGGGTAATCCGAGAAGTGGCCAAAGAAGAGGGGTGGGTTTTGTTAATTTCTGTAATTATAATCACCCGCCATAGGTGGGTCGGTTTGATTTTTCGTAAAAACCCGCCCACACCCGCCCGCGCTCACCCCTAATTTGAAGTATATCCTGATTTATGTTAATTTTGAACATAAATTACAGATTCATGTAAAATTTTCAAAACACCGATCATTCTAGGTCCGACGATCGAGTCACATAAGGCATTTGCCTTAGACCAAGATTATCAATACCCCAAAGGGATGTGGGGCCCAAATTAAAAAAATAAAGTGAAATTAATTTTTGGAGACCCAAGGCTCCAATGGACCAACCGCCCAAATCTGATGGGTTGGTCTTCTTTTTTTTTAATTTCTTCTTTATGTTTTTTTATTATCTTCTTTTTTTTATTAAAAAATATCAAAATTTATCATTTTTTTCGTCTTTATAATTATTTCAAGCAATATAATTATTATATTTAATTTGAAGTCTTACAATTATTAATAAAAAATAGTTTTATTAATCGAGTTGTGTGGGTGAAAAAAGTACATCGATAAACTAATATTTGTGGAGGTTGGGTTGAGTGGAAGGGTGAGTGAGTTGATGAGATAGAAATTAATTATTTATTAGAATAGTTTGAAATTAGGTTGGCTGGAAGGGTCACAGATGATCTTAGTCTTGGGCTGGGTCTCATGTTCCACATAAGGCCACAAATATTAACGAATCCTGCCGGTTTAGGTGAATTTTATGCAAGGGTCGAGATCAATCACACACCAAACAAATAAAAGGAGGGGTAGATTTCAGGTGTTTGTAACATTGTGTAGACTCTAGAGTTGATATATTATTTGAGAAAACTAAAATTGAAATGATCATCTTGCTTACAAATCCCGTTATCTAACATGTAGCATGTGTGATGTGTGGCATCCCACAAATATATTACCCCTTGCACATATTACTAGCTTAGTAATTTGAGTTTTAAACATTGTGGATCATCAAATTAAATTAAAAAAAAAAAAAATGAAGAAGAGACCCTTAAACCCCTATAAATGAACCTCCTCCGAACCCTTCAGACACACTCTCCCAAACAATGGCTTCTTCTTCTTCAGTTAGCTCAACACTAGCCTTCCTCTTCCTCCTCATATGCAGCTCCTCTGCAACCCCAAGTAACTTCCCTAACCCAAACCCTCCACCACCACCACACTCCGCCCCTGCACCAGCCCCTCACGGTCACCACCACCATCACCACCCGCCTACTCCTCCACCAGCCAAAACCCCATCTCACCCACCCACCAAATCCCCTGTAGTCTCCCCACCTTCAAAATCCCCTGTAGTCTCACCACCAGCCCACTCCCCTATTTCACCACCGGCACACGCACCAGTTTCACCACCGGCCCACTCACCAGTCAAACCACCAGCTCACCCACCGGTCAAACCACCAACCTCTCCTCCTCAGAGAAAACTGGTCGGCATTCGCGGTATGGTCTACTGCAAGGCTTGCAAGTACAGGGGTGTTGATACACTCTCTTCCGCCACCCCTATCCTAGGTAAAAAAAAATTAATGTAACTTCGTCACTGAACAAATGTCATATTATTGTCACGGCGATTAAGGAGAAATGATAAGTATACTAAGAAATCTTGGTTTACAATTGCAATTTATTATGTTAACGTTGTGATTTTAACCTTACAGGAGCTGTTGTGGAGCTGAAGTGCAAGAACTCAAAGTACCCACTAGTCCTGAAAACTACTACAGACAAGAACGGCTACTTCATTTTCCTACCAAAATTGCTAACAACATTTGGTGTCCACAAGTGTAATGTGACTCTTGCCCACTCCCCACTCAAGAACTGCACGCACCCCACCAATATGCACGGCGGAGTCGCCGGAGCAATGCCGGTTCCGACACCACTAGCGCCGGTGAACAACACTCCGCCACCGTTCATGATGTACAGCCTTCAGCCTTTTGCTTTTGAGGCATCCAAGAAAGTTCCTTGCACTAAGTGAAATAATTAGTCATGTTTGGTTGTACTAAGCTACTGTTGTGTTTAATCATTCTGTTTTAACTCTTGCGTTAATTAGTTTCGTGTGGTATGTTTTGATGTAAGAGGGGAATTAGTTTGAATTTGAAATTATTATTATGATGAGGTCAAAGTAATTTTTTTGTACTGTTTGGATTCTCTTGTTTGTGACTGACAGTGGATTTATTTTGTTGCTATTGAGGAAGACATGAGTGAGACTTTTCATGGCGTCTAGTGATAAGTAATTGTACTAGTTAATTGGATTGATTCTCACTCATATCGAAGTGTTTCCTTTTAATTTCTTGCCAGTTTTTGGCTTGAAAATGGGAAACTGTACCCAATCTATATTTACATGAAAGTAGCTGCACAGTTCAAAATCTCATCTCAAAACTCGAAAATAAAACACAAATGTAACTCCCTAATTTCTTAAAATAAACAAGTAAACTGTTTATTACTCGCAGTGACCACATTTGGAATATCACACGCAATGGTTTACACTTTACACTCACATCTAAAAATCAGTCTGGTGTTTTGTGATATAAAATCATATCCTAGTCTATCTTTTGGGTGCAATTCCTCACTCACCATCACAATTGCTCCTTAATCTCCTACTGGGCACCCCTATCTTTTAAGCCAAAAACAAAAGTGAAGAATAAATTTTCGGGTGACATACCAATCGTCTAAATCAAACACATAATTTTCAATACGTTTTTGTTATTAGTCTTCGATGAAAAAAAAATGGGTGGCTCACTCATATTGTATTTAATGTGTATCATAAAACTTGCATGAGGCATAACTCTTTGGGGAATTCTATGTGTATTGATTGAGATCCTTGGTGTTTACATAAACTCTCCAATACTACAATCTATTTATAGAAATATAATCTACCCTAAAACATGAAGGGGCAGCTAAATGGAATTTAGAAAATTGGACGGCTCATCAATGGCTTGGGATTCTCTCACCCAAAAAATTCATCTCCTCCTCCATCCATTAGATCATTGACATGTGCCAAGTCAATCAAAGAACAATAAACCATAGTTGATATCTACTTATGGAAAATCTCACGATTAACTCAAAATTTTAAGAAAGATCAATTGAATATATGAAACTGCAACTAAATCTAATTATACCAATTAAATGTAATCAACTGGAAAATAGCAATGTCCAATCCAGGTACGTCAAAACTTTAGTTAAGCAAAAATGGTGTAAATGTAAAACAACAAGGATAATAAAATTAAAAAAAAACAAGGTGCAATATTATCAGACTAGTTTGCAAAAAGTTAAATTTTTTAAAATCATTGTACAAGGAGTGGGTCTCATGATGCACCGTTTATTAGAAAGATAAAAAAAAGTTGTAGAAAATTTAACTTAAATTATTATCGAGAAATGGTATTTACCTAGCAACATTCGTATTTTTCAAAGAAAAAGAAATTTCATTAACAACATTTATAAACGTCGTTTTCTTATCAACATGACGTTATCTATTTTGAAATTAACTATAGTGTAACGTATAATACAAAACGAAAATAAATGAAAAGGGTAAACTACTTAATTATTTACATTTTTTTATTTCCAAATATAATGTAATTGCTTTTACTATTTTTTTATATTGGTGTACATGTACGTAGCTAGTAGCATGAGAATTTTTATGAGAAATTATTTTTAAAAATAAATCTCGGTCTCTTTTTTCCTAATCTTTCCAGTTGACAGGATTCAATATCATATTAAATTACATTATGTAATCCAATAGATGGAGGAGGAGATTGGAAAAGATCATGACCATCAAGGTTGAAGAACCCTAGTTCGTACCAATTTGGTACACAAATCTAATCCCTTGCGAATTGTGTATGTGAACCGGTCTAATTTCAAATCCCCTTCTCTCGGGTTGTTCCGGTATTGCACCATACTCCTTTTTAAAATTACAAAGTGGTTTTTAAACTTTTCTTGTTTTAACATTCTGAAGTAAGTACATTTAACTTGAGTTCTTATAATGGAAAACAAATTGCAATTGATTTCAGAAGTTATACTTTACTAAAAAAGTTTTTTCCTTTTTTTTTTTTTTTTTTTTTTTGCTACAACTAAAACATTGTAAATTGATGTTGGTACTTGGTAGTATGATTTTTTTTGGCAGTTAGTCACTCCTTCCCGACAATCTGGGCACATATTCATTTTATGTACGTCCTACGAATCTAATCTTATTATAAAAATAGAAAAAAATACACCCATTAAATTTCACTAACTCAACTATATCTATTACTTTTTTCATTTTTTATCATTATATATCTTATCTATCATATCTTTTTCATTTGTTATTATTTTTATCCCCAGCATCAAACAATAAACAATTAACTTTATTAAAAACAGTACCAAAAATATATATGGCCAGATTGCCGGGACATAGGAGTATTATCGAATGTTAGGTAAATTGATCAATTGATTTCTGGAATAATTATAGCACTGTAGCTTTGTCAGGGTGAATCATTTCAAGCTTTTGTGGAAAAAATGATTCAGAGAGTTTTGCCCGAAATAGTAAACGCAGCAGAGCGACAGCTCCGTCTTTGGACTTGGAATCCAATGTCATAATTTTCCAACTTGTTTTTTGTATTAATCCATACTAATTTAACACTTCAAATACTCACAATGATTATTCTTTACACCATCTCCGACCCTCAAACCCTATTAAACTACCACGTCATCATTCCACTAACAATAAACTCGATCAAACTCTCTCCATCTTTAATTCACAAACTCTATCATACTCAATTTTTTATTTTATTTTCTCATTTCTTTTTAAATTACACTATTCTTTTTTCATTTCTTTTAAAATTTCATACCTCACACTTCATTTTTATTTTAAACGCTCGTTAATTAATTAAAATAACATGAAATAAAAATTGAAAAATTACAATATTTTTAGTTATCAAACGGTTGTTGGCTCAAGTGATAAGGGACTTGAGTTCACTTAAACAAGGTCTCGGGTTCGAGCCTTGTGGATATAAAAGACACTGCTGGGAGAGCCGTCCCCTCAAAAAGGGCCCGACAGTGCTTGGCTGGATTAGTCGCTCGTAACGGATACCAGTGAGAAATAAAAAAAAGGGGTGGACGATGAAGTTTTCAATATTTCTATTTATCGTGTTTGTGAGTATTAAATTTTTATAATTTGTAATTTTTATTTTATGCAAGTGTTTTTATTTTATGTAAGTTCGTTTTTTAGTAAATTCGAATATATTAACTTTTACAATTGGTGTTCTATATATAATTTATTAATTTTAAAATATAATGGAGAAGGAGAAAACAAAACAACGAAGACAAACAAAAGAAAATCAAAAAGAAACTAAAAAACAAAAAAAATGAAATTTGCCGTTTGATGTTGTTCAAACGCGTCTGATAATATAGTCTGATTTTCCATCAAACGGTCTTCTTATTCCACCAAACTCCCGTCATGCTTCTTTTTCCGTTTGATAAAATTTTCACCAAACTCCACCAAACCATGGTTGGAGATGGCCTTAGGGTGATCGCGGACGGGTGCGACAGGTATTTACGAAGAATCAAACCAATCTGCTACATACGAATGGTTATAATTATAAATCAAAGTGAGCAGACTAGTTTTCCAACCCATTGCAGTTCGATTGATAATAGTGGCGAACGGATTGGAAAGTGAACATGGACAAAACCATATAAATCTAAATTGAAAAAACAATTCCTACATTTTGTATTGGTAAAATTTCGTATCTTGGTCCAGTCCAGAACTTAGTCCAAATTCTATTTGATATGGCCTCGTTTATGGCCCATTAATTGGTGATCAAGCCCAATTCATGAGAACAATCAAATGTGTTTCAGTCACTTGACGATTTTGCCAATCGCGATCCAGTCCACATACATTTGACCAAAAGTCATCTTGACCATGAGACCTGACGGATGAAGACTAGCCACCCCGCGGTCGATCCATGGAGATGGGCAATCATAAAAGATCCATATCCGATATCCCTGGAATGGAATGGACCAACAAATGAGGTCTTGCTCTAGCTCTAGCTCTTACTCGTCAAGAAGCCAAGGCCTCTAGCTTGACTCCTGGATCCACGCATACACCTCCATGATTGGTCTAGCTCGACCCAAGGTCCATCACTCATTGATCAACCAAGCACAAGCCAAGGCCATCTCTTTGGTAGTCCTCGAAGGAGCTACGGCAGCTTGATCTGACGAGCAGGTCGAGTCTCAAAGATCGAATGGCTAACCTAACTAAGCCAACCGACCAAGCTACCTAGCTCAATACCTTTCGTCAACCATCTGATTTATTGACGAGCTAACTAGCTAGTTAGCTCGCCTAGCTAAGCCAACTATGAAGACCATCCAACGGGTTCCAGCCAACCTATCTAGTTCAAGCGACCTTGCCAACCATGCAGCTGGTTGACGAGCCAGCCCACATGGATCACTCAACCACATCCATAAGTCAACACTCATACTAGGCTGATGGAACTAGTCAACCCACGAGATGGATGGTTGAACTATTTCGCCTAACAAACTCCACTAAAGAAGTGTCTTCCAACCGACTGAGAAGGAGTCCAACTCCATTCAAATGAACTCCAACAACCTTATCGGAAATGAGGGAGAAGTGGGTGGAGAGATTCCAACAGGTGAAAGGAAGAGTCTCTATATAGGAAGGAAAGGAGGAAGGTTAAGATCATGGAATATTCACTAAACAAACCCTAGCAATCTCTCTTACGCCTCCATCATTCTCAAGCTATCCGATCAACACTCTAAGCTACTTACGATCATCCTCCATCGCCTACGATCAACCACCATCATCATCGACCTTCCCCATCTCCTTCCACCTTCAACCATCATCATCGACCTTCCCCATCTCCTTCCACCTTCAACCACCATCATCATCATCCATCTTCCGACACGACTAGCTAGCTCCCTCAGACGAGCTCAGCTAGCCATCTCACCTAGGGGTGTTAAAAAATACCGAAAAACCGAAAAAACCAAAAAACCGAACCGAAAAACCGAACCGATAACAAAGGGTTCGGTTTTCGGTTTGCTATTTTTAAGCAAATCGGTTTTCGGTAATTTTCGGTACAATACCGAAAATTACCGAAACCGAACCGAAAACCGAAATTCTTAAAAAATCCAAATATTCTTACATTGTCGAAAAAGTATGGCCTTATTTCATTGAGTATTGCATTATTTATTAAAGCAAAAATTATACATTACTAACATAAAATAACAAGAATGCAATGTTTATGCATTGCTCACATGTTACAGTAATTAAGTTTGATAAAACAAACTACTACTTCTTCTAGTCTAACTACTGTGCGCTTATTTTCATGCAAATATTTTCATGTAGGGAGGTTATTAAAACAAATATTGAAACGTAACGAGGTTATTTTTTCATTTTTAAAATATTTTTTCGGTATTTTCGGTTTTTACTGCATCACATCAAATTTTCGGTATGGTACCGAACCGAAAAATAAATTCGGTTCGGTTTTCGGTTTTCATAATTTTTGCAATTTCGGTTTTCGGTTTTTCGGTTTCGGTTCGGTATACCGTTACCGAAATGAACACCCCTAATCTCACCGGTGCCCGTCCCTTCATTGCCGAACCGATCCACCCAACAGGATAAGTCGACTCTCATCATCCTTCTCTCTATCTCCTTCAATTCTTACATCCTCTTCCAGTTATCTCACTTGAGCGTCGGAGTCCCTTCGGTCGGCACCACACCGGTGTCACCTTAGAACCTCACGTCTCTAGGTTTGCTCTTGTTGCCTTGCAGGTCGCTGGTGCCCCCCAATTCATCAACCTAATTCGATTGTAGATCTCTGAGCGTCTACACATTTCAATTAGTCATCGTAACAATGTTCGAAATTCAAATCAAAAGATACATGACGACTCAAAGTTTGAATAGAGCTTAAAGGGATTCATATCAACAAGCTGCACATTTTTTCGGAAATTCATCCATAAAAGCTTAAGAGTTAAACGTGTTTGTCGTGGAGCAATCTTAGGGTGAATCAACAAATGGAAAGTCTCCCAGTTTGCGCACCAATAAGGACAAAGTGCGTGGAAAATGACATGTGTCTGTATAGTTCAACTAACCCGGAGAGCAGTCCATGAGTAACCGCGCTGGGCCAACTTGATCAATTAGTGGTAAAGTTGTTACAACATTATATTTAACACCAATTCGCAAACAATAGTCACCAAACATGATCATATATATTGCAACTAGAAGTCTAGAACAATTAACATACTATGTATTTGCACTACCGCTCCAGCAACAATGACAGCAGGAGGATTTTGCTCAATTGACATATATGGCAGAAGGATTATCAGTTACTAACTACCAAGGTTCTGCACAAATAAATATATCCCTCTACTAACTATCAAGGTACTAGAGCTATAAGTAATCATATATAGTATTTGCTTAATTGCTTCTCCAACAAATTACAGTCGGTACCTGGATACTGGAAAGATTTTTGACCAGTGACCACTACTTTCAATTTGATTTGATTAACCATGTTTAATTAATCACATGTTTTTGCTAATTAGAACAGGTATCACCAGCAATCGTACACACTCACAAGTCACAACCTCCTTGACACACGCATCTATAGTGAAGATAATAACTTGAATAAAAAGAACCGACAGTGAGTGTTATTCAAGACACTCAAAACATAAATTATAATTCAGATCGTGAATGAATGCAAGAGTAAACCCCATCTAACACCAACAATACCTCCACCGACCTTGGCTTGAAAAAAATCTTGAAAGTAGACAAGAGAACGCATAAGACGTCTGCAAGGTCTCGGGTTTTAATCTGCAGACTTGTAAGTTTGTAAAGTTGAAAAGCTAATTTATTGGTTTAATGGTAAGGGTCCATTGTAAAGTTTTAGGCTTGGCCTAGTTAAGTGCATAAATTGGCCCAACAAAAGACTTGGGATGGAAGCCGAAATATTAAAAGTAGGGAAAGTTAGGATTACGGTCAAACGCTCTACGAACTCTGCTCCAATGTTCGATTTGCTCTAAAAGATCTTAAATCGGTTTATAAATTTTCGGGATGTTACAATATACGCATATCATTTTCTTATTTCAAGAAAATGTATTTAGAAAAAGTATGGGCCAAAATCATGGCCAATCCATAGTATACCAGTTTGCAGTTTGCTATAACAGTACGGTGTTTAATTGGGCCAGCTGGATCCAGCCCATAAACTATAGAATCCTAGGATATAATCAGGTCAGCTGAGCAGGGCCGTGGAGCTCGATTTCTCCCATTCTTACGAGCCCAACTTACTATTTCGGTCCGATTTCCTGGCCGTGTTGTACTTGTATACAACAAGTATGCGAATATTGCAGCGTAATATTTTGGTAACCAAACATTCGATTTTATGCCCCGAAATTCATAATGATAGCCATTGCTTATTAAACTTTTCATTTCACGAACTTTTTTTACCATCGACTAATAAAAAGTTCGTCATGAACGCTACAGCCTTCTTAAATCAATTGGTCGGTTAAGAAGCTACCCAAGTTAGCTTTTTTTAAAAAGAAGCTCCTTCTTATCTTTTTCATTCCGAAAATATCCTTGACCTAAATTAGAAAAAAAAAAAAAAAAAGAAGAAGAAGAAGAAGGAAAAACTACCCGTTTTTATTATTTATTATTCTCGACTTATATTTTATATTGTTGGATCCTTTGTTATACATTTTGTGTACTTGTTTGCAACTAGCATAAGGATTAATGCATCCGCATCTCTTTAAAATGCATACATGTAGTACACATCAATTACTGATTTTTTTCATTACTAAGTTAAAATGCTCAACGAATATTTCTTTCAACTTCTGATAATTTTGATGATGTTATTAAAGTGAAAGAAAAAATACATTGAATATATATTAGAATAATTGGACAAAATGTGATGTACTATTATTTAAAAAACTATAGACTAATAATACGATGAGAAAGGTTAAAGAAAATAAAAATAAGGGTAATGTACTTTTATGTCATTTTACAATATACCAGCTAGCTTATCAGCTAAGCTGCTAAACACCTACATTTAAAATTAGCTAGCTTCAAATTAGTTAATCACCTCCATAATCACTAAATTTTATCGATACCTAACCACTATCACCATTAATCACTAATAAATTTTTTCAAATTAGTTTTGCTAAACAGAGCCATAGTAGGTTTTTATTTCAAATCTACTAGAGGTTAAGAGCTATATTATACGTATAAAAATAATAAAAATCTAAAGTGTTAGTTTCAATAAACGTTTCCAAGAATCTTTTTTGAATTTCTAGCCTTTATGAGAATAAAACACATCATTAGTGAATCACTGGTACAAATCCATTTAGTGAATTTTGTTATTTATACGCTTCAATTGAGTTTCTCAATTTAAATTGTTTCTCAATTCAAATCATGTTTTACGTAGACACAAAACGTAACCTAATCAGCCTCAATTCAAACGCGTAACCAAACACTCCGAGTATCTTTATGGTGAGACAAAACGTATTTTGAGACATGTGATAGGAATATAATCAAATACAGCTTTCTTTATAGAGAAGGTTAATATGCCTTCGACATTTAGAAAATAGGTGTTTTGGACATTCTTGATTTGGGAGATAGTCGATGTTAGCAGTAGTACCATTCGTTATTGGTGGTGGATTCATAGTGAACATGGAGGGGGTGTAATTTTCCCATATACTCATTAGGATTTTAGCATAAACTTGATTCCTTTTATGACAGTAACCAGTAGTTACGTCATATATAATATTCAGTGCAATATTAAAGTTAATCTTAGGACTGATTGATGATACATGTACATATTACTTTTTCTTTCTATCTGAAATTGGGTGCATTCCATTGATAAAGATTCTACTAATTTTCGGACCTCGTTTCATGTTACAAATCAGCAAGTTGAATAGTGAAAAGTAGGATCGACAAAAGTAAGAAGCTTTGCTTGCTACGAGACATAAAATATGGGGTCCCTTCACTCAAAAGTTCCACACTATGGTATATTGTATACCACTGATAAATAATATTCATCCGTTAAAATGTTTCAGGATATTTATTTTGTGTCTTCTATAATAACAAATTTAACTTAATTTTTTCTCCACTAAACAATCATCATTATCTTTCTACCCTACTCTTACTTCATCTTTACTTTTTCAATCAAACTAACAATTCCAAACCAATCAAACAACATTTAAACCAATCAAATAACCTTAAAAAATATCAAACACATCACTTCATTCTTACACACATCACTTTATTCTTACACACCCTATAAACAACCCTATAAACCCTAAAGCTTTTAACTCTATTCCAAACACCATTTTTTATAACTCACTTTTAACTCAGTTACTATTTATCAACTAAAAATTTTATTTAACTCACTTTTTTAACTCTATACCAAACAGTCAACCACTCTTTTTTACTTTCTTTTTCTGTCTTCTAAGAACTAGATCCACTTTCTCCTCAACCATATACAGTATTCCAGTTTACCACATTATTTTTTACACTACACCGTTACAACTTACAACCATGGTTACCAAAGGGTTTTGTATATTGTACGCATGTTATAGTGTCTCATGCTGCTTTAATTGTTATAGCATGATTGTACCATATGCAATATATGTTATACTGTACAACACATTCAAGCACCATAAATCATTACAATATACGATACGGTAAAGGAAACTCAAACAAAGCTACTCTATGATGAGATAGTTTATACCAGGTGATATGCTAGGTGATAGCTAAATAGCTAAATGAATAGTTGAGATTCACAATTGGTAAACTGATGTAAGATGATCATAGATTAGCTTGATTTGCTATATATATTCCATCCATCCCAATTCCAAATGCTTGCAATTGTTTTGTCCCTTCCCAATCTCATCTTCTCATACCTTACCTTGAATGAAATAAAAATCTCTATCATATTTTACTCAATCTATCATACTTTATTCATTGTATTTTATAGTGTATTACTCACTATATTCTCTTACTCCATTCATTCAAACTTACAAATTTTAAATTATTCTAAACATTTATATATTTGACTCTTATGACATAATTACATGGAAAAATTACATATACTACCCCTTAAATATACCCTCATTTCAGATTCATCCCCGGATTGACTTAAATTACAGATGAACCCAATTTTTACAAATGCCAAATTTAAGAATTACATCCAGCCTCAAAAGTCAACGGAAGTGCTAATATGGACTGTCACTTTGCTGAGGTGGACGAGAAAGTTTCAATTAATAACGAAAATGCCATCCTTTTTTTTTTTCCATCTTTGCTTTTTTAAATTTTTTTCCTCCATTTTTCTTTTATTTTTCCCTTCCTTTATTCATTATCTTACAAATCAAGTCCCTAGTCTTAATATAATTCTCCAAAACTCACCCACAACATTTCTGAAAAAGTTCAACTAAGTCCTTAAACTTTTATTTCCAACAATACATCAACCAAATTCCATAATCGTCACTCTTGAATCGCCATCTTCACCACCCACAAATCAAACTCCAAATCGGAGCTTTCGAAAGCTCCAAATCGGAACTTTAAAAGCTTCGATTTGGAGATGTTACATCTCCAACGAGCTTGCAAATTTGCAGCTGCTGGAGAGCTGCAATTTGCAGCTCCAATGGAGTTATGGAATAAGGATAAGGGGATTGATGGGTGTGGGTGGAGGTGGTAAAGAAGATGGAGGAGAGGAAGAAGATGAAGTGGGTTTATGATTTTCTCTTTTATTTTTTATTTACTTTAATGTTTTTTTTAATTTTTAATTTCTTTTTCCTTTTCCTTTATTTAGACATCTATTTAATTCCACGTGTGGAGAGAGGCTTGATGGTAACTCACCAACGGAAATGGGCTTCAGGGGAGAATTTATAATTCTCGTCAATTTAGGAATGAATCTGTAATTGAGCTAAATTTAAGGAGAACTATAGGTAACTCGCCCAAATTACATCAACACAACACATATGCAATGATCCTCAACTTGAACACTAGCTAGGTTCATTTGCAAACAAGTGAAGGAGTAGTAATCTGATTCTTTTTTGTGGCATCGAACCTAAAAGTAAAGAGACAAGTCATTAGAAAATGCATGTTATGTCAGCCCAGCACAATGAGCGATCCTTAATTCACTAAGGTTTTATAATTAGTTTTTGGAAATTATTCTATACCGATAAGTTTTAAAAGATCTCTCATAGTTTACTTTTTGCACCAATTTCACATATATTCGAAGAATAACACAAATTGATCATATTGTTCAATTAGGAACTTGCACAAATCAGTTGTCATGAATGTTGATGCGATTGACTTGTAGAGCTGGGAACATGGTTTGGGACCATTGCTATGAACCGGACTATATCCAATTTAAATGATTTCCGACTATTTAAAGTTTGTGTGGTTTCGTAACCATATACCTCCTTAAAACTTACAAGTTACAACAAGTTTAACTTATTCTGAAAAATTCTATAAATTATACTCCCTCCATCTCGACTTCATCTTTCCGCGGATCAAAAAATAAAATATAAGAGAAAAGTTAATAACGTGTGAGAAATTGTGATAAAGTAGAAAAGATAAGCAAAATCTATTTAAAATTTGCAATAAGAGTGTTTATACCAGCCTATGTGGCAGATATATGCTGTAGTTGCGGTTCGTTAGTGGGATAGGATTAATGATGGATTATGGAGTAAATGAAAAGAAAGGTGTGTGATTAGTGCAACATAATGATACATCGAGTTGCGTAATGGTCAACATTATGGGGGCCTTTGGAGGTCAATGCTCTTTATGGTGGAACTTTGTTTGACATTTTATCCTCTGCTTTTCAGTATTCCGTACCCCACCGATCTCCCGCTTTGTAAAATATGCGATCGCCAATAAGGTTGCGACATCTGGCCTTCTCAATACCCACTCTCTCCTGGATCGTGTGCACTCACTTTTGTCGAGTCTCGAGGTATATTATTGAGCTTTGGACCATGTAAAACATGAGTAGATTTACTTTCTAGTTTACGTAGATGAAATAAGTGCGCTCTACTCCCAGTTCAATTTTGAAAATATCACAACACATAAACATTAATTATAATGTTCATTGACTTTTTTGCCCAATCATGTAAGTCCAATTTGATGTCTAATTACTTTATTACCCCCTTCTTCCTCCTCCTTCCCAAATCCTTCTTCCGACCTCCATTGCCCCGCCTCCCACCTCCATGCGCCGCCTCCCACCACCCCGACTCCACCGCCCCGCCTCCATCCGCCGCTACCATTGGAACTCATCTTCCTCCACCACCTCGCCTCCATGCTCCGCTTACCACCAGATCTCGTCCACCAGAAAACAAGAAACCCAGAAAAACTATGCCCAACTTCACTGCCCAACTCCACTGCCCATGTACCAATTTGAAGGCATGGTGATCAGTTGGTAATGGTGAAATTAACGTGATTAAAAGTGAAAGGCGATGCTTCAAGTTGCACTGTTCCATAAAAAACAGGATGGAATAATCCATTGCCAAAAAAAAAAAAAAGGTTTAGATTTACAGCCTATTCATCTGTTAAAATATTTCCGGGTATTTGTCTTGCATCTTTTACAGTAAAAATTTTAACTCAATTTTTTCTCCATTCAACAATCATCATTCTATTATTAACCTACTTTCACTTCATCTTTACTTTTCCAATCAAACTAACAACTTTAAACCAATCAAATAACTTAAAAAGTATCAAACACATCACTTTATTCTTACACACCATATATAACAATCATATAATCCCTATAAATTTTTAACTATATCCCAAACACCAGTTCTTATAACTCACTTTTAACTCAGTTACTATTCATCAACTAAATTTTTTCCTTTAACTCAATTTTTTAACTCTATACCAAACAGCTAATATATCTCTTCGTCAAATTGAATTAGAATTTGAACACCATTAACCAAATGGAAAATACTCCATATACTTTGTGGATGGTGTTGTGTTATTTCCTATATTTAAGGTGTGAGTCCAAATTAATGGCATTGTTAACACATGTCTGGGTGATGGTGTAGTTATTTCAGTGGCAATACAAGAAATCCGCCAAATAGCGACGGGAGCCTAAATCCGTCGCTATCCAAATGATTTAATCGCTAGGTTTAGCGCCGGATTGGAGATGGATTGAGCGAATTCGCTCAATCCGTCTCCAATCCGTCGCCAAATTAGCGACGGATATATTTCCATCGCTATTTGGCGATGGAAAAAATATCCGTCGTTATTTAGGGACGGATATTATATCCGTCCCTAAATAAGTTGACCGGATTAAAATAATATATATAAAAAAAAAGAAAATCGATTTTAGCGACGGATCGTTATCCGTCGCTAAATAGCGACATATAGCGATCCGTCGCTAAAATCGATATACAATCGGGCAGTAGCCCTTTTCTTCTCCATTTTTCAGCAGCTTCTTTTTCTTCCTTCTTCCTTCTTCATTCGCCATTTCCAATTTCCGACCAAATCTCGACCGTTCCGGTCAATTTTGGAGTCTTCTCGAAGCTCGTGGGACAAGGAGCTCGTGTGGTCAACCAATTTCATCTTTTTTCGCTAAATCGAAGGTATTTTGGCTAAAACCCTAACTTTGCCAAATTTGGGGATTTTGTTAATTTCGACTAATTTGAGCAATTGCATGTTTATTGTAAGTATGTAGTAGTTAGTTTAGCTTATATTACGTAGTGTGTTAACTTTGAGATGTTCAATTGATATATTGATTGTGAATTTGGATTTTTAGTATAATATTAGGATGTTTGGAAGTATGTAGGGTTGTTAATTTGATATTTTCGTATATGTAGTAGGATTAGAAAGATTTAGTTGAGTGTTTTGGAACCCTTACTTGTTGACAAATTAATTTGGGAATTTTGTTAATTTCGACTAATTAAATCAATTGTATGTTTATAGGAGCTATAGTATACTAGCTAGTTAACTTTGTGCAATTGATATATTGATTGTGAATTTGTATTGTTAATTAGTATAATGTTAGGATGTTTGTAAGTACGTAGTAATTTTGATTCGATAAATTCATATATATAAACTAGATTATGAAGATTTAATTGAGTGTTTTGAGACTATTTGGTGATTAAAATGCATGTTAATTAAGTGTATTGCATGCTTAGTTGTTATGTGTATATATGCTTAGTTGTTGATTATTATTACTTTTTGTGCGTTAATATATGTCAAATGTATATGTTTTACATGCATATTCATGTATTCTTTACTAAAACATTTTTTCCTGCAATTTCTTATATGCTCAGAGATGCTACCAAAGGAAGTCGACATACCTTCCTCCCGGTGTAGGGTGCTAGTCCAATGGTTCTAGTAGTACACCAAATGAGTCATGGTACTAGTCCTCTGCTGGATAAGACATCGGTGGGAGCAAGAAATGACCTGTGTACCAGAGACTCCACCTACCACACGGCACATGCTCCCGGTGACTACCCTCCGACAGTGTCCCTACCGACGTTGACGGTGCTACATTCCAGGGAAGGTGTTGTTCCTCAACGATGTGAACAAGTAAGTATTATGCATTTGTAGAACATACACTTAAGATAAATATTTGTTACATGATTTTACTAATGAATATTCGTTTCTTGTTTGTCTCATTGATAACAGGTTTTGGCCACCGGATGCCTCGGACAAACTAGGCAAAATCTTCGGGGGGGGGGGGGGGGGGGGAGATGCCGGGACAGGGAGGCGAAAAGTGGTCAAACGTCCCGGACCGGATGAAGCACTTTTACTTCGACGAGCTGCGGGTAAGCTTAAATGTTACAATGAATGCTTTATTTGTTCTTTTAATCATTGTGTTAATGTATGTGGTATGTTAGCCACTATATTTGTGAGTGGTATGTTAGCCATTGAACTTGGGTGATATGTTAGTCACCATTGTGTTAGTCAATTTTAGGACAATTTGAGTGGTATGTTACCACTAAGCTTGTTTTGATGTGTTAGTCACCATTCATGAACTTGTTGTGTCATTTGAGTGGTATGTTAGCCACTGAACTTGGGTGATATGTTAATCACCATTGTGTTAGTCAATTTTAGGACAATTTGAGTGGTATGTTACCACTAAGCTTGTTTTGGTGTGTTAGTCACCATTCATGAACTTGTTGTGTCATTTGAGTGGTATGTTAGCCACTAAACTTGGGTGATATGTTGGTATTTATTCATGAACTTATTGCACACAATTTGAGTGGTATGTTAGCCACTAAACTTAGTGTTATATTTAAATTGTTATCTTTCTTTAAACTTGTGTAATTTTTACTTTGAATGGAATTGTTGTAGAAGGACTACTACATTCCCAATGCCCTGGTGTCTCAGTTGTACTCCGTTTTCGAGACTTTAGGGTCAGACATCTATAGGAAAATGGTTTACAAAATGAAGGAGACACGCAGACAACCAACTTGGGTGGGGGATGACGAGTGGGCACTTTGGGAGGCGTAGTGGAATGATCCCTTCGTCCAGGATCAAGCGTACAAGAACATACAAAACCGTTTGTCTGAGCCGCGATATGGTACGGGCACTGCCATACATCACTATGGATCGCGAGCTGTTGTTACAGATCACGTGATGGAGGTTAGTAAATATGTTGTTTATGACTTGGAATATGATACATAACAGTTTTTTGCTTTCATTTCAATCAACTAACTACTTGTTTGCACATATATTTTTTTAGGCCAATAGAGGACAACCGAAGAGTGCTCTGTACCACTTCAAGAAGGCTAAGTTGAAGAATGGCATCTGGACTGACGTGAGGGCCGAAAGCTTATCAGACGCTTTTCTTAAGGTTAACATTTGTATTCGAGTATTTTAAAGTGATTCCTAAAATTGCATCTCATTTCGTATGCAACCAACAATTGCAGAGTGAGGTCGAGGAGGATGGACGAGAGGATGATCGACGGCCATGAGTCACCAATCAAGAGCAAGACCATATCTTCTTCGAGGTCAACCCAATGGACAAGAAGGGTCGAATGTATGGATTGGAAAGTTTGGGCCCTTCCATGAGTTCTCGGTAGCCAAAGTTGTCCTGTGGATCAGATCGCGATCTAATCTCTACACACAAAACCAGTTCAAGAGATGATGACTCCTCCACTGTGAAATAGTCGCTACCAAGGCAAATTTTTACGAGCAAGTGCTTGAGGACAGCTGTATGGCTCAAATGGGGATGGACACTCAATCCGGATTAATCCGTCGCCATTGAGTTATTTAGCGACGGAATACTTATCCGTCGCAAAAAAAAAAGTGACGCTCGGTTTGGAGACGGGGGGATTATCCGTTGCTAAGGATTTAGCGATGGATTGGCACAGCTTTAGCGACGGATAATTCCGTCGCTAAAACTGGTTTTTTTTGTAGTAGCATATTTGGGGGCGGTTTAACGAATGAATCAAATTGTATTGCCTAGTTTCTTACATTACACAATTATACGATGTAGATTATTACACCCTTAACAAGTCACAAAATCCTAACTTTAAAGATACTCCTATTTTCAAGAAGACTTCTCTAATTAAGTCCCAAATGCCCTTGAGACGTGGCCTAAGCACTATTGAGGGGTTTTATTGGGGTTTTGCTCATTTGGTTTGAGTGAAAATTGGGGAAAAGAAAAAAAATAGGGGAAAATATTGTTTTCCACCATTTGATAGTTCTCAGAAAATCCTGAAAGATTCATCAAAATCTATACAAAATACATTCATCTCCACAAAACAAGGAAAGTTTTTTCCCTCACATTTTCCAGGAAAATCTTATTTTCCCCTATTTTTTTTTTGTTTTCCCTCAAACCAAATGAAGTCTAAGAGAACAACGTACCATAAGACTAATTATGCTACATGGAAGAACCCTTCGATCACCTTACCCATTAAGGAATGCACCTTGAAAACACGATAAACCATTCTCCAACTCTTGTGGTTGTTAGACTATTGTATATGAATGCATTATATATCAATACGTTTTAATAGTAATACAAGAGTGTTCAAGTTGTTTTGTGAATGCTCATGTACCCTTGAAAAGTTCAAATGGATTCAAACTGTCACTCATATCAATAAGTGTACCTTTCATTTCAGGTATTAATACATAAGAATTTTGAAGTTGAGCGTATTTGATTTGAAGCAATTTTAGAATGAGTGACTCATTTAAAATGTTTTCGGATGCTTGCTCAAGTGAGGACAAAACGTGCATGAAAGTTGTGTGTTGATTTGTGGGCTAGCATATCCTATATAGAGGATTCCAAGAAGGGGGATGGAGTATTATAAATAGTATTAGAGCCGAACCAATCCAAAACCAATAAGGATGGACGGTTGGTATGGGCAAGGCACGATGAGGACATTGCACAATTTAAGATGGTCTGAATGTAATCCTCCTAAGTTTCGATGTGTTTACATAGATTACAAATGCTACTTATAGAAACATGATGCACTTTCCTTCTCGAAAATCTAGCCATATAATTTGTTTCCATGGTCTTACTCTTAATAATTATAGATATGACTATTCAGAAAGTTTTCTACGCATAATAAGTATAAAAGTCATGAAAAATGGCGTTTGTTGATTTGTATGGCCAACTTATTACTCGACAAAGCAGTAAATGAGTAACCATATATGCCAAAAAGTCGGCCTCGGCCATAAGGGACATAGTATTATACTATTATATTATTTTGAACACATATGTTAGTAAATTGGACTTCAAGCTGAATATATGCAGTAAGTGTTATAATTAAAACACATATTTTTCTACATTTACCAAGAAAAGAAAAACTATTATAAACAAACCATATTATTTTGAAAATTGTCTAAGTTCCCTTTTAATCTTATTATTGATCATATTACCCAAAAACACACCTTGGTAGTCAGTCCTAACATATCGTAATTAGTAAGGATATAACATTTGAATAATCATAATTATTTTACTCACTTAAAATACTTGAAAAGTCAAATAAAATCATCCAAATTATACAAATATTGACCGTTATTCTAATTTTATGAATTCATGCCCATTTTAAGGCGTGACTTTCTTGTTTCCAAAACATGGAATGATGAGTTTAATATCCAGATATATCTGTGATCTTACTTTATCTGTAATAATTAGTCTACTATATATTTTGCTGACTATAAAACATCTGGTTGAATTCAAAGCAAATACAGCTTTCTTTCCTCCCTAAAAATGTGGATAAAACTATGGGAACTCTAATAATAATGCCATAAAATCCTTCTACAAGTCAACAATTACATAAATCCCCATTCCATAAAAGTACCCTTTATTAAAATTTCCTCCTTTTGAAAATGTGAATATTAAAGTAATTGTAAATTGCAGGTTATTAAAATGGCACAGTGCAGCTGAATTTCACACGTATATATATAGTGAGGTTTTCCCTCACCAGTACAACAAAAAACCATTTTCTTACCAAACAAAAAGAAATTCACAAGTACTCTGCAAAAATCTAGCAATGCAATAATCTCTCTCTTCCTCATTCCCTTTCTTTCTTCTATGTAGAGAAAGAAAGAAAACTCATCAGCCCATTTGAAAGTATTATAATCGCACTCTTCTTTCTTCTTCTTATTCACCAAACAAAACAACAATGGTGATGAGCTCTCCCAAATTCCAAGAAAACCAAAACCAATCTCCAAGAATTCCGCCAATCGCCGCCAATGGCCACCAGAACCATCACCCTCTGCCGCCCATCACCAGATCGGAACCCAACAGCCCGTACCCGACCACTTTCGTCCAAGCCGACTCATCTTCCTTCAAGCAAGTCGTCCAAATGCTGACCGGTTCAGCTGAAACTGTCCGTGTCGCTGCTCGACCTGACTCGGCTCGTTCCTCGATCCCGCCCATCAAGACCGGTCCGAAGAAGGATAAGTCCGGTTCGAGGCTCTACGAGCGTAGAAACAGCTTCAAGAGCTTCCAAATCAGCCCACTGGGACCCGGTTTGGTCAACACCAGACCCGGTTTTGTTATCGGTTCGTCCGAGATTCTCTCGCCGAGTATTCTTGACTTTCCGTCACTTGTGCTCAGCCCGGTTACTCCACTTATACCCGACCCGTTTAACCGTGGACTGACCCGAAACGGTAATACCAGTAACGGTAGCAACTTGAATTCCGTGGCAGAAGAAGAAAAGGCGATCCAAGAAAAGGGATTCTATTTACACCCGTCTCCAAGAACTGAAGCGGAGCCCCGACTTTTGACCCTGTTTCCTCTGACTTCTCCTAGAGCGGCTGATCAGTCTTCTTCGTCTAGTGCGGCTGCTAATTCTTGAGTGAGTTTCATTTTTTTTTTCCAATTTTCTTTTTTTAGTCTTAGTTTGAATTTGTGATGATGATGATGTAAGAGTGCAATGTAAGACTAGAAAGATGGAGTATATGATTTGAGTTGAGAATATGATTGGGGAAAGTCAAATTGCTGTTTTTATTATATATAGTATAATCTTGAATGTCTATTTGTAATTGGCAAATTGGAATAAGAAATTGATGGGATAGGTTTTTTCATTAATTTCTTGGTTAATGGTCAATTGAATCAGTAATAGTCCAGTAGTAGTAGATAGTAATTGTGTTTACTTAAAAAAGTAGTGGGATATTTGTTTTATGGGGATAAAGGAATATGGGTAGAACAGTGAGATTTAGCTGTCAATGGAAGAAGAGTAAACAAGAAAGAAAAGAAGGAAAGGAATCTTGTGTTGATAAATCATAAATGGAGTGAGTTTGTGTTGACTCTTCTCTTTTCATAGATTGAGATTGAGGAGAACAAGACAATAGATGGGCCTGGCCACGAGGTTTACTATGTACTAGTACTTGTGTTGTTGTATGCTTCTTTGTAGTTTGTACCCAACCTCTTGTCACATTTCTTTGTATTATCCCATTCTATGTGGGACATTTTCTATCCTACCACTTCTTTTTTCTTTCTTTCCCTTTCTTTTCTTCTTCACAAACAATGATAACATATTAATAGTGGATGACTTTTTAATTAATTCATAGTGGCACATAAAATGGCACATTGAAAAGCAGTATTCCTACAATGCAACTTTGGAATTGTTACCCCTTTGAATCTATTTATATAGATGGTTACCCCATCCAGAGTAATTATCATAGTGGTCGTATTAGCCCTTACAGTAGCCTAACCTTAGCCATAACCCCTTGAACGGTTAGGGTTTTGTTTAAATCTGATCAACTATGAAATGGAAAAAGAAAATTTTACATGTAATATTTTCAGTAATTTAAGAGTTCGACTCCCCTAAGCTTCAAAATAATCCCTATCATTTGGCCTCCTTCAACTTCAAATTTTGGGTATGCCCCCGATTGCAGTGTTTATTTTATTTCTTGTAGGTATAATCCTTGGATACTTGTAAGTTGTATAATCCTTGGATACTCTTAAGTTGTATAATCCTTGGATACTTTTAAGTTGGTTACCACAATTTTTTTCTATTATTTTGATTTCTTCTTCTCTGTACAACGGCTAGTTACTTGCATATGGATGCTTATTTATTATGGTCATCTATGTACAATTCTGCTGTAGCATTCAATTTTAGTACTCTTGGGTTTGAAGTTGATTTGAATTTGACACTTGTTAAATGTACTCACTTATTTTCAAGAAGTTTGCACTCCATGTCATGAAATAATTTCAATCTTTTCAGAACTGTTCGATCTGTTTATTTCTGGTGTTAAATTTATGCTTCCGAGAGGAGTTAAAAGATTTTCAGGCTGAAGTCTCGTTCGATGAAAGAAATCGATTAGGGATGATACTGAGGAAAGATATCGACTAGGCCTGCAAGGGTGAGCAAGGTTGCTTACGAGATGACCATTATTCGTCTTTGTAACATTTTTGGACTGAAACTCCTGTAAATGTCCAATTAATTACATGCCCATTTTCAATAGAGATAATTCCATACATGCTTCAAAACTTATGTTGTAGGTTTTTCATGTTTCGAAAATCTTTAGGGACATTGTGGTGGTGATGTTGCAAATGTTATGTTTACCATTTTCAGACTACTCTCCCATCCCAAATGTTTTTATCGTATTTTATTTTCGTCCATTTGATGATTTGAATAAGTGTTCTCTTTGCTTCTTTCTTATCACACAAATTAAATATACATTACAAAATCTTTTTAAATATCAATTCAAAATATAAAATATTGAATATGGTTGGTCAGAAGAAGTATATTAAAATAAATTGAACCAAATATTAGATTATGTAACTTTAGTCAATCGGGGTTTAGACTTTGTTATTTTGCTATTTCACCTCTCATCAGAAGAATGGACTACAAAAGCGATCCACTACTACAAAAGTGAGATCAATTAGAAGACCGTGTTTAATTTTTCGTCAATCGGATGACGAAATTTGCAGTGGCAGAAGTTTAAATGTGTGGGAGGAAGGCGGGTAACCGTGATATAATGGGCCAGAGCAACAGAACCAATATTAATAGATCAAAATTCAACTTTCTTTCTTCGAGTTTGGTTTTGGGGACCTTGTTTCAAAGTTTGCAACTCTGAAATTGCAGTTGAAGGAAGCGGGAATCTTTATGATGACCTTTTTATGAACAAAAGTGTACAACTACATATCGATTTGTTACGCTTTCAACATTATCTCAATTTATGAGAGTCCACCCTGAATTTGATAATACTTTTTTTAATGACGTTGAAACTCAGTGATGTTTAAATTGGAGATAAGGCCAACTAAATTCATTATCCTAGAATCATCACATTTGCATTGCTTCACTAGATACCAGAACAGCTTTCGCCGAATGATGAGCTAAAACTTCACAGGAGCGAGGGACAAAAACAACGTTCGAAAACACAATATGCAGTCTTCGTTGATTGTGGTAAAATTTATACTTTTAGTGGTAAATTATGTAATTTTAGTGTTAAACTAACATTTTTAATTACTATGTATAGGGTAGTTTCCATCTATTGTGGTAGTATATTATGTTTTATGATATTTTATAATTAAAAATGTATAAAATTACGCGTAACGGATTAAATAATTGTTATTTAGTCGAACGGATCCAAAGTTTGACTTGCGAAGCCCAGCTTGTAAAATGTCAGGCCCACTGAATGTTGGACCACAAGATTGAGCCTAAGAGAATAGGGTGTTTACTCACGCAGAAACATTAATTTGTTTTTGTTCTTTGCGACGTGTTCAACTATTTTTATAATTCATTCATTTATTTGGACAAAAAACTCACAAAACTCCACCATACTTCTATTGTGAAGCCGAACATAATGTTGCAGTAGACTTGAAGTTGTATATTGATAGTTTATTCTAACCTGTCCTCTTTAAAACTGTAGTGTAGTAGTAATTGGCAAAATGAATGTGCCAATTGATCAATTTTTTGATTTCCCCATGCTTGGGCTGATTGGGGCTCTGGGCTGATTTCTTGGAGAGGGCCCAGTTGCAGGCACAGCCCATTATTCAACCTTACTTTAGTACTAAGTACACATTATAAGTTTTCTTTTTGAATAACAAACTTACATGGAGTATTCTATCGTCAAAAGGTCGCTCGACTAACGCTACCACCTATTTCGATCCATTAGATTAAAATTTAACTATGAGATCGAATAATCATTTTCGACTAAGTTGTTGCTATGGGTCAGTGACAAGGTGTTACGCTATTACATTTAACCACCTACGTCGCTTTAAATTATTTAAATATATTTAAAAAAAATATTTTTGATATATTAAAAAATTACCTCTACTAAAAAATCAAAATTAAAATTTTGAAATCAAAACTAAATCAAAACCAATAATCAAAATTAAATCACCTATCTTCCTCCCCACCACCAACACCACCACCAACCACCACCCACCACCACAACTCACCGGAATCCATGGCGGAAGCTCCGAGCGAAACCCTCTTTTTCTGTTGAATGTAGTAAAGGCAGAAAGGATAAAAGAAAATAACAGATTGTTATGCCCTCTAACACCAAGTTAACTATGATTTTTGTGAATGAAATTTAATTTAATTTTTTTTTAAATGTACATCACCGGATAGTACTTACTATCCGTCTTTTTGTGCTGATTTGTCTTAGAAGAAAGATTATTCCATGCGAAGTAGAAGTCGGGGAGATCCACAATACAATTTCCACGTTAACCTTTTTTTTTCTTTCACTTCTTAAATCTTTTTCATTTTTAAATAAAATAATAAAATAAAAGGTTCCATAAAAAAAGAAAGAAAGAAAAAACCTCCCATGTTGTTTTGGTGGTCAGCGGTGGTGGGTGGTGGTGTTGGTATGTGGTGGTGGGTGGTGGTGGATTGGGGAAGAAGATGGGTGGTGGGAAGGAGGTTAAAAGTTTAATAAGTAAAATTTTGGGAGAAGTTAATAGTTTCAAAAAATTAAAAAAAAAAAAATACATTTATACAGAAGAAATTCAAGGCGATACAGAAGAACGATTTAGTGAGATACAGAGAGGACATTGTCAAACGTCGACATCGATCGACAATAACAATGCAAGACTCGACCGATTCAGTAAAAACTTTAACTTATATTGAGAGCAAATAGTCACAACCTGGTCCTGGTTATTTGTGTGATGAAACAAGGTGGGAAGTATACTGTTCAGTCTGTTCTAGCCTCTTAAGTCTTCACTTACATAGCTTTGTGGACATGTAACGTTGACCGTTGGTCCCAAATACATATCATAACGCCTGCAACTTCGTTCGACACCTTGTAAACAAATTAAACAAAACAAAGTTATACCTTTTCTACTTGTGACATAAGGGACTAAGGGTAATCACACATTGATCACGTCCCGTGGAGATACGGTTCTTGCATTGATATCGAAAAGCACAAGAATGTCCATTTGAATAATAAGCAGCTTGTTTGGCTATAGTTAATCCTGTGCAGATATATAGCATTGGACATATTATGTCACTGTTGACACCTTACACCCCACATATTTGTAGTATTAAATATAGGACACCATCGATGTAATGCTAGATGAAATATCATAATCAGAAGAACATATAATAGTATAAAATCTTGACTGATGTTTGCTTGTAGCTCTAAATTTCTTCCTAAAGTCTTTTTTAAAATTAAAAGTTTGTCCCGGTCAGACCAAGCGTGATGGACACCGACTAGATATCTTAAGAAATTTAAGATTTTGTAGCTTGCACTTTATTTTGTTAAACGATTTTAATGTACTTTGTGGCGCTTTTAAATTGTTTAGTTTGCATTTTATGTTTTGCTTAAATCAGGGGCAGATATAGGGGGCGTTTGCCCCCTTTAAGATTTGGAATTTTTTTTTTTTACGTAATATTTTCAAAAGTCAATTTCGGCCCCTTAACCCTGAAAACCTTATATACGTATTTCATTTCTCCGGCGTGAAATCAAATCACTTCTAACTTAAACTGCAGTCTAATAAACTTAATTTCTAATAGCAGTCACGAGTCAATATATTTTACTATCATTTTACACATTGGTTTTTATTTAAATTTATATTTTTGGACTTCTACTCATACTTACGCTTTCGGTCTATCTCCAAACGGACACGAGTATCAATTCAATTGAAACAATCAACCAATAATTGCTACCAACCAGAAACCATAATTTATGCAATTATCTGCATTCCAACGACTGAGATTTGATTTTTTTTCTACCATACAACATGTAATAATTCCTGGTGCTTTAATGTATTATACAGTGTCAACATTTAATATTAAATTGGACATCATCCCCTTAAAAGGACTTTTTAACTTATAAGGTCATTCACCTTTATACGTTGTTTAGATGATCTACTCACAATCGACGCGAGATATTCTAACACGCCCATCACGGTAGAGTCATGATTACTTATTTACACGTAATCATAATAATTTCTTCGTATTATGGAGAAGGTTATCCACCTTATACGTTATTCAGACGATCTACTCAAGTCGACGCAGATATTTTAATACGCCTTGATATAGCAGCTAATTTACACACGTAATCATAATACCTCTTTGCAAAGTTCTAATTATTATCTACGCAAGACCCATCATCAACTTTAATCGCTTCCGACCATATTAAATCGGCCATCATCCCTCGAAAGCGCCTTTTTAATTTATATGCTATCTACCTTATATGCTATTTGCATGATCTACTCACAAGTGATGTGAGATATTCTAACATTTAATACATACAGACAACCGTAAAAATACTGCGAGAGATAATAAAGACAGTAAGAGTGGTATGAAATCGATTTAATTTTATTTCCAGATAGGAACTAATTAATTGAATTTTCTACTAATAATCAAGAACCTAACACCAACCATATTGCATAGTGGCCCGTTTCGTGCTTGACCTTTGATTGCATTTCGTTGCGGTGTACAACGCATGATTTGACATGTTTTAATTCCTCCATGCAATTGGAGACAAATTTATAGTGCTATCCAAATCGAATTTGAACTTTGACTTTCACTTTGCAAATTTAGGGTTTATTGATTAATTTAAATTAAATATTACACTATCTCAGATAGAATACATATTGTACACATTAAATTCACATGTTATAGGAAAAATATAGCTTCGACTAATTCATTTTTTTTGAAAAGTTAAAAGTTATTCAACATTCAGAGCATAAGAAATGCAACTGAAGCAGGCTCAAAATCCATTGATTAAGAGCTAACTATCTAAGCATTTGATGCGATCTATTTGACATATATGATAAATTATTAGGAAAGCTGCAAAGAATTATGGTAGCATTATGAAATTATGATTTTGTTTTTTATAAATAAAATATTAACGAAGTGGGTCAACTACTACTACTACTATTACTCTACTCAGACTAAGAACAATTTGGACTAATATTCTGAATCTTATCAAGTTGAATTGTTGATTAGGTCCATAGCAAATCCATCGTCATGTCCGCTTAAGATAAATCTAGTCATCTTAGGTGCTTCCACCGTCTCATCATAGATGACACACATACTAAAACTTTTCAATAGTATGATTATTCCTAGTATGATTATTCCACATGATCCACTTTTATTGTACTATTTGTCCAATATCATATAATTATTCCGTTTCATGTCAATTGTTCAGTTTGGACTAATTTGCGGTCAATAAAATTAAACTTTAACTACAAATTAATCTCAAACGGCAATAGTAAAATCCCCAATTAAACTACATAATGAAAATTTTAAAATTTGAGAACACATTGAATTCAATTGTTTATCTTTCTTTGGATAAATTTGACATGTTTATCTATTTGATTAATAGATGCTTGATGTTAGTAAACATATGATATGCTTCATGTGAGTAAACATATAGTAGTATATGCTAATTATTTGCTTATCATCCATGTGTTTTGGTTAATTACTTGTAATTTTGTTAATGAAATTGTCTTTAGTGTATACCAATCAGATTATTTGATGACCGATCAATTGTCAGATTTTATATTTTCTTTTATAATGTATTTCCTTGCATATTTTTCATTATTAGTTGTTATTTTCTTAAAAAAATTATTTAATTTAGATTGCTTCCATCAACTTTTTATGTTTAGTTTTTACATGGTTTTTAGAAATGTATATATAGTATTTATATTTGAATGATGAAATCTATAATAGTCATAAAAAGAGGGTAAAACCGGAATATGTGAGTATAACGATCGAAAGAAAAAAACAAAAGAGTCGGAAAATGAGTATCGCTTAGCCCACCCAAAAAAGAATTACTGGATCCGCCTTGCCTACAAGGTGAGTTCGGACCGAATAAATCACCAAACAGAATGGTGTACCTATTACTATTAGTACTAATATAAATACCAAAAGTGATTAGAGAAGAGATAGTAGTTGTTTAGCTTGAAATGCAAGGGATGTTTGTTAGGGATTTCTACGGTGATATAATAGTCGACATTTGTTAAACGAGATAAGAAGTCGACAAACCGTTGAGATCTAATCTCAACCATTAATCTTATGTATTTACTCCTCTTATAATTTATAACTCAACGAGTAGTCATCGTTAATTTAATCTACCCATTGAAGTTTATTTCAATATGTAAATACAATTATACAAAATACATTATAAAACATTAAAGTAAAACTTAATCATAATTGTTGATTTACCGTTATACCCTTTCATTAAAAAAGAAAATGTATTAATATTAATTAGAACCACCATCGACATCCAATGATCGCCTCAACCTCCGCATCCCAAGTGCACCCTAATTTAATTTTAAAATTTAATGTTCATATGAATTGAACCCAACTCCTCATGAATATAAGTTTAGAAACTTACCATCAAGCTACAAGGTATTACATTTCCATAGTCTAATTATAAACATATATGATATATCCTTATCCAAACCAACAAAAAGAGAAAACCAACCACATAACAATTGTTTTAACATCGATTTGTTTTGTCTTTTATCCAAGAATTATTGTTTAACATCGATTTGTTTTGTTCTTTTATCCAAGAATTATTGTTTAACATCAATTTGTTTTGTTCTTTTATCAAAAAATTATTGTTTAACATCGATTTGTTTTGTTCTTTTATTTTATTTTGTTTTAGATTTTCGAATATCAAAACCGTAATATTTGCCGTAGTCGATATAAAAGTCATGTGCTTCATCGTATGTAGAAAATCTAAACTTAAGAATGTCATCATCATTGGAAAATGCATTATCACAGTCATGTTTGATAGTGTCTGAAGTGTGAAAATATGCATCCTCGCCCTCTGATTTCATGACATCTAACTTATATCGTTCGTATAATGGCAAAGTAAAAGACTAGGGGAGGGTGTGAATAGTCTTTAAAACTTTTGTCGATAAATAGCTTCGATATCCGTGAAGATATCTCGATACTTAATTTCAGAGGGCAAGACTTTATGTGATAAGTGCACGTGTCAAGAAGACGATCGTAAGTACTTTGCAAGATAAGTAAAGCAAGTAATAAACTGCAGAAAGTAATTAACACAAGTCTTTTATAGTGGTATCTGAAGGTGCCGTAATCCTTCAACTAATCCACATCGGCCTTTCTCAGACCTAGAATCCACTAAGACATATAAATGAGGTAACCTTACAGATATCTTCTCTGATTCCTAAATACACCAGTTCCCAACCAAGTGTTCCCCGAGTTGTTCCCCTTTCACAGCCTAAGTACTTCCAGACTGTAAACCTGAAATGCTCTTAGTTTCCCAAACTAAGTACTTCCGTGCTCAATAACCTTGAGTTATTCCTTAGTTTCCCAAACTAAGTACTTCCTACTCCACGCCGCTTAAGGTGTCAAGTTAAGGTAATTTCGTGTGAGCTTCTTTAATAACTTGTTCAGTTATTCAGATAGCTCTATGAATCAAGTGTACTTAATACACTTTGCAATGTATGGTATCTTGTTCTCTACTGATCCAAGTCTATGGTAAGTGTTCAAGAGAATGAAACTCAGATATGAAATCTTAGTTCAACTCTTTCACAATAACAATGCTCATAAGGATCGTGACACTTAGAACTTTGGTGCTACTTAGAATCAAGAGCTTTGGTCGCAATGTAAAGCTTGAAGGTAAGTAGTATGCTCGAGAGAGCAGTGTGAGTATTCGGTGTTCGTGTAAGTTCTGTGTGTTCTCAAGCCTAAGTGTTGATATTTATAGATGAATTTGAGTGCTTGAATAGTATCCATAGCTTAAATCAAATTCAAACTATTGATATCTCGAGTATAAGATCAGAAAGGTGTTTGTCTTCTTTTCGGTTACCATTTTTGTTCAGACATTTCGGTCATGCATTTAATGCCGTACTATACTTTGTCTCGTAGTGCTAATTTAACAATGCATGCTTTATGAGGCTTTGAATGTACTTTTACAGAGATCATAACAGCTTCAGATATCACTTGTTAAGAATATAATATATCCCGAAAACATAATCTATATACAAGGTATCTGAGTGTAGATATCTGTAAGCACTTTCCTCGCTTTAAAACCTTTAATTTCGATATCTCTTGCAACACCGCTTATTTAAAACGCCAGGTCTTCAAGATATCCGTCATAGGTATCTCAAAAACCTTTGTTTTCAAAGAATCTTGTGCAATCTTCAAGTCTTCAAAATTTGTTGAACTTTTCCGCCGGATGCCTTCTTCGTCTTCTTCGTAAAATAAAATTACATTTCGAGACCTAACATCCTATACAAGATTTGCTAGACTATCATACTTAGTGAGTTTCCTCTTTTACAGTGTTTAAGTGAACTAAGAGTACTAATCACATTTCTAAGCTAAGATAAGTCATTAGGTTGCTGATCAAAATCTAAACAGATATTCCTAACAACTTACAATATCGTCATCAGTATAACAATATGTCTCTTCATCAACCATAATTCTGCATAATAAGGAAAGGGAAAAAAAAACAACACAAGACATGAAGAAAATTTAACTCAATTAAATAGGAAGAAAAATGCCTACTATTGTGATAGCTAAAGAAGTAGTGTGGGTACTACTAGTGTCTTCGCAAAGATTTTTGAGAAAAAACATCATTGACAAATGTACAAAGGTATTTACATCGCTTTAGAGTCAACTGGAACAAAAATCATTCACTATAAGAAAATCCTAATTCGACATTACCAAAACAACTTAAGAAACATATTCATTATCATAAGAAGTTCTTTCCGCAGAGAAATCATAGGCAAATGGAAAGATCTGAGTACACTAATACCCATAATTACAAAAATAGAATACAACGCGTATATGGCTACGAAATAAGGTCAAGAGCGAGTAAACCCAAATTTCATATAGTTCAATGGGAAGCAAGGCAGAATGCTAAAATATATTTACTACCATAAACACAAACAATTAATCTATATCCAGAAATCAAGACATATGCTTCATACAAAAGTTTAAGATGGGAAATAAGGAATAAGCTAGCAAGAACACCTAATAATCACCAAGTCATTCGAGCAAAGGTGCAAAAGAGAAAGCAGAGTCGAGCCAAGTCGATTCGAGCAAATCGATCTAGAGAATTACCTAGTGACGAGAAGACGGATCCGGTCAGGTGCAAAGGAGCCGAGTAGTGATGTCCGGTGGAGAAGACCGCCAAGATGGGGATGGACGGGATGAATCAAGGCTATAATCTTGTGGTTTAGGATTAGGTTTTTGAATTGGGGATTAGGGTTCTTGGATTTTGAATTGATGTCTGTTGTAAAGAGTAAATAAGAGGAAGACGGTGAATTGATGTTAAACAATAATTCTTGGATAAAAGAACAAAACAAATCGATGTTAAACAATAATTCTTGGATAAAAGACAAAACAAATCGATGTTAAAGCAATTGTTATGTGGTTGGTTTTCTCTTTTTGTTGGTTTGGATAGGATATATCATATATGTTTATAGTTAGACTATGGACATGTAATACCATGTAGCCTGATGGTAAATTTCTAAACTTGTATTCATGAGGTGTTGGATTCAATTCCTATGAGTTACAACATTAAAATTTTAAAATTAAATTAGGGTGTCGCCGGATGCCGGAGGTCCGATGATGGTTCTAATTAATATTAATACATTTTCTTTTTTAATGAAAGGGTATAATGGTAAATCAACAATTATGTCTAATTACAATTATAATTTTTTTTTTCTAAAATTGTTTGAATATTTATATATTTTATGAATGAATTATAAAACAAGAACTAAATGAATAACCGTTGCCGGAGGTCCGATGATGGTTCTAATTAATATTAATACATTTTATTTTTTAATGAAAGGGTATAATGGTAAATCAACAATTATGTCTAATTATAATTATAATTTTTTTTTCTAAATTTTTTTGAATATTTGTATATTTTATGAATGAATTATGGTAAATCAACAATTATGTCTAATTACAATTATAATTTTTTTTTCTAAAATTGTTTGAATATTTATATATTTTATGAATGAATTATAAAACAAGAACTAAATGAATAACTGTTGCCGGAGGTTCGATGATGGTTCTAATTAATATTAATACATTTTATTTTTTAATGAAATGGTATAATGGTAAATCAATAATTATGTCTAATTATAATTATAAATTTTTTTTCTAAAATTGTTTGAATATTTGTATATTTTATGAATGAATTATAAAACAAGAACTAAATGAATAACTAAAGCAAGATATTTTGAAACACTTTAACGCATTTACTACTATCTCATTTTAATTATGTACGACTACTATCTCACCGTAGAAAAACCCGTTTAGTTTAGTTTTTGTTATGTTAGTGAAAATTGCCGTACTATTTGAGGATGGTCACTTTTAACGCATTCTAATATAAAAACTGCTCTGCCAGGAAGAAAGGGGCAAGGCTAAAAATCTTTCTTGAAAGCTGAAATGGTTTTTTAACAGAAAGAAGACTCATCTTCTTCTCAATTGTCCATTTAACACCATTTTAAACTAGACTAGAAAACAATCGTCTCCTTACTCACTACTCTCTTCTCTCTCTAAAAATCTCTCTCTAAAGCTTTATTCTGCTGCTGCTGATATTTTTGGGAGTATTTACTTTTCAGCGTGCTGCTCACTTTGTCTCTTTGCCTCTGCAAGTTTCTACAGGTATAGTAGTATAATCATGTCACCGTGATGCTTCTCTTATTGCTTATTTTGTGAACGATTGCAGAAGAAAGTTGATTCTTGTTCGATCAAGGTGTTTGATTGAGTAAATCAAATCCTTTTAGATGCTTGTACGGTTTCTCAATCATTGCCTTTGCGTTTCTTTTTCTATTTTATTGATTTTGCAGTTATAAAATTGAGCTTGGTGGTTGTATTTTAACTGGAATTTTCTAGATTGTGCATTTAATTCAGGTTTGGAATTCTAGTGTTAATGTTTGTTATAGCTATAGTGATGATTAAGGTCAACTCGTATGCAATCATTTGTCTCCAGTCCTTCCATTGTGCATAACTGCATATACCTCTAGGGCTAGCTGCAATTTGGGACCCTTTTTTACTTTAAGCTTCCGAATTAGACCATATCTGCATCATGTTAGTTAACCAACAAAATTAATCAGTATTGATGATGTATCTATTTTCACAAGATTGAATTATCCAAATCTTGCTCATGCCCCGAATTCGGGTGCAAGCAGGGGCAGGGCATGTGGCATTGGCATGAAGCAGATAGAAATCGACGTTTCTTATATGTGTTTTGTTTGTTTCCTTCAGAAAGTTATATGTTCATCGCGCTATTTGCAGGCTGTAAACGTGTTTGTTGCTGAATCAAATGCTTGAGTAGTTAATGATTCACGCCACAAAGTGGTTGAAGCCTGCCTTTTGAAGTTGTTCGTTAGCTAGCTGTCAATGATGGAACGTAAAAAATCTTTAATCGAGGTAATGCTTCGTGTTGTAATTCATATGAGCTGTTACTTTCTTTGAAATAGCTACCAGCTAAAAGTAAGTAAAATCTTGTAATGTAGGTTAGTAATACCGAGAAACAGTTGATGGCAGTGATCTGCTCGAATGACATTTTACATGGGGAGTTTGTTGATTTATACCATAAGATCAGAACTGGATATGAGAAGATTATTTTGAGTAGTACTGAGATGCTGGAGCTTCAAGAAGCTGAATTTCACCTGTGGAAAGTGCATTATATGCTCACTGATGAGTATCGGAAGACAATTAGGAAATTATTGTGTAAAAGGAATGATACTCTATCTGGCAATGTTGATTCGGGGAGCAAAACCGACCACGTGTTCAAAAGATTCAGGTCTTTTCTATCTGAAGCAACTGACTTCTATGGCAATTTGATTATCAAAATCAGGAAAAGTTATGGACTTCCCGCTGAAATCTTCCTAAAAGATTGGAGTGATAGCTCATTAAATATTGAGTTAACAAGACAGAATGCATGTCACTATACTTGCCATCGGTTATTAATTTGTCTTGGTGATATTGCTCGATATATTGAGGATGTCAAGAAATCCAATGACTGTGATTGGTCGACTGCAGGAAAGTACTACATAGAAGCTGCACGAACATGGCCAGATGGTGGAAATCCTCATAATCAGGTACACTGTTAAACGATAACTTTCTGTGATTGGTCAATTGTATCTACACTGATAAGAATGTCACTTCACAGTCTGTCCTTTTATATGAACGCATTTTTCACTGACAAATTAAAATTGCTGACTGATGTGTAAGACATATTCAACTACTCTAGTTTCTCTGAGAATACGGAAGACTATTCTATTTTAGGATTCCACATTTTAAAACATTTATGGAAAATAGTTTCTTAAGTGCTCCTAGAAACAGAGTCAAATACAGGATTGGTTGTTTTGGAATAGCTTGCAAGGTCTGAATAAGTGAATATAACACATTGAGTATATATACATCTGCAGTTGGCTCTATTGGCTACATTCGTTGCCGATAAGTTCCTTGCACTGTACCATCTCATAAGGAGTGTTGAGGTCAAGGAGCCTTTCCCTGATGCGTGGAAAAATCTAATGTTAATTTTGGAAGAGGTAAAGCTGTTTACAGTCACTCTTTGTATGTTTCTTTTTGAGCGAGTCGTTTTGAAGCTCTTAATTTGAAATGAGTTCTTAATTGATCTTGGTTGCACTTTTTTGCTATCTCTTGTGGATTCGCAGAGCAGTTCAACTCCTGTAAAAGAACTCTCTAGCCAGATGCATATTGACTTCTCAAACCCATCTAAAAGAATCTCGCTATGGATAAATTTCCTGAAGAGAATCATTCTTCTCAGATTGATGAAGTACATAACCTGAAGAATGTGTCTGAATTATGGCCCATTCTTGTCAGAACTGTAGGCTTCCTTTTAACCAGGTCAAGGTATGTTGAGCTGTTATCACGCTCCTTGGAGAACTAATGCATTAACTAGTTGACGCACTTCAAACATTTACTACACGATTGTCACTTTCAATAAAGAACTGTTGTGTCGAGTAGTCCATCGATTTTTTTGCCTCACCGTCTCTAGATGATAGTGTTCGTTGATTGGTAATCCTGTTAACATCAACTTATGGACCCATTACATGTACCTGTACCCCGTTGTTAGCTGTTAAGCCTAGATCACTTGCTTCTTAAAGTAATCCGCAGAGACACAGCACTTTTGTGCTTTACACATCTGCAAGACCCCATCTTTCTGGATGTGTTTCTAGTTAGGGGAAAACGGAGGTGAGTTCATTGAAACATTTTGAGACAAACATTCAGAAACAGGGAAAAAAAAAAAAAGCTAATAGTACTTGATTAGGCTCTCTGTAGGTGAAGAAGACTGGAAATGTGTTCTGGCTTTCTTATTCATTACTAACCGACTTAATTTTTTGAACTTTTCTGATGACTCTTGACACCTAATTTTGAAATTTACATTTGATAATGGAGGGTTCTTGCAACAATTTCCAACTTATTACCAGCAAAAGTGGGTCTCTCCTACGAACAAATAGTTTTTCAGTTTTCCCATTTTCATTATTTGGCATTAAACAGTTCCTAAATGTGTTCATGTGTGGGGCGGACTTTTCTCATGTGATGCAGTTTGGAGGGATTTCAATGTGCTCTGGCTACTGCATTGCATTATTTGGAAGCTTTGTTGACACTGGACAATACAGAACTCGCTGCAGCATTAGAATCTTATAAGTACATGGGTTCGTCCAGAAAAGGCCCTTACCGTGTTCTTCAACCTGCTTCCATATTCATCTACATTGCTCATAGTCTGACAAAGAACCCAAAAGGAGAGGACACAGCAGAAAATGACAGTTCACAGGCTTCATTTGCACCGTTAGCATATGCTGCTATATTCATATGCATGGGTCGTCTTACAGAGAGATGTACGAGGGACATTCCTAAAAATTGTTGTCCGCTTTTACCAGCTTTATCGGTGTTCGTAGAGTGGCTAGTTGGATCAATTGATGCAGCAGAACCACAAGATGCTGATGAAAGGGTTCTGAATGCCAAATCTTACTTTATACAGACCTTGGTTAGTCTCTTGGACTGTCTCGATCAAAGTAGGATAGTAGTAGCTTCAGAGGACACCGCTCTTTGGGAAGATTATGAATTGATGGGATTTTCCCCTTTGGCTCATTTACACAAAAATTTGGATTTCACGACTCGCCCGGATTGTACGGGGGATTTACGAAGTGGTAATGAATTTCGTTTCCATCGCATAGTTCGTGCAGTGGGAAAAATTGTCGACAGGTCCAAGAAGATCTCTTCTAATAAGGCTAGAAGAGAGTTTATTTCTGTGACCGAGGGAAAAGAAGAAAGCTCGTTGGACGAGGGAGTTGAACATGATTCGGGTCCAAAACTGGAACCAACATTAGACGAGGAAGAAGTGATCCTTTTTAAGCCGATTACCAGGCGTAACTCAGCTCCGCTTTATCTTTCTAAAGATAATAGTGATCCACTTTGCTCCAAAGATACAAAGATACATGAAACCCGTGATGATGAAATTTTGCGACGTACACTTCACTATCCATTGGACGCTCCACAGATGTGGACTCGCTCAGTTTCTGCACCACTACACCTGATCCAGGACAAAACAAGTCAGGACCTCCTTCCCTCAGTGCTTGGGTCCTTGGACAAGAAATTGGAAGAGAGAAAGTTCAGAACTTCAATAAACAAAAGCTAAGCCCAATCGATGAGATAACTTCGACATCCTTCTCCCAGCTATCGGTTAACGAATCTAAGGACTCCAAGCCACTGATCGATAATTTTCCGGCATCGAGTCAAAGCTCCCCCCCTTATGTTACTCCAATACCTTCCGCGCCTTCTTTGCCCGAGGATGCCAGTTGGTTGAGTGAAAATTCATCGATTTTCCCAGAATACAAGAGCAGTACAAAAACTGAAGCAAATGGTATACTGGGCGCAGCGCCAATCAGTTCCTATCCAAATCTCCGTCCCCCGATGGGCTTCCTTCCTGGAGTTTCAGGTCTAGTGGACGGATACCCTCCGTTCTCCGGAATGAGTTCTTCCGAATGGCTGTATCACTATCGGACAAGTCAAAATGTCGCCAATGCCAGTAATCGCACATCTCCGGTTCCCTTCAATGATCTGAGCTATGGGAATGTACACTCAAATGAGGTTACCAGTTTTGATATCTGCGATCAATGGGGAAACCGGTTTGTTTCGAATCCAATGGTGTATATGGGGAGAGCCCAGCAAGTGTACCCGAATCCTTCTCCTGTTTATGGAGCACAGGAGCAGAGCATGGACAAGCTGTTCCTTGATTACCAGAGACCATTTCCTTATGTGTGTGGAGCTGGCATGGAGCTGACTTCTGATCAGCTGCCACTTTTACAGTATCTTAAGGAGAAAGAGTGGCAAATGCAGTCTGGTTCTCAGATAAGGGGTCCTAGTTATATGAGAAACTGAGTACATACAGGTCCCTCATGTATTTGAAAACTGTAAATGCTTTAAGATTTGCATTGCATAGCCTTATAGCATGTACCTGTTGTACCTGCTGTATGTATGTAGATTATGAAAATTGTTTGTACATTGTGAGAAACTGAGAATAGTTACTTTTAACTGTCAAGTTACAATAATGTGCTCTGGATAAATAAAGATACCGTGATTATCAAGTTTCGCTGAATATTTATACGCGTCCACTTATCAGCTATAAATTTCAGAGTTTTGCTATGCACCTGTACAAAGGCATGTCATTTTTTTTGACAATCTAGATAGTTCGCCTAATATCGCGTCACGCGAATGAAACTCTACAGATCTTACATGCAACTCCGACTTCTTACCACTTATCCCCGATTCAAGAATGTACATTAACCATCAATGCCATCACTGCGAAATAGTTCCAAAGTATTCAGCTTAAAGTCTGACCCTGCAGGGACAAAATTGATCGCACATAAAATCAGGAAAAGCAACAAATACGCAATTTTGTAGCGCATCTATTCACCGCACAATAATTATTCGAGTTTGTGTTTACATAGCGCAATAACTTACTAGCGATGAGAATGCGCTAAACATTTTTTTAATAATTATCATATTCTCTGTCTTTATTTGGATTATGAATATGAATTCTCTTGTTGCAGTTATAAATGAGAACACAACTAATAAGTTTAGACAAAATACTCCATATAATTTGTCCGATGTTGGTTCATCTTCAATGGCGAAGCCTGATCTTGGAAATTTCCTGCAAAGTACTCAGACATCACTTCCAAATCTGTCACCTATTGTTGGTCCGTCTTTCATGGCTAGACCTGATATTGAAAATTTCCTGCAAAGTCCTCAAACATATCATTTTCATATTTGTCACAAGATATTGCTCTGTCTTTTTTAGCTAGGACTGATATTGAAATTTTTAGTAATGTCCATCATCACTTTAAAACGATATTATATGAACGATTTAGACGGTTTTAGACATTTTCATTTATTTATGTTGGTCCGTTATTTTTTATGTCACGCTTAATGAGTACTCCGCTTTCACCAAAAAAAAATGATAAGATGCGATCCTAAAAATACGCATGAGAATGCAGATGCGATAAGTAAATGCATGTAGAATCAAAATGTGTTGTTAGAAATGAGCTTTATTATAAAACTAATTTTCATAAATAAAATGTAACAATTTTAGTGAAACGCTTAAAACGGAAAATTGCAACAATTTTAGTGAAATGAATGAAGTATTTAACACATTTTTCAATGTAACGCTTTAAGATGGTTTTGCACGTTTTCGTGCATTACACAAAGTCCACAGAGATCACTCAAAGGGATCCGTCACCTGTTGTTGGTCCGTCTTTCAAGGCTAGACCGGATATTGGAAATTTCCTGCAAAGTCCTCAGATATCACTTCAATATATGTCAGATGATGTTGGTTCATCTTTCATGGCTAAAACTGATATTGGAAATTTGATGCAATGTCCTTTATCACTTTAAGCGATATTTATGTGACGATTTTAGATGGTTTTGGATGTTTTAATTTATTTATATTGGCCCGTTACTTTTTATGTAATTTTAAAAGCTGTTTGCACATTTTTTATGTAACTATTTAAGATGATTTTGCACGTTTTCGTGCATTACACAAAAATTGAGTGACTTCGTGCGTTTGTTGCAAGTGAATTGAAGCTTCAATACTCCCTTAATTTCAGAAAAATTGTTACATTTCGATATGACGGCCAATCGTTTCAGCTGATCACAATTACTCATAAATGATAATAAGAATAATTTAATAAAATCATATAATAAAATTTAATTACTAAATTTTCATTATATAATTTTAATAATTTATTTATTAATATCGCTTAAGAAGAATCACCAAACGCGGCATAATAATCGCAAAATAATAAAATGTAACACTTTTTTCTGAAATGAAGGGAGCATAAGATAATAAGAGTCTTTCATATGAGATAACATGCATAACATATAAAATGATAAAATACACAAACAAATAATATTCACTACAAAATGAAGTTAAAAATGCTCAATTCATGTCCAACATCATGAATGGAGCATAAAAATGCTCAATCCATGAAGCTTATAAAATAAAATTGATTATGTATCTGTTTCTCATTTCCTTTCAATTACTTATTAACTCATTGATCCCGTAATATACAGGGATCACCTTACGCATCAAACGTCCCATGAAGGATGTAGTACTTTTTTAATTAATTTGTTGTGAAAATGAGAATAGATCGAGTAGAAAAATTATATTTGTTGACACGCCATAAATATTACTCCACTACTAGTATAGTGAATTAGATGAGACAAACATTTAAAGACAATTTGTCTGATTCTCAACCATTGCTTGACAAAATCTGTTCATGGCTTGTCCGTTTCACTTCAAAGAAGGCACTAATTTCATGCTATCCCATTCCCATTACTGCTTGCTTTTTTCACCAAAAAGCACATCGCTAATCCCTAAAAGGAACCTCTCCATTAAATTCTGTGTCTTATTATATGGGGGGTTTAAAAAACCAAAAAATCACTCCGTCCCAAATTCAAATTTTTGTGGTTTCGAACACGGGTTTTGTAACTATATTATACTCCATCCGTCCTTAAAATAGTTTTCCGTTTATTTTTTTTGGAGAAAATAAAATATATACTCCCTCCGTCCCGGAAAACTTCATACATTATGGTTAACGCGCAGTTTTATGCGAAAAGTTAAAGTAATGATAAAATATAGAAAATGTGGAAAAAAGTGTACTTTAAAAAAAAGTTGTAATTGACAGAAAGTTTAGATTGTTTATTATTTGTTGAAATGTTTTACTTTTTTTTGGTTATGAATAAAGTTCGCGACGACTAAAACGATAAATGTAAAAAGCTCATGACGGATGGAGTATTATTTTTGGATAAAATAATGTTAGTCGATCCTCAAATTGATTTGTAAATGAAAATTAGATAAAATAATGTTATTGAGTTTAATTTTGAACATATTTAACATTAAAGTTGAAGTGACAATTGACAAAAATAGAAATGCGAAATTTTATCTGGAACGTCAAACATTGGTGAAATGGGAAGCTATTCCCGGAACGTAGAATGTATATACTCCATCCGTCTTGGAGAACTTCATATATTGACACGTAATTTTATGTGAAAAGTTAAAGAATGATAATAAATAAAATGTGAAAAAATGTGTACTTTTAGTGGCAAATGTAAACTTGATATTGTTTTATTACTTATCTGTTCTACTAATCTAGTCGATTTCTTTCAACGTTGTTTTTAAGAAAGAATTGAGAAAAGTGATGATAAGAGAAAAATGAAAAAGTATTAGAGATAGTGGACAAAGGGTTAGTGGTTTTTTTTGATATTTTTGAACGAAACTAGATTAACGACAAACATAAAATGAATATGAGACCAGATTTGGACAATGAATAGAGTTATGCGACTATTAAAATAAACGTGTGGAGGGAGTAAGAGTGCTAAAAGTATAAGGATGGTGAATAAATTATACAAGGATTAAATAAAGTATGAGATATGGTATAATGAGAAGTTAAATGAGTCGGCCAACTAAAACGGAAATTTAGAATTTGAGATCGAGACGATTAAGATATATATAAATTATTCATTTATTTATTTTCCATTTCCACCTTTACATTTTTTTACAAATCAGCTTTATAATTACTTACTTTTTATTGATATAGACTGCTAAATCTTTAATGATAGCCTAAAAATGTAGCATACCATAAGATGTAAACATGCTTACAATTTTCAGTCTAAAAGTGCTATGATAATGCCACCAAAATCATCATAAAAGGCGAAATATTTATGTAATATTATTTACTTCTCCCTTTAATTGAAGATACAAATTATCATAACACTTGACCTCCTGCTATTTTAAAGCGAATAAATGGCCAAATAATAATCTTTTTCTACATATTGGTCGATTTATGCATTAATCTCCAATTCCCGAGATTTCCTTTTTTTTTTTTTTTTTTTTTTTGAGAATACTACCGTATTTAGCAGAATATTTAATTTTAACCCATGCTAATATTTTATTTAATGTTAGTAAGTGCCGAAACTTAATATCTATCTTTATTAGTCAAAATATTAAAGCCATGACTAAAATTACGGAGTAGCAACTAAAAATACACTTATCCTTTTCTTGTTTTAGCAGAAAAAATATGAAAGACTATTTTTGACTTAACTTTCTCACAAAGTCTCTGGAGATACCCTCTTTAGATAACTTCTAGACACACACCTATGTGTCAAGAAAAACATCGATATTATTAGTCAAAACGTTTTTATTGTTAATAGAGCGTATCTTTTGTATATATGGAAAAACACTAATGTCAATAATATTGGCGTTTTGGTTAATACGACTGATAATTTTTCTGACGACATAGTTTCGTCTCTAAATAAATCATTTAAAGACTGTCTTTTCGGACACTTACTCGAACTTTTTTCTATCTAATTTCAATATTAATTTTCCCGTTTCTATTTTCTTCTCTTTTTTAGTAGAAAGAAATGTGAAAGACTATTTGTGACTTCACTTTTTTCGTGTCTAATTTCAATTTTAATTTAGCTTTTTGTTAAATTGACACCTATGCTAGTAGTATGAGTGAGTGTTGGTTTTAGTTTCCTTTGGGGTCCTTTTCTTCTTCTTCTTCTTCGTCTTCATCTCTTTTTGCATGGCCATTCTCTGTTTTCACCAACTTCTTCACCGCCAGCTGCATTTCTCACTCACTACACTCTCTAAAATCTCACTCTTCTTTCTCTTCCTATAAATCAACCACCTCATTTTCCACTTTCTCCTTTTTTTCTTCCTTTCAAGTTTCTCATCAGAAAATCGGTTATTTTGGTGTTTTCAGTTTCTTCTCTCGTTTTGATTTTGCTGCTCAATTGAACACCATGTCAGGCTTCGAAGCTCAAAAGATGTGAGTTCGAGACCGAATGTTGATTTTTTTGGTTCTATGTAGGGTTTTCATTTCGGATTTCCTGACTTCAGGGTTTTGAATTTTGGTGAATTTTTGGTTTGGAAGCTGTGTAGGGTTTTGATTTTAGGATCCTGTTCTGATTTTGGGTTCAATTTTTGCAGGTTGGACAGGTACATTTACGATTACTTGTGCAAAAAGAACATGCGTTCAACTGCTCAGATTTTCGCTCAGGAGGCTAAATTTACTCCAACGCCTGTTGGTATGACTCTGATACATTTGTTATCAATCGCTTCAATTAAGAATCTGTGGATCAATTTTTTGCTGATTTATCTTCTTTCTGGAAAATTAATTTATCTATTGATGCAATGATTTTCTCTGTTCCATTGAGTTTTAGTGATTTTATCAGTTGATGTTTCTCTGGTTTATGATGGGTAAATATAAGCTTCTATTGTTAGTAAGTGTATCTTAGAGGGAGAATTCTCTGTTTCTGGAAACAGAAAATGTTAAACTTCATTCGCACATATGCTAATTTTGTTGGTTTTTCTTTCTTACTGTATATGATAATTTTGTAGAGTGTTTTGGTTAATTTCACACGTATGATCTCTAATTGCGGCTTCTACGATCTTATTATACCTCCTTCAGCATCTTTTAACCGGAGAAATATGATTATGAAATGTCTTATGGAGTTTGCATTGATTCTTAATCTTAGCACTGAGAAGATTAGATGGTGTGATTTTTTTTTTTTTTCCTTTTCCCTTTTCCTCCACAGCACTTGACGAGGAAGATGGTTTTCTGACCGAATGGTGGTCCTATTTTTGGGAGGCGTACTCTAATAGGCCCAACATGAATTCTAATGAAGACACACAGGTCCTTTCCCAGGTTTTAATTTGTTATAACTTTTATACATGTCAAGATTTTGTCAAGGTTCAAGCACTAAAGATGGTTTTCATAGCAGGCAAAGCAAAATTTTGAAAGTATGCCAGGAAATGTTAGTCCCAAGATGCCAGTGGATGTGTTCAACTCACTGCAGAATGCTGATCCTACCATGCTCATCCCAAGATTTCCTATTATGACAACTGATGTTGGTTCATCTTCAATGGCTAGGCCTGATATTGGAGATTTCCGGCAAAGTCATCAGACATCACTTCCAAACCTGCCACCTGCTCTTGGTCCCTTCATGGCCAGACCTAATATTGGAGATTTCCTGCAAAGTTGCCAGACATCACTTCCGAGTCCGTTGCCTACTGTTGGTCCGTCTTTCACGGGTCGACCTGATGTTGGAAATTTACTGCAATGGCCTCCATTTCCTAACATGTCAACTACCGATATTGAGAATTTCCTGCAAAATCCTCATACATCACTCCCAAATCTGTCACCAACCATTGGTCCGTTACCTACTGTTGGTCCGTCTTTCACGGGTCGACCTGATGTTGGAAATTTACTGCAAAGGCCTCCATTTCCTAACCTGTCAACTGCCGATATTGAGAAATTCCTGCAAAATCCTCATACATCACTCCCAAATCTCTCACCCACCATTGGTCCGTCTCCCATGGCTAGACCTGATGTTGTAAAGTTCCCTCAAAGTCGTGCAACAGCTACAATCCCGAGGTTAGGACAGATTCCAGATAGGTCCGGAATTCCTGCTATAGACTTTGTTATTGGGCAGGGGCTGAATGTGCCAACGTATCGAGAGCCAAGAATGCGTGAGCTTGACCGAGTTGGGCTTCCATCTGGAGAGTTGAATTTTAACTCTCAATCTCTTGGCATTAATCAATCAGCTTCAAAAAAACCTTCGTCAAGCAATCCCAGGTAATAGTTTCTCAAGCCAAACTTTTTTTTCCTGCTGATTTGAGGTATTAGATTGTCTGAGCCTATGGCGTGGTCTACAGAAAGGTGGCTTTGGAAGGATCTTATGTTATTGGTAATATGTTATATTTTCATTTACAAAGATGAGATAGAGAAAGGCTATCTGTAAGCTCACGTGGTCTGCGGGAAGTAGTGTTCACAACTTGTCTTATTTCTCAAATAAATATTTAGCATAACCTAAGTAAATTGCTTGATATGCTTTTCCTAGCATCTCTATTGGAAGTATTGTGCTCTTCACTAGGTGGGGGTGCATTATATCTCACCTTTCTTGAAGGCTTAGTTGCTGTATCACTTCTTTATTTCTATAGCAGCGACCTGTTAATCTGTGCTATAACTCATGCTATGTCCAGCAGGCGCCCAAAGAAGAAGAGTGGTGCCAGCAATCAACTTGCTGTTATTCAGGTTTGACTAGATTTGTATAATATCAAAGGTGTGGAATATTTGGCAGAATTGAAGATTAAGAATAAAAAATATCATTCTCTTTCCTATTTTGCAGGATGTCAACTCTGGTAGTAATACCAGGAGATCCTTCCCTATCCCTGCAGAGCCAACTGTTCGTGGAACCAGAGTTTCACAAATTACTGCTGAACCTGCAGAGACTGGTTTGTTAACATGCCTTTTTCCTCTTGTCCCTTTCCTAGCAGCCACTTTTTGTTTGATCATGCCAGTTACATGTATAAGCATTTGGTTGACTTTTTATAGTTCACCGGACGTGGTAATCCGTAACCTATCCTGGAGGATCTGATGATTTTGAATTTAGACTTATTCTGAATAAGCAAAATACTCACTGGGTTTGTTTTGTTCCCTTTATTGGTGGAGAGTAAAATCCTCTTTCTGATATATGATTACAATATGACCCAGTTTATCAAAATCTTTCACTTCGGGACTTATAAGATGTAGAATCTTCAAATTTCTTTTTGGATTCTATGTAATTTATGGTTTAGTACGACTTTGAGGGAAATTCAAGGTTAGTTTATCCAAACATAGTTTTCAAGGTCCGGAGTAAGGGACTGATTTTAATCTTAGATTCATTGTATTGAGCAAGCTTTTCACTAATAACAATGTATGTGCAATGATCACTCAACTTCAAAATATATTCTGCAATATGCTTAATCAAGTTTTTAGCACATGTAGTTATCACTTATCACACTATGATTTCCTTAGGACAATGCAGTGAAACTCTTCAGTTATGGTTTAGAATTCCGTTAGTCATCACATGATGAACCCCATTGCTTCTTTGTCCTGTTAGTAGGCTCCTCAATGAGTTCCAACTCTGCAAGCTATCACCCCAGCTCTGAAGAACTTGACGACACAAGCAGTGATACGAGCATTTAATATTTTGCCAAGCATGGTGAAGAAACATGAAGGTCTTTTGACATACAGATAAAAGTGACATGTCACTTCCTGTAGAGCATGTAATGGTTATAATAAAGTATTGATATCAGAAAGATTAGTGATCTGTCTAAGAGGGAATAACCTTTTCTTTTTTTCTCTTATCTTCTATGTGGGAACCCTGGGATTATTCTACTTCAAACTTTAGTTTATCTCACAACTTGATAATTTTAAGTCATTGATTCTGCGTTTAGTAGTTAATAGACCTATCGATAAGGTGGATGAGTCTTCAATTTTATATCACATCATTTTTCCTTTTTCTTTTTTTTGCTTCTGTGCATAAAACTAAGCATTTTCTCAATAAACAGTCAGCAAATTAAGTGTGTACATAGAATTGTGAAGTCAGGAATTGTAGTGCCAGGATGAATCTAGAGTTCAACAACGGATAACTAAAGTACTCATGTTATATGTATTGTACCAAATAGTATTATATGTATGTTATCATCAATTCTAGTCTTAATAAGGGGTAAATATATCAAATATAACAGATGCATACCTAGAAATAGAAACGCATCTATGGTTTGGATGGATCAAAAGGAAAACATGTCCATACTTTTGGATGGAGGAAGTAGTTATTGACATATGATCTTAATGCTGTTTATTATCTTTTTATAGAATGATCTTTGTACGCTGGAGTCTAGGTTTATGCTGGTAGCTCTTTCAAAATACATCTTATATTATTGCAGCGCCACCAGGAGCGAATTTGTTTCAATGTCTTTTAGGTCCGAGCCTGTTGCATTGGTTCTCTAGTGCCGTTTACCTGCCTTATGTTGGTTTTATGATAATGCCAAGCCTCGGGAGTTTACATTGTGCAACCTAAGGGTAGAGGCTGTGGGTTTCCATTTCGATTAGAATTTCTTCTTTATAATTGATCTTTATAATCTATTGTTCATAAACTGAATCTCTTGGAGCTGAGCTCATGAATTCGTCTCTCAACATGTTTCTCTTGATCCATAAATTCTTATAAATCCCTGAATCCCATACGTACCCGACTCCCCGTTTTGTTTGAACCTGCTCTTTTTTCTACTTATCCTGGTTTTATAAATGCCTTGTATACCAAACATGTGCTAGAGACTTGGTTTACCATGCTATGCACGCACTGATTATCGTTTGAAGGTCGCGGATGAGGGTGTAGCAGTATTAATGCTCCCAATTTTTTCCCAACAGTCAATAATACACGTTTTACAAACAAATCCAAGTTCGTTTGGAAATCTTACAATAATTTAGATGATTCGTTTTTGCCTTTATTCCAAAAAGATAAAAGAGGAACAAATCTTAGACAGGTTGGGGTATGCTTTCATTGATTTTGGGATTTTCTTTCCTTCTTCCTCTTTCTCTTACCCTTTTTTTTATTCGTATATTCTCGATGTAACGAATTTCTTTCTTGTCATCCATCAGCTCTGTTGGCAGGAAGGCTCTAAATCTAAGATTGTATGGATATACTCAGGGCTGTCTACGTATAGTGTCTAGTTATAGAGAACTCTTTTGACTACTTTGTGAATTGATGACATTTGTCCCTATATATAAGCTCTCTAGTCCTCTAAGCTTTAAAGCTTGACGTGTGAACTTCACTTGAGTGTGGCTCTGATACTCTTCTATTGACAAAAAATGATATTGACAGCAGGGCTTGATGTAATTTTCACTTAAAACTCCTCTCAAATAAGGGGCTAAGTGAGGTCTGATTTTATTGCTTTGACACTATTCAAATAAATTCCATGGACAAGGTATAATAACTATTATTTACAACTATCTTTTTTTGGATAACTCCCTGACTAATCAGAACAATGCCCTCAAATTGAAGATCTAAACTAGGATGGTGTCTTCTGGGAAGAAGTTAGCTACAGCTAGAAAGCATGATTTTGTGTTTTAAGATCTCTGGAACGTTTCTGTTTCATTTCCATTTTGTTACTTGCTTTTGGCACATATACCCAAATTGTACTATGCTACTGCTAAATTCTGCCTCCACCGTGAAGCTAACTAATTGCAGAAGTATTATGTTGTCTTGAGAAAAAAGTATTGTGATGTTACACGTTTATGCATGGGTTTTTTGGTGATAGATAATTAGGACCTAGATGAAAATCTATTTATTTCCCTTTTTCTTGTTGTCGATTTATTTTGAGTGTATATATAGTATGACCGAACTAACGGATATTCATTGTGGACATAATATTTTATGAGATGCATAAAAGCTGCTAATCAGTTAACATCTTTAAGTTACTGTATGTTAAATAATTTTCTTCTCAAATCTGACATTTCAGGATATGACCTGGCAACTCCACCATCAAGTCATCATGTATTCTGTTCCCCCGGAAGTTCAGACAATTTGCTTGGCCTGAGTCTTGATGATGGCGGCTCAAAGGAAAAAGAACTAGCAGTGAGTAGCAACAACTTCAGTCTAATAAAGATATGGTGATCCTTTATCTATAATTAAACAAACGCTCCTCATGTATTCTACCATATCTGCTTATCAGCTCTGGTAGACTACTTCCGCAGAAATAGCTTAACATTAGAATTGTTCTGTTGTCATCCTGTGTTTTTAATGGGTTTACGGAGAGTCACTGTATTTTCCTATTAACTTTCCCTCTGTTCACCAGGCCTTACTCGTAGAAATTTTAGTTTTAAGTTTTAATCTTTTAACTTCAGCAAATAGTTTTCTTCACAGACAATGGACCCTACTACAGTAAATCAGTAATCTGCTAGTTTTTCAAGTTGGTCTTATCAGATAGACAGATACTAGTTGGCATCTATAGCCACAAAGGACCTTTTGCATCTTGATTTCTTCTGGTTATGATTGTGCTGTAGAGTGGAAATGATGAAGTAAAGTGGGATGAGGAAGCGGAATCCTTCTCATTAAATGAACTTCTTGGTGATGTGAGCACTTCACAAGAACTGTATCTGCCTCATGAAAATGTCGACACTCGAGGCAAGTTGGGTCTTCTTCATTAACATTTTACTCCAGTATACATGTCTGTTCTTGTAAAGATTTAATGGAGTTGTGATGTAATATGTAGACACTAAGTTAATGGAGTAAAGTGAAGCAGTGAATATTTTTCATTCCAACTTTAAAGATGAACTGTAAACTTGGATTGTCTTTATTTGTCGGCCATTGATGATGAAGAACATTAAATTAATGGCTGTGAGATCTATACACTTCAACCTCTACATGCATATTAGCTTGTGCATTTATGATGTATTTTCTTGGTAACAATTCAGTCTTGATGGGTTAATGCTTGGATTGATTTTACATACTTCTAGTGTACGTGAGAACAGAATATAGTAATCTGGCAAGTTTAGACAGCAAACGATAGAATGGTGCATGGGAATGTGTTCTAATGGAACAATTCACTAATCACTATTCTAATGTAAATTGCTGTTGCAGGGTTTCCTTTTAAACAAGTTGTAGATTTTCGGCCAACTAACAACAAACTCTTATGTTGCCATTTTTCAACTGCGGGAAGGTTCTTTGCTGCTGCTGGACATGAAAAGAAGGTCTACTTGCTTATCTGAGAAATGCCTTATATAACATGGCGTGTTCACCATAGAAATTATAGTACAATTTTGCCATTCCATATGCAACTTGCGTGGAAGACCTTTTTTTTTAATGCCTAATATACGTCTACATTGTGGAATAAATTTGGACAAGAACAACAATCAAGCAAATATGAAGAGTTTCTAGTGCAAATAGAGACTTCAGCACAAAAAGATAATACTATATTTTTCTAGATATAGTATATCTGCATAGGAGGATTCGTGCAAGTTAGACAACAAAAACGGATTTTCATGTTTGTTGTTGTGATATTTTAATACTTGTAGCAAATTATTGCATTAGATTCATTAACCTGAGTGTTTATGGCAGGTGTACATTTTCGACTTAGAAAAAAAGACTCACAACGTAGCTGGTGAAGGGCATACACAGATCATTACTGACGTTAGGTTCAAGCCAAATTCAGATGTTCTTGCGACATCTTCCTTTGACAAAACCGTTCGGATATGGGATGCAGGCAATGTAAGAAACTTAATCTATTCACTGTTAGTTTGTTGGCATCTCAAGTATATCCTTCCTAGATTAGCTATTTAGGTTTTATAAAGTTATAATTCGGACCATATTCCATTAATATATATTCTCCTTTCCCTTTTTTATGCTATAAGTTTACATGAGTAATATGTTTAGTACTCTCACGTAAAATTGATTTAATTGAAACATTATAATGGACACTACACAAACCACTTACTATCTGCAGAAATTACCTTTGACATGTTTGTATTATGTGTTTTAGCTAATGTGCCCGGGGATGTGCCTTGCTGGGCATGCTGAACATGCTATGTCACTTGATTTTCACCCAACAAAGCTCAGCCTACTGTGTTCATGTGACAGTAATGAGGAGATTCGCTTTTGGGACATTAATTCATTTAACTGCATTAACACTTTTAAGGTCAGGTTTTTATATTTAATTATTTATACTTGATTTCCATTCAATATGGTCTTTTTCCATTTCTTACTCTTTCTAGAAGTTTAGAGCAAGATTTTATTTCCAAACATGGGAAAAATGAAAATGAAGTCGGAGAGTTTCTGCATATAATCTTAAAAGTTTTGACATACTGTATATCTGATGAGATTAACTGTTAGCCTGTTACCCAAAATAAGAGTGAATGTACTATAAAGAGGGTCTGGCTTCCTTTATATTTGAAGATGTTTCTAATTTTCCATTGTGCAACTACAGGGAGCTAATAGACATGTAAGATTCCAGCCTCTATCTGGAGAGCTTTTAGCTGCAGCTAATGGCAATGTCATCAATTTAATCAATGTGGAGTCTGGCAGGATCTATTCCCGCTTCGAGGTATGTCAGGAAAGCACTGTATACGAGACTTAACCATCAGAATGCTTTCTCCTTAGATTGAAGTTCCATACCTGCTTCTACTGGTGAAGAAGTTCGAAACATTTTGGATCTTTTTAGTTAATTCTGGGAACTCTTTGAAATATTTTCGACGCATTATGCAAATTTATGAACTATACAAGGTTTAATTTTGGTAACCTAAAGAGTACATAAATTTTCTTTCATTTTGTTACTACCTTGATAGAAACGTAAAGAAAGTTTTTATTATGTGTTCGCATTATTTGTGCATGTATTGCTTGATTTATTTTAGTTATTAATTCTCAGGGACATGCAGAAGAAATCAACTCAATTTGCTGGCGTGAGGATGGAAAAATGCTAGTTTCTGCCAGTGATGACAGTGTACGAGTCTGGTCGGTTGCATCAGGTTTGAAATCTGTGCATGAATTGCATTGTACTGGAAACAAGTTTGCATCGTGCACTTCCCTTCCTGAAAATCCTCAAATGGTGATTGTGGGTTCATATCAGGTACTTCTCTTGTCCTTTCTGTTTATTATTTATGGATTTTCATCAAGAACTTTTTGCAAATCCATTTCCAAATTTTTAGAGTCTGATTGCTGCTTAACCGTTTGTACGTCATGCTCACATCCCCAGTATATATTGAGAAGTACTAGTATAGTAGTAGTAGTATATTATACTTATGTAATAAAAGATGAAGATCTGTGTTGTTGCTGAGTGGAATATAATCATATATGCCATATAAATTACTCTAGGTCAAGGTTCCGAACCATACCATTTATTTGTTTTTCCCTGATCTCAATCAATGAATATAAGTACAAACTTTTGAATTTTTGGCGATTCCACGTTTATTTTCTCAATGTATACTTTTCTATTATTTTGTTACTTGGTAAATAATAATAACACCATTATAGTCATTTAGTGACTTTTGTGAGAGTCTCGGAGATACAAGACCAATATTACATATTTAATTATAACTATCGCATGTTTAGCTACAAACAACATATACATATGCAGGGGTATAGACCATGCGAAGCTCGCTCAAGACAGTACCAAAATTTAAAAAATTTCAAATTTTATAGTAGATTCTTATACGCTATCTAAATGGGTTGGTTAGAATATTTTCATAAAAATCGCTTTCAAATTCAAGATACCTTACTCATCGCCATGTTATTATATAAACTAGATTATTTTACTTTGTATTTTTGAACTTCTTAATTTTCTTAGTAATAAGATTTTCTTCATTTTAGTATTATTTTATGCCAATTATAAGATGCCACGCTTTTTCAGATTGCTTATTCATTTTAGATTTTTGTACTAATCTTACAAAGTCATACAAGTACCAAATATGTGAGACGCCCCTGTACATATGTTTAAAAATGCAGGTAATGCAGGTTATAAAACACGAAGTTAAACATATGATGTTTGTACTTAAATATGTGATGTTAATTCGGTCTATCGCAATAGTCATTAGTACGCAGTTGAAGATAAATCTAGTAATAATGATAAAATTTGAATACAAAAGAATTTTTTTTGCCCATATAATCCCCATATATAATTCTCTAAAAAATTGCTATTAACAGTATTATATAACACTGCAAGAAATTCAATATTGTACGACACGATACTACATAAAATTCGACCCTGCTGAAATTTTCTCCATGTTTCGCCACTGCACATCCCTCGGCAGCATAATACAATCCTTTTCAACAATTATTTCAACTGTTACAAATTACTAAATTCTTGAAAAATCAAATTCAAGCCATGTTTACTTGCCACTTTCTGGAACCAAAATTTCGAATGACATTCATGAACATCTTTATGTTCATTGCGTTATTTTAGTTTTGTGTTGTAACAGATGGAACTTTAAAGAAGAAGAATACGTTGTCGGAGGGAATATTATCTCGAAAATGAAAAAAGATATGATTGTGATCTTAAATTTGATAACCTATATGAGGTGCTTTAATTACTTGAAGAAATTCAAAGCTTTAAAAAAAAAAAAAATCTCCATTCGATTGACCTGGTATTCATTTCATTGTACATAGATGCATCCATCATGCATTTACATTGAGCATTATTTTACTCTGGTTATGAAACCTTATTTTTCAACATCTGCAGGACATTGATATCTGGATTCCGACAATGGGAGGATGCATTTCGAACTACAAAGCTCATGACGGTAAAGTTTCTGCTCTGTCGTATTCATCACAGCTTAAGAGCTTGCCGGTTGGTCATGATCAGTCGATCAAGATATGGAATGAGACAGGTGCCTTGTAGTGGGTCATGACCTGTAGAGTTTAATACTTTGTTGTAACATTGTAGTATCGCATAAGAAGCACAGTTATCGAAAAAGAAGGTTATAGCGGATGCTTATTTTGTTTCTGCAAAGTTATGATAGTGGTAAACATATGCGCGAAAATTGCGCTGAGCCTATACACAGATATAAGCTTGCAAGTTGCAACAACTTGTGCGCAATTTTTAGTACCAAATGAATGCATGCAGTTTGTTACTTGTACAGCTAACTTTTGCTACAAGAAGTCAAAATAATTTGACAGGATATATACATTAAACCCAGAAGCGTGTACAGGTGACAAAGCTGAGATAAACTCGGTCTTTATCAGAAGCTTTGTTTATTTGTTCTGTATATAAAACTGAAGAGATGGGAACATTGTAAGCTGATTTCAGGAACTGATTTTAATACTTGGACAGATTGAGCAGCTCTATTTTTTCATATTGCTCATTAGGTCTACCGTCTACAGTATTCATCTTGATAATACTCTAATCAGATGAAGAAAATAGTTACAGACAAAATACATATTGGAGACCAACTAGCCTTGAACATAGATATATAGATTTATAAATGGACAATACATGAAGAGACATTTCTCAATAGAAACTTGTAATAAACAACATTACATGTTCTCTACAAAAAGAAGAAATCAACGAATTAATCACTTCCACATCTCTTCCATTGGAATGCCACGTTGTTCAGAGACTTCACTGAATTGCCTCATTGCCTGTACAGCTACAACCGTGGCCCTTGCATTGTTGAGAGCATTATTGCTACCAAGCTGCTTCCCTAGGGCATTCTCAACACCGGCCATTTCCAAAACGATCCTCACAGCACCTCCGGCGATGACGCCTGTACCTGGAGAAGCCGGTCTAAGCATCACCCTTGCTGCTCCATAATCTGCTGTTGATCTGTCATTTTATCAGAAAAGAAATACTATTAGATACTACCCTGCACTAATATCATAGCTAAAAACGTGAGGAATAATTTACATAATTCCTCATCCAACATATCAACACAATAGTGTTTGAGGTTGGATTTATATTTTGATACAGACCGAACCACATCAATAACTATAACTTGTGATCTGCTTTCATCCTAAAAAATAATGAACTACTATCATGGCATTTTTAACACAGGTCCTCCGCATATTTTAAATAGTTGAAACATTTATTTCGTTCAGTCTTTAATATTTTAAATGATGTAAGTGAGTTGGCTACCACCATTGCACCACTTTTCAAAAGTCTGATTCACTATGACCTACGGGGATCTTCTTGTGTCCCTAGTTGCGTAAACACAAAATTGTTCATTTTGTTTATTGATGATCATAGTATGTGTTTGCTGGGTTAAACATCGAAATAAAATTATGATGATTACTCATTCTTGCTTGATTATTCAAAGCGAATTCAAAACTCAAACTAAAATTCTGCAACTAAATAACAGGACAGAATGTATAAAGATAACTTTAGGTGATTATTCAACAAAATGGGGTGGCTTAAAGCCTTAACCAAGAGCAGACACCATCCATAAGTTGCCTGTTATTTTCTCTACAAATATGCCAAAAAGGTTTCGAGTTTAATGCCATTTTAACCACAGCATATCTTATAAATCCCATGGCTTCCCGCATACACTTCATGAATAGTCCCGTACATCACATTTTACCACATATCTCCCACTAAATGTTTAGTTGCACCACATCATACTCGCACAACCAAGGTAAGTTAGACCCTCATGCCCTTCAATGTTAAAAGATGCTATGATTCTTCCATATATAGAGAACATGCTAATGCTGCTGTTACTGTCCTTAGGATACCCCAAGCCTCCAAATGATATCCTATTGAGTGGGAAAAATTAGAGCGGAATACCTATATGAACTGTGACCTATCAGAACCATCATCTAAAGACAGAATCACCAAAAGGAAATACAGCTTTGATCAAGTCAACATTACAGCTCAATCTTTCATACAATGAAAATCTTCTCTTTACCATCTGCCTAAAGACAGATTCAGGTGCTAAGGGGATAAACAAATAACAAAAAGGAAATACAGCTGGGATCAAGTTAACTCAAACATTCATAGAAACAAACCTTCTCCTTACTCATCAGAACTATCAAATAGAGCATAAACCACGTGAGTAATAAACAACCAGTCACTCACATTCAAAGAGACTAATGAAAACAAACACCCCATCTGCCACGAAATAGGACGAACTATCAAGCATAGCATAAACCATGTACAATATAAACAACAATACACATTCAAATAAGTAAAAGTGAGGCCCTTTGCCCACCAGACGGAACATTAACAATATGGAGTACATTATATAACAAAACTACGCGCATTGATAAAAGCAGCAAATCGAGAAAAACAAAGATTCACATTAGCAATGCAACATAACAAAACAACTACACACATTCAAAATAAGCAGCTAACGACGAAAACTGAGACACACATTAGCAATGTAGTAGACTCATGTAAATTAAGCAGCAAACCGATCTCACCGGTGAGGAAACGTCTTGTACTTAGTCATCGGAACAGTGGTAATATTCCTCCTGGCATTGACAGCCGATTTCTGCACCGCTCCAACGACCTCTTTGGCCTTGCCAACTCCAACACCAACATTCCCCTTCCTATCACCCACAACCACCACAGCTCTGAAATGCAGCTGCTTCCCACCCTTAACCACCTTAGTAACCCTCCTAACCTGAATCACTCTCTCCTCATACCCATCCCTAATCTTCTCCTTCTTCGTCTTCGATCCAAATCCCGTACTCTTCTTAACTTTAGCATCCATCACATAGACATTGTTCCCGAGAAATGTTTCCCCACTGTAAGCAGGTCCGTAGAGCTCCTCAAAGGCCTTGGCAATGTTGTCTTCGGACTCGAATGGGGGTTCGTCGAAGGAGCGCATCTCGATGAAGTCTTCGGGGCGTTCGGGAGGGGTGAAATCGGTGGATAGTTCGGCGTCGGGGTCGGAATTGTCGAAGTAAATGGTGTCGGAGTCTGCTACGCTTGCGATTAGGGGAGAGGGTTTGGAGGAGAGGGAGAAGAGGGGTTTTGAGGTGAATGGGAAGGAGGTGAAGTGGCAGGAGCTGTGGTGGTGAGAGCGGAGGGAGAGGGAGGATAGGGCTGCTAGGAGGGAGGTGGAAGAAGAAGCTGCCATTGATGGAATTGATGGAAGTTCAGTGGAGCTCTGGTGATGATGATGATCAAAGAGGATAAAAATGAAGATATGATAAGAAAGAAGATGATGAGTGAGGTGGATCAGTGGATGGTGGAGTTCGGCTGGGTATGTTTGTTTAAACTGTTATTGGGCCGGTCCATTTTATTATTGAGAAAGATCATTGATCAATATATTGGGCCTATGAAAAATGTAGTTAATCATGTGAGTCTTGTGACCACGTACGAGTCTCGAACTTATCTATTCGATTTGGGACTTAGTGTATTCCAAGGATCGAATTTCGGCTATGACTCTATGTTTAATTAATATATTTTTGTTATATCGAATTTCATTTTGAGGATGCTAAATTTCATTATGTGAGAAGAGATGTATTGGCATACGGCTATACGAGTGAGTGTAGGGGTTATGATCTTTTATTGGCTTGCCTCGAAGTCAAAGGGTGAATCAACGATGTTTCAGTGAGTGAGTGAGGTCTAAGTCCTAACCTTGGAGCTCACGAAGAATGGATGAAACAAATGCATTTCCTTCTTGCTTTCTTCAACAATCTTCTTGAAAGATTCTCTCTTTAATCTTGTATTCTTCTTGCAACTATGTTCTTCCTGTACATATGTGCTGATCCGGGATCTCAGCAGGAAGAAACTAACATTGTTTCTCCTCAGATTCGGTCGGTCGAAAATCTTTCCAAGATTATCTCTAGAGAATCTTTTATTTCCTTCTTTCTTTCAAGGTGCCCATAACTTGTCAAACTCTTTCCTTCTTTTTAGATTGCATTCCTTATGTCCAAAGCAACTCAAACTCTTTCCTTATTCCTGCAGAAATTCGAATTGATTGATTCCAGTCCAAGTCATCATCTAATCGCTCGCTTGTTTCTATGTTGTTCCGTTGTCCGTAATGTTGTTCCAACATTGTATCGGCACTATTTCGCAATGTTGCACAACATTGAAATCTCAGCTCACAAACAACAACAACAAACACAAACATTGAATCGAATCATGAAAGATAAGATTATCTAATTATGCAACTTGCACTTTCAATCTCCCCTTAATCTTAGTCTTTCATCAAGCAATATCATTCCTTCGCTCATTGATTCCTTTGATCCATTAAGCATGTTTAAGCCCAACTTGATATATCCTACAAAATATTCATAGAAAACAACTACAAACATCGAACTGTTATGCTTACGAAGAAAGGTTGAATTACTAAACAAAGTGCAATAAATCGCACTTTCAATCTCCCCCTTAATTCTGACCTTTCTTCACACAACCTAAAACCAGTTTGTTAGTCAAATCAAACAAGTAGGATTTAAACAAGTCAAAAGGAATCCTTTGTTGGGAACTGAAAGATAAAGTGCAATTGATCAATGCTAATGGACAATGTGGAGTCAACACAGAACTCAACATTGCTGTAAATATGCACTTTCAAACTCCCTCTTATGTCTTTGTCTACTCATCTCCTTTGAACTCATCATGGGCATCATATCATACTTCTTTTGACAATTCCTGCAATCAGTAGTTAGTGAATAAAGACAAACTTGCATAGAATCACAGTATAAGTGTAGTAAACAAAGTCGTCTGCAATGTCGACACAACATTTCTGCACTATTCAATCCCCTTTTTCTTTCACAAAACAAACTCAACAAACTTGTTAGAAACAAACAAATATAACAGTATGAAACTACGTAACCCCCTCAACATTAGATTTAGAGCAATATAACAAAATAAAGTATGTTAGCTTTTTGTTCAATCTCTTCTCTTCCCCTTTTTGAGAAGAAAGATATCTCTCGATTATTCAACCAAGTTCATGTATGAGACAACAAGACATGCAATGAGTGCTACCGAGTTGTGGACTATAGGACTCGCAATAAGAGTCAGGTAATGTTTGAGAATGATGTTGAAAACATCGAGTTCAACATCGGCGTACCAAGGTGATAGCAAAAGCAGGAAAAGAGTTTGGATCGGCTGGAGGGCAGTAATCAGGAATAGAATGGATGGTCATGATGTGTGTTGTTGTGTTTGCCTTAAAAGTTCCTGCAAATATATATCAGTGCTACAGAAACTGTGCATAACTGTCAATAAAGATTAAAGTTGCAAGTAAAACAGTTATCCGTCAAATCATAGTAATCAGATAAACAGATAAACCCTAGGGAGGTTGACCAAAAATCTTGATCTTAAATAATGACTTGCAATGCAAGAACAGGAAAGCAAAAACCCCAAACCCCAATGAAACACCTTAGACCTACTCCCCCTCAAACCCAAAAACACACAGAAAGGTCAGATAGAGAAGCACATATAAAAAAGAGCAAATATAAGTCACAAAGTACTCCAAGGACCTAATGTCGACCAAAGATGTCGACTCAACATCGATGACAACATCGGAAAATCGACCACTCTTAATGTAAGTCACCAGAAACTAAGTCTCAAAATGTGCAGATTCGACACATTAATCGATGTCGCAGTAGACAGAGAGAGAAAGGAAACCAAAGAAACACACTCAACATTGCCTCAAAAAGTAAATTGAACAATTAGCATAAGTTTGAGTGGGGGTGACCATGAGACCGTGAACCATGTAAAATAATTGGAACACGTATGAATCCGCTCCAAAGCCGAAGCCTATGCGGAGTTAGGCAAACACACGTCTCATGGCATAAAATCACTCATTTGACCACATCAGTAATTTGGTACTTAAAGTGAACCAAGAGCATTACGAGAATCGGCACTTTTGTGTTGGTTTCAAAGACAAAGCCATCAACCCTCACGACATATGACACATTGGCCACGTCGATATCTAGATAGTATTTGAAACCTGCCCAACACGATCCTCGACGAAAACACTTCGAGCCCTTTGTATCATAATTCATTAGATTTATTAAGCATAAAGGACAGGAGGCAACATTAAGTGCGAGTCTAGGTACGAGTAAAAATAGCCAAAAAGCAGCAAAAGTGGGTTTTACATAATGCAAACACATAGGAGACTCGAACCCTTTCAACTTTGGTTATAGAGTAGACTTTCAGATCCTCAGCATCACCACCATGAGTTTCCAAACTGAGAGCAACCAGAGATGATAGAGTAAAGCACATAGATCAGATTGGCCAAAATTCGCCTAGTCAACTAGACTAATGGATCGCCCATCAATGCTACTACCAACCCACAATCCATTAATGAGTCCGCTCGACTTCATATGTGAGTCGACTCCAAAGGTCAAGCAAGCCCGCTTAGCGGAATCATCCGTCTACCAATCACCAGATGCTACCGACTAGTTCACTGACCTTGCTAACCTTCCACCGGGTCGACAAGCTAGCTAGCTCACCTAGCCCGCCTGACCAGATGATCGACTCACAACAAGACTGACTATCAGATTAACCAACTCAGAGTTTGATGGACTTGGTCAGTCAGTAAGCAACCGACTTACGACCACTCTCCTAGCTACTTGAGACACAGTCCAACCCGTTCCAACGACCTCCCCGAAATTAGCGGGCAGACTCCAACGATGGGTGGGTTATATAGAGAAGGCTGAGGAGATGTAGAGGACCATCACATGCTAACTGCAACAAACCCTAGCAATCAATCTCTCACGCCTCCATCTCTCTCAAGCTCTCTGATCAACATCAGCCGTCACCCATCATCATCCACTTTCGCTCATCACCACCCATCATCAACCTTCAATCTTCCGCTGTCATCCATCTCTGTCAAACAACTGCTAGCTACCTCTTTCCCGTAAGGTCAGCTAGCCCACCGTCGGTGTTCGTCCGCCACGTAGCCGAACCGACTCGATCAACAGGATAAGTCGACGCTTGCCACCATCTCTCCCTCTCTATCTCTTTCATTTGATTACTCCTTCTATCAGTCATCTAACTTGAGCGTCGGAGTCCCTTCGGTCGGCACCACACCGGTGTCACCTCGGAATCTCACGTCTTTGTTTGCTACTGTTGCCTTGCAGGTTGTCGGTGCCCCCCAATCTCTAACCCTAATTTTGATTGTAGATTTCTGAGCGTCTACAATTTGGTGCCCACCGTGGGGCCCCGACTATCAAACAAGACAATCCAGTAGCAACAACCGCGACACGCTAAGAAATCCATCATGACACACTCAGACGAATACGTTCTAGAAGAGGTAGAGGAGGTGGACGTCTTCACTAAGATCAAAACCTTGGCGGCCCAGATGCAAGAGAATGCCAAGAAGATCAAGCTCCTTGAGGACGAGAACCGCGCCGCCAGGATAACTCGCTCTTGAAGGAAAGGGTCAAGTCTGTCATCCACCAGGAGATTCCAACATTGGACGCGGCCTCATCTCGCCGTCTGACTCATGCCACTGGGGTGGAGAACCCGCCACGCAACACGATTGAGGCTTGCCAGCTAACCTTTGAAGAGATGGAAGGGGTGATTCCCGTGACTCCAGTCTCTCAAGTGGTAAGCGCTCTGCCAAGGTCATCCCTTGAGATCACTCAAGGTACCACAAGCAGAAGGGTTTCGTTTGAAGGTGCTAACCCAAGGATGAACGATGAATCGCCACAACAACGCAACCAAAGAGCAAGTCAGGTAGATCACTTGCTAACCCTCTCTATAGGTCATGGAAGTAGCAACGAGGAGCTAGCCTCCAAACTAGTGAGCTTGGAAGAAATGATCCAAAGGATCCCTGGAGTACCAGCACCGATCAAGAAGAGCTTACCCAACAGCTTTGCTGACTCTCCCTTCACCGATGCTATAGCCTTGGTGGAGATGCCAACCAAGTTCACCTTCCCAAGCATGAAGCTCTATGATGGAACAACGGACCCGGACGACCATGTCTCACAGTACAAGCAGAGGATGTTCACCATAGCCATCCCCAGGGATCTCCGTGAGGCATGCATGTGCAAAGGGTTCGTTCCACCGATCGGACCAAATTTCTACAATGGTATACCAACTTACCCAATAATTTCATTTCTTCTTTGCCCAATTAGTCGATCGCTTAGGAACAATTCAAGCTCGAAACTGCGCTTGATGACTTCAGATAGCGTCCGCAAAGACCTAACGAATCTCTCAGGAGTACGCTGCAAGATTCAACAAGGAGAAGGTGTCAATCCTCAATTGCAATAAGGACATTGTCACAACGCCTTCCGCAAAGGGTTGCCAACCAACTCGGGTTGACAAAGAGAGTCATGTACCGCCAACAATGGAAGACGTGCTCGCCAAAGCATGGGCTCAGATCAAATGGGAGGAGGATGATGCCAACAGACCTTACATGTCAAGCCAAAGTGTTCGCAGGGAGCCCAAGCTTGACAGACGGGTTGAACGAAAGGTTCCAGACTATCGAGCTAGGCCATACCCAGCTGAGAGAAGACATGGACCTGTTGTGAATCCACCTCGCCCTCCAATCCAACAAAGGAGGATAGAAACCCGAGCACCACCTCCGAACTACTCCCTCAGCATTGAACCAGAGGAGTGTGTAGCAGTCATGAAGAGCATGGGCGACAGAGTCAGGTGGCCAGGAAAGCTTAGAACACCTCCAGATCAGAGAAACTCCAACAAGTGGTGTGAGTTCCACGGGGACCACGGACATACAACAACAGAGTGCATCTCACTGTGATTGGAGGTAGCCGAGCTTCTGAAGTGAGGACACTTGACGGAGTTCCTCTCCAACAAATGTAAAAAGACCCTCGCCAGTCGGCAGGGCACTGATCTACCTGAGCCCCCTAGACCAACAAGGTGATCAACGTGATCTCTGGGGGGTCAGAGATCAGTGGTGTCTCATACTCTGCGGCAAAGCGCCATAGTAGGTAAACGGTAAGGCCCGAGCCCGATGCTCGCAGAGCATCAGACACCTCTTCGTCTAACTTGACTATTAGCTTCTCAGACCAAGAGTCTAAGCAACTAATTAGTCCTCATGACGAAGCTTTAGTAATTTCCATTCTTATTGCCAATTGTCTTACGAAGAGAGTTCTCATTGATAATGGGAGCTCTGCTAACATCATTTTTCTAGATGCTCTCACAGAAATGGGAATAAATGAGACCACCATCCTCCGCCAGCCGACAACTTTGTATCGCTTCAGTGGAGAAAAGAAGTACACGGTTGGGAGTGTTACCCTTCCTGTCTATGCGGAAGGCATCAACCTGCCAACAAAGTTCTTGATCGTAGACAGTCCGTCAAGCTATAATTCCATCCTTGGTAGGTCGTGGATTCACGATATGAAAGCAGTACCGTCAACCTACCACCAGGTGATTCGCTTCCCTACCAAGTGGGGGGTGAAGGAGATTCTAGGCCAGCAGCGGGGTGCGAGGACGTGTTACATGGAAGCCCAAGGCAGCAGAGTTATAGCAATTACAGCAACTTAACCCCCCAATTGACCCAGACCAGCCAGGGACGGAAAAGCTCGATGAAGTTCATATTCACCCAGACCATCCAGATCACAAAGTTCAGATTGGGGCAAGGTTGAGACCAGAGCTACGAGAGCAACTGATCACATTTCTCAAAGTTCACCACGACTGCTTTGCTTGGTCACATGCGCATGACAGAGTCAACCTAAAGGTAATCACCCACGACTTGAGGTCACCTGCATCACCCACCACCAGACAGAAACGGAGGAAGTTCGCTCCAGAGCGAAACAAGGTTATCAATGAAGAAGTCCAAAAGTTGCTTGATATCGGGTCAGTCCGCGAAGTACATTACCCGGACTGGTTAGCCAACGTTGTGGTAGTGAAGAAGAAGAATGGCAAGTGGCGAGTGTGCATTGACTTCACCGACCTCAACAAAGCATGCCCGAAGGATTCCTTTCCACTTCCCCACATAGACATGCTAGTGGATTCCACCGCAGGACATGAGCTGTTAAGCTTCATGGATGCATTCTCAGGTTACAACCAGATACTGATGCACCCTGAAGATCAAGAGAAGACATCCTTCGTCACAGAGAGAGGAACCTTCTGTTATAAGGTCATGCCATTCGGACTCAAGAATGCAGGAGCCACTTACCAAATGATCGTCAACCGTGATGTTCGCTAGCATGTGGGGACACCATGGAGGTGTACATCGACATGTCGGTCAAGTCCTCGTTGCCGATCAAAGACTCTCACCACCTCCGCCAAGCCTTCTCAGTCCTCCGCAGGTATAATATGAAGTTGAACCTAGCCAAATGCTCGTTTGGAGTCTCCTCTGGGAAATTCCTTGGGTATTTGGTCACGCAAAGAGGTATTGAGGCTAACCCTGATCAAATTCTTTCAATTTATAACATTCTCTCCCCCAAGTGCGTTAAAGATGTGCAGAAATTGACTGGGAGGCTAGCAGCCCTCAGTAGGTTCATACCCAAGTCTTCCGAGAGGTGTCGACCATTTTTTGACAACCTACGGAAGGCCAAAGACTTCCAGTGGACAGACGAGTGTGAGAACGCCTTACAACAAATCAAGCGTTATCTCACCACATCTCCAGTACTCTCGAAGCCCAAGGTTGGAGAGACTCTGTTTATCTACCTAGCAATCTCCGACACAGCGCTGAGCGGCGTCCTAGTTAGAGAAGAAGATGGAAACCAACTTCCAATCTATTACGTGAGCAAGTCCCTCTTGGACGCAGAGATCTCAGCATACCAAATGGAAACGCTTAGCTCAGACCGTCACCTCAAAGGAAGTCGCTACTTACTTTCAATGCCATCCAATCGTAGTTCTCACCAGCTTTCCACTTCGCAATGTCCTACACAAGCCAGAAGTTTCTGGTAGACTTTCAAAATGGGCAATCGAACTCAGTGAGTACGACGTCTCCTTCCAGCCCCGCACGGCCATCAAGTCACAGGCGCTCGCAGACTTCATAGCGGATTTCACCCCAACCGAATTAGATCAAGCAGAAAAGGAATTATTTTGTTTGCAGGAGAAGGATAACTTGCAGTGGAAGCTCTCAGTCGATGGCTCCAGTAATACCAAAGGGAGTGGACTTGGCATAGTCCTTACCTCGCCAGACGGAGACACTATCCAAAGAGCCATCCGATGTGGATTCAAAGCAACCAACAACGAGTCCGAATATGAGGCGCTTATAGCTAGTCTCAACCTGGCTCGTGACATGGGCATGAAAAATCTTCAGGTACAGTCAGACTCACAATTATTAGTTAACTAATTGCAGGGCTCTTACCAAACCAGAGACACCAAGATGGCTGCCTATCTCCAGCTAGTCAAGGAGTTGCAGTCCTCCTTCGAGGAGTTCTCTATTTCGCAGGTACCAAGGACGGACAACAACCACGCAGACGCCCTTGCCAACTTGGGAGCTGCCATCCAAACCACAACACCAATGACTATTCCTATAGTGTATGTACAATGGCCTGCAACATGGAAGGGTGAGCCCGCCAACCAGACAGTGGCTGATATAACAACTGAGTCAAATTGGATGACTCCATTAATATTGTACTTGTCCAATGGAGAACTTCCAGAAGTCAAAAGCGAGGCAAGGAGGGTAAAGGCAGCCCGCTTCACGCTCCTCGACGGACTACTCTATAGGAGATCCTATTCAGGACCCCTACCAAAAGCGAATTAATAATGAAGCTGCATGTTCACCGAATTGCATGCGTGAGAATGTGGCAACCATTCCTGAGCTCAAGCCTGCACACCGAAAGCGCCACAACAGGTACTATCATTAACTATGAGGGTCGACGCCATAGACTTTGTGAGAAGATGTGACTCATGCCAAAGACACTCACAAATCAGCCACCTTCCACCGTAGAAGTCAGATCCATCCATCACCCTCGCCTTTTATGAAATGGGGATGGACATAGTAGGAAACTACCATCGCCAAAGCCGAGTGTACATGCTCGCAAATCACCGACTACTTTACCAAGTGGGTGGAAGGAAGCCTTCAAGCAAGTCCGAGACACGAGGTAAAAATTTCATTTGAAACATGTGATTTGGTATCGAGTCCCTTACGAAATCGTGATGCATAATGGCTCCCATAAGCTATGAGTTCCAAGATTTCGCAAAGAGTGGGGAATCGCTTACATTTTCCACTCCACGCTATCCCCAAGCTTAACGGACAAGTGAGTCGACCAACAAGACTATCATGAACAATTTCAAAAACGATCAAACAAGCAAAAGGAGCATGGGCAGATGAACTCCCAAAGGCCCTATGGTCGCATCAACCACGCCAAGGACTCCAATCGAGAAACACCATTCAGCATGACATATGGAATCAAGCCATACCTATAGAAGTGGGACTACCCACAAAGAAGGTATAAAATGGCTAACGACGCAGACCGCACACGAGCTCGATTTCGTCGATTTAACTCGTAGAAAGAGCTATGATCCGAGGCCGCTTACCAATGTAAGGTCGCACAACACTTCAACAAGAACATTCGCGTACGAACCTTCAAGCAAGACGATTGGGTTCTACGCAGGGTATTCCAGAACACAAAGGAGGCAGGAGTTGGAAAGCTGGGATCAAATTGGGAAGGTCCTTACAAAATCACAAGGGTAGTAGGCAACGGAGCCTACAATCTAGAAACCAAGGAAGGACGACAGATAACCAACAGTTGGAACGCCATCCACCTAAAGAGGTATTTTTTTTGATACACAAGTTCTTTCGAGGATGATCTTTTATTAAAAACACCCCGAACTGACCAGGGGCAAGTCGGTTATCTAACCCGACTGGCAGTTCGGGTAAACGCCCCACCCCACCCCCACCCCAATAAACGTCTTGCAGGAGCATAAGACATACAACTAGTCTCCAGTCCTTGATGCTCACTAGTCACACAACAGCATGGGCATACATATCATCGGTGAAGGTACAACAACTTATACCCATGAGATTGATTTCTCACTACAATCAGCTGACCTGACAAGGGGCTAGTTGGTCACCTAACCCAGCTATGCAGGTCGGTCATCCGCCCCACCCCCCTAAACCTTTCTAAGAGGATCGATTCCACTCATGTTGCAGGCTAACGCATCATTAGTAAGATATGCCCACGCGGCACATCTTACTTTCAGGTGATCATCCAAAACATTATGCTCAACAAAATCAACCATCCATTAGGCTGAGCAACAAAACACATGGACTCACATCTACTTTGATTGGCTTGCACTTGCTTAATCCATGAGATGCGCCAAAAACAGCTCCATGGTTTAGACAAGTGGAAGCCTCTCAAAATTGATGATCACTACCATACATGGAATGTCAGCTCCCTGCAGCTGTTGGCAAGTCGACCGTACAAATGATTAGGATGATCCAACGCCTTCCCTATCCCAAAGGGTCCAACACTAAAATATACAGTCAGGACACAGGATGAACTCCACAAAATCAGCCGTCTGACTGACGGCTTCGACATCCACCGTGATGTCGATCGCACCCACCGTCTGACCGACGAGCTGACATCTACCGCAGTCGACCGCACCCACCGTCTGACCGACGATTCGACATCTACTCAGCCGACCGCACCCAAATTGCCCTGACCGACGATCTTCGACATCCACCGCAGCCGATTGCACCCACCGTCTGATCAGAAGCTTGACATCCACCGCAGTCGATCGCACCCACCGTCTGACCGACGCAGCTGACATCCACCGCAGTCGACCGCACCCAAATTGTCTCGATCGACCCAGCTTGACATCCACATGCAAGCTAATGACACAAGGTCGTCTGACAAACATAGCATGGCACCCAGGACCAGCTGACATACATAGAAGCCTGACTGACCCGGCGTGGCACAAACTCGATGAAGTAGGCGGACGAACACGATCATAGTTCAAGCACTACTCCTTTGGACTAGATCTTAAACTGGGGGACACACCTAGTAGACAGAGTTCAACAGTGCCAAGCGCGTCGTCTAGAGGTTAGCCTGCTATTTTTCATTCAAAATTTGTACGACAAATATGGCTGCATGATTTATGACTATGTCTACGTTTTAGTATAAATTCCAAAGAACAATGCATCTTTAAATTAATGTGTTACTCACTACTTTGAGCTACTTTACTCATGTACGATAATTTCAGTCGAATAATTATATATGTAAGATTATGTTTATTACGACTATCATACAAGTTCAAGTATGAGACATAAACGTCCCATAGCCTACGCGGCTCGAGACATCCCAGGAACAACCCAAAATAAATTCCAAGGCCACAAAAAGCTTGCAGAACCGATCCAACCCTACAAGGGTAATATAAACAACAATGTTCAAATACGAATAACAATAAGTACTGGGAAGTCAAATCCGGCGACATACAACATAAACGACAAAAGAAATAACTCATAGGACAACAACACCCAGAGTTTCGCCATCCAACATGAAACTACTAAGTGGTACCAGCTCCATCAACATACTCCTCCGAGCAATCATCAGACTGACCCGGAAACTTCACCCCATGCTCAGTCAGATACATTTCACACATCGTGACCCTCTCTTGATAATAACTTCCGAGCTCCCCCTACCTATGGCCTTCAAACAGAATGCCCGCTCATTCAAGATCAATTGATGGTCTTCATTCTGCTTGACCGCATGAAGTTCTCGCCTTCAAATTTCTCCTTAATAGCGAAACCGCCCATCTCGAGCTTAGCGGCTTTAGCACTAATCTCAAAATGTACCAAAATTCTTTCGACCTTAGCTAACTCTTCAAGTGCTTCATTCTCGCTTCGCAATAACGTAACGCTTCACCTCAAGTCGAACCTTCTCCTCCCAAGTACCGCAATGTAGTGCTCACCGATCCGATGCTTCCTCGTAATAGAAGCTAACTCCGCCCATCACCGCAGACGCCCATGTACCCTATAGCGCCAAGGCCTACAAGGCGTAAATCAATAATTCACACTTTGATCTAAGCACATAAACTATAGAGAGAAATGCTAGAGGGTGGCGGAGACTACCTCGACAATTTGGTCGAGAGCATAATCCAAAGGAGTCACCCGCTCTCACCAAATTGATCAAGGTTACCCATCGTTAACACCTTCCGTAACTCAAAGTTAGTGCACCAAATTCACAAGAGAGAGTAGCTCCATCAACCTCAAAGTCGACAATGATGAAGGATCACACCCACTTCTCCACGCTACCATAGATGGTGAGCTCACACCGCCAAATGTGGAGGGAATGTATAGTTCGCAAGACTATGAAGCTCCAACCGGCCGCTCGCGTAACATCCGCCACGTCACGCCTCAAGATTGAAGGCATCCTCCACAAAGATTCAACGAAGTTATTAGTCGATCATTAGAAGATCGCCTCGACTCTAAGAGTTCAAACCTCGCTTTTCAGATACCGCCCAACAAGTCATCCACTTTCTCAATCGAGCTGACCGGATTCGCTATATTCATCGCTTCGCCATTCGACAAAGATACTCATCTCCATTTCGTCTCAGACGTGAGATGAAAGAAAAGCATCGTGAGCCGCTTATCTCAAAACGCATCCTATCGATACGACTAATCTAAGGATGTCATTTCCAAATGATCGATAACGACGCCACATGCCGCACGCCTTCAACGTAGTCTGCTCAAGAGGTGGTCGATCGATCCGTCATACTAGAAGCATTTCTTATCGTCAACCACCACGCCCTCCTATCTAGCATATCCTTCCTCGCACGGTCATCAGAAGAAAGTGTTTAAAGTTCAATCCAATATGAAAAGTGCAAATAAGAGGTAAAACGATCACACTAAATAGCAAAGAGTCGAACTTACCAAAAGGCTTCCACGATATCGAACCTCCAAGTCTGGCTTACCAAACACGTGTTTCACCGCCACCAGAAATACCTTTCCTTCCAAGTCGATTTATCGGATGCGCCAATACATGCATCGAAATGCCGACACTGCCTCGAGTCGGCTCTGAACCCGACCTTTATCCGACGAGACTTCCTTCATCGGTAAAATGGCGTAAGGTGTCGACAGACATCCGAACATTCACGAACTCGCCAACACCGTGATTCCAAGAATAACCCGCCAAGCATCAGTATCACCGACTGTGCAACCTGGAGATAGCTAAGCACGCCACCACAAACTCGGGGATGGGAGTCTGAGCCCCATCTCAAGGCAACTTCATACAAGGCATCATCCCCGGATGTCCTAATCGCCTGCCCGCCAAGGAGTCGAGACCCAAGACTCTCGGTATTCCATAGAGATCCTCATGTGACAAATTACCACTAGAACCGAGGCCACGCCACCGGATAAGATGCCAGAGTCAATTTATAGAGGACAAAGACCCGCCATGTAAATCCTGGCCGTCAACCCCAGTCGACCGAGAATACACAATCAACTGGCTCGGGTGCCCTTCCATGATCCACCTGTGTCAAGTTCAAACAAGAAAGCCTTACCCAAAAATCCATGAAAGGCATCAACCCGGTGTAACATAAAAAATACAAGTTTACGAGACGCAGAGACCTCAATCAAGACACTTCCACTAAAATTGATTCCTAGCATGTAAAACACATTATCCATCAACTAAATCCACCCAAATAATATCAATATACATGCCAAGCAAGCTATCAACCTAGCTAGTTCTACAACAATCAATCAATATATCCATTTGCAAACAAAGCATTACAACATGAATATTTCCAAAGAGCAAGACTAAAATATCCATAGACATCCATTCACAAAATGGTATAACGCCACAAAATTCTATATCCAATCGATTTCACCAAACACCGGTCGATACAAAAAGCAACATGCATATGTCTCTACGACACCACTTCAAAGCAAACAGGATCCACCAATACGAATTACGACAAATCAAATCCTACAGGCACAAAACCAAACATAGATTCAAAAATTTCATGCGAACCCCATGGACAAAATTAACCCTACATGAACCGTCTATCCAAAGTGCGGGTAACAATTCCAAATACATGACTCACTGTATAATATATTTCTTATACAACCACAATTCAAGGAATTGACAAAGGTCAAAAATGCAGTAGCCAAAGTATACCATATGATTTCTAAAAATGCTGACCGGAATGGAAGCGGAATTATTTATTCCTCTACTATGGCTTTAGTCCTTCGATCATTATAATTCATCCAATTAGCATATCCAATTAGCATACAACCCAACTTATATCCAAACAAAAAATAATAATAAGCAGAGACGTACAAAAATAAAATCCAACAGGGATAGTCTCTACTTGAGATCCAGCAAAAAAAAAAAAAAAAAAGATGAATGAACAGTGAAACGGGAAAGAAAGGCAAGCTCACCGGAATCCTCCTCTTCCAAAATCGAGTACACACAACCTGAATTCTGCACTCCCTTTCTCTGCCCGCACAAGCACCCCCCTTCGCTGTCTCTCTCCCGCAGCTTCATCTCCTCCTTCTTCACCGGAAAACACCCAGTCGGTCGCTCTCTCCACTAGCGACCTGGAAGCCTTCACCGGACAGAATAAAACGGAAAAGAAGAGAGAAAGGGGCGAAATCGTTTCACACCAAGAAACCCTTAGCTGCACACATATCCGCTCCTCCCTTCAACAATGCCGCCATCTTCAATCGATCTTCCTCTCTCCAGCCTAATGTATCCCCCACACGTCTCACACTTGAAAAAAAAAAAATGATGAATGAACAGTGAAACGGGAAAGAAAGGCAAGCTCCCCGGAATCCTCCTCTTCCAAAATCGAGTACACACAACCTGAATTCTGCACTCCCTTTCTCTGCCCGCACAAGCACCCCCCTTCGCCGTCTCTCTCCCGCAGCTTCCTCTCCTCCTTCTTCACCGGAAAACACCCAGTCGGTCGCTCTCTCCACTAGCGACCTGGAAGCCTTCACCGGACAGAATAAAACGGAAAAGAAGAGAGAAAGGGGCGAAATCGTTTCACACCAAGAAACCCTTAGCTGCACACATATCCGCTCCTCCCTTCAACAATGCTGCCATCTTCAATCGATCTTCCTCTCTCCAGCCCAATGTATCCCCCACACGTCTCACACTTGGTAATATACGGATCAGATTGATTCTATGGAGGGACGAAGTAGAAAGACAGTAGATTTTTGTTTTTGGGCCCGAATTAGCAGTGAGAACGGAGGAAAAGAAGAGAAGTGATTGAGCTGCTTGTATGGCTTGTTGAAATCTTTGAGACACAATTTCAAATGTCGACCCAAATTGAATAATGATAAAATGGTATAAGCCAAAATCTTATCCATATCAAAGAGTTACTAGTACTCAAATCCGGGCAAGGTGTCTACTTTCGGGCAAGGCGTCCACTTTCGGGCAAGGCAACTCATTCCGGGCAAGTCATCCTCTGATTCGGGCAAGGTAGACATTAATTAAAGATACGACCTCCCAATTCGGTAAGTCACACTTCAAGTCGCAAGTGTTTATACTTCATTTCGCAAGGTAACTCATTTCTAGCAAGTTGCCCACCTTGAAATTTTCTCAAGACATGTTTCATTTCGCTGCATTTGACTAAGTCGTCCGCCTTGAAATTTTATGTCAGCAAGTTTCCATCTTGCTAGACAGACTTCATTGTCCACCTTGAAATTTTCTGTCAGCAAGTTTCCACCTTGCTAGACGGACTAAGTAGTCCACCTTGAAATTTTCTGTCAGCAAGTTTCCACCTTGCTAGATGGACTATGTTGCCCACCTTGAAATTTTCTGTCGGCAAGTTTCCACCTTGCTAGACGGACTAAGTTGTCCACCTTGAAATTTTCTGTCAGCAAGTTTCCATCTTGCTAGATATATAGACTAAGTCGTCCACCTTGAAATTTTATGTCAGCAAGTTTCCACCTTGCTAGACGGACTAAGTTGCCCATCTCGAAATTTTCTGTCAGAAAGTTTCCACCTTGCTAGACGAACCAAGATGTCCACCTTGAAATTTTCTGTCAGCAAATTTCCATCTTGCTAGATAGACTAAACTGCCCATCTCGAAAATTTCAATCCAGAACCCATCATGCTAGGTCGATTTTTACAATCGAGAACACCAAGAAGCTTCGCCTCGCTAAGTTAACGCCTCTTGCTCTAACGAGCTAACAACATGATCACTACGAGTGAAGTCCATCTTTCTGATCAATCCATCTCCCTACCAATAAGCTTACCATTCGTTATCCCGATATACTTACGAGGTAATTGATACCTTTGATGAAGCAAAATATCATTCGCCATGATCCGCGCCAGATCACTCTTTTCAATATAAATTTCTACTCTCCAACTCAAACACTCGACTCAAGAGTGGGGACAAATCAGATTGGCCAAAATTCGCCTAGTCAACTAGACTAATGGATCGCCCATCAAGGCTACGCCCAACCCACAATCCATTAATGAGTCCGCTCGACTTCATACGTGAGTCGACTCAAAGGTCGGTTAGCAAGCCCACCTAGCGGAATCATCCGTCTGTACCAATCGGGCCAGATGCTACCGACTAGCTCACTTGACCTTGCTAACCTTCCAATCGTCGACAAGCTAGCTAGCTCACCTAGCCCGCCTGACCGCATGATCGACTACAACAAGACCGACTAATGACTAACCAACTCCAGTAGCTTGATGGACTTGGTCAGTCAGTAAGCAACCGACTTACGACCACTCTCCTAACTACTTGAGACACAGTCCAACCCGTTCCAACGACCTCCCCGAAATTAGCGGGCAGACTCCAACGATGGGTGGGCTATATAGAGAAGGCTGAGGAGATGTAGAGGACCATCACATGCTAACTGCAACAAACCCTAGCAATCAATCTCTCACGCCTCCATCTCTCTCAAGCTCTCTGATCAACATCAGCCGTCACCCATCATCATCCACTTTCACTCATCACCACCCATCATCAACCTTCAATCTTCCGCCGTCATCCATCTCTGTCAGACAACTGCTAGCTACCTCTTTCCCGTAAGGTCAGCTAGCCCACCATCGGTGTTCGTTTGCCACGTAGCCGAACCGACTCGATCAACAGGATAAGTCGACGCTTGCCACCATCTCTCCCTCTCTATCTCTTTCATTTGATTACTCCTTCTATCAGTCATCTAACTTGAGCGTCGGAGTCCCTTCGGTCGGCACCACACCGGTGTCACCTCGGAATCTCACGTCTCGTTGCCATCAAGCTTTGCAGTCAGTTTGCCCCCCAATCTCTAACCCTAATTTTGATTGTAGATTTCTGAGCGTCTACATAGACACACACAAAAAAATAAAAAAAAATCAAAAGGCAACAATAAACACATCACTTTTATGCTGCCAGTGTTGATTGTGATGTTGAGTCAACACTGGTTTCAACATCGAAGATCACAAAGAGCACAAATCAAGAGATCTCCTAAGACTGAAGAATCTCTCACAATCTAATGGCTTGGTAAAAATATCTGCAAGTTGATTGGTCAGATCTATGTGTCAGATGTCTATTACTTGATTGACCATATCCTTAAGAAAATAATGCCTAATGTCTATGTGTTTCGTATGGAGTGAAAACAGTTCTTAAAATTATTTATGGCACTAAGGTTATCAGTAACATCAACAAGGTATCACATTGAAGACCAAAGTCATGCAAAGATAGTTTTCACCCATATCAATCGAGTAACACAACTCCCGATGTTACATGTTCAGATTCAACATGTGAGAGTGACACATTGTTCTGTTTCTTGCAATACCATGATATTAAATTAGAATCAAGATAAAAGCAACCTCCACTAGTGTATTTTCTATCATCTAGAACACCAAATTAATCGTAATCACTAAATCCCACTAGATTAGTGTTCAGATTACATGCATACCATAATCTAAGATTAGCTCTTGATATATATATGAAAAATCTTTAAGAACAATCGTGTGGGATTTTAGGGTTAGATCGACACTGCACAAACACACATAAAGCATGATGTCGTATGTCGTTGATAGATAAAGAAGGTCGTGAGTTATTGTTCGCATAATGTCAATAACATCATCTCCAACTTCGATTCTGCTGAGCATAAGACCATTAGCCATAGGAGTGCTGGGTTCGCCTCTCATGCTCATCTCGTGGGTACCGTCAGATGGAATTTCTGCCTGTGATGTTGAGCTCAAAGTTGTGTCATCATTGCCAAGATTGATAATTTCTCCTTGTACACCAAATTGAGTTCTCGGTTTAGACACCTTTTCGTGTTCAAGACGCTTTCTCGTGAGTAGTATTCAGAATCTGCTCAAGACTGCAACAACCTGCTTATTCCTGCATGGTTTTCCGGATAGAGACATCAAGAGACAGCTAAAATGCAATGTTGATGTCAATGTCGACTCAACATTGCTTTCATTCATCGGGCCATTTCTTCCCAAAGGATAACTGCAGATAGATCAACTGAACCATGTAGACACAAAACATTAGTAGAAACTGATTCCTCAGGGTTAGTCCAGAAAAGTGTTTCACAGTTTTGAGAATCATCAAAGTCGAAAAAGACTTCTTTTGTCAATGTTGGACCATCAATGTTGGACCAACATTGTTTCTCAACTTTGTTCAGAACACCAGATAGGGCTTTGGCATGAACTTCTGGATCATCATCTTCCTGTTCGTCATCTGAAACATCCATTGTAGTAGTACCAAATCTAGACACCAGTAGTTAGGTGGCTGGCTCTGATGCCACTTGTTAGAACATAGGATCCCGGATTGGTACTCGAAACAAGATCAATAGACAATGTTGCCAACATTGTTGTTCAACGATGTCTTCAACACAACAAACATATGGCAACGGATGAATATGAATGAAACTTCTATTACCAAGCCAACATATATAAATATGTTGGCCGCGCCTTTAGGCAAAATATCTACTGACAGGAAAAGTAGATCTAATCAAGTGGGTTTAATACAATCACAGATGATTGATTAAACAACCAAAACTAGCCCTAGAAGAACTAACGGTAAAAGCTATTCTAGGTCGATGGTTGAAAGTGTTATTCCAACAATGAATACTCTTAGACAAACTCTAAAGCTAGCAGAAAACAAGAAGCCTAAACTCTTTAATAAAATCTTGATTGATCATCAAAAAGGCTCGTTCATTGCTCGGCTAAATCCTTGTACATATACTTGAGATATCGACAGCTCCCATCCAAGTCGAAAGGTAATAGGATCTCAGCAAAGGCAATTTTCTTTGTCTTGTTTTCTTCAATATTCAGCTAGAAGGAAATTCCCATATTAGTGTCTTCAACAATATATTTCCTTCTTGCTTTCTTCAACAATCTTCTTGAAAGATTCTCTCTTTAATTCAGATTCTTCTTGCAACTATGTTCTTCTGTACATATGTGATGATCCGGATCTCAAAGGAAGAAACTAACGTTGTTTCTCAGATTCGTCGGTCGGAAAATCTTTCCAAGATTATCTCTAGAGAATCTTTTATTTCCTTCTTTCTTTCAAGGTGCCCATAACTTGTCAAACTCTTTCCTTATTTTTAGATTGCATTCCTTATGTCCAAAGCAACTCAAACTCTTTCCTTATTCCTGCAGAAATTCGAATTGATTGCTTCCAGTCCAAGTCATCAGTCCAATTGGCCTGCTTGTTTCTATGTTGTCTGCTATTGTCTGTAATGTTGTTCCAACATTATATCGGCACTATTTCGCAATGTTGCACAACATTGAAATCCTGCAGTTCACAAACAACAACAACAAACATAAACATTGAACTGAATCATGAAAGATAAGATTATCTAATCAAGTGCAACTTGCACTTTCATATACTCTATAAGCTTTTCTATTCATAGAATAACCAAGAAACACACCTTCATCTGCCTTTGGTTGAAATGTTCTTAGATACTCCTTTCCATTGTTAAGAACAAAACATCTACAACCAAATACTTTCAGATGTTTGATATTAGGGGGTCTACCAACCAAGAGTTCATAAGGGGTCTTGTCATGGTGTTTGTTTATCAAACATCTGTTCTGAGTGTAGCATGTCAGTTTACGCTTCAACCCAATAAACTTCACTTATTTCAAAGGTCGCCTAGCATTGTCCTTACGCTTCTTTAAGGGTTCTATTTTTCCTTCGTAAACACCATTTTGTTGTGGTGTTCTCACAGAGGAAAGTTGGTGTTGTATACCTTGTCGTTATAAACTCCTTTATGTAATCGGTCGACAAACTCAAGACCATGGTCTATTCTCGATCATAGTATACCTTGTCATTTTTCATGACTTCAAGCTTATTCAAAGAAGTTTGGTATCTCCACCCTAGCATCGATTTGTGTTGCGTAAAGACAACCCAAGTGAATCTTGAGAAGTCATCTACAACAACCAGACCATACTTCTTTCCTGCATAACTAGTTACAGATGATTCAAAAAGATCCATGTGTAATAGTTGCAGCGGTCTAACACTAGAGTGTCTGGTTTTGGACTTGAAAGAGATCTTGGATTGTTTCCTGTTGGTCCAGAAAACGGCAAAGTAAAAGACTAGAGGGGGGGGGGGTGAATAGTCTTTTAAAATTTTTTGTCGATAACAACTATTTCTCGATATATCAATAGATATCCGATACTTAGAATCAGAAAGGAAGACTTAATAAAGATAAGTGCGTAAACTTAATATGTGTGTGTGTTTGAAATGTAAATACATAAACGTAAATAACACAAAGAAGTATAGTGGTATCCGGAGGTGGTGTAATCGTCAACTAATCCACTTCGGTCTATCGAGACCTAGAATTCACTAGAATGTATAATTGAGTTCTCCTTACAATAATCCTATTCTAAGATTCTTAACAATCGTTCCCAACCAAATGTTCCCCGAGTTGTTCCCGCTTTCACAAACAAGTACTTCCTATACTCGTAAACCTTCGAGTTATTCCTAGCTTCCCAAGCTAAGTACTTCCTATACTCAATAACCTTGAGTTATTCCTTAGTTTCCCAAATCAAGTACTTCCTATACTCCAGAACCTTGGAGTTATTCCCATTTTTCAAACTAAGTACTTCCGCATCCACGCCAGCTTATGGTGTTGGTTTTGGTTCGAGTTGTCGATGAGCGCCTTAATAACTTTTCGCTTAATCGATATCTCTCGGAACTGTTACTTAATACACTTTACAAACAGATGGTATCTTGTTCGATTTCGACCTAAGTCTTATGATATCTGCTCAAGAGAATGAATCTCAGATATTTGATCTTTTGATTCAACTCCTTCACAGATAGCTTTGCTTGTTTAGGATCAGGACACTTAGAACTTCAATGTTTACTCAAGATCAAAAGCTTTGGTCGCAACAGAAAGCTTTGTGAGTAAGTAAGTTGCTTTGAGAGAGTAAGACGTTCAACGTTTTCAAGTTATGTCGTGTGTCTAAGGTTCCGTGTGTTCTCTCAAGTAGTCTAAGTGTTGATATTTATAGATGAATTTGAGTACCGTTTGAATAGTATCCGTTAGGCTCAAATTCGAACTATCGATATCTGTGTATAGTAAGAAAGGTGTTTGTCTTCTTCGGTCGCCGCTGCTTTTATTCGCATATCTCTCTTCGCATTAAATGCATTGTACTATACTTTTGTCTCAGAAGGTCAACGGAACTATGCTTTGTATCAGAGACTAGTGATATCTGATTCTTTGCACGTCCTTATCTTTAATCTTTAGATACCACTTGTATTTATTGAAACAACTTTGTTTGCAATATATATGTTCCTTTTTCAGAAACGTGGTTAATGCTCAAGGTATCTGAGAATAGATATCTGTGGACACTTTCCTTGTTTTCAGATATGTCTCTTATTTCTCGATATCTCTCAGGGTACGCTTTGTTTGAAACTATTCGTGTCTTCAAGATATCCGCTAAGATATCCGAACAATGATTCAATAATCTTGTGCGCTTTTCTTCAAGTCTTCAATGTCATGAGCTTCACTGGATGTCTTCTTCGGTCTTCTTCATAAAATAAAATTACATTTTGAGACCTAACATCCTATACAAGATTAGCTAGACTATCATACTTAGCGGGTTTCCTCTTTACAAAGGTTCAAGTGAACCAAGAGTACTAATCACCTTTCTGAGACTAAGATAAGTCATCATGTTGCTGATCAAAACTAAATAGATATTCTTTACAAAATATCTTACAAAAAAATCCTAACAAATTTCTCAAGAAATTTCCCAACAAATTTCCCCCTTTTTGATCAGTCAACGATGACTATCTTTACCCATTACAAATCTGGATGAGGAAACAATCCACCACTTAATCATTTCTTATGATCTTTCAATTCATATAGTTAAGTGCAGAAAGTAAACATCAACCAAATCACAAGGTGTGATCTTTGATGACAAGTTATCTTTTATAGAATACTATCTGAGAGTAAGTTCTTCAGATAAGTTACAAATAAAGATTACACATAACTTCAATACATGATACAGTTAAGCTCAGTCAGCAAAAATACAAAAACTACATAGTAAATTAGGACAACAGGAGTTTTTTTTTTTTTTTTTTTTTTTTTTTTTTTTAACCAAGCTCCAAGTAAACATCCTAATAGACTAGTCTTCAATCTTCAAGTCTTCAACAGTATTTCTATGGATCAGTCTGCAAATTTCCTATCTCCAAACCTTTTGATGTCATCAGAATAATCATAGAGAAGAGTTCTGACGAGCATCTCGTGTCTCCGCAAATCCACGACCTCTTCAGGTTTTGGTAGGATTTTTCTTGACAAAATGTTTGACCCATAGGTACTTTCCCCACTTCCAGGCATGCTCTATTCTGATATCTGAAAGCTTGAAGTATTCGTAGATAATCTTCAGATATCTGATGTCACCCTTGTATTGATCTTCCGCCGATAGAACGATTCATGTGGTTCCACAAATGAAGTCTTGGTCTTGTGCTGCTCGTTGATATTCGTAATTTTGTGCACATCATCCGCTTTCCATATGGACAATCATCGAGAGGTCCTTCTTCACGGCTTCGCCTTCGACAACTTCAAAATCCAACCATGCTTTGATGTGATGTGTTGATCAAGGTAGGTTTATCCTTTCTCCATGCCATAAGTTGTTTATGGATCGGTTCGAAATCTTGAATTTACTAATAGATGCTTAAGTTCCGTAATCCAATAGCCATTTTTCTCGATTGATGCACCAGAGATGAGAGGAATCATCACATACTTCACATACTCTATTTCGCTTCTTCCGCCCGAGTGGAAGTCGACTTTGTCTTTCTCAGCTCTCACCGCTCCTTCTCCGCCTTGAATTCTCTTTGGGGTTGTTGTTGAAGAACCACCACCGGATAGACTTGGTATTTCCAAAGGGTGTTTTAGCTACTAGTGGCTTTGGCACTATGGGCTCGCCAGCTTTTCAATTTTCATTTTTTCGTGAAGAGGAGCTTCATCTTCATCGCTTCTCATCATCATCAAGATTATATCTTGTGAGAGTTTTACAGCCTTCTTCATTGCCCAGGGACTTGATTTGACCTTCTTCTTCTTCTTCTTCTTCTTCTTCTTCTTCTTCTTCTTCTTCTTCTTCTTCTTCTTCTTCTTCTTCAGATTCATCAATCCTCTAACTTGTCTTCTCCTTGGAGCCTCGGTACTCCTTGGAGGTTTCTACGTGGCCCTTGTTACCATTTCGTTCCTTCAAGAGGGTTTCGGGAAGCAAGGCTAGAGGAGGGTTTATCGATTCGAGTGGTGGGAAGTTTTTCTTCTTCCTTCAACCGCACTACTCCAGATTTCTTCGTGTTTTCTTCTCCTTCGCCATTCCCCGACTTTGAGGTCCAGATTTGTACTTTCTTTCCCTTAGTCATTGTCATGACTCCTCATAAAGGAATCGAGAGAGAGTCAAAATGCCATCAGATAATTATAGGTGACCAACTTCAAGTCTGGTTTGAGCTCGATTTTGCTTGATAAGTCCATTGTCCTTATCTGAGCTCCGCCAATGGGCCTAGGATGGCATCCGCTTCCCAAAGAAGGTAACTTGCCTCTTGGAAAGCTTTTTCAGCTAAAGACACATCATCGTCCCTTATCATTCCTGCATCTTTCCGAGCAATGACTATGCTAGTTGTTCTCGAGTGATGAGCTCAAAGGAACTTTCTCATTTCAGAGGGATCGAGGCAATTACTTCCTTGTTCAAAGGAAGACATCTCCTTGTTCGTGAGTAGCCAAGATTGCACTGCTCATGTATTCATGGGAGTGGACGTCATGGCGGGGCTCGCTTAGGCTTTCAATTTTCCTTTTCTCGTGAAGAGGAGCTTCATCTTCATCGCTTCTCATCATCATCAAGATTAGATCTTGTGAGAGTTTTACTCTTCTTCATCGCCTGTGGACTTGATGTGACCTTCTTCTTCTTCCTCTTCGTAAGATTCATCAATCCTCTAACTTGTCTTCTCCTTGGAGCCTTGGTACTCCTTGGAGGTTTCTGTGCCATGGCCCTTGTTACCATTTTGGTTCCTTCAGTAGGTTTCTGGGAAGCAACTAGGCTAGAGGAGGGTTCATTGATTCTGAGTGGTGGCTGGGAAGTTTTTCTTCTTCCTTTCTGAACCGCACCAGCTCCAGATTTCTTCGTGTTTTCTTCTCCTTCTTCCCATTCCCCCTGACTTTGAGGTCCAGATTTGTACTTTCTTTCCCCCTTAGTCATTGTTGGCTGACTCAGTCTCATAAAGGAATCTGAGAGAGAGTCAAAATGCCATTGTAGATAATTATAGGCAGTGACCAACTTCTGAAGTTCGGCTTTGAGCTCCTGATTTTGCTTGATAAGTCTATTGTCCTTATCAGTGAGCTCTGCCAATGGGCCTAGGATGGCATCCGCTTCAAAGAAGTAACTTGCCTCTTGGAAAGCTTTTTCAGCTAAAGACACATCATCGTCCCTTATCATTCCCAGATCTTTCTGAGCAATGACTATGCTAGTTGTTCTCTGAGTGATGAGCTCAGTGAACTTTCTCATTTCAGAGGGGACTAAGGCAATTACTTCCTTGTTCTGTGAAGACATCTCCTTGTTCAGAGTAGCCAAGATTGCAATTGCTCATGTATTCACGGGAGGACGTCATGGCGCTTTGTTGAATATTGTAGGAGCAATCAACTTCCTTTTCAAGTGAGAAACCGCTAAATGTTCATGGCGGTGCTCGCAAGTCTTGTCTTCTTCATCATCCGAGTGATTAGCCCAAAGGATCTTCATCCTCGACATTTTCATCGATCATCGAGTCCAAAGAACCATCTCGTAGATTGGTTTCTTTCCTTTCGGGAGGAGGATGGTACTTCTTCAAGATGATGCAGCCTTAGCATCATGCTTCGACTTCGATACTTCTTCAAGATCGAGTTCTTTGGTGATCTCTTGCGCAGCATCCCGTAGCTCTTTAACCTCAGAGTAAGCAATCATTTCTTCTAAGTATAGATCTTGTAGTTGATCAATCTTATCTCTGGATTTAGCTATTTGATCTTCCAGTTGAAGATGGAGCTGTTGTTCTTCTTCCAATAGTTGTCTGAGTTGAGCAGATCTGGTTTAAGTGTTTAGTATTTTCTGATTTGTTTCTTCAGAAAGCTCAACTACTTGTTCAGTAGTAACTGCGTGTTGGTTAGAAGATGGATGAGTAGATTTCTGAGGTGATGAAGACGGAGATTTCTGTGAAGTCTTCTCTTGCTTTTCAGAAATGAGGCATTGTTTCTCGTGAAATTCCTCCGGCCCTCGTGGGGCATCATCATCATCCTTTTTGTCATTATCATCCTTTTGGTGATGGTCAGTGGGAGGTTCATTAAAGTAATTTTCATTCATTTCTTCCTCCTCATCATCTTCAGATACAAGATTGATCACTTCTGGGATAGTGATCTTCTGCCCATTAACTTCTTCTTGTTCAGAAGGTATAAACTGCAGGTCTGGGTAGGATCGCTTGAATGCCATCTCGTAATCTTGTTCCGACCATCTCGCTCAAAGGCATGTATCAAACTACGCCACTTCTCCGGAAAAGTCCTGATGTAGTAGAGTCGAATCGTATATTGTTCTAGGGAACATTGCTTGACATGTGTTTCCGTGTCAAGAGCTCGTGCTCGTCGATTGGTTGATCTGTGATTCTCAATATTTCGTAGAGATCGAGCACCTTAACTTCGCCATTTCAAGCATCAATATGCTTTTGCAGGTGTGAGCTTTGAAGAAGTGAAGCAGTCCCTTGTTTCTTTAATGGGAACCCGCCAGATCTGCTTCGAGCCCGAGTACTTGTGCTCAGAGATTTGTTCTATCGAGACAATTGGTGTCTCAGATATCTTGTTGTGAGGTGGAGACTTGGAAGTCGGTCCTCATCAACCTTTCTCGAACCCGAGAGAAATACAATACTTAGGAAATAGTTTGAAAGAATCTATGATAAATATGCTTTTAATGAATTCGATTGAGCTACTTACTTCCTCAAAAGGAAGCTCAGATTCATTTTTCGTAAACTTGTGCGCTTCGGTGTTCTTTCGAGTGATGTTGCCTTGGGGCTTCATCAATTTCCATTGATGCAGGGATGTCGCAACTTTATCCCTTGCATTTCTACTTCAAATAGCCGTAAGTAGAAAGTATCAATATTAGAAGAGATAAAAGATAACCCAAGATGAAGAATACTTGTCACTTGATTGTCATATACCTTCAAGTTTGAAGGCTCATTGATGTGTTCTTCGTAAACCTTGGTCGTTTCGGTTTGTCTCCGCATTTCGCTTTATCTTCTTCTATCTCACTTGAGCTCATAGAAACATTTAACATGAATGAGCACATAAACATTTTTATGAAAAATTAGTTCTCTTTAAGAATCATTTACCGTGGCATGTGCTCGATTTCTCAAGAGTCGAGGTCAAGGGACCTCTTTTTCAAGATCTCGAGGCAAGCTTCACTTCCTCTTGCTTCGTTTCTAACTCAAATTCAGAATAAAGAAATTCTTATGAGGAAACAAGATTTATAAGTATAAATTTTTTCACAAGGTAAGAGTTAAACCAATCATTTACCTGAGCAATTTCAGGCTGATTGGTCTCTGGAACTTGTGACCTTTCTATACATTGGTCGTCTTGTCTCAAAGGCAGCTTTCTTTGTTTGAAGTTTCGGTACTTCACACCTTTCCGAGTATGCAACTCGCTTGCCTCCCGGTTGATCATTCGAGTAGATGTCTCGCTTGATCCTCTCATCGAGTTGGGGAACCCGCCATTTACAGATTTTCTTCAAAGATAATGCTATTGCTGGTAATTCGAAATGGAGTTCATTTACCATTTCATCAACCACTTGTGGCTGATGTGGTTGTTGTGTTTGTGGTTGTTAAATTAAAAATGAAGATACTCATAATATAGTGGTTGTCTGGAAGCAGAAGATTGATCAGTTGAATGTTCTTCCAGATTTTTAGATGTGGCATTTCCATCAGCATCTGCCAGCACTAAAATACCACTTATCAAGGCTTTTTGAAGTTGTGCAAGAGAGACATTCCCTGATGATGTGTTTGCACCAACAACCTTTGCTATAGGTTCAGCAACATGTGGTGTAGGTTCTTCTTCAGATACCTTATCACCAGTTACTTTTTCAGTAACCTTAGCCCTCTTTGTTCTTTCTAGGACTTGAGAGATGACTAGATCATCATCTTCATCGTCAGAGCTCTCATCAGCATTGGGAACTGATTGGTCCATTATTCTTGCGGTTTCTGCAGATGGGGCTTGGTGCTTTTCACCACTCTTGGCAGCATTTATGAGTTCATCAGCAAGGCTTTCTGCATTAGTCGCAACAATTCTGAAAGCACTTTCTCTTGCTGAGTCAATTTGTTCAGTAGTTGATAACTCTTTTGCAGCATTGATGAGTTCATCTGCCATTATCGCCCATCGGCAATGCCCGCAGATATCCGAGAATTGACAACCTTTGGGTGTGTCTTCCGATTTGCCAAAGAAACTTCTTTCTTGAAGTTCTGCTTCGTCGCAACCTTTTCTTCAGATATCTTTTCAGATTTTCGCTTAGACCTTTCCGAGACCCAAAGAACCTTTTTCATCAAATTTGTATACTCATATTTATAGAGTAAGTTATCATTGGCTATTTCACCTCTCTCGAGCTCAATGCCAAGCTTTTCCAAAGAAGTATCATATCTTCGACCATAACCATCGTGGCCTTTCGCTCACTAGTCCTTTGATAATCTTAGGCTCAAGCCTTGAATCTTCTTCACGAATTTCATGAAGGCGCATTTTCCCAGCTTAAAAGGGTTTTCCAATTTTGTCTTGTCGATTCAAAGAAGAACATCATGATCCATCGTTCTTGGCTTATCCGTCAAGACCTCCTTGTAGACCATCAAAGCATCCGTGAAGAATGCAAGCCAAGATATCCTAGTGAACCAACAGATGTCCGGTTGGATGTCAAGAAGTTTGAACTCAAAGGTGTATCCGATTTTTCAAGATCACACACGCCATCGTAAAGTTCTTTAACACCTTCAAGGAGTTCATCATCCTTCGTGTTTATTTCAAAATCCTTTCCAAGATTTTGAACCTCAAACAACTTACGAAAGTTGTTAAGTCCAAAAGGATTTCCTTTCCTCGATCGAGGTTTTGATAGACACTATTTCAAAGGTTTTGTAAACACAGAAATAATCTCGAGTTGTTGTAAAATTCCAACACATCGAAAGTGATGAAATTCCACTTGCGAAAGCGATAGAAAACCTTGATTTGTGCCTTTTTCAAGCATGTCAAGAATCGATTTTCCGCTTGGTTTCTATTGCATAGAGAGGTATTCTCAACCATGGCACCACCCCAAATCATTCTGCGTGACTTGAAGTCCAATGGTCGATTAAAACTCCTACTAGTCGATTGTTCACAATAATCAACTCGTGCTTGCTTTTCAGCATCAAAGGAGGTTTGGGATTTCGTGTTGAAGTGTTCTTGGAGGCCATCTCTTTATATAGTGTAGGAATTGAAATTGGTGTTTGAAAGAGATTTGATTCAAGAATTTTGCGTAAAAACTTAATCTTGATTTGCAGAGATTGTAGAGGGTTTGCAGAGAATCAAGAGAAGGATTTGCTATTTTTGTAAGATGAAATTTTGATTAGGCAAAAGTGATTTCATTTGCCAAAATCCTATATATATAGCTTTAATCCCAATGCATAAATACATACAAATTGATTTTGTGTGTACGATTCCGTGATTTGCAAACAAAGTGAGAAAAAGCTAGTTCGCATTAAATGCTTAGTGGGCCATGTCCTAATTTCAAATTCACTATTTATCGTGGAATTAATTTCCACCAGATAGATCAATCGATTAACTTCATCAAGGGTCACCATTGTTTTTCAAAGAATGATCACAATCAACAAGTGTAATTGTGCCCATTTAATGAATTTTGGCGACTTGCTATCCTAAACACAATTGTATGACCAAGGACACTGCTCTCTTATAGAGTGATTTATATCCAGTTCCAAATTTCGTAGATCTTAAGCTATCTTTTGCTCTTTAGCCTTTCGACTTTTGATACCTGCTCCATTTCTCTTTTCTTTCTCGATACCCGCCCAGATACCTCTTCTCCGGATGCCTGCTCCAGATACTCTTCTCCGGATGCCTGCTCTGCACATCCGAACTTTTTCGCTCATTGGTAGTTCCATTAGTCCAAGACTATGTCTTAAGGCCAAGAATCTACTTTCTTGTAGTGGCTTAGTGAAGATATCTGCAAGTTGGTCTTTAGTGCCAATCTTGAGTATCTCTATATCGCCTTTTCAACATGGTCTCCATGAAGTGATGTCTAACATCAATGTGCTTGTTCTCGCATGAAATTTAGGATTCGTGTAATCGCATAATAGCACTTGTGTTATCACGTAAATGGGAGTTTTCTTCTCATCGAGTCCATAGTCTTCGAGTTGTTGTTGTATCCACGTAATTTGTGTTGCACAACAACCAAAGAATATACTCAAATTTCCGTGGTAGAAGTTGCAATTGAGTTTTGCTTCTTGCTAAACCATGAGATAAGTCTAGTACCCGTAAACCCATGTTCCCGAAATGCTTCCTATCAAGCAATGATCCAAAGATAATCAGTCATTCGAGTACCCAAATAAACTCAATCCACTTTCTTTAGGATACCACAATCCTACATCTATCGACCTTTTACATACCTTAATATTTTCATAGCAATGTTGTAGTGTGTTTGCATTGGATTTGTCTGAAATCTAGCACATACTCCAACGGCATATTGAATATCAGGTCTACTTGCAGTGAGGTAAAGTAGTGAACCTATCAATTTCCTATACTTATGTTCTTCAACACTCTTATCTGATTCAGTATAGGTCATTTTGGTTCCAATGCTCATAGGTATCTTAGCATTCTTTCGTAAGGCTTAAGATTGAATTTTGTGAGCATATTTTGCATACTTTGTCCATTTAATGAATATTCCATCATTGAGTTGCTTGACTTGCAATCCTAGGAAATAATTCATTTCTCCCATCATGCTCATCTCAAACTTGCTTTTCATGAGATTTGAAAAGTCATTACAAAGTTTCTTATCCTTAGATCCAAATATGATGTGATCAACATATACTTGAACTAAGAGTAGTTTCCCATCATGATTTAAGGTAAATAAAGTTTTATCAACTTCACCTTTCTTGAAACCATTTTCCAGAAGGTACTTGGCCAAAGTGTCATACCATGCTCTTGGAGCCTGTTTCAGTCCATACAGAGCTTTCTGTAGTTTATAGACCATTCTACTTTCTGAGGAAACTTCAAAGCCAGGTGGTTGCTCAACATAAACTTCTTCTGCATGTTCTCCGTTTAAGAATGCACTTTTGACATCCATCTGATAAACTTTGAAATCTTTATGAGTCTAATGGCTAGAAAGAGTCTTATTGCATCCAACTGCAATCGTGCATATGACTCGTCAAAATCTAAGCCTTCACCGGTAAATCCTCGCAACCAATCTTGCTTTGTTTCAAGTTATTTCACCAGATTCATTCATCTTGTTTCGAAAACCCATTTAGTTCCAATCACGCATATTCCTTCTATAAATGGAACTAGTTTCAGACTTTGTTTCTCTCAAATTGATCCAACTCTTCTTGCATTGCGTAGATCCGCCTTGGTCTTCTAATGCTTCTTCTATATTTTTAGTTCAATATTCGAGATGAAACATCCAAAGAGAGATTTAGCATTTTCACCATCGCCTCCTAGTCCTAACACCGATTAATCGGTCCAATTATATCCTTTGTAGGATGATCTTTGATCCATCTCATCAAAGGTTTAGTGCTAGTAGGATCAATATCCAAGTGATCTGAATGTGAATCACTAAGATTTTGATTTGATACTTTTTCAGTATCTGAGATATCTGACATATGGGAAATGTCATTGATATCTGACACTTTTTCAGTGTTAGAGATATCTGAAACATGCATTTCAGTATTCTTATTTTCAGATACCTCTTTATGATGAAGGTTCTCAAGAATCTGCTCCATTTCCTCGAAAACTCATAGGAAATTCTCATCATGTCATGAGTCATCTTTGTTACTAGTTTTTTCAAGCTTTTCACGCCGTAGTCATCCTCACTTTCCATGATGATGTTTCTCCTCTCTAAGGATTCTTCTTTAGAATCCTCAAGAATAGTTCTTGAACCTTTCCGAGAGTTCATCAATAGGAGGTGTTTTCTTATTTTCATAGAATACAACGTGAATCGATTCTTCAATTTTCTTTGTTCTTTTGTAAACTCGTAAGCTTTGCTTGTGGAATAGCCAAGAAAACACCTTCATCCGCCTTTCGTTGAAATGTTCTCGATAATCTTTCCCATTGTTTAGAACAAAACATCTACAACCAAATACTCTCGATGTTTGATATTAGGGGTCTACCAACCAAGATTTCATAGAGTCCGCCATGGTGTTTGTTTATCAAACATCTGCTCGAGTGTAGCAAGTCGTGTTTACGCCTTCAACCCAATAAATTTCACTTATTTCAAAGGTCGCCTAGCATTGTCCTTGCAGCTTTTCTTTAAGGGTTCCTTTTCTCGCAACACCATTTTGTTGAGGTGTTCTTACAGAGGAAAGTTGGTGTTGTATACCTTGCAGTACAAACTCCTTTATGTAATCGTTGACAAACTCAAGACCATGGTCTGCTCGATTGCAGATATTTGTCATTTTCTCGACTTCAAGCTTTTCAAAGAAGTTTGGTATCTCCACCCTGGCATCAGATTTGTGTTTCAGAAAGACAACCCAAGTGAATCTTGAGAAGTCATCTACAACAACCAGACCATACTTCTTTCCTGCATAACTAGTTAAAGATGATTCAAATAGATCAATATGTAAAAGTTGCAGTGGTCTAACATTAGAGTGTCTGATTTTGGACTTGAAAGAGATCTTAGATTGTTTCCCCATCTGACAGGTAGAACAGATACCATCCTTTCTGAAAGATGTTTTGGGAAGACCAACCACTAACTCTTTCTTGGCAAGTCTATTCAGAGTTTTGAAGTTCAAGTGACTCATTCTTTTGTGCCATAACCAGTGCTTTTCTGTGTGACCAGATTGATTCACCATGAGACATTCTTCAGTTGTGGAAGATTCCCAATCGGCAACATAAAGACTGCCTTTCCGCCGACCAACTAAGACTGTCTGCTTTGACTCATTGTCAATTAGTTTGCAGTATTTAGCTTTGAATTTTATAGTAAAACCCTTGTCTGCAAACTGGCTCATGCTAAATAGATTATATTTCAAATCCTTAACATGTAATACGCCGGATTGTTAAAGTCCCCAATTTGACGCTACAAATCCCGAGAGGGATTTAATTCTCCAACAAACTGATATCCGCTGCAAGCTTTGTAATTAATCGATTTGCTTTGCTCGCCATGTGCTTTCCGCATCCACTATCAAATAGCCATTGTGCTTTGGTCCCGGAGGCATTCTCGCACAACAGAAACAGAGATTAGTTCTCATATCTTTGATGGAACCGCCGTAATTAAAAGTTCTTCCAAAGAGGAATCCATTTTGAATGAATTTCTTTGAAATATGCTTTGTCCGACAGAACGTAAGGAGGAATTCTTTTGAATGAATGTTATCATTAGTAAGAATTATTTTCCTCGTGTTCCTAGTGTGCTCCATATGATGCTTTCAGACACTGTCAGTTTCGAGTTTGCTTTTCAAAGAACTTAGCCTTCCTTGCGATTTCTTCTAGCTCGCATTCAGATTTTCAAAGGGTTTGATTTAACTTCCACTTCGATAATTGCTTTGAGCAATTTAGCTTTCACCATCGTTTCGCTCCTGCTTGTACTCATGAGCAAGTTGTTTTCCGATACCTTTGTAGCCAATACCGCTTCGAGCACTTGAAGCTATCTCGAGATCTTTTCTCAAAGAACTTTGCTAGTCTCTCGTCGATCCAATTTCTTTCCGTAAAAGTGACATGGGAGAATTTGCCACTCGCAATTCTACCTTTTGAGAGACATAGCATCAGGTGTTTACACTTTTCGTTGTTGTGTTTCTTTTCGTAGACGTGCCCAACAGCTTTTGTTTTTGACTTGTTTTACCCACAAAGGTTTAGTCGAATCGCTTTCCTTTATCAACAATCTTTGTCTTTTCACCGATACTATAGATTGCATGGGAACCGCCTTTGCCGAGTACTTACAAATGTTCTTTTCTCCTTACTCTTATTCAGAGTGATAGAACAACTGTCGGTATTCAAATCAAGTCCTTTCTTTTCTCAAGGATCTCTTAAGTAAGATTGTACTTCAAGAAGAGTGTCACTAGCTTTGCATAAGATTGAAAAGATAATTCTTTCTTCGAGTTCCTTGTTTTCCAAAAGAAGATCTTCATAATTCTTTCAGAATCTCAAATCATCGCTTCTTCATGTGACTTTTCGGCCTCAGATATCCGAGCTTTGAGAGATGCATTTTCAGCATTCTTTCTCTCGCATTCTTTAACTAATTGAGAATTTTCCTTTTCAAGAGAATTCTTTTCTTCTTCAAGGTTTTGCTCTATTTCGGATCATTAGAAATTCTTTCATAGATGTCAAGTTCTTTCCCGAGATTTTCTAGATTTTTTATTTCCTCTTCATCACTTTCATAAGTGTAGCAAGAAGTATGTGTTACCTCATCACCATAAGATGCTTTTCTATGTTGAGATGTCCGTCCAATTTCAAAGAACTCCACACATTTCATTCTTCTTGAGGTCAAGTCGATTATATCATGAGTAACTCCACATAATTCGGTGATGGTAAGGTCGAGTCATCTGAATTGTCATCTTCGTAACTGTCTCAACGCCTAGAGCATCCATTGAATTTGATTTTCTTTCTTTCTTCGCTAACAAAGCTCGCTTCTTCTCAAGATTCTTCTATCTTTCTTGTCACTCCTTAGTTTGTCGAGGTGGAAATCCTTCTTGAAGTGGCTGTTTCACAATAGAAACAGTATATCGCTTCCAATTTCGCCTCAATACATGATGCTTTCGAAATGGCTTGTTCAATGAGCTTTGTATATTTTGTAATCGGTGATAGTTTGAGCCTAGATGCTTTTCTTCTCTTCGCTTTTATTCTCTCAATTTCTCGACCGACAAATTTGCTCATTTGCTTTGCAAGAGCATCCTCGCCTCCTCCTTGCTTTTCTTCTTTTCAAGTTCCTCGAGTAACTAGAGCAACATTCGCAACTTTTCAGCTTGTTTGTTCTCTCCGAGTTGTCTCATAGGCAACAAAGAGCAAGATGAGAGAAAGTTCCATCGAGTGATATTCGCATACCTTGGTTAAAATAAAAGAATTTAGTATGCTCTCAACAGGTTAAGACTTCACAATAGTCTTAATCTTCTCGATCGAGAGTATCTATTGCTTTCCCAAGTCGCCATATCACTCATGAGAGTGGTAAACCCAAATCAAGTTCTTCCAGAGTTTCTGGGACCTTGTTTGAAATTTTGAAATTTCAACTTTAGAACTTCGAACTTGTTTTCCTTGGTTTTCTGGCCCGCATGATTTCTTCAATCACTTGCAGTGCAACTTTCGCTGCTTTAGCACCCCACGCTTTACATCAGATGTGCTCCGTGTCGATCCGTGATGATGTTAAGCTTGACCATCCAGACGATTCCTCTCGGCATCTTCCGATGTCCAGAGTTCTTCGGCTTGTACGTAAATAACTCGACCAAGAGATCTTCCACTAGTCGACGATCTGCTTGTAAAGATCCTTCACTTTGATCTTCGCTCTTCCACTCAAACCTCCATGACTTGCTTAACTTGTTGAATGACTATTGGGCCATTCTTTATTACTTCGATCATCTCGCCACTTATGGCTTCAAGGTGGAGCATCATGTTATTTTTCCATTTCTCGTAGTTCTCGGTTTGAGAACAGTGCATCACTCAGAGACATACCGCACACTTAACACACAAATTAAATAGTCCTCAATAGTGGACAAAGTTCCTTCACCTATCCGGGGATCTAGGTTCAAGGTGTATGTCGTGAACCTCCCGCCTGATACCACTTGTTGGTCCAGATAACGCAAAGTAAAAGACTAGAGGGGGTGAATAGTCTTTTAAAACTTTTGTCGATAATAACTATTTCTAAGATATCAATAGATATCCGATACTTAGAATCAGAAAGGAAGACTTAATAAAGATAAGTGCGTAAATGCTTAATATGTGTGTGTGTCAAAATGTAAATACGTAAACGTAAATAACACATCATGTATAGTGGTATCTGGAGGTATGAATCCTCCAACTAATCCACTTCGTCTATCGAGACCTAGAATTCACTAGAACAGATAATTGAGTTCTCCTTACAATAATCCTATTCTAAGATTCTTAACAATTGGTTCCCAACCAAATGTTCCCCTCGAGTTGTTCCCCGCTTTCACAAGTACTTCCTATACTCGTAAACCTTTGAGTTATTCCCAGCTTCCCAAGCTAAGTACTTCCTATACTCAATAACCTCGAGTTATTCCTTAGTTTCCAAAATCAAGTACTTCCTATACCCAGAACCTTGGAGTTATTCCCGATTTTTCAAACTAAGTACTTCAGACTCCACGCCAGCTTATGGTGTTGGTTTTGGTTCGAGTTGTCGATGAGCGCCTTAATAACTTTTCGCTTAATCACATAGCTCGTGAACCAAGTTACTTAATACACTTTACAACGATGGTATCTTGTTCAATTTTACTGACCCAATTCTTATGATATCTGTTCACGATAATGAATCTCAGATAGTTGATCTTTAGATACAACTCCTTCACAGATAGCTTTGATTGTTTAGGATCAGGACACTTAGAACTTCAAAGTTTACTCAAGATCAAAAGCTTTGTCGCAATGTAAAGCTTTAGGAGTAAGTAAGTTGCTTTGAGAGAGTAAGACGCTCAGCCGCTTTCAAGTTATGTCGTGTGTCTAAGGTTCCGTGTTCTCTCAAGCGCCTAAGTGTTGATATTTATAGATGAATTTGAGTACCGCTTGAATAGTATCCGTTAGCTCAAATTCAACTATCGATATCCGTGTATAGTATCAGAGTTTTTGTCTTCTTCTAAGTCGCTGCTTTATTCGCATATCTCCGTTGCCGCATTAAATGCATTGTACTATACTTTTGTCCTGTAGTGTCAACGGAACTATACTTTGTATCAGAGACTAGTGTTATCTGATTCTTTGCACGTCCTTATCTTTAATATTCAGATACCACTTGTATTTATTGAAACAACTTTGTTTGCAATATATATGTTCCTTTTTCAGAAACGTGGTTAATGCTCAAGGTATCTGAGAATAGATATCTGTGGACACTTTCCTTGTTTTCAGATATGTCTTTATTTCTCGATATCTCTTGACACGCTTTGTTTGAAACTATTCGTGTCTTCAAGATATCCGCTAAGATATTCAACAATAGATTCAGTAATCTTGTGCAGTTTTCTTCAAGTCTTCAATGTCGTTGAGCTTTCTGCCTGGATGTCTTCTTCTTGGTCTTCTCTTCATAAAATAAAAATTACATTTTGAGACCTAACATCCTATACAAGATTAGCTAGACTATCATACTTAGTGGGTTTCCTCTTTTACAGTGTTCAAGTGAACCAAGAGTACTAATCACCTTTCTGAGACTAAGATAAGTCATCATGTTGCTGATCAAAACTAAATAGATATTCTTTACAAAATATCTTACAAAAAAATCCTAACAAATTTCTCAAGAAATTTCCCAACAAATTTCCCAACATTTCCCCATCTGACAGGCAGAACAGATACCATCCTTTCTGAAAGATGTTTTGGGAAGGCCAACCACTAACTCTTTCTTGGCAAGTTTGTTCAGAGTTTTGAAATTCAAGTGACTCATTCTTTTGTGCCATAACCAGTGCTCTTCTGTGTGACCCAATTGACTCACCATGAGACATTCTTCAGTTGTGGTAGAAGCCCAATCGGTAACATAAAGACTACCTTTCCGCCGAGCAACCAAGACTGTCTGCTTTGACTCATTGTCCATAAGTTTGCAATACTTTGCTTTGAATTTCACATTGAAACCTTTGTCTGCAAACTAGCTCATGCTAAATAGATAATATTTCAAATCTTTAACATGTAATACGTCAGTGATTGTTAATGATCCCAATTTGACGTTGCCAAATCCCAGAGAGGAATTTAACTCTCCTCCAAAGAAATGGATATCCGGTCCAAAGGTTGCAAGCTTTGTAGTTGACCAGATTTGCTTTGTCTCCTGTCATGTGCTTTCCGCAACCACTATCAAATAGCCATTGAGCCTTAGTCCAGGAGGTGTTCTGCACAAAACAGGAAACAGGAGTTAGGTTCTTGCCTCAGAGATAGAACCACTTAGACTAAACATTCTTCCAGTAGGAATCCACATTTTAGTGAATTTCTCGGGAGTTTGTTTTTGTCTAACTTGATCAGAAGGAAATACAATAGAATCAGTAATTTTGATCTCAATCTTCCTTTCTTGGGGTGTTTCTAGGTGTTCCCTTTGGTGCTTTCTGGACCCTGGGTTTCTGGGATTGCTTTTCAGCAAACTTAGCCTTTCGGGCCAGGTTCCTTCTAGCTCTGTGTTAGGAATATCTGTTTAGATTTTGATCAGTAACCTTATGACTTATCTTAGCTCAGAAAGGTGAATAGTACTCTTGGTTCACTTGAACATTGTAAAAGAGGAAACTCACTAAGTATGATAGTCTAGCTAATCTTGTATAGGATGTTAGGTCTCAAAATGTAATTTTTATTTTATGAAGAAGACCAAGAAGAAGACATCCAGCAAAACAAGTTCAACGGATTTGAAGATTTGAAGATTGCACAAGATTGCTGAAGACAATGGTTTTTCAGATACCTATGACCAGATATCTTGAAGACACAATTGGTTTTAAATAAACTGCGTTTCAAGAGATATCTGAGAACTAAAAGGTTTCTGAAAACAAGGAAAGTGCCCACAGATATCTGCACTCAGATACCTTGGACTTAAATTATGTTTCTGAAAAAGAAACATATATTGCAACATAGTTGTTTCAATAAAGTGGTATCTGAAGTTGAAGAAAAGGACGTGCAAAGCTTCAGAGAAATCTGATAATGAAGGTCTCTCGACATAATGCATAGTTCCGCTGGCACAGACAAAAGTATAGTACAAAGCATTAAATGTATGACAGAGATGTTCGAATAAAAAGGTAGCTTCAAGAAGAAGACAAACTCACATAAAGATTATACACATATATCGATAGTTTGAATTTGATTTAAGCCTAACGGATACTATTCAAACGGCACTCAAATTCATCTATAAATATCAACACTTAGACTGCTCGAGAACACACACTGAATACCTTAGATCACTGAACTTATATTGATTACTCTCTCAAGCACACTACTTACCTTCAAGCTTTTTGTTTCGACCAAAGCACTTGATTCTAAGTAGCACTAAAGTTCTGATCCTAAACAAGCACTGATATTTGTGAAAGAGTTGAATCAAAAGATCAAGTATTTGAGATTCATTCTCTTGAACAATTATCATAGACTTGGGTCAGTAAAGAACAAGATACCATACATTGCAAAGTGTATTAAGTATACTTGATTCACAGAGTTATCTGATTAACTGAATAAGTTATTAAAGAAGCTCATCTGACAAACAAACCAAAAACCAACACCATAACTGGCGTGGAGTACATGAAGTACTTAGTTTGGGAAACTAAGGAATAACTCCAAGGTTACTGAGCACAGGAAGTACTTAGCTTGGGAAGCTAAGGAACAACTCAAAAAGGTTTATGAGTACAGGAAGTACTTGGCTGTGAAAGCCGGGGAATAACTCAGGGGAACATTTGATTGGGAACCATTTGTTTTGGAATCTTAGAATAGGATTATTGTAAGGTGAACTCAATTATCTGTTCTAGTGTATTCTAGGTCTCTGAAAGACCGAAGTGGATTAGTTGGAGGATTACGCCACCTCCAGATACCACTATACTTGCTGTGTATTTTACCTTTTTGTATTTACATTTCAGCAAAGCACACGCACACACTTATTATTTATGCACTCATCTATCTTAAAGTCTTCCGCGCTCTGAATTTAAGTATCAGATATTTGAGAAACTGTGATTATCGACAAAAGTTTTAAAAGACTATTCACCCCCCTCTAGTCTTTTACTTTGCCGTTATCTGGACCAACAAGTGGTATTAGAGCAGGAGGTTCACAAGCCTTCTGCACTGAACCTAGATCCCCAGATAGGTGAAGGAACTTTGTCCCCTTCTGAGGATTATATAATTTGTGTGTTAAGTGTGCAGGTATGTCTCTGAGTGATGCACCCGTTCTCAAACCAGAGAACTACGAGAAATGGAAAAATAACATGATGCTCCACCTAGAAGCCATAAGTGACGAAATGATCGACATGATAAAGAATGGCCCAATAGTCATTCAACAACTCAAGCAAGTCATGGAGGTTTCTAATGGTAGAGACAGAGATCAAAGCGATGGGTCTTCACAAACAGATGCGTCAACTAGTGGGAGACCTACTAGTCAAGTTATTTACGAGCTAAAGCCCAGAGAACTCTGGACATCGGAAGATGCCAAGAGAAATCGTCTGGATGGTCAAGCTCGTAATATCATCATCAGATCGACACCTGAGCACATACAGTGTACATTGTGGGGTGCCAAAACGGTGAAAGTTGCCTGGCAACTGATTGAAGAAATCTGTGCCGGAACTCAGAAAACCAAGGAAAACAAGTTCGAAGTTCTCAAATTGAAATTCCAAAATTTCAAACAAGGTCACACTGAAACTCTGGAAGAACTTGATTTCAGATTTACCACTCTCATGAGCGATATGGCTGCACTTGGTGAAAGCAATGATATTCAATGTAAAAGATTAAGACTATTGTCAGAAGTCTTAATCACAACTGGGAGCACACTAAATTCTTTTATTTCAACCAAGGAATGCCAAATATCACTCCAGTGGAACTTTTCTCTCACCTTGCTACTGTTGATTATGAAACAACTCAAAGAGAACAAACAACTGAAAAGTTGCAGAATGTTGCTCTAATTACTCAAGGAACTTCTGAAAAGAAGAAAAGCAAGGAAGAAACTGAGGATGCGCTTTTTGTAAAGCAAATGGGCAAATATGTCAGTCGAGAAATTGAGAGAAGAAAATCCAAAGAGAAGCTGAAAAAGCATCTAGGCTCAAACTATCACCAGTACAAAAATTTGCAAAGCTCGCTGAACAAGCCAGCTCAGAAAGCATCAAGTACTAAGGAAGCAGAATTTGGAAACGATATCTGTTTCTATTGTCAGAAACCTGGTCACTTCAAGAAGGATTGTCCTGCCTTCAATAAACTAAAGACAGGTGACAAGAAAGATAGAAAAATCTTCAAAAGAAGCCAGAAGGCCTTACTTACTGAAGAAAGAAAGAAAATCCAAACTCAACTGGATGCTCTAGACATTGAGACAGATTCTGAAGATGACGATTCAGATGACTCAACCTTACCATCACCATAATTATGTGGAGTCACTCACGATATAATCGACTTCGGCCTTAAGAAGAATGAAATGTGTGGAGTTCCTGAGATTGATGGTCCAGACATCTCCAACATTGAAATATGTCTTATGGCTGATGAGGTAACACATGCTTCATGTTATACTTATGAAAGTGATGAAGAAGAAATAAAAGATCTGGAAAATCTCAGAAAAGAACTTGATATCTACGAAAGAGAATTTCTAATGATCCGAGCTAGAGCTGAAAACCTTGAAGAAGAAAAGAATTTTCTTGTAAAGGAAAACTCTCAATTAAATAAGATGTCTGAGCAAAAGGATGTTGAAAATTCATTTCTCAAGGTTCAGATATCTGAGACTGAAAAGTCACATAAAGAAGAAATGGCTGAACTGCTAAAGAAATGTGAAGATCTTCTTTCTGAGAATAAGGAACTCAAAAAGAAAGAATTATCTTTTCAATCTTATGCCAAAGCTAGTGACACTCTTACTGAAGTACAATCTTATTTAAGAGATCCTTCAGAAAAGAAAGGACTTGGGCTGAATACACAGACAAAAAGTTCTACCACTCTGAATAAGAGCGAGGAAAGAAGAACATTTGTCAGTGCTCAGCAAGGTGGTTCCCAAACAATCTACAGTATCGGTCAGAAAACAAAGATTGTTGACAAAGGAAAGGTAGTTGCGACTAAACCTTTGTGGGAAAAACAAGTCAAAAGGAAAACTGTTGGGTATGTCTCTGGAAAGAAACATGACACTGAAAAGTGTAAACAATTGCAGGTGCTGGCAAATTTTCCTATGTCACGTTTTCTGGAAATAAAATAGACAAACCAGAGACTAGCAAAGCTGCTGAGAAAAGATCTCAGATGGCATCAGGTGCTCGGAATGGTGTTGTCTATAAATACATCGGAAAACAACTTGCTCATGAATACAAACAGGAGCAAGAACGATGGCTAAAGGCTAGAATTGCTCACAACAATTATCAGAAGTGGAAGATAAATCAAGACACTGAAAATCTGAATGCCAGGGCTAGAAGAAATCTGGCAAGGAAAGCTAAGTTTGCTGAGAAGCAGACTCAGAAACATGACATGTATTTGAAAGCACCAAATGGAGCACCAAGGAACACACCAAGGAAGAAAGTAGTTCTTAATAATGATACTAATCATTTAACTAGAATTCCTCCTTATGTTCCTGTCAGACAGAAGAATGTTCCAAAGAAATTCATTCAAAAATGGATTCCTACTGGAAGATTCTTTAGTCCAAACGGTTCCAGTATTGATATGAGAACCTAATCTCCTGCTTCGTCAGGTGCGTAACGCCTCTTGGACTAAAGCACAATGGCTATTTGATAGTGGATGCGGAAAGCACATGACAGGAGACAAAGCAAATCTGGTCAACTACAAAGCTTGCAACACAGGACCAGATATCAGATTTGCTAGAGGAGAGTTAAAGTCCTCTCTGGGATTTGGCAACGTCAAATTGGGATCATTAACAATCACTGACGTATTACATGTTAAAGATTTGAAATATTATCTATTTAGCATGAGCCGCTTATGTAAAGGTTTCACTGTGAAATTCAAAGCAAAGTATTGCAAACTTATTGACAATGAGTCAAAGCAGATAGCCTTGGTTGCTTTCGGAAAGGTAGTCTTTATGTTGCCGATTGGGCCTCGCCACAATCAAGAATGTCTCATGGTGAGTCAATCAGTCCACGTAAGAGCACCGGTTATGGCACAAAAGAATGAGTCACTTGAATTTCGTAACATCGAACAAACTTGCCAAGAAAGAGTTAGTGGTTGGCCTTCCCAAAACATCATTCGAGAAGGATGGTATCTGCTCACTTCACGATGGGGAAACAATCCAAGATCTCTTTCAAGTCCAAAACCAGACACTCTAGTGTTAGACCACTGAAACTTTTACATATGGATCTTTTTGAGTCATCTGTAACTAGTTATGCAGGAAAGAAGTATGGTCTGGTTGTTGTAGATGACTTCTCAAGATTCACTTGGGTGGTCTTTCTGAAGCACAAATCTGATGCTAGGGTGGAGATACCAAACTTGCTAAAAAAGCTTGAAGTCATGAAAAATGACAAGGTATCTGCAATCAGAACAGACCATGGTACTGAGTTTGTCAACCAGTACATAAAGGAGTTTTGTACCAGCAAAGGTATACAACACCAACTTTCTTCTGTAAGAACACCACAACAAAATGGTGTTGCAGAAAGGAAAAACAGAACCCTTAAAGAAGCAGCAAGGACAATGCTAGCAGACACTGAAATAAGTGAAGTTTATTGGGTTGAAGCTATAAACACAGCATGCTACACTCAGAACAGATGTTTGATAAACAAATACAATGACAAGACCCCTTATGAAATCTTGGTTGGTAGACCCCCTAATATTAAACATCTGAAAGTGTTTAGTTGTAGATGTTTTATTCTTAACAATGGATAGAGTATCTGAGAACATTTCAACCAAAGGCAGATGAAGGTGTATTTCTTGGTTATTCTATGAATAGCAAAGCTTACAGAGTTTACAACAAAAGAACAAAGAAGATTGAAGAATCAGTTCATGTTGTATTCTATGAAGGAAGTAAGAAAACACCTCATCGATGAACTCGTAAAGGTTCAAGGAACTAATGGTAAAGGATTCTAAAGAAGAACCCTCAAAAAGGAAAAACGTCGTTGTGGAAAGTGAGAATGACTCTGACGAAGAAAAGCATGAAATGCCAAGTAACAACCAGATGACTCTCAGACATGACGAAGAATTTCCTATGAGAATTCCAGAAATGGAAACTGAAGATGTTGATCAGAAAGCTATCTCTGGAAATGATCTCTCTGAAAGACATGTTCCAGAAAGCTCACACACTGAACAAGTGTCAGACATTAACCGCCCTTCTAAGGTGCAAAATGTCTCAGATACTGAAAAAGTATCAAATCATAATCTTAGTAATTCACATTCAAATCACTTGGATATTGATCCTACTAGCACTAAACCTATGATGAGATGGATCAAAGATGTAATTGGACCAATTAATCAAGCTGTTAGAACTAGGAGAGCAATAGCTGAAAATGCTAATTCTCTCTTTGGATGTTTCATTTCAAATATTGAACCTAAAACTATAGAAGAAGCATTAAGAGACCTAGATTGGATCTCATCAATGCAGGAAGAGTTAGATCAATTTGAGAGAAACAAAGTCTGGAAACTAGTTCCATTTGTAGAAGGAATATCTGTAAGTTTCCTCAGAAAGTAGAATGGTTTATAAGCTTCTCAAGCTCAGATAATGAAACAAGCTCCTAGAGCATGGTATGACACTTTGGCCAAATACCTTCTGGAAAGTGGTTTTAAGAAAGGAGAAGTTGATAAAACTCTATTTACTTTAAATCACGATGGGAAACTACTCTTAGTTCAAGTATATGTTGATGACATTATATTTGGATCTAAGGACAAGCAACTTTGTGATGACTTTGCAAATCTCATGAAAAGTAAGTTTGAGATGAGCATGATGGGAGAATTGAATTATTTCCTAGGATTGCAAGTCAAGCAACTCAATGATGGAATATTCATTAGTCAGACAAAGTATGCAAAAGACATGCTCACGAAGTTTAATCTTAAGCCTTCTGAAAAGAATGCTAAGATACCTATGAGCATAGGAACCAAAATGACCTATACTGAATCAGACAAGAGTGTTGAAGAACATAAGTATAGGAAATTGATAGGTTCACTACTTTACCTTACTGCAAGTAGACCTAATATTCAATATGTAGTTGGAGTGTGTGCTAGGTTTCAAACAAATCCAATGCAATCACACTACAACATTGCTATGAAAATATTAAGGTATATAAAAGGTACAGTAGATGTAGGTTTGTGGTATCCTAAAGAAAGCGGATTGAGTTTGGCTGGTTACTCAGATGATGATTATGCTGGATCAATGCTTGATAGGAAAAGTACCTCAGGAACTTGTCAGTTTCTAGGAGCTAGACTTATCTCATGGTTTAGCAAGAAGCAAAACTCAATTGCAACTTCTACCACAGAGGCTGAATATATTGCTGCTGGTTGTTGTGCAACACAAATTCTGTGGATTCAACAACAACTCAAAGACTATGGACTCAATGAAGAGAAAACTCCCATTTTCTGTGACAACACAAGTGCTATTGCCATAACTCAGAATCCTAAGCTTCATGCTAGAACAAAGCACATTGATGTCAGACACCACTTCATCAGAGACCATGTTGAAAAAGGCAATATAGAGATACTCAAGATTGGCACTGAAGACCAACTTGCAGATAGCTTCACTAAGCCACTACAAGAAAGTAGATTCTTATCTTTAAGACATAGTCTTGGACTAATGGAGCTACAAAAGAACTGAAAGAGTTAAGATATCTGAAGAAGATATCAAAGAAAAGAGAAGAAGAATCTAGAACGGGCATTCAGAGAAGAGAAAACTGGAACAGATATCCAGAAAGGAGAAATCTGGAAAAGGTATCCAGTAAAGGAGAAATCTGGAACAGATATCCAGAGAAGAGGAATCTGGAATAAGTATCTAGAAACCAAAGGCTAAAGGGTAAAAATGGCTATTTGAAGATCTCTGAGACAGGTACTCAGATATCTTGATCACTCACTGAGGAGGAACACAAAAGAGAATAGTACAACTGTCTGCAGTTGACTACTCTCTTGAAATTTGTATTGTTTCTATCTTTGTGTAAAACTTGGACAAATACTAAGTGTGAGATAGACTCAGATGCAAGCAGTGCTCTTGGTCATACAGAAACGTGATTCAGATAGCTAATAGCCAAAAATTCATTAAATGGGCACAATTACATTTGTTGATTGTGATCATTGCTGAAGAAGCAATGGTGACCCTTGATGAATTAAGCGATTGATTTTTACGGCAGAGATTAACTCTCAATAAATAAGTGGACTGTTAAAATTCCGACAAGGCCCACTATGCATTTAATGCCGAACAAGCTTTTGCTCACGCCTGCCTGCAAATTCACAGATACTTACACACAAAATCAATTTGTATGTATATCTCTGTTGAAATTCAACTTGCTATATATATGGGATTTTGGAAAAAGAAATCACTTTCGCCTAATCCAAAATACAGACTTACACAAGAATAGCAAAATCACTCTTGTTTCTCTGCAAAACTTCTTCAATCTCTGCAAATCTCTATTAGTTTTTCTGCAAAGAATTACTAATCCCTAAACCAAATCTCTTTCAAACACCGAAATTCTTACACTATATAAAGAGATGGCTCCTAAGCATTCATCAGCACAGAAATCCCAATCCTCTACTGGTACTGCTGAAAAGCAAACACCAGAGTTAGTTATTGTGAACAACCGATTGGTAGGAGACTTTAATCCCGATCACTGGACTTCAAATCACCGGATGATTTGGGGTGGTGCCATGATTGAAGAATACCTCACGGCTGCAGTTGAAAACCAAGCCGATAGAAAACTGATTCTTGACATGCTTGAAAAGGCACAAATCAAGGGTTTTCTATCTGCTCTTCCTAGTGGAATTTCTTCACTAGATGTGTTAGAATTCTACAATAATTCCAGGATTATATCCTGTGTTTCTGAAGGCACTGCAATAGTGTCTATGAAAACCTCAGTCCAAGGAAAGGAAATCCTTCTGGACTTGACAACTTTCTGCAAGTTGTTTGATCTTCAAAATCTTGGAAATGATTTTGAGATAAACACCAAGGATGATAATCTCCTTGAAGGTGTAAATCAGCTGTACAGTGACGTGTGTGATCTTGAAAAATCAGATACACCCACTGAGTTCAAGCTTGCTGACATCAGAACTAGACATCTGCTAGTTCACTGGGATGTGTTGGCATGCATTCTTCACAGATGCTTTGATGGTCTACAAGGAGGTGCTGATCGGATAAGCCAAGAACGCTGGATAATGATGTTCTTGTTAAGTGAACAAGACAAAAGGCTGGAAAACCCTTTCAATTGGGGAAAGTACGCCTTTATGAAGTTTGTGAAGAAGATTCAAGGCTTTGAGCCTAAAATCACTAAGGGACTTGCTGAGCCAAAGACCATAGTGAGCTATGGTCTAAAGATATGTTACTTGCTGGAAAAGCTTGGCATCGAGCTCAGAGAGAAGGCTGATATAGCCAACAGTAACCTACTCTACAAATATGAGTATACGAACATGATGAAAAAGGTTACTGGATCTCAGAAAGGTTCCAAGAAGCGAAAGACTGAAGAGGTATCTGAGGGAAAAGTTGCTTCCAAGAAGCCCAGAACTTCACGAAAGAAGTCTGATGGCAAATCAGAAGGCACACCCATTGAGGTTGTCGATTCCCAGATACCTGCAGCCATTGTCGATGAACTTATAAATGCAGATGAACTCATCAATGCTGCAAAAGAGGTATCGACTACTGAACAAGTAGACTCAGCAAGAGAAAGTGCTTTTAGAAATGTGAAGACTATTACAGAAAGCCTTGCTGATGAACTCATAAATGCTGCCAACAGTAGTAAAAGATACCAAGCCCTATCTGCAGAAACTGCAGGAATTGTGGACCAATAAGTTCCTAATGCTGATGAGAGCTCTGACGATGAAAATGATGAACTAGTCATCTCTCAAGTCCTAAACAAATCAAAAAGGGCTAAGGTTACTGAAATAGTAACTGGTGTAGAGGTATCTGAAGAAGAACCCACACCACAGGTTGCTGAACAAGCACCTATAGCAAAGTTTGTTGGTGCAAACTGAAAGTGCAGTATGCACTTATATTTTGATAATCTTGTCTTTCAATAATCAGTTCCAAGTTTGTGTTTGTTGTTGTTTGTGAAGCTGCAGGATTATCAATGTTGTATAACATTGTGACAGGATAGAATTCAATGGTGACATAACATTGAAGATATAGCATTGCAGTAGACATCGAAGACAAAGCACATTGGACAGGAAACTTGGACTGGAAGTATTGACAAATCGAACAAGAAATGATTTAAGGAAAAGAACGACATGGTGAAAGCAAGAAGGAATATATTTTATGAAGAATCGAAATATGGAAATTTCCTTCTATGCGCATATTGAAGAAAACAAATAAAAGGAAAATTGCCTTTGCTGAGATCCTATTGCCTTTCGACATAGATGGAAGAGGTCGACATCTCAAGTATATATGCAAGGATTTAGCAAAGCAAGGTTGAGCTTTTTGAAAAGATCAATTAAGATTTAAAGAGTTTAGGCTTCTTGTTTTCTGCTAGCTTTAGAGTTTGTCTAAGAGTATTCATTGTTGGAATAACTCTTTCAAACATCGACCTACAATAGCTTTTACTGTTGGTTCTTCTAGGGCTAGTTTTGGTTGTTTAATCAATCGTTTGTGATTGTATTAAACCTAGTTGATTAGATCTACTTTTCCTGTCAGTAGATATTTTGTTTAAATGCGTTGCAATATATATTTCTATATATTGGCTTGGTAATAGAAGTTTTAATATTATTCATCCGCTATTCATTTCTTGTGGACATTGTTGAACAACATTGTTGGCAACATTGTCTGTTTATCTAGTTCAAAGTACCAATCCGAGATCAAAAGTTCTAACAAGTTGCATCAGAGCCAGACACCTTACTACATGTGTCTGGATTTGGTACTACTACAATGGATGCAAACTACAATAGACCTCCTTGCGATGGGTCCAACTACCATTACTGGCAAATCCGGATGAGGACATACATCAAGTCCCTTGATGGCCGTGCTTGGAGATCCATTCTGGAAGGATACACCTGGCCAACTGAAGGACCTGATGCTGATGGTGACATTGTCCCCATTCCTGAAGAACGCTTCTCTGCAGGTGACATACTTCTTAGCTCTTATAATGAAAAAGCATTAAATGCTATCTTTGGTCACGTAGATTCTCATATGTTTAAAATCATTCAAAACTGCACTACTGCAAAACAAGCTTGGGAATTACTTCAGAGTCATTGTGAAGGGGATGCTAGTGTCAAACAAACTAAACTTAGAATGCTTTGGTCTCAATTTGAAAATCTAAGAATGGCGGAGGAAGAAACCATTGACTCCTATTTCGAAAAACTTTTGACTCTCTCAAATTAAGTCCAAAGACTGGGAGAAGCTATTTCTAATAGGCAACTTGTTTCCAAAGTCGCTCGATCTCTTTCCTCAAGATTTAATACCAAAGTCACTATTTTGGAAGACACTCATAACTTGGCAACTATGGATTTTCATACCTGTTGAACAATTTGAAAACTTTAAACTAAATGAAAATGAGAGACAAGGTATGAAAACTCATAGTATCTCCTTCACTGCTTTCTAAAGCTAAATCTTCAAAGCCTGATAGTAGTAGTGATGAGTCTGACAATATGACTGAGGAAGCTTTCAACAATCTTGTGAGGAAGTTCAACAAACTTAGATTCAGGAAAAACTCTGGTCAAGGATCCTCAAGTGGAACTAAAACTTTCAAAAAGAAAACCAATACTTTCAAAACTGGTTTTGCTTCCAAAACTAGCTCTGAATCTGATTTCGATCGCACTCCTCTTAGTAAGATTAGATGTTTTGAATGCCAAGGGTGGGGTCATTATCAAAATGAATGTGCTAACAATCTCAGAAAAGAGAAAAAGAATCTTCTTGCTTGTCTCAGTGATGACTCAGATGAAGAACAGGAAAATGAAGAAAAAGAAGATGATTCAACTACCAATGCCAGAGCTCTCCGCTCATCCACTTACAATGTTGATGACCAATGTTGGGACAACATTGTCGAGACAACATCAGGAATAGAAATCTTCTTTGACTATGATGACTCTGAGAACTGTGAAATTTTGGCACTAACCAAACCTGAGAAGTCAGGAATCTCTGATGTTTTATGTCTACATGGTTCTGTGGATTTTGATATAGACAGTCCTTCAGAAGAGGAAGTTAATGCAGATCAAATGGTGAAGGATCTGCAACAGATGTATGAGAAACTCTTCAGTGAATGGAAGACTCTCAGGAAACTCCTCAAGAAAACTAAGAAGGAGAACTACAATTTGAATGACACCATTGTCAAACTAGAAGCTGAATTAACAAAGAAGGACACTAAACTGTTCAAGGTAATCTCTGAACTAGAAAATGAAAAGAAGGTAATTGCAAAATGGAACTCTTCTACTTCTAGACTTAATGATATGCTTGATGTAAACAATGATAGGACCACTGGTTTAGGTTACACCAGTAGTTATGATGAACTTGGGTGCAACTTGAACTGCACTGTTAACACTGATACCCCAAAAGTTGTCAAACCTCTTTCTGAGCTCATAAAAGGTCCTACGTTTGTCAAAGAAAAAGCTTTGTTTGTGTGCACTTACTGTCATAAATCTGGTCACAAAAAGCGTATGCGCTTCCGATGCAAAGGACTTAAAAAGGGAACATGTTGAGACCTCCAACCTCAGTAATCTCTCCACAATTCCCTCCCATCCAGTTTCCAGCAAACAAAACAGTGATGCTAGCTGCAATGTTGTGACAACATCCACTTCATCAGAGACTGAAAGATGTAATCTTAAGACTCTGAAGTACTTTCCTAGTTCTCCTAAACAAGGCAAATCTCCAGGACAGATAAGAAAACACAAGAGTGTTTCGAAACATGTTTGGGTAGCTAAAGAAAAACATACTTGCAATGTTGCTTTTTCTGTTGCTACTTCCCTTAACAATGCTGGAAAATGGTACTTCGACAGTGGTTGTTCTAGGCACATGACCGGCAACCCGTCAAATTTGTCAAATTTTGTAGCTCAAAAGACAGGTACGGTAACATATGGAGGAGGATACCAAAGCAAAATACTTGGAAAGGGAACACTGTGTCTTAAAGGATATCCAAAACTCTCAAATGTTCTTCTTGTTGAAGGGTTAACGGCTAATCTTGTTAGTATAAGCCACCTGTGTGATGATGATCTGAAAGTCAAGTTTGATAAACGTTCTTGCAAAGTTTATACTTGTGCGGACAAATTAACTGTAATGACAGGTGTGAGATCACAGGACAACTGCTATGTGATGGACATTCCTCTCAAATGCAATGTTGCTCAACATGATGATGCAGCATTGTGGCATAAGAAATTGGGACATGTCAATTACAGAAATCTGGAGAAGATCATCAAAAAAAATGTGGTGACAGGAGTGCCAAAGCTTACCAATGTAGGGAAACATGTGTGTGGTGACTGTCTTATGGGAAAACAAACCAATGTGACACATCAGCCACTTCTGATTGAAGGACAACAAAGAGGTACTTTTAACTGCTTTGAACTCCTGCATATGGATCTTATGGGTCCTATAGAAGCTAAAAGTTTAGGAGGAGCCTGGTATATCTATGTTATAGTTGATGATTTTTCTAGATACACTTGGGTCAATTTTTGAAAGAAAATCGAAACTTTTGAATCCTTCAAAAACTGGCATACAAAATGTTGTAATCAGTACTCTACTCTTGTTCAAAGAATTCGATCTGACCATGGTAAAGAATTCGAGAATCAATTCTTTGATAAGTACTGTGAAAAGAAAGGAATCATGCATGAATACTCAACTCCTAAGACACCACAACAAAATGGTGTTGCTGAAAGGAAAAACAGGACTCTTCAAGAAATGGCCAGAGTGATGTTGAGCTCAATGAACCTATCAAAAAGGTTGTGGGCTGAAGCTGTGAACACTGCTTGTCACATAATCAATCGTGTCTATCTTCGTCCAGGTTCTCTGACCACTCCCTATGAGATGTTGAAAGGTAGAAAACCCAATCTTAAGTACTTTCATGTATTTGGATGTGTGTGTTACATACTCAATGATAGAGAACATCTAGGGAAGTTTGATGCTAAAAGTGACAAAGGTATCTTTGTAGGATACTCTCAAAATAGTCAAGCGTATAGAATATATAATCCTAGATTGCAGACTATACAAGAGTCTGTGAATGTTTCCTTTGATGACTCTGAGCCCTATGCCCAGAAGAAGATCTCTGCAGGTGCTGAACAGGTTATTGACTCAACCTCTGACTCTTCTACACGTGAGAACGTACCAGAAACTGTGACTCCTGCTGTTGATCAAAATGAAAGAACCCATGATGTGGGCAATGTTGTGCCAACATCCCCTCTGTGCAATGATGACTCAACATCCCAGATTTACACTGATGATGAAGAACAAGCTGATCCTCATAATGAGACTGAGGCTGAATCTGACAATACATCCGGCATTAATGCTGCACCTATGTCTCCTGACTCACGAAAGGATCCTCCTCCTAGAATTCGCAAAGATCATCCCAGTTCCCAAGTAATTGGAAATCCAGGAGGAAGGACATTGAGGGGAAACACGCGCAAAAACTACAAGGAAACACTCAGACTTGCTGAAATATGTCACTCTGTAAGTTCCTCGTGCTTTGTTTCGTTAATTGAACCTAAAAATGTGAAAGAAGCTCTTGCTGATGATTTTTGGATAGAAGCAATGCAAGATGAACTTCGTCAGTTCCAAACAAATGAAGTCTGGACTCTTGTTCCCCGCCCTCATAATATAAATGTCATAGGCACCAAGTGGATTTTCAAAAATAAGATTGATGAAAAGGGGATAGTTGTAAAAAACAAAGCCAGATTGGTTGCTCAAGGTTACACTCAAGTGGAAGGCATTGATTTTGATGATACCTTCGCTCCTGTTGCTATATTAGAGTCCATTCGTTTGCTCCTAGCCTTAGCATGTTGTCTTAACATAAAACTCAACCAAATGGATGTTAAAGGAGCTTTCTTGAATGGTTACATTGACAAAGAAGTGTATGTTGAACAACCTAGAGGGTTTGAAGATCCCTTTTACCCTGACCATGTTTTTAAACTAAGAAAAGCCTTGTATGGTTTGAAACAAGCCCCACGCGCTTGGTATGCTAGGTTGACAGAATTCCTAGTTAGGTTAGGATTTAAAAGAGGTGAGGGAGATCAAACTCTGTTTATTCTCAGGAAAGGAAAAGACATCTGCATTGCTCAAATCTATGTTGATGATATTGTATTTGGTGCTACTAACCTCTCCTTGCTAGATAAGTTTGTTCAAGCCATGACAGGAACCTTTGAGATGAGTATGATTGGTGAACTCAGTTTCTTCTTGGGGCTCCAGATACAGCAGAAACAGGAAGGTCTCTTTATCTCTCAAGAGAAATATGCCAAGAATCTTATCACAAAATTTGGTCTGGAAAATGCCAAACCTTGCAGCACTCCCATGGCTACTTCTCTGAAACTCAGCAAAACCGATGTTGGGGACGATGTTGACTCAACATTGTACAGATCAATGATTGGAAGTCTCTTGTATCTTTCAACCACCAGACCTGACATCATGTTCTCTGTTTGTGTGTGTGCCAGGTATCAATCCAAACCCAAAATATCTCACTTAACTGCTGTCAAAAGAATCATTAGATATATATCAGGAACTGTTAATCTTGGATTATGGTATGCATGTGATTCAAACACTAATCTGTTGGGATTTAGTGATTCTGATTGGGCTGGTGACTTAGATGATCGAAAATCAACTAGTGGAGGTTGTTTTTATCTTAGACCAAATCTTGTGTCATGGTATAGTAAGAAACAAAATTGTGTGTCTCACTCTACTGCTGAATCCGAATATGTAGCGGCTGGGAGTTGTGTGTCTCAACTAATTTGGCTGAACAATATGCTGCATGAATATGGGTTTCAAAGTGACACCCTTTTGATGTTTTGTGATAACTTAAGTGCCATTCACATTTCCAAGAACCCTGTTCAACACTCACGCACCAAGCATATAGACATTAGACATCATTTTCTTAGAGACCTAGTCTCCAAACAAATTATTGACATACAACACATTGATACCACAAATCAGTTAGCTGACATTTTCACAAAGCCACTTGATAAAGAGAGATTCTTCAGTTTGAGAAGGTCTCTTGGTCTTTGCACTATTTGATAGGATTTGCTACAAGCAATGTTGACGTAACATCCTGGTCAACATTGACTTCTGTGTTTACCTAGTGTTGTTTTTTTTTCTGTTTATTTTTTCTTCTTCTTGTGTGTCAATGTGTTTTTTGTGCTTCTGTGCTGGTCAATGGCTGTTCCTAATTTGTAGCTTACAGTGGTGATGCTTAGGGGTTGAAAGACTGTTTGAAACCAAGGTTGAAAGGGATTGAGTCTCCTGTGTGTTTGCTTTATGAAAAACCCACTTTTACTGCTTTTTGGCTATTCTTAATCGTACTTGACTCACTCTTGATGTTGCCTCCAGTCCTTTATGCTTAATAAATCTAATAAATTATGATTACAAGGGCTCGAAGTGTTTCCGTCGAGGATCGTGTTGGGCAGGTTTCAAATACTATCCAAATATCGACGTGGCCAATGTGTCATATGTCGTGAGGGTTGATGGCTCAGATCGAAACCGACACGCACAAAAGTGCCGATTCTCGTAATGCTGCTGGTTCACTGTCTGAGTACCAATTCACCCAATTTGGTCAAATGAGTGATCTTTATGCCATGAGACGTGTGTTTGCCTAACTCCGCATAGGCTTCGGCTTTGGAGCGGATTCATACGTGTTCCAATTATTTGACATGGTTCACAGTCTCATGGTCACCCCCACTCACACTTATGTTAATTGTTCAAATTACTTTTTGAGGCAATGTTGGGTGTGTTTCTTTGGTATTCCTTTCTCTTTCTGTTTTTACTGCGAGATCGATGGTGTTAATCGAATCTGCACATCTTGAGACTTGGTTTCCTGGCTGACTTACATTAAGAATGGTCTGATTTCCCGATGTTGTCATCAATGTTGAGCCAACATCCTGGTCAACATTGCCTGTGCTTGAAGTACCTTTCTTTGATGTGTTTTTGTGTGCTCCTTCTGTGTTTTTTGGGTTGGGTTTGAGGGGGAGTAATTTTGTGCCTTGGGTAATCTGGTAAGTGTCTTACTCTTATCTGATCTTGATTTGTTTCCTAAACCAAAAATGTACCTCCCTAGGCTGAGTTTTGAGAATCTCCTTCATTTTTGACCTAATTGATACGGTGGTCATTTGCTTTCCTTAATCTCATATTAACAGCTGTGTACAGATCTTGGTTTGTGTTTTGATATATATGGTTATAATCTTTGAAGCAAACCAACCAAAAACACTCCTCCAACCATATTACCTTCTCTCATTAGCCCACTTCTCCACCACTCACAAAAACTGCCATCTTTCCAAACCACATTCTTTAAAAAAAAAAAAAAAAACCTTTCTCCTTATTCACTTTTTACTCCCAAACTCTTCACCTTCCCCTCACTTTACAAAAACCTTGTCACTCTCAACCAAAACCACTCTCCCGCTCTTTCTCCTTCAACTCTGCATTCACGATCTGAACAATGTCGTCTCCGACAAAACCCGTCTTGCCCGGAGTTTCGTTGCAAACACCTGAGGGGGAGCAAGCATATCCTCTTCCCATCCATGCCGAACCTGCCGATTTTGAGATTCCAGTCTATGAGATAAGTGAGGATTCGGAAGATAGTGCTGAAAAACTCCCATCTCCTGTACCAAAACCACCATCTCCAAAAACTCAAACAGAGTCGTCACCATCAAACCCCTCTCAGTTTGCTGTAGAAACCCTTGTTAAATTGGGAAACATGCCAGTCGACTTGCCACAAGATCTGAGGGATGATGATGAAAGCCCAATGGGGATAGAGAAAGATGCTCCCATGGAAGATGCTGGGAAAGATGTTGAACACACCGAAATTCAACATGCAGATCTGAGAGAAAAACCCCAAAACCCTTCATCTGTTGAAGAAGATGATGTACAACAACCTGACAAAACAGGGGAAACGGCTACTGATGGCCTGAATGGTGATGAGAATCGCATGACATGCACTCTGAAAATGTTGAGAAACCCGCAGATGAGCCTACTATTGAACCAGCTGAGGTGGAAGATTGGCAGTCAGATGACTCAGAGAAAACAGAAAGTGACCCGATGAATATAGATGAGGATGTTGCTGCAACATCAGTTGCTCATGATGATAACAATGATGAAAGCTCTGATGATATGGAGGATTATGAGCCAGAAACTGAAGATGACTCTAAGGATGAGTCAATGGTTGATGAAGAAGATCTGAGCAACTCAGATGAAAGCTCAGATGACTCTAAAGATTATGAAGCTGAGACAGAGGAAGAATCTGAAGAAGAATCACTTGATGATGAGGATGTAATTCTTGGAAGATCAGTTGAAGATCCCGAGGTAAATGATCTATCCTCCGAACTCGTGTTTAGATGGTTCTGATTGGGATGAAGATGCAGTTTCTCATTTGTTCTATGATAACAAGAATCTAGAAAAATATGAGAAAATCAAAAATAATGCTATAGATGTTGAGAAGATAATTAAAGAGGAATCATTTGAAGAGTATAACTTGATTGCCTATCTGAAGAAAAGGAATCTCTTTTATGCTGTTACCCAATATGCTTCTTTTGTTCCTGAAATCATCAGAGAATTTTATGCTCATTTATCTGAGAATTTTGGTAGTGAAGGCCATGGTAAGCATCACTGTGTGTATCTTAGGGGTGATGTATTCTTCTTGACTTCTAAGGACATCAATACAGTGCTGCATAGAAATAGGGATGAGGTTGAGACTCCTGTGGAGGTGACTATGGATGAGATTGCTAGAGAGCTAACTACAGGAAAATTAAAATCTTGGCCTACTGGGACTCTAGATCTGAAATATTGTTGTTCTCTAGTATCTGTTCTTGCCAGGATCTGCCTGTACAACTGGCTGCCATCTTCCAATAACAACAAGCTCAGTCAAGAGGCAGCCATGTTGCTTTACAGGATTAAAATGGGTTACAATGTCAATCTGGGAGAAAGGATTCTCAAGCATCTAGAAAATTCCAAGAATAGAGGGATCAGAGGCCATTTGATTCTCCCATCCACTATATTTGTTGTCCTTCAGATGCAGGGTATTGAGGTCAAAGCCAATGATGTCTATCATTCCAACTTCAAATCCATCACAGTCACCAAACAACTGCTGGAAACACATGACAGGATCTGTGATCTTCCTTGGGTAGATCCTGATGTTTCTGTGAACATGAATGTGGAGGAGAATATTCCTCTTTCTGCTAACAAAGCTGATGCACCAGAAAGCTCTCTAGTTGCTGCTCAACGTTCCAATGTTGACCTACATGTTGGTTCAACATTGATCCCTAACATTGAAACTTTGTCTGCAGGTATTTTAACTGAACATGACAAGCTGATTCTGGAGCAAATCAAAGGGCTTGATGAGCAAATCTCAAACAATCTGAAGTTTAGAAGTACTCTAGTTTCTTTTCTTTCCTCACAAAAAGGGGGAGAATAGATAACTTGAGTTCATTCTTCTTGATTCTGTGTTGAACAATTATAATTTGTGTGGGTCTGTAATATTTTAAATTCTCTTGAATATTTCTTAAGCTGTCTGGTTAAGGGGGAGAGTAGATCTTTAGCTGGTTAAGGGGGAGAATAGATCTTTAGCAGTTCTTAGTTATGTTTCTATTAATCTCTTGTTTTGTTTTGTGATGAAAGACTAAGATTAAGGGGGAGATTGAAAGTGCAGTATGCACTTATATTTTGATAATCTTGTCTTTCAATAATCAGTTCCAAGTTTGTGTTTGTTGTTGTTTGTGAAGCTGCAGGATTATCAATGTTGTATAACATTGTGACAGGATAGAATTCAATGCTGACATAACATTGAAGATATAGCATTGCAGTAGACATCGAAGACAAAGCACATTGGACAGGAAACTTGGACTGGAAGTATTGACAAATCGAACAAGAAATGATTTAAGGAAAAAGAACAGCTTGTGGTGAAAGCAAGAAGGAATATATTTTATGAAGAATCGAAATATGGAAATTTCCTTCTATGCGCATATTGAAGAAAACAAGTAAAAGGAAAATTGCCTTTGCTGAGATCCTATTGCCTTTCGACATAGATGGAAGAGGTCGACATCTCAAGTATATATATGCAAGGATTCAGCAAAGCAAGGTTGAGCTTTTTGAAAAGATCAATTAAGATTTAAAGAGTTTAGGCTTCTTGTTTTCTGCTAGCTTTAGAGTTTGTCTAAGAGTATTCATTGTTGGAATTACTCTTTCAAACATCGACCTAGAATAGCTTTTACTGTTGGTTCTTCTAGGGCTAGTTTTGGTTGTTTAATCAATCGTTTGTGATTGTATTAAACCTAGTTGATTAGATCTACTTTTCCTGTCAGTAGATATTTTGCCTAAGGCGTTGCCAATATATATTTCTATATATTGGCTTGGTAATAGAAGTTTTAATATTATTCATCCGCTGCTATCTGTTTACTGTGGACATTGTTGAACAACATTGTTGGCATCATTGTCTGTTGATCTAGTTCCAAGTACCAATCCGAGATCACAAGTTCTAACACAAACACACCATCAGGGAAAGTCTCATATGAACAACTTCAAGAAGCCCTGATGAGTGGTGATTTAGTGTTGGCCGATGCTGATGAAAACGCCACACTTAAAAATCTGGAAGAACCTTCAACTGTTCATTCTTCTGCTTCCAGACAACCACAACAATCTCAACCACAACAGCCACAAGTGGTTGATGAAATGGTAAATGAACTCCATTTTGACTTACCAGCAATGCAATATGCTGAAGAAAATTCTGCAAAAGAACAGGTTCCCCAACTCATTGAGAGGGATCAAACTGAGACTTCTACTCAGAATGATCAATCAGGGGAGGCAACTGAGTTGCATACTCAGGAAAGGTCTGAAGTACCTGAAACTTCAAACAAAGAAGCTGAATTGGAACAACAAGACCAACACATTGAAGGGTCACAAGTTCCAGAGACCAATCAGCCTGACACTGCTCAGGTAGCTGAATGGTTTAACTCTCCACTTGTGATAATACGTGTTTATTAATCTTGTGAGTTAATAAAATTTCTGTTACAGGATGAATTAGAAACACAAGAACAAGAAGAAGCTGGAAAGCTTGTCTCAGAAACTGAGAAGGAGGCTTCATCAACCTCACCTCTTAAGGAATCTGAGCCTGTGCTACAGGTGATAAAGTGTTCCTTAAGATATCACTTTTCAGTTATATGTTAATTTACTTAACTAATTTAGTGAATGTTTCTAATAGGCTCCAACTGAGAAAGAAGAAGATAAGGCAGAAATGCCAGAAAAAGATCCAGAAACCGTCAAGGTTTCTGAAGAAAATGTCATTGAGCTTTCTAGTATGAAGGTATATGAAAATCAGTGATAAACATTCTTCATCATGGGTCATTGTAACTTCTTCTCTAATTACTCAATACTTTCTACTTACAGGCTCACTCAGAAGTAGAAGTGCAAGGGGAAAGAGTTGCGACATCCCCTGCACCTATGGAAATTGATGAAGCCCCCAAGGCAACATCACCAGAAAGAACTCCAGAAACTGAAAACGTTTCTGCGAAAAATGATTCTGAGCGTCCTATTGAGGAAGTAAGTGGACCAACAGACAACTCAGAAATCATTAAAGCTTAATTGCATAAACTCTTTCATGACAATTTCCTATGTATTGTGATAATTTTAATTCTCAGGTTCAAGAAAGAAAGGTTGATGAGAACCAGACTTCCAAGTCTCCACCTCACAACAAGATATCTGAGACACCCCATGTCTCAGTACTACAAGTCTCTGAGCCTGATTTACTCATTCAGGTAACTCAGAAACCAAACTACACTTGTACTCAGATATCAACACCAGTTTTGAATCTAACTCAAAACACTTTCTTTCAGGCTCAAACAAGTGCCAAGAAGGTTCCTGGTGATGAGAAAAAGGACCTACTTCCCTTCTTCAAGGCTCAAACCCTGGCAAAACACATTCAATACTTCAAGAAATGGCAGAGGTTAAGGTGCTCTGATCTCTCTGAAATATTGAGAATCACAGATCAACCTACAAGACGAGCACGAGCTCTTGATTTGGAGACATACATCCATGCAATGTTCCCCACGGAACAATATCCAGTTGCGACTTTATTGCATAAGGATTTCTCCAAAGAAGTGGCATACAAGTTGATTCAAGCCTTCAATCAGGCTGATGGTCAGACAAGATTACAGATGGCATTCAAGCCAGTCCTGCCCCAAACTCTACAATTTATTCTTTCTGAACAAGAAGAGGTTAATGGGCAGAAGATCACTATTCCTGAAGTGATCAGTCTTGTATCTGAAGATGATGAGGAGGAAGAAATAAACGAGAATGACTTAGATAAACCTCCCTCTGACCATCAGAAAAAGGATGATAATGATAAGAAGGATGATGATGATGCCCCTGCACCAGGGACCGGAGGAATTTTACAAGGAAATAATGCCTCAGCTGCTGAAAAGCACACTGAGAGGACATTACAGAAATCTCCGCCTCCATCTCCTCAAAAATCTAATCATCCATCTTCTCAACAACAAGAGGACACTACTGTACAAGTAGTTGAGCATTCTGAGGAAACCACTCAGAAAATACTGAATACACAAACCAGAACTGCTCAACTCAAACAACTGTTGGAAGAAGAACAACAGCTCCATCTTCAACTAGAAGAAACGATAGCTATATCCAGAGATAAGCTCAATCAACTACAAGATCAATACTTAGAAGAAATGATAGCTTACTCTGAGGTTAAAGAGCTACAGGATGTTGTGAATGCTATAACCAAGGAACTCGATACTGAAGAAGTATCTGAAGCAAAGCATGATGCTAAGGCTGCATCATCTTCAAAAGATGTACCATCCTCCTCACAGAAAGGGAAGAAACCTATCTCTGAGATGGTTGCTGGACTAGACACAATTGATGAAAATGTCCAAGAGGATGAAGATCACTGGGCTGATTACTCAGATGATGAAGAAGACAAGACTTTGGCAGAACACCGCAATGAACACTTAGCGGTTTCTCATCTGAAAAGGAAGCTAATTGCTCCTGAAATATTCAACAAAATGCCAAATGGCCACTCCCATGAATACATGAATAGATACCAAGTTTTGGCACATCTTAAAAAGGAGTTGTCTTCACAAAACAAAGAAGTAATTGCCTCCGTCCCCTCAGAAATGACGAAATTCACTGAGCTCATCACTCAGAGAACAACCAGCATGGTCATTGCTCAGAAGGATCTGGGAATGATAAGGGACGATGATGCGTCTTTAGCTGAAAAAGCTCTTCAAGAGGCAAGTTACATTGCTGGAAAAGCAGATGCCATACTAGGCCCATTGGCAGAGCTCACTGATAAGGAAAATGGACTTATCAAGCAAAATCAGGAGCTCAAAGCTGAACTTCAGAAGTTGGTCACTGCCTATAACTACTTACAAGGACATTTTGAGTCTCTCTCAGATTCCTTTATGTGACTTAGTCAGCCAACAATGACTAAGGGGGAAGGATTGTACAAATCTGGACCTCAAAGTCAGGGGGAATGGGAAGAAGGAGAAGGAAATAAGAAGAAATCTGGAGTTGGTGCTGCTCAGAGAGTGTTGGTCCAGATAACGGCAAAGTAAAAGACTAGAGGGGGGGGGGGTGAATAGTCTTTTAAAACTTTTGTCGATAACAAATATTTCTCAGATATCTGAATAGATATCTGATACTTAGAATCAGAGTGCGGAAGACTTAATAAAGATAAGTGCGAATGATTAACAAAGTGTGTGTGTCTTTGAAGTATAAATCTGTAAACGTAAATGACACAAAGAAGTATAGTGGTATCTGGAGGTGGCGTAATCCTCCAACTAATCCACTTCGGTCTATCAGAGACCTAGAATTCACTAGAACAGATAATTGATATTTCCTTACAATAATCCTATTCTAAGATTCTTAACAATTGGTTCCCAACCAAATGTTCCCCCTGAGTTGTTCCCCGGCTTTCACAGCCAAGTACTTCCTATACTTTAAACCTTTGAGTTATTCCTAGCTTCCCAAGCTAAGTACTTCCTATACTCAATAACCTTGAGTTATTCCTTAGTTTCCCAAATCAAGTACTTCCTATACTCAAGAACCTTGGAGTTATTCCCGATTTTTCAAACTAAGTACTTCAGACTCACGCCAGCTTATGGTGTTGGTTTTGGTTTGAGTTGTCGATGAGCGCCTTAATAACTTTTCGCTAATCGATAGCTCGTGAACTAAGTTACTTAATACACTTTACAACAGTATGGTATCTTGTTCGATTTTATTGAACCAAGTCTTAAGATATCTGTTCAAGAGAATGAATCTCAGATAGTTGATCTTTTGATTCAACTCCTTCACAGATAGCTTTGCTTGTTTAGGATCAGGACACTTAGAACTTTAGTGTTTACTCAAGATCAAAAGCTTTAGTCGCAACAGAAAGCTTTGATAATAAGTAAGTTGCTTTGAGAGAGTAAGATAATCAGATATCGTATGCAGTTCAAGGTCTTGTGTTCTGAGTTGTGTGTATTTCTCAAGCTGTCTAAGTGTTGATATTTATAGATGAATTTGAGTGCCGTTTGAATAGTATCCGTTAGGCTCAAATTCAAACTATCGATATCTGTGTATAATCAGAAAGGAGTTTGTCTTCTTCTCGGAAGTCGTTGCTTTTATTCAGACATCTCTGTCCGTGCATTAAATGCATTTTACTATACTTTTTGTCCTGTAGTGTCAACGGAACTATGCTTTTTATCAGAGACTAGTGTTATCTGATTCTTTGCACGTCCTTATCTTCATTCTTCAGATACCACTTGTATTTATTGAAACAACTTTGTTTGCAATATATATTTCTCTTCGTAAACGTGGTTAAAGCTCAAGGTATCTCGAGAATAGATATCTGTGGACACTTTCCTTGTTTTCGATATGTATCTTATTTCTCGATATCTCTTGTGACACGTTTGTTTGAAAGCTCGTGTCTACAAGATATCGGCTAAGATATCTGAACAATGATTCGATAATCTTGCGCTTTCTTCAAGTCTTCAATTGTTGTTGAGCTTTCTGCTTGGATGTCTTCTTCTTGGTCTTCTTTTCATAAAATAAAAATTACATTTTGAGACCTAACATCCTATACAAGATTAGTTAGACTATCATACTTAGTGGGTTTCCTCTTTTACAATGTTCAAGTGAACCAAGAGTACTAATCACCTTTCTGAGACTAAGATAAGTCATCATGTTGCTGAACAAAATCTAAACAGATATTCTTAACAAAATATCTAACAAATTTCCCCCATTTTGATCAGTCAACGATGACTATCTTCCCTATTACAAATCTGGATGAGGAAACAATCCACCACTTAATCATTTCTTAAGATCTTTCAAATCATATAATTAAGTGCAGAAAGTAGACATCAACCAAATCACAAGGTGTGATCTTTGCTGACAAGTTATCTTTTATAGAATACTATCTGAGAGTAAGTTCGTCAGATAAGTCGCAACTAATGATTACAGATAACTTTAATACATGATACAGTTAAGCTCAGTCAGCAAAAAAAATACAAAAACTACATAGTAAATTAGGACAACAGGAGTAACCAAGCTCCAAGTAAACATCCTAATAGACTAGTCTACAAGTCTTCAATCTTCAAGTCTTCAACAGTGTTTCTATGGATCAGTCTGCAAATTTCCTATCTCCAAACCTTTTGATGTCATCAGAATAATCATAAAGAAGAGTTCTGACAAGCATCTCTGTTTCTCTGGCAAATCCACAGACCTCTTTACAGGTTTTGGTAGGATTTTTCTTGGAAAAATGCTTGACCCATAGGTACTTTCCCCACTTCCAGGCATGCTCTATTCTGATATCTGAAAGCTTGAAGTATTCGTAGATAATCTTCGGATATCCGATGTCACCTTGTATTGATCTTACATCGGATAGAACGACGACTCATAGGGTTCCACAGCAAGTCTTGGTCTTGTGCCTGTTCCTATGATATTCAGAATTTTGTGCACATCATCTGGCTTTCCATATGGACAATCATCAGAGAGGTCCTTCTTCATGGCTTCAGTTCTCTTGACAACTTCAAAATCTAACCATGCTTTGATGTGATTGGTGTTGATCAAGGTTTATTCTTTCTCCATGCCATAAGTTGTTTAAGGATTGGTTGGAAATCTTGAATTTACCAATAGATGCTTAAGTTCCGTAATCCAATAGCCATTTTTCCGATTGATGCACACAGAGACGGAGGAATCATTGTCATACTTCACATACTCAATTTTGGCTTCTTCCGGCCGAGTGGAAGTTGACTTTGTCTTTGCTCAGCTCACTGCTCCTTTTACATCTTGAATTCTCTTTGGGGTTGTTGCTTGAAGAACCACCACCGGATAGACTTGGTATTTCCAGAGGGTGTTTTAGCGCTAGGGCTTTGCGACTATGGGCTCGATTAGGCTTTCAATTTTCCTTTTTACGTGAAGAGGAGCTTCATCTTCATCGCCTCTTCATCATCATCAAGATCAATTCTTGTGAGATCTTTGCGCCTTCTTCATTGCCACAGGACTTGATTTGACCTTCTTCTTCTTCTTCTTGGAAGATTCATCAATCCTCGACTTGTCTTCTCCTTGGAGCCTTGGTACTCCTTGGAGGTTTCGTGCCATGGCCCTTGTTACCATTTTGGTTCCTTGAAGAGGTCTCGGGAAGCTTGGCTTGAGGAGGGTTCATTGATTACGAGTGGTGGCCGGAAGTTTTTCTTCTTCCTTTCTGAGCCGCACCAGCTCCAGATTTCTTCTTGTTTTCATCTCCTTCTTCCCATTCCCCCTGACTTTGAGGTCTAGATTTGTACTTTCTTTCCCCCTTAGTCATTGTTGGCTGACTCAGTCTCATAAAGGAATCTGAGAGAGAGTCAAAATGCCCTTGTAAATAGTTGTAGGCAGTGACCAACTTCTGAAGTTCGGCTTTGAGCTCCCGATTTTGCTTGATAAGTCCATTGTCCTTATCAGTGAGCTCTGCCAATGGGCCTAAAATGGCATCTGCTTTTCCAGCAGTGTAACTTGCCTCTTGGAAAGCTTTCTCAGCTAAAGACGCATCATCGTCCCTTATCATTCCCAGATCTTTCTGAGCAATGACCATGGTAGTAGTTCTCTGAGTGATGAGCTCAGTGAACTTTCTCATTCGTAGGGACCGAGGCGATTACTTCCTTGTCGTGAAGACATCTCCTTATTGAGTAGCGATTTGGTACCTGCTCATGTATTCATGGGAGTTGACGTTTGGCAGTTTGTTGAAGATTGTAGGAGCAATCAACTTTCTTTTCAAGTAAGAAACCGCTAAATGTTCATGGCGGTGCTCTGCCAAAGTCTTGTCTTCTTCATCATCTGAGTGATTAGCCCAGTGATCTTCATCCTCTTGGACATTTTCATCTATCGTATCGAGTCCAGCAACCATCTCAGAGATTGGTTTCTTTCCTTTCTGTGAGGAGGATGGTACTTCTTTCGAAGATGATGCAGCCTTAGCATCATGCTTGACTTCAGATACTTCTTCAGTATCGAGTTCTTTGGTGATCTCTTGCACAGCATCCCGTAGCTCTTTAACCTCAGAGTAAGCAATCATTTCTTCTAAGTATAGATCTTGTAGTTGATCAATCTTATCTCTGGATTTAGCTATTTGATCTTCCAGTTGAAGATGGAGCTGTTGTTCTTCTTCCAACAGTTGTCTGAGTTGAGCAGATCTGGTTTGAGTGTTTAAGATTTTCTGATTGGTTTCTTCAGAAAGCTCAACTACTTGTTCAGTAGTAACTGCGTGTTGGTTAGAAGATGGATGAGTAGATTTCTGAGGTGATGAAGACGGAGATTTCTGTGAAGTGCCTCGGCTTTGCTTTTCAGCAGCTGAGGCATTGTTTCTCTGTGAAATTCCTCCGGTCCCTGGTGCAGGGGCATCATCATCATCCTTTTTGTCATTATCATCCTGTTGGTGATGGTCAGTGGGAGGTTCATCAAAGTAATTTTCATTCATTTCTTCCTCCTCATCATCTTCAGATACAAGATTGATCACTTCCGGGATAGTGATCTTCTGCCCATTAACTTCTTCTTGTTCAGAAGGTATGAATTGCAGAGACTGGGGCAGGACTGGCTTGAATGCCATCTGTAATCTTGTCTGACCATCTGCCTGTTCAAAGGCATGTATCAAACTATGCACCACTTCTCTGGAAAAGTCCTTGTGTAGTAGAGTCGCAACTGTATATTGTTCTGTAGAGAACATTGCTTGGACATATGTTTCTAGGTCAAGAGCTCGTGCTCGTCTGGTTGGTTGATCAGTGATTCTCAATATTTCAGAGATATCAGAGCACCTTAACTTCTGCCATTTCTTGAAGCATTGAATATGCTTTGGCAAGGTGTGAGCTTTGAAGAAGTGAAGTAGGTCCCTTGTTTCTTCAATGGGAACCTGCTTTGCATCTGTTTGAGCCTGAAAGAAAGAGTTTTGAGTGAGTTTCAAAACTTTTGTAGATATCTGAGTAGAAGTGTAGTTTAGTTTCTGAGTTACCTGAGTAAGAACATCAGGCTCAGATACTTGTTCTACTGAGACGATTGTGTCTCAGATATCTTGTTGTGAGGTGGAGACTTGGAAGTCTGGTCCTCATCAACCTTTCTTTCTTGAACCTGAGAAAAATACAATACTTAGGAAATAGTTTGAAAGAATCTATGCATAAATATGCTTTTAGTGAATTCTGATTTGAGCTACTTACTTCCTCAAAAGGAAGGTCAGATTCATTTTTCTCAGAAACTTGTGCAGTTTCTGGTGTTCTTTCGAGTGATGTTGTCTTAGGGGCTTCATCAATTTCCATTGATGCAGGGGAAGTCGCAACTTTATCCCCTTGCATTTCTACTTCTGAAATAGCCTGTAAGTAGAAAGTATTGATTGTTAGAAGAGATAAAAGATAACCCAGGATGAAGAATACTTGTCACTTGATTGTCATATACCTCAAGTTTGAAGGCTCAGTGATGTGTTCTTCAGAAACCTTGTTGGTTTCTGGGTTTGTCTCTGGCATTTCTGCCTTATCTTCTTCCATCTCAGTTGGAGCCTGTTAGAAACATTTATCATTAATGAGCATACAAACATTTTTACTGAAAAGTTAGTTCTCTTTAAGAATCATTTACCGTGGCATGTGCTCAGATTTCTCAAGAGTTGAGGTTGAAGGAACCTCTTTTTCAGTATCTGAGGTAAGCTTCTCAGCTTCCTCTTGTTTCTGCGTTTCTAACTCAGCCTGTAACAAAGAAATTCTTATAAGGTAACAAGATTTATAAGTATAAATTTTTTTTCACAAGGTAAGAGTTAAACCAGTCATTTACCCGAGCAGTTTCAGGCTGATTGGTCTCTGGAACTTGTGACCTTTCTATACATTGGTCGTCTTGTCCCAGTGCAGTTTCTTTGTTTGAAGTTTCTGGTACTTCACACCTTTCCTGAGTATGCAACTCAGTTGCCTCCCCTGGTTGATCATTCTGAGTAGATGTCTCAGTTTGATCCCTCTCATTGAGTTGGGGAACCTGCTCAATTACAGGATTTTCTTCAGCATACTGTATTGCTGGTAATTCAAAATGGAGTTCATTTACCATTTCATCAACCACTTGTGGCTGTTGTGGTTGTTGTGGTTGTCTGGAAGCAGAAGATTGATCAGTAGAATGTTCTTCCAGATTTTTAGATGTGGCATTTCCATCAGCATCTGCCAGCACTAAAATACCACTCATCAGGGCTTTGTGAAGTTGTGCAAGAGAGTCATTCCCTGATGATGTGTTTGCACCAACAACCTTTGCTATAGGTTCAGCAACCTGTGGTGTAGGTTCTTCTTCAGATACCTTATCACCGCCATTTTTTTCAAGAACCTTAGCCCTCTTTGTTCTTTCTAGGACTTGAGAGATGACTAGTTCATCATCTTCATCGTCAGAGCTCTCATCAGCATTGGGAACTGATTGGTCCATTACTCCTTCGGTTTCTGCAGATGGGGTTTGGTGCTTTTCACCACTCTTGGCAGCATTTATGAGTTCATCAGCAAGGCTTTCTGCATTAGTCGCAACATTTCTGAAAGCACTTTCTCTTGCTGAGTCTACTTGTTCAGTAGTTGATAACTCTTTTGCAGCATTAATGAGTTCATCTGCCATTATCAGTTCATCGGCAATGCCTGCAGATATCTGAGGATTGACAACCTCTTTGGGTGTGTCTTCTGATTTGCCAACAGACTTCTTTCTTGAAGTTCTGGGCTTCTTGGTCGCAACCTTTTCTTCAGATATCTTTTCAGATTTTCTCTTCTTAGGACCTTTCTGAGACCCAGTAACCTTTTTCATCAGATTTGTATACTCATACTTGTAGAGTAAGTTCTTTATTATTTCAAATGCCTCTCGAGCTCAATGCCAAGCTTTTCCAAAGAAGTAGCATATCTTCGCACCATAACCTCATCGTGGCCTTTGGCAGCTAGTCCTTTGACAATCTTAGGCTCAAGCCTTGAATCTTCTTCACAAACTTGAAGGCGTACTTTCCCGCTTAAAAGGGTTTTCCAAATTTTGTCTTGTTGATTTAGCAAGAACATCATGATCCATCGTTCTTGGCTTATCTGGTCAGCACCTCCTTGTAGACCATCAAAGCATCTGTGAAGAATGCAAGCCAGTACATCCCAGTGAACCAACAGATGTCTGGTTCGGATGTCAGCAAGCTTGAACTCAGTGGGTGTATCTGATTTTTCAAGATCACACACGTCACTGTAAAGTTCTTTAACACCTTCAAGGAGTTCATCATCCTTGGTGTTTATTTCAAAATCCTTTCCAAGATTTTGAACCTCAAACAACTTACAGAAAGTTGTTAAGTCCGTATGATTTCCTTTCCTTGATCGAGGTTTTGATAGACACTATTTCAAAGGTTTGAAAACAAGAAATAATCCTGGAGTTGTTGTAAAATTCCAACACATCGAGTGATGAAATTCCACTTGGGCGAGCAGATAGAAAACCCTTGATTTGTGCCTTTTCAAGCATGTCAAGAATCAATTTTCTGTCAGTTTGGTTTTCTATTGCAGCAGTGAGGTATTCCTCAACCATGGCACCACCCCAAATCATTCTGTGACTTGAAGTCCAATGGTCAGGATTAAAAGCTCCTACCAGTCGATTGTTAACAATAACCAACTCTGGTGCTTGCTTTTCAGCAGTACCAGTGGAGGATTAGGATTTCTGTGTCGAAGTGTTCTTGGAGGCCATCTCTTTATATAGTGTAGGGAATTGAAATTGGTGTTTGAAAGAGATGTGATTCAGTGATTCTTTTCAGAAAAACTTAATCTGATTTGCAGAGATTGTAGAGGGTTTGCAGAGAATCAAGAGAGAATTTGCTATTTTTGCAAGATGAAATTTGGATTAGGCAAAAGTGATTTCATTTGCCAAAATCCTATATATATAGCGATTGAATCCCAATGCACAAATACATACAAATTGATTTTGTGTGTACGTTTCTGTGATTTGCAAACAGGCGTGAGCAAAAGCTAGTTCGGCATTAAATGCTTAGTGGGCCATGTCTGAATTTCAACAGTCAACTATTTACCGTGAATTAATTTCCACCGCATGCATCAATCGCTTAACTTCATCGAGGGTCACCATTGCATCTTCAACAATGATCACAATCAGCAAGTGTAATTGTGCCCATTTAATGAGTTTTGGCGACTTGCTATCTGAATCACAATTCTGTATGAGCAAGGACACCTTCGATCTCGAATCATCTTATACTTAGGATTTTTCCAAGTTTTCATCAAGATAGAAATAATGCGAGTTTCAAGAGAGTAGTTGCCGCAGATAGTTATACTATTCTCTTTATGTTCCCCGTTTATAGAATGATTCGGATATCCGAGTTCGCCCTCGTAGATCTTAAGCTATCTTTTGCTCTTACCCTTTTTGACTTCTGGATTCCCGTTCCAGATTTCTCTTTTCTCTTTTCTGGATACCCGTTCCAGATACCTCTTCTCTGGATGCCCGTTCCAGATTTCTCTTTTCTCTTTTCTGGATACCCGTTCCAGATGCCTCTTCTATGGATGCCCGTTCCAGATACCTGAACTCTTTCAGTTTATTGGTAGTTCCATTAGTCCAAGACTATGTCTTAAGGCTAAGAATCTACTTTCTTGTTGTGGCTTAGTGAAGATATCTGCAAGTTGGTCTTCAGTGCCAATCTTGAGTATCTCTATATTGCCTTTTTCAACATGGTCTCTGATGAAGTGATGTCTAACATCAATGTGCTTTGTTCTGGCATGAAATTTAGGATTCTGTGTAATCGCAATAGCACTTGTGTTGTCATAGAAAATGGGAGTTTTCTTCTCATCGAGTCCATAGTCTTTAAGTTGTTGTTGTATCCACAGAATTTGTGTTGCACAACAACCAAAGAAGAATATATTCACCTTTGGTAGAAGTTGCAATTGAGTTTTGCTTCTTGCTAAACCATGAGATAAGTCTAGTGCTTAAACCCACAAGTTCACGATGTGCTTTTCCTATCAAGCAATGATCCAAAGATAATCAAGATCTCGAGTACCCAACTAAACTCAATCCACTTTCTTTAGGATACCACAATCCTACATCTATCGTACCTTCACATACCTTAATATTTTCATAGCAATGTTGTAGTGTGTTTGCATTGGATTTGTCTGAAATCTAGCACATACTCCAACGGCATATTGAATATCAGGTCTACTTACAGTGAGGTAAAGTAGTGAACCTATCAATTTCCTATACTTATGTTCTTCAATACTCTTGTCTGATTCAGTATAGGTCATTTTGGTTCCAATGCTCATAGGTATCTTAGCATTCTTTTCAGAAGGCTTAAGATTGAATTTTGTGAGCATATCTTTTGCATACTTTGTTTGACTAATGAATATTCCATCATTGAGTTGCTTGACTTGCAATCCTAGGAAATAATTCATTTCTCCCATCATGCTCATCTCAAACATGCTTTTCATGAGATTTGCAAAGTCATTACAAAGTTGCTTGTCCTTAGATCCAAATATGATGTCATCAACATATACTTGAACTAAGAGTAGTTTCCCATCATGATTTAAGGTAAATAAAGTTTTATCAACTTCACCTTTCTTGAAACCACTTTCCAGAAGGTATTTGGCCAAAGTGTCATACCATGCTCTTGGAGCTGTTTCATCCATCTGAGCTTTACGTAGTTTATAGACCATTCTACTTTCGAGGAAACTTCAAAGCCGTGGTTGCTCAACATAAACTTCTTCGCAAGTTCACCGTTTAGGAATGCACTTTTGACATCCATCGATAAACTTTGAAATCTTTATGAGTCAAAGGCTAGAAAGAGTCTTATTGCATCCAATCGCAACCGTGCATATGACTCATCAAAATCTAAGCCTTGACCGAGTAAATCCTTGGCAACCAATCTTGCTTTGTTTACGGTTATTTCACCAGATTCATTCATCTTGTTTCGAAAACCCATTTAGTTCCAATCACGATATTCCTTCTATAAATGGAACTAGTTTCGGACTTTGTTTCTCTCAAATTGATCCAACTCTTCTTGCATTGCGTAGATCCGCCTTGGTCTCCTAATGCTTCTTCTATATTTTTAGGTTCAATATTCGAGATGAAACATCCAAAGAGAGAGTTAGCATTTTCAGCTATTGCTCTCCTAGTCCTAACACCCTGATTAATTGGTCCAATTATATCCTTTGTAGGATGATCTTTGATCCATTTCATCATAGGTTTGGTGCTAGTAGGATCAATATCCAGGTGATCTGAATGTGAATCACTAAGATTTTGATTTGATACTTTTTCAAGATTCGAGATATCGACATATGGGAAATGTCATGGATATCGACACTTTTCGATGTTAGAGATATCTCGAGACATGCATTTCAAAGATTCTTATTTTCAGATACCTTTTCATGATGAAGGTTCTCAGTAACCTGTTCCATTTCTGGAAAACTCATAGGAAATTCCTCATCATGTTTGTGAGTCATCTTGTTGTTACTAGGCTTTTCAAGCTTTTCTACGTCAGAGTCATCCGCACTTTCCATAATGATGTTTTTCCTTTCTGAGGATTCTTCTTTAGGATCCCTCAGTAATAGTTCTTTGAACCTTTCTGAGAGTTCATCAATAGGAGGTGTTTTCTTACTTCCTTCATAGAATACAACATGAACTGATTCTTCAATTTTTTTTGTTCTTTTGTTGTAAACTCTGTAAGCTTTCTTTGTTTGTGGAATAGCCAAGAAAACACCTTCATATGCCTTTGGTTGAAATGTTCTCAGATAATCTTTCCCATTGTTTAGAACAAAACATCTACAACCAAATACTCTCAGATGTTTGATATTAGGGGGTCTACCAACCAAGATTTCATAGGGGGTCCTGTCATGGTGTTTGTTTATCAAGCATCTGTTCTGAGTGTAGCAGGCTGTATTTACAGCTTCAACCCAATAAATTTCACTTATCTCAGTGTCAGCTAGCATTGTCCTTGCAGCTTCTTTAAGGGTTCTGTTTTTCCTTTCTGCAACACCATTTTGTTGAGGTGTTCTTACAGAGGAAAGTTGGTGTTGTATACCTTTGCGGTCTGAAAACTCCTTTATGTCTTGGTTGACAAACTTCGATTACCATGGTGCATTATGATTGCAGATACCTTGTCATTTTCATGACTTCAAGCTTTTTCAGCAGTTTGGTATCTCCACCACGGCATCGATTTGTGTTTCGAAGACAACCCAGTGAATCTTGAGAAGTCATCTACAACAACCAGACCATACTTCTTTCCTGCATAACTAGTTATAGATGATTCAAATAGATCCATATGTAAAAGTTGCAGTGGTCTAACACTAGAGTGTCTGATTTTGGACTTGAAAGAGATCTTAGATTGTTTCCCCATCTGACAGGCAGAACAGATACCATCCTTTCTGAAAGATGTTCAGGAAGACCAACCACTAACTCTTTCTTGGCAAGTCTATTGAGTTTTGAAATTCAAGTGACTCATTCTTTTGTGCCATAACGGTGCTCTTACGTGTGACCAGATTGACTCACCATGAGACATTCTTGATTGTGGCAGATGCCCAATCAACATCATAAAGGCGCCTTTCCATGACCAACTAAGGTATGCTTTGACTCATTGTCAATTAGTTTGCGATTTAGCTTTGAATTTTATAGTAAAACCTTATGCATAACTGGCTCATGCTAAATAGATTGTATTTCAAATCCTTAACATGTAATATGTCAGTGATTGTTAAAGTTCCCAATTTGACGTTGCCAAATCCCAGAGAGGGATTTAATTCTCCTCCAGCAAATCTGATATCTGGTCCTGTGTTGCAAGCTTTGTAATCAACCAGATTTGCTTTGTCTCTGTCATGTGCTTTCGCATCCACTATCAAATAGCCATTGTGCTTTAGTCCGGAAGCATTACACCTGCAGAAAGCAGGAGATTAGGTTCTCATATCTTTGATGGAACGTCGAGAATCAAAAGTTCTTCCAGAGGAATCCATTTTGAATGAATTTCTTTGAAATATGCTTTTGTCACTGAGAGCGTAAGGAGAATTCTTTTGAATGAAAGTTATCATTTGTAAATTATTTTCTTCCTTGGTGTGTTCCTAGGTGCTCCATATGATGCTTTCAGATACTGTCGGGTTTACGAGTTTGCTTTCGACAAACTTAGCCTTCCTTGCCGATTTCTTCTAGCACAGCATTGATTTTCGGTGGCTTGATTTAACTTCCACTTCGATAATTGCTTTGAGCAATTCTAGCTTTCGACCATCGTTCTTGCTCTGCTTGTACTCATGAGCAAGTTGTTTTCCGATGCCTTTGTAGCTAATGCCGTTTGAGCACTTGAAGCTATCGAGATCTTTTCTCGGCTTTGCTAGTCTCTGGTTGATCCAATTTCTTTCCGAAAAAGTAACATGGGAGAATTTGCCACTCTGCAATTCTACCTTTTGAGAGACATAACCTTGTTGGTGTTTACACTTTTCGTGTTGTGTTTCCTTCGAGACGTACCAACAGCTTTTGTTTTGACTTGTTTTTCCCACAAAGGTCTAGTCATCGCCTTTCCTTTGTCAACAATCTTTGTCTTTTCACCGATACTATAGATTGCATGGGAACCGTCTTCTTGAGTACTTACAAATGTTCTTTTCTCCTTACTCTTATTGAGTGATAGAACAATCATGCGTATTCAGCCCAAGTCCTTTCTTTTTCGAAGGATCTCTCAAGTAAGATTGTACTTGATGAAGAGTGTCACTAGCTTTGGCATAAGATTGAAAAGATAGTTCTTTCTTCTTGAGTTCCTTGTTTTCGGAAGAAGATTTTCATAATTCTTTCGTAACTCATTATTGCTTCTTCATGTGACTTTTCAGTCTCGGATATCTGAGCTTTGAGAAATGCATTTTCAGCATCCTTTCTCTCAGATTCTTTAACTAATTGAGAATTTTCCTTTTCAAGAGAATTCTTTTCTTCTTCAAGGTTTTCGGCTCTAGCTCGGATCATTAGAAATTCTCTTTCATAGATATCAAGTTCTTTCCTGAGATTTTCTAGATTTTTTATTTCCTCTTCATCACTTTCATAAGTGTAGCAAGAAGTATGTGTTACCTCATCAGCCATAAGAGGTTTTCTATGTTGGAGATGTCAATTCGTCAATTTCAGCAACTCCACACATTTCATTCTTCTTGAGGCCGAAGTCGATTATATCATGAGTAACTCCACATAATTCTGATGCTGGTATGGTTGAATCATCTGAATTGTCATCTTCAGAATCTGTCTCAACGTCTAGAGCATCCAGTTGAATTTGGATTTTCTTTCTTTCTTCAGTTAACAAAGCTTTCTGGCTTCTTCTGAAGATTCTTCTATCTTTCTTGTCGCCTGACCTTAGTTTGTTGAGGGCAGGACAATCCTTCTTGAAGTGGCCAGGTTTCTGACAATAGAAACAGATATCGTTTCCAATTTCTGCTTCCTCAGTACATGATGCTTTCTCGAATGGCTTGTTCAATGAGCTTTGCATATTTTGTCTTGGTGATAGTTTGAGCTAGATGCTTTTTGACTTCTCTTTGGCTTTTCTTCTCTCAATTTCTTGGTGACAAATTTACTCATTTGCTTTGCGGCAAGAGCATCCTCGATCTCCTCCTTGCTTTTCTTCTTTTGAAGTTCCTTGAGTAACTAGAGCAACATTACGCAACTTTTAGGTTGTTTGTTCTCTCGAGTTGTCTCATAGTCATGATAGCAAGATGAGAGAAAAGTTCCCTTTGGAGTGATATTTGGCATACCTTGGTTAAAATAAAAGAATTTAGTATGCTCCCAGTTGTGGTTAAGACTTCTGACAATAGTCTTAATCTTCTCTGACTGAGAGTATCTATTGCTTTCCCCAAGTGCTGTCATATCACTCATGAGTGTGGTAAATCTGAAATCAAGTTCTTCCAGAGTTTCAGTGGGACCTTGTTTGAAATTTTGAAATTTCAACTTTAGAACTTCGAACTTGTTTTCCTTGGTTTCTCGGTTCAAACAGATTTCTTCAATCGGTTGCGACAACTTTCGCCGTTTAGCACCCCGGTTTACGCTTGTATGTGCTCTGGTGTCGATCTGATGATGATGTTACGAGCTTGACCATCCAAACGATTCCTCTTGGCATCTTCCGATGTCCAGAGTTCTCTGGGCTTTGGTTCGTAAATAACTTGACCGGTAGATCTTCCACTAGTTGACGCATCTGTTTGTGAAGATCCTTCGCTTTGATCTCTGTCTCTTCCACTCGAAACCTCCATGACTTGCGTAAGTTGTTGAATGACTATTGGGCCATTATTTATTACTTCGATCATCTCGTCACTTATGGCTTCAAGGTGGAGCATCATGTTATTCTTCCATTTCTCGTAGTTTTCTGGTTTGAGAACTGGTGCATCACTCAGAGACATACCGCACACAAATTAAATAGTCCTCAAAAGTGGACAAAGTTCCTTCACCTATCTGGGATCTAGGTTCGGTCTGAAGGCTAGTGAACCTCCTGCTCTGATACCACTTGTTGGTCCAGATAACGGCAAAGTAAAAGACTAGAGGGGGGGGGGGGGTGAATAGTCTTTTAAAACTTTTGTCGATAACAAATATTTCTCAGATATCTGAATAGATATCTGATACTTAGAATCAGAGTGCGGAAGACTTAATAAAGATAAGTGCAGAAACAGTTAATAAGTGTGTGTGTGTTGCTGAAGTATAAATACAGAAACGTAAATGACACAGCAAGTATAGAGGTATCTGGAGGTGGCGTAATCCTCCAACTAATCCACTTCGGTCTATCAGAGACCTAGAATTCACTAGAACAGATAATTGAGATTTCCTTACAATAATCCTATTCTAAGATTCTTAATAATTGGTTCCCAACCAAATGTTCCCCCTGAGTTGTTCCCCGGCTTTCACAGCCAAGTACTTCCTATACTCAGAAACCTTTGTGTTATTCCCTAGATTCCCAAGCTAAGTACTTCCTATACTCAATAACCTTGGAGTTATTCCTTAGTTTCCCAAATCATGTACTTCCTATACTCCGGTAACCTTGGAGTTATTCCCTGATTTTTTAAACTAAGTACTTCCTGTACTCCACGCCAGTTATGGTGTTGGTTTTGGTTTGAGTTGTCAGATGAGCGTCTTAATAACTTTTCAGTTAATCAGATAGCTCTGTGAACTAAGTTACTTAATACACTTTACAGCGTATGGTATCTTGTTCGATTTTATTGAACCAAGTCTTAAGATATCTATTCAAGAGAATGAATCTCAGATAGTTGATCTTTTGATTCAACTCCTTCACAGATAGCTTTGCTTGTTTAGGATCAGGACACTTAGAACTTCAGTGTTTACTCAAGATCAAAAGCTTTAGTCGCAACAGAAAGCTTTGATAATAAGTAAGTTGCTTTGAGAGAGTAAGATAATCAGATATCGTATGCAGTTCAAGGTCTTGTGTTCTGAGTTGTGTGTATTTCTCAAGCTGTCTAAGTGTTGATATTTATAGATGAATTTGAGTGTCGTTTGAATAGTATCCGTTAGGCTCAAATTCAAACTATCGATATCTGTGTATAGTACTGTAGCAGGTTTTGTCTTCTTCTCAGAAGCTGCCGTTGCTTTTATTCAGACATCTCTGTCCGTGCATTAAATGCATTGTACTATACTTTTTGTCCTGTAGTGTCAACGGAACTATGCTTTTTATCAGAGACTAGTGTTATCTGATTCTTTGCACGTCCTTATCTTCATTCTTCAGATACCACTTGTATTTATTGGAATAACTTTGTTTGCAATATATATTTCTCTTTCAGAAACGTGGTTAAAGCTCAAGGTATCTGAGAATAGATATCTGTGGACACTTTCCTTGTTTTCAGATATGTATCTTATTTCTCAGATATCTCTTGTGACACAGTTTGTTTGAAAGCTATTTGTCTACAAGATATCGGCTAAGATATCGAACAATGATTCGATAATCTTGTGCAGTTTTCTTCAAGTCTTCAATTGTTGTTGAGCTTTCTGCTTGGATGTCTTCTTCTTGGTCTTCTCTTCATAAAATAAAAATTACATTTTGAGACCTAACATCCTATACAAGATTAGCTAGACTATCATACTTAGTGGGTTTCCTCTTTTACAATGTTCAAGTGAACCAAGAGTACTAATCACCTTTCTGAGACTAAGATAAGTCATCATGTTGCTGAACAAAATCTAAACAGATATTCTTAACAAAATATCTAACAGAGAGGAAGAAGAAACAAGAAAACTTCCCAGCCACCACTCAGAATAAATGAGCCCTCCTCAAGTCAAGCTGCTTTACAAATAGTAGCTACTTCCCAGAAACCTACTGGAGGAACTTCAATGGTAACAAGGGCCATGGCACAGAAACCTCCAAGGAGTACCAAGGCTCCAAGGAGAAGACAAGTAAGAGGGATTGATGAATCTTCTGAAGAAGAAGAAGAAGGTCAAATCAAATCCCTGGGCAATGAAGAAGGCTGCAAAATTCTCACAAGATTTAATCTTGATGATGATGAAGAGACTGATGAAGATGAAGCTCCTCTTCACAGAAAAAGAAAAATTGAAAGCCTAACTGAGCCCATACTGCAAAGCCTTTAGCAGCTAAAATACCCTCTGGAAATACCAAGTCTATCTAGGGTGGTTCTTCAAGAAATACCCCTAAAGAGAATTCAAGACAAAGAAGGAACAGACTAAGAGCTGAACAAAGACAAAGTCAACTTCCACTCAGGCCAGAAGAAGCCAAAATTGAGTATGTGAAGAATGATAACAACTCCTCTGTCTACAGGTGCATAAATCAGAAGAATGGCTATTGGATTCTGGAACTAAAGCATCTACTGGTAAACTCAAGATTTCCAGAACTAATCCATAAACAGCTCATGGCATGGAGAAAAGACAAGCCAATCTTGATCAACACCAATCACATAAAAGCTTGGTTGGATTTTGAAGTTATCAAGAGGATAGAAGCCATGAAGAAGGACCTCTCTGATGAATGTCCTTATGGAAAGCCAGGTGATGTGCACAAAATTCTCAACATCACAGGAACAGGCACAAGAGCAAGACTTGCTGTGGAACCCTATGAGTCCTTCTACTGAACTGAAGATCAATACAAGGGTGACATCAGATATCTGAAGATCATCTATGAGTACTTCAAGCTATCAGATATCAGAATTGAGCATGCCTGGAAATGGGGAAAGTATCTGTGGGTCAAGCACTCTGTCAAGAAAAATCCTACCAAAACCTACAAGGAAGTTTGTGGTTTTGCCAGAGACACAGAGATGATTGTCAAAACACTTCTCTATGACTATTCTGATGACATCAAAAGGTTTGGTGATAGAAAATTTGCAGATTGATCCATAGAACTGCCGTGAAGACTTGAAGATTTGAAGACTTGAAGACTAGTCTATTAGGATGTTTACTTGGAGCTTGGCTACTCCTGTTGTCCTAATTTACTATGTATTTTTGTTGTATCTTGCTGACTGAGCTAAATTGTTTTATGTACTAAAGTTATCTGTAAACTTTCATTGTAACATATCTGATGAACCTACTCTCAGATACCATTCTATAAAAGATAACTTGTCAGCAAAGATCACACCTTGTGATTTGGTTGATGTTTACTTTCTACACTTAATTGTATGAATTAAAAGGTCATAAGAAATGATTAAGTGGTGGATTGTTTCCTCATCCAGATTTGTAATAGGTCAGATAGTCATCGTTGACTGATCAAAAAGGGGGAAATTTGTTAGGAATATCTGTTTAGATTTTGATCAGCAACCTTATGACTTATCTTAGCTCAGAAAGGTGATTAGTACTCTTGGTTCACTTGAACATTGTAAAAGAGGAAACTCACTAAGTATGATAGTCTAGCTAATCTTGTATAGGATGTTAGGTCTCAAAATGTAATTTTTATTTTATGAAGAAGACCAAGAAGAAGACATCCAGCAAAACAAGTTCAACGGATTTGAAGATTTGAAGATTGCACAAGATTGCTGAAGACAATGGTTTTTCAGATACCTATGACCAGATATCTTGAAGACACAATTGGTTTTAAATAAACTGCGTTTCAAGAGATATCTGAGAACTAAAAGGTTTCTGAAAACAAGGAAAGTGCCCACAAATATCTGCACTCAGATACCTTGGACTTAAACTATGTTTCTGAAAAAGAAACATATATTGCAACATAGTTGTTTCAATAAAGTGGTATCTGAAGTTGAAGAAAAGGACGTGCAAAGCTTCAGAGAAATCTGATAATGAAGGTCTCTGATACAATGCATAGTTCCGTTGGCACTACAGGACAAAAGTATAGTACAAAGCATTAAATGCGCGGACAGAGATGTCTGAACAAAAAACGGTAACTTCTGAAGAAGAAAAAGACAAACCTGCTACAGTACTATACACAGATATCGATAGTTTGAATTTGATTTAAGCCTAATGGATACTATTCAAACGGCACTCAAATTCATCTATAAATATCAACACTTAGACTGCTTGAGAACACACACTGAATACCTTAGATCACTGAACTTATATTGATTACTCTCTCAAGCACACTACTTACCTTCAAGCTTTCTGTTGCGACCAAAGCACTTGATTCTAAGTAGCACTAAAGTTCTAAGTGTCCTGATCCTAAACAAGCACTGCTATTTGTGAAAGAGTTGAATCAAAAGATCAAGTATCTGAGATTCATTCTCTTGAACAATTATCATAGACTTGGGTCAGTAAAGAACAAGATACCATACATTGCAAAGTGTATTAAGTATACTTGATTCACAGAGTTATCTGATTAACTGAATAAGTTATTAAAGAAGCTCATCTGACAAACAAACCAAAAACCAACACCATAACTGGCGTGGAGTACATGAAGTACTTAGTTTGGGAAACTAAGGAATAACTCCAAGGTTACTGAGCACAGGAAGTACTTAGCTTGGGAAGTTAAGGAACAGCTCAAAAAGGTTTCTGAGTACAGGAAGTACTTGGCTGTGAAAGCCGGGGAATAACTCAGGGGGAACATTTGGTTGGGAACCATTTGTTTAGGAATCTTAGAATAGGATTATTGTAAGGTGAACTCAATTATCTGTTCTAGTGTATTCTACGTCTCTAAAAGACCGAAGTGGATTAGTTGGAGGATTACGCCACCTCCAGATACCACTATACTTGTTGTGTATTTTACCTTTCTGTATTTACATTTCAGCAAAACACACGCACACACTTATTGTTTCTGCACTCATCTATCTTAGAGTCTTCCGCGCTCTGAATTTAAGTATCAGATATCTTCACTGATATCTGAGAAACTGTGATTATCGACAAAAGTTTTAAAAGACTATTCACCCCCCCTCTAGTCTTTTACTTTGCCGTTATCTGGACCAACACTCTGGCATTCAATTTTTCAGTGGCTTGAGATTTCTTCCACTTCTGTCTATTGCTACGTGCAATATCAGCTTTGCGCCATTGTTCTTGTCCTTCCTTATATTGTTGTAGAAGGAGCTTTCCAATAGCACGATAGCCAATGCCATTTCGAACACCTTTGGCTTTCTGAATGCGCTCTTCAGAAGCCTTACTAGTTTCTGCACCATCTTTATTTTCATAAAATGGTACAGTAGAGAATTTGCCTATTCCAGCAATTCTTCCCTTCCTAGTAATGTAGCAATGTGGATGGTTGCATGTCTGAGGGTTGTGTTTCTTTTCAGAAACCTTATCCACATGTTTCTTGTGAACTTATTGTTCTTTCAAAGGCTGGGTTGCAACTCCTTTTCCTTTGTCAACTACCCTAGCTTTCTGACCAATGCTATAGTTGGTTGAAGAACCATTCTGTTGACATTTTACAAAGGTCAACCTTTCATCACTCTTCTTCAGAGGAGATGAATTACTTGATTGTTCATCAAGTCCAAGTCCACCATTCTCAGAGTGGTCTCTCAGATAGGATTGAACCTCATTGAGAGTGTCACTAGCCTTTGCATAAGATTGGAAGGATAGCTCTTTCTTTCCGAGTTCTTCATTCTCAGAAAGCAGCTTCATCATTTTCTAATTAAGTTCATCCAAGGCTAGTTTGTGAGAATTTTCATTCTCAGATATCTAAGCTTTCATAAAGGCTATCTCAGCGTTCTTGTTCTCAGATACTCTGGTTAGCTCAAAAACCTCTTTTTCAAGAGTTTCTTTGCTTTCCTCTAGAATTCTGGTTTTGGATTGTGCTTCCAGAAATTCTTTTTCATAACGATCCAATTCACTCTTGACCAACTCCAGATCCTCAATTCCATCATCACTTTCATAGTACATAAATTGTGAATTATTAGTTACCTCATCAGCCATAAGACACATTTCAATGTTGGAGATGTCTGGACCAGCAATCTCAGCAACTCCACACATTTCATTCTTCTTAAGGCCAAAGTTGATTACATCGTGGGTGATTCCACACAATTCTGGTGATGGTAGATTTGAGTCATCTGAATCTCCATCTTCAGAATCTGTCTCAATGTATAGAGCATCAAGTTGAATTTGAATCTACGTCCTTTCTTCAGTCAGTAAGGCCCTTTGATTTCTTTTGAAATTTCTTCTGTCCTTCTTGTCACCTGTCTTGAGCTTGTTTAAAGCAGGACAATCTCTCTTGAAGTGACCAGGCTTTTGACAATAGAAGCAGATATCATTTCCTATCTCTGCAGCTTCAGTACTAACACCTTTCTGAATGGGGGTGTTCAGAGAGTTGTTCATGATAGTTTGGGCCAAGATGCTTTTTCAGATTTTCTTTAGCTTTTCTTCTCTCAATCTCTTGACTCACAAATTTCTTCATGTGTCTTACTGCAAGAGCATTTTCTTCAGATGCATCTTTGGTATCCTTCTTTTCAGAAGTACCTTGAGAAACTAGAGCAACACTTTGTAACTTTTCAGTTGTTTGTTCTCTCTGAGTTGCCTCATAGTCTACAGTATCAAGATGAGAGAAGAGCTCTACTGGAGTAATATTTGGCATCCCTTGGTTGAAATAAAAGAACTTAGTGTTCACCCAGTTGTGATTGAGACTTCTGACAATAGTCTTAATCTTTTCTGGCTGGGAGTATCTGTTGCTTTCACCAAGTACAGCCATATCGCTCATAAGGGTAGTAAACCTGAAATCAAGTTCTTCCAGAGTTTCAGTGGGACCTTGTTTGAAGTTTTGGAACTTCAATTTAAGAACTTCGAACTTGTTTTCCTTGGTTTTCTCAGTTCCGGCACAGATTTCTTCAATCAGTTGCCAGGCAATTTTTGCCGTTTTAGCACCCCCACAGTTTTACACTGTATGTGCTCAGGTGTCGATCTGATGATGATATTACGAGATTGGCCATCCAGTCGATTTCTCTTGGCATCTTCCGATGTCCAGAGCTCTCTGGGCTTTGGCTCGTAAATAACTTGACTGGCAGGTCTCCCACTAGTTGACACATCTGTTTGTGAAGACCCATCACTTTGATCTCTGTCTCTACCATTAGAAACCTCTATGACTTGCTTGAGTTGTTGAATGACTATTGGGCCATTCTTTATCACGTCGATCATTTCATCACTTATGGCTTCAGGTGGAGCATCATGTTATTTTTCCATTTCTCGTAGTTTTCTGGTTTCAGAACGGGTGCATCACTCAGAGACATACCTGCACACTTAACACACAAATTATATAGTCCTCAGAAAGGGACAAAGTTCCTTCACCTATCAGGGGATCTAGGTTTCTGAAGGCTTGTGAACCTCCTGCTCTGATACCACTTGTTGGTATAGATAACGGCAAAGTAAAAGACTAGAGGGGGGGGGGTGAATAGTCTTTTAAAACTTTTGTCGATAAACACAGTTTCCCAGAAACCTGGGGGTTTCTGATACTTAAATTCAGAGCGCGGAAGACTTTAAGATAGGTAAGTGCAGAAACAATAAGTGTGTGTGTCCTTTGCTGAAATGTAAATACAGAAAGGTAAATGACACAACAAGTATAGTGTTATCTGTAGGTGTTGTAATCCTCCAACTAATCCACTTCAGTCTTTTGGAGACCTAGAATACACTAGAACAGATAATTGAGTTCACCTTACAATAATCCTATTCTAAGATTCTTAAACAAATGGTTCCCAACCAAATGTTCCCCCTGAGTTATTCCCCAGCTCCTAGAGCTAAGTACTTCCTCTACTAAGCTAATCTTGGAGTTATTCCCTGATTTCCCAAATCAAGTACTTCCTCTACTCCACGCCTTGATAGTGTTGGTTATAAGGTTTGTCATAGAGGCTTCTCGTATAACTTTTCAGTTATGTTTTCATAGAGACTAATAGAACAAGACTACTTAATACACTTGTTCAGTGGATGGCAGTCTACTCTTTACTGACCCAAGTAATTGATGTCCGTTCTGGAGAATGAGCTTCAGAAAGGGTATCTGACAGTTCAACTCTTTCACGAATAACAATCTCTTGTTAAGGTTCAGGACAACTTAGAACTACTAGTGATTCTTCAAGCAACAGAAACCTTTCAGAAAGGGTAGTAGAGTGCTTGAGAGAATACTTTGCTTGATGATAAGTTTGCAAGATAGAGCGTTCTAAGGTATATTTCTCAGCATCTAAGTGTGTGATATTTATAGATGAATTTGAGAGTCGTTGGAATAATATCCGTTAGACATAATTCAAATTCAGTCCACACTTATCTTGAAATGAGTACTCAGAAGTCCTTTTCTCATTTCTCAGAGAGGACTGTGCATCAGCGACATTTCTGCCGGTGTAATTAATGCACTTGTACTATTTCTTGTCCTGTAGTCTTCAACGGATACATGAGCCTTTCTGATGGCTTGCATGCTCCATACTCATGATGTCATATGTCCAGAACCTTATTTCAAATGTAAGTAAATACACTTAAGTGAGGATTAAGGACATAGTCTTTCTGAGTTAGACTAAACCTTGATGTCTTCATAAATCTTGTGCAATCTTCAGTCTTCTAATCTTCAGATAAGCTCCATTGCTTAGGATTGATCTTCATGGTCTTCTAGAAATAAAAATTACACTTAGAGACCTATAATCCTAATACAAGATTTACTAGACTAATCATACTCAGTGATTTCCTCTTTTACAATGTTCAAGTGAACCAAGAGTACTTAATCACCTTTCTGGCTAAGATAAGAACATATGATGAATGATCAAAATACTAACAGATATTCCTAACAGAATCAAAATGCCTTTGAAAGCTGGAGTAGTTATCAGTGAGTTGCCTCAACTCATTTCTGAGGTCTTCATTTTGCTTGTAAATTCCAGTCTCCTTGTTGGTTAAGTTGGAGATTCATCAACCACTGACTGGATCTTGGAAGTTGTCATGTCAAAAATGTCATATGCCTTTTGAACAACTCTGCTGTCTGGATCATGTACCATGCCCAGATCTTTATGTGTGAGAACCAAGTTGCTAGTCCTTTGGGCAATGAGTTCAGCAAACTGTGTGAACTCAGCAGGCACTGATGCAGAAACCTCCTTGTTTTGATCTTCAAGTTCCTTTCTGAGTTGGAGAAGTAGGGTGAACCTATTCTCAAAATCGGCTGAATGCACTGGAACTTGTGGAAAGATGGTGGGAGCCAGGATATGTCTCTTGAGTTGTGAGATGTTGGCTTGATTACCTTGAGAAGGAAAGGTAACCACAACATCACCTTCTGGCTCACTCTTGTCATCATCGTCATCCTCATCTTCTTCTTCATCAACCCAGCTATCTTCATGGGCTAGTCCAACAACCATTTCAGACATGGTTTTCTTTTGTTTTCTTGAAGAAGATGGTCCAGCTGTGTTTTCAACAGCTTGTTGCTTTAGCTCAGCAGCATCTTCTGCATCTATTTCATCAGCAAATCTCTAAGCTTCAAGTCTTACACGTTTTTGCTCAGCAAGGGCTTCATCCTCCTTGCGAGTCAGGTCATCAGTCTTCTTCAAATTGGCCTCTTTTTCTGCAAGCTTGGCCTCCAGCACAAGCTGCAATTTGTCAGTTTCTTCCATCATTTCCTTTAGTGGAGCAAGGGTTTGCTCAGTGTCTTGAAGCTTTTTGGCCAAAATGTCAGTAGACTGGCCAGCTTCAGCATCCTGATTTTGCTTTGATGGAGAAGGGTTAGATGATCTCTGAGGAGATTTGGAAGGTGAGTTCTTCTTCTCAGGAAGCTTCAGCAATTGAGGCAGTCTTATTTCTAGCGACCCCTCCAGTACCAGGTGGTGCATTATCATCCTCATCATTCTTGGGATCATCCTTCTTGTCATAAGACTTAGGAGAATCAGGCAGATCGACATCATTCTCATCTGTCTCCTCATCAGAAACCAAATCGATGAAGTCTATTATTTTCACAGGCTTGCTGCCCACTTCTTGTTGATTTAATCTTTAGTGACAAAGTTGGGTTAGAAGCCAGCCTGATTCTTGTGCTTCAGTCTGATTTCTGGAAGTCTTTGACCAGTAAATCCTCAAATATGTCTTTGAAGATCTTGCTCATCAGCGCAAAATATTCGTACCTTTCGGTAGGAATTAGAGCATGTACGTAGTTTTCTAGTTGTTTTGCTTTCTTCCTTTTATTTGGTCATCAAGCAATCTGGCAAGAGCCATGATGTCCATTTTTCGAATCTTTTTCCATTTGACAAATGCTTTAATGTGTGCAGGAAGGGCATTAGTTTTGAACAACTCGAGTAAGTCGTCATCTGAAGTTAATTCCCTTGGAATGATCTGGGAAGTACTTCCTTGTAGAGCCTGAAAGACAAAGTAGTTTTGATTAAATATCAAAACTTGGTTGGATATCTGAGTGTAAGCTAAGTTAGGTTGCTGAGTTATCAGTGTCGCAACAACAGGCTCAGGTTTCTGAACTTTTGAGGCGGCAGAGTCCTCAGATATCTCAATGTGTGAGGGAGCCTTAGTGTGCGTCTCCTCATCAACTGTCTTGTCTTTCTGTGCCTGAGAATTAGAAAAGTTAATTAACATTTAGAAAGTTTAGATAAAAGATGTGCTTTAAACAGTATGTATCTGAGTAGATAGATACCTCCATGACATGAGGCTCAGATACTTGTTTCTCAGAAACTTGTGCAGTTTCTAGCACTCTTTCTGATGATGTAGGCTTGGGGGCCTCATCAACTTTATTTGCTTGAGGGGACTTGGATGTCTCAGCCTTAGCATTCTCTACTTCTGATTGAGCCTGTAAGTAGATAATATTAAATACTTTTGAAGAGATAATGTCAGATAATAAATCATGTATATCGTTCTGAGATGACTACCTTCTCAACAGAAGGCTCAGGTTCATGTTTCTCAGAGACAGAGGAGGTCTCTAGATTATTCTCTGGTGACTTAGGCTTTTCAGCCTCACCATCTCTTTTCTCAGTTGTAGTCTATAAGAAACAAACATAGAAGTTAGATACTATGTTTTAATCAAGTGTCTGAAAAGTGTGCTTGAGATAACTAAGTATACCCGTGTCACAGGCTCAGTTTCCTTTGGCAAAGAGGTTGAGGGAACCTCCTTTTCAGTTTTCAAGGCAAGCTTTTCAGCTTCCTCTTGATGTCTTGTTTCTTGTTCAGCCTGTAACAGAGACAAAAAGTATAAGATACAAGATATAAAGAGAACTTTCACAAGTAAAGAGTTAAACCAGTTAGTAACCTGATCAAAGTCAGGCAGATTGGTCTCTGGAACATGTGATTGCTTCATGTGTTGATCTTGTTGTCTTATGAAAACATCTATGAAAGAAGTTCCAGGCACTTCAATCCTTTCTATTGATTGAACCCTCCCAGATTGGAATTGGGGAATTTGTTCAATAACAGAGTTGAGTTCCACAACACCATCAGTTCTCTGACGCATCTCAATAGCTTCCACAAGAATTTCTTCTTCATGAAGATCAGATACTTGGGAGCTTTGTGGTTGTTGTGGTTGTGGAGATCTGGATCTTGATGGAGAATCATCATTTAAGTGTTGTTGTTGTAGATCATCAACCACTTTCATTATTGTTTCATCTGCATCCAGCATCGGGTCATCATTCAAATCTTTCAGCGAGGATGATCCTGGTAAAGTGTGTCCTTTGCACGTGGTTACTTTCTTAGCAACCTGTGATGCAGGAATATCTCCAGTAACCTGATCATCCATTTTCAAGGATGGGTCGAAGTGTAGGTTTGCTTCTTCCTCAGCAAGGACCTCTTGAAAATCACTTACCCTCTTGTCAGCAAGAGTGGTATCTTCAGGACTAGGGTGTGTTGTCTGAGTAGGAACTGAGGTATCTTCAGCAACAAGTGCAGCTACCCGTTCAGTGAGATCCACTTAGGAAGTGGTCTCTGAGGCACATGCCTTCGTTTTGCCTCCAGTTCTACGTTTCTTCTTTGGCACAACAGTTGCCTCAGAAACGTGTTCTACTGGTCTCTTCTATTTTTGCTTGAGCTCAAAGTTGTACTTGCATACGAAATCACCGTATGCAATTTCTCCTTGCTCTCTGAGCTGCACTCCAAGCTGTTCCAGAATGTAACAGATTTTGAGACCAAAGTTGATGGTCTTTTGAGGCTCAGCAAGATCACCCAGTAGTATGGCTTCAAAGGCCTTGAGGCTGGCAGCAAACTTCTGAAACATGTACCTTCCCCAGTTGAAGGGAGTGTGTCTTTCATCCATAGTGCAGAGGAATGACATCATTCCCCATATTTCCATATTCACCTGCTCAGCTTTGCCTTTGCTGGAATCAAAGCACCTATGTAATACAAGGGCTAGTAGATTCCAAGGTTCAGCAATGTGATTTCTGCACACAAGATCAATGTCAAAGGTATCCGGTGCATCATTGTTGTCGTCTTTAGAAGGGGCCATATTGTTCATATAGAAGTGACTAATCGCCTCCAAAGACGTGTCAATTTGGTGATCTGCACCCTTGTTTGGTAAGCCAAACATTTGACAGAAGGATTTTTCATCAAGGCTTATGTCCATGCTTTGTACCTTCGAAGTTATTAGCACTCTCTCAGTGCCAACTTCAATTTTGACACTGGAATTGTTGAAGAATTCCAGTATGTCAACATAGGATGTGAAAGAGGGTTTTGCCGAGCAAAACTGCTTGATCTTTACCTTTTCAAGTAAAGCAAGCCCTCTCTTAGCATCTACTTGGTTATTAGCTGCACCAAGCAGGTATTCATCGACAAGTACTCCACCCCAGAGTACTTTCGGTCTGGTATTCCACATCGTAGTATTGAAAGTTCCTGATACTTTGCGATTCAAGATCACAACTGCTGGAGATTGCTTTGCAGCAGTTCTAGATGTGGATACTTGGGAATTCTGTGTAGAAGCTCTCTTGGGTGCCATCTCTTATACATAAGCGAGTGATAGAAAGTAGAGAACGGGGGTTTAGGTCGGAATCATTAAGTGATTCTTTGCAAAAAAACTTAGCAGAATTCAGACTGGTTAGAGAGAATTGCAGGGAAGATTAGAAGGGTTTTTGCTATTTTTGTGCTAGATGAAATGTGGGATTAGGCAAAAGTGTCTGTCTTTGCCAAAATCTCCTTTATATAGCAGTACAAGTACATGCGATACAGATGAATTATGTATGTATGTGTCTCGCAGTCTATACGGGCGTGGGTGAAAAAGCAGTTTTTCATTAAATGCCAGTGGGGCCAGTTACTTGGTTTATGCGCGAGTGGGCTTTGTGGATGCATCTTAGCCGTAGAATTACAAGCACCATTTCTCAATGGTTGAGATTGATTTATGAGCAATGATATCAATCAACACTTGTAATTGTGCGCAATTAATGTTATTTGGCGAATAGCTCGCTGAGTCATTTTCGACTCTCAGAAACCTGTAACTAGTAGACAAACTGGATTCAGAGATTATTAATTCATCGTCCAGTACTGTTTGAAAATTATCACAAGAAAGGAAATTTTCAAAACACAAGAGATAGTTGACTTTTGACGGATTTAGCTTTTTGGTCAACTTTTCTTCTTTTGTATTCTCCCTTACTTAGATGTCTCTAGTATCTGAATACCCGTTCCAGATACCTTATAATTAGTTTTTTTTCCATTTTCCTTGATATATGAAAGCCCGTTTCAGACATCTCTTTTTAAAATAGCTTGTATTAATATCCTTGATATCTGAGTGCCCGTCTCAGATATCTCCTTCTTTTCTTTTGCATTTCTTTCTCATAAACCATTATACCTTTTATTGGTTTAGTGAGTTCCTGTATCAGAAACCAATTTAGCACCTTGGTAGTTCCATTGGTCCAAGACTGTGTCTTAGGGCTAGGAATCCACTTTTTTGCAGAGGCTTAGTGAAGATATCAACAAGTTGATCTTCAATACCAATCTTGAGTATCTCAATATTGCCTTTTTCAACATGATCTCTAATGAAGTGGTGTCTAACATCAATGTGCTTTGTTCTAGCATGAAACTTAGGATTTTGAGTAATAGCAATAGCACTTGTGTTGTCACAAAAAATGGGAGTTTTCTCTTCATTGATCTCATAGTCTCTGAGTTGTTGTTGTATCCACCAAGGAATTGATGTGTTCCTGAAGTACTTTTTCTATCAAGCATTGATCCAGCATAGTCAACATTAGAATAGCCAACTAAACTCAAGCCACTATCTTTTGAATACCATAATCTAACTTCTACAGTACCTTTCACATACCTTAGAATTTTCATCACAGTATTATAGTGTGATTGCATTGGATTTGTTTGAAATCTAGCACACACACCAACTGCATATTGAATATAAGTTCTGCTTGTAGTGAGGTATAGTAGAGACCCAATTAATTTCATATACTTGTGTTCTTCAACACTCTTGTCAGATTCAGTATATGTCATCTTGGTCCAATGCTCATAAGTATCTTAGCATTCTTCTCAGAAGGCTTTAGATTAAACTTATTGAGCATGTCCTTAGCATACTTTGTTCGACTAATGAAAATTCCATCATTAAGTTGCTTGACTTGCAACCTAGGAAGTAATTCAATTCTCCCATCATGCTCATTTCAAATTTACTTTTCATGAGCTCAGCAAAGTCTTCACAAAGTTGCTTGTCCTTAGATCCAAAGATTATGTCATCAACATATATACTTGGACTAAGAGGAGTTTCCCATCATGGTTCAATGTAAAGAGCGTTCTGTCAACTTCTCCTTTCTTGAATCCACTTCCCAGCAAGTATCTGGCTAAAGTATCATACCATGCTCTTGGAACTTGTTTAAGTCCATATAGAGCTTTCTGAAGCTTATAGACCATCTTGCTATCTGAGGAAACTTCAAAGCCTGGTGGTTGATCAACATAGACTTCCTCAGCAAGCTCACCATTTAGAAATGCACTTTTGACATTCATTTGGTAAACTTTGAAGTCATTATGAGCTGCAAAGGCTAGAAATAGTCTGATTGCATCCTGTTAAAACGTAGGATCCCGGATTTGTACTTAGAACAAGTTCAATCGACAATGTTGACAACAATGTTGTTCAACAATGTCTTCAACACAGTAAACAATAGGCAGCGGATAAATATGAATGAAACTTCTATTATCAAGCCAACATATATAAATATGTTGGCCGTGCCTTTAGGCAAAATATCTACTGACAGGAAAAGTAGATCTAATCAACTAGGTTTAATACAATCACAGATGATTGATTAAACAACCAAAACTAGCCCTAGAAGAACTAACAGTAAAAGCTATTCTACGTCGATGTTTGAAAGAGTTATTCCAACAATGAATACTCTTAGACAAACTCCAAAGCTAACAGAAAACAAGAAGCCTAAACTCTTTAATAAAATCTTGATAGACAACAAAGAAAGGCGTCATCATTGCTCGGCTGAATCCTTGTATATATACTTGAGATATCGACAGCTTCCATCCAAGTCGAAAGACAATAGGATCTCAGCAAAGGCAATAGAATCTTAGCAATGGCAATTTCCTTATTCTTGTTTTCTTCAATATACGCATAGAAGGAATTTTCCATATTTTGATTCTTCATAAAATATATTCCTTCTTGCTTTCACCACAAGTTGTTATTTTTCCTTAAATCGTCTCTTGTTCGATTTGTAAATCCTTCCAGTCCAAGTTTCCTGTCCAATGTGCTTTGTTCTTGATGTTAACTGCAATGTTATATCTTCAATGTTATGCCAGCATTGAATTCTATCCTGTCACAATGTTATACAACATTGGTAGTCCTGCAGCTTCACAAACAACAACAACAACAAACACAAACTTGGAACTGATTATTGAAAGAAAAGATTATAAAAAACACAAGTGCATACTGCACTTTCACATCCAATCTTGCAACTGGAGCATATGACTCATCAAAATCTAGTCCTTCAGTCTGGGTAAATCCCTTGGCAACCAACATTGCTTTGTTTCTGGTTATTTCACCAGACTCATTCATTTTGTTTCTGAAAACCCACTTAGTTCCAATGACAGATATTCCATCAATATAGGGAACTAGTTTCCAGACTTTGTTTCTCTCAAATTGATCCAACTCTTCTTGCATTGTTAAGATCCAATCCTGGTCTTTTAATGTATCTTTAATAGTTTTAGGTTCAATGTTTGAGATGAAACATCCATAGAGTCTGCATTTTCAGCAAATGCTCTCCTAGTTCTTACCCATTGGTCTAGTGGACCTATCACATCCTTTGCAGGATGATCTCTTACCATTTTATAATGGGTTTAGAACTAGTAGGATCATTATTAATGTGATTCTCTTTAGAGTCATCATGATTATGATAGGATACTTGATCAATAAGTGCTTGGGATATCTGACACTTGTTCAGTGTCTGGGGTATCTGAGATAGGATTCCCAGCAATCTCATTCTCAGAAACCTCTTCATAATGAAGATTCTCAGTGATGTGATCCATTTCTGGATTTCTCATAAGAAATTCTTCATCGTATCTGAGAGTCATCTTATTGTTACTTGGCAATGGTTGCCTTTCATCGTCAGACTCATCCTCTAAGTGTATGACAGAATTATTTCCCTTTAGAGATTCTTGTTCAGAATCCTTAATGATAAGTTCTTTGAACCTATCTGAGAGTTCTTCATTCAAGGGTACTTTCTTGTTTCCTTCATAGAATACTACATGGACAGATTCTTCAATCTTTTGTGTCCTTTTGTTGTAGACTCTATAAGCTTTGCTATTTATTGAATAACCAAGAAATACACCTTTATCTGCTGTTGGTTGAAATGTCCTTAAATATTCTTTACCATTGTTAAGAATAAAACATCTACAACCAAACACCCTTAAATGTTTGATACTAGGGGGTCTACAAATCAAAAGCTCATAGGGAGTTTTGTCATGGTGTTTGTTGATCAAACATCTATTTTGAGTGTAGCATGCTGTGTTTACAGCTTCAACCAAATAGATTTCACTTATTTTAGCGTCAGCAAGCATTGTTCTTACTGCCTCTTTAGGGTCATATTCTTCCTTTCAGCAACACCATTTTGCCGTGGTGTCCTTACTGAAGATAGTTGATGTTGTATACCTTTGCAGGTACAAAACTCTTTTATATACTGGTTTACAAACTCAGTACCATGGTTTGTTTTGATCACAGATACCTTGTCATTTTTTCATGACTTCGAGCTTATTCAGCAAGCTTGGTATCTCGACCCTTGCGTCAGATTTCTGTTTGAGGAAAACAACCCAAGTGAATCTCGAGTAGTCATCCACAACTACCAGACCAAACTTCTTTCCTGCATAACTTGTTACATAGGACTCAAAGAGATCCATATGTAATAGTTGCAGTGGCTTCACACTGGAATGTCTAGTTTTAGACTTGAAAGATGTTTTGGCTTGTTTCCCTAATTGGCAAGCTGAACATACACCATCCTTTCTGTATGCCATTTTATTTTATTCTGTATTTTATTTTATTTCAATTTCTTTTCTTTTTCTATTTCAGTTGAATATATCAAATGTAACAATAATATTTGAACCAATGAAACTCACCATTACTTGACAATTTTGAAATGCAAATTATTTAAAATTAAAGTCACACTTGCAAAAAAACGTAAAAACATTACTTCTAAAATTTAAAATACATATTATTTGATACTTGTAAAAAATAAAGATACTAAATAATGTAAAAACGCACTTGAAAAATGTAAACTAAATTAATGACCCATCCTTACGATTTTGTCATACGTGCTCGATCAGGTCTTTCTGCAATATGTTCGCTCTAGCACACTTCCAAATGGTTAGCACGCAAAAGATGAAGGACGTATTTGATGCTTTCCGCCAAAATGGATACGGGAGTAGAATTGAAAGACGGTGAGAAGAAACTCTACAATGAAGCGTGTGAGTTTCTCGGGTATGATAATTAGGATTTGAATGTAGCAGTTTAATTGTTGTAATTTTCAAATTTAAGTATTGTAATTTTCAATTTTAAGTATTGTAATTTTTTTAAGTAATTCAATTTTTATTTTCAAGTAATATATTTTTAAAAAATTAATATGATTTTATTATAATTAATTAACGACATTTGAAATAAACTTAAGAATAAAGTTTTAAAGGAAATGAGAAAAGAAAATGGAAAATTAAGTTTAAAAGAAATGTGAAAATATAATAAATTTTGACCTCAACTGTTGGAGTAGAAAATTGAAGAGAGTTGCAAAGTGGGTTGCAGTGAGTGGAATGTTGACGTGACGGAGAAATTGATAGATTGTAGAGAGTTGCAACTAGGGCTGCAAACGAGCCGAGCTTCGGGTCGTTAAGCAAAATTTGAACTAAGCTCGAGCTCGATCGAGCTACATATATTGAGCTCGAGAGTAAATTTTGTTAATCAAGCTCGGCTCGCGAGCTTTTTTTTTTTCAAGTAATCGAACCTTTAAAACTCGAAAACTCGAATTTAGCTTGGCTCCCGAGCTCGAAAACTAACAAAGCTCGACTAAAAAGCTCGAAATTCAATTAAATGAAATGTTATGAAGCAACAATATCCCAACAAAAATAAGCAGAAACAAGTAAAACAGAGTACATTTCCACTTCTCAGGCTCGTAGAATCAATGAACTTCTTTTTCTAATCATATAAATCTTCTCATACAGCTCACAGGTAGTAAGAACAAACAAAAACATCTTCTATCCAATCAAATTATTAGATTTATCCGAACAAAAAAACTACCAATTCAGCCCTTCAAATGCTACGCAGTCGACGAGAGAAGAGGTGTGGTGGTGGCTTGGGAGACTGGAAATAATTTTGACAACTAGGGTTAGTGAAGTGAAGTGAAGTATATTAGTACTATATTTACAGTGAGTAAGTCTCTCAATTCGGACCTATATTGTCAATAAAATAATCAATGTTATTAATCAAAACACCTATATTTTCAACATGAGTAAGTCTCCTGAGAGACGATCTCTAGATAATTTATTTAGAGACGGACCTATATTATCAAGAAAATCATCGATGTTATTAATTAAAACACCTATGTTCTCAACATCGGTGTTTTTTCATATTACAACAAGACTTATTTCGTTAACAACATAGGCATTTTAATTAATAACGTGAATGGTTTTTTTGATAACATAGGACGTCTCTAGATAATTTATCTAGAGACCGTCTCTCTTGAGACTTTGTGTTTCAATATTGGTATTTTTTCATATCACAACAAGACTTATTTCATTATCAACATAGACGTTTTGTTTAGTAACATGCATGGTTTTGTTGATAACATAGGCCGTTTCTAAATAATTTATCTACAGACCGTCTCTCATGAGACTTTGTGATTTACAATATATTTACTATATATATTTATCAGAAAAGTACAAAAATAGTCCATTTTACATGATGGATTACAAATAGGGCCTGCTCGCTGAAACTATTACAAAAAAGGTCCAGTCTATTTTTTTAGCCCTAATTCCGTTTCATCCTTTTCGAAACTGCCCCTCGCTGCTTACTTTACCTCAAAGACACATTCCGTACGTGCGTACGGAAAAATCACAACAGCTCGTTCATCTTGCTTTTTTCCTCGCTTTCTCCTCCGTTTCTCTAATTCTCTCTCTAGGCTTAATTTCATCTTCTTTTCGACATGAATTTCATGGTTTCCTTAACCTGTAATGGCCTAAGCCATGCTTTTGGGATTGAAACTGGTTTCAGGTTTTCGAAATTGTTGGAAATTGCGATTGAAAATTTTAGATTGAAGGATTTTGACTCAAATAGGTTTTTTTTATGTTGTTGATAACAAAAGGTATATGGTATTTATTGATGATGATCTGAACAACATGATTAGCTCATGTAGAGTTCATGGTTTGAAGTATGTTGAGATGGATATAGTTGTTGGAGCTGCTGATGAGTTGTTGGATGTTGATCCTGGTGCTGTTCGTTTTCCTGGTAGGAAAATGTATGTTGGTGAGGATAGTGGGAGTGGATCTGGTTCGAAGCATTTTAGTGGTTCTGAAACTAGCTCTGTTGTGGTTGGTAGGATTGAATGTGTGGGGCAAAGTAGGTTGTTGGTTGATGGTTGTGGTGGTTTCAAGTGAGAATTCCCTAGTTTCAGGGTAGAGTGAACTAGTTTTAGGGATGGGTAACTTAGTTTCAAGATAGAGTAGTGCACTAGTTTCAGGGCAGAGTAACATAGTTTCAGGCTCTCTTCCATTCACGCAAGGCGTTGTTGATGATGTTTTGTATGGTGGGGGTGCAACAGGGTAGAGAAAGGAGACTGTTATCTCTTGGTTAGCATACGAAGATTAGGGTTGTTGGTCAATCTTTCCCGGGTGGGGTTCAGGCTTTTCGTATTGCGTTGGCAAGAGTCCCATTGGCTATTGGTTTCAAGTTGAAAATAATGAAGATACCCCTAAAAAACTGAGAGCCATTTGCAGCAAACATGCCTCTGATGGGTGTAACTGGACCGTGACTGGTCTTCGTTATGATGCAAACAGTTGGTTCTACATCAAAGAGTTGATAAATGAGCATACATGTGTTGCTTCACCGTTGGTTGAGAAGGGTGATTTGTTGGCGACAACATTGATGTGTGATCTGATTTTGGATTCTATGAACCGGACTGCGTGTACGGGTGGGAGTGAGATAAGAAAGTTTTTCTGGGAATTTTATGCAATTGAAGTGTCGTACAATAAGGCTTATAGGGCACTTGAGAAGGCTCGTTCGATGGTGTATGGTGATTATGAGCTTTCTTTTGATGAGCTTAACTGGTACTTGGAGGCCTTGAGGCGCACAAATGTTGGTAGTCTTGTTGACTTGAGTGTGAATGAAGATACTAATCGATTTGAGCGTTTGTTTATTTGTTTTAGGGGATTCATGGAAGGCATTGAGCATTGTCGCCCAATTCTTTTCGTGGATGGGACTCATTTGAAGTCCAGGTTTACGGGTTGCTTGCTAGCTGCGACGGGGAAAGATGCAAATGATGGTATACTATGCTTTGCCTTTCTCATTTCTTGTTTTATGTTTGAGTTTTATTACATTCTGAAACTAACTAGAATAGCCCGGAAACTAACTAGAATAGCTTTGAAACTAGTGAAATAACTATGCTTGCACTCTGAAACTAGCTTTGAAACTAACTGGACTTGCTTTGAAACTAGTGATTTAACTATGTTTGCTGTCTGAAACTAGCTTTGAAACTAATGAAACCAACATTAAGACTTCTGAAACTAACTTTTTGTAAAACTAATGTTCCTGAAACAGTACTGACATGTGTCAAAGTAACTGTTATGTCTGTGAAACTAACTTTTTATATTATTTTTTTGTGTTTTATCAGGTATCTTCCCTCTTTGTTTTGCCATTGTTGAGTCTGAAAACAATGCAAGTTGGTTGTGGTTTTTTGGAGCATCTTTACGAGGTTGTAAGTCGTGATTGGGTGCTTGCTATAATATCCGACCGTGCACCTGGTCTCATTGAGGGTATCCCTGCTGTGTTCGGTGACAGAGCCCACCATTTCTACTACCTTGAGCATCTAAAGCGTAATTTGAGAGATTCGTTTGGCAGTAGGAGCATTGCTAGGATTATGAGGGAGACGTTTATTTTCCGACTTAGTGAATGTGCATATGTTGTCAATGTTTCTGTGTTGAATGAGAAGCTTGAACAGTGGCGTGCTGAAGGCTCTCATGCACTTGTTAGTTTCATTGATTTTGTTCCCTTGGATCATTGGACGACTGCTCACTCTCCCACGATACGTTATGGGGAGATGTTCTCAAATGTTGCTGAGTCGTTCAATTCATGGATAAATGCAGGTCGTGGTCTTCCAATCAAGCCTTTGATTGAATTTATACGTGAAAAGATCATGACGTTGTTTGAGAAGAGGAGGAATGAGTCCCTTTAATGGAATGGTGTTCTGTGTCCCCAAAAGGATAACATGTGGAGGAAATTGGTTTCGGACTGTGAGCAATGGATAACTATCACTTCAGATGTCAATGTCGTTAGTGTCCAATCTGATCCCAGTGTCACAGTTGACTTGGAGGCACGGATTTGCTCTTGCAGGTGGTGGGAGGTTAATGGATTTCCATGTGCTCATGCAGTTGCTGCGATGAAGAGGTCTAGGATTGGTCTTGCTAATATTATTGATCCATACTTTCACGTTTCGTCGTATAGGGCATCATACTCTTCTCAATTTATCCCATTCCTTCTATTTTGAAACATCAGATTATTCTGGAGATTGCACCACATGGAATCAACCCTCCGACTACTAGGAGGCCGACTGGTCGTCCTAAGAAGAAGAGGATCCGTTCAAGGGGTGAACTTGTGCAGGTGAAATATTGTGGTCGTTGTCATCAGAGTGGCCATAACAGGGCTACGTGCACTGCTCCTATTGGTTGAAATATTCCATTACTTGGCATTCTTTATGCATTTAGAGACATTCGACTTTTATTGGATACGTAATGACTAATTTTAGATTCTCTTGCTTCGTATTTTATTATTCTAAAGAGACATTTTGTTTTTCCATTCTTTATGTGTTTTTGTTTTTTTAGAATTTTTCCTTTTGTGTTGTTTGATGGAATCTGAAACTAACATTTTTAGTTCCTGAAACTAACATTAATGAACAATAAACTAACTTCTGAGTTCCTGAAACTAGCTTAATGAACCTGAAACTAACTTTTAGTGAACCTGAAACTAACATTAATGATCATTAAACTAACTCCTGAGTTCCTGAAATTAGCTAGAATAGCCCTGAAACTAAGCTTAATGACCCTGAAACTAACTTTAGTGGGCCTGAAACTAAGATTTGTTGGGCTTGAAACTAACTCTAATGAACCTGAAACTAATACTATTTTGCTTAAACTAACAGACTAGATCTTGAAACTAACATTGTAGGCCCGACAACCGCTTAATTAGGGATTAGGGTTTAGGACGGGTCTGTAGCCCCTGGACCCTTCCTAAACCCTAAACCCTAATTAAGACCGTAGCTTCTGGAGGGAGTATTCAAATTCAGTTGATTTAGGGTTCACCATTTCCCCCCTTAGGGTTTTAGAATTATGAGTTTAAGTTGATTGGGGTTTGTTAGGAATATATGTTTAGATTTTGATCAGCAACCTAATGACTTATCTTAGCTCAGAAAGGTGATTAGTACTCTTAGTTCACTTGAACACTGTAAAAGAGGAAACTCACTAAGTATGATAGTCTAGCAAATCTTGTATAGGATGTTAGGTTTCGAAATGTAATTTTTATTTTATGAAGAAGACCAAGAAGAAGGCATCCTGCAGGAAAAGTTCAACGGATTTGAAGATTTGAAGACTGTACAAGATTGCTGAAGACAAGGGTTTTTCAGATATCTATGTTCAGATATCTTGAAGACACAATCGTTTTTAAATAAACAGTGTTACAAGAGATATCTGAGAACTAAAAGGTTTCTGAAACGAGGAAAGTACCCACAGATGTCTACACTCAGATACCTTGAACATAAACTATGTTTCTGAAAAAGAAATATATTGTAACAAAGTTGTTTCAACAAGTGGTATCTGGAGTTGTGATAATCTCTGAAAAAGGACATGCAAAAACTTCAGAGAAATCTGATAATTTAAAGGTCTCTGATACAATGCATATTTCCGTTGGCACTACAGGACAAAGTATAGTACAATGCATTAAATGCACGGACAGAGATGTCTGAACAAAAACGGTAGCTTCTAAAAAGAAGACAAACCTGCCACAGTACTATACACATATATCAATAGTATGAATTTGATTTAAGCCTAACGGATACTATTCAAACGGCACTCAAATTCATCTATAAATATCAACACTTAGACTGCTTGAGAACACACACTGAACACTCTTAGAACATACACTGATCACACAAGCTCTCTCAAGCAAACTACTTAGCTTCAAGCTTTCTGTTGCGACCAAAGCTCTTGATTCTAAGTAGCACAAAAGTTCTAAGTGTCCTGATCCTTAACAAGCATTGCTATCTGTGAAAGAGTTGAATCAAAAGATCAAGTATCTGAGATTCATTCTCTTGAACACTTATCATAGACTTGGGTCAGTAAAGAACAAGATACCATACATTCCAAAGTGTATTAAGTATACTTGATTCATAGAGCTATCTGAATAACTGAATAAGTTATTAAAGAAGCTCACCTGACAAACAAACTTTAACCAACACCATTATTGGCGTGGATTACAGGAAGTACTTAGTTTAGGAAACTAAGGAATAACTCCAAGGTTATTGAGCACAGGAAGTACTTAGCTTGGAAAGCTAAGGAATAGCTCAAAAAGGTTTCTGAGTACATGAAGTACTTGGCTGTGAAAGCCGGGGAATAACTCAGGGGGAACACTTGGTTGGGAACCTAGTGTATTTAGGAATCAAGAGAAGATATCTGTAAGGTTACCTCATTTATCTGTCTTATTGGATTCTAGGTCTGAGAAAGGCCGAAGTGGATTAGTTGAAGGATTACGCCACCTTCAGATACCACTATAAAAAGACTTGTGTTATTTACTTTCTGCAATCTATTACTTACTTTATTTATCTTGCAAAGTATTTACACTTATCTTGCTGAGCACGTGCACTTATCTTAGAAAAGTTTTCCGCTCTCTGAATTTAAGTGTAAGATATCTACACAGATATCTGAGAAACTGTGTTTATCGACAAAAGTTTTAAAAGACTATTCACCCCCCCCCCCCCCTCTAGTCTTTTAATTTGCCGTTATCTGGACCAACAAGTGGTATCAGAGCAGGAGGTTCCCAGGCCTTCTGCACTAAACCTAGATACCAGATAAGTGCCCACTAACTGCTTTTCACCTACACTTGATTTGTTTGTTTAGTGTGTTTGCTGCAGGATGTCTTTAAGTGACGCCCCAATTCTCAAGCTAGAGAATTATGAGAAATGGAAGAACAACATGATGCTCCACCTAGAAGCCATAAGTGACGAAATGATCGACGTGATAAAGAATGGCCCAATAGTCATTCAACAACTCAAGCAAGTCATAGAGGTTTCTAATGGTAGAGACAGAGAACAAAGTGATGGGTCTTCACAAACAGATGCGTCAACTAGTGAGAGATCTGCCAGTCAAGTTATATACGAACCAAAGCCCAGAGAGCTCTGGACATCGGAAGATGCCAAGAGAAATCGACTGGATGGTCAGGCTTGTAATATCATCATACGTTCTACTCCAGAGCACATACAGTGTAAACTGTGGAGTGCAAAAAGCTGAAAGTGGCACGCAACTAATTGAAGAAATGCATGACCTTGAGAAAACAAAGGAAAATAAGTTCGAAGTTTTGAAGCTCAAATTCTAAAACTTTAAACAAGGTCCCACAGAGACTCTTGAAGAACTAGATTTCCGGTTTACAACACTTATGAGTGACATGGCTGGACTTGGTGAAAGTAATAGATATACCTAGTCAAAAAAGATTAAGACTATTGTGAGGAGTCTAAATCATAACTGGGAGCACACAAAGCATCTAGGCTCAAACTATCACCAGTACAAAAATATGCAAAGCTCGCTAAACAAGCCAGCTCAGAAAGCATCAAGTACTGAGGAAGCAGAAATCGGAAACGATATCTGTTTCTATTGTCAGAAACGTGGTCATTTCAAGAAGGATTGCCCTGCCTTCAACAAACTAAAGACAGGTGACAAGAAAGATAGAAGAAACTTCAAGAGAAGTCAGAGAGCTATGCTCACTGAGGAATGGAAAAAGATTCAAATCCAACTGGATGCTCTAGACATTGAGTCTGATTCTCAGGATGAAGATTCAGATGATTCCACACTGCCTTCTCCAACATTGAACCTTGTTTAATGGCTGATGATGCAACACATACTTCCTGTTATACTTACGAAAGTGATGAAGAAGGAATCAAAGATCTGGAAAATCTCAGAAAAGAACTTGATGTCTACGAAAGAGAATTTCTGATGGTCCGAGCTAGAGCTGAAAACCTTGAAGAAGAAAAGAATTTTCTTGTAAAGGAAAATTCTCAATTAATCAAGATATCTGAGAAAAAGGATGCTGAAAATGCATTTCTCAAGGCTCAGATATCTGAGACTGAAAATTCACATAAGGAAGCAATGGCTAATCGTCAAAACAAATGTGAAGATCTTCTTTCTGAAAACAAGGAACTCAAAAAGAAAGAATTATCTTTTCAATCTTCTGCCAAAGCTAGTGACACTTTTACTGAAGTACAATCTTATTTAAGAGATCCTTCAGAAAAGAGAGGACTTGGGCTAGACACACAGACATATAGTTCTACCACTCTGAATAAGAGTGATGAAAGAAGAACATTCATCAGTGCTCAGCAAGGTGGTTCCCAAACAACCTACAGTATCGGTCAGAAAGCTAAAGTTGTTGACAAAGGAAAGGCAATTGCGACTAAGCCTTTGTGAGAAAGACAATTCCAAAGGAAAATTGTTGGGCATGTCTCTGAAAAGAAACATAACACTGAAAAGTGTAATCACCCACAGTGCTATATCTCTCAAAAAGGAAAAATCGCAGGAGCTGACAAATTCTCCGATGTCACATTTTCTGGAAAGAAAATAGACTATCCAGAGACAAGCAAAGCCGCTGAGAAGAGATCTCAGATGGCATCAGGTGCTCAGAATGGTATTGTCTATAAAGCTATCGGGAAACAACTTGCTCATGAATACAAACAGGAGCAAGAACGATGGTTAAAGGCTAGAATTGCTCACATCAATTATCAGAAGTGGCAGATGAATCAAGCCACTGAAAATCTGAATGCCAGGGCTAGAAGAAATCTGGCAAGGAAAGCTAAGTTTGCTGAGAAGCAGACTCAGAAACCTGACAGGTATCTGAAAGCACCAAATGGAGCACCAAGGAACACACCAAGGAAGAAAGTAGTTCTTAATGACAATGATACTAATCATTTAACTAGAATTCCTCCTTATGTTCATGTTAGACAAAAGAATGTTCCAAAGAAATTCATTCAAAAATTGATTCCTACTGGAAGATTTTTTAGTCCAGACGATTTCATTGTTGGTATGAGAACCTAATCTCCTGTTTCCTGTTTTGTGCAGAACTCTCTAAAGACTAATTCAAAGTGGCATTTTGATAGTGGATGTGGGAAGCACATGACAGGAGACAAAGCAAATCTGATTGACTACACAAAGCAAATCTGATTGACCAATTATCAGGTTTGCTGGAGAAGATGAAAATCCAACCATAGGATTTGGCAATCTGAAGTTTGGAGCCCTTACAATCTCTGAAGTACTACATGTAAAGGGACTGAAATATAATCTCCTAAGCATGAGTCAATTAGTAGACAAAGGGTACTCTGTCAAGATCAAGTCAAAACTATGTAAAGTGATTGACAATGAGTCAAAGCAGACAGTCTTGGTTACAAGGCGTAAAGGAAATCTTTATGTTGCTGATTGGGCATCCGCCACAACTGAAGAATGTCTCATGGTGAGTCAATCTGGCCACACTAAAGAAAATTGGCTATGGCCTAAAAGAATGAGTCACTTGAATTTCAAAACTCTGAATAAGCTAGCCAAGAAAGAGTTGGTGGTTGGTTTACCCAAAATGGCATATAGAAAAGAAGGCGTATGCTCAGCTTGCCAAATGGGAAAACAATCCAAAACATCTTTAAAGTTTAAAACTATACATTCCAGTGAAAGGCCACTGCAAATGTTACATATGGATCTGTTTGAATCCTCAGTAACTAGTTATGCAGGAAAGAAGTATGGTCTGGTTGTTGTTGATGACTACTCAAGATTCACTTGGGTTGTCTTTCTTAAACACAAATCTGATGCAAGGGTCGAGATACCTAACTTGCTGAACAAGCTCGAAGTCATGAAAAATGACAAGGTATCTGTAATCAGAACAGACCATGGTACTGAGTTTGTGAACCAGTACATCAAAGAGTTTTGTACCTACAAAGGTATACAACATCAACTATCTTCTGTAAGGACACCACAACAAAATGGTCTTGCTGAAAGAAAGAATAGGACCCTGAAAGAAGCAGCAAGAACAATGCTTGCTGACACTGAAATAAGTGAAATATATTGGGTTGAAGCTGTAAACACAGCATGTTACACTCAAAATAGATGTCTGATTAACAAACACCATGACAAAACTCCTTACGAGCTTTTCATTGGTAGACCCCCTAGTATCAAACATCTAAGGGTGTTTGGTTGCACATGTTTCGTTCTGAACAATGGAAAAGAATACTTGAGAACATTTCAACCAAAGGCAGATGAAGGAGTATTTCTTGGTTATTCTCTGAATAGCAAAGCCTACAGAATCTACAACAAAAGAACGCAAAAGATCGAAGAATCTGTTCATGTAGTGTTCTATGAAGAAAACAAGAAAGTACTCTTGAATGATGATCTCTCAGATAGGTTCAAAGAACTGATGATTAAAGATTCTGAGAAAGGATCCTCAGAAGGAAACAATTCTATCATTCAAATGGAGGATGAGTCTGACGATGAAAAGCAACCATTGCTTAGTAACAACCAGATGACTCTAAGATATGATGAAGAATTTCCTGTGAGAATTCCAGAAATGGAACAGGTTACTGAGAACCTTCATCATGAAGAGGTATCTGAAAATGAGACTGCTGAAATGCAAGTTCCAGATATCTTCAACACTGATATCCATGGCATTTCCCATGTGTCAGATATCTCTTATACTGCACAAGTATCTCATCAAGATCATATTGATTCACATTCAAATCAAAATGATATTGATCCTACTATTTCAAAACCCATTATGAAATGGATAAGAAATCATGCTGCAAAGGATGTGATTGGTCCCATAAACCAAGGAGTTAGAACTAGAAGAGCAATCGCAGAAAATGCAAATTGTCTCTATGGATGTTTAATCTCAAACATTGAACCAAAGACTATAGAAGAAGCATTAAAGGATCAAGATTGGATCTCTGCAATGCAAGAAGAGTTGGATCAATTTGAGAGAAACAAAGTATGGAAACTGGTTCCATTTGTTAACGGAATATCTGTAATCGGAACCAAGTGGGTTTTCAGAAACAAAATGAATGAGTATGGTGAAATAACCAGAAACAAGGCTAGGTTGGTTGCCAAGGTATTCACCCAGACTGAAGGACTAGATTTTGATGAATCTTATGCACCATTTGCAAGATTGGACGCAATTAGACTCTTTCTAGCCTTTGCAGCTCATAATGACTTACAGTTTATCAAATGGATGTCAAGAGTGCATTCCTAAATGGTGAACTTGCTGAGGAAGTCTATGTTGAGCAACCAACAGGTTTTGAAGTTTCCTCAGAAAGTAGAATGGTCTATAAGCTTCAGAAAGCTCTGTATGGGCTGAAACAAGCTCCAAGAGCATGGTATGATACATTGGCTAGATACCTACTAGACAGTGGTTTCAAGAAAGGAGATGTTGATAAAACACTCTTCACACTGAACCATGATGGGAAACTACTTTTAGTTCAAGTATATGTTGATGACATTATATTTGGATTTAAAGACAAGCAACTTTGTGAAGACTTTGCTGAACTCATGAAATGTAAATTCGAGATGCATGATGGGAGAATTGAATTACTTCCTAGGGCTGCAAGTCAAGCAACTCTGTTAGGAATATCTGTTAGTATTTTGATCACTCATCACATGTTCTTATCTTAGTCAGAAAGGTGATTAAGTACTCTTGGTTCACTTGAGCATTGTAAAAGAGGAAATCACTAAGTATGATTAGTCTAGTAAATCTTGTATTAGGATTATAGGTCTCTGAGTGTAATTTTTTATTTCCAAGAAGACCATGAAGATCAATCCTAGCAATGGAGCTTTTCTGAAGATTACAAGACCGGAAATTGCACAAGATTTATGAAGACACCAAGGTTTAGTCTCACTCAGAAAGACTATGTCCTTAATCCTTTCTTAAGTGCATTTAGTTACTTTTGAAACATGATTCTGGAACATATGACATCATGAGTATGGAGCATGCAAGCCATCAGAAAGGCTAATGTATCCGTTGAAGACTACAGGACAAGAAATAGTACATGTGCATTAATTGCATCGGCAGAAAAGCCGCTAAAGCACAGTCCTCTCTGAGATATGAGACAAGGACTTCTAAGTACTCATTTCAAGATATGTATAGACTGAATTTGAAATGTGTCTAACGGATAACATCCCAACGACTCTCTAATTCATCTATAAATATCACACACTTAGATGCTGAGAAATACGACAAAAGAACTATCTAACTTGCAAACTTACAGTCAAGCAAAGTATTCTCTCAAGCACTCTACTACCCTTTCTGAAAGCTTTCTGTTGCTTGAAGAATCACTAGAAGTTCTAAGTTGTCCTGAACCTTAACAAGAGATTGTTATTCGTAAAAGAGTTGAACTATCAGATAACCTTTCTGAAGCTCATTCTCCAGAACGGACATCAATTACTTGGGTCAGTAAAGAGCAGATTGCCATACACTGAACAAGTGTATTAAGTAGTCTTGTTCTATTAGGCTCTCTGAAAACATAACTGAAAAGTTATACGAGAAGCCTCTCTGACAAACCTTATAACCAACACCATCAAGGCGTGGAGTAGAGGAAGTACTTGATTTGGGAAATCAGGGAATAACTCCAAGGTTATCTGAGTAGAGGAAGTACTTAGCTCTAGGAGCTGGGGAATAAGTCAGGGGGAACATTTGGTTGGGAACCATTTGTTTAGGAATCTTAGAATAGGATTATTGTAAGGTGAACTCAATTATCTGTTCTAGTGAATTCTAGGTCTCAGAAAGACCGAAGTGGATTAGTTGGAGGATTACGCCACCTCCAGATACCACTATACTTGCTATATTATTTATCTTTCTCAGATTTATCTTTCAAAGAAGCACACACATACTTATTGTTTCGCACTTACCTATCTTAAAGTCTTCCGGCCTCGAATTTAAGTATCGAAACCCCTGTGTTTCGAGAAGCGTGTTTATCGACAAAAGTTTTAAAAGACTATTCACCCCCCCCCCCCCCTAGTCTTTTACTTTGCCGTTATCTGGACCAACAAACTTAGTGATGGAATATTCATTAGTCAAAAAAGTATGCAAAGGATATGCTCAATAAGTTTAATCTAAAGCCTTCTGAAAAGAATGCTAAGATACCAATGAGCATTGGAACCAAAATGACCTATACTGAATCTGACAAGAGTGTTGAAGAACACAAGTATAGGAAAATGATTGGATCTCTACTTTACCTCACTGCAAGCAGACGTGATATTCAATATGCAGTTGAGTGTGTGCTAGATTTCCGATGAATCCAATGCAATCACACTACAACATTGCTATGAAAATATTGAGAAATGTTAAAGGTACTGTAGAAGTTGGATTGTGTTATCCAAAAGATAGTGGACATTTTATACAATAATACACATATAAAAAACTTTTGTAACTCTTTGTAACCTTGATGGTATACCCTGATGGACCCAACAGCTCGATAGCACCTTTGTCTAAAGCTTCGAAGGAAACTTCATGAAAGGGCCCATCACAGACAACTGGGCCACTCTGAAAGCGTGTCACACACGTCGATTTGACTCATCACACGAGGTTGGTTGGCTACTCAGATGCTGACTATGCTGGATCATTGCTTTATAGAAAAAGCACCTCAGAAACTTGTCAATTTCTTGGTGCTAGACTGATATCATGGTTCAACAAAAATTAAAATTCAATTGCCACATCTACCACGGAGGCTGAATATATTGTTGCTGGGTGTTGTGCTTCACAGATACTGTGGTTACAACAACAACTCAGAGACTATGGACTCAATGAAGAGAAAACTCCCATTTTCTGTGATAACACAAGTGCTATTGCCATAACTCAGAATCCTAAGTTTCATGCAAGAACAAAGTACATTGATGTTAGACACAACTTCATCAGAGACCATGTTGAAAAAGGCAAATATAGAGATACTCAAGATTGGCACTGAAGACCAACTTGCAGATATCTTCACTAAGCCACTGCAAGAAATTAGATTCTTAGCCTTAAGACATAGTCTTGGACTAATGGAGCTACCAAAGAACTGAAAAAGTTCAGATATTTGAAGAAGATATCAAAGAAGAGAGAAGAGTAATCTGGAACGGGTATCCAGAGAAGAGAAATCTGGAACGGGTATCCAGAGAAGAGAAATCTGAAACGGGTACCCAGAGAAGAGAAATTTGGAATGGGTATCCAGAGAAGAGGAATCTGGAACGGGTTTCCAGAAACCAAAGGCTAAATGGTAAAATGGCTATTTAAAGATCTCTGAGACGGGTACTCAGATATCTAGATCACTCAGTGAGGGGGAACACAAAAGAGAATAGTACAACTGACAGCAGTCAACTACTCTCTTGAAATTTGTATTATTTCTATCTTTATGTAACACTTGGACAAATACTAAGTGTGAGATAGACACAGATGCAAACAGTGTTCTTAGTCACATAGAGAAATTTGATTCAGATAGCTAATAGCCAAAATTCTTTAAATGGGCATAATTACATTTGTTAATTGTGATCATTGTTGAAGAAGCAATGGTGACTCTTGATGAATGATTGCGATTTGATTTTATGGCGGAGATTAACTCTCGTAAATAAGAAATTTTGATGAAATTCGGGGCCCACTATGCATTTAATGCCGAACAAGCTTTTACTCACGCTAATTACATGTATACTTACACACAAAATTAATTTGTATGTATATGTCTGTTGAGATTACATTGCTATATATATGGGATTTTGGCAAAAGAAATTACTTTCGCCTAATCCAACATACAGACTTGCACAAGAATAGCAAAATTACCTTCTTCTATTCCTCTGCAAATTTCTTCAACCTCTGCAAATCTCTGTTAGTTTTTCTGCAAAGAATCACTAATCTCTAACCCAAATCTCTTTCAAACTTCGAAAAACTTGCACTATATAAAGAGATGGCTCCTAAGCATTCGTCTACACAGAAACCCCAATCTTCTATCACTGGTACTGCTGAAAAGCAAGCACCAGAGTTGGTGATAGTAAACAATCGATTGGTAGGAGACTTTAATCCCGATCATTGGACTTCAAATCACAGGATGATTTGGGGTGGTGCCATAATTGAGGAATACCACACGGCTGCTGTTGAAAACCAAGCCGATAGGAAACTGATCCTTGACATGCTTGAAAAGGCACAAATCAAGGGTTTTCTATCCGCTCTTCCCAGTGGAATTTCTTCACTAGATGTGTTAGAATTCTACCATAATTCCAGGATTATATCTTGTGTTTCTGAAGGCACTGCAATAGTGTCTATAAAGACTTCAGTCCAAGGAAAGGAAATCCTTCTGGACTTAACATCTTTCTGCAAGTTGTTTGAACTTCAAAATCTTGGAAAGTATTTTGAAATAGACACCAAGGATGATGATCTCCTTGAAGGTGTAAAATAGTTGTACAGTGGCGTGTGTGATCTTGAAAACTCAGATACACCCACTGATTTCAAGCTTGCTGACATCAGAACCAGACATCTGTTGGTTCACTAGGATGTGTTGGCATGCATTCTTCACAGATGCTTTGATGGTCTACAAGGAGGTGCTGACCAGATAAGCCAAGAACACTGGATGATGATGTTCTTGCTACAACAACAAGACAAAAGGCTGGAAAACCCTTTCAATTGGGGAAAGTACGCCTTTATGAATTTTGTGAAGAAGATTCAAGTCTTTGAGCCTACAATCGCTAAGGGACTTGCTGAGCGAAAGGCCACAGTAAGCTATGGTCTAAAGATATGCTACTTGCTGGAAAAGCTTGGCATTGAGCTCAGAGAGAAGGCTGACATAGACAACAGTAACCTACTCTACAAATAAGAGTATACGAACATGATGAAAAGGGTTACTGGATCTCAGAAAGGTTCCAAGAAGCGAAAGACTAAAGAGGTATCTGAGGGAAAAGTTTCGACCAAGAAGCCCAGAACTTCACGAAAGAAGCCTGCTGGCAAATCAGAAGGCACACCCATTGAGGTTGTCGATTCCCAAATACCTGCAGCTACTGCTGATGAACTCATAAATGCATATGAACTCATCAATGTTGCAAAAGAGGTATCGACTACTGAGCAAGTAGACTCAGCAAGAGAAAGTGCTTTCAGAAATGTCAAGACTATTACAGAAAGCCTTGCTGATGAACTCATAAATTCTGCCAAAAGTAGTGAAATATACCAAGCCCTATCTGCAGAAATCGCAGGAATTATGGACCAATCTGTTCCTAATGCTGATGAGAGCTCTGACGATGAACTAGTCATCTCTCAAGTCCTAGAAAAATCGAAAAGGGCTAAGGTTACTGAAATAATAACTGGTGTAGAGGTATCTGAAGAAGAACCTACACCACAGTTTGCTGAACAAGCACCTATAGCAAAGGTTGTTGGTGCCATCACACCATCAGGGAAAGTCACGTATGAACAACTTCAAGAAGCCCTGATGAGTGGTGACCTAGTGTTGGCTGACGCTGATGTCAACGGCACACTTAAAAATCTGGAAGAGCTCTCAAATGTTCAATCTTCTGCTTCCAGAAAACCACAACAACCACAACCACAATAGCCACAAGTGGTTGATGAAATGGTAAATGAACTCCATTTCGACATACCAGCAATGCAATATGCTGAAGAAAATCCTGCAAAAGAGCAGGTTCCCCAACTCAATGAGAGGGATCAAACTGAGGCCTCTACTCAGAATGATCAACCAGGGGAGGCAACTGAGTTGCATACTCAGGAAAGGTCTGAAGTACCTAAAACATCAAACAAAGAAGTTGAAATGGAACAACAAGACCAATGCATGGAAGGGTCACAAGTTCCAGAGACCAATCAGTCTGACACTGCTCAGGTAGCTGAATGGTTTAACTCTTTACTTGTGATATTTTTGTGTCTGATAAATCTTGTTATTTAATGAAAATTCTTTGTTACAGGCTGATTTAGAAACACAACAACAAGGGGAAGCTGCAAAGCTTGCCTCAGAATCTGAGAAGGAGGCTTCCACAGCCTCATCACTTAAGGAACAGGAGCCTGTCTCACAGGTAGAAAATAGTTCCTTAAGATATAACTCAGATATATGCTTTATATACTCAACTAATAAAGTGTTTGTTTCTAATAGGCTCCAACTGAGACGAAAAATGAAGAGACTGAAAAGTCTATCTCTTCAGAGAAGAATCCAGAGACTTCCAAGGTCTCTGAGGAGTAAGTATCTGAACCTTCTGTAGAGAAGGTATTTCAATCATATATTTCTACTCTTCAAAGAATAATCTATGATCATTTTTCTTAAACTGACACATTCTACTTAACAGGTTCAAAAAGAAGTAGAATTTGTTGAGGAGTTCCCTACTCAATCCTCACAACATATGGAAATTGATGAGGCATCAAGTCCTTCATCACAAGAAAAGATTCCAGAAACTGCACAAGTTTCTGTGAGACAAACATCTGAGCCTCCGACGGAGATAATTGACTTCTCAGATATCTGATTTGTCAACAAAAAATTTCTTGATAAACTTTCCTAAGTGTTATGTTTTTAACTCTCAGGTTCAAGCTGAAAGAAAGGTTGATGAGGACCAGACATCCAAGTCTCCACCTCACAACAAGATATCTGAAGCACCCCCTGCCTCAGTAGTACAAGTTTCTGAGCCTGATTTACTCATTCAGGTAACTCAGAAACCTAACTACACTCGTACTCAGATATCTACACAAGTTTTGAATCTAACTCAAAACTTTTTCTTTCAGGCTCAAACAAGTGCCACAAAGGTTCCTGATAATGAGGAAAAGGACCAACTTCCTTTCTTCAAGGCTCATACCCTGCCAAAGCACATTCAATGCTTCAATAAATGGCAGAGGTTAAGGTGCTCTGATCTCCCTGAAATATTGAGAATCACAGATCAACCAACGAGACGAGCACGAGCTCTTGATTTGGAGAAATACATCCATGCAATGTTCCCCACAGAACAGTATCAAGTTGCAACCTTATTGCATAAGGATTTCTCCAGAGAAGTGGCACACAAGTTGATTCAAGCCTTCAATCAGGCTGATGGTCAGACAAGATTGCAGATGGCATTCAAGCCAGTCCTGCCCCAGACTCTACAATTTATTCCTTCTAAACAAGAAGAGGTTAATGGGCAGAAGATCACTATTCCTGAAGTAATTAATCTTGTATCTAAAGACGATGAGGACGAAGAAATAGATGAGAATAACTTTGATGAACCTCTCTCTGACCATCACAAAAAGGATGACAACGATAAGAAGGATGATGATGATGCCCCTGCACCAGGGACAGGAGGGATTCCACAAGGAAACATTGCCTCAGCTGCTGAAAAGCCCACTGAGAGGACATCACAGCAATCTCCTCCTCCATCTCCTCAAAAATCTACCCATCCATCTTCCCAACAAGAAAAGGACACTACTGAACAAGTAGTTGAGCACTTTGAGGAAACAACTCAAAAGATACTGAATACAAAAACCAGAGCTACTCAACTCAAACAATTGTTGAAAGAAGAACAACAACTCCATCTTCAACTAGAAGAAGAACTAGCTATATCCAGAGATAAGCTCAATCAACTACAAGATCAATACAAGAAATGGTAGCTTACTCTGAGGTTAAAGAGCTTCAAGATGCTATAAATGCTTTTACCAAGGAACTAGATACTGAAAAAGTATCTGAAGCAAAGCATGATGCTAAGGCTGCATCACCTTCAAAAGAAATACCATCCTCCTAACAGAAAGGAAAGAAGCCTATGTCTGAGTTGGTTGTTGGACTAGACAAAATTGATGAAAATGTCCAAGAGGATGAAGATCACTGGGCTGATGACTCAGATGATGAAGAAGACAAGACTTTGGCAAAACACCGCAATGAACACTTAGCAGTTTCTCATCTGAAAAGGAAGCTAATTTCTCCTGAAGTTTTCAACAAATTGCCAAATGTCCACTCCCAAGAATACATGAATAGATACCAAGTTTTGGCACATCTTAAAAAGGAGTTGTCTTCACAAAATAAAGAAGTAATTGCCTCCACCCCCTCAGAAATGAACAAATTCACTGAGCTCATCACTCAGAGAACAACCAGCATGGTCATTGCTCAGCAGGATCTGGGAATGATAAGGGGCGATGACATGTCATTAGATGAAAAAGCTTTTCATGAGGCAAGTTACACTGCTAGAAAAGCAGATGCCATACTAGGCCCATTAACAGAGCTCACTGATAAGGAAAATGGATTTATCACACAAAATCAGGAGCTCAAAGCTGAACTTCAGAAGTTGGTCACTGCCTATAACTGCTTACAAGGACATTTTGAATCTCTTTCAGAATCCTTTATCAGACTTAGTCAGCCAATTCCCAGCCACCACTCAGAATCAATGAGCCCTCCTCAAGTCAAGCTGCTTTGCAAATGGTAGCTACTTCCCAGAAACCAACTGAAGGAACTTCAATGGTAACAAGGGCCATGGCACGGAAACCTCCAAGGAGTACCAAGGCTCCAAGGAGAAGACAGGTAAGAGGGATTGATGAATCTTCTGAAGAAGAAGAAGAAGAAGAAGAAGAAGGTCAAATCAAATCCCTGGGCAATGAAGAAGGCTGCAAAGATGTCACAAGAATTGATCTTGATGATGATGAAGAGACTGATGAAGATGAAGCTCCTCTTCACAGAAAAAGAAAAATTGATAGCCTAACTGAGTCCATAGCTGCAAAGCCTTTAGCAGCTATAACACCCTCTGGAAATACCAAGTCTATCCAGGGTGGTTCTTCAAGCATTACCCCAAAGGAGAATTCTAGACAAAAGAGGAATAGACTAAGAGCTGAAAAGAGAAAAAGTCAACTTCCACCCAGGCCAGAAGAAGCCAAAATTGAGTATGTGAAGAATGACAACAACTCCTCTGTCTACAGGTGCATAAATCAGAAAAATGGCTACTGGATTCTGGAACTCAAACATTTACTGCTAAATTCAAGGTTTCCAGAACCAATCCATAAACAGCTCATGGCATGGAGAAAAGACAAGCCAATCTTGATCAACACCAATCACATCAAAGCATGGTTGGATTTTGAAGTAATTAAGAGAATAGAAGCCATGAAAAAGGACCACTCTCTGATGAATGTCCTTATGGAAAGCCAGATGATGTGCACAAAATTCTCAACATCACAGGAACAGGCACAAGAGCAAGACTTGTTGTGGAACCCTATGAGTCTTTCTACTTTACTGAAGATCAATACAAGGGTGACATCAGATATCTGAAGATCATCTATGAATACTTCAAGCTATCAGATATCAGAATCGAGCATGCCTGGAAATGGGGAAAGTATCTGTGGGTCAAGCATTTTGTCAAGAAAAATCCTACCAAAACCTACAAGGAAGTCTGTGGATTTGCCAGAGACACAGAGATGATTGTCAGAACACTTCTCTATGACTACTATGATGACATCAAAAGGTTTGGTGATAGGAAATTGGCAGACTGATCCATGGAACTGCTTTTGAAGACTTGAAGACTAGTCTATTAGGATGTTTACTTGGAGCTTGGTTACTCCTGTTGTCCTAATTTACAATGTATTTTGTATCTTGCTGACTGAGTTGAATTGTATTATGTATCAAAGTTATCTGTAAACTTTCTTTGTAATATATCTGATGAACTTACTCTGAGATATCCTTCTTTATAAAAGAGAACTTTTCAGCAAAGATCACACCTTGTGATTTGGTTGATGTTTACTTTCTGCAGTTAATTGTATGAATTGATAGATCATAAGAAATGATTAAGTAGTGGATTGTTTCCTCATCCAGATTTGTAATAGGTCAGATAGTCATCGTTGACTGATCAAAATGGGGGAAATTTGTTAGGAATATATGTTTAGATTTTGATCAGCAACCTAATGACTTATCTTAGCTCAGAAAGGTGATTAGTACTCTTAGTTCACTTGAACACTGTAAAAGAGGAAACTCACTAAGTATGATAGTCTAGCAAATCTTGTATATGATGTTAGGTCTCGAAATGTAATTTTTATTTCCTGAAGAAGACCAAGAAGAAGACATCCAGCAAGAAAAGTTCAACAATTTTGAAGACTTGAAGACTGCACAAGAATGCTGAAGACAAAGGTTTTTCAGATACCTATGACCAGATATCTTGAAGACACAATCGTTTTTAAATAAACAGTGTTACAAGAGATATCTGAAAACTAAAAGGTTTCTGAAACGAGGAAAGTGCCCACAGATGTCTACACTCAGATGCCTTGAACATAAACTATGTTTCTGAAAAAGAAATATATTGTAACAAAGTTGTTTCAGCAAGTGGTATCTGGAGTTGTGATAATCTTTGAAAAAGGACATGCAAAAACTTCAGAGAAATCTGATAATTTAAAGGTCTCTGATACAATGCATATTTCCGTTGGCACTACAGGACAAAGTATGGTACAATGCATTAAATGCGCGGACATAAATGTCTGAACAAAAACGGTAGCTTCTGAAGAAGAAGACAAACCTGCCACAGTACTATACACATATATCAATTGTTTGAATTTGATTTAAGTCTAACGGATACTATTCAAACGGCACTCAAATTCATCTATAAATATCAACACTTAGACTGCTTGAGAACACACACTGAACACTCTTAGAACATACACTGATCACACAAGCTCTCTCAAGCAAACTACTTACCTTCAAGCTTTCTGTTGCGACCAAAGCTCTTGATTCTAAGTAGCACAAAAGTTCTAAGTGTCCTGATCCTTAACAAGCATTGCTATCTGTGAAAGAGTTGAATCAAAAGATCAAGTATCTAAGATTCATTCTCTTGAACACTTATCATAGACTTGGGTCAGTAAAGAACAAGATACCATACATTGCAAAGTGTATTAAGTATACTTGATTCATAGAGCTATCTGAATAACTGAATAAGTTATTAAAAAAGCTCACCTGACAAACAAACCTTAACCAACACCATTATTGGCGTGGAGTACAGGAAGTACTTAGTTTGGGATAAGGAATAACTCCAAGGTTATTGAGCACATGAAGTACTTAGCTTGGGAAGCTAAGGAATAGCTCAAAAAGGTTTCTGAGTACAGGAAGTAATTGGCTGTGAAAGCCGGGGAATAACTCAGGGGGGACACTTGGTTGGGAACCTAGTGTATTTAGGAATCAAGAGAAGATATCTGTAAGGTTACCTCATTTATCTGTCTTGGTGGATTCTAGGTCTGAGAAAGGCCGAAGTGGATTAGTTGAAGAATTACGCCACCTTCAGATACCAATATAAAAAGACTTGTGTTATTTACTTTTTGCAATCTATTACTTGCTTTATTTATCTTGTAAAGTATTTACACTTATCTTGCTGAGCACGTGCACTTATCTCAGAAAAGTCTTCGCTCTCTGAATTTAAGTATCAGATATCTACACAGATATCTGAGAAACTGTGTTTATCGGCAAAAGTTTTAAAAGACTACTCACCCCCCCCCCCCCCTCTAGTCTTTTACTTTGCCGTTATCTGGACCAACAGTCACGTTTTCTGGAAAGAAAATAGACTATCCAGAGACTAGCAAAGCTGCTGAGAAGAGATCTCAGATGGCACCAGGTGCTCGGAATGGTATTGGCTATAAAGCCATCCGGAAGCAACTTGCTCATGAATACAAACAAGAGCAAGAACGATGATTAAAGACTAGAATTGCTCACAGCAATTATCAGAAGTGCAAGATGAATTGAGCCACTGAAAATCTGAATGCCAGGGCTAGAAGAAATCTGGCAAGGAAAGCTAAGTTGGCTGAGAAGCAGACTCAGAAACCTGACAGGTATCTGAAAGCACCAAATGGAGCACCAAGGAATACACCAAGGAAGAAAGTAGTTCTTAACAACAATGATACTAATCATTTAATTAGAATTCCTTCTTATGTTCCTGTTAGACAAAAGAATGTTCCTAAGAAATTCATTCAAAAATGAAGTCCTACTGGAAGATCTTTTAGTCCAGACGGTTCCATTGTTGGTACGAGAACTGTTGGTCCAGATAACGGCAAAGTAAAAGACTAGAAGGGGGGGGGTGAATAGTCTTTTAAAACTTTTGTCGATAAAAACTATTTCTCAGATATCTGAGTAGATATCTGATACTTAGAATCAGAGCGCGGAAGACTTAATATAGATAAGTGCAGAAACAGTTAAAGTGTGTGTGTGTGTGTTGCTGAAATGTAAATACAGAAAGGTAAATAACACAGCAAGTATAGTGGTATCTGGAGGTGGCGTAATCCTCCAACTAATCCACTTCGGTCTTCCAGAGACATAGAATTCACTAGAATAGATAATTGAGTTCTCCTTACAAAAATCCTATTCTAAGATTCCTTTAAACAAATGGTTCCCAACCAAATGTTCCCCCTGAGTTATTCCCCGGCTTTCACAGCCAAGTACTTCCTGTATATAAACCTTTTGAGTTATTCCTAGCTTCCCAAAGCTAAGTACTTCTATATACTAATAACCTTGGAGTTATTCCTTAGTTTCAAATCAAGTACTTCCTATACTCGGTAACCTTGGAGTTATTCCCGATTTTTCAAACTAAGTACTTCTCCACGCCATGATTATGGTGTTGGTTTTGGTTTGAGTTGTCGGATGAGCTTCTTTAATAACTTATTGATTATTGAGATAGCTCTGTGAATCAAGTATACTTAATACACTTTTCAATGTATGGTATCTTGTTCTTTTTACTGACCCAAGTCTTATGATAACTGTTCAAGAGAATGAATCTCAGATATTTGATCTTTCGATTCAACTCTTTCACAGATAGCTTTGCTTGTTTAGGATCAGGACACTTAGAACTTCAGTGCTACTTAAGATCAAAAAGCTAAGGTCGCAACAGTAAGCTTGAGGATAAGTAGTTTGCTTGAGAGAGTAAAATATTCAGTGTGTTCAAAGGTGTTCTGTGTGTCTTTTCAAGCAGTCTAAGTGTTGATATTTATAGATGAATTTGAATGCCGTTGAATAGTATCCGTTAGGCTCAAATTCAAACTATTGATATCATGTATAATCTTATGTGAGTTTGTCTTCTTTTACAGTTGCCGTTGCTTTTATTGAACATCTTTATGCATGCATTAAATGCATTGTACTATACTTTTTGTCCTGTAGTGCCAACGGAACTATGCTTTGTATCAGAGACTAGCGTTATCTGATTCTTTGCACATCCTTATCTTCAATCTTCATATACCACTTTTATTGAAACAACTTTGTTTGCAATATATATATTTCTTTTTCAGAAATGTGGTTAATGCTCAAGCTATCTGAGAATAGATATCTGTGGACACTTTCCTTGTTTTCAGATAGGCCTTTTATTTCTCAGATATCTCTTGTGACACAGTTTGTTTAAAACTATTCGTGTCTTCAAGATATCTGGCTAAGGTATCTGAAAACGATTTGATAATCTTGTGCAGTTTCTTCAAGTCTTCAATGTCGTTGAGCTTGTTCTGCTTGGATGTCTTCTTCTTGGTCTTCTCTTCATAAAATAAAAGTTACATTTTGAAACCTAACATCCTATACAATATTAGCTAGACTATCATACTTAGTGAGTTTCCTCTTTTACAATGTTCAAGTGAACCAAGAGTACTAATCACCTTTCTGAGACTAAGATAAGTCATCATGTTGCTGATCAAAATCTAAACAGATATTTCTAACAAAATATCTAACAAATTTCCTAACAAATTTCCCAACAAATTTCCCCCTTTTTGATCAGTCAACGATGACTATCTTACCTATTACAAATCTGGATGAGTGAACAATCCAACACTTAATCTTTTCTTAAGATCTTCAAATTATTTAATTAAGTGCAGAAAGTAAACATCAACCAAATCACAAGGTGTGATCTTTGCTGACAAGTTATCTTTTATAGAATACTATTTGAGAGTAAGTTCTTCAGATAAGTTATAAAGAGAGATTACAGATAACTTCAATACATAGAACAAGTTTGGCTCAGTCAGCAAAAATTCAAAACTTACATAGTAAATTAGGACAACAGGAGTAACCAAGCTCCAAGTAGACATCCTAATAAACTAGTCTTCAAGTCTTCAATCTCTTCAAGTCTTCAACAGTATTTCTGTGAATCAGTCTGCAAATTTCCTATCTCCAAACCTTTTGATGTCATCAGAATAATCATAAAGAAGTGTTCTGACGAGCATCTCAGTGTCTCTGGCAAATCCACAGACTTCTTTATAGGTTTTGGTAGGATTTTTCTTGACAAAATGTTTGACCCACAGATACTTTCCCCACTTCCAGGCATGCTCTATTCTGATATCTGAAAGCTTGAAGTATTCGTAGATAATCTTGGATATCGATGTCACCCTGTATTGATCTTGATTAGATAGAACGACTCATAGGGTTCCACAATGAGTCTTGCTCTTGTGCTGTTCTGTGAAATTGAATTACATGCATCATCTGGCTTTCCATATGGACATTCATCAGAGAGGTCCTTTCTCATGGCTTCAGTTCTCTTGACAACTTCAAAATCCAACCAGGCTTTAATGTGATTGGTGTTGATCAAGGTTGGCTTATCTTTTCTCCATGCCATAAATTGTTTATGGATTGGTTCTGGAAATCTTGAATTTACCAATAGATGCTTAAGTTCCAGAATCCAATAGCCATTTTTCTGATTGATGCACCTGTAGACAGAGGAATCATTGTCATACTTCACATACTCTATTTTGGCTTCTTCTGGCCTGAGTGGAAGTTGACTTTGTCTTTGCTCAGCTCTCAGTCTGTTCCTTCTTTGTCTTGAATTCTCTTTGGGGTTGTTGCTTGAAGAACCACCCTGGATAGACTTGGTATTTCCAGAGGGTGTTTTAGCTGCTAGGGGCTTTGCAGCTATGGGCTCAGTTAGGCTTTCAATTTTCCTGTTCTTGTGAAGAGGAGCTTCATCTTCATCAGTTTCCTCATCATCATCAAGATTAAATCTTGTGTGAGTTTTACAGCCTTCTTCATTGCCCAGGGACTTGATTTGACCTTCTTCTTCTTCTTCAGAAGATTCATCAATCCCTTTAACTTGTCTTCTCCTTGGAGCCTTGGTACTCCTTGGAGGTTTCTGTGCCATGGCCCTTGTTATCATTTTAGTTCCTTGATGGGTTTACGAGCGGCTACTATTTGCAAAGCGACTTGGCTTGAGGAGGTTCATTGATTACGAGTGGTGGTGGGAAGTTTTCATGTTTCTTCTTCCTTTACGAGCCTTTGACTCAGATTTCTTCTTGTTTTCTTCTCCTTCTTCCCATTTCCCTTGACTTTGAGGTCCAGATTTGTACACTCTTTCCCCCTTAGTCATTGTTGGCTGACTCAGTCTCATAAAGGAATCTGAGAGAGAGTTAAAGTGCCCTTGTAAATAATTATAGGCAGTGACCAACTTCTGAAGTTCGGCTTTGAGCTCTGATTTTGCTTGATAAGTCCATTGTCCTTATCGGTGAGCTCGCTGATGGGCCTAGGATGGCATCTGCTTTTCCGGTGATGTAATTTGCCTCTTGAAAGCTTTTTGACTAAAGACATCATCGTCCCTTATCATTCCCAGATCTTTCGAGCAATGACTATGCTAGTTGTTCTCGAGTGATGAGCTCGATGAACTTTTTCATTTCGAGGGGACGGAGGCATTACTTCCTTGTTCGTGAAGACATCTCCTTGTTGATGAGCAAGATTACTTGGTACCTGTTCATGTATTCATTGGAGTGGACATTCGACAGTTTGCTGAATATTGTAGGAGCAATCAGCTTCCTTTTCAAGTGAGAAACCACTAAATGTTCATTGCGGTGCTCTGCCAAAGTCTTGTCTTCTTCATCATCTGAGTAATCAGCCCAGTGATCTTCATCCTCTTGGACATTTTCATCGATTGTATCGAGTCCAGCAACCATCTCAGAGATTGGTTTCTTCCCTTTCTGGGAGGAGGATGGTACTCCTTTTGAAGATGATGCAGCCTTAGCATCATGCTTGACTTCAGATACTTCTTCAGTATCGAGTTCTTTGGTGATATCATGCCGACATCCGTAGCTCTTTAACCTCGAGTAAGCAATCATTTCTTGTAAGTATTGATCTTGTAGTTGATCAAGCTTGTCTCTGGATTTAGCTATTTGATCTTCCAGTTGAAGATGGAGCTGTTGTTCTTCTTCCAACAGTTGTCTGAGTTGAGCAGATCTGGTTTGAGTGTTTAATATTTTCTAATTGGTTTCTTCAGAAAGCTCAACTACTTGTTCAGTAGTAACTGGGTGTTGGTTAGAAGATGGATGAGTAGATTTCTGAGGAGATGGAGATGGAGATTTCTGTGAGGTCTTCTCAGTGTGCTTTTTAGCAGCTGAGGCATCATTTCTTAGTGAAATTCCTCCGGTCCCTGGTGCAGGGGCATCATCATCATCCTTTTTGTCTGTGTCATCCTTTTGGTGATGGTCAGTGGGAGGTTCATCGAAGTCATTTTCGTTTATCTCTTCCTCCTCATCATCTTGGATACAAGATTGATCACTTGAGAATAGTGATCTTCTGCCCATTAACCTCTTCTTGTTCAGAAGGTATAAATTGCAGAGTTTGGGGCAGGACTGGCTTAAATGCCATTTGTAATCTTGTCTGACCATCTGCCTGTTCAAAGGCTTGTATCAAACTGTGCGCCACTTCTCTGGAGAAATCCTTATGCAATAGAGTCGCAACTGTGTACTTTTCGGTAGGGAACATTGTATGGATGTATGTCTCCAAGTCAAGAGCTCGTGCTCGTCTGTTTGGTTGATCTGTGATTCTCAATATTTCAGAGAGATCAGAGCACCTTAACCTTTGCCATTTCTTGAAGCATTTAATTTGCTTTGGCAGGGTGTGAGCTTTGAAGAAGGGAAGTAGGTCCCTTGTCTCAACATTGGGAGCCTGCTCGGCACTTGCTTGAGCCTGAAAGAAAGAGTTTTGAGTGAGCTTCAAAACTTTTATAGATATCTGAGGAGAAGTGTAGTTTAGTGTCTGAGTTACCTGAGTAAGTACTTCAGGCTCTGAGACTTGTTCTACTGAGACAATTGGTGTCTCAGATATCTTGTTGTGAGGCGGAGACTTGGAAGTCTGGTCCTCATCAACCTTTCTTTCTTGAACCTGAGAATTAACATTATCACAATACTTAGGAAATTTTATCAAGAAAACTTTAAGTGACAAGTCAGATATCTGAGGGGTCAATTACCTCCATGGGAGGCTCAAATACTTGTCTCTCAGAGACTTGTGCAGTCTCTAGAATCTTTTCTTGTGATGAAGGCCTTGATGCCTCATCAATTTCCATAGGTGCAGGGGATGTCGCAACTCTGTCCCCTTGCACTTCTACTTCTGAGTGAGCCTGTGAGTAGAAAGCATTGAATAATTTAGAGAAGATTTTAGTTAACCCAAGGTGAAGAATATTTATCATTGATTTTCATATACCTTCATCTTTGGAAGGCTCAATGATTCATTCTTGAAACCTTGTCGGTTTCTGGGTTTTCTTCTGGCATTTCTGCCTTATCTTCCTCTTTCTCAGTTGGAGCCTGTTAGAAACATTTATTTCAATGATTAAGCACATAAACTTATAACTGAAGAAGTGTTATCTTAAGAATCAATTATTACCTGTGGCACAGGCTCAGATATCTTAAGAGGCGAGGTTGAGGGAACCTCCTTCTCAGTTTCTGAGGTAAGCTTTTCAGCTTCCTCTTGTTTTTGTGTTTCTAACTCAACCTGTAACAAAGAATTTTTATAAATAACAAGATGTACAAGCATAAAATTTGCACAAGATAAGAGTTAAACCGGTCAGCTACCTGAGTAGTTTCAGGCTGATTGGTCCCTGAAACTTGTGACCTTTCTATACATTCGTCTTCTTGTTCCAGTATTTCTTCTTTGTTGGAAGTTTCAGGTACTTCACACCTTTCCTGAGTATGCAACTCAGTTGCCTCCCCTGGTTGATCATTCTGAGTAGATGTCTCTGTTTGATCCCTCTCATTGAGTTGGGGAACCTGCTCTTTTGCAGGATTTTCTTCAGCATACTGCATTGCTGGTAATTCGAAATGGAGTTCATTTACCATTTCATCAACCACTTGTGGCTGTTGTGGTTGTTGTGGTTGTCTGGAAGCAGAGGATTGGTCAGTAGATTGTTCTTCCAGATTTTTAGATGTGGCATTTCCATCAGCATCTGCCAGCACTAAAATACCACTCATCAGGGCTTTTTGAAGTTGTGCGTAAGAAACGTTCCCTGATGATGTGTTTGCACCAACAACCTTTGCTATAGGTTCAAGACAACTTTGTGGTGTAGGTTCTTCTTGATACCTTATCACGATTCTTTATTCTGATACCCTTAGCCCTCTTTGTTCTTTCTAGGACTTGAGATGACTAGTTCATCATCTTCATCGTCGAGCTCTCATCGGCATTAGGGCGATTGGTCCATTATTCCTGCGGTTTCTGCAGATAGGGCTTGGTGTTTTTCACCATTTTTGGCAGCATTTATGAGTTCATCAGCAAGGCTTTCTGTAATAATCTTCACATTTCTGGAAGCACTTTCTCTTGCTGAGTCTACTAGTTCAGTAGTTTATAACTCTTTTGCAGCATTGATGATTTCATCTGCCTTTATCAGTTCATCGGCAATGCCTGCAGATATCTGAGAATCGACAACCTCTTTGGGTGTGTCTTCTGATTTGCCAGCAGACTTCTTTCTTGAAGTTCTGGGCTTCTTGGTTGCAACCTTTTCTTCAGATACCTTTTCAGACTTTCGCTTCTTAGAACCTTTCTGAGACCCAGTAACCTTTTTCATCAAGTTTGTATACTCATATTTGTAGAGTAGGTTACTGTTGGCTATTTCAGCCGTCTCTCTGAGCTCAATGCCAAGCTTCTCCAGCAAGTAGCATATCTTCAGACAATAGCCTACTGTTTCCTTTGGCTCAGCTAGTCCTTTGGCAATCTTAGGCTCGAAGCCTTGAATCTTCTTCACAAACTTCATGAAGGCGTACTTTCCCCAGTTGAAAGGGTTTTCCATCCTTCTGTTTTGTTGATTTAGCAAGAACATCATGATCCATCGTTCTTGGCTTATCTGGTCAGCACCTCCTTGTAGACCATCAAAGCATCTGTGAAGAATGCAAGCCAATACATCCCAGTGAACCATCAGATGTCTGGTTCGGATGTCAGCAAGCTTGAACTTCGGTGGTGTATCTCGATTTTCAAGATCACACGTCATCTGCATTGTTTAACACCTTCAAGGAGATCATCATCCTTGGTGTTTATTTCAAAATCCTTTCCAAGATTTTGAACCTCAAACAACTTACAGAAAGTTGTTAAGTCCAGAAGGATTTCCTTTCCTTGGACTGAGGTTTTGACAGACACTATTTCAGTGCCTTCGGAAACACAGGAAATAATCCTGGAGTTGTTGTAAAATTCCAACACATCGAGTGATGAAATTCCACTTGGGTGAGCAGATAGAAAACCCTTGATTTGTGCCTTTTCAAGCATGTCAAGAATTAGCTTTCTGTCGGCTTGGTTCTCTATTGCAGCCGTGAGGTATTCCTCAACCATGGCACCACCCCAAATCATTCTGTGATTCAAAATCCAATGGTCAAGATTAAAATCTCCTACCAGTCGGTTGTTCACAATAACCAACTCTGGTGCTTGCTTTTCAGCAGTACCAGTGGAGGATTGAGATTTCAATGTGGTTGAACTTTTAGGGGCCATCTCTTTATATAGTGTAGGGATTTGAAATTGGTGATTGAAAGAGATTTGATTCAGTAATTCTTTGCAGAAAAACTTAATCTTGATTTGCAGAGATTGTAGAAGGTTTGCAGAGAATCAAGAGAAGGATTTGTTATTTTTGTGCAAGATGAGTTTTCGAATTAGGCAAAAGTGATTTCCTATGCCAAAATCCTATATATATAGCAGTTGAATCTCAATAGACAAATACATACAAATTGATTTTGTGTGTACGTATCTGTGATTTGCAAGCAGGCGTGAGCAAAAGCTAGTTCGGCATTAAATGCTTAGTGGGCCATGTCTGAATTTCAACAGTCCACTATTTACTGTGAATTAATTTCTACCGTTCAGATCAATCGCTCAATTTCATCAAGGGTCACCATTGCTTCTTCAGCAATGATCACAATCAACAAGTGTAATTGTGCCCATTTAATGAATTTTGGCTCATAGCTTTCTGAATCACGTTTTTGTATGACCAAGAACACTATTTGCATCTGAATCTGTCTTATACTTAGGATTTTTCCAAGTTTTTCATCAAGATAGAAATAATGCGAGATTCAAGAGAGTAGTTGACTGCAGATAGTTATACTATTCTCTTTTGTGTTCCCCGTTTATAGAGTGATTCAGATATCTGAGTTCCCGTCTCAGAGATCTTAAGCTATCTTTTTGCTTTTTAGCCTTTTTGACTTCTGGATACCCGTTCAGTTCTCTTTTCTCTTCTCGGATACCGTTCGGATACCTCTTCTCTGGATGCCCGTTCAGTTCTGAACTTTTTCAGTTCATTGGTAGTTCCATTAGTCCAAGACTATGTCTTAAGGCTAAGAATCTACTTTCTTGTAGTGGCTTAGTGAAGATATCTGCAAGTTGGTCTTCAGTGCCAATCTTGAGTATCTCTATATTGCTCTTTTCAACATGGTCTCTGATGAAGTGATGTCTAACATCAATGTGCTTTGTTCTGGCATGAAATTTAGGATTACGTAATCGCAATAGCACTTGTGTTGTCACAAAAATGGGAGTTTTCTTCTCATCGAGTCCATAGTCTTTAAGTTGTTGTTGTATCCACGAATTTGTGTTGTACAACAACTGACAATATATATTCAGCCTACGTGGTAGAAGTTGCAATTGAGTTTTGCTTCTTGCTAAACCATGAGATAAGTCTAGTACCCGTAAACGACAAGTTCACGAGGTGCTTTTCCTATCAGCGGTGATCCGGCATAATCGATACGAGTACCCAGCTAAACTCAATCCGCTTTCTTTAGGATACCACAATCCTACATCTACTGTACCCTTTACATACCTTAGTATTTTCATGGCAATGTTGTAGTGTGTTTGCATTGGATTTGTCTGAAATCTAGCACATACTCCAACGGCGTATTGAATATCAGGTCTACTTGCAGTGAGGTAAAGTAGTGAACCTATCAATTTTCTATACTTATGTTCTTCAACACTCTTATCTGATTCAGTATAGGTCATTTTGATTCCAATGCTCATAGGTATCTTAGCATTCTTTTCAGAAGGCTTTAAGTTGAACTTTGTGAGCATATCTTTTGCATACTTTGTTTGACTAATGAATATTCCATCATTGAGTTGCTTGACTTGCAATCCTAGGAAATAATTCAATTCTCCCATCATGCTCATCTCAAACTTGTTTTTCATGAGATTTGCAAAGTCATCACAAAGTTGCTTGTCCTTAGATCCAAATATAATGTCATCCACATATACTTGAACTAAGAGTAGTTTCCCATCATGATTTAAGGTAAATAAAGTTTTATCAACTTCACCTTTCTTGAAACCACTTTCCAGAAGGTATTTGGCCAAAGTGTCATACCACGCTCTTGGAGCCTGTTTCAGTCCATACAGAGCTTTCTGTAGTTTATAGACCATTCTACTTTCTGAGGAAACTTCAAAGCCAGGTGGTTGCTCAACATAAACTTCTTCTGCAAGTTCACCGTTCAAGAATGCACTTTTGACATCCATCTGATAAACTTTGAAATCTTTATGAGCTGCAAAGGCTAGAAAGAGTCTTATTGCATCCAATCTGGCAACTGGTGCATATGACTCGTCAAAATCTAAGCCTTGATGCAGGTAAATCCTTGGCAACCAATCTTGCTTTGTTTCTGGTTATTTCACCAGATTCATTCATCTTGTTTCTGAAAACCCATTTAGTTCCAATCACAGATATTCCTTCTATAAATGGAACTAGTTTCCAGACTTTGTTTCTCTCAAATTGATCCAACTCTTCTTGCATTGCAGAGATCCAGTCTTGGTCTCCTAATGCTTCTTCTATATTTTTAGGTTCAATATTCGAGATGAAACATCCAAGAGAGAATTAGCATTTTCAGCTATTGCTCTCCTAGTCCTAACACCTTGATTAATTGGTCCAATTACATCCTTTGCAGGATGATCTTTGATCCATCTCATCATAGGTTTAGTGCTAGTAGGATCAATATCCAAGTGATTTGAATGTGAATCACTAAGATTATGATTTGATACTTTTTCAGTATCTGAGATATCTGACATATGGAAAATGTCATGGATATCTGACAATTTTTCAGTGTTAGAGATATTTGGAACTTGCATTTCAGCAGTCTCATTTTCAGATACCTCTTCATGATGAAGGTTCTCAGTAACCTGTTCCATTTCTGGAAAACTCATAGGAAATTCCTCATCATGTCTGTGAGTCATCTTGTTGTTACTAGGCATATCAAGCTTTTCTACGTCAGAGTCATCCTCACTTTCCATAATGATGTTTCTCCTTTCTGAGGATTCTTCTTTAGAATCCCTCAGTAATAGTTCTTTGAACCTTTCTGAGAGTTCATCATTAGGAGGTGTTTTCTTATTTCCTTCATAGAATACAACATGAATTGATTCTTCAATTTTCTTTGTCCTTTTGTTGTAAACTCTGTAGGCTTTGCTATTTGTGGAATAACCAAGAAATACACCTTCATCTGCCTTTGGTTGAAATGTTCTCATATAATCTTTTCCATTGTTTAGAACAAAACATTTACAACCAAATACTCTCATATGTTTGATATTAGGGGGTCTACCAACCAAGATTTCATAGGGGGTCTTGTCATGGTGTTTGTTTATCAAACATCTATTCTGAGTGTAGCAAGTTGTGTTTACAGCTTCAACCCAATAAATTTCACTTATTTGATGTCATTAGCATTGTCCTTGCAGCTTCTTTAAGGGTTCTGTTTTTCCTTTCTGCAACACCATTTTGTTGAGGTGTTCTTACAGAGGAAAGTTGGTGTTGTATACCTTTGCAGGTGCAAAACTCCTTTATGTACTGGTTGACAAACTCAGTACCATGGTCTGTTCTGATTGCAGAGACCTTGTCATTTTTCATGACTTCAAGCTTTTTCAGCAAGTTTGGTATCTCCACCCTGGCATCAGATTTGTGTTTCAGAAAAACAACCCAAGTGAATCTTGAGAAGTCATCTACAACAACCAGACCATACTTCTTTCCTGCATAACTAGTTACAGATGATTCAAAAAGATCCATGTGTAATAGTTGCAGTGGTCTAACACTAGAGTGGCTGATTTTGGACTTGAAAGAGATCTTAGATTGTTTCCCCATCGGCAAAGTGAATAGATACCATCCTTTACGAAAGATGTTCAGGAAGGCCAACCACTAACTCTTTCTTGCAAGTCATTCGAGTCTTGAAGTTCAAGTGACTCATTCTTTTGTGCCATAACGGTGCTCTTTTGTGTGACCAGATTGACTCACCATGAGACATTCTTGATTGTGGCAGATGCCCAATCGGCAACATAAAGGCGCCTTTCCGACCAACTAAGGTATGCTTTGACTCATTGTCAATTAGTTTGCGATTTAGCTTTGAATTTTATAGTAAAACCGCATGCATAACTGGCTCATGCTAAATAGATTATATTTCAAATCCTTAACATGTACTACGTCGGTGATTGTTAAAGTCCCCAATTTGACGTTGCCAATCCCAGAGAGGATTTAATTCTCCTCCAAGAAATCGATATCCGGTCCGTGTTTGCAAGCTTTGTAATCGACGGATTTGCTTTGTCTCTGTCATGTGCTTTCGCATCCACTATCAAATAGCCATTGTGCTTTAGTCCGGAAGCATTACGCACAGAAGCAGGAGATTAGGTTCTCATATCTTTGATGGAAATCGAATTAAAAGATCTTCCAGTAGTAATCCATTTTTGAATGAATTTCTTTGGAATATTCTTTTGTCTGACAGGAACATAAGGAGGAATTCTATTTGAATGAATGTTATCATTAGTAAGAATTATTTTCTTCCTTGGTGTGTTCCTAGGTGCTCCATATGATGCTTTCAGATACTGTCGGGTTTACGAGTTTGCTTTTCACAAACTTAGCTTTCCTTGATTGCTTCTAGCCACGGCATTGATTTTCGATGGCTGATTTAACTTCCACTTCGATAATTGCTTTGAAATTCTAGCTTTCGACCATCGTTCTTGCTCTGCTTGTACTCATGAGCAAGTTGTTTTCCGATGCCTTTGTAGACAATACCGTTTGAGCACTTGAAGCTATCGAGATCTTTTCTCGTGACTTTGCTAGTCTCTGGTTGGTCCAATTTCTTTCCAGAAAAAGTGACATGGGAGAATTTGCCAGCTCCTGCAATTCTACCTTTTTGAGAGACATAGCACTGTGGGTGTTTACACTTTTCAATGTTGTGTTTCTTTTCAGAGACGTGCCCAACAGTTTTGTTTTTGACTTGTTTTTCCCACAAAGGTTTAGTCGCAACTGCCTTTCCTTTGTCAACAATCTTTGTCTTCTCACCTATACTATAGATTTCATGGGAACCGTCTTGCTGAGTACTTACAAATGTTTTTCTCTTCTTACTCTTATTCAGAGTGACAGAACAATCTGTCTGTGTATTCAGCCCAAGTCCTTTCTTTTCTGAAGGATCTCTTAAGTAAGATTGTACTTCAGTAAGAGTGTCACTAGCTTTGGCATAATATTGAAAAGATAATTCTTTCTTCTCGAGTTCCTTGTTCTCAGAAAGAAGATCTTCATATTTCTTTCGTAATTCAACCATTGATTCTTTATGTGACTTTTCAGTCTCAGATATCTGAGCTTTGAGAGATGCATTTTCAGCATCCTTTCTCTCAGATATTTTAACTAATTGAGAATTTTCCTTTGCAAGAGAATTCTTTTCTTCTTCAAGGTTTTCGGCTCTAGCTCGGATCATTAGAAATTCTCTTTCATAGATGTCAAGTTCTTTCCTGAGATTTTCTAGATTTTTTATTTCCTCTTCATCACTTTCATAAGTATAACAAGAAGTATGTGTTACCTCATCAGCCATAAGACAGTTTTCTATGTTGGAGATGTCTGGACCGTCAATTTCAGCAACTCCACACATTTCATTCTTCTTGAGGCCGAAGTCGATTATATCATGAGTAACTCCACATAATTCTGGTGATGGTAAGGTTGAGTCATCTGAATTGTCATCTTGAATCATCTCAACGTCTAGAGCATCCAATTGAATTTGGATTTTCTTTCTTTCTTGATTAACAAAGCTTTAAGCTTCTTACGAAGATTCTCCTATCTTTCTTGTCACTGTCCTTAGTTTGTTGAGGCGGACAATCCTTCTTGAAGTGGCGGTTTACGACAATAGAAAGCAGATATCGTTTCAATTTCGCTTCCTCGACATGATGCTTTACGGCTTGTTCAGCGAGCTTTGCATATTTTTGTACTTGTGATAGTTTGAGCCTAGATGCTTTTTCAGCTTCTCTTTGGCTTTCCTTCTTTCAATTTCTCGACTGATATATTTGTTCATTTGCTTTTTCCAAGCATTTTTCTTTTTCTTCTCTTTTTTTTCTTTCTTTTTTTCTTTTCAAGTTCTTTAACTTTTTTGTTTTTTGTTCTCTTTGAGTTGTCTCATAAATCTAAAGAGAAGAGAAGAAAAGAGAAGAGTGATATTTTGCATTCCTTGGTTAAAAAAAAAAAAAAAAAATTGGTAGGCTTGTGGTTGACAAGACTTGACTATAATCTTCTTCTTTTTCTGGAGTATTCTTTGCTTCTTTTTTCCCCCATCATGTCACTCATGGTAGGTAATAAAAAATCAGTTTTTTTTTCTTCGAGTGGGTCCTTGTTTTTTGAAATTTTATTTCAACTTGAAACTTCGAACTTGTTTTCTTTGGTTTTTCAAATTAAGCCTGATTTCTTCAATCAGTTGTCAGGCAACTTTCGCCGTTTTAGCACCCCACAGTTTACACTATATGTGCTCAGGTGTTGATCTGATGATGATGTTACGAGCTTGACCATCCAGACGATTTCTCTTGGCATCTTCCGATGTCCAGAGTTCTCTGGGCTTTGGTTCGTAAATGACTTGACTAGTAGATCTTCCACTTGTTGACGCATCGGTTTGTGAAGATCCTTCGCTTTGATCTCTGTCTCTACCATTAGAAAACTCCATGACTTGTTTGAGTTGTTGAATGACTATTGGGCCATTCCTTATCACTTCGATCATTTCGTCACTTATGGCTTCAAGGTGGAGCATCATGTTATTTTTCCATTTCTCGTAATTCTCTGGTTTGAGAATGGGTGCATCACTCAGAGACATACCTGCACACTTAACACACAAATTAAATAGTCCTCGAAAATGGACAAAGTTCCTTCACCTATCTGGGGATCCAGGTTCAGTGCAGAAGGCTTGTGAACCTCCTGCTTTGATACCACTTGTTGGTCGAGATAACGGCAAAGTAAAAGACTCGGGGGGGGGGGGGGGGGGTGAAAATTCTTTTAAAAATTTTGTCGATAAAAAATATTTCTCGATATATCGAGTAGATATCGATACTTAGAATCAGAGCGCGGAAGACTTAATATAGATAAGTGCAGAAACAGTTAAAGTGTGTGTGTGTGTGTTGCTGAAATGTAAATACAGAAAGGTAAATAACACAGCAAGTATAGTGGTATCTGGAGGTGGTGTAATCCTCCAACTAATCCACTTCGGTCTTCCGGAGACCTAGAATTCACTAGAATAGATAATTGAGTTCTCCTTACAAAAATCCTATTCTAAGATTCCTTTAAACAAATGGTTCCCAACCAAATGTTCCCCCTGAGTTGTTCCCCGGCTTTCCACCAAGTACTTCATACTCGAAACCTTTTGAGTTATTCCTAGCTTCCCAAGCTAAGTACTTCCTATACTCAATAACCTTGAGTTATTCCTTAGTTTCCCAAATCAATTACTTCCTATACTCGGTAACCTTGGAGTTATTCACGATTTTTCAAACTAAGTACTTCACATACTCCTTGATTATGGTGTTGGTTTTGGTTTGAGTTGTCAGATGAGCTTCTTTAATAACTTATTCAGTTATTCAGATAGCTCTGTGAATCAAGTATACTTAATACACTTTTCAATGTATGGTATCTTGTTCTTTTTACTGACCCAAGTCTTATGATAACTGTTCAAGAGAATGAATCTCAGATATTTGATCTTTCGATTCAACTCTTTCACAGATAGCTTTGCTTGTTTAGGATCAGGACACTTAGAACTTCAGTGCTACTTAAGATCAAAAAGCTAAGGTCGCAACAGTAAGCTTGAGGATAAGTAGTTTGCTTGAGAGAGTAAGATATTCAGTGTGTTCAAAGGTGTTCTGTGTGTCTTTTCAAGCAGTTTAAGTGTTGATATTTATAGATGAATTTGAATGCCGTTGAATAGTATCCGTTAGGCTCAAATTCAAACGATTGATATCTATGTATAGTACTGTAGCAGGTTTGTCTTCTTTTTCAGAAGCTGTCGTTGCTTTTATCCAGACACCTCTGTCCGTGCATTAAATGCATTGTACTATACTTTTTGTCCTGTAGTGCCAACGGAACTATGCTTTGTATCAGAGACTAGTGTTATCTGATTCTTTGCACGTCCTTATCTTCAATCTTCAGATACCACTTTTATTGAAACAACTTTGTTTGCAATATATATATTTCTTTTTCAGAAATGTGGTTAATGCTCAAGGTATCTGAGAATAGATATCTGTGGACACTTTCCTTGTTTTCAGATAGGCCTTTTATTTCTCAGATATCTCTTGTGACACAGTTTGTTTAAAACTATTCGTGTCTTCAAGATATCTGGCTAAGGTATCTGAAAAAGCAGTTTGATAATCTTGTGCGTTCTTCAAGTCTTCAATGTCGTTGAGCTTGTTCTGCTTGGATGTCTTCTTCTTGGTCTTCTCTTCATAAAATAAAAATTACATTTTGAAACCTAACATTCTATACAAGATTAGCTAGACTATCATACTTAGTGAGTTTCCTCTTTTACAATGTTCAAGTGAACCAAGAGTACTAATCACCTTTCTGAGACTAAGATAAGTCATCATGTTGCTGATCAAAATCTAAACAGATATTTCTAACAAAATTTCTAACAAATTTCCTAACAAATTTCCCAAGAAATTTCCCAACAAATTTCCCAACAAGAACCTAATCTCCTGCTTCCTGTTTTGTGCAGAACACTCTAAAGACTAATTCAAAGTGGCATTTTGATAGTGGATGTGGGAAGCACATGACAGGAGACAAAGCAAATCTGATTGACTACAAAAAGTGCAATGATGGACCAATTATCAGGTTTGTTGGAGGAAATGAAAATCCAACCATAGTAATTGGCAATCTGAAGTTTGGAGCCCTTACAATCTCTGAAGTACTACATGTAAAGGGATTGCAATATAATCTCCTAAGCATGATTCAATTAGTAGACAAAGGATACACTGTCAAGATCAAGTCAAAACTATGTAAAGTAATTGACAATGAGTCAAAGCAGACAGTCTTGGTTGCAAGGCGTAAAGGAAATCTTTATGTTGCTGATTGGGCATCCGCCACAACCGAAGAATGTCTCATGGTGAGTCAATCTGGCCACACAGAAGAAAATTGGCTATGGAATAAAAGAATGAGTCACTTGAATTTCAAAACTCTGAATAAGCTAGCCAAGAAAGAGTTGGTGGTTGGTTTACCCAAAATGGCATATAGAAAAGAAGGTGTATGCTCAGCTTGCCAAATGGGAAAACAATCCAAAACATCTTTCAAGTCTAAAACTATACATTCCAGTGAAAGGCCACTGCAAATGTTACATATGGATTTGTTTGAATCCTCAGTAACTAGTTATGCAGGAAAGAAGTATGGTCTGGTTGTTGTTGATGACTACACAAGATTCACTTGGGTTGTCTTTCTCAAACACAAATCTGATGCAAGAGCTGAGATATCTAACTTGCTGAATAAGCTCGAAGTCATGAAAAATGACAAGGTATATGTAATCAGAACAGACCATGGTACTGAGTTTGTGAACCAGTACATCAAAGAGTTTTGTACCTGCAAAGGTATACAACATCAACTATCTTCTGTAAGGACACCACAACAAAATGGTCTTGCTGAAAGAAAGAATAGGACCCTGAAAGAAGCAGCAAGAACAATACTTGATGACACTGAAATAAGTGAAATCTATTGGGTTGAAGCTGTAAACACAGCATGCTACACTCAAAATAGATGTCTGATTAACAAACACCATGACAAAACTGCATACGAGCTTTTCATTGGTAGATCCCCTAATATCAAACATCTAAGGTTGTTTGGTTGCAGATGTTTCGTTCTTAACAATGGAAAAGAATACTTGAGAACATTTAAATCAAAGGCAGATGAAGGAATATTTCTTGGCTATTCTCTGAATAGCAAAGCCTACAGAATCTACAACAAAAGAACACAAAAGATCGAAGAATTTGTTCATGTAGTATTATATGAAGGAAACAAGAAAGTACTCTTAAATGATGATCTCTCAGATAAGTTCAAAGAACTATTGATTAAAGATTCTGAAAAAGAATCCTCAAAAGGAAACAATTCTATCATTCAAATAGAGGATGAGTCTGACGATGAAAAGCAACCCATGATTAGTAACAACCAGATGACTCTAAGACATGATGAAGAATTTCCTATGAAAATTTAAGAAGTGGAACAGGTTACTGAGAATCTTCATCATGAAGAGGTATCTGAAAATGAGACTGCTGAAATGCAAGTTCCAGATATCTCTAACACTGAAAAAGTGTCAGATATCCATGGCATTTTCCATGTGTCAGATATCTCAGATATTGCACAAGTAACTCATCAAGATCATATTGATTCACATTCAAAACAAAATGATATTGATCCTACTAGTTCAAAACCCATTATGAAGTGGATAAGAAATCATCCTGCAAAGGATGTGATTGGTCCCATAGACCAAGGAGTGAGAATTAGAAGAGCAATCGCTGAAAATGCAGATTGTCTCTATAGATGTTTCATCTCAAACATTGAACCAAAAACTATAGAAGAAGCATTAAAGGATCAAGATTGGATCTCTGCAATGCAAGAAGTGAGAGAAGCAAAGTCTGGAAACTGGTTCCATTTGTTAACGGAATATCTGTAATCGGAACCAAGTGGGTTTTCAGAAACAAAATGAATGAGTCTGGTGAAATAACCAGAAACAAGACTAGGTTGGTTGCCAAGGGATTCACCCAGACTAAAGGGCTAGATTTTGATGAATGTTATGCACCAGTTGCAAGATTGGATGCAATTAGATTCTTTCCAGCCTTTGCAGCTCATAATGACTTTACAGTTTATCAAATGGATGTCAAGAGTGCATTCCTAAATGGTGAACTTTCTGAAGAAGTCTATGTTGAGCAACCACCAGGTTTTGAAGTTTCCTCAGAAAGTATGATGGTCTATAAGCTTCAGAAAGCTCTGTATGGGCTGAAACAAGCTCCAAGAGCATGGTATGATACATTGGCCAGATACCTACTAGATAGTGGTTTCAAGAAAGGAGATGTTGATAAAACACTCTTCACACTGAACCATGATGGGAAACTACTTTTAGTTCAAGTATATGTTGATGATATTATATTTGGATCTAAAGACAACCAACTTTGTGAAGACTTTGCTGAACTCATGAAATGTAAATTTGAGATGAGCATGATGGGAGAATTGAATTACTTCCTAGGGATGCAAGTCAAGCAACTCAATGATGGAATATTCATTAGTTAAACAAAGTATGCAAAGGATATGCTCAACAAGTTTAATCTAAAGCCTTCTGAAAAGAATGCTAAGATACCAATGAGCATTGCAACCAAATTAACCTATACTGAATCTGGCAAGAGTGTTGAAGAACACAAGTATAGGAAATTGATTGGATCTTTACTTTACCTCACTGCAAGGAGACCTGATATTCAATATGCAGTTGGAGTGTGTGCTAGATTTTAGACAAATCCAACGCAATCACACTACAACATTGCTATGAAAATATTGAGATATGTAAAAGGTACTGTAGAAGTTGGATTGTGGTAACCAAAAAAAAGTGGATTGAGTTTGGTTGGCTACTCAGATGCCGACTATGCTGGATCACTGCTTGATAGAAAAAGCACATCAGGAACATGTCAATTTCTTGGTGCTAGATTGATATCTTGGATCAGCAAGAAACAAAATTCAATTGCCACATCTACCACATAGGCTGAATATATTGATGCAGGGTGTTGTGCTTCACAAATATTGTGGATACAACAACAACTCAGAGACTATGGACTCAATGAAGAGAAAACTCCCATTTTCTGTGACAACACAAGTGCTATTGCCATAACTTAAAATCCTAAGTTTCATGCTAGAACAAAGCACATTGATGTTAGACACCACTTCATCAGAGACCATGTTGAAAAAGGCAATATAGAGATACTCAAGATTGGCACTGAAGACCAACTTGCAGATATCTTCACTAAGCCACTACAAGAAAGTAGATTCTTAGCCTTAAGACACAGTCTTGGACTAATGGAGCTACCTAAGAACTGAAAAAGTTCAGATATCTGAAGAAGATATCCAGAGAGAGGAATCTGGAACGGGTATCCAGAGAAGAGGAATCTGGAATGGGTATCCAGAAACCAAAGGCTAAAAGGGAAAAAGGCTATTTGAAGATTTCTGAGACGGGTATTCAGATATCCAGTTCACTCTGTGAGGGGAACATAAAAGAGAACATTACAAATGTCTATAGTCAACTACTATCTTGAAATTTGTATTATTTCTATCTTTGTGTAAAACTTGGACAGATATTGAGTATAAGATAGAATCTGATACAACAGTGTTCTCATTCATAGAGAAACATGTTTTAGATAGCTAATAGCCAAAATTCATTAAATGGGCACAATTACATTTGTTGATTGTGATCATTGCTGAAGAAGCAATGGTGACCCTTGATGAAATGGGTGATTGATCTTTACGGCAGAGATTAACTCTCGGTAAATAGTGGACTGTTGAAATTCCGACATGGCCCACTATGCATTTAATGCCGAACAAGCTTTTTCCCACGCCTGCCTGCAATTCACAGATACATATATACAAAACCAATTTGTATGTATATGTTTATCTGATTTACATTGCTATATATATAGGATTTTGGTAAAAGAAATTACTTTCGCCTAATCCAACATACAGACTTGCACAAGAATAGCAAAAACCATTCTTCAACCTCTGCAAATTTTTGTTAGTTTTTCTGCAAAGAATCACTAATATCTAACCCAAATCTCTTTCAAACCTTCAAAACACTTGCACTATATAAAGAGATGGCTCCTAAGCGTTCGTATACACAGAAACCCCAATCTTCTACCACTAATACTGCTGAAAAGTAAGCACCAGAGTTGGTTATATTGAACAATCGATTGGTAGGAGACTTTAATCCCAATCATTGGACTTCAAACACAGGATGATTTGGGGTGGTGCAATGATTGAGGAGTACCTCACGGCTGTTGTTGAAAACCAAGCCGATAGGAAACTGATTCTTGACATGCTTGAAAAGGCACAAATCAAGGGTTTTCTATCTGCTCTTCCCAGTAGAATTTCTTCACTAGATGTGTTTGAATTTTATAATAATTCCAGGATTATATCCTGTGTTTTTGAAGGCACTGCAATAGTGTCTATAAAAACTTCAGTCCAAGGAAAGGAAATCCTTCTGGACTTAACAACTTTCTGCAAGTTATTTGACCTTCAAAATCTTGGAAAGAATTTTGAAATAGACACCAAGGATGATGATCTCCTTGAAGGTGTAAAATAATTGTACAGTGATGTGTGTGATCTTGAAAAATCAGATACACCCACTGATTTCAAACTTGCTGACATCAGAACCAGACATCTGCTGGCTCACTGGGATGTGTTGGCATGCATTCCTCACAGATGCTTTGATGGTCTACAAGGAGGTGCTGACCAGATAAGCCAAGACCGTTGGATGATGATGCTCTTGTTACAACAACAAGACAAAAGGCTGGAAAACCCTTTCAATTGGGTAAAGTACACCTTTATGAAGTTTGTTAATAAGATTCAAGGCTTTGAGCCTAAAATTGCTAACAGACTTGCTGAGCCAAAGGCCACAGTAATCTTTGGTCTAAAGATATGCTACTTGCTTGAAAATCATGGCATTGAGCTCAGAGAGAAGGCTGACATAGCCAACAGTAACCTACTCTACAAATATGAGTATACGAACATGATGAAAAAGGTTACTGGATCTCAGAAAGGTTCCAAGAAGTGAAAGACTGGAGAGGTATCTGAGGGAAAGGTTGCGACCAAGAAGCCTAGAACTTCACTAAAGAAGTCTGCTGGCAAATCAGAAGGCACATCCATTGAGATTGTCAATTCCCAGATACCTGCAGTTGTTGCTGATGATCTCATAAATGCAAATGAAATCATCAATGCTGCAAAAGAGGTATCGACTACTGAACAAGTAAACTCAACAAGAGAAAGTGCTTTCAAAAATGTGAAGACAATTACCAAAAGCCTTGCTGATGAACTCATAAATGCTGCTAAAGAAAGTAGTGATAGATACCAAGCCCTATCTGCAGAAACCGCAGGAATTATGGACCAATCAGTTCCTAATGCTGATGAGAGCTCTGGCGATGAAGATGACGAATTAGTCATCTCTCAAGTCCTAGAAAAATCAAAAAGGGCTAAGGTTACTGAAAAAGTAACAGGTGTAGAGGTATCTGAAGAAGAACCTACACCAAAGGTTTCTGAACAAGCACATGTTTCAAAGGTTGCTGAACAAGCAACTGTGTCCAAGGTCACTGGACAAATTACACCATCAGAGCAAGAAAATGAAGATATTGAAGATGCTCGATGAGTGATAACAGTGTTGGAGGATACTGCCATTGCCTCAACACTCAACAGTCTATCTCAAGCACAACAACCACAACAACCAGATGTGAATACTGCTGAAATGGTACTTGAGTTACAGATACCAGCATCTTTCTTTGCTGAAGAAAATCCTGCAAAAGTGCAGGTTCCACAACTCAATGAGAGGGATCAAACTGAGACATCTACTCAGAATGATCAACCAGGGGAGGCAACTGAGTTGCATACTCAGGAAAGGTCTGAAGTACCTGAAACTTCCAACAAAGAAGTGGTCCAAGAACAACAAGACCAACACATGAAAACTTCACAAGTTCCAGAGACCAATCAGCCTGACATTGCTCAGGTAGCTGAATGGTTTAACTCTTTACTTGTGATAACTTATGCCTAAATCTTGTTACTTATTATAATTTCTTTGTTGTAGGCTGATTTAGAAACATAACAAGAGGAAGTCGCAAAGCTTACCTCGAGAATCGAGAAGGCTTCCATTGCCTCACCACTTAAGGAACAGGATCCTGTCTCACAGGTAGAAAATAGTTCCTTAAGATGTAACTCAGATATGTACTTTATACACTTGAGTAATAAGTGTTTGTTTCTAATAGGCTCCAACTGAGAAGAAAAATGAAGAAACTGAAAAGTCTATCTCTTCAGAGAGGAATCCAGAGACTTCCAAGGTATCTGAAGAACAAGTATCTGAACCTTCTGTAGAGAATGTATTTCATTCAGATATATATATTCTTCAAAGAACAAATCTCTGATCATTTTTCTCAAACTAACACATTCTACTTAACAGGTTCAAAAAGAAGTAGAAGTTGTTGAGGAGTTGCCCTCAATCCTCACAACATATGGAAATTGATGAGGCATCAAGGCATCACAAGAAAAGATTCGAGATCTGCAAGTCTCTGAGAGACAAGTATCTGAGCCTCTAACAGAGGTAATTGACCTCTCAGATATCTGATTTGTCAATACAATTTTTCTTGATAAAATTTCCTAAGCGTTATGTTTCTAATCTCAGGTTCAAGTAGAAAGAAAGGTTTATGAGGACCAGACTCCCAAGTCTCCACCTCACAACAAGATATCTGAGGCACCCCCTACCTCAGTAGTACAAGTCTCTAAGCCTGATGTAATCATTCAGGTAACTCAGAAACCTAACTACACAAATACTCAGATATCTACACTAGTTTTGAATCTAACTCAAAACTCTTTCTTTCAGGCTCAAACAAGTGTGCCAAAGATTTCTGCATTCTCAACAGAAGACCTGCTTGCATTCTTCAAGAACCACACACTCAAGAAACATCTCAAGTGTTTCAGAAAGTGGCAAAAACTCAGAAGCTCAGATCTGACTGAATTAACAAAGGTGACTGATCACCAATTGAGAAAAGTCAGAGCTTTTGACTTGGAGAATTATGTCCATGCTATGTTCCCAATAGAGCAGTACTCTTTTGCTACTCTGATGCATAAGGACTTTATCAAAGAAACTGCACACAAGCTCATAGAAGCTTTTGAGAAGGCTGATGGTCAGACCAGAATGCAGATGACATTCAAGCCTACTTTACCCCAGACCTTACAATGCATACCCTCTGAACAAGAGGAGGTAAATGGGCAAATGATCACTATTCCAGAAGTGATCAATCTAGTCTCTGAAGATGAGGAAGAAAAGGAAACTGATGAAAACAATTATGAAGATCCTCCTTCTGACCATCATAAGGATGAAGATAAGAAGGATGATGATGATGCCCCTGCACCAGGGACATGAGAGATTACATAGAGGAAGAATGCCTTAGCTGCTGACAAGCACACTGAGAAGACAACACAACAATCCCCTTCTCCATCTCCTCAGAAATCTACCCATCCAACTACCCAACAAAAGGACACTACTGAACAAATAGTTGAGGACTCTGAGGAAACAACTCAGAAGATATTGAATACACAAACCAGAGCTTCTCAACTCAAACAACTGTTGGAAGAAGAACAACAACTCCATCTTCAAATGGAAGAAGAGCTAGTCATATCCAGAGATAAGCTTAATCAACTTCAAGATCAATACTTACAAGAAATGGTAGCTTACTCTGAGGTCAAAGAGCTCCAGGATGCTGTAAATGCTATTACTAAGGAACTCGATACTGAAGAAGTATCTGAAGCAAAGCATGATGCTAAGGCGCATCACCATCAAAGATATACCATCCTCCTCCTCGAAGGAAAAAGCCCATCTACGAGATGGTTCTTTGGACTAGATAACATTGATGAAAACGTCCAAGAGGATGAAGATCACTGGGCTGATGACTCAAATGATGAAGAAGACAAGACATTGGCAGAACACCGCAATGAACACTTAGCGATTTCTCATCTGAAAAGGAAGCTAATTGCTCCAGAAGTTTTCAACAAGCGCGAATGTCCACTCCCAAGAATACATGAATAGATACCAAGTTTTGGCACATCTTAAAAAGGAGTTGTCTTCACAGAACAAAGACGTAATTGCCTCCGTCCCCTCAGATATGAAGAAATTCACTGAGATCATCACTCAGAGAATAACCAGTATGGTCATTGCTCAGAAGGATCTGGGAATGATAAGGGACGATGATATGTCATTAGCTAAAAAAAGCTTTTCATGAGGCAAGTTACACTGCTGGAAAAGCAGATGCCATACTAGGACCAATGGTAGAGCTCACTGATAAGGAGAATGGCCTTATCAAACAAAATCAGGATCTCAAAGTTGAACTTCAGAAGTTGGTCACTTTCTATAACTGCTTACAAGGACATTTTGAGTCTCTCTCAGAATCATTTATCAGACTTAGTCAGCCAACGATGACTAAGGGGGAAGGATTGTACAAATCTGGACCTCAAAGTCAGGGGGAATGGGAAGAAGGAGAAGGATATAAGAAGAAATCTGGAGCTGGTGCTACTCAGAAAGGAAGAAGAAACAAGAAAACTTCCCAGCCACCACTCAGAATCAATGAGCCCTCCTCAAGTCAAGCTGCTTTGCAAATAGTAGACAAAAAACCTGGTCTGTAGCGACGGATAGATCCGTCGCTACAGACCAGCTATCTGTCGCCCCAGCTCTGGAGACGGATCGGGCGACGGATAGAAAATCCGTCGCCCCCCTGGAGTTGTGGCGACGAATAATAATCCGTCGTCCAATTCGCGACGGATTGGACGACGGATTATATATTTGACTTTTTTTTTAAATCGAAATATAACGACGGATGAAATCTATCCGTCGTTATATTTAGCGACGGATAGAATCTATCCGTCGTCCAATATTTTATTGGAACTAGTGACGGAATTTGAAATTCCGTCACTGTGAATTCCGTCACTGTGTATTCCGTCACTGTGAATTCCGTCACTATTAATCCGTCACTATTTATTTCATATTAATCCCTATTTTTCGTAGTTCACCTATTTAATCAATATAATGTTCGATAATAAATCAATAATACGGAAAATGTTTCAATGAATAAAAAAGTAATATCCGGAGCTGGAAAATTATCCAAACAAGTGTAAATATGAAAAAAAATCCGAACATACAGATACATAACTAGCTATCAGACGGGGGTGGGTGTGGGTGATGGCGAAAGGACATGAATCGCTCCATACATCAAGGCGCTCGTTCGCCTCCTTTGTTCTCTGTCATGGCTCCATCTCATCCCTTTGTTCTTAGGCACGTTGCATCTCTTGAGTTAGATGCAACTTTGTTCCCGGACTGTCGCACCATTTCGAGACACAGTCCTGTGTGTACCGGATGTCCGGATCTGGATGATGATGAGGAGCACCCAGGACTAGCCAGGCTCAAACCGAGGCTCCCGAGTCCATATATTCGTCCTTTCTTGTCCGGTTTGTTGACCTCTAAGAAGATGTTGTCAACTTGTTCAGTCGACAGCTCCTCGCCCGTCTCTTCCTCCTGCCTCGCTACCTGAGCATCAACCTCAGCCTGAAATCGTAAATAACAGATATCATGATCAGTTACTGTTTTTCAAAAATAACTTGTAATAGTGTACAAATATGAACTTTAAGCAACATAAACATACCGCAATAGACGAGGCCCGGCAGTCGGTCCATACCCCGCCCTTATGCTTGGCCTTCTTGAAGATGGCATACTTGGATGTCACCTCCCCCCGTGCCACCTGAATCAAACCAAATCTAGTCAACAATTTATCATCTACAAGTATTAGAGCAGCAGAGACACAATAAATACACGTAATGCTAGATTGCAAAAATACATATATACGCACCGATTTTTAAAAATCAGTGACAGTAGATCGCCTCCCAAGGTGGTGAACGGCCCTTCCTGCCGTATCAGACTGGGATGCCCGGTTCTGCCTGTTGGTCCAAGCAACGTCCTGGACATCAGTTCGGCGCCAGTAGGCATCCCAAAGGGCCCACTCCGCTGCATCAACCTGTGGAGGGATTGGGCCACCCCGATCCCGAATGGCCTTCCACGTACAGACCATATCCCTGTACAGTTTGGATCCCACAGTCTCGTAAACACGCCAGATCTGTGGGATCAACCTGCTGGGAATGAAGTACTCCTTCTACACTCCCAATTTCATACAACATCCAAAGTCAATACATGTATAACATCACCATGTTACATCAATTTAACAAGATACAAACATAACAGATATGGTGACTAACATATCACCCAAATAAAGTGGCTAACATACCACTCACATATAGTGGCTAACATACCACTCACATTGTCCTAAAATTTACTAACACAATGGTGACTAACATATCACCCAAATAAAGTGGCTAACATACCACTCACATATAGTGGCTAACATACCACTCACATTGTCCTAAAATTTACTAACACAATGGTGACTAACATATCACTCAAATAAAGTGGCTAACATACCACTCACATACAGTGGCTAACATACCACTCATATTAAAACGATTATAATTACAAACAAAGGAATGTCATATTTTAACTTACCCTCAGCTCATCGAAGTACTCGGCCCTCATGCGCTCCGAGATGTGGCTCCAACACTCACCACCACCTTGGTGGCTCTCTCGCCTCAGGAAGATGTCACCTAGTTTGTTGTGCACCTCCCGAGGCCATAAGCTGTTGTCAATGTATAAGATACAAGAAACGAATATATATTACTTTAGTACAACAATTTATACTTTCAACTATCATTATAAGTTATGGTTTACATATTTAAGAAGAATGTATAATACTTACTTGGCAGGACCAATAGGAAAATCACAGCAAGCCGTCACGTGACGTTGGGATGGTTTGGATCGAACACTGGTAGGGACAATCTTCGTGGTCGTCCTCCAAAGATGTGTCCGGGCTAGAGCAACGCTGCTCTCTCCTACGGGGTCTAAGGAATCGAGACACCTTTCACGATCATCGAGCCCTCCTTGTTGTTCGACCTGCCCCGACCCACCACTATCATGCGGCCGGCTGCGTGGGGGGGGGGGACAATAGGTGGACGGCCTCTGTCGCGGCATCTGCAAAAACATGTAATAAATACAATAAAATGTGTTATTACGAGTTATAATACATAACACTTTATAATAACACATATAATTACTCAAATGTTATGAACTACTAACTATTTATAATACACATAATATACCGTTATCGCCGTCCTCTAAGGCTACATATTGGTCCTCGTGCAGATCAAACAACTCATCATCTGCTTCTATGGGATCTTCTGCTTGTTTATCGACATCCTCTTGTTGGTACGAGTTGGTAATTGAGTCGTCTTTCTCAATGTACTCCACTTTCGAGCACGAATTGGTACCGCAGCTAACCATTCCCCCTTATCGCGTTTCCTGCTTGGATATTCAAGAAACACCACTTGTCGTGCTTGAGTCGCCAGAATAAATGGTTCATACTTGGTTCGGTACCTCTTCTTTTGGTTCACATCAACCATTTCATACCGCTCGTTCTTCCTCGTACCTCCTGGATTAGGATCATACCACTCAACGTCAAACAAGAAGGTTCGTTTAAATGCCAAGCCAGAATATTCAATCCTCACAATTCGTTTTAGCTTGCCGTGGAAATCAAACAAAGTAGCGTCTCCATAATCTTCTGCACCATTAACACACACCCCGGAGTTTCTTGTCACCATGGTCGTGTTACATTCAGTTGTGTGGAACCTAAGGCCATTGACTATATAACCTGGGAATGTGTAGACCTTTTTGAATGGACCCTTTGCGAGAGACCTTAAGTATATGCATGTGACGTTGTTAATAGGATTCCGAACATACTCTCGGAACCAATCTGGAAATTCTGTAGGAATTTTTTAGTCAAGTAGTTCCTCTAGTGTATCCTCTGTCATCTGAGGATTTTCTTCCAAACAACGCTTTTTGAAAAAACTGCAAACATTGATTCGATGATAAGTCTATAATTGAAGTAGAGACTTGCGTAGCTATATTAAAATTTAAATAAATGGATCAAGTAAGGCAAGTCCCAGAAAATGCTTCTCTTCCTCCAACCAAATTTTTTACCAATTTTTTTGTTATGCTTCATCCACCCAAGTTCAGTCACCTTCATAAGACCCAATCTATCAATCTCCGCAAGAATTTGTGCACCAGTATGTCTTGTCGGGGCTTTTTTGTTGACGACTTTATTTTTCAAGATTGATCCTTGTTCTTCCTGAACGGATGGTCACTTTCTAGCAACCTACGATGACAATCAAACCAACAAAATTTTCCACTACCCTTCAGTCTAAATGCATCTGTATCCTCCAAGCAATGTGGACATGCATATTTCCCTGCAGTTTTCCTTCCAGATAGCATGGAGTACGCAGGGAAGTCACTCACGGTCCAAAGAAGAGCTGCTCTCAACGTGAAGTTCTTTTTTGTCGACACATCATATGCAGGGATACCATCCGTCCACAACTCGATCAGCTCCTTGATTAGGGGTTGCAAGAAAACATCCAACGTCAGTCCAGGATCTTTCGGCCCAGGCACCAAGGCAGTCAGAAACATGAATGGCTCCTTCATGCACTCACCGGGGGGCAGATTATACGGTGTGAGCATAACTGGCCAACAAGAGTATTTACGTTCACTCACTACGGCAAGTTAAAACCATCCGTACAAAGTCCCAATCGTACATTTCTAGATTCGGCTGCAAACTCTGGATATGTCTTGTCAAACGATTTCCATGCGGGTGAGTCTGCTGGATGGTCCATTCTACCACCTTCTGCATTATCCGAGATTACTCGCTCCTTGTGCCACCGCATTTTATCCGCAGAAGCACTTGAAGCATACAATCTTTACAAATGAGGTGCTAGAGGGAAGTACCACATTTTCTTATGTGAGAGATTTTTCTTCTGTCGTTTCTTTGCAGCCCCCTCCTTGTAACGCTTGTACCGTTCCTTACCACAGAACTTGCATTCTATTAGATCTGCATCCTCCTCCCAATACATCATGCACATTTTCGGACAACAGTCTATGGTTACCACAGGCAGCCCTAATCCCCGCATCTTTTTCTTCGCTTGGTAAAAGTTGGTGGGAACTAGGTTTTCTTCAGGACAAAGGTCCGACATTACGTCAACCCATTCATTGAAGCTCGTTTCAGATTGCTGGCCATTAGCTTTACAATTCATTAGCCGAGCCAACAAAGACAACTCAGTGAGCTTACACCCCGGGTAAACCGGCTTCCTTAATGATTCTAACAAGTCAAAGAACAACTGATCCTCGGGATTCGGTGGTTATTCCACCTCCACCTCGGTTTCAGTGTTGGTTGTGTCCCTGAACTCCGCCCCTGCAGCATCGTACACCATTTGTTCGACTCGAGCTCGAATAGCATCGCCTTCAGATGTACTTTGTTCCCAGACTTGTTCATTTTTTTCTCTTCCTTCCACGCTGTCTGTATTGGTCATATGTATTGGACGGTGCTGCTTCCTCACCAAGATGATTCCATACCTGATACGCAGGCAGGAATCCATTTTTCCTCAAGTGCTGGACTACCACTTTAGGAGTCACGTATTGCTTGTTTCTGCACTGTTTCATTTCACAAGGACACTTTATCAACCCATCCTTAACACAAGCCGGATTTGAGATTGCAAATGCAATGAAACCTTCAACCCCTTTCAGAAAACTCCATTGAACTCTGCCATTGAGAGTACGACAATACATCCATGAACGATCGGTATTCATTGAATAATTAGATAATAACCTGACACGTTTGAATTCATTAGATCGAGGTCTTTCATTTACGATAATAAATCAATTTCACAATAATTCAATCAATTGCTACGTAATACAAGTTATATTAGCTTCAGTCAATTGTTAAGGCATTACATAATATAAGTTATATCAGCTTACGATCGTACATCCATGAACGGTCGGAATTCATGAACGGTCGAAATTCATTGTATACTTTATTTTTAACCTGAGACGTTCCAATTGATTAGATCGTATTTAATTTATTAGATCGATTCCAATTCGGATAAGAAGATTGTAGAGGTTAATTGTTAATTATTATATGTTCCTTATAAATTAATTATTAATTAAGTGTTCAATATGTTACAAAATTGGATATATATTTTAACCATTTCAACCTCTTAGTACATATATTATATACTTAACATACGTATCAAATTAACTAATTACTCTATACATATCGAATTACTACATATATTCATATCAAATTACATACTTAACATACAAATTTATCAAATCAAAACTACATACTTCTATACTTAACAAACATATCAAATTAACTAAACTAACTATATATACTTAACACACAAATCAAACTAGCTACATACATTCATACATACCAAACTTAACATACTACATACATTCATATCATACTACATACCTCATATATACATATCATTAACTAAACTAACTATCAAATTACATATATATATATATATATATATATATATATATATATATATATATATATATATATATATATATATATATATATATATATATATATATATATATATATATACATATATGGAAATTTTACGTCCAGCAACCTTTTTAGATGCTCCTTGAACGTTCGGGTCCCTATCGTTTCAATATTTACATTGAGGTCCATTTTTCAGCCAAAATGTTGACTTTGTGTAGAATGTCCCATTTACCCCCGAATAAAACATTTCATGTAAAATTGATATATTCAAAAAAGGAATAAAACATTTCTTTGAAAATGTGAGAAGAAATAAAAACTTCATCTTCTCCATCTTCATCTTCTTCTCTCTCTCTTTTCTGTTATTCTTCATCTTCTCTTCTCTCTTCTTTTATTTTCTTCTTCTTTCGTCGGGTCAAACTCATTGATTCTTCTTCTTCTTCTTCTTCTTCTTCTTCTTCTTCTTCATGGAATTAAATTAAATTAAATTAAATTGATGGTTTGAGTTTTCCGATTCTTGTAATGTCTCCTATATCTATCTGAATCTGATCGTCTGTAAACGTTAGGGACCATCCATTTACGATTCCAGTTCTTCTTCGTCTTCTTCATTTCTTCCGTTTTTGATACTATCTGAGTTTGATCGTCTGTAATGTCTGATCGTTTCCGATTCCAGTTCTTCTTCGTCTTCTTCATTTCTTCATTTAATTTTTTTAGCCATTGCTCATTGTAATTATCCATCCATTCGTCTCGTGTTTCTGATTCTTCTTTCCTTTCTATATAAGATGTCAATGATACTCAATCGCGGACTTCTTCATCATCATCATCAAAATACGCTCCTCCTGCTGATGATTCAGAGGTAATCATAATAATTTTTGTTGCCTCGATCATAAATGGAAAAGGAAATGGCAATAATAAAAGAAAAGGAAAAAGAAAATGATTTTTTCACCATCTTGTTCAGGGGCATTTTTGGCAAAGAAAATGATTTTTTCACTCTCTCTCATCAGCAAAGTTGACTTTTGGACTTCAATGTAAATAAAATTTTGATGCAGTTCAATGTTTGTCCTTATCCGTAAATTGTGAAACGCTAGGGACCCAATCGTTTATTCACTATCTAAAAAGGTGGTCAAATGTATATATATATATATATATATATATATATATATATATATATATATATATATATATATATATATATATATATATATATATATATATATATATATATATATATATATATATATATATATATATATATATCAAATTGAACAAATTACATATCAAATTACATATAATTGATCAAATTAACTAAACTAACTACTACATACTTATCATATATACATATAATTGCTCAAATTAATCAAAATAAACAAAATCCCCAAATTTTTATAAACTAGGGTTTTAGCCAAAATACCTTGATTAATCGGTAGAAATATGAAATTGATCGAAGAACCAAACTCCTTGTCACACGAGCTTCGATTAGGCACCAAGATTGGCCGGAATAACGAAGAGAAGAGAAGAAGAGAATGAGGAAGAAGAATGAAGAGGATGATGATTCTGAAAGCGTAATCGAAAAGATAAAACCCTCCGTCCGACGGAACGTATCCGCCGCCCGTAAGGGCCGTCACTATGTCGGGCGACGGATAGGTATCCGTCGCCCCATATCGACGGATAGATTATCCGTCGCCACTTTTGTTTTTTTTTTAAATTAAAAATATTAACGACGGATAAAATTATCCGTCGTTAATAATTTCATTTTTTTTTAAAAGTCAAACTTGGGCGACAGATAATTATTATCCGTCGCCCAATTTAGCGACGGATCAGTTATCTGTCGCTAATAAGTGACGGATAACTATTATCCGTCGCCCCAATTAACGATCCGTCGTTATGGTAACAACTGAAGGAACTTCAATGATAACAAGGGCCAAAGCACATAAACCTCCAAGGAGTACCAAGGCTCCAAGGAGAAGACATGTAAGAGGGATTGATGAATCTTCTGAAGAAGAAGAAGAAGAAGAAGGCCAAATCAAATCCCTGGGCAATGAAGAAGGCTGCAAAGATGTCACAAGAATTAATCTTGATGATGATGATGAAGAGACTGATGAAGATGAAGCTCCTCTTCACAGAAAAAGAAAAATTGATAGCCTAATTGAGCCCATAGCTGCAAAGCCTTTGGCAGCTATAACACCCTCTGGAAATACCAAGTCTATCCAGGGTGGTTCTTCAAGCATTACCCCAAAGGAGAATTCTAGACAAAGGAGAAACAGACTGAGAGCTAAACAAAGACAACTTCAACTACCACTCACGCCTGAAGAAGCCAAGATTGAGTATGTGAAGACCAACAGTGACTCCTCTGTCTCCAGGTGCATTAATCAGAAGAATGGCTACTGGATTTTGGAACTTAAGCATCTACTGGTAAACTCAAATTTCCAGAAAAACAATCCATAAACAGCTCATGGCATGGAGAAAAGACAAGCCAATCTTGATCAACACCAATCACATCAAAGCATGGTTGGATTTTGAAGTAATCAAGAGAATAGAAGCCATGAAAAAGGACCTCTCTGATGAATGTCCTTATGGAAAGCCAGATGATGTGCACAGAATTCTCAACATCACAGGAACAGGCACAAGAGCAAGACTTGTTGTGGAACCCTATGAGTCTTTCTACTTCACTGAAGATCAATACAAGGGTGACATCAGATATCTGAAGATCATCTATGAATACTTCAAGCTATCAGATATCAGAATCGAGCATGCCTGGAAATGGGGAAAGTATCTGTGGGTCAAGAATTTTGCCAAGAAAAATCCTACCAAAACCTACAAGGAAGTCTGTGGTTTTTCTAGAGACACAGAGACGATTTTCAGAACACTTCCCTATGACTACTCTGATGACATCAAAAGGTTTGGTGATAGGAAATTTGCAGATTGATCCATGGAACTGCTTTTGAAGACTTGATGTGTTGAAGACTAGTTTATTAGGATGTTTACTTGGAGCTTGGTTACTCCTGTTGTCCTAATTCACTATGTATTTTGTATCTTGCTGACTGAGCTGAAGTGTACTTTATGTATTCAAGTTATCTCTGAACTTTCGTTGTAATAAATCTGATGAACTTACTCTCTGATATCTTTTTCTATAAAAGATAACTTGTCAGCAAAGATCACACCTTGTGATTTGGTTGATGTTTACTTTCTGCACTTAATTATATGAATTAAAAGATCTTAAGAAATGATTAAGTGGTGGATTGTTTCCTCATCCAAATTTGTAATAGGTCAGATAGTCATCGTTGACTGATCAAAATGGGGAAATTTGTTAGGAATATCTGTTTAGATTTTGATCAGCAACCTAATGACTTATCTTAGCTCAGAAAGGTGATTAGTACTCTTGGTTCACTTGAACACTGTAAAAGAGGAAACTCATTAAGTATGATAGTCTAGCAAATCTTGTATAGGATTTTAGGTCTCGAAATGTAATTTTTATTTTCTGAAGAAGACCAAGAAGATTTGAAGACTGCACAAGATTGCTGAAGACAAGGGTTTTTCAGATACCTATGTCCAGATATCTTGAAGAAACAAGTGTTTCGAAACACAAGTGTTGCAAAAGATATCTGAGAATAAGTTGTTTCTGAAACGAGGAAAAGTGCCCACAGATATTGTTGGTCCAGATAACGGCAAAGTAAAAGACTAGAGGGGGGGGGGGGGTGAATAGTCTATTAAAACTTTTGTCGATAAAAATTATTTCTCAGATATCTGAATAGATATCTGATACTTAGAATCAGAGCGCGGAAGACTTAATAAAGATAAGTACAGAAACAGTTAATGTGTGTGTGTGTGTGTTGCTGAAATGTAAATACAGAAAGGTAAATAACACAGCAAGTATAGTGGTATCTGGAGATGGCGTAATCCTCCAACTAATCCACTTCGGTCTATCAGAGACCTAGAATTCACTAGAACAGATAATTGAGTTCACCTTACAATAATCATATTCTAAGATTCTTAAACAATTGGTTCCCAACCAAATGTTCCCCCTGAGTTGTTCCCCGGCTTTCACAGCCAAGTACTTCCTATACTCAGAAACCTTTGAGTTATTCCCTAGCTTCCCAAGCTAAGTACTTCCTATACTCAATAACCTTGGAGTTATTCCTTAGTTTCCCAAATCAAGTACTTCCTATACTCCGGTAACCTTGGAGTTATTCCCTAATTTTTCAAACTAAGTACTTCCTGTACTCCACGCCAGTTATGGTGTTGGTTTTGGTTTGAGTTGTCAGATGAGCTTCTTTAATAACTTATTCAGTTATTCAGATAGCTCTGTGAATCAAGGTACTTAATACACTTTACAGCGTATGGTATCTTGTTCGATTTTACTAACCCAAGTCTTATGATATCTGTTCAAGAGAATGAATCTCAGATAGTTGATCTTTTGATTCAACTCCTTCACAGATAGCTTTGCTTGTTTAGGATCAGGACACTTAGAACTTCAGTGTTTACTTAAGATCAAAAGCTTTGGTCGCAACAGAAAGCTTTGTGAGTAAGTAAGTTGCTTTGAGAGAGTAAGACGTTCAGCGTTTTCAAGTTATGTCGTGAGTCTAAGGTGTCTTCTCAAGCAGTCTAAGTGTTGATATTTATAGAGGAATTTGAGTGCCATTTGAATAGTATCCGTTAGGCTCAAATTCAAACTATTGATATCTGTGTATAGTATAATCGTAGCAGTTTTGTCTTCTTCTTGAAGTCGCTTTACTTTTATTCAGACATCTCTGTCCGTGCATTAAATGCATTGTACTATACTTTTTGTCCTGTAGTGTCAACGGAACTATGCTTTGTTTCAGAGACTAGTGTTGTCTGATTCTTTGCACATCCTTATCTTCAATCTTCAGATACCACTTATTTATTGAAACAACTTTGTTTGCAATATATATATATATATATTTCTTTTTCAGAAATGTGGTTAATGCTCAAGGTATCTGAGAATAGATATCTGTGGACACTTTCCTTGTTTTCAGATATGTCTCTTATTTCTCAGATATCTCTTGTGACACAGTTTGTTTAAAACTGTTCGTGTCTTCAAGATATCTGGCTAAGGTATCTGAACAACAGTTTCAGCAATCTTGTGCAGTTTCTTCAAGTCTTCAATGTCGTTGAGCTTGTTCTTCTTGGATGTCTTCTTCTTGGTCTTCTCTTCATAAAATAAAAATTACATTTTGAGACCTAACATCCTATACAAGATTAACTAGACTATCATACTTAGTGGGTTTCCTCTTTTACAATGTTCAAGTGAACCAAGAGTACTAATCACCTTTCTGAGACTAAGATAAGTCATCATGTTGTTGATCAAAACTAAACAGATATTCTTAACAAAATATCTAACAAAATTCCTAACAAATTTCTCAACAAATTTCCCAACAAATTTCCCCCTTTTTGATCAGTCAACGATGACTATCTTTACCTATTACAAATCTGGATGAGTGAACAATCCAACACTTAATCTTTCCTTAAGATCTTCAAATTAATTAATTAAGTGCAGAAAGTAGACATCAACCAAATCACAAGGTGTGATCTTTGCTGACAAGTTATCTTTTGTAGAATACTATCTGAGAGTATGTTCTTCAGATAAGTTACAAATAAAGATTACAGATAACTTCAATACATAAAACAGTTAAGCTCAGTCAGCAAAAATACAAAAAGTACATAGTAAATTAGGACAACAGGAGTAACCAAGCTCCAAGTAAACATCCTAATAAACTAGTCTTCAACTCTTCAAGTGTTCAACAGTGTTTCTGTGGATCAGTCTGCAAATTTCCTATCTCCAAACCTTTTGATGTCATCGGAATAGTCATAGAGGAGAGTTCTGACAAGCATCTCTGTGTCTCTGGCAAATCCACAGACCTCTTTGTAGGTTTTGGTAGGATTTTTCTTGACAAAATGCTTGACCCATAGGTACTTTCCCCACTTCCAGGCATGCTCTATTCTTATATCTGAAAGCTTGAAGTATTCGTAGATAATCTTCAGATATCTGATGTCACCCTTGTATTGATCTTGCTTAGATAGAACGACTCATGGGTTCCACAATGAGTCTTGCTCTTGTGCCTGCTTCGTAATATCTGCACTGCACATCATCTGGCTTTCCATATGGACATTCATCAGAGAGGTCCTTTCTCATGGCTTCAGTTCTCTTGACAACTTCAAAATCCAACCAGGCTTTAATGTGATTGGTGTTGATCAAGATTGGCTTATCCTTTCTCCATGCCATAAGTTGTTTATGGATTGGTTATGGAAATCTTGAATTTACCAATAGATGCTTAAGTTCCAGAATCCAATAGCCATTTTTCTGATTGATGCACCTGTAGACAGAGGAATCATTGTCATACTTCACATACTCTATTTTGGCTTCTTCTGGCCTGAGTGGAAGTTGACTTTGTCTTTGCTCAGCTCTCAGTCTGTTCCTTCTTTGTCTTGAATTCTCTTTGGGGTTATTGCTTGAAGAACTACCACCCTGGATAGACTTGGTATTTCAGAGGGTGTTTTAATGCTAGGGCTTTGACTATGGGCTCAAGCTTTCAATTTTCCTTTTCTCGTGAAGAGGAGCTTCATCTTCATCGCTTTCCTCATCATCATCAAGATTAGATCTTGTGAGAGTTTTACGCCTTCTTCATTGCCACAGGACTTGATTTGACCTTCTTCTTCTTCGTAAGATTCATCAATCCTTTAACTTGTCTTCTCCTTGGAGCCTTGGTACTCTCGGAGGTTTCGTGCATGGCCCTTGTTATCATTTTGGTTCCTTCAAGAGGTTTCGGGAAGCTACTATTTGCAAAGACTTGGCTTGAGGAGGTTCATTGATTCCGAGTGGTGGTGGAAGTTTTCTTCTTCCTTCTCGAGCCTTTGACTCAGATCTTTTTGTTTGCTTCTCCTTCTTCCCATTCCCCGACTTTGAGGTCCAGATTTGTACATTCTTTCCCCTTAGTCATTGTCTGATCGGTCTCATAAAGGAATCTGAGAGAGAGTTGAAGTTCCCTTGTAGATAATTATAGGCAGTGACCAACTTCTGAAGTTCGGCTTTGAGATCCTGATTTTGCTTGATAAGTCCGTTGTCCTTATCGCTGAGCTCGCTTAATGGGCCTAGGATTGCATCTGCTTTTCAGAAGTAACTTGCCTCTTGAAAAGCTTTTTCAGCTAAAGACGCATCATCGTCCCTTATCATTCCCAAATCTTTCTGAGCAATGACTATGCTAGTGGTTCTCTGAGTGATGAGCTCAGCGAACTTTCTCATTTCAGAAGGGACGGAGGCAATTACTTCCTTGTTCTGTGAAGACATCTCCTTTTTAAGTTGTGTCAAGATTGACACCTGCTCATGTATTCATGGAGTAGACGTTTGGCGCTTTGTCAATATTGTAGGAGCAATCACTTCCTTTTCAAGTGAGAAACCGCTAAATGTTCATTACGGTGTTCGCCAAAGTCTTGTCTTCTTCATCATCCGAGTAATCAGCCCAAAGGATCTTCATCCTCTTGGACATTTTCATCGATTATCGAGTCCAAAGAACCATCTCGTAGATTGGTTTCATTCTTCGGGAGGAGGATGGTACTTCTTTTGAAGATGATGCAGCCTTAGCATCATGCTTGTCTTCAGATACTTCTTCAGTATCGAGTTCTTTGTTGAGTGCAGTTACAGCATCCTGTAGCTCTTTGACCTCAGAGTAAGCAATCATTTCTTGCAGACATTGATCTTGTAGTTGATCTAGCTTATCTCTGGATCTAGCTATCTGGTCTTCCAGTTGAAGATGGAGCTGTTGTTCTTCTTCCAACAGTTGTCTGAGTTGAGCACTTCTGGTTTGAGTGTTTAATATTTTCTGATTGGTTTCTTCAGAAAGCTCAACTACTTGTTCAGTAGTAACTGCGTGTTGGGAAGATGGATGAGTAGATTTCTGAGGTGATGAAGACGGAGATTTCTGTGAAGTCTTCTCAGTTTGCTTTTCAGCAGCTGAGGCATTGTTTCTCTGTGAAATTCCTCCGGTCCCTGGTGCAGGGGCATCATCATTATCCTTTTTGTCATTATCATCCTTTTGGTGATGGTCAGTGGGAGGTTCATCAAAGTAATTTTCATTCATTTCTTCCTCCTCATCATCTTCAGATACAAGATTGATCACTTCCGGGATAGTGATCTTCTGCCCATTAACTTCTTCTTGTTCAGAAGGTATAAATTGCAGAGTCTGGGGCAGGACTGGCTTGAAGGCCATCTGTAATCTTGTCTGACCATCTGCCTGTTCAAAGGCATGTATCAAACTATGCGCCACTTCTTTGGAAAAGTCCTTCTGCAGTAGAGTCGCAACTGTGTATTGTTCTGTAGGGAACATTGCTTGGACATATGTTTCCAGGTCAAGAGCTCGTGCTCGTCTGGTTGGTTGATCAGTGATTCTCAATATTTCAGAGAGATCGGAGCACCTTAACCTCTGCCATTTTCTGAAGCATTGAATGTGCTTTGGCAGGGTTTGAGCTTTGAAGAAGTGAAGTAGGTCCCTTGTCTCTTCAATGGGAACCTGCTTTGCATCTGTTTGAGCCTGAAAGAAAGAGTTTTGAGTGAGCTTCAAATCTTTTGTAGATATCTGAGTAGAAGTGTAGTTTAGTTTCTGGATTACCTGAGTAAGTACTTCAGGCTCAGAGACTTGGACTACTGAGACAATTGGTGTCTCAGATATCTTGTTGTGAGGTGGAGACTTTGAAGTCTGGTCCTAAGCAACCTTTCTTTCTTGAACCTGAGAGTTAAAAAGTATCACAATACTTAGGAAATTTTATCAAGAAAAACTTTAAGTGACAAGTCAGATATCTGAGTGGTCAATTACCTCCATGGGAGGCTGGAGATTTGTCTCTCAGAGACTTGTGCAGTCTCTGGAATCTTTTCTTTTGATGAAGGCCTTGATGCCTCATCAATTTCCATAGGTGCAGGGGATGTCTCAACTTTGTCCCCTTACACTTCTACTTCTGATTGAGCTTGTGAGTAGAAAGTATTGAATATTTTTAGAAGAGATATAAGATAACCCAAGATGAAGAATACTTATCACTAGATTTGTCATATACCTTCATGCTATAAGGCTCAAGTTGTCAGGTTCTTCGTAAAACCTTGTTGGTCTCTGGTTTGTCTCCTGCATTTCGCTTATCTTCTTCCTTCTCTTGGAGCCGTTAGAAACATTTTTAAATGAATGAGCACATAAACATTTCACTGAAACATGTCATCTTAAGAATCAAAAAGTTACCTGTGGTTCAGGCTCAGATTTCTTAAGAGACGAGGTTGAGGGAACCTCCTTTTCAGTTTCTGAGGTAAGCTTTTCAGCTTCCTCTTGTGTTTGTGTTTCTAACTCAGCCTGTAACAAAGAAATTCTTATGAGGTAACAAGATTTATAAGTATAAAATTTTTCACAAGGTAAGAGTTAAACCACCATTTACGAGCGCTTCGGTACTTCATACCTTTCCGAGTATGCAACTCTGGGCTTGCCCCGGTTGATCATTCGAGTAGATGTCTGCTTTGATCCTTCTCAATGAGTTGGGGAACTCGCCATTTGCAGGATTTTCTTCAAGATATCGTATTCCGGTAATTCAAATGGAGTTCATTTACCATTTCATCAACCACTTGTGGCTGTTGTGGTTGTTGTGGTTGTTGTGGTTGTCTGGAAGCAGAGGATTGATCAGTAGAATGTTCTTCCAGATTTTTAGATGTGGCATTTCCATCAGCATCTGCCAGTACTAAAATACCACTCATCAGGGCTTTCTGAAGTTGCGCAAGAGAAACATTCCCTGATGATGTGTTTGCACCAACAACCTTTGCTATAGGCTCAGCAACCTGTGGTGTAGGTTCTTCTTCAGATACCTTATCACCAGTTACTGTTTCAGTAACCTTAGCCCTCTTTGTTCTTTCTAGGACTTGAGAGATGACTAGTTCATCATCTTCATCGTCAGAGCTCTCATCAAGATAGGAACCGATTGGTCCATTATTCCTGCGATTGCAGATGGGGCTTGGTGCTTTTCACCACTTTTGGCAAGATTTATGAGTTCATCGCCAAGCTTTTGCATTAGTCGCAACATTTCGAAAGCGCTTTCTCTTTGAGTCTACTTGTTCAAGAGTTGATAACTCTTTTCAAAGATTGATGAGTTCATCCGCTTTATCGCCCATCGGCAATGCTCGCAGATATCCGAGAATCGACAACCTCTTTGGGTGTGTCTTCGATTTGCCAGACTTCTTTCTTGAAGTTCGGCTTCGGTCGCAACCTTTTCTTCGATACCTTTTCGGACTTTCGCTTCTTAGAACCTTTCCGAGACCCAAGAACCTTTTTCATCAAATTTGTATACTCATATTTATAGTAGGTTATTGGCTATTTCAAATTGCTCTCGAGCTCAATGCCAAGCTTTTCCAACAAGTAGCATATCTTCGCACCATAGCCTCATCGTGGCCTTTCGCTCACTAGTCCTTTGACAATCTTAGGCTCAAGCCTTGAATCTTCTTCACAAACTTGAAAGGCGATTTTCCCGCTTAAAAGGGTTTTCCAGCCGTTTTTCTTGTTGATTTAGCAAGAACATCATGATCCATCGTTTCGCTTATCCGTCAAGACCTCCTTGTAGACCATCAAAGCATCTGAAGAATGCAAGCCAAGACATCCCAAAGGAACCATTAGATGTCTGGTTCGGATGTCAGCAAGCTTGAACTCAGTGGGTGTATCTGATTTTTCAAGATCACACACGTCACTGTACAGTTCTTTAACACCTTCAAGGAGTTCATCATCCTTGGTGTTTATTTCAAAATCCTTTCCAAGATTTTGAAACTCAAACAACTTACAGAAAGTTGTTAAGTCCAGAAGGATTTCCTTTCCTTGGACTGAGGTTTTGATAGACACTATTTCAAAGGTTTCGTAAACACAGGAAATAATCCTGGAGTTGTTGTAAAATTCCAACACATCGAGTGATGAAATTCCACTTGGGCGAGCAGATAGAAAACCCTTGATTTGTGCCTTTTCAAGCATGTCAAGAATCAATTTTCTATCGGTTTGGTTCTCTATTGCAGCAGAGAGGTATTCCTCAACCATGGCACCACCCCAAATCATTCTGTGATTTGAAGTCCAATGGTCAGGATTAAAAACTCCTATCAGTCGGTTGTTTACAATAACCAACTCTGGTGCTTGCTTTTCAAAGCAGCAAAGGAGGTTTGGGATTTCTGTGTTGAAGAGTTCTTGGAGGCCATCTCTTTATATAGTGTAGGGATTTGAAATTGGTGTTTGAAAGAGATTTGATTCAGTGATTCTTTTCAGAAAAACTTAATCTTGATTTGCAGAGATTGTAGAGGGTTTGCAGAGAATCAAGAGAAGGAATTGCTATTTTTGTGCAAGATGAATTTTCGGATTAGGCAAAAGTGATTTTCTATGCCAAAATCCTATATATATAGCAGTTGAATCCTAACAGACAAATACATACAAATTGATTTTGTGTGTACGTATCTGTGATTTGCAAGCAGGCGTGAGCAAAAGCTAGTTCGGCATTAAATGCTTAGTGGGCCATGTCCAATTTCAACAAATTCACTATTTATGGAATTAATTTCCACCGCATGATCAATCGCTTAACTTCATCGAGGGTCACCATTGTTTCTTCAAAGAATGATCACAATCAACAAGTGTAATTGTGCCCATTTAATGAATTTTGGCGATTTGCTATCCGAATCACGATTCAGATGACCAAGGACACTGCTCAGATCTCGAATCTGTCTTATACTTAGGATTTTTCCAAGTTTTTCATCAAGATAGAAATAATGCGAGTTTCAAGAGAGTAGTTGACTGCAGATAGTTATACTATTCTCTTTTGTGTTTCCCGTTTTGTAGAGTGATTCAGATATCTGAGTTCCCGTCTCAGAGATCTTAAGCTATCTTTTTGCTCTTTAGCCTTTTTGACTTCTGGATACCCGCCTGCATTCCTCTTTTCTTCTCCGGATACCTGCCCGATACCTCTTCTCCGGATGCCTGCTCAGCATACCGAACTCTTTCAGTTCATTGGTAGTTCCATTAGTCCAGGACTATGTCTTAAGGCTAAGAATCTACTTTCTTGTAGTGGCTTAGTGAAGATATCTGCAAGTTGGTCTTTAGTGCCAATCTTGAGTATCTCTATATTGCCCTTTTCAACATGGTCTCTGATGAAGTGATGTCTAACATCAATGTGCTTTGTTCTGGCATGAAATTTAGGATTCTGTGTAATCGCAATAGCACTTATGTTGTCACAGAAAATGGGAGTTTTCTTCTCATCGAGTCCATAGTCTTTAAGTTGTTGTTGTATCCACAGAATTTGTGTTGCACAACAACCAGCAGCAATATATTCAGCCTCTGTGGTAGAAGTTGCAATTGAGTTTTGCTTCTTGCTAAACCATGAGATAAGTCTAGTACCCAGAAACTGGCAAGTTCCTGAGGTGATTTTCCTATCAAGCAGTGATCCAAAGATAATCGCCATTCGAGTAACCAAATAAACTCAATCCACTTTCTTTAGGGTACCACAATCCTACATCTACGCATCTTTACATACCTTAATATTTTCATAGCAATGTTGTAGTGTGTTTGCATTGGATTTGTCTGAAATCTAGCACATACTCCAACGGCATATTGAATATCAGGTCTACTTGCAGTGAGGTAAAGTAGTGAACCTATCAATTTCCTACACTTATGTTCTTCAACACTTTTATCTGATTCAGTATAGGTCATTTTGGTTCCAATGCTCATAGGTATCTTAGCACTCTTTTCAGAAGGCTTAAGATTGAATTTTGTGAGCATATCTTTCGCATACTTTGTTTGACTAATGAATATTCCATCATTGAGTTGCTTGACTTGCAATCCTAGCAAATAATTCAATTCTCCCATCATGCTCATCTCAAACTTGTTTTTCATGAGATTTGCAAAGTCATCACAAAGTTGCTTGTCCTTAGATCCAAATATAATGTCATCAACATATACTTGAACTAAGAGTAGTTTCCCGTCATGATTTAAGGTAAATAAAGTTTTATCAACTTCACCTTTCTTGAAACCACTTTCCAGAAGGTATTTGGCCAAAGTGTCATACCATGCTCTTGGAGCCTGTTTCAGTCCATACAGAGCTTTCTGTAGTTTATAGACCATTCTACTTTCTGAGGAAACTTCAAAGCCAGGTGGTTGCTCAACATAAACATCTTCTGCAAGTTCACCGTTTAAGAATGCACTTTTGACATCCATATAATAAACTTTGAAATCTTTATGAGCCGCAAAGGCTAGAAAGAGTCTTATTGCATCCAATCTGGCAACTGGTGCATATGACTCGTCAAAATCTAAGCCTTCAGTCTGGGTAAATCCCTTGGCAACCAATCTTGCTTTGCTTCTGGTTATTTCACCAGATTCATTCATCTTGTTTCTGAAAACCTATTTAGTTCCAATCACAGATATTCCTTCTACAAATGGAACTAGTTTCCGACTGCTTTCTCTCAAATTGATCCAACTCTTCTTGCATTGCGTAGATCCGCCTTGGTCTCCTAGTGCTTCTTCTATATTTTTAGGTTCAATATTTGAGATGAAACATCCAAAAAGAGAATTAGCATTTTCAGCTATTGCTCTCCTAGTCCTAACACCTTGATTAATTGGTCCAATTATATCCTTTGCAGGATGATCTTTGATCCATCTCATCATAGGTTTAGTGCTAGTAGGATCAATATCCAAGTGATCTGAATGTGAATCACTAAGATTTTGATTTGATACTTTTCAAGATTCGAGATATCCAAATATGCATTTCAAAGATTCTTATTTTCGATACCTCTTCATGATGAAGGTTCTCAAGAACTGCTCCATTTCGAAAACTCATAGGAAATTCCTCATCATGTCTCATGAGTCATCTTGTTGTTACTAGGCATTTCAAGCTTTTCTACGCCGAGTCATCCTCACTTTCCATAATGGTGTTTCTCCTTTCCGAGGATTCTTCTTTAGAATCCTCAAGAATAGTTCTTGAACCTTTCCGAGAGTTCATCAATAGGAGGTGTTTTCTTATTTCCTTCATAGAATACAACATGAATTGATTCTTCAATTTTCTTTGTTCTTTGTTGTAAACTCGTAGGCTTTGGCTTTGTGGAATAGCCAAGAAAAACACCTTCGTCTGTCTTTGGTTGAAATGTTCTCAGATAATCTTTCCCATTGTTTAAAACAAAACATCTACAACCAAATACTCTCAGATTTTTGATATTAGGGGGTCTACCAACCAAGATTTCATAGGGGGTCTTGTCATGGTGTTTGTTTATCAAACATCTGCTCGAGTGTAGTGTCAGGTTTACGGTGTTCAACCCAATAAATTTCACTTATTTCAAAGGTTTGGCTAGCATTGTCCTTGGCACTTCTTTAAGGGTTCTGTTTTCCTTTCGCAACACCATTTTGTTGAGGTGTTCTTACAGGCAAGTTGGTGTTGTATACCTTGCAGTACAAAACTCCTTTATGTACTGGTTGACAAACTCAGTACCATGGTCTGTTCTGATTGCAGATACGTTGTCATTTTTCATGACTTCAAGCTTTTTCAGCAAGTTTGGTATCTCCACCCTGGCATCAGATTTGTGTTTCAGAAAGACAACCCAAGTGAATCTTGAGAAGTCATCTACAACAACTAGACCATACTTCTTTCCTGCATAACTAGTTACAGATGATTCAAAAAGATCCATGTGTAAAAGTTGCAGTGGTCTAACACTAGAGTGTCTGATTTTTTACTTGAAAGAGACCTTAGATTGTTTCCCCATCTGACAGGCAGAACAGATACCATCCTTTCTGAAAGATGTTCTGGGAAGGCCAACCACTAACTCTTTCTTGGCAAGTCTATTCAGAGTTTTGAAGTTCAAGTGACTCATTCTTTTGTGCCATAACCAGTGCTCTTCTGTGTGACCAGATTGACTCACCACGAGACATTCTTCAGTTGTGGCAGATGCCCAATCGGCAACATAAAGACTTCCTTTCCGCCGACCAACTAAGACTGTCTGCTTTGACTCATTGTCAATTAGTTTGCAGTATTTAGCTTTGAATTTTATAGTAAAACCCTTGTTCGCAAACCGCTCATGCTAAATAGATTATATTTCAAATCCTTAACATGTAAGACGCCGTTGATTGTTAAAGTCCCCAATTTGACGCGCCAAATCCCAGAGAGGGATTTAATTCTCCTCCAAAGAACTGATATCCGGTCCCGTGTTGCAAGCTTTGTAATCAACAGATTTGCTTTGTCTCGTCATGTGCTTTCCGTGATCCACTATCAAATAGCCATTGTGCTTTAGTCCAGGAAGCATTCGCATAACAGAACAGGAGATTAGGTTCTCATATCTTTGATGGAACCGCTGAATTAAAAGTTCTTCCAAGAGGAATCCATTTTTGAATGAATTTCTTTGAAATATGCTTTTGTCGACAGAACGTAAGGAGGAATTCTATTCAATGAATGTTATCATTAGTAAGAATTATTTTCTTCCTCGGTGTGTTCCTAGGTGCTCCATATGATGCTTTCAGACACTGTCAGTTTCGAGTTTGCTTTTCAAAGAAACTTAGCCTTCCTTGCCGATTTCTTCTAACCCCGGCATTGATTTTCAATGGCTTGATTTAACTTCCACTTCGATAATTGCTTTGAGCAATTCTAGCTTACCATCGTTTGCTCCCGCTTGTACTCATGAGCAAGTTGTTTTCGATGCCTTTGTAGCCAATACCGCTTTCGAGCACTTGAAGCTATCTCGAGATCTTTTCTCGCAGCCTTTAGTCTCTCGTTGGTCCAAACTCTTTTAAAAAGTGACATGGGAGAATTTGCCACCTCGCAATTCTACCTTTTGAGAGACATAGCATCGGGTGTTTACACTTTTCGTTGTTGTGTTTCTTTTCAGACGTGCTCAACAGTTTTGTTTTTGACTTGTTTTTCCCACAAAGGTTTGGTCGCAACTGCCTTTCCTTTGTCAACAATCTTTGTCTTCTCACCGATACTATAGATTGCATGGGAACCGTCTTGCTGAGTACTTACAAATGTTCTTTTCTACTTACTCTTATTCAGAGTGATAGAACAATCTGTCTGTGTATTCAGCCCAAGTCCTTTCTTTTCTGAAGGATCTCTTAAGTAAGATTGTACTTCAGTAAGAGTGTCACTAGTTTTGGCATAAGATTGAAAAGATAATTCTTTCTTCTTGAGTTCTTTGTTCTCAGAAAGAAGATCTTCATAATTCTTTCGTAATTCAGCCATTGCTTCTTTATGTGGCTTTTCAGTCTCAGATATCTGAGCTTTGAGAAATGCATTTTCAGTATCCTTTCTCTCAGATATTTTAACTAATTGAGAATTTTCCTTTGCAAGAGAATTCTTTTCTTCTTCAAGGTTTTCGACTCTAGCTCGGATCATTAGAAATTCTCTTTCATAGATATCAAGTTCTTTCCTGAGATTTTCTAGATTTTTTATTTCCTCTTCATCACTTTCATAAGTATAACAAGAAGTATGTGTTACCTCATCAGCCATAAGATGCTTTTCTATGTTGAGATGTCCTGACCACAATTTCAAAGAACTCCACACATTTCATTCTTCTTGAGGTCAAGTCGATTATATCATGAGTAACTCCACATAATTCGGTGATGGTAAGGTTGAGTTATCTGAATTGTCATCTTTAATCGCCTCAACGTCTAGAGCATCCAGTTGAATTTGGATTTTCTTTCTTTCTTCAGTTAACAAAGCTTTCTGGCTTCTTTTGAAGATTCTTCTATCTTTCTTGTCACCTGTCCTTAGTTTGTTGAAGGAAGGACAATCCTTCTTGAAGTGGCTGTGTTTCAAAATAGAAATGTATATCGTTTCCAATTTCTGCTTCCTCAGTACATGATGCTTTCTGAGCTGGCTTGTTCAGCGAGCTTTGCATATTTTTGTACTGGTGATAGTTTGAGCCTAGATGCTTTTTCACCTTCTCTTTGGCTTTTCTTCTCTCAATTTCTCGACTGACAAATTTGCTCATTTGCTTTGCAGCAAGAGCATCCTCGCTCCTCCTTGCTTTTCTTCTTTTCGTAAGTTCCTCGAGTTACTAGAGCAACATTCTCGCAACTTTTCAGCTTGTTTGTTCTCTCCGAGTTGTCTCAATCAACCGTAGCAAGATGAGAGAAAGTTCCATCGGAGTGATATTTGGCATGCCTTGGTTAAAATAAAAGAATTTAGTATGCTCCATTGTGGTTAAGAATTCGACAATAGTCTTAATCTTCTCCGATCGGAGTATCTGCTTTCCTAGTCGCCATATCACTCATGAGAGTGGTAAACCCAAATCAAGTTCTTCCGAGTTTCATGGGACCTTGTTTGAAATTTTGAAATTTCAACTTTAGAACTTCAACTTGTTTTCCTTGGTTTTCTCGCCGCACAGATTTCTTCAATCACCTGTGCAACTTTCATTGCTTTAGCACCCTACGCTTTAATCAGATGTTCTCTCGTGTCGATCCGATGATGATGTTACGAGCTTGACCATCCAATGATTCCTCTTGGCATCTTCCGATGTCCGTAGTTCTTCGGCTTTGGTTAGAATAACTCGACCAAGAGATCTTCCACTAGTCGACGATCTGCTTGTGAAGATCCTTCGCTTGATCTCCGCTCTTCCACTAAAACCTCCATAACTTGCTTAAGTTGTTGAATGACTATTGGGCCATTCTTTATTACTTCGATCATCTCGTCACTTATGGCTTCAAGGTGGAGCATCATGTTATTTTTCCATTTCTCGTAGTTCTCTGGGTTGAGAAGGGGTGCGTCACGCAGAGACATACCTGCCGCCTTAACACACTAATTAAATAGTCGTCAAAAGTGGACAAAGTTTCTTCACCAATCTGGGATCTAGGTTCAAGGTAAGGTCAGAACCTCCGCTCGATACCACTTGTTGGTCAGATAACGGCAAAGTAAAAGACTAGAGGGGGTGAATAGTCATTTAAAACTTTTGTCGAACAAAACTATTTCTCAGATATCTGAATAGATATCTGATACTTAGAATCAGAGCGCGGAAGACTTAATAAAGATAAGTACGTAAATGCTTAATGTGTGTGTGTGGTCGAAATGTAAATACAAAGGTAAATAACAAAGAAGTATAGTGGTATCGGAGGTGGCGTAATCCTCCAACTAATCCACTTCCATCTATCAGAGACCTAGAATTCACTAGAACAGATAATTGAGTTCACCTTACAATAATCCTATTCTAAGATTCTTAAACAATTGGTTCCTAACCAAATGTTCCCCCTGAGTTGTTCCTCGGCTTTCACAGCCAAGTACTTCCTATACTCAGAAACCTTTGAGTTATTCCCAGCTTCCCAAGCTAAGTACTTCCTATACTCAATAACCTTGAGTTATTCCTTAGTTTCCCAAATCAAGTACTTCCTATACCCTAACCTTGGAGTTATTCCCTGATTTTTCAAACTAAGTACTTCCTGTACTCCACGCCAGTTATGGTGTTGGTTTTGGTTTGAGTTGTCAGATGAGCTTCTTTAATAACTTATTCAGTTATTCAGATAGCTCTGTGAATCAAGGTACTTAATACACTTTACAAACAGATGGTATCTTGTTCGATTTTATCGACCTAAGTCTTATGATATCTGCTCAAGAGAATGAATCTTTATAGTTGATCTTTCGATTCAACTCCTTCACAGATAGCTTTGCTTGTTTAGGATCGTGACACTTAGAACTTCAAGTTTACTTAAGATCAAAAGCTTTGGTCGCAACAGAAAGCTTTGTGAGTAAGTAAGTTGCTTTGAGAGAGTAAGACGTTCAGCGTTTTCAAGTTATGTCGTGAGTCTAAGGTGTCTTCTCAAGCAGTTTAAGTGTTGATATTTATAGATGAATTTGAGTGCCGTTTGAATAGTATCCGTTAGACTCAAATTCAAACTATTGATATCTGTATAGTACGTCAAGGTGTTTTGTCTTCTTAAGTCGCCGTTGCTTTTATTCGACATCTCTCCGTCCGCATTAAATGCATTGTACTATACTTTTGTCCTCAGAAGGTCAACGGAACTATGCTTTGTATCAGAGACTAGTGTTGTCTGATTCTTTGCACGTCCTTATCTTCAATCTTCCGATAACACTTATTTATTGAAACAACTTTGTTTGCAATATATATATTTCTTTTTCAGAAATGTGGTTAATGCTCAAGGTATCTGAGAATAGATATCTGTGGACACTTTCCTTATTTTCAGATATGTCTCTTATTTCTCAGATATCTCTTGTGACACAGTTTGTTTAAAACTGTTCGTGTCTTCAAGATATCTGGCTAAGGTATCTGAACAACAGCCAAAGAATCTTGTGCAGTTTCTTCAAGTCTTCAATGTCGTTGAGCTTGTTCTGCTTGGATGTCTTCTTCTTGGTCTTCTCTTCATAAAATAAAAATTACGTTTTGAGACCTAACATCCTATACAAGATTAACTAGACTATCATACTTAGTGGGTTTCCTCTTTTACAATGTTCAAGTGAACCAAGAGTACTAATCACCTTTCTGAGACTAAGATAAGTCATCATGTTGCTGATCAAAACTAAACAGATATTCTTAACAAAATATCTAACAAAATTCCTAACAAATTTCTCAAGAAATTTCCCAACAAATTTCCCAACAGATATCTACACTCATATACCTTGGATAAAGATTACGTTTCCGGGAAACAATATATTTTTAACAAGTGATATCTGGAGTTGTGATAATCTCTTGAAAAGGACGTGCAAAGCTTCAGAGAAATCTGATAATATAAGGTCTCTGATACAATGCATAGTTCCGTTGGCACTACAGGACAAAGTATAGTACAAAGCATTAAATGCGCGGACAGAGATGTCTGAACAAAAACGATAGCTTCTGAAGAAGAAGACAAACATACTACTGTACTATACTCAGATATCAATAGTTTGAAATTGAGTTAAGCCTAACGGATACTATTCAAACGGCACTCAAATTCATCTATAAATATCAACACTTAGACTGCTTGAGAACACACCTTAGAACTTACACCAAGAACACTGAATATTCTCACAAGTTCTCTCAAGCATACTACTTACCTTCAAGCTTTCTGTTGCGACCAAAGCTCTTGATTCTAAGTAGCACAAAAGTTCTGAGTGTCCTGATCCTTAACAAGCATTGTTATTTGTGAAAGAGTTGAACTAAGATTTCATATCTGAAATTCATTCTCTTGAACACTTATCATAGACATGGGTCAGTAAAGAACAAGATACCATACATTGCAAAGTGTATTAAGTATACTTGATTCATAGAGCTATCTGAGTAACTGAGCAAGTTATTAAAGAAGCTCACCTGATAACTTACCTTAACCAACACCATTATCGACATGGAGTACAGGAAGTACTTAGTTTGGGAAACTAAGGAATAACTCCAAGGTTATTGAGCACAGGAAGTATTTAGTTTGGGAAACTAAGGAATAGCTCAAAAGGTTTCTGAGTACATGAAGTACTTGGCTGTGAAAGCCGGGGAATAACTCAGGGGGAACACTTGGTTGGGGACCTAGTGTATTTAGGAATCAAGAGAAGATTTTTGTAAGGTGAACTCAATTATATGTCTTAGTGGATTCTAGGTCTGAGAAAGGCCGAAGTGAATTAGTTGAAGGATTACGCCACCTTCAAATACCACTATAAAAGACTTGTGTTATTTACTTTCTGCAGTTTATTACTTGCTTTACTTATCTTGCAAAGTACTTACACCTATCTTGCTGAGCACGTGCACTTATCACAGAAAAGTCTTCCGCTCTCTGAAATTAAGTATCAGATATCTGTGAGATATCTGAGAAACTGTGTTTATCAACAAAAAATTTAAAAGACTATTCCCCCCCCCCCCCCAAGTATTTTACTTTGTCGTTATCTGGACCAACAGGGTTCACCATTTTCACCTAGGGTTTTAGAATTATGAGATGCCCGACAATCGCTTAATTAGTTTAGACGGTCCAGTATGTAGCTCGGACCCTAAACCCTAATTAAGACCGTAGCTCCCGAAGGAAGTATTCAAATTCAGTTGATTTAGGGTTCACCATTTTCCCCTAGGGTTTTAGAATTATGAGTTCTTCTGAAACTAACTTTAGTGACCTGAAACTAACTTTAGTGGTTCTAAAACTAACTTTAGTGAACATGAAACTAGGTTTTGTGGTTCTTAAACCAGATTTTGTGGTTCTGAAACCAGGTTTTGTAGTTCTGAAACTAACATAAAAGCTCTTGAAACTAATATAAAGGCAAATGAAACTAACTTCAGTGCACCTGAAACTAATATAAACAGAGATCATAGGATATGCTTTACATTCCTGAAACTTAAAATAACATTCAGTACACCATTGTTCATGTTTTACACTCCTAAATTCTTATCACTTTTCTTTTTCAATATCTCTAGAGATTTTTGATCTTTTTTGCCTGGCTCGCTTCTTCATCTAGTTTTTCCTGGCTTACTTTGTAACGTTCTCCCAAGTGGAGAAAGTGTTTCACTATTTTTGCCTAAGACTTTACAACATACATCGAATGAGTAATCATCATTGTGTTTGATATCCCATACTTCGGTACCATTTACCTCTAGTATCAGCAAGCACATGATTCAACAGTCTACACCACATTGGAGTGGGCAGTTTTCATGATCTTTTTCAATGAATGTTTGTTTGCCATACTTGTCGAAGAAAGCGTCATTTTCTCACCTTTTGTTCCTTTTGTTTGTTTGATCTTTCTTTCAGAACCTTTTCAACAAACCTACGCTGTCAAAATAAAAAAATATAAATTCGATTTAGTTACAGACAAATCAATCATAAACCTGAAACTAACCAATAATACATGACTTTCTGTTTTCCTGGAATCAACACAAACAGGCGAAATCAGACAATGAAACTAACTCATTTTGCTATGAAACTAACTCATTATAGATCGAAAACGAGCACAAACAAGCCATGAAACCAACAAACATGCTCATGAAACTAACCAGCACATACAAGCCATGAAACCAGCACACATGCTCATGAAACTAACCAAAATTGAGCATAAACTAAACCAATATAGATATGAAACTAACCAGCACATACAAGCCATGAAACCAGTGCAAAACCAGCACACATGCACATGAAACTAACCAAAATGAACAGCAAAATTAGAAAAAAATGGGTTTGTTTCGTACCTTTCTCAATTTTCGGCTTGGTATCTTCATTTTTGCTGGAGGATCGAGTCGTTTTTCTTGCTATCCACCATTTTCGGACGGAGAAATTGAACGAAAGAGCGAATTGAAAGAGCGAAATGAAGAGAAATGAGCAAAATGAATTTGGGAGCGAAATGAGTGGAAGCTTATGGAAGAAGAGACACGAACAGTTTAATTTGAAATAGCGAGGGGTAGTTTTGTCCAAATACCATGATTTAGAGCTGTAAAATTAGAATGTCCTTATGTGTAATAGTTTCAGCGAGATGTCCTTATATGTAATAGTTGTTGTTAAGTGATTTATATAGGTAATTTTCCCTATATTTATTACTCCCTCCATTTCAGAAAAAGTGTTACATTTTACTATTCATATTAATTGTCTTCGCTTGTTATTAATTTACTTTTAAATAATATTAATAAATAAATTATTAAAATTATATAATGAAAATTTAGTAATTAAAATTTTATTATATGATTTTATTAAATTATTTACTATTATCGTTTATGAGTAATTTGCACAAACTCAAGACAAATGACCAAAAGTCAAAATATAACAATTTCTCCGAAATTATGAGTATATAATTATTACTAATAAATACTATTCAATAGCGTCGAATTTTTTCGAAATAATACCCTAATTATTTGAGCTCGAGCTCAAACTTTTCGCTATAACTCAATCTCTAACAAACCGAGCTTTTTCGAATTCGAAATACTGAAAAGTTTCATTGCTTCAGAACCCTAACAGAATCGTGAAGATAGTCTTCGTATAAATATAATAGAGGGTTATGTTAGGTATTTCATACGAAATTGTCCCCAGCCGAACTGAGATCGTTTCTGGCTTATATTGTCTCCTAAATCTTAACCATCAAACCCAAACCAAATGAAAGAAGCAAAACAAGCCAAGTTGGGCACGGAATCAATCTCAAAAATAGTGATTTATCCGAAATCATCAGAAGTGGAATCTTCAGCGCTGCGTTTATGAATCCCTAATTTATTTCTTCCTGCTTTCTCGCATAATTAAGATTAATCCTCCCTCCATCTCTCAATTTTGATTCTGTTTCTTTAATTACAAGGTTCGATTTGATTTACCTATGTAGTGATTGATTAATATTACATCATGTTTGTCTTTTATTTTTCTCAATGTTGTGTTATCTGTTGTCGATTGTCATATTTGAACCTTTTTAATTTGTCTGAAAGTGTTTTTTTTAATCTTAGTATTACTTTAAGTTGAATTTTCATGTAAGGGGGTGTGATGGTTTTAGAGTTTCAGGGATAAATAAATAGGGTGTGTTTGAGTTTTTCTCCATGATTTTAGTATGAATGAAACAGCGTATGTATGCGATTAGCTCGATCGACTGTTTATCTGGCAGCAGGATATGTTTATGTGTCCGTAAGATTGAGTTCCTTCTCCTCCCTCGCTTATTTTCATGATTGGTTTTAGTTTAGTAGGAGTATATATAAAACCGTATGCAGCATACAATACATTGTCTGCATTATTGTGAATTGACATCTCGGTTATTTTGCACGTATCCAGGCCAGCTTTGCAGATCAGCTGATCGTAGATAAACAGGAAAGCTGAGATCGAACCATGATATCTTCCAAGAGAAATTTCCCAGTTCGTTTGACAGCCGTATGTCTTTTATTCCTGCTGCTTGGACCACAACTATCACTCTATTCATACACATCAGCCATGGGACCATACACATCAGCCATTGATGATATTCGTCGCAGATGTGGGTGGGCACAACCTGAACACTTTAACAAATCTATGGACGACCCTTCCAGGATTGAAGAGGTAATCACTCAACTATGAGCACCTAAGTGCCTGTTTGCAAAACATCTTTGAAAACTAATTATAGCTTCTCTATAGAAGAATTAGCAGAAAATATGATTCGTTCAATTCTTTGATTCAATTTTTTCCCTCCATATTTGGTTTGGTTCTTGCACGTGTAATGTAGTAGGTGTTTGCAACGACACAACCCACACAACCACTTTTACTTGATTCTGCATTTAATCAAGAACTTATTAAGGCCCAATATGATCTCTATTAATTGCACTTGCTTTCTCAGGGCCTTTACTTAGGATCGTTTGGAGCAGCTATGAACAAGACCGCTTTGAAAAGCGTAAACGTCACACATGTATTGAGTTTCACAGTGGGCAAGTTTCCTAGTCCCTATCCTGACGATTTCATCTACAAAACTATTGATGGTCCGTAATTAATTCTCTGTTCCCTATTGCAGTTTTCAGTTTCTAGTTCACCCTTTACTAGCTTTGGCCTGGGTTTTGATTAAAATGGTTGTTTTATGTAAACTGATAAATGAAACAGTTTTTGATAATCCAGGAGTCAAGTTATCCCATTATTTCAACGAGTTCTTTAAGTTTATTGAAGATGCTAGAGCGCGTGGAGACACTGTCTTGGTCCAGTGCGTTAGTGGAACATTTAGAAGGTATTCTTTTCTTTTGGTTTTATTGATTTCAGATCACTACATTCAAATCTCCTTTCTAGGTCTATCATGTTTCCTTGATTCATTGTTTGGTTTGTTTTCGTACATTGCAGTGCGACTGTTATAATTGCTTATATGATGTTTAAGTACGGTATGAGTTATATTGACGCATTCACGCATGTCTTGGAAAGAAGAACTGTGATATATCTCGACTCTGTCTTCGAATTACAGCTCAAGGAGTTTGAGAAATCGCTTCAAGGTGAATTGTTTTCTGTTTGTCTGTTTCAAATTTATGATCATTGCTTAGATTTTTTAACAACTATAGATCCTCAAAATGCAGGATGGCGAGATGAACCATATAACAACATCAGTTTCGTCTCAAAGCATTTCCAATGAGAATCCAATGGAGGCTGCTAAAAATGCTTCCAGATTGAAATTTAGTTACTTCTATTATTTATTGGATTTATTATCATGTCTACACAAGTGAGCGAGAGGTTATACTACCATTTTTATTGAATTAACCACATTCTTCTCGAATCATTCTTATTTATTACTCCCTCCGTTTCACTAAAAGTGTTACAATTTTTCGTTTTCGGCGTTTCCTTTTATGAAAATTAGTTTTATAATAAAATTCATTTCTAATTGCATATTTTTGGGCCCACATGTACTTTTACACTTAATTAATATCTCATATTCATTCTCCACAATATATTTTTTGGAACCATATACTTGTATGCATTTTACTTAAAAATTGTGTTGTTTCACTTTTAGTGAAACAGAGGGATAATTTACGAGGGCATCATGTTTTTTTTTATCTATTCATAACTCAATTGTGCTTTTCAATCATCAAGTACAAATTCTGGTGCCGAGAAAATACTTAGGTATACAATTAATTTTGTAGACCATATATGGCTTAAAATGGCAAGTAATACTTTATCTATCAAGGTAAAAGTTTCCCATTTAATTTATTGGTAAAAAAGATAAGGAAACTGAAAGATTTAAGAGTAAGGTTATGTTATTTTCATCTGAAAACTAAATAATTTATGTTCAGATTCATTCAATTTTGTTCAGTTATGCTTAGTTGTTTTTTATACTACAGTTCTGTTCAGACGAAGAAAACAGAGCCTAAGACTATGTTCTCTTCGTCGGAACATATCTGAATTGAACTTATTTATAGTATAAAAACAACTTAGAAAATTTGAACTGATCCGAACTGAATTGAAATTAATGAATTTTCAAATGAATTGAACAAAGCCTAAGTCTCCTAAGATACATCCTATAGATAGAGACCTAGAAACATACATGTAAACTGATTTAAATGTGAGTTATAGATTATGGTGTTTGATATAGAGTTAAAATTTTATAAGTTTATATGGTTGTTATATAGGTGTGTAAAATAGAATTGGTGCGTGTAAAAATGAAGTGATATATTTGATTTTCTTATGGTTATTTGATTGGTATTAATGTTGTTTGATTAATTTAAGATTGTTAGTATTATTGAAAAAGTAAAGCGAGATAAGAAGTAGGGTAGAAAGAGAAGAATAATTGTTAAGTGGAGTAAAAATTAAGTTAAATTTTTTTATTTTTAACTTGATGCCAAATGCTTGAATTTTTTTTTTAACTTGATTTTTGATTAGTTTAGTGGTATAACAAACAGTTTATAATATTACAGGATAATTACATAGGGCTACCCATTTGTATGCTGTTTCTCACATTGATACCATTTAGTGGGACAATTAAATTTGGATCCATTTTCGATTTTATCCGTTGACCAGCTTAATTAAATTGTTTCAAATGAAACAATCAAACATGGCCTTATGAAATTCTAAATAAAGAAAAGATTTTTTTTTTTTAAAATCCAACAATCTATCATCTTCTTCTTCATTCTTCATCTTCTCCAACTTGTTTCTTCTTCCTCCATCTTGTTAATACCTTCTTCTCCTGCGGTGGATTCATTCTTCTCTTTCTTTCTTCACTTTCTTCTCCAAAATCTCAAACACAAGCTCCGAAAATGGAGCTGAAATCAGCTTCGATCCAGAGCGGAATTCTACTCCAGATCCGGATCGAGTCAGATTCACCAATCGGAGTCAGAGTCTGATTGAGCCGTTATGCATTCCTATTGAGTCGTAATGTAGCCCCACCGAGCCATAGCCTCAAATCTGAGTCAGATACAACTCTGATTTTAAAATTCATCTCTGATTCATTTTTTCGGCTTTCAATTTTGATGTTTAAAGGATCTGATCTTGATTTAAAGTTGGGGAAATTTTACAAATTGCAATAGAAGTTTAGGGGCTTATTTGAGGTTTTTCGAAAAGTTATGGGTGACAAATATAAAATTAGATATCCATGGAATGAATTACAATTTGTCAAAAGGTGTTAGTGTTTGGCAACTTCCAAAATCCAATAATTTGAGAGGGGCAAAATTGACTTTTTCAGGTTTTAATTCAAATTTGGTCAAGTTCGTGGACGAAAGTGTAATTGTTTTACATATAATTGGATGAAATCATAATTGTTCGACTAAGTGATACTAATGTGTAATTACGACATCTAATAGGGGGGTCTGGATGTAATATCCCCTATTATTACATATTAACTCAAAACAATAACATTTTACCAAAACCCACCCAACCAAGGGCCAGCAACTAGATCGGGTCAAGTATATTATATAACCCGAAAAAAGCTCCTAGCTCAAAAAAAAATCGCTCTCTAAAATCTTTAAGCAAAAACCATGTATCAACCGTTTCTACCGGAGAAATCAATCTCCATGCAGCAACCTGATCGGAACCTAAAAACTGAGAAGCTACATTATCAGAGTCAGCGAAGAAAAATGGTCGAAAAAGGTTGTGAAAGAATATGAGTCCGTGACCCTTTCTATTGATCTCATTCAATATATATACTAGTTATAAGACAAGAGTATAACTCAACTAGGATTATGAATTCTACTATAATACTAACTATACTAAATATTCTATTCTAATATTTACATAGTCTAACACTCCCCCGCAATCGAAACGGGAGGTGGAAACATGTCGAGACCGTCCTATAATCTTCAAAGAAAATCAATCGATGAATAAAGCAATGCTTAGACAAAACAAGACTCGTAATCAAGATAATCGTCATTGTCGAACCACCGCTAAAAGTCTCGCCACAATTAATGCCAACTCGTCAGATTTTCTATCACCGAACGAAGGTGTTGGTGGTGAAGGGTGGATGGAGGAGGGCTTGGGGGTGAAGGATCGAATCGGATGCGAATCGGATTCGTGATCCATATTGCAAAGGATCAAATCGGATAGGAAATCGGATTCGGATCGATGCAAACCGATTCAGATCGATTCGCAATCCATTGCAATGGATCGTAAGCCATGGATGTCGATGCGGCAGCTCCAGATCCATTTACCAAAGTCGATCCGGTTGTCAGAACAACATCGTATGCATTACCGACTCAATCACGGTCGGAGCATACGGACCCTGCGAAGACATCGACTCCATGTAAGCGTGCGAATTGGGATGAGAACCCAAAATTCCATGCTAAGGGCTTATATATTGCGCAGCTGGAGCAAGATGGACTGCGTCATAGGCCCATGGCATGGCGGGGAAGGGACTGGGCGGTGGAGCCTACCATGAAAAGAGCGCGCTGTAATTGTTCTTCCTTTGCTTGTTGCGTTTGTTACCCTTTCCAGGTGGACTGGGTTGAGCAAAATTTACATAATGCATATCCTGGGTCGAAGTAATCAAAGCTGCATCGGAGGAAGAAGAGGATGCCATAGCTTGGAGTTCTCGTTCCTCAAGACAGAGAGAAGAACGAGCCTGAGAGAACTTCGGTAACGGATTCGCATGACATATCTGCGTTCCAACACATGTGTAAGCTTCCGTAAGATCAGAAACCAACTGTAAAACCAAGCGGTGATCATCAACTGGAGCCTCAACATTCTTCAGTTGATCAGCAAGGCTCTTAAGGTGTTGACAAGTTGCATTAGGAAAATCCTCCATGCGAGTAGTCGCAAATTCCTGTCCAAGAGTGATTGCTCGTGACGTCTCGTGATCTTGAAAAATATCCTTCAATCGATTCCAAGCTTCCATAGCAGTAGCATCGGGTTCAATGATGGTGTTTAGCAAATCTAGTGAGATCGTCATATAAATCCATTGAAGCACAGTTGCATCAACGGTATCCCAAAGTTCTTTTTCTTCCGCCGTGGTAGGAGGAGTAATAACCGTATCCTTAGGAGGAGGGGGGATATGGAGTAGAACTTTGTGAGAACGAGCATGAATCTTGAAGACCTCAACCCAGGTACCATATTGCGAATTTTCCATATCAAGGATAATTGGAACATGGTTGCGAAATATTTGAAACCATGAGGGCTGGGTGGAAGGTGGAGGTAGCCGAAGCTGTTTGGGGAGAGGAGGTACCATTAGTCATATCTGCGACCTTCAGACAAATAAACGGATTTTGGAGGAAGCTGTAGAGAGGATCGCTAGCAGACAAAACGGAACAGCTAGCGGTAATCAGAGATTTGCATCAGAGCGACATCAGAAAGGTGAATGAGAAAGAATATAGAGACACGGTATTGTTGATTAGGCAGCGGAAGAGAATCGAACCTAATGTGATACCATGAAAGAATATGAGTCCGTGACCCTTTCTATTGATCTCATTCAATATATACTAGTTACAGGACAAGAGTATATATGAATTCTACTATAATACTAACTATACTAAATATTCTATTCTAATATTTACATAGTCTAACAGGTTGGATGTGTTTTTCGAACATAGTTTTTATGATTTCTGAAAGTTTATCAATGATTTGTTTTAATAAACATGATGAATCGTTGGTATTATGATGAGATTGATTATAACATGTTATATAGTTGATTCATGTTTCAATGATAAAATGCACTTCAAATCCATATATATGTGAAAATAAGGTTCAAATATTGTAGATCTAGAAATATTCATCTATATTTTCGTGTTTTGATTAGTTATTGATTGTAGCTCATTGTTGTTTTTGTTGATATTTAATGCATTCACAAGGTGTAATCATGCTTGCATATAGGCTAGCCTAGGCTTTAGCCCGGGGTACCCCAGAAAATTATGTTTAAGGGTAACAACCTTATAAGTTATAAGCCTTATAGTGTAAGTTTAAATATTATAATCAACAAGTTTAAAGTTAATATGCACTTTATAGCTTAGTTGGTAACAACCTTATAAATTATAAGCATTTTCAACAACCCGAGTTCAATTCCTGCTATTAATACTTCTTTACTTTCATTTTCTTCTTCCAACATATTTTTATTCTCCAGTTTTTTAAAACATTTGTAATATTACTAAATTTTTTTCCTTATCTTGTAAAATATTATTGTTTCTCTTACCATTTTATTTTTCTGTTTACAAATTCACTTTTTTATGTGGCCTTACTTGTGAATTGTTATTATTACTCTTATTTCTTTTATTTTTCTTCTTCTTCTTCTCCATATATACTTTAGAGTATATCATTATCATTTATTTTCATATGTTCTCCTTAATATACATTTTGAATTCATGATCACTTTAATTCAATTTATAAATACTCATAGACAGCGAAGCCAGGGTTTTTTATTGGGGGGTGGGGGGTTTGGGAGATTATGTTATAAATTATGAATAGTGTGTTTTGGTATATACATGTCAGGTCGGGTTACATTTCTATATAAAACGGAACCGCTTAGTAAAATAAACATTTAACATAAACTGGGATCGCCTTTTTCTCGTATGATCAAATTCATCGAACAAAATTACAAACAATAGCTAAAATCCAAGAAAAAGAAAAGGTGTAGTACTATAATTATTTGCCAAAGTCTTGGAAAAGGTAAGATTTTCCTAAAAAATAGGAAAGTCAAGGGTTTTTTGTGATTTTTTGCAATTTTTGGGTTTTAGCGATCTGACCGGCCGAGTTTCTTAAAAAACCGTCGTGACACACATTTTTCGTTATGCTTTTGATAGATTATGTTATGATTTTAAATTGTTAGCATTGAAAGTTTTAGTTACAGTTTTAACGTATTTTATTAATGTTTTAAAAGATAATGTGATGATTTTAATGCGTATAGTTTTTAAGATGGTTTGTTATAATTTTAAGTGACAATCTAATATCATTAAACCAGTATTAAACAAGTTTAAAAGTTTTAGAGATGTCATTAAAACATCAATAAACAAGCTTAAAATAACCTACTTGAGACATATGGCATTACAATATTGAAACATTCAGCCATCCAAATGTTTTAAAACATCTATTCTCATAGGAAAAATATTACAATAAACGTTCTTTCGGTATTTTTTATACAAATATAAACTGAATTATTAAAATAGGCTTTTTTTTCCGATTAACTTGTTGGTGAACTTCGGCTTCCTGCCTTTTGTTGCTTGTGTTAGTTTCTTCAATACTACAATGACACCTTTGAGAGATCTATAGTTTGATGTTATCGTCATCACCTGGTTAAAACATTCACTAATTGTGTTAAAACCATAACAACTCTATTTAAAACTATCGCATTGGTGCTTAAAACAAAGGGAAAATTACAGCTACTCTCCCTACAATGACCCCCTATATCAAATAAGTCCCCGGAATTAAAACAATAACACATTAGCCCTTTTTTCATTATCTGAGTTGACCAGCATTTTTTTGATTTTCCACGTGGATAATGAGAAGATGACATGGAAATTGTGAGACTTGGCGGAAGGAGTTGCAATTAGGGTAAAAGGGTTAATGTGAAATTGGGGATTCACACCATACTTCATCTTCACCATTGTCTCATCTGCTCAATCTCACCACCGGAAACAATCAAAATTCGGCCTTCTAAAATACCGTTTACATACGTACATCTTCCATTCATCGATCGCGGCGGGTTGGTGGTTGCCGGATTGCTTGTTTTCGTCAAGAAAACCCGACTATGGCGAGTGGTAAGTTTTTCAAATTTTTGAACTTTACATGTGTTTAAGATTGCATGGTTAGTGATTATATTGATTGTTTTGATGGAAATTATCCATGGTATGCATCGATTGATTGAATCGACAAAAACCCTAGCTTTGGCATTTTAATTATTTTTCAATTTCCGCCAAATAGTTTGTTGTTGGTTTGAACTTCGTATTCTTTATTTTTGTTTCACAGGTGATCTATTCAACATAAGGATAAAGTTTGGCAGGGATGAATATGTGGTGCCTCAAATAGCACATCATAGGTATAACTACTCGAAACTGTTGAGAACTGTTATGACTGAAGTTTTAGATGATGTCCCTTCACAAAATACCCTGTTCTTTACAATGAAATTTGACGTTGAGGATTCAATGGAGCTGTTTGAGTGTTTAACTGATAGAGATGTTGAGATTATGTTCAAGAGAAACCGAATAAAAAGAAGTTGACTTGTATATTGAAACTGATGGCATTGCTCCATTAGCTGTTGATAGGAGCAAGCAAAATGTTAAGTCTGCAGACATTGATGAATCCTATCACCCCCCTACTAAAGAAGGTATCACTGAAACATGTGATGAGAGAACAAGAGCATTTAGGTTTAGGAGAGCTAAAGGTGCCAATTTACCTAGGTACACAGGTCCACCTAGATATGTCGATTTAACTGAGGATTGTAGTGATGAAGATGAAGATGAAAATGAAAATCCCCCTATCCAAGAGAAAACTCCCTCCCATGTCCAAGATAAACCTCCATCCCCTATCCAAGAACAACCCACCCCACCAATTGATGTTGATGTTACACCCCCCTCCCCTGTTGAAGAACAACCCACCTCACCCATTGCTGAGAAAGTTTCATCTCCTGAAAAATGTACACCCCCTCCACTGAGAAAGCGAAATCTCCATACATTCCATACATTCCTCACTCTCCCATTACTTCCCCTGCCATTACTTCCCCTATGCCAAATGATGTTAATTTGTCTCAATTCATGAATGATAATGATTTTGAGAACTTCTTGTACACTTCAACAAACCCTGAACAACTTGCTAATGAGCCTATGACTACTGAGCCTCCTCATACTGAACCTGAGCCTCCTCATACTGAGCCTATGACTAATGAGCCTCCTCCAAATGAGACTGATGAGACTGATTCTGATATTGATGATTGTGAAGATTTTTGTCCCAAATCTGTATACTTGCATGATTCAGAGGATGAGGCCATAGGGTTTAAGAGGCTTCCAGTTGATAATAAGTCCAATGATGACTTTTCTGATGATTCTGATTCTGATCATGAGACCCAAGGAGGTGATGAGTATGTACCTGAGACTGCAAGTCATAACTCTGATGATGACTATGCATATGATGAGGCAGTTGAGAGTGATCATGGTGTTCAAGATGAGTTTCATGTGGGTGAGGAGCAGTGGGACATGGAGTTCAATGTAGGTGACATGTTCATTAGTAAAAAAGAACTAATGAAAAGGTGTAAGGAATATGCACTTAGGATAGGTTTTGAAATGAAAAGACAAAAGAATGATGCAGTTAGGTATACTGTTTACTGTGGTGCCAAGGAATGCAAGTGGAGGCTACATGCATCTGTCTTGGATGATAACAAGACATTTGCAGTCAAGACTTATAATGGTGGTCACAGATGCATTAGGAAGGTGAATAACAAGGAGGCTGATTCTAACTGTTGGCTAGTAAGATTACTGCAGAGTTAGTGAAGAAACCCAAGCTCGAGGTTAAGGGTTGGTAAAATGGGTTCAAGATCATCGGGGTCAGCCCCCTATGAGAGTTTATAGGCTAAATGTAAGGCAATAGAAATGCTTGGTGGGGATCCTGTGGAGGCTTATAGGCTAATTCCCAAATATGAGGAGATGATACTAAGAACTAATCCAGGTAGCACAGTAGGATTTGTTAAGACTACCTTTGTTGATAAGCCTCCTCAATTTAAAAGGTTTTTTGTTGGCCTTGAAGCACTCAAGAGGGGATTTCTTAGTGGATGTAGCCCATTCTTGTTTTTTGATGGGTGTCATTTAAGGGGAAGATTTGGGGGTATTTTACTCAAAGGTACATGTATGCAGATGGTGGTATATTCCCTGTAGCCTATGCTTGTGGGAGAGGAATGTAAAGAAAGTCAGATTCTTTCTTACTTACTTGCTTGAAGCACATGTTAGACCTCGGGACCAAAGTTGGCATTTCATGGCGTATAGAGAGAAGGTATAATTAGTTATGTTGCCCTTCCATTTAATCGGTATATAATCATGTTTAATATGTACTTTTCTAATACATTTTGTTTTCTCATTGTGTGAAAGGGCTTGATTGAAGTGGTTAAGGACATAGCTCCGGTTACTAATAGAAAGTGTGCTAAGCACATATATGAGAACTTTAAGAGCAAGTGGCCAAGTGGTGATTTGAGAAGATACCGCAAGTCGTTACATCATTTACTCATTACGGGTTCAACAAGGCCATGAAAAAGATCCATGATGGTAATTTCTCGCCTCTAACCTTAATTCTTGTCATGCTACTTTTGTCATGTGCTATAATATAAGATGAATGAATCATTTTGCTATTATTTACGTGAAATATTGTCATATAACTATTTGATGGCTATTGAGATCTGGCTAGACATGCATATGACCCATCCCCTAAGATAGAACATTGTACAAATAATTGTAGTGAATCATTTAACTCGGGTTGAACCAATTAGGAGTTATTCCATCCCTAACATACTGAGGGGTTGAGAACATGTATAATGAGAAGAATTCGTGAGGAGACAAAAGGGTGTGAGGAACAAAGCCATTGTGATGCCTAGAGTAATGTTTAAAATGAATGAATCACTGCAACAATCAAGAAGGTGTTCTCTTGTTTCTGAGACTGACATGAGGTTTGAAGTACAAGACATTAGCTTTAGGTTTGTGGTGAATCTTACATCGTAGTTGTGGATCAGGAGATAGGATATATCAGGCATCCCTTGTAGGCATGCCTGGGTGGCAATCAACCATATGAGGTTACAAGGTGAAAATTTCTTGTCTCCCAACCACACTAAGGCAGCCTATGTTAGAGCTTATGAGGTGATGATTCAACCTATTCCCCAGTATAACTTCTGGCCTTCAGACTTGAATGATGATGAGTGTGGACCTCCTGAGATTAAGAGAAAGAGAGGCAGGCCACATGTTACTAGGATCAGCCAACCTTCTGAGCCAGGTGCCAAGGGTACTAAGAAGAAGTCCTCCCTTGGTAGTAACTCAAGAAGTTAATATGTGTACATTATGCAGGCAAGTTGGACATAACAAGGCTAAATGTCCACTCCTGAATAATGCAGGCTCTTCTAGTCAGGTAAATATGTATGCAATTACTTATTATAACTTGTTGTATATTGAAGTGAAGTATTTACTTACTTTTTTCCTCTTTCATTGTTATATATGATAGGTAGCAGGAGCATCACAATCTCAAGCATCACAAATCAAGCATCACAAATCAAGCTTCACAATCTCAAGCTTCATCACAACCTCAAGCATCACAAATCAAGCTTCACAAGGTCAGTCACAGTCACAACCTCAAGCTAGTACCAAAAATGCATTCAAAAGAAAGGCAGGAGAAGGCAGGAAGAAGAACAAAAAAATCAAGAAAGGCAGGTTGTTCACTAGATGTTTAAGGGTTGTTCAAGATTAGTTTAAATTTATATTCGTTCTCTTATGGTGGATTTTTTGAATGAAACTGCAAGTACTCTGTTTTGGTTCAGCTATGGTGCTTATATTTTTGATATTTTGTCATGTTTATGACATACTCTTCTCATGTAATGGTACTCAACATTTCTTTTGATGGGAAGTAGTTTATTTCATACTTAGAGAATCTATTACATAAGATCATTACATAGCATTACATTACATATTCTAACCATTCTGCCTACCAAGTGCCATAATACCAAGGGCTGCCAATAGCTTGTTCATGTTGTTCTCTCGCATGAAGCCTTGCATTTTGGTCGATTTCCTTCAATCATCTCTCAGAAGCCTATTAGTATTCACTTGTTCTTCTTGCAATGCTTGGTTTGATTCAAGCAACCTTCTAAGCAACATATTTGTGGTGTTCTCTCCTGTCTCCTTTGAATCTGCTTCTTCTTCCTCCTCTTGTTCAGCCCAATGAGAAAATATATGGACAGGACACCTATTGTACATTCTCCCGGGATTGACGTTAGATCGAGATTTCCATAATTGTGTCTTCTTGCCACACTTAACACAAAATTCTTCTCTCCCATGAGTGAATGCTCCAGAACTCTGACTAGATGAAGCCATGATGAAGTGAAACAACAAATATCAGATTTGAGGTAGAAGGAAAAGAAAAAAAAACCCCCAAAACCCATTTATAAAGCCATTCCAACGGCTAGTTTCTCAGAATTAAGTTTGATATGTTAATTACAGTTTAGACCCCATCAAATCTATTACATAAAGGACCTCCAACGGCTAGTTTTTCAAACTCAAGCATCACCTTTTAATTACATTTAGGTCCAACAGAATATCAATTACATATCAGTCCAACTGCCACCAATTTAACAAAAAGGAAAAATCATTCCCGAAAAAAGAAAAGGAGGAAAATGATTTTTCTCCTTTTACACGTCAGAATAAACATGCCAACTTGGATATTGCCTTTGACTTTCGGACCGTTCCGTAATAGTTCAAACATTGCAGGGACTAATGTGTTATTGAATTAATTCCGGGGATGAAATTGTAATTAGGGACTTTTGTAGGGAGTGTATATGAAATTCGCCCTAAAACAAAAAATGAACATGCTAAACAAGCCAAAAATAGTAAAATAAATGCTTAAAACTATAACAAAACAGGAATATGCAACACAAGCTAAAAACGATAACATTGATGTTTAAAACCATAACAGTGTCTTGTAAAACTATAACAATGCCTTTTAAACAATCAAATCATAAATATTTGATCAGAAGCTAAAAAACTAATGTCAATGCTTAAAACTACAACAATAGGTCTTTAAAATATAACATATGCATTAAAAATAATAACAGACATAAATATTCAACACAAGTTAAAAATAGTAACATTAAAGCTTAAAATTATAACAATACATTTTAAAACTATAACATGTTCTTAAAACTATAGCAATGCCTCTTAAAAATATAACAAAATGCATCTTTAAAAAACTAATGTCAATGCTTAAAACTACAACAATAGGTCTTTAAAATATAACATATGCATTAAAAATAATAACAGACATAAATATTCAACACAAGTTAAAAATAGTAACATTAAAACTTAAAATTATAACAATACATTTTAAAACTATAACATGTTCTTAAAACTATAGCAATGCCTCTTAAAAATATAACAAAATGCATCTTAAAACCATAACAATGCCTTGTAAAACTATAACAATGCATCTTAAACAATAAAATCATAAATATTTCATTGATGCTTAAAACTACAACAATAGGTCTTAAAAATATGACATATGCACTAAAAATAATAAAAATAATAACAAGCATAAATATTCAACACAAGCTAAAAATAGTAACATTAAATATTAAAACCATAACAATGCATTTTAAAACTATAACAATACCTCTTAAAACTATAACAAAATGAATCTTGAAGAACCTTATCACCAACATCTCAACCAATCAGATATCAAACATAATCAAAATGAAACGAAAAGCATTTTATCACCAACATCTGAACCAATCAGTAACAAACATAACCAAAATTAAACTAAAAGCATCTTATCACCAACATCTCAATCAATCAGATAGCAAACATAACCAAAATGAAACGAAAAGCACCTTATCACCTATAGCAAACATAGCCAAACTGAAACGAAAATGGAGAATGAGAAATTACCGCTCCACGAACATTCTTTCCTTTCTGCCGCTGAGAATTATTATCCGATCCTCCTTCTCCATGTCCATTACCAGATTTCCCCTCCGCAGCTGGTTCAGTTGACAGACCGGCACCTGAACCTAAAATGCTCGATTTAACCTCCGCAGCAGCTCTAGTAGACGGACCGGCAACTGAATTTGAGATGCTAGAAGATTCGTTAACCGATTTGGTGGTGTTGGTGCACAAATACCGACTATATCGAGATCCGTGTTGAAAACCATAGAAGGAAGGGGATACAGGAGAAATGGTTGAAGTGTGGAGAGGCTTTTCGGAGAAGTGTGGTGGCGTATGGTCAGATCGCCATCATGGGTGGCGTGTGGATCTACTCGCTATGGAACTGGTTTGAGCGGTGGAACTTTTGGCTTCGGGGAGGTTCATGGTTCGCCCGCCGTAAATCGGATTTATATAGGTGGCCGGCAGAGGCGGATTTGGATGGCGGCGGGAAAGGTGGTGATGGAAATGGATTGCAGAGATTTTGAGAGCAATTGATTTGGGGATTTTGATTTTCTGAGCATGATTTCTTCCTTATATAGGCAACCGGTCTGGTTCGATTTACCAAAAAACCGCGCGTCTGGTACTATACTTACTCTAATTATTTACCTTAAATTTTTCGTCCGGAAAATTAATACAGCCGCGAAGATGTATGAAAACGGAAGGAGACAAAGGCTAATAAATAGGTAAACCGTAAACATAGTCGGTGAGATTTAGGCTTATAATAGGAGCAAATAATTTCCTTATTTGGCCAAAATCATGGGTACGAACTACGAAAATTTTCAAATTGACTACATATATACTAAAAAGAATTTGGAAGCTGGGGTTGCGGCTGCACCTATTCGCACCCCCTCCCTTAGCATCTAATAAAAATATAACAACAAATTTCAATTCTTCAAAAAATTCTTACGTTATAAATTTATTTATTATTATAATTTTTAGCTCAATATCAAAAATATATTTGGATCCGTCCTTGAATATAGCATAGTAATACACGTGATTTAGAAGATGAATGTGTAGAAATCCCGTGGTGTGATTTCCTTCATGTGAAAGTCATCAGTATTCAAATGTGAATTTGAGTAAATATATAGCAAGTGACTTAAAACTGAAAAGGTGGACCATGAGATTGATTATTGATGGTTATGATGCATATAGTATACGAATATGATAATGAGGAGTATTCTAATATACCAAGCTATGAGAGATTAACTTTGAGTAATTATAAAATTACTTCAAATCAAAAGCTAATTACTAAAACACCTCAACTCAACAAAAAGCCGGCAACTGAGTCAAAAACGGGTCACTAGTACTAAATATCCATCATCCACAATCATAATCTCATAAACCTAAAAATCAACATTCTCCTAATCCAAACAAAAACCTCCGCCATTTTCACCAGAGATCGGCCGGAAACCGCCGGAATCCTCCCGAAATCAGTTAAATATCACTGGAACCTATGAAATAAAACTCAACAGTGAATAAATCAAGCTCGAAATCTTTTCAAACATCACCATGAAGGTTAGCAAACATTCGATCTGGCTTATGTGACCTAGTTTATATGATATTGATGTTTATTCGATCTGATTTACATGAAAAATGAAATGATGAATGGTTTTTTTTTTTGACAATTGTAATTGAAATTGATTCAGATCTGAAAATCGCATAACAGTTTTTTCAAATGTTTTAGCTAATCTGTGTGATGTTGTGGCCATTTCCTGTAATGTTTCTGCTTATATAAAGGTTGTTCAGCTAAACAGAGTACATGAAAAATATGCTCGAAAATTGGTGTTTCTACTACGATTTGGTTGTTTATCCACCGCCCATCAAAATATGCTCGTATATAAGTTTCAGCAACGTTTTGATTCAAATATAAATTGATGAATTATTTTTTCACAATAGAAGTTGAGATTTGAAAAAAGATCTGAAAAATCGCATAGAGAACTGTTCAAATGTTCTAGCTAATTTGCATAATGTTGTGGCTTATGTATGTAATGTTATCAGTGATATGGAGGATGTACAACTCAAACAAAGTATTTGTGTAATAATACGTGTAAAGTTTCGAGTGATGCATGTAATGTTTCTGGTGAGGTCTGATCTATAATGTTTTCAATGATATTATATGCTATTGCAAATGTTGTAATGTTATTGCTTATATCGTCAATGTTCTCACTTATATAGCTTATGTTCGTTGGTTTAACAGTAATGTTCTCATCAATGTGATATTTGCGACCGAGTACTACGTTGGAAAAACTCGACTAAATATGAAGCTAGGAGAATATTGGAAGATGGATATCAATGTGACCTGCTCTCAATATCTCAAGCGTTAAGCACTATTCCTTTAATGTTATGACTTAAATTAGTAATGTTATAAACTATTTCACTAATATTCTTTGATATATGTTCAATGTCTTAGGTGATAAAAACTTCATCGGTTCCGTCAATGCCGACAACAAGTACAACACGTCAATGCCAATATAGTTTAGGTCGGAATTGTTAAGTGATTCTTTGCAAAAAAACTTAGCAGAATTCAGACTGGTTAGAGAGAATTGCAGGGAAGATTTGAAGGGTTTTTGCTATTTTTGTGCTAGATGAAATGTGGGATTAGGCAAAAGTGTCTGTCTTTGCCAAAATCTCCTTTATATAGCAGTACAAGTACATGCGATACAGATGAATTATGTATGTATGTGTCTCGCATAAGACGCGGGTGAAAAGCGCTTTTCATTAAATGTGAGTGGGGCCAGTTACTTGGTTTCTGCGCGAGTGGGCTTTGTGGATGCATCTTAGCCGTAGAATTACAAGCGCCATTTCTCAATGGTTGAGATTGATTTATGAGCAATGATATCAATCAACACTTGTAATTGTGCCCAATTAATGTTATTTGGCGAATAGCTCACTAAGTCATTTTCGACTCTCGTAAACTCAGAATTAGTAGACAAACCGATTCAGAGATTATTAATTCATCGCCCAAAGATCGCTTGAAAATTATCACAAGAAAGGAAATTTTCAAAACACAAGAGATAGTTGACTTCTGACGGATTTAGCTTTTTGGTCAACTTTTCTCCTTTTGTGTTCTCCCTTACTTAGATGTCTCTAGTATCTGAATACCCGTTCCAGATACCTTACTAATTAGCTTTTTTCCATTTGCCTTGATATCTGAATGCTCGTTTCAGACATCTCTTTTTAAAATAGCTTGTATTAATATCCTTGATATCCGAAAATTCGCCTTTATATCTCCTTCTTTTCTTTTGCATTTCTTTCTCATAAACCATTATACCCTTTTATTTGTTTAGTGAGTTCCCGTCTCAGAAACCAATTTAGCACCTTGGTAGTTCCATTGGTCCAAGACTGTGTATTAGGGCTAGGAATCCACTTTCTTGCAGAGGCTTAGTGAAGATATCAGCAAGTTGATCTTCAATACCAATCTTGAGTATCTCAATATTGCCTTTTTCAACATGATCTCTAATGAAGTGGTGTCTAACATCAATGTAATTTGTTCTAGCATTAAAACTTAGGATTTTGAGTAATAGCAATAGCACTTGTGTTGTCACAAAAAATGGGAGTTTTCTCTTCATTGATCTCATAGTCTCTGAGTTGTTGTTGTATCCATAAAATTTGTGAAGCACAACACCCAGCAGCAATATACTCTACTTATTTGGTTGAAGTAGCAATTGAGTTTTGTTTCTTGCTGAACCATGATATAAGTCTAGTACCAAGGAATTGACGTGTTCCTGAAGTACTTTTTCTATCGATCATTGATCCAGCATAGTCAACATTAAAATAGCCAACTAAACTCAAGCCACTATCTTTTGAATACCACAATCCAACTTCTACAGTACCTTTCACATACCTTAGAATTTTCATCACAGTATTATAGTGTGATTGCATTGTATTTGTTTGAAATCTAGCACACACACCAACTGCATATTGAATATCAGGTCTGCTTGCAGTGAGGTATAGTAGAGACCCAATTAATTTCATATACTTGTGTTCTTCAACACTCTTGTCAGATTCAGTATATGTCATCTTGGTCCAATGCTCATAGGTATCTTAGCATTCTTCTTAGAAGGCTTTTAGATTAAACTTATTGAGCATGTCATTAGCATACTTTGTTTGACTAATGAATATTCCATCATTAAGTTGCTTGACTTGCAACCCTATGAAGTAATCCAATTCTCCCATCATGCTCATTTCAAATTTACTTTTCATGAGCTCAGCAAAGTCTTCACAAAGTTGCTTGTCCTTAGATCCAAAGATTATGTCATCAACATATATACTTGGACTAAGAGGAGTTTCCCATCATGGTTCAATGTAAAGAGGGTTTTGTCAACTTCCCCTTTCTTGAATCCACTTCCCAGCAAGTATCTGGCTAAAGTATCATACCATGCACTTGGAGCTTGTTTAAGTCCATATAGAGCTTTTTGAAGATACAGACCATCTTGCTATCTGAGGAAACTTCAAAGCCTGGTGGTTGATCAACATAGACTTCCTCGGCAAGCTCACCATTTAGAAATACACTTTTGACATTCATTTGGTAAACTTTGAAGTCATTATGAGCTGCAAAGGCTAGAAATAGTCTGATTGCATCCAGTCTTGCAACTAGAGCATATGACTCATCAAAATCTAGTCCTTCAGTCTGGGTAAATCACTTAGCAACCAACATTGCTTTGTTTCTGGTTTCACCAGACTCATTCATTTTGTTTCTGAAAATTCACTTAGTTCCAATGACAAATATTCCATCAATATAGGGAACTAGTTTCCAGACTTTGTTTCTCTCAAATTGATCCAACTCCTCTTACATTGCTAAGATCCAATCCTGGTCTTTTAATGTATCTTCAATAGTTTTAGGTTCAATGTTTGAGATGAAACATCCATAGAGAGAGTCTACATTTTCAGCAAATGCTCTCCTAGTTCTTACCCATTGGTCTAGTGGACCTATCACATCCTTTGCAGGATGATCTCTTACCATTTTATAATGGGTTTAGAACTAGTAGGATCATTATCAATGTGATTCTCTTTAGTGTCATCATGATTATGATAGGATACTTGATCAGTATCAGTGATATCTGGCACATGTGAAGTACTTGGGATATCTGACACTTGTTCAGTGTCTGGGGTATCTGAGATAGGATGCCCAGCAACCTCATTATCAGAAACCTCATTCTCAGAAACCTCTTCATAATGAAGATTCTCAGTGATGTGATCCATTTCTGGATTCCTCATAAGAAATTATTCATCGATTCAGAGTCATCTTATTGTTACTTGCAATGGTTGCCTTTCATCGTCAGACTCATTCTCTAAGTGTATGATAGAATTATTTACCTTTAGAGATTCTTGTTCAGAATCCTTAATCATAAGTTCTTTGAACCTATCTGAGAGTTCTTCATTCAAGGGTACTTTCTTGTTTCCTTCATAGAATACTACATGGACAGATTCTTCAATCTTTTGTGTCCTTTTGTTGTAGACTCTATAAGCTTTGCTATTTATTGAATAACCAAGAAATACACCTTTATCTGCTGTTGGTTGAAATGTACCTTAAATATTCTTTACCATTGTTAAGAACAAAACATCTACAACCAAACACCCTTAAATGTTTGATACTAGGGGGTCTACAAAGAAAAAGCTCATAGGGAGTTTTGTCATGGTGTTTGTTGATCAAACATCTATTTTGAGTGTAGCATGCTGTGTTTACAGCTTCAACCCAATAGATTTCACTTATTTTAGCGTCAACAAGCATTGTTCTTGCTGCCTCTTTTACGGTCATATTCTTCCTTTCAGCAACACCATTTTGCCGTGGTATCCTTACTGAAGATAGTTGATGTTGTATACCTTTGCAGGTACAAAACTCTTTTATATACTGGTTTACAAACTCAGTACCATGGTTTGTTTTGATCACAGATACCTTGTCATTTTTTCATGACTTCGAGCTTATTCAGCAAGCTTAGTATCTCGACCCTTGCGTCAGATTTTTGTTTAAGGAAAACAACCCAAGTGAATCTCGAGTAGTCATCAACAACAACCAGACTAAACTTCTTTCCTGCATAACTTGTTACAGAGGACTCAAAGAGATCCATATGTAATAGTTGCACTGGCTTCACACTGGAATGTCTAGTTTTAGACATGAAAGATGTTTCGCTTGTTTCCAATTGCAAGTCAACATACACCATCCTTTTTGTATGCCATTTTAGGTAATCCAACAACCAACTCTTTCTTGGCTAGCTTGTTTAGAGTTTTGAAGTTCAAGTGACTCATCCTTTTGTGCCATAGCCAATTTTCTTCAGTGTAGCCAGATTGACTCACCATGAGGCATTCTTCAGTTGTGGTAGATGCCCAGTCAGCAACATAGAGACTTCTTTTCCGACTAGCTACCAAGACTACCTGCTTTGACTCATTGTCAATCAGTTTGCAGAATTTAGATTTGATCTTTGCTGAGAATACCTTGTCAAAGAAATCGACTCATGCTAAGGAGATTATATTTCAATTCATGTACATGTAGTACTCAAAGATAGTAAGGGCTCCTATCTTTAGATCTCCAAATCATCGTTGATTTACTTCTCCTCCAAGAAACTCCGATATTTGGTCCTCAGAGAACAAACTTTGTAGTTAACTGATTTGATTTGTCTCCGTCATGTGCTTCCCACATCCACTATCAAAGTGCCACGCTGATTCTTCTTTAGAGTGTTCAGCACAAAACAAGAAACAGGGAGTCAGGTTCTCATACCAATAATGGAACCTTCTAGACTAAAGTATCTCTCAGTAGGAATCCATTTTTGAATGAATTTCTTAGGGACATTCTTTTGTCTAATAGGAACATAAGGAGGAATTCTAGGTAAATGAGTAGTATCATTATTATTAAGAACTATTTTCCTTCTTGGTGTGTTCCTTGGTGCTCCTCGTGGTGCTTTTAGATACCTGTCAGGTTGCTGAGTCTGCTTTTCAGCGAACTTAGCTTTCCTTGCTAGATTTCTTCTAGCCCTGGCATTCAGATTGCTAGTGGTTTGATCTTTCTTCCACTTTTGATGATTGTTGTGAGCAATCCTAGCTTTTATCCATCCTTCTTGCTCTTGTTTATACTCTCGAGCAAGTTATTTCCCGATGGCTTTATAGCCAATGCCATTTCGAGCACCTGATGCTGTCTGAGCTCTCCTCTCAGCAGCCTTGCTAGTCTCTGGATCGTCTTTCTTTCCAGAAAACGTGACGCTGGAAAATTTGCCAGCTCCAACAATCTTTCCTTTCTGAGAGACATAGCATTGCGGGTGATTACACTTTTCAGTGTTATGTTTCTTTGTGGAAACATTCCCAACAGTTTTCTTTGGGACTTGTTTTTCCCTCGAAGGTTTTGTCGCAACTGCCTTTCCTTTGTCAGCAACCTTAGCTTTCTAACCAATGTTATATGTTGTTTGGGAATTACCTTGCTGACTACTAACAAATGCCATTCTATCATTATTCTTGTTCAGAATAGTAGAACTATTTGTTTGTGTATCCAGCCCAAGTCCTCTTTTTTCTGAAGGATCTCTTAAGTAAGAGTGTACTTCAGTGAGAGTGTCACTTGCTTTGGCATATGATTGGAAGGATAGTTCTTTCTTTTTTAGTTCCTCATTCACAGAAAGAAGACCTTCACACTTCTTTTGAAGTATATCTATTGCCTCTTCATGTGACTTTCTTGTCTCAGCTATATGTGCCTTGAGAAATGCATTCTCAGCATCCTTTGTTTCAGATAGCTTCTGCAGTTGTGAATTCTCCTTTTCAAGAGATTTCTTTTCGGCCTCAAGAATTTTGGTTCTAGCTTGGACAACCATAAATTCTCTTTCATAGATATCTATCTCCTTTTTGAGATGTTCTAGATCTTTGATTCCTTCCTCATCACTCTCGTAATTTATAAAACGAGAAATAGTGGTTACCTCATCAGCCATTAGGCAAGGCTCGATGTTGGAGCAATCTGGGTAAATCTCCTCAGCAACTCCACATATATTTCCTTTTTCTTTGACCGAAGTCAACAACTTTGTGACTGATGGCACTCAACTCTGGTGATGGAAGTTTAGAGTCATCTGAATCTTCATCTTCTGACTCAGAACCAATATCAAGAGCTTCCAATTGGATTTGGATCTTTTTCCTTTCCTCAGTGAGCATAGCTCTCTGGCCTCTTTTGAAGTTTCTCATATCTTTCTTGTCACCTGTCTTTAGCTTGTTATAAGCAGGGTAGTCCCTTTTAAAATGACCAGATTTCTGACAATAGAAACATATATCGTTTCCGATTTCTGCTCCCTCAGTACTAGATGCTTGCTGAGCTCGCTTGTTCATCGAGCTAGACAACTGCATATTTTTGTACTGGTGATAGTCAGAGCCGAGATGCTTTTTCAGCTTCTCTTTGGCTTTTCTTCTCGCAATCTCTTGACTGACATATTTTCTCATTTGCTTTACAACAAGAGAATTTTCCTCAGTCACTTCTTTGGTATCCTTCTTTTCAGAAGTACCTTGTTGTTGGTCCAGATAACGGCAAAGTAAAAGACTAGAGGGGGGTGAATAGTCTTTTAAAACTTTTGTTGATAAACACAGCTTCGTAAACCGGGGTTTCATACTTAAATTCAGAAAAGGAAGACTTTAAGATAGGTAAGTGCAGAAACAATAAGTGTGTGTGCGTCCTTTGCTGAAATGTAAATACAGAAAGGTAAATGACACAGCAAGTATAGTGGTATCTAGAGGTGGCGTAATCCTCCAACTAATCCACTTCGGTCTTTCTGAGACCTAGAATACACTAGAACAGATAATTGAGTTCACCTTACAATAATCCTATTCTAAGATTCCTAAACGAATGGTTCCCAACCAAATGCTCCCCCTGAGTTATTCCCCAGATCCTAGAGCTAAGTACTTCCTCTACTCAGATAACCTTGGAGTTATTCCCTGATTTCCCAAATCAAGTACTTCCTCTACTCCACGCCTTGATAGTGTTGGTTATAAGGTTTGTCAGAGAGGCTTCTCGTATAACTTTTCAGTTATGTTTTCAGAGAGCCTAACAGAACAAGACTACTTAATACACTTGTTCAGTGGATGGCAGTCTGCTCTTTACTGACCCAAGTAGGGTATCTGACAGTTCAACTCTTTCACAAATAACAATCTCTTGTTAAGGTTCAGGACAACTTAGAACTACTAGTGATTCTTCAAGCAACAGAAATCTTTCAGAAAGGGTAGTAGAGTGCTTGAGAGAATACTTTGCTTGATGATAAGTTTGCAAGATAGAGCGTTCTAAGGTATATCTCTCAGCATCTAAGTGTGTGATATTTATAGATGAATTTGAGAGTCGTTGGAATAATATCCGTTAGACATAATTCAAATTCACCACTTATCTTGAAATGAGTACTCAGAAGTCCTTTTCTCATTTCTCAGAGAGGACTGTGCATCAGCGACATTTCTGCCGGTGTAATTAATGCACTTGTACTATTTCTTGTCCTGTAGTCTTCAACGGATACATGAGCCTTTCTGATGGCTTGCATGCTCCATACTCATGATGTCATATGTCCAGAACCTTATTTCAAATGTAAGTAAATACACTTAAGTGAGGATTAAGGACATAGTCTTTCTGAGTTAGACTAAACCTTGATGTCTTCATAAATCTTGTGCAATCTTCAGTCTTCTAATCTTCAGATAAGCTCCATTGCTTAGGATTGATCTTCATGGTCTTCTGGAAATAAAAATTACACTCAGAGACCTATAATCCTAATACAAGATTTACTAGACTAATCATACTCAGTGATTTCCTCTTTTACAATGTTCAAGTGAACCAAGAGTACTTAATCACCTTTCTGGCTAAGATAAGAACATGTGATGAATGATCAAAATACTAACAGATATTCCTAACAAATTTCCCCCTTTTTGATCAGTCATCCATGACTATCTTTTAAGTCCTATTACAAATTTGTAATCCTGGAAGAGAAAACAATCCACCACTTAATCATTTGAAATGATATTCAATATTAGTAGAATTAAGTGCAGAAAGTAAACATCAACCAAATCACAAGAAGTGATCTTTGCTGATAAGTTGTCATCTATTAGAATGTTTCTGAGAGTATGATCTTCAGAAAGGTATAGTTTACAGAATGAGATGCAACTTTTACAGATAGAGAAATTTAGAAACAATCAACAGGATTACAGAAAGCAACAAAACAAACTAAGTAAATTAGAACAAAGGAGAGTCCAAGCTCCAAGAGATTATTCTAATGTTACTAGTCTTCAAGTCTTTAGAAATGCAACTTGGGTTCAGATACCTCAAGTTCTTCAGTAGCTTTTCTGGATCAGTTGACATGATCATCCACTTTTCCGCATTCTTGGACATAGTCATAAAGAATCCTTCCGATGAGAGCTGCCTTTTCCGGATAAGTCACATATTTCATGGTAACTCTTTCCAAGCTTGTGATTCTTCCACAAAAGTGTTTGACCTGTATACTTTCCCTGCACCCGTGGAGTGGTCTATATGCAGCTGAGATAGGTTGAAATACTTGTATATTTCTTCCAGATAGTGTAAATCATCTAGGTATTCATCTAGTGTCATATAGAATGACTCATAAGTTGGAACACCTAGTTTGTTCTTTCTGCTATAGCTACCATCCAGTTTTCTTACCTTGTGTACATCATCAGGCTTTGGGTAAGGACATGCAAAGGAAAGATCCATCTTTCTGGCTTCATTCCTCTTTTCTACTTCAAAGTTTAGCCAGGCATGAAGGTGCTCAGGTTTTAGCAATTCTGGCTTGCCTTCTCTCCATTTCGTGATCCGTTGAGGATGGAGTTGGAAACTTATCATTGACAAGTAGATGTTGTAGTTCCGTAATCCAATACCCTCTCTTATTCAGAATGCACCTATATGAAGACTCTTCATTACTAGTCTTCACATATTCAATGTGGGCATCACTGCCTTTCTTGATGAGTTTCTCTGCTTACTCGCCAAACCGAATCCTTCTTGCCTTTTCGTTAGGTGGCCTTGTGTGAGATGTTCCTTGTAATGACTTGGTATTTCCGTATGAGTTCTAGCCAAAGGCCTTGCTACCAGAGGAGGTTGTGAGGGGCTTGCCTTCTTCTCTTGTGAAGTGGATGTTCATCAAGACGATTCATCCTCATCATCATTGAAGTTCAAAATCGAGGCTTGCGCTTTCGCCTCTCACTTCTCCTTCTTCTTTCTCTTCTTCTTCAGAAGTCTTCTTCTTTTCTGAGATTCTAAGGGACTTGGCTCCCCTAGTTATCATACTTCTCAGCCTTCTGGCTGGTTGATCTGGAACAACTTCAGAAGTCTTCTTCTTTTCTGAGATTCTAAGGGACTTGGCTCCCCTAGTTATCATACTTCTCACCTTCCGTTGGTTGATCCGGAACAAATTCTTCAATAGGGCATCTCCAAAGGTCCTTAATGACTAGTTGACTTGAGGAGGGAGGAATTGATTGTTTTCTTTTTCTTCCTCTGCCTTTCTGAGGCATCTCTTCTTCCCCCTTAGTCATGAATGACTGATTCATGATAGCATAAGCTTTAGAGAGTGATTCAAAATTTTTCTGGAGGTTGTTATGCACCCTGACCAATTCTTGGATTTCCTTTTTCAAGTCCTTATTCTGCCTAACCAGCTCTTGTTCTTTTCTATTAAGCTCTTCAAGAGGCCTTAAGATGGCATCTGCTTGTTGAGTGGCATGGCTAGCTTCAGTCAATGCTAGGTTAGCATTGTTACAGTCTTCTTCCCTGACCAATGCAAGGTCTTTCTGAGAGAGGGCTATGCCGGTTGCTCTATTTAGCAATGCAGCAGCCAAAGATTTCATCTCCTCTGGGACTGACTATAGGACTTGAGTGTCTTGAGCAACAAGTCTTTCTCTTAGTTCCAAGAAGACACTTGTTCTAGACCTGTGCTCATCACTCCTTGATGTACCTGGAGCAGAGAATAGATGAGGAACCAGAAGGGCTAGCTTTTCTTTTGTGATTAGTCTCTCATCTTCCTCTGGGGTAATCAAGTTTTGGTTTTCTTCAGCATCACTGTCATAATTCTTTTCTCGGATTGTTTGCAGATTGGCAATCTTCTTCTGTTTTCTATGAAGTGTGCTGGCCTTCTGAGAAGATGTAGAAGGTCTTTCTGATGCAGCCTCAGCATCTTGTGCTTCTTCATCAATAGTACGCAGGGCATCAATTTCAGCTGCGGTAATGCTGATCTCTCTTTCCAAATTTCTTTGCTCATCCAGAAGGGCCAATTCTTTAGCATTAGCTTCTCGAGCTAATCTTGGCTTCCTTCTCATCAACTTGTGCTTGGCACTCTAAGTTGATTCTCTTCTCTTCTTCCAACTTCTTTCTGAGTTGTTCAATCCTGAACTCAGAGGCAGATATCTCTTCAAGTATATCTTTCTGTTCTGCCTGTTGGGTATTCTGATGAGACTTTGAGGGTGATTATGATGGGGCTTTCTGAGCATCGGAAGGAGTAGCCTTGTCTCCACTTCCTTTGCTAGCTTTCTGAATCCCGCCTTGTCCAGGTTGGGGATCATCATTCTGATCATCATCATCCTTTTTTCTTGTTTTCTTGACTTGGATGCTCAGAAGGGGGTTCTTGATAATCGCTCGCCCATCTCCTCTTCATCTTCGAAACCGTGTTGATTACATTTGGGAATGTAATCATCCTCCCATTAACTTCTTCTTGCTCGCTTGGATAAGTAGTGAGTTTGTCAAGGCAAGGTGATGGGTAACCATATGCTCGGTTTGAGCATCGCCAGACTTGAAATCGCTATAAGTCTTTGGCTACTTCATGAATGAAGTCTTCATGCATCAGTGACAAATGAGTAGGACTCATTGGGAACAATGCATGGATGTGATCCTCCATATTTAAGGCAATTGCTTCTTTTTCGACGCCGACATTCGCTACTTCGTAAAGGTCACCTTTCCGAGTTTCTCGCCACGTTCTCAAGCACTTGAGATGTTTCTTTAAAGTGTGCTTCGAAGGCCTCGAGTAAATCAACTGCACTAGACTTTGAGCTCAAAGAAAGAGTGGATCAAGTTAGTTTTGTTCAAACCACTTGTGTTAGTATCTGTGTGCAAAAGTAAGCTTTTTGAGCATACCTGTGTAGAAACACTAGGCTCATCTTCTTGGACTTCTGCTTGTTTGGTCTCAGAGACCTCAGATACTTTGGTGTGAGGAGAAGTCTGATCCTCAACATCCTTTCTTTTTGCTTGAACCTGAGAATTAGAATCAATTATGGTTTTAGAAACTTGTTTATCAGAGAAAGATAGAAATTTTCTTTCTGAAGCTTCACTTACTTCCAAGTGAGGAAGCTCAGTAACATGTTCCTCGGAAACCTTGGGGGTTTCTAGCACCTTTTCTGCAGATACTGCTTGTTCAGCAGTTTCAGTTTCCTTTGGAGGAGATGACACAACTGTTTCTCCATCCAATTGTTCTTCTGACTGAGCCTGTAAGAACAAACATAAAAGATTTAGTAGTGGGTTTTCCAGAGCATTCTTGAAGGAGATTATTTCTGATTACTTACCTTCTCAGCAGAAGGCTCAGTAAATACTTCTTCAGAGAGCTTTTCAGCCTCTGGAATCTCTTGGTTTTGGGGTGTTGGTTCCACCTCCACTACTTCCTCAGTTGGAGCCTAATAAGAGACATTAAGAAGATTAGAACACAAGATTTAAGAGCATTTTTAACTTAGTTATTTCTTGTTCAAATAATCGACTACCCGAGGGACAAGCTCTTCTTGTTGTTCGAGGTCGAGGAACCTCTTCTTGATTCAAGGGAGTGGACAAATTTTCTTCCCCCTGAAAGTGTGTCTCCATGTTGGCCTGTAACAAATGAAGCTTATGAGTAACAAGTTAACATTTTAATGTTGACAAGTTAGATACAAACTACTTTTGCTACCGAATAGGTCAGCCGATCATTTGTCTCTCGGACTTGTGGTGATTCCATGCCTTTCTGTGCTCATTGTTGGTCTCCTCCAAGTGTCATTCGAGTCTCCATCTCGCTTGATCCCTTTCTGAGAGTTGAGCTCTCTCAGAAGGTTGAGGAACCTGTTTAAGAACAGGGTTATCTTCAGCAACATTAAGTGCTGGCATTATGAATGTGGAAGCAATGGCGACATCTTCCATCATTCTATGTTCTTCCTCACCCAAGCATTCTTCTTCCTGCTGGGCAGAAGGGCTCCTTTGACCTCGAGGAGCTGAGCTAGATGCTCCTCCATGTGTTTCTATCTTGGACCTCTTGAGTGCCTCTTGGATTTGTTCATCCTCCTCAGAGTCACGGTCCAGATTGGGAACTGACACATCTATAATGTTGCGGTCATCCCTTGATAGTTCTGGAGCTATTTGTCACAGAATCTTTGGTGCTTTCTGGAACTGCCTTTCTGGGCGACCAACATCTTCTGAGACCTTGTCTCCAGAAGGTTGTGCCTCTATTTCTCTTTTTTGGGGCTTAGGTACTCTTTTGTGTTGAGTCCTTTTTCTCTTGGCAGTTTGAGGTTGAGTTGCAGTTAGCTCAGGAACCTCATCACCTTGCTGGGCAGTTTCTTCTTCTTCTGCCTTTCTGAGTGCTTTCTCAGCAGCAAGTCTCTCCTTTTCTTCAAAGGCGTGTCTGAAAAGGGAGTTGGTGAATGGACTTTCCTGCCTCTCTCTGAGGGTGATTCCCAATCTTTCCGTATCGTGTCAAATTCGAGACCAAATGCATATCGGTCTTTCGCTCGAAGGCCATTTATGATCTTAGGCTCAAATTCTTCAATATGCCCAAGGAATTTGTCAAGGCGCATTTCCCCAGCTTAAAGTGGGTTTCCTGCCCTTCATGCTTCTTGTTCAAAAGATGCATCATCATCCATCTCTCCATGCTTATCTGGTCTACTCCACCTTTGTTGCCATCAAAGAAACGGACCAGAATGAGAGCTAAAGTACTCCATTGTTTCTGGAGACGACTAGTTCTGATAGCTTTCAGAACAAAGTCTCCTGGGCATCCTTTTGCATTCTCTAATTGGATTGCTTCAAATAGCTCTTTAACACCTTGGATCAGGGAAGCATCTCTGATGTTGATGTCTTCAATTGTTCCTTGATTTTTCAATCGGAACATCTTGCAGAAGGTCTTGCAGTCTAGGACGATTTCTTGTCCTTGAACTTCAGTCTGCAAGTATTTCTCTTCTTCATCATTCACAATTTTTGTGAAGATTTTGGAGTTGTTATAGAACTCCAGCACATCTAGTGCGGATAGTCCACTAGGTGCAGCAGACAGAAACTTGAAGATATGGGAACTTTTCAGCATTCCCAATACCAATTTCCTATCTGGCCTTGAGGGAATGACTGCTGGTACATACTTCTTCACTAGAAAAGCTCCCCAATTCATTTTGTGACTTAGATTCCAGTTAGATGGGGGTAACTTTCCTGTATGCTTATTCAACACCTTGAGTTCTTTTCCTCCTTGCTTTTCAGCAGGAGCAGATGATACGGCCTTAGGGTTCTTGGTGGTCATCTTCTTAGGTGCCATCTCTTATATAGAGTCTTGAGTGAGTGTTTTTCAGATAGGTTTTGCAAGATTAATCGGGATTAGTCTATCTTTTCAGAAGACTAAACACAAGAGGTTGAGATTGCAGAAGAGGTTTTGCAGAAATCTTGAGATATTTTGGTATTTTGATGCAAGTGTGAAATTTCGGAATTGGTAAGAGTGTTTGTCTTTTACCCGATTCCTATATTTATATAGCAGACAAAATGTACATAGACAAAATGCGTGTCTTTATATCTGCATAGGCGTGGTATCACGTACTTTCTCCATTAAATGCGTAGTGGGCCATGTCTGCATTTCTCAACAGACATTACTTGCTTTGTTTTAATCTCAACCATTGAGATCAAACGTTTATTCATCAAGGGCTTATATTGAATATCTTCGTAATGATATCAATCAACAAATGGTATTGTGCCGACTTGATGGAATTTTTGACAAGTTACATTCATTATGTCACTTAGTAAAGAGTAAGAACACTCAATCGTTTGATTTTATCATTCTGAGTGTCAAGTCGTTATCTTATATTGTTTAAAATCACAAAAATGGCAAAAATACAAGACATTGGACATGTTTGACTTCCCAGAATTTATACTTTTCGGGCTTTGTGTGTCTTTTCTCTTTATGACTAAAATAGCTCTCAATTCAAGTGTCAAGCTTCATTGTGAATGTATTTGACCACTCTCGAAGTAAGTTCTAGTCTTATTTACTTATTGAGTGTGTACCAACTTTTGCCTTTCTGGATACCCGTTCCAGAAACATTTGCCTTTCTGAGTGTTGCTACTAAGAAACCTTTGCATCACTTCTTATCAACTTGGCTTTCTGAGAACCTGTTCTCAGAGGCCTACTTCTTTTTCTACCTCACTTACTCAGTCTTTAGAGATTCAGGACATTTTACAGTCCTTAGGCAACTCCATTAGCCCAAGATTATGTCTTAATGTCAAGAACCGGCTTTCTTGTAGGGGTTTGGTGAAGATATCTGCAAGTTGGTCTTCTGTGCCAATCTTGAGTATCTCTATATTGCCTTTCTCAACATGGTCTCCGATGAAGTGGTGTCTAACGTCAATGTGCTTTGTTCTAGCAAGGAACTTGGGGTTCTGTGTGATTGCAATAGCACTTGTGTTATCACGTAAAATGGGAGTTTTCTTCATCGAGTCCATAGTCTCGAGTTGTTGTTAAATCCACGTAATTTGTGTTGCACAACAACCAAAGCAATATATTCAAATTCCGTGGTAGAAGTTGCAATCGAGTTTTGCTTCTTGCAAAACCATGAGATAAGTCTAGTTCCTAAACCCAAGTTCCCGAGGTACTTTTCCTATCAAGCATTGATCCAAAGATAATCAAGATCGAGTAACCACCAAACTCAATCCGCTTTTAGGATACCACAAACCTACATCTACTGTACCTTTTACATACCTTAATATTTTCATAGTAATGTTGTAGTGTGATTGCATTGGATTTGTTTGAAATCTAGCACACAATCCAACTGCATATTGAATATCAGGTCTGCTTGCAGTAAGGTAAAGTAGTGAACCTATCAATTTCCTATACTTATGTTCTTCAACACTCTTGTCTGATTCAGTATAGGTCATCTTGGTTCCTATGCTCGTAGGTATCTTAGCCGCTCTTTCAGAAGGCTTAAGATTGAACTTTGTGAGCATGTCTTTTGCATACTTTGTCTGACTAATGAATATTCCATCATTGAGTTGCTTGACTTGCAATCCTAGGAAATAGTTCAATTCTCCCATCATGCTCATCTCAAACTTACATTTCATGAGATTTGCAAAGTCATCACAAAGTTGCTTGTCCTTAGATCCAAATATAATGTCATCAACATATACTTGAACTAAGAGTAGTTTCCCATCATGATTTAAAGTAAATAAAGTTTTATCAACTTCACCTTTCTTGAAACCACTTTTCAGAAGGTACTTGGCCAAAGTGTCATACCATGCTCTTGGAGCCTGTTTCAGCCCATATAGAGCTTTCTGTAGCTTATAGACCATTCTACTTTCTGAGGAAACTTCAAATCCAGGTGGTTGCTCAACATAGACTTCCTCAGCAAGTTCACCATTCAAGAATGCACTCTTGACATCCATCTGATAAACTTTAAAGTCTTTATGAGCTGCAAAGGCCAGAAAGAGTCTTATGGCATCCAATCTGGCAACTGGTGCATATGACTCATCAAAATCTAGACCTTCAGTCTGGGTGAATCCCTTGGCAACCAATCTTGCTTTGTTTCTGGTTATTTCACCAGATTCATTCATCTTATTTCTGAAAACCCACTTTGTTCCAATTACAGATATTCCTTCTACAAATGGAACTAGTTTCCAGACTTTGTTTCTCTCAAATTGATCCAATTCTTCTTGCATTGCAGAGATCCAGTCTTGGTCTCTTAATGCTTCTTCTATACTTTTAGGTTCAATGTTTGAGATAAAACATCCAAAGAGAGAATTAGCATTTTCAGCTATTTCTCTCCTAGTCCTAACACCTTGATTAATTGGTCCAATTACATCTTTTGTCGGATGATCCTTGATCCATTTCAACATGGGTTTAGGGCTAGTAGGGTCAATATCCAAGTGATCTGAATGTGAATCACTATGATTATGACTTGATACTTCTTCAGTATCTGAGACATTTTGCAGCTCAGAAGGGCGGTGAATGTCTGACACTTGCTCAGCGTGAGAGCTTTCTGGAATATGTCTTTCAGAGAGGTCATTTCCAGAGTTAGCTTTCTGATGAACATCTTCAGTTTCCAATTCTGGAATTCTCATAGGAAATTTCTATCATGTCTGAGAGTCATCTGGTTGTTACTAGGCATTTCATGCTTTTCTTCGTCAGAGTCATCCTCACTTTCCACAATGATGTTTTTCCTTTCTGAGGGTTCTTCTTCAGAATCCTTTATCATTAGTTCCTTGAACCTTTCTGAGAGTTCATCAGCAAGGGGTGTTTTCTTACTTCCTTCATAGAATACAACATGAACTGATTCTTCAATCTTCTTTGTTCTTTTGTTGTATACTCTGTAAGCTTTGTTATTCATAGAATAACCAAGAAACACACCTTCATCTGCCTTTGGTTGAAGTGTTCTTAGATACTCCTTTCCATTGTTAATAACAAAACATCTACAACCAAACACTTTCAGATGTTTGATATTAGGGGGTCTACCAACCAAGAGTTCATAAGGGGTCTTGTCATGGTGTTTGTTTATCAAACATATGTTCTGAGTGTAGTATGTCAGGTTTATGCCTTCAACCCAATAAACTTCACTTATTTCAAAGTCGCCTAGCATTGTCCTTGTCACGCTTTAAGAGATCTGTTTTCCTTTCGCAACACCATTTTGTTGTGGTGTTCTCAGAGGAAAGTTGGTGTCAGATACCTTTGTGGTACAAAACTCTTTTATGTAATCGTCGACAAACTCAAGACTACGGCCTGCTCGATCAGAGATACCTTGTCATTTTTCATGACTTCAAGCTTATTCAGAAAGTTTGGTATCTCCACCCTAGCATCAGATTTGTGCTGTAGAAAGACAACCCAAGTGAATCTTGAGAAGTCATCTACAACAACTGCATTCATACTTCTTTCCCCGCATAACTAGTTACGATGATTCAAAAAGATCCATGTGTAATAGTTGCAACGATCTAACACTAGAGTGTCCGGTTTTCGACTTGAAAGAGATCTTGGATTGTTTCCATCCGACAAAGTGCAGTATACCATCCTTTCGAAAGATGTTTTGGGAAGGCCAACCACTAACTCTTTCGCATGTTTGTTCGTAGTTTTGAAATTCAAGTGACTCATTCTTTGTGCCATAACCAAAGGTTTTCTCAGGACCCGATTGACTCACCATGAGACATTCTTCAGAGTCCATCCCTTACTTTTCCTAAGCCCTCTAAAACTTCCTTCAATTCCACATGAGACAGTTGTGGCAGAAGCCCAATCGACAACATAAAGACTACCTTTCCACCGAGCAACCAAGACTGTCTGCTTTGACTCATTGTCCATAAGTTTGCAATACTTTGCTTTGAATTTCACAGTGAAACCTTTGTCTGCAAACTGGCTCATGCTAAATAGATTATATTTCAAAATCTTTAACATATGCTACGTCAGTGATTGTTAATGATCCCAATTTGACGTTGCCAAATCCCATAGAGGGATTCAATTCTCCTCCAGCAAATCTAATGTCTGGTCCAGTGTTGCAAGCTTTGTAGTTGACCAGATTTGCTTTGTCTCCTGTCATGTGCTTTTCGAAACCACTATCAAATAGCCATTGAGCCTTTGTCCAGGAGGCGTTCTGCACAAAACAGGAAACATGAGTTAGGTTCTTGCCACAGAGATAGAACCACTTAGACTAAACATTCTTCCGGTAGGAATCCACATTTTAGTGAATTTCTTGGGAGTTTGTTTTTGTCTAACTTGATCAGAAGGAAATACAATAGAATCAGTAATTTTGATCTCAATCTTCCTTCTTGGGTTGTTTCTAGGTGTTCCCTTTGGTGCTTTCTGGACCCTGGGTTTCTGGAATTGCTTTTCAGCAAACTTAGCCTTTCTGTCCAGGTTCCTTCTAGCTCTGGCATTCAATTTTTCAGTGGCTTGAGATTTCTTCCACTTCTGTCTATTGCTACGTGTGCCATTGTTCTTGTCCTTCCTTATATTGTTGTAGAAGGACCTTTCCAATAGCACGATAGCCAATGCCATTTCGAACACCTTTGGCTTTCTGAATGCGCTCTTCAGAAGCCTTACTAGTTTCTGCACCATCTTTATTTTCATAAAATGGTACAGTAGAGAATTTGCCTATTCCAGCAATTCTTCCCTTCCTAGTAATGTAGCAATGTGGATGGTTGCATGTCTGAGGGTTGTGTTTCTTTTCAGAAACCTTATCCACATGTTTCTTGTGAACTTGTTGTTCTTTCAAAGGCTGGGTTGCAACTCCTTTTCCTTTGTCAACTACCCTAGCTTTCTGACCAATGCTATAGGTGGTTGAAGAACCATTCTGCTGACTTTTTACAAAGGTCAACCTTTCATCACTCTTCTTCAGAGGAGATGAATTACTTGATTGTTCATCAAGTCCAAGTCCACCTTACTCAGAGTGGTCTCTCAGATAGGATTGAACCTCAGTGAGAGTGTCACTAGCCTTTGCATAAGATTGGAAGGATAGCTCTTTCTTTCTGAGTTCTTCATTCTCAGAAAGCAGCTTCATCATTTTCTCATTAAGTTCATCCAAGGCTAGTTTATGAGAATTTTCATTCTCATATATCTGAGCTTTCAGAAAGGCTATCTCAGCGTTCTTGTTCTCAGATACTCTGGTTAGCTCAGAAACCTCTTTTTGCAAGAGTTTCTTTGCTTTCCTCTAGAATTCTGGTTTTGGATTGTGCTTCCAGAAATTCTTTTTCATAACGATCTAATTCACTCTTGACCAACTCCAGATCCTCAATTCCATCATCACTTTCATAGTACAGAAATTGTGAATTATTAGTTACCTCATCAGCCATAAGACACATTTCAATGTTGGAGATGTCTGGACCAAAGAATCTCAAAGAACTCCACACATTTCATTCTTCTTAAGGTCAAGTCGATTACATCGTGGGTGATTCCACACAATTGGTGATGGTAGATTTGAGTCATCCGAATCTCCATCTTCGTAATCTGCCTCAATGTCTAGAGCATCAAGTTGAATTTGAATCTTCTTCCTTTCTTCACCAAGAAGGCCTTTGATTTCTTTTGAAATTTTTTCTTCCTTCTTGTCAATTGCCTTGAGCTTGTTTAAAGCAGACAATCTCTCAAGTGACCAGTTTTGACAATAGAAGCAGATATCATTTCCTATCTCCTAGCTTTCAAGATTAACACCTTTCCGAATGGGGTGTTCAGAGAGTTGTTCATTCAGATGTTCTCAGATCGATGATAGTTCGGGGCTTTTCACTTTTCTTTAGCTTTTCTTCTCTCAATCTCTCGACTCACATTTCTTCGTGTGTCTTCGCAAGAGCATTTTCTTCAGATGCAACTCTGGTATCCTTCTTTTCAGAAGTACCTTGAGAAACTAGAGCAACACTTTGCAGCTTTTCAGTTGTTTGTTCTTTCTGAGTTGTCTCATAGTCTCATGAGCAAGATGAGAGAAGAGCTCATCGAGTAATATTTGGCATCCTTGGTTGAAAGAAAAGAACTTAGTGTGCTCCCAACAGGATTGAGACTTGACAATAGTCTTAATCTTTTCCGGTCCGAGTATCTGCTTTCACCAAGTGCAGCCATATCGCTCATAAGGGTAGTAAACCGAAATCAAGTTCTTCCAGAGTTTCGTGGGACCTTGTTTGAAGTTTTGGAACTTCAATTTAAGAACTTCAACTTGTTTTCCTTGGTTTTCTCGGCCCGCATGATTTCTTCAATCAGCTGTGCAATTTTCACTGCTTTAGCACCCTACGCTTTATCGTATGTGCTCAGGTGTCGATCTGATGATGATATTACGAGCTTGGCCATCCAATTGATTTCTCTTGGTATCTTCCGATGTCTAGAGCTCTCTGGGCTCAGAATAACTCTGATCGCGTGTCTCCCACTAGTCGACGATCTGCTTGTGAAGACCCATCGCTTTGATCTCTGTCTCTACCATTAGATGACTTGCTTGAGTTGTTGAATGAATATTGGGCCATTCTTTATAACGTTGATCATTTCGTCACTTATGGCTTCTAGGTGGAGCATCATGTTATTTTTCCATTTCTCGTAGTTTTCTGGTTTTAACGGTGCATCACTCAGAGGCATACCTGCACACTTAACACACAAATTATATAGTCCTCAGAAAGGGACAAAGTTCCTTCACCTATCAGGGGATCTAGGTTCAGTGCAGAAGGCTTGTGAACCTCCTGCTCTGATACCACTTGTTGGTCCAGATAACGGCAAAGTAAAAGACTAGAGGGGGGGGGTGAATAGTCTTTTAAAACTTTTGTCGATAAACAAAGTTTCTCATAAACGGGGGGGGGGGGGGGGGGGGTTGTGTGACTTAAATTCAGAGCGAGGAAGACTTTAAGATAGGTAAGTGCATAAACAATAAGTGTGTGTGTGTGTCCTTTGCTGAAATGTAAATACAGAAAGGTAAATGACACAGCAAGTATAGTGGTATCTGGAGGTGGCGTAATCCTCCAACTAATCCACTTCGGTCTTTCTGAGACCTAGAATACACTAAAACAGATAATTGAGTTCACCTTACAATAATCCTATTCTAAGATTCCTAAACGAATGGTTCCCAACCAAATGCTCCCCCTGAGTTATTCCCCAGCTCCTAGAGCTAAGTACTTCCTCTACTCAGATAACCTTGGAGTTATTCCCTGATAGTGTTGGTTATAAGGTTTGTCAGAGAGGCTTCTCGTATAACTTTTCAGTTATGTTTTCAGAGAGCCTAATAGAACAAGACTACTTAATACACTTGTTCGGTGGATGGCAGTCTGCTCTTTATTGACCCAACTAATTGATATCCGTTCTGGAGAATGAGCTTCAGAAAGGGTATCTGACAGTTCAACTCTTTCACGAATAACAATCTCTTGTTAAGGTTCAGGACAACTTAGAACTTCTAGTGATTCTTCAAGCAACAGAAAGCTTTCAGAAAGGGTAGTAGAGTGCTTGAGAGAATACTTTGCTTGATGATAAGTTTGCAAGATAGAGCGTTCTAAGGTATATTTCTCAGCATCTAAGTGTGTTATATTTATAGATGAATTTGAGAGTCGTTGGAATAATATCCGTTAGACATAATTCAAATTCAGTCCATACTTATCTTGAAATGAGTACTCAGAAGTCCTTTTCTCATTTCTCAGAGAGGACTGTGCATCAGCGACATTTCTGCCGGTGTAATTAATGCACTTGTACTATTTCATGTCATGTAGTCTTCAACGGATACATGAGCCTTTCTGATGGCTTGCATGCTCCATACTCATGATGTCATATGTCCAGAACCTTATTTCAAATGTAAGTAAATACACTTAAGTGAGGATTAAGGACATAGTCTTTCTGAGTTAGACTAAACCTTGATGTCTTCATAAATCTTGTGCAATCTTCAGTCTTCTAATCTTCAGATAAGCTCCATTGCTTAGGATTGATCTTCATGGTCTTCTGGAAATAAAAATTACACTCAGAGACCTATAATCCTAATACAAGATTTACTAGACTAATCATACTCAGTGATTTTCTCTTTTACAATGTTCAAGTGAACCAAGAGTACTTAATCACCTTTCTGGCTAAGATAAGAACATGTGATGAATAATCAAAATACTAATAGATATTCCTAACACTTGTGTTACTAAAGCAACACTGTGAGCTTTATCAGCAGCCACTTTTCCTCTCTGAGTAGTTTCATAGTTGACAGTAGCTAAGTGAGAGAAGAGTTCCACTGGAGTGATGTTTGGCATTCCTTGGTTGAAATAGAAGTACTGAGTATGTTCCCAGTTTTGATTCAAGCTTCTCACGATAGTCTTAACCTTTTCAGAGTTAGAGTATCTCTCACTTTCACCAAGTGCAGCCATTTCACTCATCACTGTTGTCAACCAGAAATCTAGTTCTTTAAGAGTTTCTGAAGGACCTTGTTTGAAGTTTTGGAATTTAAGCTTCAAAACTTAGAACTTATTTTCCTTGGTTTTCTCAGTGCCAGCACAGATTTCTTCAATCAATTGCCAGGCCACTTTCGTCATTTTTGAACCCCCACAGTTTACATTGTATGTGCTCTGGAGTAGAACGTATGATAATGTTACGAGCTTGACCATCCATCCTATTTCTCTTGGCATCTTCCGATGTCCAGAGCTCTCTGGGCTTTGGCTCATAAACAATTCGACCGGTAGATCTTCCACTGGTTGACGCGTCTGATTGTGAGGAACCACCACTATCTTTATCAGCGGGTTCTTTGTCAGTGGAATCCTTGTCTCGACCATTAGAAACCTTCATGACTTGCTTGAGTTGTTGAATGACTATGGGGCCATTCTTTATAACTTCGATCATTTCATCATTGATGGCTTCTAGGTGGAGCATCATGTTGTTCTTCCATTTCTCATAGTTCTCTGGCTTGAGAATGGGAGCGTCGCTTAAAGACATCCTGCAAAATCACACTAAACAAACAAATTAAGTGCAGGGGGTAAGCGGTTAGTGGGCACTAATCTAGGATCTAGGTTCAGTGCAGAAGGCTTGGGAACCTCCTGCTCTGATACCACTTGTTGGTCCAGATAACGACATAGTAAAAGACTAGAGGGATGGGGGGTGAATAGTCTTTTCAAACTTTTGACGATTAAACGATTTCTTAGATAGCTGTAAAGGTATCTGATACTTATATTCAAAGAGCGAAAGACTTTATGATAAGTGCACGTGCTCAGCAAGCTTATAAGTGTGTAAATACTCAGCAAGATTATAGTAAAGCAGAAAGTAAGTGCAGTAAGTAAATAACACAAAGTTTTATAGTGGTATCTCAAGGTGGCGTAATCCTTCAACTAATCTACTCGCCCTTTCGCAGGACTTGAATTCACTAAGATAAGATGTTGAGTTACCTTTACAAAATCTTATCTCTTGATCCCGTTTACACTAGGTTCCCAACCAAGTGTCCCCCCTGAGTTATTCCCCGGCTTTCACATCCAAGTACTTCCTACTCAGTAACCTTGGAGTTGTTTCTTAATTTCCCAAACCAAGTACTTTCTATACTACACGTCGTGTGTGGTGTTGGTTAATGTAATTTGTTAGGTGAGTAGTCTCTTAATAACTTTCACAGTTATGTAGGAATACTCTATAGAAACAAAATCACTTAACACACTTTGCAATGTGTGGTGATATGTTCTTTATTGACCCAAGTCTTGATGTTTGTTTGGGAGAATGAATCTCAGACACATGTCGCAACTATGTTTACTATATTCAACTCCTTCACAATATACAATTCTTGTTAAGGATCAGGACACTTAGAAGTTTCGTGCCACTTAGATATCAAGAGCTTTAGTCGCAACCGTAAGCTAGAGAGTAAGTAGACAGAAGGCTTGTATGCTTGAGAGTATGATAAGTTCAATGTATTTTAAGGTGTGTCTTTCAAGCATTCTAAGTGGTGATATTTATAGCTGAAAATCAAGTTGAATTACTATCCGTTAGGCTTGTTGAAATTCAAACTATTGATATCTGACGTTGGTACGGTAGTGAGCTTTGTCTCTTTCCAGAGGCTTTCTGCTTTTGCTCAGAAAACTCTGTCGGCGCAATAAATGCACTGTACCAACTTTTGTCCTGTAGTGCCAACGGAAGTATGCACGCATTCTGAGGCATTGCATGTCCTTTTTCAGAGACCTTGACTACTCCAGATACTTAGTAAAACATAGTTTCCCAGAAACATAGTTTTACTTAAGGTATCTGAGTGTGGGTTTCTGAGGGCACTTTTCCTTAATCTTCAGCAATTTTGTGCAGTCTTCAAATCTTCAATTCGTTGAACTCTTCAGCTGGATGCCTCCTTCTTGGTCTTCTTCAAAGATATAAAAATTATATTCAGAGACCTAACATCCTATACAGGATTTGCTAGACTAACATACTCAGTAAATTTCCTCTTTTACAATGTTCAAATGAACTAAGAGTACTAGTTACCTTTCTAAGCTAAGATGAGTCATTATGGTTTACTGATCAAAATCTAAACAGATATTCCTAACAAGTATAATGTTCTCAACTATTTGAGTAAAAATGTTCTTAGGTATATATGAGTGATGATATAGGGTATAATGTTCTTAAGTATTTATAAAATATTCTTTACAATTTGGGTAATGATGTGCTCAAATTATTACTTAGAAAACAAGTAGTAGCAGTTGTCAGAGATGCATAATGCTAACAACAGGATCGTTCGCTAAGGAACCAATTAAGCTACCACAACGGTTTGAAAGCAAACAGTTACTTGTGAAAACAGATTGATTTGTAAGATGGTTGTTTCTAAAAAAAACTAGAATAAGATAAAGCAAATAAAGGTTTTTAACAATGAGAGAAGATGAACACAGTAGTAATGATCATGTAATGCTAATTCGTTCTAGGGCAATCATTCATATTTGTCACACAGTCGGCGTACATAAATCAACCAATCCAATTCAACCAATCGTTATTTGAATATTCCAAACTAGAGTAATCGTGGGTTGTCAATCCACGATCCTTAACCGAAAATGATTTTGAAAGTCTTGAACTAGCTTATTGGATTGAAGGTTTTACGAAGATTTTGAACTAGACGAACCTATATGAATGAATCCAAAACCCTAGAAACAAATATACAATACTATCACATAACTACCGTGTTCGGAGTGGTTTAGCTACTCATAATTGATGATTGCATGCAAAGATTCATGGTAATAATCATGTGAAACATAGATGCAAAGAATTGTAAAGAACAAGGCAATTGAGAAATCAATACTAATAATCTTGATGAATCAAATCAATGAATAACCAAGCTCCAAAGATGTCTCTATGTCAATGTATGTCTCTAGGAGCTTTTCTCAAAACTAGGTTAAAAGAAGTATCAAAGAATAGGAATCAAAAATCTAATCTAATAAGGAAATTAAAATTAGTTTTATGTCTGCCACAAGTAGCCTTCTTAATCGTGACAGATATCCTTCTCAGAAATCTGGCCATGTAGCATCTTTCTTCAAAATAGGGGAGCCATTCAGAAATCTCCACAAGGGCTAATTCCTTCACAATGCGTAGTCTTCTTTAATCTCAACAAATGCTCATCAGAAAATCTGCCACAAGGACTGATTTCTCACCGGTGAGCCATGTCGAAGATTCAATGCTGCTCAGAAAATCTCGCCGCGGGAAGCTATGCTAAACGACCTGTTCTCATATGGCTCAAAAGGCATAGATTCCTACAAAACACCAAAGCGTAAAAACGAACTAAAAAGACAACAAAAACTAATGACAAAGACTCACAAAGACCGCTAAAAAAGAGGAAATGAGACGTTAGAATATTGTCTCATCAAAATCCCCAAACAGAACCTTTGCTCGTCCTCAAGCAAACACACAACAAAATGAAAACAACTAGACTCTAGGCGACACACAAGAACACATAAACGAGTCAGACTTCCAAGTGACCGAACTCTACCATTGTAAGAGTTAAGGTCACAAGATGCAAAAAGTTTGCACTCAACCAACCTTGACAGAAATAGTGCACAAAAATTCATGTAAAAGAGTTTCTCAAGTAAATAGCACTCAAGTCTGACTCTCCAATCCCTCACAAGGAAATCCTACACAACTCTCTCTCACACTCTGGAAGTGTCCAGTAGGTTAATCACTCAAGGAACAATAAGAGAAAAGGAAGGTGACTTTCGTCACAAAGGTGCCTCAAATACCTCATGCAATGTACTCAATCAGTTAAGTCAGAAGGGACTTTACACAGCTCTATAAATAAATAGCAAACGACATGTAAGGGCAAAGATTCTCTCTCTCTTTTTCTCTTTTTTCACTTTTTTCGCATACTCCTTTTTTGCAGTCTTATAACTGACCCATATGCTTATTTTGTCTCAATTTTTTGGTAGTGTCTGTTTTACCGAAAGTCCGCACTTTTGTGCGTGCTGGTTTGGTATACACGCCATCAACCCTCACGGACATATGGCTTTTTAGGACCACGCCGGTGTGTGGGTATTATCTGAAACATGCCCAACACGACTAATGGTGACATAAATGCCATAGATACACTACGAGACTTAATTTTTTTTCAATATTTTCTTGAGAACAAAGCCACAAACAGTCAAACAATTACAGCACACATAAACTTCTTCCCCAAACCTGTTCTTTGAATAGTCTAGTACAAGCAAGTAAGAATGAAAATCATGTCGTTCGTCATACTTAACTTACACAAAGTACACATGAGAATGATGAGGCGCAAACAAGGGAGTTTGCACTTCCCGAGGTAAATCACACAGGTGCCGGTACAATAGTTTTTCATTGGCTTAAAGTTTCTCACCGGCTTTTTGGACTAAAGAGTTAAACAGACTTGCTATTTACATGAGAAACAAACTTATGGGCTTTTAAATCCACTATACCACCTCAGTTAAGTATCATGCAAAACAAAAGCAAATTTAAAAATCACAATAGAAGCTTTCATAACTTGGAAGAACGACTCACGAAAGACTCTAGAGGGTAAAAGAAAAAATGACCGGAAAGAAAAGTGACCAAAACATACATAAAGTAAAGGACGAAAGACTCTAGAGACTCAGGTAATAGAGAAAATGTAGACAAGATACTAGAGAGCACATTTCCCCCTCCCCAAACCTAAACTCAAGCATGTCCTCAAGCGTAGAGTGAAAAAGAAAAGAAAATGGGATCAATAAAGGCTCACTGTAGGTGTACCTTTGCAGTCATGTGCAAGACTCTTCCGTGTTGGCTAACGAGTACTCTGGAAGTTCTTGGTTCTTCCGGTTGGTGAAGCTCTTTTTCTTCCTTGTTGATAAGTATGTATATATAGGGGTTCAGTGTGCGGCCCTATATAGTTCCTGGTGTCAACCCGCAGGGGTAGGTATGGTGTAGTGGTGGCTTGCAATTCACGTTGCTTGCCATGTACTTCTATAGTGCAGGTACGAGCATGGAGGTTGACAATCATGCGAGTGGTTTTGATGAACTACGCCAAGCAAAGAACATATCCTTCTCCATCTCCTTTCCTTTAACCCGTGTCGACTCCACAACCACGAAATCAGTCATAAAAGTGTCCCCATCTAGTGTAACTGGAACATCCTCAATCACACCCATGCACCTACTTCTCGTTCCATTGGCCATCGTGACGAAGCATTTCCTGGGTTCCAAACCCTCCAAATCCAGCTCCTCATAGGTCGCAAAGGTCATCAAATTAACCGTCGCTCCTGTACCTACGATGCCAGTTACCTCGGAAGAATTTCCTATCCCAACTACCAAATCAAAGCTATCGGCATCACTGATGCTCTTGTCTGCTGCTGGGATCACCCTAGCGGTGGGGCTTACCTCAAGGACGGCCAGTTTTGCACTCGCCTCCTCTACTGGAGTCGCAATACTGGGTGTGGCTACCTCCTTTTCACATACCCCGACTCTCACTTCTGCCGGCTTCTCAAGTGCCGGTGTAGGTACTACCTCAACTACCTCCGGTGTCTTAACCTGGGCCACCATGTTCTCGGGCTGGCAAGTGCAGGTAGCAAGAACAGACTTAACCTTTACTGGCTCATCGACCAGGGTTTCGCGGTCAGCCAGAATTTACCCTTTCTCTTTCGAAATCGACCAACTAGATCGCCTAAAGTCTTCTAATCGCTTATGTGCCTGCTCAATGTCACAATCACCCACGATCATTCCTGCCGATTTTCATGTGCTTCGCCTGTAACCTCGAACGCTTCCATGTGGTCCCCGATTGCTCGATCAGACTTCGCACTTTTGTAATCAACTCGAATCGGCCGAAGCTAGAACTGCTGGTTGCCTGGCACATTCTCATAGAAGTTGTTGCCGCCTTGGTTACCCTGCCAGTTACCCTGCTGTCTAGTCTGCCCGCTTAGTGTGTCCCACTCAGTAGTACATGCCCCTGGAGTCCCTTCAGCTACTTGGTATCCCACTCTCTTAGATTTATTTCTCGCACCCTTGAGCTAAGACACCGTTGCCAATCTCTCAAAAACACCATTTAATTCATCAGAAGATGCTTCCAGGAGTGAATTTTTACACGTCATATCAACCATGTAATCGACATTCCCAATTCGCACCCTCATAAAATCTGATGCATGAGTCATCTCATCGATCCTTTAGTGCGGGTATCGATAGCAATCAGAAGAAGCGTCATGAGCTTCATAGAAGGTCTCATCGCACATCTACTGAAACTGCATTATCTGAGTACGAAGGCACTGCGTTCTCTCTGGAGGGTAAAATTTATTAACGAAGGCTTTGTAGAGAGAATCCCAAGTAGGTAGAGAACCCCCAGGCTGGTTTAACAGCCAGTTCCTAGCTTTATCCTGCAGGCACATCGGAAAAACCTTCTTCCTTACCTCTCCATCTGAAATTGTTACTCCTCCGGCTGTCAACGAAATACCTGCAATCAGTACTTCAAATTCTTTGAGGAACCTTATCACATCCTCATTTGCCATTCCGTAGAACTTGGGGAGATTATGGAAGTGGTAGGCTTTGAGTTCTAAATTTCTTGCCTCATTAGATAGCACGATTGCAGCTTTCCCGGTCTCAACCTCACCGGGCTGCATGTAGGCTCCATAGGTTAACTGAGCCATTGAAATATCCTTTCTGATCAACCTGTCGTTAGAGCTACCCAACACGAAAACCTCGAAATATCCTTAGTTTCTGTTAGTGCACTAACTTTAGGTAAGTTGGAAAACAAGTAAAAATTCGCAATCAACCGCTATAATAGCAATTGATTCCCCGGCAGCGGCGCCAAATTTGATGTGCTCAAATTATTACTTAGAAAACAAGTAGTAAGCAGATGTTGTAGACAGGCAATGCTAACCACAGGATCGTTCGCTAAGGAACCAATTAAGCTACCACAACGGTTTGAAAGCAAACAGTTACTTGTGAAAATAGATTGATTTGTAAGATGGTTGTTTCTAAAAAAAACTAGAATAAGATAAAGCAAATAAAGGTTTTTAACAATGAGAGAAGATGAACACAGTAGTAATGATCAAGTAATGCTAATTCGTTCTAGGGCAATCATTCATATTTGTCACACGGTCGGCGTACATAAATCAATCAATCCAATTCAACCAATCGTTATTTGAATATTTCAAACTAGAGTAATCATGGTTTGTCAATCCACGATCCTTAACCGAAAATGATTTTGAAAGTCTTGAACTAGCTTATTGGATTGAAGGTTTTACGAAGATTTTGAACTAGACGAACCTATATGAATGAATCCAAAACCCTAGAAACGAATATACAATACTATATGTTGGTCCAGAAAACGGCAAAGTAAAAGACTGGGGGGGTGAATAGTCTTTTAAAACTTTTGTCGATAAATACAGTTTCTCATAAACCTGGGGGTTTCTGATACTTAAATTCAGAGCGCGGAAGACTTTAAGATAGATAAGTGTAGAAACAATAAGTATGTGTGTGTGCTTTGCAGAAATGTAAATACAGAAAGGTAAATGACACATCAAGTATAGTGGTATCTGGAGGTGGCGTAATCCTCCAACTAATCCACTTCGGTCTTTCTGAGACCTAGAATTCACTAGAACAGATAATTGAGTTCACCTTACAATAATCCTATTCTAAGATTCCTAAACAAATGGTTCCCAACCAAATGTTCTCCCTGAGTTATTCCCCAGCTCCTAGAGCTAAGTACTTCCTCTACTCAGATAAACTTGGAGTTATTCCCTGATTTCCCAAATCAAGTACTTCCTCTACTCCACGCCTTGTTGGTGTTTATTATAAGGTTTTGTCAGAGAGGCTTCTCGTATAACTTTTCAGTTATGTTTTCAGAGAGCTTGGTAGAACACGACTACTTAATACACTTGTTCAGTGGATGGCAGTATGCTCTTTTCTGACCCAAGTAATTGATGTCCGTTCTGGAGAATGAGCTTCAGAAAGGATATCTGACAGTTCAACTCTTTCACGAATAACAATCTCTTGTTAAGGTTCAGGACAACTTAGAACTACTAGTGATTCTTCAAGCAACAGAAGGCTTTCAGAAAGGGTAGTAGAGTGCTTGAGAGAATACTTTGCTTAATGGTAAGTTTGCAAGATAGAGCGTTCTAAAGTGTTGTAAGTTGTAATTCTCAGCATCTAAGTTTGTGATATATATATAGATAAATTTGAGAGGCATTTGAATTATATCCGTTGTGCTCTCTATCAAATTATATCCGTTTATATCTTGAACTATGTACTCAGAAGTCACTATCTCATTTTTCAGAGAGGACTTGCTTTTTACAGCATTTCTGTCGATGCATTTAATGCATAGTACTGTTCATTGTCCTTTAGTCTCAACGGATAAATGAGCCTTTCTGATGGCTTGCATGCTCCTTACTCATAATGTCATATGTCGAGAACTTGTTTTAAATGTAAGTAAATACACTTAAGTGAGGATTAAGGACATAGTCTTTCTGAGTTTGACTTAAACCTTGATGTCTTCATAAATCTTGTACAATCTTCAGTCTTCTAATCTTCAGATAAGCTCCATTGCTAGGATTGATCTTCATGGTCTTCTTGAAATAAAAATTACACTCAAAGACCTATAATCCTAATACAAGATTTACTAGACTAATCATACTCAGTGATTTCCTCTTTTACAATGTTCAAGTGAACCAAGAGTACTTAATCACCTTTCTGGCTAAGATAAGAACATGTGATGAATGATCAAAAAACTAACAGATATTCCTAACAAATTTCCCCCTTTTTGATCAGTCATCCATGACTATATTTTAAGTCCTATTACAACTTTGTAATCCTGGAAGAGAAAATAATCCGCCACTTAATCATTTCAAATAATATTCAATTTTAGTTGAATTAAGTGCAGAAAGTAAAAATCAACCAAATCACAAGAAGTGATCTTTGCGGATAAGTTGTCATCTATTATTATGTTTCTGAGAGTATGATCTTCAGAAAGGTACAGTTTACAGAAAGAGATGCAACTTTTACAGATAGAGAAAATCAGAAACAATCAGCAAGATTACAAAAAGTAACAAAACATACTAAGTAAATTAGAATAAAGGAGGATCCAAGCTCCAAGAGAGTATTCTAATGTTACTAGTCTTCAAGTCTTCAGAAATGTAACTTGGGTTCAAATACCTCAAGTTCTTCAGCATCCTTTCTGGATCAGTTGGCACGAGCATCCACTTTTCTGCATTCTTGGACATAGTCATAAAGAGTCCTTCTGACAGAGAGCTCTGTCTTTCTGGATAAATCACATATTTCTTGGTAACTCTTGCCAAGCTTATGATTTTTCCGCAGAAAGTGTTTGACCCAGAAGTACTTTCCCCAGACCCAGGCATGGTCTACTTGCAGCTGAGATAGGTTGAAATACTTGTATATTTCTTCCAGATAGTGTAAATCATCTAGGTATTCATCTAATGTCATGTAGAATGACTCATAGGTTGAAACACCTAGTTTGTTTTCTTGCTGTAGCTACCATCCAGTTTTCGTACCTTGTGTACATCATCAGGCTTTGGGTAAGGACAGACAAAGGAGAGGTCCATCTTTCTGGCATCGTTCCTCTTTTCTACTTCAAAGTTTAGCCAGGCATGAAGGTGCTCAGATTTTAGCAGTTCTGGCTTACCTTCTCTCCATTTCAGTATTTGGTTGAGGATGGGAGTTGGAAACTTATCATTGACAAGTAGATGTTGTAGTTCCAGAATCCAATACTCTCTCTTGTTCAGAATGCACCTATATGAAGACTCTTCATTACTAGTCTTCACATATTCAATGTGGGCATCAGTTGGCCTTTCTTGAAGAATTTCTCTGTTTATTCTGCCAAACCGAATCCTTCGCTTTTTCATTGGGTGGCCTTCTGTCAGGAGATCCTCTAATCCTTTCTTCCTGCCTTGGGGCTGTGCTGGTGGAAGTTCCTTGTATTGACTTGGTATTTCCAGAAGGAGTTCTACCTGCCAAAGGCATTGCTGCCAGAGGGGGTTGTGAGGTGCTTGCTTGCCTTCTTCTCTTGTGAAGTGGATGTTCATCTGTATCAGATTCATCCTCATCATCATTGAAGTTCAACAATGGAGGTTTGCAGCTTTCTTGGCCTCTCACTTCTCCTTCTTCTTGGTCTTCTCCTTTTTCAGGATTATTCTGGTTGTTCCCTTCTGAGATCCTAAGGGACTTGGTTCCCCTAGTGACCATACTTCTCAGCCTTCTGGCTGGTCGTTCTGGAACAACTTCTTCAGCAGGGGCGTCTCCAGTGTTCTTGATGACTAGTTGACTTGAGGAGGGAGGCATTGATTGTTTTCTCTTTCTTCCTCTGCCTTTCTGAGGCATCTCTTCTTCCCCCTTAGTCATGAATGACTGACTCATAATAGTATAAGCTTCAGAGAGTGAGTCAAAGTTTTTCTGGAGATTGTTGTGCACCCTGACCAATTCTTGGATTTCTTTCTTCAGCTCGGTGTTCTACCTAACCAGTTCCTGCTCCTTTCTGTTGAGTTCTTCAAGTGGCCTAAGAATAGCATTGGCTTGCAGAACAGCATGGCTGGCTTCATTCAATGCTGCATTAGCATTGTTACAATCCTCATCCCTGACCAACCCTAGGTCTTTCTGAGAGAGAGCTATGTTGGTTGCTCTGTTGAGTAACGCAGCAGCCAATGGCTTCATCTCTTCTGGAACGGATTTTAGCACTTTTGTGTCTTGGGCAACTAGTGTCTTTCTGAGTTCCAAAAAGATACTGTTCCTGGCACGGTGCTCTTCACTTCTTTGAACTACTTGGTGCAGAAATATATGAGCAGCAAGTAGGGCTCTCTTGTGCTGAGTGACAAGTCTCTCATCTTCTGCTTCAGTAATCAAGTTGTGGTTGTCTTCAGCATCACTCTCATTATCCTTTTCTTGGATTGTTTGCAGATTGACAATCTTTTTCTGTTTTCCATCAAGTGTGCTGGCCTTCTGAGAAGATGTAGAAAGTCTTTCTGATGCAGTCTCAGCATCATGCTCTTCATCATTATTGTCATCCATGGCATCGATTTCAGCAGTTGTGACAACAATGGCATCCTTCAGATTTCTTTGCTCATCTAGGAGTGCCAATTCCTTGGCATTAGCTTCTTTGAGCTTTTGGATTTTGGCTTCCTTCTCATCAACAAGAGCTTGGCACTCTAAGTTGATTCTCTTCTCTTCTTCCAACACTTTTCTGAGTTGTTCAATTCTAAACTCAGCGGCTGAAATTTCTTCTATGGCATCATTGTGCTCAGCCTGTTGGGTATCTTGATGAGACTTGGGAGGTGATGATGATGGGGCTTTCTGAGCATTGGAAGGAGTACTCTTTTCTCCACTTCCTTTGCTAGCTTTCTGAATCCCGCCTTTTCCAGGTTGGGGATCATCATTCTGATCATTATCATCATCATCATCCTTTTTCTTGTTTTCTTGACTTGGATGCTCAGAAGGGGGTTCTTGGTAATCGTTTTCGTCCATTTCCTCTTCATCCTTCGAAACTGTTGATTACATTTGGGAATGTAATCATCCTCCCATTTACTTCTTCTTGTTCAGCTGGGTAAGTAGTGAGCTTGCTGGGCAATGCAAGATGGGTCACCATCTGCTCTTGGGTTTGAGCATCCGCAGATTTGAAATCTGCTAGAAGTTTTTGTGCTACTTCATGAATGAAGTCTTCATGCATCAGAGTGGCAAATGAGTAAGACTCATTGGGGAATAAAGGCATGGATGTAGTCTTCCATTTAGGGCAATTGCTCTTTTCCGACGCCGACATTATGCTATATCAGAAAGGTCAACCTTTCTGAGTTTCTGCCATTGTCTGAAGCACTTTAGATGTTTCTTGAGAGTGTGCTTCTGGAAAGCCTTGAGTAAATCAACGGGCACAAAACTTTGAGCCTGAAAGAAAGGGATCAAGTTAGTTTTGTTCAAACCACTTGTGTTGGTATCAATGTGCAGAAGTAAGCTTTCTGAGCATACCTGTGTCGGAACACTAGGCTCATTTGCTTAGGCTTTTGCTTGCTTGGGCACAGAGGCCTCAGATACCTTGTTGTGAGGAGAAGTCTGATCCTCATCAACCTTTCTTTCTGCTTGAACCTGAGAAACGCAATCAAATATGTTTAGAAATTGTTATCAGAAAAGATAAATAGAGAGATGCTTTCCAAGTGAGGAAGCTCAACAGATCTTTCTCGTAAACCTTGGGGTTTCGCACCTTTTTCGCAGACATCGCTTGTTCAGCAGTTTCAGTTTCTATTGGAGGAGTTAACAAGAATTTTTCTCCATCCAATTGTTCTTCTGACTGAGCCTGTAAGAACAAACATAAAAGATTTAGTAGTGGGATTTCCAGAGCATTCTTTGAAGAAGATTATTACTGATTACTTACCTTCACAGCAGAAGGCTCAGTAAATGCTTCTTCAGAAAGCTTTTCAGCTTCTGGAATCTCTTGGTTTTGGGGTGTTGGTTCCACCACCACTACTTCCTCAGTTAGAGCCTAAAAGGAGACAAAAAGAATTTAGAACACAAGATATGAATATTTCAAGCAAGCTATTTCTTATTCAGAGATAACTTAACTACCTGTAGAACAGGCTCTTCTTGTTGTTCTGAGGTTGGAGGAACTTCTTCTTCATTCAGAGGGGTGGACAAATTAACTTCCCCCTGAAATTGTGTTTCCAAGTTGGCCTATAACAAATGAAGCTTATGAGTAACAAGTTAACATTTTAATGTTGACAAGTTAGATATAAACTACTTTTACTACCTGAATAGAGTCAGGCTGATCATTGATCTCTTGAACTTGTGGTGATTCCACAGTCTCTCTGTGCTCATTGTTGTTCTCCTATGTAGTATCATTCTGAGTCTCCATCTCAGTTTGATCCCTTTCTGAGAGTTGAGCTCTCTCAGAAGGTTGAGGAACCTATTCAAGAACAGGGTTTTCTTCAACAATATTAAGTGCTGGTGTTGTGAATGTGGAAGCAATGTCAGTATCTTCCATCATTCTATATATATTCCTCACCCAGGCCTTCTTCTTCCTACTGGGCAGAGGGGCTCTTATATTTTTGAAGAGCTGAGTTTGATGCTCCTCCATGGGTCTCATACTTGTATCTTTTGAGCACTGTTGCAATTACTTCATCATCCTCAGAATCATTGTTCTGTGTTGGTGCGGACCCATCTATGATATTTCTATCATCTCCGAGAGTTCTGAGCACTGCTTTGTGATTCTTGGGGCTTTCGAATCGCTTTTCTGGCGAACAACATCTTCTCGAGACCTTGTCTCTGTAAGGTTGTGCCTCAGTATGTTTAGGGACTTGGAGGTTCTTTCGCCTTGAGTCCTTTTTCTCTTGGTAGCTGGAGGTTTAGCTTGAGCTTGCTCAGAGACCTCCTCACCTTGTGCAGCTTTTCGCTTTTCCGAGTAATGCTCAAGAATTTTCTCCTTTTCTTCAAAGGCGTGTCTGAAAAGGGAGTTGGTACTGGGATTTCTTGTTTTTCTCTAAGAGTAATTCCCATTGTTTCCAGAATGTGACATATCCTGAGACCAAATTGCATATTGGCCTTTGGCTCAGCAAGGCCATTGATGATCTTGGGCTCAAATTTCTCAATATGTCCAAGGAATTTGTCAAGGCATTTCCCCAATTGAAGTGGGTTTCCTGCCCTTCATGCTTCTTGTTCAGAAGATGCATCATCATCCATCTCTCCATACTTATCTGGTCCACTCCACCTTTGTTGCCATCAAAGCAACGGACCAGGATGAGAGCTAAAGTACTCCAGTGTTTCTGGAGATGACTAGTTCTGATGGCTTTCAGAACAAAGTCTCCTGGACAACCTTTTGCATTTTCCAACTGGATTGCCTCAAATAGCTCTTTGACGCCTTGAATCATAGAAGCGTCCTTGATGTTGATATCTTCAATTGTTCCTCGATTTTTCAATCGGAATATTTTGCGTAAAGCCTTGCGCCTAGAATAATTTCTTGTCCTTGGACTTCACGCATGTATTTCTCTTCATCATTCACAACCTTTGTGAAGATTTTGGAGTTGTTGTAGAACTCAAAGACATCCATGTGGATAGTCCACTGGGTGCAGAGAAGCTCAGAGATATGGGAATTTTTCAAAGATCCCCAATATCGCTTTCCTTTCGTCGTGAAGGTATAATCGCTGTACATATTTCTTCACTAGAAAAGCTCCCAATTCATTTTGTGGTTAGGGTTCCATCGATGGGGTGAATTCTTCCGTATGCTTATTCAACACCTTGTTCCTTTCCTCCTTGCTTTCAAAGGAGTAGATGATGTGGCCTTAGGGTTCTTAGTGGTCATCTTCGGGTGCCATCTTTATATAAAGTTTTGAGTGAGTAGTTTTGTGATGGATTTTACACAAGTAATCGAGATTAGTCTATCTTTTAGAAGACTAAGCACAAAAAGTTGTGTTTGCAGGGGTTTTGCAGAAATCTTGAGAGATTTTGCTATTTTGATGCAAGTTTGAAAGTTCGGAATTGGTAAGAGTGTTTGTCTTTTACCCAATTCCTATATATATATATAGCAGACAAAATGTACAAAGATACAACATACATACAGCTGAATATGAATGCGTGTCTTTATATCTCGCATAAAGCAGCGTGCTTTGTACTTCATTAAATGCGAGGGGCCATGTCCGCATTTCAATGCATATTACTTGCTTTATTTTAATCTCAACCATTGAGATCTAACATTTATTCATCAAGGGCTTATATTGAATATCTTGTAATCAACAAATGGTATTGTGCCAACTTGATGGATTTTTAATATGCTACATTCATTGTGTCACTGAGTAAAGAGTGAGAACACTTTGATCATTTGAGCTTATCATTCTGAGTGTCAAGTCCTTATCTATATATTGTTTATCATGAAAATGGTAAAAATACAAGACGTTGGACAAGTTTGACTTTCAAAACTTATACCTTTCGGGCTTAGTGTGTCTTTTCTCTTTATGACTAAATAGCTTTCTGAATTCAAGTGTCAGAAGCCTCAGTTGTTTGAATGTATTTGACCCACTTTCTGTAAGTAAGTTCTAGTCTTATTTTCTTACTGAATGTGTACCAACCTTGCTTTTCTCGGATAATTGCTCAGAAATGTTTTGCTTTCCGAGTGTTGCTACCGTAAATCTTTGCATCACTTCTTATCAACTTGGCTTTCTGAGAACATGTTCTCAGAGGCCTACTTCTTTTCTATCTCACTTACTCTGACTTTAGAGATTCAGGACATTTTTCAGTCCTTAGGCAACTCCATTAATCCAAGATTATATCTTAAGGTCAAGAATCGGCTTTCTTGTAGGGGCTTGGTGAAGATATCTGCAAGTTGGTCTTCTGTACCAATCTTGAGTATCTCTATATTGCCTTTCTCAACATGGTCTCTGATGAAGTGGTGTCTAACATCAATGTGCTTTGTTCTGGCATGGAACTTGGGGTTCTGTGTGATTGCAATAGCACTTGTGTTATCACAGAAAATGGGAGTTTTCTTCATCGAGTCCATAGTCTCGAGTTGTTGTTGAATCCACGTAATTTGTGTTGCGTAACAACCAAAAAGAATATATTCAGCCTCTGTGATAGAAGTTGCAATTGAGTTTTGCTTCTTACTAAACCATGAGATAAGTCTAGTTCCTAGAAACTGACAAGTTCCAGAGGTACTTTTCCTATCAAGCATTGATCCAGCATAATCAGCATCTGAGTAACCAGCCAAACTCAATCCACTTTCTTTTGGATACCACAAACCTACATTTATTGTACCTTTCACATACCTTAATATTTTCATAGCAATGTTGTAGTGTGATTGCATTGGATTTGTTTGAAACCTAGCACACACTCCAACTGCATATTGAATATCGTGTCCGCTAAAGAAGGTAAAGTAGTGAACCTATCAACTTCCTATACTTGTGTTCATCAACACTCTTATCTGATTCAGTATAGGTCATCTTGGTTCCTATGCTCATAGGTATCTTAGCATTCTTTTCAGAAGGCTTAAGATTGAATTTTGTGAGCATGTCGTTTGCATACTTTGTCTGACTAATGAATATTCCATCATCGAGTTGCTTGACTTGCAATCCTAGGAAATAGTTCAATTCTCCCATCATGCTCATCTCAAACTTACTTTTCATGAGATTTGCAAAGTCATCACAAAGTTGCTTGTCCTTAGATCCAAATATAATGTCATCAATATATACTTGAACTAAGAGTAGTTTCCCATCATGATTTAAAGTAAATAAAGTTTTATCAACTTCACCTTTCTTGAAACCACTTTCCAGAAGGTATTTGGCCAAAGTGTCATACCACGCTCTTGGAGCCTGTTTCAGTCCATATAGAGCTTTCTGTAGCTTGTAGACCATTCTACTTTCTGAGGAAACTTCAAAGCCAGGTGGTTGCTCAACATAAACTTCCTCAGCAAGTTCACCATTCAAGAATGCACTTTTGACATCCATCTGATAAACTTTAAAGTCTTTATGAGCTGCTAAGGCCAGAAAGAGTCTTATGGCATCCGATCTGGCAACTGGTGCATACGACTCATCAAAATCTAAACCTTCAGTCTGGGTGAATCCCTTGGCAACCAACCTTGCCTTGTTTCTGGTTATTTCACCAGATTCATTCATCTTATTTCTGAAAACCCACTTAGTTCCAATCACAGATATTCCTTCTACAAATGGAAATAGTTTCCAGACTTTGTTTCTCTCAAATTGATCCAACTCTTCTTGCATTGCAGAGATCCAGTCTTGGTCTCCTAATGCTTCTTCTATAGTTTTAGGTTCAATGTTTGAGATGAAACATCCAAAGAGAGAATTAGCATTTTCAGCTATTGCTCTCCAAGTCCTAACACCTTGATTAATTGGTCTAATCACATTTCTTGTGGGATGATCCTTGATCCATCTCATCATGGGTTTAGGGCTAGTAGGGTCAGCATCTATGTGATCTGAATGTGAATCTCTATGATTATGACTTGATACTTCTTCAGTATCTGAGACATTTTGCACCTCAGAAGGGCGGTGAATGTCTGACACTTGCTCAGTGTGAGAGATTTCTGGGACATGCCTGTCAGAGAGGTCATTTCCAGAGTTAGCTTTCTGATGAACATCTTTAGTTTCCATTTCTGGAATTCTCATAGGAAATTCTTCATCATGTCTGTGAATCATCTGGTTGTTACTAGGCATCTCATGCTTTTCTTCGTCAGAGTCATCCTCCCTTTCCATAATGATGTTTTTTCCTTTCTGAGGGTTCTTCTTCAGAATTCCTCATCATTAGTTCCTTGAACTTTTCTGTGAGTTCATCAACAAGAGGTGTTTTCTTGCTTCCTTCATAGAATACAACATGAACTGATTCTTCAATCTTCTTTGTTCTTTTGTTGTAAACTCTATATGCTTTGCTATTCATAGAATAACCAAGAAACACACCTTCATCTGCCTTTGGTTGAAATGTCCTTAGATACTCTTTTCCATTGTTAAGAACAAAACATCTACAACCAAATACTCTCAGATGTTTGATATTAGGGGATCTTCCAACCAAGAGTTCATATGGAGTCTTGTCATGGTATTTGTTCATCAAACATCTGTTCTGAGTATAGCATACTGTGTTTACAGCTTCAACCCAATAAACTTAACTTATTTCAGTGTCAGCTAGCATTGTTCTTGCTGCTTCTTTAAGGGTTCTATTTTTCCTTTCTGCAACACCATTTTGTTGAGGTGTTCTTACAGAGGAAAGTTGGTGTTGTATACCTTTGCTGGTACAAAACTCCTTTATGTACTGGTTGACAAACTCAGTACCATGGTCTGTTCTGATTGCAGATACTTTATCATTTTTCATGACTTCAAGCTTATTCAGCAAGTTTGGTATCTCCACCCTGGCATCAGATTTGTGTTTCAGAAAGACAACCCAAGTGAATCTTGAGAAGTCGTCTACAACAACTGCATTCATACTTCTTTCCCGCATAACTAGTTAGATGATTCAAAAAGATCCATGTGTAATAGTTGCGTTGGTCTAACACTAGAGTGTCCGGTTTTGGACTTGAAAGAGATCTTGGATTGTTTCCATCCGACAAAGTAATGTATACCATCCTTTCTTAAAGATGTTTTGGGAAGGCCAATCACTAAATCTTTCTTGGCAAGTTTGTTCAGAGTTTTGAAATTCAAATGACTCATTCTTTTGTGCCATAACCAGTGCTCTTCTGTGTGACCTGATTGACCCACCATGAGACATTCTTCGGTTGTGGCAGATGCCCAATCGGCAACATAAAGACTACCTTTCCGCCGAGCAACCAAGACTGTCTGCTTTGACTCATTGTCAATAAGTTTGCAATATTTTGCTTTAAATTTTACAGTGAAACCTTTATCTACAAACTGGCTCATGGTAAATAGATTGTATTTCAAACCCTTAACATGTAGTACGTCAGTGATTGTTAGTGATCCCAATTTGACGTTGCCATATCCAAGAGAGGGATTTAATTCTCCTCCAGCAAATCTGATGTTTGGTCCATTGTTGCAAGCTTTGTAGTTAACCAGATTTGCTTTGTCTCCTGTCATGTGCTTTCCGCATCCACTATCAAATAGCCATTGAGCCTTAGTCCAAGAGGCGTTCTGCACAAAACAGGAAACGTGAGTTAGGTTCTTGCTTCAGAGATAGAACCACTTAGATTAAACATTCTTCCAGTAGGAATCCACATTTTAGTGAATTTCTTGGGAGTCTGTTTTTGTCTAGCTTGATCAGAAGGATATGCAATGAAATCAGTAAATTTGATCTCAATTTTCCTTTTTGGGGTGTTTCTAGGTGTTCCCTTTGGTGCTTTCTGGATCCTGGGTTTCTGGGATTGCTTTTCGGCAAGCTTAGCTTTTCTGCCCAAGTTCCTTCTAGTTCTGGCATTCAGTTTTTCAGTGGCTTGAGAATTCTGCCACTTTTGTCTATTGCTGCGAGCAATATCAGCCTTGCGCCATTGTTCTTGTCCTTCCTTATATTGTTGCAGAAGGACCTTTCCAATAGCGCGATAGCCAATGCCATTTCGAACACCTTTGGCTTTCTGAATGCGTTCTTCAGAAGCCTTACTAGTTTCTGCACCATCTTTATTTTCATAAAATGGTATAGTAGAGAATTTGCCTATTCCAGCAATTTTTCCCTTCCTAGTAATGTAGCAATGTGGATTGTTGCATGTCTGAGGGTTGCGTTTCTTTTCAGAAACCATATCCACATGTTTCTTGTGAAATTGTTGTTCTTTCAAAGGCTGGGTTGCTACTCCTTTTCCTTTGTCAACTACCTTAGCTTTCTGACCAATGTTGTAGGTGGTTGAAGAACCATTCTGTTGACTTTTTACAAATGTCAACCTTTCATCACTCTTCTTCAGAGGAGATGAATTACTTGATTGTTCATCAAGTCCAAGTCCACCTTTCTCAGAGGGGTCTCTCAGATAGGATTGAACCTCAGTGAGAGTGTCACTAGCCTTTGCATAAGATTGGAAAGATAGCTCTTTCTTTCTAAGTTCTTCCTTTTCATAAAGTAGTTTCATCATTTTCTCATTAAGTTTATCCAAGGCTAGTTTGTGAGAATTGTCATTCTCAGATATCTGAGCTTTCAGAATTTTCATTCTCAGATAACGATCCAATTCACTTTTGACTAATTCCAGATCCTCAATTCCATCATCACTTTCATAGTACAGAAATTGTGAATTATTAGTTACCTCATCAGCCATAAGACACATTTCAATATTGGAGATGTCTGGACCAGCGATCTCAGCAACTCCACACATTTCATTCTTCTTAAGGCCGAAGTCGATTACATCGTGGGTGATTCCGCACAATTCTGGTGATGGTAGGTTTGAGTCATCTGAATCTCCATCTTCAGAATCTGTCTCAATGTCTAGAGCATCAAGTTGAATTTGAATCTTCTTCCTTTCTTCAGTAAGGCCCTTTGATTTCTTTTGAAATTTCTTCTGTCCTTTTTGTCACCTGTCTTGAGCTTGTTTAGAGCTGGACAATCTCTCTTGAAATGACCAGGCTTTTGACAATAGAAGCAGATGTCATTTCCTATCTCTACGGTTTCAGTACTAACACCTTTCTGAGTGGGGGTGTTCAGAGAGTTGTTCATTTGTATATTCTTGTACTGATGATAGTTTGGGCCAAGATGGTTTTTCAGCTTTTCTTTAGCTTTTCTTCTCTCAATCTCTTGACTCACAAATTTCTTCATGTATCTTACTGCAAAAGCATTTTCTTCAGATGCATCTTTGGTATCCTTCTTTTCAGAAGTACCTTGAGACACTAGAGCAAAACTTTGCAACTTTTCAGCTGTTTGTTCTCTCTGAGTTGTCTCATAGTCTACAGTAGCAAGATGAGAGAAGAGCTCTACTGGAGTAATATTTGGCATCCCTTGGTTAAAATAAAAGAATTTCGTGTGTTCCCAGTTGTGATTAAGACTTCTGACAATGGTCTTAATCTTTTCTGACTGAGAGTATCTATTGCTTTCACCAAGTACAGCCATATCACTCATCAGAGTGGTAAACCTGAAATCAAGTTCTTCCAGAGTTTCAGTGGGACCTTGTTTGAAGTTTTGAAATTTCAATTTAAGAACTTCGAACTTGTTTTCCTCGTTTTCTGGCCCGCATGATTTCTTCAATCAATTGCAGTAACTTCGCTGCTTTTAGCACCCCACGCTTTAATCGTATGTGCTCAGGTGTCGATCTGATGATTATATTACGAGCTTTACCATCCAATCTGTGTCTCTTGGCATCTTCAGATGTCCAGAGCTCTCTTGGCTTATCTTCATACACAATGCTTCCATGAGCAACACGACCACTATCACTAGCATCCGCATCCTCACTTTCATCTTCCTTATCTGATGCTTTTCTTCCATCAGACACCTCAGTAACTTGTCTAAGTTGTCTGATTTTGATAGGCCCTTCATTGATGACATAGATCATCTCATCACTAATGGCCTCCAGATGGAGCATCATGTTGTTCTTCCATTTCTCGTAGTTTTCTGGCTTCAGAATAGGTGCATCACTCAGAGACATACCTGCACACTTAACACACAAATTATATAGTCCTCAGAAAGGGACAAAGTTCCTTCACCTATCTGGGGATCTAGGTTCAGTGCAGAAGGCTTGTGAACCACCTGCTCTGATACCACTTGTTGGTCCAGATAACGGCAAAGTAAAAGACTAGAGGGGGTGAATAGTCTTTTAAAACTTTTGTCGATAAATACAGTTTCTCAGAAACCTGGGGGTTTCTTATACTTAAATTCAGAGCGCGGAAGACTTTAAGATAGATAAGTGTAGAAACAATAAGTATGTGTGTGTGCTTTGCTGAAATGTAAATATAGAAAGGTAAATGACACAGCAAGTATAGTGGTATCTGGAGTGGCGTAATCCTCCAACTAATCCACTTCGGTCTTTCTGAGACCTAGAATTCAGTAGAACAGATAATTGAGTTCACCTTACAATAATCCTATTCTAAGATTCCCAAATCAAGTACTTCCTCTACTCCACGCCTTGTTGGTGTTGGTTATAAGGTTTTGTCAGAGAGGCTTCTCGTATAACTTTTCAGTTATGTTTTCAGAGAGCTTGGTAGAACACGACTACTTAATACACTTGTTCAGTGGATGGCATCGCTTTTTCCAAGTAATTGATGTCCGCTCGAGAATGAGCTTGAAAGGATATCCGATACTCAACTCTTTCACGAATAACAATCTCTTGTTAAGGTTCAGGACAACTTAGAACTACTAGTGATTCTTCAAGCAACAGAAGGCTTTCAGAAAGGGTAGTAGAGTGCTTGAGAGAATACTTTGCTTAATGGTAAGTTTGCAAGATAGAGCGTTCTAAAGTGTTGTAAGTTGTAATTCTCAGCATCTAAGTTTGTGATATATATAGATAAATTTGAGAGGCATTTGAATTATATCCGTTGTGCTCTCTATCAAATTATATCCGCTTATATCTTGAACTATGTACTCGTAAGTCACTATCTCATTTTTCAGAGAGGACTTGCTTTTACAAAGATTTCGCCGATGCATTTAATGCATAGTACTGTTCATTGTCCTTTAGTCTCAACGGATACATGAGCCTTTCTGATGGCTTGCATGCTCCTTACTCATAATGTCATATGTCCAGAACCTTGTTTTAAATGTAAGTAAATACACTTAAGTGATGATTAAGGACATAGTTTTTCTGAGTTTGACTTAAACTTTGATGTCTTCATAAATCTTGTGCAATCTTCAGTCTTCTAATCTTTAGATAAGCTCCATTGCTAGGATTGATCTTCATGGTCTTCTTGAAATAAAAATTACACTCAGAGACCTATAATCCTAATACAAGATTTACTAGACTAATCATACTCAGTGATTTCCTCTTTTACAATGTTCAAGTGAACCAAGAGTACTTAATCACCTTTCTGGCTAAGATAAGAACATGTGATGAATGATCAAAAAATTAACAGATATTCCTAACACTATCACATAACTACCGTGTTCGGAGTGGTTTAGCTACTCATAATTGATGATTGCATGCAAAGATTCATGGTAATAATCATGTGTAACATAGATGCAAAGAATTGTAAAGAACAAGGCAATTGAGAAATCAATACCAATAATCTTGATGAATCAAATAAATGAATAACCAAGCTCCAAAGATGTCTCTATGTCAATGTATGTCTCTAGGAGCTTTTGTCAAAACTAGATTCCTACAAAACACAAACAAAAAACCAAAGCGTAAAAACGAACTAAAAAGACTACAAAACTAAAGACAAAGGCTCACAAAGACCGCTAAAATAAGACCAAATGAGACGTTAGAATATTGTCTCATCAGGTAATGCTCTCACATATTTGAGTAATGTTCTAGCCTATTTGTGTAATGTTCTCGTCTGTTTGATAATGACGGTTCATTTCTGATTTTGTCTGAAATGGATCTGGACAATAATCCGGCCCAACAACCCGTGAAATTGATTGGAAGTGTTGTAAAGTCACCTATTTGAGTAATGTTCTCGCCTATTTGAGTGATGTTCTTATCTATTTGAGTAATGTTCTCGCATATTTGAGAATGACGGTTCATTTCTGATTTTGTTTGAAATGGATCTGCTCAATAACCCGCAAAATTATATAACCCGACCTAGCAACCCGCGAAATTGATTGGAAGTGTGATAAATTGCAAATCAGTCCGTCTTTTTTGTCTCTCTAATAAGTTGATCTTTCCCAAGACTTTGTGTATAATGATGGTCAATGAATTACGGGTCTTTTGCAAATTTAAGTGTGGATAGTGATTGTATTTTAATTTGACCAGTGAGGTATATAACCGTGTCATAGCTAGGGGGTATCTCCTTCCCTTTTATATATTGCTCCCCTCCCCTCTAGGATTTGTAGAGATACAAAAGGAAACATCACCCCCTAGTAGTTAAGTCCTTCTTAAGCTAGGGGGTATCTCCTTCCCTTTGGATGTAGTTCTGCCATTCACTCTCGGCTTAGCTTGCTAAGACATACTATACGATGTGGTGGCTACATTTTATTCTCTACAAATCTACGAGTCTGGTGCCAGCTCCTTTTATCAAAAAAAAAAAAAAAAATGTCATAGCAAATCGAGTACCTCGTGTTTGTTTTTCTAGACATAATGTGATTCATTGACTGTCGCTTTTTGCTCACGTGTTACTCGAAAGGTCACCCAATTCTAGAGGGGCGTCAAGTTTGATCACCACACAAAAACGGGCAAATTTCCCACGGGCTGCATTATATGTATTGCCATCAATCTTGATAGGGTCCCATACAGGATGCTAGAGATTGAATATGGATTCCCGAAAAAGTTCAATCGGCAGATTGAGCATACATGCCCAAGTTATTGCGGTTTCAGTTTTAATTTATCGTTGTCAACTTGAAAGTTGGGAATAGATAAGAAACTTCCGACAAGTTACCATGGCACTCGAGTAATTATCATGTCCCGTTTCTTTTCCTCAACCGCCTTGAGGCAGTAGCAATTGTTACCTAGGTCAGGCATTTCCGCATCTTAGTTCCCACATGGTATCCAGTTTCGTGACCAACGCTGGATAGTACCATGGCTTCCTTAAGACTTTGATCAAAATAGCGTCCTTCCATTGATCTTCAATGTTGGTGTGAAATTCCTCATCAAACACCAATTGTTGAACAGCATTTCAGGCGTAGCTTCCAAGATCTAGATCTTGCTATATGTTCTATCTTTACTGATGAAGACATCCTTCTTCTTCAGGCTCCCATAAAGCTGATAGGCATAGGATCCCTTCCCGTCAGTTTGCTCAGCCAGTGTTGGTGTATCTTACTCCATGGTGGGGGAGTCAACTTAAGTTGGTCTAGGTATATCAGTAGGTGACATTGAAAAGGAGATGAGTTGAATAGTCAGCGGAGAGAAGAGGCCCGGCGGAGTAGCATCAGAGAGAGTTTTTACTCGACGCAATCCTCAATGCCCATTCACTATACACTTTTACTTGATTCTACATTTAATCAGGAACTTTTTTGCGTGTAAATTAAAGACCAACATTTCTTTGCTTTCAGAATAAGTATCTATTATTTTCAACTGAAAACTCATTCGATTCGATTCAGCCTAAATTTCGCCTTGATTCAAATTTCTTGATTCAAATTCTCTTAAGTTCATTAAATTCATATTATTATTATTATTATTATTATTATTATTATTATTATTATTATTATTTTATCATTTATTTACACAACCCATCTTTTGTACGAGGAAAATAAGAAAATTTATCCAATTGAGATATTTTCAACCTTTTTCTTTCTTTCTTTTTAACACGACTTTTAGTAGATCAATGAAATAAAAAGTATCGTTATTTATTGAATTCTTCTTTTCACCGTAAAAGTTGAGTTAAGATAAGAACTATGCGAACTCGAGAAGACCATTCAAACCGGTTCACATACTTAGACGTACATCTCTAACAAAAAATCGATATGTTCTTTTATTGAAAGATATTAGAAACAAGAAACTGTAAGATACGTTGGGTTTTTTCTCAAACTTAATAAATAAGAAACAAGTTATACCAAACTAAAGTCAAACTAAACTCTACAAATTACGCACAAAAAAGTATAAAACAAAGTTATGTTAGTCAAATATACTTAATTTATTTTTATAATATAATTTTATTATATTCTTTTGTCGTGTAATTTGAAGAATCTGATACCAACGCCCGTAAAAAGTCTCCTTACGAATTTATTAATGGACCGGATGTAGTATTCATTATTATTAAAAATGGGACAAATGTAATTTCTTGATTCGTTTGATTCGTTGCTGATTTCACTCATTTCATTTTGATTCGATTCCCATTCGATTCGATTCAAGAATTTAATTTGAAAATAACAGAGACTAAGTCAGCTAATTTTCACCATCTACCTACATATGACATGAGTCTCGATCAATCACTTCTGACTTTCGTTCTTACATCTGTTACAAACACAATACATTAAGCTATATATACCATTCATCATACTAACAAATGCTCATTAATTAGCTCCAGCCTTAATTAAGAACCAGTAATTAATGAAGCTAAGTATCTTTTTATATCAACACCAATCACTATAGGTGTAAGAAAACGTTGGGTGTGCAATATAAAGTATATAAAACGTAGTTAACACATGTATATTAATGTGAGTATATAAGGAAAGACATTATGTCAATCATATGAGAAGCTCTAGGACGAACTCAGAAATAAACCACTATGAGGGTCAAGAACTCGAAAATAATACCACGTGAGGGTCGTGCTAAGACAGATATGGATGCTTAAGAGCATCAGTGCTTGTTATCCTCATTTTCTGCAAATAATTTTGAAAATTGATAAGTACAGAGAAAAAAAAAAGGAAACCAATTACAGATTAAGATAAGGAATAATTACACACAACACAATAGTGATAGTTTCAAAAACTTCTTACATGATAGTGATACATAAAATACTTGTTACAAATGATTGAGGTTCTTTTTACAAATTAGTGATTTTGTTAAGTTTAATAACTTTGAAATTAAATATTATCAATTACTAGACTTTCAAAAACCAATCAAGCACTTCACAATTCATCTAAAACCAATCAAATCATATCACTCATATTATACTACAAGCATCCACCATCTAAATGGCAAAAGCACGAAGAAGAATAAAAAAACCACAAGCATCATTCAATCATATTGAACTTTAGGAATTTGATACTTGTGTTGTTTTTTTTGGTAAATATACAAATACCATAATTAGTTGAGGGTGTATTGGAAAACTCATGAAAATAAGTAGTTTGTAAGAAAGAAAATATATAGCACCTATTAGTAGTAAAAACTTGGGGATGATACTAGTTTGTAATTCACCCTTAAAATAGACTCTACAACATCCTTTAATAAAAGTATAACAATTAATTATGTTAATTTGATTAGAAAATTTACCGGATCTCCTTGCAAGAGACGGCGAACAAGATCCATTAACTGATCATCCTGGAACCTGAGAATATAAAGACTTTTTAATACATGAAAAGCACCTATTTAATCAACCAATATGCACTAAAATATATTCATAACATACCCTAAATGTTAAGGATCACGACTTTTGACATAATAGTCAAATTCGTCATCCAAACAGTTATCTACTGAGACTTTAGGAAAGGCGCAGAAGCGGACCCATGCCCAATGCCTGAAAAAATAAATAATTATTGTAAACCTTAAATATGAAGTACAAAACATCAAGGAATAGGAAGCATGGAACTCCTAGATGTATGCTACAGATGGACTTACAGAAGGCCTAAGGTACCTTAGAATGGTCAGCTTTGGAGTGAATTTTAAGGGAGATGAGCTTTCGGAACAAGCTCATTAAGTGGATTATGGTTTGTGCTACTACCGTGTCTTCATATTTATGGTAAATTGGGATCCAACTGCATATTTGAGAGTCAGAAGAGGATTGAGGATAGGTGTTGTTTTCGTCAGCAAACAGAAACACTGTAAATTCTATCTTAAGAATTTACAGGTTTGGTTTTGATCTTTGAGGATAGGTGTTGTTTTCGTCAGCAAACAGAAACACTGGAACATCTATTCCTGGGTTGCTCTGTTACCTATAGAGTATGGCAGTATGTATTGAACTGGTTGCAGGTTGATCATATACATAATTTTTGGACAGTAGAATTGAACTGGGTTTTGTCTAAATGCAAAAGTAAAGGTTAGAGGACACAACTGATAAAACTGGCCTTCTCTGAGACACGGTATGGAATCTGACGCATGAGAAATGAGGCTTGTTCTGGCAATCATACAAGCAATACTGCTATAGGACAAAAGATTGTTGATAATATAGTGTATAGGGCTTGGATGGTCCCTAGACTTAAAGTCCATGTTGGACATTTGATGATAGGTGATATTTTTGCATTTTGTCTATTGAGTTTTGTTGCTTTGGCTGGATCATTTTTTGGATCGACTTTCGTACGTACGTTGTTTTTTGATAATAGAAGCATATTGGTTCTGAAAAAAAGATACATGATTAATACCTTAACCAATAATAGAAAATCCCGAAAAAGCATACCAGATTTCTATTTCTTCAAGATGTAGACTAATGACTTCATTTCTCACCCTCGCTATGTCAAACACATCATGTGTGCCCAATACCAACTCCATAATCACCACTCCAACAGTCCACATGTCGTATCTAGAGAAAAAATATAAGTATTAGTAATAAATACAGTTTCATTTAATGAAAAATAAAGTGTAATAGCGTATTGGGACTTACTGGCATGGAGTGTCAATAAACCATTTTGGTGTAAATGCCTCAGGAGCCCAATAAAATGAAGTGATTCCAGGTTGACTATTGAATAAAACAGACATATTAACACTATTAAATATTTAATATCTTAGCAAGTAATGATAATATAGTAATTATGACAATAGTAGTTACCCCTCGAAAAGATTATGAAGTGTGTACTCATCATAAGCGCTTCCAAAGTCAATTAATCTCCTATTAAGTTAAAAATAAGAAATCCATTAAAACATGAAAATAAATCTTACAATAAGTATGACAGGTAAAAGTTAAAGAAAGCTTACATGTGAATGGTTTTAAAGTCAAGAATCCCTAGATCACGAGGACAGCTGTATGGAGTCTTGAGCGGACAAACAGCAATGTTCGCTGCACATTATTATTAAAATCCATTAATACTTCGGCTCTGTTTAGCACTAGTTTATCAAGTAGATGAGTTTATTGATCAAATAAGGTTATATTGAACGTTCTAACCGATATGATGAAATTGCGGTGAATTATCAAAATAATAAGCTAGTTGGTTTGTTTTTGTGATATTATCTTGATTTATTATGCTGTGCTATTGGTTAAAGTGCTACTGGAAGTTGAAAAACGGGTTTTGGAAGAGTTGCTTCATTTCAGTTATTGGCTGGAGAAGGGAGGCAATTTCTGTTATAACAGACTAACAGAAATTCAATTCATATAGCCTGAAAACAGAGAAACCGCCATCATCTTCTGTAACTTCTCTGAGATATTGATACATTTTAGATAGTTGAAAGCAGAGAGATCATCATAGATATTACTGAGAATTTGAGAGTTGATGATAGAGAGGAGTCGATACTTTGTAATCTCAATCATATACCTTGTAATCTGATTCTTGTCTAGTGGATCGGTTTGATTGTTGCTCCGTGGATGTAGGCACATTGCCGAACCAAGTAAATCATTTTGCTTGATCTATTTTTTACAGTTTTACGCGAATTGATCTTTCTTGCTGTCTAAGGTTCTTAGCTCGTAATTTGAGGATTTCTCTTAAATCGTTTGAATTGGTTAATTGATTCAACAATTGGAGCCGTCTGTGGGAACGGTGATGTCTTTCGCACAATTCGATGTTGAGAGATTCACCAGAACCGGTGATTTTACTCTATGGAAGGTCAAGATATGCGCGCATTACTGGTACAAAAAGGGTTGTTTACTGCACTTGATGGTGAGGATAAAATGCCTGCTTCTCTAAAGGCGGAGGAGAAGACTGCAATCATCGAGAAGGCTCATATTGTCATCATCCTCAGTTTAGGAGACAAGGTTCTCAGAGAAGTGGCAAAGGAGACTACAGCCAAGAGTTCATGGGATAAACTTGAGTCACTATACATGGTTAAGACGTTGGCAAATAGAGTCTATCTGAAGCAGAAGCCATACTCATTTCGAACTATTGATGAGAGAGCTCTATTTGAGCAGATAGATGAGTTTCAAAAGATCATAGAAGATCTGGAAAACATGGATGATCAGTCCAAAATTGGATCAGAATATCAAGCTTTACTTCTTCTCACTGCACTTCCCAAGACATATGATAATGTCAAAAATGCTCTATTGTATGGGGGGTAAGACAACCATGAGTCTGGGAGATGTAATATCTGCACTCAAGTCCAAGGAACTACAAAGAAAGTCAGATAGTCTCACAGATGTGTCAGGTGAAGGTTTATCAATCAGGCGGTCCAAGAAGCAAAGTGGATATAAGAATCGGAATGCAGAAAAATAAAAGAATTGTCCAAGAAGGAAAGCAGGTCATCTCAAGAAGGATTGTGAAATCCTGAAGAAGCAATCAAAAGGAAAAGGACCAGCTCAAGCAAACACTTCTACAAATGGAACTAGCTCATCTGACACTTATCACACTGCAGATATACTCAGTCACAGAGATTGGTTTCATGAGTTAAGCATAGAAACTGTGGTTCTGTGCTGCTTGGAAATGATGATTCTTGCAAATTGAAGGGTATTGGATCAGTTAGGATTAAAATGCATGATAGAGTAATAAGGGAGCTATCTGGTGTGAGATATGTACCCAACTTGAGAAGAAACTTGATATCTTTAGGCATGATGGATACAATGTATAAATCTGTAAATGGAGTGTTACAGGTTGTAAAAGGAACCAATGTAGTCATGCAAGGTATTAAGAAAAATGAGTTATATTTCCAGGATGGAAGTACTTTTAACTGGTGAGAGCTAGATAGAACTCTACTATGGCACAACAGACTAGGTCATGTGGGTGAAAAAGGTCTGAAAGAATTATCTAAGCAGGGATTACTATGTGGAGACAACATAGGTGATATGAAACTATGTGAGTTATGTACTCTTGGGAAGGCCAAGAAACATAGTTATGGTACTAGCAAGCATATCTCTAAAGTTGCTCTAGACTATGCTCATGCAGATTTATGGGGTCCTGCAAAGACTACAACCAGGAATGGAGGGAAATATTTCTTATCCATTATTGATGACTATTCAAGAAAATTAAGGGTTATGTACTCAAGTCTAAGGACCAGACATGAAAAATTCAAAGAACAGGTCATTGAGATGGAAAATCAGTATGGAAAGGTACTCAAGTACATCATAACTGATAATGGGCTTGAATTCCCATCTACTGAATTTAATAACTTCTGCAAATCAAAGGGGATCATTAGACACAGATCAGTTCCAGGAAATCCACATCAGAATGGGATAGTGGAGAGAATGAACAGGACTTCACTTGAAAGGATAAGGTGCATGATAAATGGATTAGGGCTTGCTAAGAACTTTTGGGGAAGCTGTGATCACAGCTGCTCATTTGATCAACATGTGTCCTTCTGCAGCCCTAAATTTCAAGTCACCCGAGGAAATATGGAGAGGGGAGGCACCAGATTACTCTTACTTAAGGAGTTTTGGATGTCTGGCCTTTGCACATATAAAGCAAGATAAACTTGCAACAAGAGCATTGAGATGTCATGTTGGGTTATCCACAGGGTGTCAAAGGTTATAAATTGTAGTGTTTAGAACCTGGGAGCCAGAAATGCATCATAAGTAGAGATGTTATATTTGATGAATCTACTGTGCCATTGAAGGTGGAGCTCACAACTAAGAGTTCAAATAATCAATCTCAAGAATCTGATACTCAGCTACTTGAGGTGGAGATGTCTGGAAAAGTCATAGATGAAGGAAGGATACCAACTCATGAAGAAAACATACAAGCACATGAAAACTTAGCTCCTAAACCACCTGTGATAAGTGTATACAGAAGGAGGAGGAATAATAACCTGGGAAATGTGGATCCAGCTGACGTTAGAGACTATCAGCTAACCAGGGATAGAGTTCCCAGACCTAGAGGCTCTCCTAATATGTATGGGTTCTCAGAAATGGTGTATTTTGCATTAAACATAGTAGAATATCTTGAGAGTTATGAACCAGATGGGTATCAACAAGCTATATGCTGCAAAGAAAAGGATAAATGGTAGGTAGCTATCCGACAGGAATTGCTATTACTCAATAAGAACCAGACTTGGGATATTGTTGAGAAAGCTAAAGGTCCTAGTTATAAACTAGTCAGCTGCAGATGGAATTTTAAGAAACCTGGTATGGATGAAACTGAGAATAGAAGATATAAGGCAAGGTTGGTAGCTAGGGGTTTTATTCAAGAGGAGGGAGTAGACTATAATGAAATTTCCTTTCCAGTAGTGAAACATAGCTCAATCAGAATTCTTCTCAGCATAGTACCCAGTTTGACTTCTTACTACATCAAATGGATGTTACTACTGCATTCTTACATGGAAGACTAGAGGAGGAGATCTACATGACTACACCAGATGGTGTGGAGGCTACTGAAAAGGAGGAGAAGGCTTGTATGTTGAGAAGATCACTGTATGGGCTTAAACAAAGCCTTAGACAATGGTACAAGATATTTGACAAATTTATGCTGTCAAATAGTTTTAGAAAGATGTGATTATGATACCTGTGTGTATCTAAGAGGAACTGAGTTGGATAAAATAACTTACTTGCTCATATATGTAGATGACATGTTGACTGCAAGTAAGGACATGAAAGGTATCTCTGAGGTTTAAGTCTCTATTGAACTCAGAGTTTGAAATGGACTTAGGTATTGCAAAGAGGATTCTTGGAATGGATATCTACTTTATTGGTGGAGAAATTGTATCAACTATTATTTCAGAAGGCTTATCTGAGCAAAGTTCTTGAGAGGTTTAGCATGCAATCTCTAAGCCAGTCATGACTCCTATCGGTGGTCATTACAAGCTATCTGAGAAGCAATGTCCAACAGAGCAAGAGGATATAGATCACATTAAGTGTATTCCATATGGTGCATTTCAAGAAGCCAATTTCAGATAAAGAGCCATTGATTGGTTATGTTGACTCTGACTATGCAGCTAATGTAGATACAAGAAAGTCACTCACTGGATATGTCTTTACCTTGTATGGAACATCCGTTAGCTGGAAGTCTACACATCAACCAGTAGTGGCATTGTCAACCACGGAAGCTGAATTTTTAGCCATGACAGAAGGTGTAAAAGAAGCTACGTGGTTGAAAGAAATTATCTGTCAATTTGGAGTACATCAGGATACTGTGAGTGTGCACTGTGATAATCAAAGTGCAATACATCTTGTCAAGCATCATGTATATCATGAGAGGTCCAAACACATTGATATCAAGTATCATTTTGTCAAGGACATTGTTGAAAACACTACAAGAATTCTGCTGTAACGGGACGGAAAGGGGCGACGGATTTTATCCGTCGCCCCTGTAGCGACGGATCGCCAAACGGGGCGACGGATTCTATCCGTCATTCGTCAGCGACGGATAAAACTTATCTGTCGCTCAGAAGCGACGGATAAGTTTATCCGTCGCCTGAGCGTTGACCAAGATTTTAAAAAAAAAAATTTGCGACGGATAGATCTAGATCTATCCGTCGCTAAAAGCCTTAAAAAAAAAACCATATAGACGATCCACCACCTCCTTTCCTCCACCACTTCTCCTCCATTTCTCCTCTCCTCCTCCTCCCACCACCACCTTTCTCCTTCCACCACCTTTCTCCTCCACCACCACCATCCTCCACCACCACCTCCTCCACCACCATCTCCACCACCACCACCTCTCTCCTCCCACCACCATCTCCACCACCACCACCACCACCACCTCTCTCCTCCCACCACCACCGCACCACCACCATCTCCACCACCACCACCTCTCTCCTCCCACCACCACCGCACCACCACCATCTCCACCACCGCACCACCACCATCTCCACCACCGCACCACCACCACCACCACCTCTCTCCTCCCACCACCACCGCACCACCACCATCTCCACCACCACCACCACCACCTCTCTCCTCCCACCACCACCGCGCCACCACCACCCTGCCACCACCACTGCCACCACCGCACCACCACTGCCACCACCGCACCACCTTTCTCCTCCCACCACCACCGCACTGCATTTAATACAAATTGATAATGAATATAAAAATTAATACAAATTAATCCGATATCTGAATACAAATCAATATCTCAGTATCTGAATACAAATTGATACAATTAATCCGTATCTGAATATAAAATTGAATACGGATTTATTTTTTTAAAAAATAGAAATGGGCGACGGATAGATCTATCCGTCGCCCATTATCAATTTAAAAAAAAATGGTCAATCCGTCATCAATCAGCGAATTGACGACGGATTGTTATCCGTCGCCATTAGCTCAGGGGGCGACGGATTTTCTATCCGTCGCCCGATCCGTCGCCAGAGTAAGGCGACGGATAGATACTCAGAAGCGACGGATCTATCCGCCACAGCCGATTTTTGTAGTGAAAAGGAGATATCAGGATTGTGAAGATTGGCACTGAAGATAATCCAGTAGATTGTTTTGCCAAGTCATTACCTAGCTTCAAATTGAGGTTATGTCTTAGTCTGATCAATCTGTTGAATGGAATGGTTATGTCTCAACTTCAGAGACATGAAGGGGAGTGTCTTAACTTGAGAGGCATGATTGAGCTATGTTGATAAATCAAGCTAAGGTGGAGAATTGTGATATTATCTTGATTTATTCTGCTGTGCTATTGGTTAAAGTGCTACTGGAGGTTGAAAAACGGGTTTTGGAAGAGTTGCTACATTCTTGTTATTGGCTGGAGAAGGGAGGCAATTTATGTTATAACAGACTAACAGAAATTCAATTCATATAGCCTGAAAACAGAGAAACCGGCATTATCTTTTCCAATCTATCTTTTGTAACTTCTCTGAGATATTTATACATTTTAGATAGCTGAAAGTAGAGAGATCATCATAGATATGACTGAGAATCTGAGAGTTGATGATAGAGAGAAGTCGATACTTTGTAATCTCTATCATATACCCTGTAATCTGATTCTTGTCTAGTGGATTGGTTTAATTGTTGCTCCGTGGATGTAGGCACATTGTTGAACAACATAAATCGTTTTGCTTGATCGACTGTTTACAGTTTTACGCGAATTGATCGTTCTGGTTATCTAGGGTTCTTAGCTTGTAATTTGGGGATATCTCTGAAATCGTTCGAATTGGTTAATTGATTCAACAGTTTTTACATAATATATTTAGCAAATCAGCTACTTAATTTACTTAACACTTTCATAAAAAATAGCTACTTAATCAGCTACCAGCTAGCTTATCAGCTATCAACTACCAATTAGCTTATCAGCTATCTTTGCTAAACGAGGTCTTCATTCTGTATAATTGAATTTAAATTCATTTGACTCCAACCATGTGCCCCCTAAATCATACTACATCACTAAGAGTATTGCTCCCCCACTAAACAAATATGGGCGAGTCTACTATACCTTCTGTGAAAACTAGAGAACAATTGAAGCGATTTGAAGAGAAAGAAGAATGATTGTCCTTGATTCTGATCTAGATAATGGATTGAACTTGTCTTGAGCTCTTACTTTTTGATAGTGCTAAAGTTGACTTACGTGTTTCTACGGTCCGGGCCAGGCCATGGATAGGTGCCCCTAAAGCCTATAAAATATTCGAACGGGTCGAACCTATTTGAACAGGTCAGGTCGGGCTTGCCTATTACGTATCGAATCGGGCCGGACTTATCTACGACTGGCCCATTAACACATTGAGGTGTGAGTGCTCAAATAGCTCTTGATAGCTTGACTGAGCGGGGTTGCAATCAGGACCCATAATGGACATGTTTTGGATGGAATGGTGAGAAAACTAAATTTATTTTATTGGAGTTAAGGTTCCGACCTTATCATCTACATATGCCAGAAAATATTAATTAATATGCCAAAATAAGAACATGAACTACCTGGTTTGATGTCACTATGTGTAACCCCTTTCTGGTGCAAGTAGTGAACCGCAGTAACCTGTAAAAGAGAATGAAAGTATTAGCATAATACTAGTTACCAAATATATTTCACATTTTATTTAATAAATAACGTACCATCTGTAGAACTATCTCTCTCATAGACTCACGACCTCGTGGGGTGGATTTAATCCACCCCCCACCAAGTCGATAATCTATAATCCGTGTACAAGAGGGTGCGGAGAGACAGCCCCTCGTACAAGGATATGATGACAATGGCACCATCATCGTCAATGTAATGATCTATATATCGTCCAACATGCTGGAACTCCCGTAGCACCACACCGAAGTAAATCTCCCGAATGGCACTCAAGTAAGAGTAAGTGGACTGAGTCTGCAAGTGTGGAGAGTTGTGACAAAGCTAATGTGAATAAATACATTGAGAAGTTTTCTGAACTGAGATCATTTATATTGCATAGGGAAAGTGTTTTGTCTGAAGCATGTTCTCGATCTTTACTCTCATTTTCTGTTAAATCGCATTTCAATTAGTGTCTTTTACTATTCACTATTACTGCAGTAATAGTCTTTTATCTATTGGAGTTAAAATGCAGTTACAACCAGTTATCCAGTCACCCTCACTACCAGCAGGCGGTAATTCCGTTGGAGTCACACTTTCAGTATTTCATGGAAATGACGTGACTCGGGAGAATCATTGAGAATTGTTGAGGTTTGTTCCTCAACGTTTTCACCTTTATTCTTCCTTACAGATTATTCCCGTACCTACCCTGATACACTATACCTGATCTTCTTCTCAGGTATGCGCCGGTGAACTTGGTCATATATGTTCATTAGCCTTTAATCTTTTATGAGCAGACTCAATTGTTATTCGGTTATCATTGATTAATATTTATACTAAGCCGGATTATACATTGTCATACTTGTGTTCTTTCACAAACACAGTTGTGACCATGGATACGCGTATGAAGGATATTTTTGAAAATATGAGGCAGCATGATACGGAGATAGGGGAAATGTCGGACAAGATATCTTTCCTGGATTAAAACATGTGTGAGCTGAGGCAGAAGATGCAGCATATGTTGGCTCTACAACAAGCCATGTTGAACAAGGAGAAGGACAAATCTGTGAGCGATGAAGCAGGTGGATCCAAGGCCGGATCTGAGACTTTCACAGCCCCTCCGCTCAGGCTGCAGTCACCACCACCTCAGTTGCCAACATACCGATTGGAATTTCCAGAATTCCGTGGGGAAAATCCAAGAGCATGGATGAGGAAGGCTAACAGGTATTTTCAAGTGCACCATATTGATGATGCTAGTAGGGTGATTCATGCTTCTTATTACCTGTCTGGTATAGCTGACCTTTGGTATTGCGAGTACATTGAGGGTAGAAACCACATTCCCTGGGAATTGTTTTGCACCTTGTTGCTATAAAGGTTTTCAATTAACACAAAAGGGAGATGTCCACACTTACATAGAACAATTTGAAGAATTAAAATCTCTAGTGTGAATCAAACATCCTAATATTTATGAGGATTTCTACGTGTCTTGCTTCATGAAAGGACTCGAAGAGGAACTTAGGGTGGCAGTACAATTGTTTAGACCCAGGCATTTGGTAGCAGCTATGAACCAAGCTAGATTGCTTGAGAATACCTTGGAAGTATGGGGTAGGAAGGGGAAGATAGGCAACTCAAAACCTAGCCAGACACAAATGCCCATTACAAGCCAAACCTAGCAGTCAGTCCCCACACAGGCCTAACAACTACTCCAGATAAAACAACATGCCAGTGAATATACCGTACATGATTAATTACACTTGCATAACGTATAAGAACTAAGAAGTAAGTATATAGAAGTATTTGGTATGAAAACTAGAAGGAAACAAAATTCATTCAATAACGTGTATATAGATTGTTATATTGTCATAATTAAGCATAAAATTTTAATTTATCAATGATGATATAATTTATAAAAATTTTATGATCATATAGAACATTTTCATTTTTTTAAAAGAAAATATATCCAGAATTAATATGGTGTTGATCTATGTCTAAGTATTTAACAAAAATCTTTAAAAAAAGTTTAACACTATCCAATCTTTATGCAAATTGAGCATAAAAAATTCATGGCTTCCTCATCATCATCGTCAAGTGTTCGTCGTCTGAGGTTTCAAAATGAAGTTTGCAAGAAGAATTGTCAGCAAAATACGATGATACGATCTCCACAACCGCAAAAAATCCCGGGCAATTGTTTCATTGATGCCATGTCCATGGATTTTCACACTGGTGCACTCCATTGGAGTATGATGGTGAATCTTTGAACACTTCTCAGCCAACAAGCAATAGAGTAGACCAAGATCAAGTGGAAAGAAGTATGAGAAGGCTTGAAGATCAAGTGGAGAGAAGCATAAGAAGAATTGAAGACCAAATTGAAAGAGGCATTGCAAGAATTGGAGAGCAGATTTAAAGGAGCATTGGGAGGCTAGAAGCTAGTATTTTATCTTGTTACTTTCAAGCTATGAACATATCAAGAACATGAATGTGTAATTGTAAAACCCCGACTTTTCATTAAATCGTTTTATTTTTTATTTTTAATTTTAGTTCCTTATTTAATAGTGAATAATTTTCTTAGTGGTTAATTGGATTTTTTACCCATAAGTCACTAATGGGCTTCTTTTTTACTTTTAGACACCAATAGATATTGGGTTTACTAATGAGTCACCTTCCTTACCCAGAAGACACCAAAAGTGACTGCTTTGTAACTTAAATCGTGTGTATTCATTTTAGGTCACCCTTCTCATTAGTTTAATTAAACAATATTGCGGTGTCCTGAATCCACAATCATATCACGATTATTTTGTATTCCTTCTTATGAGCTTTAATTAAATTTTTATAGACCTTCATAGCAAACTTTGTCCGGGAAAAAATTGCCTCATCACTTTGATCTGGCAAGTGGAGTAGTGAGATGTTTTGAAGCAAAATTCTCATGTTGCTTAAGTTTTATTTCTTATTAGTTTAATTAATATTTTTATTTTTTATTTATACCTCTGGAATAGTTTAGCCTGGACATGACGTGCCACGGGAAAAGTTTACCTCGGGCATGGCATGCCCCGGGCAAAGTTTGCCCCGGGCATGGCGTGCCACGGGCAAAGTTTGCCCGGGGCAAATTTTTTTAATTAATCTTGTATATTGTGATTATTTTGTATTCCTTCTTATGAGCATTAGTTGACAAGTTTAATTCCATTACCACAATATTATGTGATATTTAATTAAATTTTTATAGAACTTCATAGCAAACTTTGTCCGGGAAAAAATTGCCTCATCACTGTTTTGAACCAAAATTCTCATGTTGCTTAAGTTTTATTTCTTATTAGTTTAATTAATTTTTTTATTTTTTTATTTATACCTCTAAGAATAGTTTACCGTGGGCATGGCGTGCCACGGGCAAAGTTTGCCCGGGGCAATTTTTTTTAATTAATCTTGTATATTGTGATTATTTTGTATTCCTTCTTATGCGCATTAGTTGACAAGTTTAATTCCATTACCACAATATTATGTGATATTTAATTAAATTTTTATAGACCTTCATAGCAAACTTTGTCCGGGAAAAAATTGCCTCATCACTTTGATTTGGCAAGCGGAGTAGTGAGATGTTTTGAACCAAAATTCTCATGTTGCTTAAGTTTTATTTCTTACTAGTTTAATTAATTTTTTTATTTTTTTATTTATACCTCTGGGAATAGTTTGCCCCGGGCATGGCGTGCCACGGGCAAAGTTTGCCCCGGGCATGGCATGCCACGGGCAAAGTTTTCCCGGGGTAAATTTTTTTAATTAATCTTGTATATTGTGATTATTTTGTATTCCTGCTTATGAGCATTAGTTGACAAGTTTAATTCCATTACCACAATATTATGTGATATTTAATTAAATTTTTATAGACCTTCATAGCAAATTTTGTCCGGGAAAAAATTGCCTCATCACTTTGATCTGGCAAGCGGAGTAGTGAGATGTTTTGAACCAAAATTCTGATGTTGCTTAAGTTTTATTTCTTATTAGTTTAATTATTTTTTATTTTTTTATTTATACATCTGGGAATAGTTTGCCCCGGGCATGGCGTGCCACGGGCAAAGTTTGCCCCGGGCATGGCATGCCACGTGCAAAGTTTGCCCCGGGTAAATTTTTTTAATTAATCTTGTATATTGTGATTATTTTGTATTCCTTCTTATGAGCATTAGTTGACAAGTTTAATTCCATTACCACAATATTATGTGATATTTAATTAAATTTTTATAGACCTTCATAGCAAACTTTGTCCGGGAAAAATTGCCTCATCACTTTGATCTGGCAAGCGGAGTAGTAAGATGTTTTGAAACAAAATTCTCATGTTGCTTAAGTTTTATTTCATATTAGTTTAATTAATTTTTCTATTTTTTTATTTATACCTCTGGGATTAGTTTACCCTGGGCATGGCGTGCCACGGGCAATGTTTGCCCCGGGCATGGCGTGCCAAGGGCAAAGTTTGTTGTTTTAGAGTAAAAATTTATCCCAAAGGTGATTGATCCGTAGCTCGCCGGTGTTTAATTGGGGATAACCTAATTAATTATAGTTTGTTTCAGAGTTCAAGTTGATTTGGGGGTCACCTCGTTTCTTCTTCCAATTGTACCCCTTTTACGTTTCTATCCTTCTCCTGCTCAGTTCCCTCTTCTTCTCGTTTTCTTCTTCTTCTCCTGCTCGACTTCTATTTCCTCTCTTCTCTCGATTTCTTCCTCCATCGGTGCCTATACCTACGTCGTCCCAACCACACTAACAGGAATCGATAGATAGATTGGGTGGATTCGGATTGATAAACTCCTCGATATCAAGCCAGACGAACATCACTCGTCCTTAACCTCGCCGTTTCTTCTTTGTTCTGGATCAAATTCTGCCGTGTCGATTCCGTTCTAAGACGCCTCGAGTCTTAATTTTCTTTCTCGTGATTTAGTCTCGGGTGGGTGTTTGTGTTTTCATCCTGTTTCTGTATAATTGAATCGAAATCCCCTTTCCTTCTTTTGAATTCGACTTGCTTCGCTTCGCAATGACTCGCTGCTCGCTTTGTAGTCGAATTTATCCCCTTGTCTGTTATGCTTCTTGTGCCTTAATCTGTACAGTTCTGGGTTTCTTTTGTTGTTCAAGTCGAACTCGTAATTTGGCTTGTTCTTGTTGAAATTGACGTGCCAGATTATTATTGTTAATGGTCTTGACGTGCTCTGTTTGAACCGTATGCTCCGTTTTCTGTTGAGTCGTTAGTCGCCGCCCACGCTGCGTTTCATGTACTTTGGGTCGCCAACGGCTTAGTATGATGTTTCGCTCGCTTCTTGCTTTCGTTTGGGTATATACTGTACTGCAAGCTCCCCTAGGCTCATTTGCGGTTATATAATAATTTTCAAAGCTATAGTTATGTTGTATGCAAGCTTCTTTATAAATTGTAGATCGTTAATTTTCGTGATTTTATGTTTTATGATATTTGCTTGATTGTCAGTGTGATATGTGTCTCTACTCTTTAGGATTTACTCACCCTAATCAATTGATTGTCAGAATTATGATATCAAGTGTGTTAGAACATGGACTATTGTTAGTATATGGATTATTGCTTATTTCGACTGTAGTCCAGAAACCATGATTAGTGTTTTCAATATTAATTCTTTATCTCCAGGTTTTGTGTTGTTGCTAAGTACTGCAATGTTGTAAATCTTGACCCATCTTTGTGCAAGGCCTATCTTTAACTATTTGTGTAAATGTCATATGCCTGTAATATATAACAAGTCCTAATTGTTGTTTTGTAGCTCTGTACGTGTTCTGTTAGTACACGACCTACAACTAAATGAAATTGCATGATGGATATAATAGAGGGTTATGTTAGGTATTTCATACGAAATTGTCCCCAGCCGAACTGAGATCGTTTGTGGCTTGTATTGTCTCCTAAATCTTAACCATCAAACCCAAACCAAATGAAAGAAGCAAAACAAGCCAAGTTGGGCACGGAATCAATCTCAAAAATAGTTATTTATCCGAAATCATCAGCCCTGGAATCTTCAGCGCTGCGTTTATGAATCCCTAATTTATTTCTTCCTGCTTTCTCGCATAATTAAGATTAATCGTCCCTCCATCTCTCAATTTTGATTCTGTTTCTTTAATTACAAGGTTCGATTTGATTTACCTATGTAGTGATTGATTAATATTACATCATGTTTGTCTTTTATTTTTCTCAATGTTGTGTTATCTGTTGTCGATTGTCATATTTGAACCTTTTTAATTTGTCTGAAAGTGTTTTTTTTTAATCTTAGTATTACTTTAAGTTGAATTTTCATGTAAGGGGGTGTGATGGTTTCAAAGTTTCAGGGTTAAGAATTTGATAGAGGATAAATAAATAGGGTGTGTTTGAGTTTTTCTCCATGATTTTAGTATATGAATGAAACAGCGTATGTATGCGACTAGCTCGATCGACTGTTTATCTGGCAACAGGATATGTTTATGTGTCCGTAAGATTGAGTTCCTTCTCCTCACCTAATCCTCCCTCGCTTATTTCCATGATTGGTGTATGCTGCATACAATACATTGTCTGCATTATTGTGACTTGACATCTCGGTTATTTTGCACGTATCCAGGCCAGTTTTGCAGATCAGCTGATCGTAGATAAACAGGAAAGCTGAGATCGAACCATGATATCTTCCAAGAGAGATTTCCCAGTTCGTTTGACAGCCGTATGTCTTTTATTCCTGCTGCTTGGACCACAACTATCACTCTATTCATACACATCAGCCATGGGATCATACACATATATGGATGATATTCATCGCAAATATGGGGGGTGGGCACAACCTGGACTATATTCCATACATGTGCGCGAACCTACCAGAATTGAAGAGGTAAATCACTCAACTATGAGCACCTAAGTGCCTGTTTGCAAAACATCTTTGAAAACTAATTATAGCTTTTCTATAGAAGAATTAGCAGAATATATGATTCGTTCAATTCTTTGATTGAATTTTTTCCCTCCATATTTGGTTTGGTTCTTGCACATGTAATGTAGTAGGTGTTTGCAACGACACAACCCACACAACCACTTTTACTTGATTCTGCATTTAATCAAGAACTTATTAAGGCCCAATATGATCTCTATTAATTGCACTTGCTTTCTCAGGGCCTTTACTTAGGATCGTTTGGAGCAGCTATGAACAAGACCGCTTTGAAAAGCGTAAACGTCACATGTATTGAGTTTCACAGTGGGCAAGTTTCCTAGTCCCTATCCTGACGATTTCATCTACAAAACTATCGATGGTCCGTAATTAATTCTCTGTTCCCTATTGCAGTTTTCAGTTTCTAGTTCACCCTTTACTAGCTTTGGCCTGGGTTTTGATTAAAATGGTTGTTTTATGTGAACTGATAAATGAAACAGTTTTTGATAATCCGGGAGTGAAGTTATCCCATTATTTCAACGAGTTCTTTAAGTTTATTGAAGATGCTAGAGCGCGTGGAGACACTGTCTTGGTCCAGTGCGTTTGTGGAACATCTAGAAGGTATTCTTTTCTTTTGGTTTTATTGATTTCAGATCACTACATTCAAATCTCCTTTCTAGGTCTATCATGTTTCCTTGATTCATTGTTTGGTTTGTTTTCGTACATTGCAGTGCGACTGTTGTAATTGCTTATATGATGTTTAAGTACGGTATGAGTTATATTGACGCATTCACGCATATCTTGGAAAGAAGAACGGTGATATCTCTCGACTCTGACTTCGAATTACAACTCAAGGAGTTTGAGAAATCACTTCAAGGTGAATTGTTTTCTGTTTGTCTGGTTCAAATTTATGATCATTGCTTAGATTTTAACAATTATAGATCCTCATAATGCAGGATGGCGAGATGAACCATATAACATCAGTTTCGTCTCAAAGCATTTCGAATGAGAATCCAATGGAGGCTGCTAAAAATGTTTCCAGATTGAAATTTAGTTACTTCTTCTATTAATTATTGGATTTATTAGCATGTCTACACGTGAGCGAGAGGTTATACTTTACCATTTTTAATGAATTAACCACATTCTTCTTGAATCATTCTTATTTATTACTTCATCCGTTTCACTAAAAGTGTTACAATTTTTCATTTTGCGCTTTTCCTTTTATGGAATTAGTTTTATAATAAAATTAATTTCTAACCACACATTTTCGGGTCAACATGTACTTTTCCACTTAATTAATATATCATACTCATTATCCACAACATATTTTTTAGGACCACATACTTGTATACATTTTCCTTAAAAATTGTGTCCAACACAATTGTTTCACTTCTAGGAGGGCATCATGTTTTTTTTATCTATTCGTAATTCAATTGTGCTTTTCAATCATCGAGTACAAATTCTGGCGCTGAGAAAATCTATCTATCTATACATTAAAAGAAAAAGATTTGAAGTATTCTCATGCATTACACATCATCAATTATGTGGAAATATGAAGGATTTTGATTGGTTATTACAATTTTAAATTTGGTATGTTGGATGTGGAACATTTTAAGTTGTTAAGATGTAGTGCACCATATAACTCTCATTATTTATTTTTAGTATGTTGACTCAATACATAATTATTATTTAATCTCATATATATTTATTTACAAAATTTCAAAAAATATTTTAAACATATATATAGATTCACCGCGACAAGACGAATCCATAGATATCAAACTTGAATATTTTATTAATTAATTAAAGTATTTATTTATTAAAATATTATTTTTATTAAATAACATAAATTGAAATAATGAAAATTTAAAAATAGAGCATTTATTAAATACTCAATACTTCTCCAGTTATCAAAGAAATCAATATTTATTTAGGTATACAATTACGAATGGATACATTAAAAATGACCAATAAAGTTATGCATTAGATTAGATACAAACCATCATCTTATCAACATTTACATGAATTCTAACACATTTTCTACTTTTTACTCATTATTTATTCAAATATTACCTTCTGCCTTATATATTTACTACATGAAACATTTTGAATATAAATTTCAATTTATATATATTGAGTTTGTTATGATTTTAAAAATTTACTTTATTGAATTATTAATGCACTATTTTAAGGATGAAATAGATATAGTCAGTAAAAGATCTTTATGTGCTGCATAGTCAATTGTGGCAACACCTTGGTTATTTCTTGATCTTGGTATCATTTTAGTTAATTTTGATGCTATTTAGCAGAAAGTCAACATAGGGGTGGTATTGGTGTTGTTGCTAGGTATCAATGGCCAAGATTATTGCTTGGTGTCAAAATTTGTGTCTTGTGGTTCCTTTAAAAGGTGTGAAAAGTTTGACTGACAAATTAGCAACTGGAGTGGTTCGAAATTTTGAGTGGCAACATGTAGTAATTAATTAAAGCGGATTTCTCTTTGGTGATTAAATCTCCTAAGTCTGCAGATTATAGATTTGCATCTTTTTCTTTACATTATAGAATAAATCGAGGCATTTAATGTAGAATTTTGTCCATTAGTAGTCGCTATGCTCTAATTTTATTTTTTTGATATTTTCATGATCATTGTTTTGAACTATGCTAATTTGAAAATATGTTCTACAAGTATTAGTTGTTTATCCAGTAGGTACTCAGTTTATATAATTGTTCTATTAATAGTGCATATAACAACATCTTCGCATTTACTTCAATGGGTTGAAAATAGACAAGGAAATCAATAAATGAAAATGTACTTAATATTGCTTTAAGATAGGTGCACAAAATTGGAACATTGTTGCCCAACAAAGTACAAACTCCAAAATTTTGCCAACGGTACATATATGACGTTGAGCACATAATTGACAACATGATCATTGCTCTTGAGTGCACTTTTATAAACCTCTACACTCAATTTTATGTATCTTTCACATATTTCGTTTAAAAAAATATTTGGCATACATCATTTAGTATCCATTAGAATTATAGATACTCGATGGTAAATAATTTATTTTATTATTTTGGTAAATCCAAACCAATGGAGCTGGTGCGAAAATGGTTTATGTGACAATGATCAAAATCATTATTAATTATGCAAAGATATACAAATTAATTGTTAAAATTTCATTCCTGCAATTACACATTAGTAAAAAATAGATGACAATTAACGAGAAAAACAAAATTACATTTTAGTCCACACAAACTCGACCACAACTTCAATTAATACCTGAAAAGACATTTCTGCCCATATTATTATTATTGTTAACAAACAATAACAAAGCAGATAAATTGCAACCCAAAATATGAACAATTAAGATTCTAATGAACACCCATTACATTACATTAAGAAAAAGCACAAATAATATCCATTGACATTCTTTCAATTGCAAAAATGTTCCAATTTCTAACTGAGGTCAACTCCAACATTTGAACGTTAAAATACAATCCATTTCACATGTCCAATTCTTAGATTTTCAGCTCCGATGGGGCTCAATGTAATAACCCTTATTATTTCTGCAAACATAAGATAATGGATGACAATTACATATTTTGTAGTCTCTCCTATAAAATTATTGCAGCTTATAGCAAAAACGTGCCAAGGATGGACGGACCTATAATTTACCTACTGCATCAGAGGTTGCTGCCATTATTGAAGGAGACATTGAGAATGTGAGGCATAAGAGGGATATCATGGTTGAGTTGAAGTCGACTGGATATTTGCAAAGGATAAAAGAATTTCTTCCATGCTATATCCCTTTGCATTACCCACTATTGTTCGTGTATGCAGAAGATGGTTGGTATACAGAGATACCCAGAACTACATACAGTAAGAGGCCAGATCTCACACTTAGGGAGTTCTTAGCATTCAGAATTCAACACAGGGAGGGAGAAGGTCACCAGCTTATACTTGGCAGGAGATTGTTTCAACAGTTTATTGTTGATTCCTACATGATGATGGAGTCACAAAGACTTCAGTGGATTCGTCACAATCAACCAAAGCTTATATACAAATCTTATAAGAAGATTGCCAGCAAAGTTGATAACTTTGAATATGATCCTACATCATGTGGTAGTCTCTTCATACTGCCATCATCTTATCAAGGGGGTGCTAGATGGTACATGCAGATGTACCAGGATTCTATGGCTATATGCAAGTGGGCAGGATATCCGTGCATGTTCATAACATTTATGTTGATACGGAAATATGTCCAATCCGTCATAAAGGACCTAGGAACGAATCCTAAGGCATCCCAAGTCATCCAATGGATCCGAGACACTTTGGTCCGAGCCAACGGTCCGATCTGGGCAGACCAACCATGGTCCGACCCACATTGAAAGAAAGGGACGAAGGATTTGGACCTACAAGGCCCGACCCGGAACCATAGGTTCGACCCACCTTGGTCCGAGCCTCTCTGGGAAAGGAGCATAGTGCTAAGTCAGTACCCTCTCCGACCCAAGGACTCCGATCCGGATGTCAACTCGGATCCAGCATGACCATCTCATAAAGCAACCAAGCAAATGGGCACCAAAGAGTGAGATGTCCGAACCCAGGAGCTCCGAATCAGAAGAGTTGGACAGGCAGGAGAACTTCCTCAGCTGACAACCAAATATGGTCCGGACGATAAATGGGACCCATCTCTCGAACACAGGAACTCGAGACTAGTCACATCCTCAAGAACTCTCTCAATAATGACCAAACTACCCCTAAAGCCCAAGAAGGAATGGGATAAAGCTTCATTATTGGGATATGGCCCTCAAATAAGCATTGGTGGCTCAATCCAGGCCGTACACATGGCGCAATCCTAGCAACCCCTCCATTTTGATAATAGCCTATAAAAAGGCACACATCCCCACAAGATCAGGTAAGTCATCTTACAAGTCACTTCACAACCCCAACTCCGAACTTATTACAGAGTTGATCTTGATCACTCGAGTAAGTCTCATCCGGTTTGACACTTAGCAAACCGCACTAACTCAAGTGTGCAGTCCTTACCGAAGTAGTTGGTCGCTGGTTCTTACGCATTGGTCCTTACCTAGCAAGGAGCTTCTTACCTTGGCACCCATTAGTGGAGTTGAATAAAATCTAAGTAGTTGGGGAGTTACACCCTCAACATTTTGGCGCCGTCTGTGGGAAACTTTACAAAAAGTCCCGTTCTCTTCAGTAATGGCAAGAACAAGAAGGTCCACAAGAACCAACGCCACTGCCATTGGTACGCCTGCTCCAAGACAAAGGGGAAGACCTCTCACTAGAAGAAATGGGGTAGCAGGAGTTTCAAAAAGAGAAGTAATAGATGATCCAAGTGATGGCCATACCGCTAGTCTTTCTTCTGGCGAGGAAAGAGCCACTAATCCACCAGTAGGGATCCAGACACTTGGGGACGAAGGACAGGTTCCTCTGTCAGGAACACATGGTCCTCCTCCAAGAAGAAACTTTACCCTCCCGAATGGGCAGATCATTCGTCCTAGTGAGTTCGGGATGAATGAGAATCAGTTTGGCCTCTTACTCACCACTACTCAAGGATGCTTTGGATCAAACAACCTCCAGCCTCCTCAGCCCACCCCACCTTTGGCAATCCCAAGACAAGCCGAACCCGCTCAATCAAGAAATGAGCACCGTCCCATCCAACAACGACTGGGGGAACAAGCTCAACCGGAAGATCTAAGGAACCTTCTTAACAGGAGGGCCGCTGCTTCTCATGGACAACGAGGGAGAAGTCCAGAAGTGCCACGAGTAGACGAAGTGGGAACCAGTCGGCGAGGAGCTCAACAACAAGCGCCAAGAGATCAAATGGCGGAAAGCATCCCGATAGTTCCAATCGGTGATCTTCCTCCAGATGTAGCTATCAACCCAATCGGTGAAAGACGGCGGTGGCGATCTACCTCCAGAAGGCCTTGGAAACACAAATTGCCACCTTGAGCAAGATGGTCAAAGCACATGAGAAGGTGGTAGTTAAAACTCCCAACCCTCTGTGCGATGAGATCAGAAGAGAAAGAAAGTGCCCCGACTGTGTTATCCCAAACCTTGAGCATTACTATGGAGATACTTGCCCTGTAGGGCATCTTACTAGATACGAAAGTAAGATGGAAAGCAATGGACTCAACGACAATATGAAAGCTCTCAACTTTTCCACCACACTCTTTGGAGAAGCAATGGATTGGTGGACCTCACTACCTAATGGTTCCATCAGATCTTATGCGGACGTCGCCTCCCTTTTCTTGAAAAGGTTTGAGAAAGCAAAGAAAAGGAAGAGGTCAGTTGAGCACCTGGCAGGCATAATCCAGAAAGAGCATGAGGACCTTAGAACCTTCCTTGACCGCTTCAATGCTGAAGTATGACAGGTAGAGCCTCATAGCATCAAAGAGCGGGTCCGACACCTATATGCTAACACTTATAATGATGAGCTTAGAAGGAAGCTTTCCAACGAAGAAATCACCACTGAAAAGTACCTGGAAGATATCTGCGAAGGAGTCTTGTATGGAGAAGAGTACCGAAGAAATGTCCCGATAAGAGCAGGGATAAAGAAGGGGAAAGAACAAGTACGACAGGAACTTCCTCCTCGTCAAGGGAAGTTCGAGCAAAAAAGAGATCTCAGGGACAGGAAAGAATTCCGTAGAGAAAGAACTCCACCTAGGAGATACGCCGAGTATACTCGCCTCAATGCAAGATCCGACATCTTGGCTTCTATTGTTGAGAAGGACTTAGATATACAATGGCCTAAACCGGTCAGGAGCAGCAAGAAGAGTAAATTTTCTAAAGACTACTGTAGGTTCCACAAGCAGAAAGGTCACCCGACTGAGGATTGCATCCAGTTGAAGACAGAAATCGAAAGACTAGTGGAAGTTGAAAGAACCAACAGGTGAAGAAGAACCCTCCAGGCATAGAAAGAATGAGCAGAGAAGAGAGGAGCGCAATTCCGAACCTCCGACAGGATCTTTACCACCACCTCCAGCGGAAATCCCACCTCGGCATGCCCAAAGATACCAAGGGTACCGAAGATCTGAAATGGAGAACTTCCCTTACGATTGGAGTTATCAACGCCATTGCAGGAGGACCAACAGGGGAGACAATGAAATGCAAGGGAAAGGACCGCAACACTTGAGAAACAACGATGAGCTTACGGTCCACCAGCCCCGAAGGCACAAATGCAATTACCTTTGACGATAGTGAGATCCCCCACCAATGTCCATGGAGGAGATCTCAAGGACCCCGATGTCCCTTTGGTTGTTTCTCTAGTGATTGCCACTTACAAGGTCAACAAGGTACTAATCGACATGTGAAGCTCCTCCAATGTCATATCCAAAAGGACCGTGGAGCAAATGCACTGGGCAAATACAATATGGACGAGTATACACTTCATTGGTTGGTTTTGGAGGATCGTAGTACGCCCATTGGAAGTATACCACTACAAGTCTCTATGGGCACCTTTCCGACAAGAGTGACCAAGACTATCCTCTTCGTGGTAGTAGATAGCACCTTCGACTATAACGTGATCTTGGGGCCCGGACTTAACCAATTGAGCAATTGCTTCTCCCTTACACAACAGGTAAAGTTTCCAACCCCGACGGCGTGGGGAAGAAATGGGCAACGTTAGAGAAGCTCGGAGTGCTACATCATGTCAACGGAGGGGCCATGCATGTCCTTCGGTCACTAAGGGCCCTCATAGCCATTCTTCCATTACTCTAACGCCACCAAAGGAAGAAATCGGTATTGGGTCACTCAGAGAAAAGTTCCCCAAGACAGCTAGAATAGAATCCCATGAAGCCTTGAAAGAGGTCCAACGGTCGAAGGAAATTCGGAAAAACAACTCGGATTGGACGGAGATAAATGCAGTAGAGCTGAAGCTCATCGCCTTCGTGATAATCGCGACATCTTTGCTTGGAGCACGAGATGATCTCAAGGATAGACCTAAGGATCGCAGATTCACCGTCGAACATGGATCCGACGCCAAGCACATCCGCAAAAGAGGAAAGACTTTGGACGATTGAGGATGCTATCATAGCAGGGAGGTTGACAAGTTGATGAAAGCAGGTCATATCGAAGAAGTCGCATACTCCGATTGGAGTGCAGAACGTGGTCCTCGTCGAAAAAGCTCCAGGAAAGTGGAGAATGTGCAATGACTTCACTAGACTCAACAAATTTTGTCCAAAGGATCCTTATCCATTGCCACGCATAGACCAGCTGGTTGATTCCACTGCAGGATGTGCGCTTCTAAGCTTCATGGACGCATATCAAGGCTTCTACCAAATTAGGATGGCTCAAGAAGACATCAAGAAAACGGCATTCTTTGCGGCCGGAGGGGTCTATTGCTTCAAGGTCATGCCCTTTGGCCTCAAGAATGCAGGAGCTACTTACCAACGGCTGGTAAATAAGATGTTCAAGGAAGAATTGGGAAAAACCATGGAAGTCTATGTGGATGACATGCTTGTGAAAAGCAAGACTGAAGAGGAACACGTCGAACACCTTCACAATTGTTTTTCTATTCTCGAATACGGAATGAAGTGAACCACGAAAAGTGCACTTTCGGGTGAAAGGAGGAAAATTCCTTGGTTACATGGTCACAGAAAGAGGCATCAGTGCTAACCCAGAGAAAATAAAGGCAATCGTAGATCTACCACAGCCCAAGACTGTCAATGAAGTTCAGAAGCTTCTAGGAAAGGTGATGGCATTGAGCCGTTTTATCTCAAAATCCGCCGAGAAGAACCTTCCCTTCTTTAAGATCTTACGAAAAGGAAATAAGTTCGAGTGGACAAAGGAGTGTGAAGAGGCCCTGGAAAACTTGAAAAAGTATCTCCTCTCGCCGCCCCTTTTGTCTAAACCCGTGGAGGCTGAAACTCTTTACCTCTATTTGGCCACCACTGATGAAGCAATGAGTTCTGTACTGGTACGGATACAAGACAACGAGCATTTACCAATTTACTACTTGAGCAAAGCCCTTGCAGGCTCTGAGGCCAGATATGTCAAGGTTGAAAAGCTCGCCTTCGCACTAGTTTACACTGCACGGCGACTGAAGCCTTACTTCAAGTCGCATCGGATTGTGGTCCTTACAAATGAGCCACTCAAACATGTCTTGGACAAACCGGATCAGTCAGGGCGCCTGTCCAAATGGGCTATTGAGCTAAGTGAATATGATATTGGGTATCAAGCCCCATCTGCCAAGAAAGCGCAAGTTCTGGCCGACTTCCTGGTAGACTATCCAGAGAAAGCAGAAGAAGAGAACGAAAACTCCCAGGAAAAGGCTAGTCATGTGGTGATAGCCCAAATCAAGGAATCAAGTGGAGAGAAAGAAGCAGAAGAGACACAAAGAGGTAGCATCCAGCTTATGACTAAGTATCACCAACCTATGGATGATTCACTGAGAGTAAGGCACATGTTTCTCTTGGACGAAGAACTCAATACCTCGACAACTGCATCTTCCGACAAGAAGCAGGAGGTTGAGAAAGCACTCACTCCCACTTCGGGAGGTAAGGAAAGGAACAAAGAATGTTGGACATTACAAGTGGACGGATCATCCACCGGACGGTTGGGAGGAATAGGAATTTTCCTTGAAAGTCCTGAAGGAGCCAAGCTAGAGTACGCCATCACCCTCAATTTTAAGGTGACGAACAATGAGGCCGAAATATGAAGCACTTATCACCGGCCTAAGAATGGCGAAAGCCCTTCAGGTAAAAAGGATCAAAGCCTACACAGACTCGCAGTTCTCCGGGTCCTTTACCACCAAAGGACCTAACATGATCAAATACTTGGAGCTCCTCAAGAAAGAGGTTGAGCACTTTGAAGAATTTACTCTTGACCAATTTCACAGAGAATGGAATAAAAAAGCCGACGCCCTCTCCAAGTACGCCTCAGCCTTAGGAGCTTTGGACACAAGAAGTGTCATCCTTATGACCATCGGAATCCTCCCCAGCAAACCCCAGACGGATGCTTCTCTTGAGCACTGAAAGAAACTGGATGTGATATATTCCGTTACCTCAAGGATGGTACTTTACTGTGGATCCTAGAGGCGGGAAGATTCAATGTCGAGCTAATGAGATACTTTATTCGAAGAAGATCTCTACAAAAGATCCTACAATGGAACTCACATGAGGTGCCTAGATCCTCAAGAGGCAAAAGCGTGATGGAAGAAATCCACGGAAGTTGTGGAAGTCATTACGGAGGAAGAACTTTGGCAAAAGATCATAAGGCAAGGATACTATTGCCAACTATTGACATAGATCTCGCCAACATCGCCTTTACCGTGAAGACCGCCATACTATGCCAACATACCACACCGCCTGACCAACCCTATGATTCCGTCAATCATAGCATGCCCATTTGATCAATGGGGCATAGACATAGTTGGTCCCTTTCCGCGAGGAACACATCAAAAGAAGTTCTTGATAGTGGCAGTGGAATACTTCACTAAGTGGGTCGAAGCTGAAGCAGTGTCAACCATCACAGAAAGCAGGGTTCGGACATTCATCTGGAAGAACATCATCTGCCGGTTTGGACTCCCACGAGTGCTAGTTTCAGACAATGGAGCACAATTTTCTGGGTCAGTCCTTCAAAATAGAACAACGCTTTACTTCCATTGGCCACCCCCAAGCCAATGGTCAGGTGGAAGCCACCAACAAGACCATAGTCAAAATTTTGGAGAAAAGGTTGAGAACTTCCCAAGACAGTTGGGCGGATGATCTCGACGCGGTCCTTTGGGCGCATCGAACGACAGCCCGGACTGCCACACAAGAAACACCTTTCTCCCTGGTCTATGGATCCGAGGCGGTCATCCCTTCGGAGACGGTGGTGGCAACCCAGAGAATCCAGCAATACAACCTAGTTGATAATGAGATCGCAAGGATCTATGACCTTGAGCTCCTCGAAGACAAGCGCGATAAGGCATTGGCCAACATCCTTCGGTACCAAGCCATGACCGCTCGAGCCTACAATAAACGTGTCTTTCCCAAGGACATACAAGTTGGAGACTTAGTCCTCAGAAGATCAGTTATACTAAGTCATGTGGGGAAACTTAAGCCCAAGTGGGAAGGACCGTACAAAGTTACTGGGGCAAGAGTTAATGGAAGCTTTGAACTAGAAGATGAGCAAGGGCGGGCCTTGAAGAGAACTTGGAATGCCAAGAATCTCCAAAAGTTTTACACTTAGAGAAGGAGTGTGGCAACGACTGTCACCTTCCTTTATCTTGTCGATCTGTTTTTTGTGTTTGTTTTTTGAAAAGTCCTCGAAGCCCTCAAGTTGTAATTCGATTTCAAATCAATCAATACAACTGTGATTTCATAAACATTGTTAATAATCATGTCCTTCGAATCTCATGATTCGAACAGGCCATGAAGATATTTAACTACTCGATCCAAAACTAGATCATACACTGATCCGGATCGGATGAACACAATCAAACAGTGTCCGACCTTGACAAAGGCAAATACGTTTTTATTAAAACAGGAGTACAGAATTACAAAGTCAGGGTCCGAAGAGCCCTAATCGAGTTTACAAAAACAAGCTCCTATTCTATCTCTTTTCTACTTCTACAGCGAAGCTTCTTAATTAACCCTGGTCTACCGAACCAAACCCCGTCCGAGCACTATTAACTTTATCTGTGGGCGCTCCGAAGGAAGAAGGAATTCCACCATCCCAACTTTGATTGCTTACTGACAAAGATTTCGAAGCCCCCTTCGGACGATCTAAAGACTAACAGCAGCCGGACGAGATAACTGAAGCCATTCAATGCTTCCAGAAAGGATACTCCATCACTTCTAAACGAAAGAGAGCTCCGAAGCAAGCAAGAAGCACTATAACAATCCGGATCGCCTCTTACCAAATACTATAAATACATCCCAGATTCAGAGTATTTGGAAGGCGACCAACCCGGATAGTCGTATTAACCCAAGTCACTCCGGAGGCTCCCGTTGGTCCAAGTCCCAACAAGACCGGCATAGTCAGGAACTCCGTCCCAGAATTGCAAGTCGCTCCCTCGAGCCTTCAATTCTGGAACGCAGCCACCAACAAAGCCGAGCTGCTCGGACGAAAGACCTTAGGTGTAAGACAAACGAGTTACCAGAAAGGTTACTTCCGGAAGTCCCCAATGATCCGACTCCAAACAAGCTCAGCACTGTCGGGGACTCCTTTCCAGAATTGCAAGTAGCTCCCTCGAGCCTTCAATCCTGGAAACAAAGTCACCAACAGAATCGAACTGCTCGGATATGTATCTTCAAGGACGAGCTAAAAGACCTACTAAAAGGGATACATATCCCTCAATCCGAGAAACGAACAACTAGACACAGCAGGATTGGTAGAAAGCCTTCCAACATCTCGGGCGATTTTTTACGACCGAACCACGAAATACTGGAAGGGATTCTACCAAACCAATTATGCCGACTTGTCGCCCCCCGGGCACATACCCAGAGCGGAATGCCTCGGATGCATTGAGGTTCAAAAACAACTATTTGAAGATCCCCAAACCATCCAGCTAATCTACCTCTCCGGGGCTAAAGTCGTGGATATAGACCACAACCCCGGAGAAAGAAGATTAGCCTGACGATCAGAGGAATTGATTGGCAAAAATTCAGGCCTCACTCGGCACGGACCGTATCCTCGAAGATCCGAGGCTGGCTTTCTGAGCAATTTAATTTCCAAAACTCTCACCGTGAACCAACCCGGGTAGACTTCCGAAGTATCGGAGAAACCCTTGGGACAAGAACACACGCAAGAGTGATGGTATAAACATGCTCACCAGCCACTCGGACTCGAGCTAACCCTCGGTTACTATAAAAGGGAGAATTGTCCTAAAGAAAAGCCGTACAAAGCAGGGGTATATATAGAAAGAGAGGACCAATCAGAAGCGGACACGTGTCCCATATTCGCCGGAAATGGGCTTGGGCCGAACATGGGCCTGACTCTTCGACTTCCATTTGCCCAACCCAATAATCCATCCATACGGTCGGTCATCATGACTAAGTTCCTCACTCGAACGTATCAGCTCGGGGCTGACATGACAACATCCGAAGCAACTGTGATTCGTATAGAGTCACCCTATACTTAATGCTGATCATCTTCTCACTCTCTCACAAGTCTGTATGACTCGGGATGACACACCAAGTCAACGTCCGAATCGACGCTACTTACCACGATACAAGGAAATTCTTTTTGTCGCAAGCCTTGTCACTCTAAGACGTGGCTCCGAACCGCTCGTGATTTGGCTTACTTCTATTAAAGATTCCGATTCGGATGGGTACAATGATTGATCGTCCCCCAAGACCCGCAAAGGAGAAGTTGCATCAGGCAAATTAACGTTCTGGCGGTTTGAATCTCAAGGGTTCGGACCCATTATCCGAGTTTATGAGAGTTAATGAGTTACTAAACAGATATATGGGATTCATCGCGCAAGAATGTAAACAGAAGCATTTAGCATTTCAACAACAAGAATAGTTCCGAGCCACCAATGGGCCCGGACCAACAACATTCATCGAGTCGGGTATATGGTTTTACAAAAAGATGATGAGCAAAAAAGACAACATTGTTTTCAGGACCGAAGGCACACTACTACAAAAACCCGGGGCATACCCGTCTTTACTACCTTCGGACGAACTAAAATTTGAGACCAGAGGGACCCCGTATCCTTCTCCGGAGGCGCTTGACCTTCTTTGTTGGCTGGGCTAACCTCCGTTCTCCGAGCCTCAACCTCTTTCAAGAAGGCGGACATTGTTGCATCAAGTCTAGGTCCGGATCGAAGCCCAGTGAGCAGCAGAGTCTCGGTTGTGTTCCAAGTGATCCTCCAAAGGAACGAAACACCGGACATAAGCACCCGAGGACGAAGGGTGGGAGATACTGACCGCCATGATTGTACTTCTTGCCCTCGACTCGTCAGCAGACCACAAATTCACATTTGAGCAGGTCTTCGTCCAAGACACCCTCCGGAGCAAAGTCCGATCCGTCTCCATTCTTAAAGGCGGACACTCCCTCAGCCTCCAAGTCGCAGTCATCCGGTATCCAACCCTTCCTCCGGCACTGGTCCACAGCTGCATCGAACCCATCTTGACGGGCCTCATCATACTTCGACTCGAACAAAAACTTGCAGGAGTCCGAAGTAAGGAAATCTTGGGCAGCCCTTGTCCGGACCCCCAGAAGTTCCTTCAGCATCATATCTTTGAAAGTCCGAGAGACACCCACGAACTCGTCCAAACTATCTTGGTGCACTTTCAAGTCAGTCTCCAAAGATCGGATGGCACTTTTCATCTTGGTAGTCTCCGACTCGGCCTCCTGTTTAGCAGCTATGGCCTTCTTTAGCCGCTCCGAAGTGTTGTTCAACTAGGACGTTTCAATCGCCCGGGCAGCCTCAGCCTTAGCCAAATCTTCTTCCAAGGTGGCTCTCCGAGCAGCTACCAGAGAGCATGCTTCAACAGCAGCAGCAAGCTAAAAACAAAAACGAAACATCGGAAGTGTTAGATACCTCCGAACCACAAGAAGATGTAAAACCAACGGAAAATTTAAACTCACTTTCATTGGCGGCAATTAACTCAAATCTCCAACTCCGAGGCAAAGAACCAACCGAGCATCCGAATCCAGCTCGGGCGCCTCGCTCATCTTTCCCTTGCCTTTCTTGGCGGGAGGATTCGGACCTTCGGAGGAGCGCTTTTTTCCAGTTGCAGCGCTCGATCCGCTGGCGGGATCTCGAGACACGGATCTAGGAGGCTTCCTCGAGCCCTTAGACCCGACCACCTTACCCTTGTCCGGAGTAGGGATAGTTTGGGCCTCTTCGCCCGCAGCAGCTCTCCGAGACTCCTCCACTCGGAACACGGAAGCATTTCTTGGCTCTTCCATCGGGAGTACGGTGGAAGTCTTGATAATTTGGGACCGGGAACCCTCTGCCATCTCCTTCCGTTGCGCAGCATTTTACTGACGCTTCAACTCCCGCATGGTCGACATCGTATACTCGAACCAAAAAGCTGCACATCTGAATCACAATGAGTTGCAAAATACAAAAGAATCTGCAAATGGTAACCACATAGTCGACAAACCGAATCGGACAACCAACCAGAGGTAGAGAGAAACCACTTACTCAAATCCTCCATATTGTCACAAAAACTTGGCTCGGACAAGCCGGCCAAGTAAGGCAGAGGCTGACATATCAGCCCTCGGAAGAAGTACTTTTCCGGCTCTTGACTCCGATGGAGCGCTTGCATCCATAGGGGGACATTCCGGGCCGGTGGCTTCCAGTTTGGCAGCTTGCCTCGGAAGAATTTCCTCTCAAATTGCCACTTGGCCCTCTCCGCTTCGGATTGCGGGCTTGAGCAGACGGACAAAAATGTACCTCTTGAACCATTGGATTCCCAACGAGGACAGGGGGTCAACAAAAAACGTGTACACCTGGCGACATACGAACGTATAGAACCATGCGTTCCTATTACTTACACTTATGTTGAATAATTTACGAAAATTATCGAATGTGACCGGGATGCCTTTATATTTACATAACACTCCGAAGCACATCAGATTTCCGAGGGAGTTGGGGATGATCTGGTGCGGACTCAACCCCATGCTATTCAAGATCTCCAGAAACTCGGACGATACGGGCAGGCGCCACCCGCAATGGAGGCTTATCTCATGAACACACATATAGCCCGGAGGCGGATTATAAAAAGCATGAGACTCGTCCGGAACGAGAATCTCCACACACTCCGGGATTTCATATCTCCTCCGGAGCTCATCCACTTCCTCGGCTCGGATGGTTGAGGCGCAAGTAGGCAAAGTACCGTCCTCATTCAACTCGCCCTCCGGATCGGGGTGAGTGACCTCGTCTTTAGACCGAGGGAACTTTACTTGGAATACGTCCTCACCCTTCCTCAGCCTCTCCGGACGCTCTTCCTCAGCCATCTGCCGACTCGGCCCTGCTTGCCCAGCAGATTCCACACGGAGCATATGAGCGGATAGCTCTACACTTTCTTCCGCCTCGGAACCAGAATCTTGGGCCTGCACACCTTCTTCTGCCTCATCTTCCTCGGATGAGGACGCTAACTCTACGACAGTCTGAAGAGGCACAGCGGCTTGCACACGATCCTCCTCACCCTCTTCGAAGATGCCCAAATTGGGAGGTGCTTCCGAGGTATCATGAACTTCCTCGATGATCGGCGCCTGCGGATCCGGAACGAACGGGACTCGATTAGGATTACTCCTAAAATTATAACCAAGGTTGCGAATTAAAGATCGGATCTCTCTAGGAAGTTCGATTCTTGGCGGCCGAGCCGGCGAGTTCCTATAACTCGCGAACTTGTTTCTTGAGCCGCTACAATAACTCGCATGGGACACTCGCAGGTAATCCCGACGCCTCAGAGGACCAGGATCCGGAACAACTAACCGAAGTAAGGAACTTACCTCGGGCTCTTCCCGGCTCGGATGGGGCGCTTGTTCCACCTCCAGTACGTCGTCATCTACGATCTCAATTTCCTCGGAGCTATCGGTTAAAGATATCGCTTCGGAGTCATATCCCTCAGCCTCGGATCGATTTTGGCTATCACTCTCGGACATCCTAGGGAAAGGAGAAAGCAATTTCGTAAGCTTTAAGATGACAGTCCGAGAGGTCGTTTATGTATATTAAAGTGGTCAGTTTATAGCCAACACTACTGGCTTTCCCAGGCGAAGTTAGTTCGGAGTCAGTACGATGCTGATTCGGCGTTAGTCAACATTGAGAACGTATGGAGTATTAGAACTATAATACACATCATAAGCATGCATCCGAGCAACTAGAAGATGAAAAACAATGCAGACAAATGATAAGACGAGACAAGTAAACTTACTTGGACTCGGATGATTAGATGGAAATGCCTTGGCTTCGTATGCAATCTCGTGCTTCGGATCTCTCGTCGCTCGCTTCGGATTGATGGTAGTCGCTTCGGATACACTCAGAATGCAAAAATTCTCTCTCTAAACGGTGCGCAAATGAACCGGCCAACCCCTCTATTTATAGAGGGTCATATTGGGAACTCCAACCGTCACAATTTTTCGGGATTAAATCTCAATCGTAGATCAAAAATCATCCAACGGCATAGTACAATTATACCAAGTGAAATGACGAATTGGTACAACAAATTTACCTCTTGGATAGACGAATACAACAACTCTCCCTCTCTCGGGCGGCAGACAACACGAGAGTTCCGGAGTATCCTCTTCTCGGACGCCTAGCGGCTTATCAGTCCAACATAATTTGCCCACACAAGGAACCTCGTTTACTCGAGCGATTACACTTCGGACCTTCCCTTGACCACAGAGGTTGGTTCGGACGGGACACACACCTACGGTCCGCCACCGTAGCTTATCAAAGGTACACTACCGATGTTCGGAGCCTAAACTTAGTCTCGATTACAAATACCCTTTTTTCTTTTTTCTTCACTTCGTTGCCCTTCGGACCCAGCCCCTCGGATGGCAACGATGTTTTAGAAAAAGAAAAAGGGGGGGGGAGAGAGACTAAATCAGTGGCCACACGAAGTACAAATTACACCTTTTTTCAACTCGTTTAGGCGGATTGGACTGAAGAACGGATCCTTCTTCAACAGCTTCCCAAGCCAATAGTTCCACAACTATCTTCTACTAAGATACTTGGAAACTAGGGGGACATATGTTGATACGGAAATATGTCCAATCCGTCATAAAGGACCTAGGAACGAATCCTAAGGCATCCCAAGTCATCCAATGGATCCGAGACACTTTGGTCCGAGCCAACGATCTGAACCGGGCAGACCAACCATGGTCCGACCCACATTGAAAGAAAGGGACGAAGGATTTGGACCTACAAGGCCCGACCCGGAACCATAGGTCCGACCCACCTTGGTCCGAGCCTCTCTGGGAAAGGAGCATAGTGCTAAGTCAGTACCCTCTCCGACCCAAGGACTCCGATCCGGATGTCAACTCGGATCCAGCATGACCATCTCATAAAGCAACCAAGCAAATGGGCACCAAAGAGTGAGATGTCCGAACCCAGGAGTTCCGAATCGGACCAAATATGGTCCGGACCAATCGTCCGGACCCATCTCTCCGAACCTGGGAAGTCGGCAGAACTAGTCACATCCTCAAGAACTCTCCCAATAATGACCAAACTACCCCTAAAGCCCAAGATGGCATGGGCTAAAGCTGCATTATCAATGTGGGCCTCATATTAGCATTGGTGGCTCAATCCTGGCCGTACACATGGCGCAATCCTAGCAACCCCTCCATTTTGATGATAGCCTATAAAAAGGCACACATCCCCACAAGATCAAGTAAGTCATCTTACAAGTCACATCACGACCCCAATCCCGAACTTATTACAGAGTTGATCTTGATCACTCGAGTAAAGTCTCATCCCGGTTTGACACTTAGCAAACCGCACTAACTCCCCACTCAAGTGTGCAGGTCCTTACCGAAGTAGTTGGTCGCTGGTTCTTACGCATTGGTCCTTACCTAGCGAGGAGCTTCTTACCTTGGCACCCATTAGTGGAGTTGAATAAAATCTAAGTAGTTAGGGAGTTACACCCTCAACAATTTACATGCAATCCAAAGTGGCCGGAGATCACAAGGTATGTTGAGAGTCTTGGGTTTAGACCGGAAGACAAGCCTTATATCATATGTCCACTCTTCAAGATGAAACTCGATGAGTTGATCAATGATATAAAGGATGGACATATGTTTGGAAAACCAAAAACACGTAAGTTGGTTTTTTTTTTTTTTTTTTTTTTTGGTCTCTACATGTTTATATTCTATGAAATTCAAAAATGCTTTATAATATCTATTACTATGAATTTTATTAGTCATATACACCGTTGAGTTCCAAAAGCGAGGACTTCCGCATGTTCATATTTTGGTAATCCTGAATAAGGCGGGTGAGGAGAAGATTAAAAATAACATTGATGACTACATATGTGCAGAGTTACCCGACAAGGATACTAATCCAGAATTGTATGACGTAGTGTCAACCCATATGATTCACGGACCATGTGGTCCGTCTAGACCTACTTCTCCATGCATGGAGGACAACAGGTGCTCCAAACATTTTCCAAATAGCTACAACGAAAATACCTATGTTGTCGATGCTGGATATCACATATATCGAAGAAGGACACATGTGTCACCGTCGATAAAAATGGAGTTCAGCTTGACAACATGTAGATTTATATTAATTAAATATTATGCTTAGTTTATTGTCGTAAACCTAGATTTATTTGTTGCCGAACTTAGTATATGAGTCGACGTTTTTAAACAGTTTTGTTGTCCCCTACAATGCTCAGTTCCTCCTGAAGTACCAATCTCACATTAACATAGAATACTATAAAGGTGGGGCTTCAATGAAATATTTGTTCTACATGTTGAAAGGAAGGGACAGAGCGGGTGTTACATTCATAGACATAAATAATAATGATGAGATTAAGAGTCATACTGATTGCCGATATGTTTTAGCATGTGAGGCAATATGGAGAATTTTTGAATTCTAGATACATTATAGGATACCTACGGTTGCGAGTTTGGCATTTCATCTAGAGGATGAGCAGGGGCTACCTTTCAGAGATGGAGATTTCATGTCGGATCTGCTTGATGAGCATTCAGTTAAGCAGTCAAAGTTTCTTGAATGGTTTGAGCTGAACAAAGTTGACCTGGAAGCTAGGAAATTGACGTATCCTGAGTTGCCCCGTGAGTATTACTGGAAGGATGGCCTGAAGAAGTGTTCCCGTAGGAAAACCAAGGCACAAGCTGTTGGAAGGATGTATAATGTGCCGATGGCATTTGAAAACATGTACTATATGCGACTTATGTTGAATCATGTTAGAGGTGCAACATGTTTCCAGGATATTAGAACAGTGAACGGTGTTGTTTACGAGACCTGCAAGGACTCATGTGTGGCTTTAGGCCTACTAACAGATAACGGGGAGTATGTCCGTGGAATTACTGAGGCAAGTCACTGGGGATTAGCACGTTTCGTTCGTCATCTTTTTACAATCGATGCTTCTTCTTTCTCGAAGCATGGCGAGACCAGAGGAGGTATGGAGGAAGACATGTAACTTCTTATCTGACAACATTCTGTACATCAAGCAAAAAACTTCTCATAATCCTGGTAATTTGTTAGTAAATTTTATATTTTACCGAAATACGAAAATGTTATACATTTACTTATTACTTATTTCGATTCATTTCGCGATTCAGGTTTGAGGCTTACAGATGACAAGCACCATAGATACACTCCGAGACAATTCAACTAATCAGGGGGAATGCATATTACAAAATTTGAACAATAACATCATAATGCAGCGGATTTCTTCTCCCCAAACCGGTTCTTCGCAATGCACTGGCTTTCGACAAAATGAAACATGAAGAGCATGCCGTTCGTCATACTTAACTTAACTGGGTACACATGAGAATGAAAAGGCGCAAACAAGAGGGTTTGCACTTCCCGAAAAGATCACACAAGCGCCGGTACAATATTTTTTCATCGGCTTAAAGTTTCTCACCGGCTTTTTGGACAAAAGAGTTAAACAAACTTGCTATTTACAGGAAAAACAAACTTACGAGATCTTAAGTTCACTACTCTATCTAAGCTGAGAATCGTGCAAAACGTAAGTAACAAGCAGATTTAACAATCACAATAGAAGTTTTCGTCACTTGGAAGAACGACTCACAAAAGACTCTAGAGAAGGAGAGAAAAATCACTAAAACAACAGAAAGTAACAGAAAATAGAGAAAAACGCAGACAAGACACTAGAGAGCACATTCCCCCTCCCCAAACCTGAACTCAAGCATGTCCTCAAGCGCAGAGTAAAAAAAAAAAGAAAAAGAATGGGGTCAATAGTGACTTGCCTATGATGTACAGTTCAGAGTCATGTACTGGACTCGGAGAGTTCGACCACTTCTTCCGGTCGCTCAATGTACCCATGGAAGTATGGTTTAACTCGCTGTCCATTGACCTTGAAGGTGGAGCCGTCAGCGAGATTCAAGAGTTCGATGGAACCATGCGGTGCCACTTGAATTATCGTGTACGGTCCATCCCAACGCGAGCGCAACTTTCCTGGAAACAGTTTAAGACGAGAGTTAAAAACCAAAACTTTCATACCTGGGTGCAAGTCCTTGCGGATTATCCCCTTGTCATGATACTCCTTCGTCTTATGCTTGTAAATCGTTGCATTCTCAAACGCAAGGTGGCGGAGTTCTTCCAGCTCGAAGATTTACAGCAATCGTTCCTCCCCAGCTGCCTGCATATCAAGATTTAGCTCCTTGGTGGCCCATGCCACTTTGTGCTCCAACTCCACGGGAAGATGACAAGCTTTTCAATAAACCAACCGGTAGGGGGTTGTACCAATAACAGTCTTGTAACAGGTTCTGTAATCCCAAAGTGCATCATCTAGCTTGGTTGACCAATCCTTGCAATTTGGTTTTACTACCCTTGTGAGAATGCTCTTGATTTGCCTATTGCTGACTTCCACTTGACCAGAAGTTTGTGGGTGGTATGCAGTTGCGACACGGTGTTGCACTCCATATTTCACAAGCAGGTTCGCGAATGAGCGGTTAATAAAGTGGGAGCCGCCGTCGCTAGTGATTGCTCTGGGTGTACCAAACCTGTTGAAAATATTCTTGGACAAGAAAGAGAGCACAACTTTGGAATCGTTAGTTCTGGTGGCCATAGCCTCCACCCACTTAGTCACATAGTCCACCGCAACAAGAATATATTCATTACCATTACTTTTGGGAAAGGGTCCCATAAAGTCAATGCCCCACACGTCAAAGGGTTCTACCACAAGATTGTTGGTCAAAGGCATCTCATTACGCTTGCTAATGTTACCACTACACTGACATGCATCACAACTAGCACAAAACTTATGATCATCTTTAAACAGAGAGGGCCAAAAGAAACCTGATTGAAGAACTTTTAGGGCGGTTTTCTTCCCACTGTAGTGTCCTCCACACTGCATGGTGTGACAAAAGGTGAGAACACTACCTACTTCACTCTCTGGAATACAGCGTCGTAGGATGCCATCAGCTCCCTCCTTGAAAAGGTGGGGGTCATCCCAAAAGTAGCCATTGGTTCGGCGCACGAAGTTCCTTCTTTCCTGCGAAGACATGTTAGCGGGGAAAACACCTGCAACAAGAAAATTCACAATATCTGCAAACCAAGGCTCTAGGCTAACAGAGAATAGATGCTCATCGGGTAGGTCATCGGGAATAGGTGCAGAAGGGGAGATTGTCTTAGGATCAAGCCTAGATAAATGGCCAGCAACAAGATTATCTTTACCACACTTATCAACTATTTCGCAATCGAACTCCTGTAACATCAAAACCCACCGAATGAGGCATGGCTTAGAATCACTCTTCGCCATGAGGTGGCGGATTGCAGCATGATCTGTGTGGATGATCACCTTGAACCCTTTCAGATACGAGCGGAATTTATCCAATGCAAAAAGAACCGCTAGGAATTCTTTCTCAGTTGTGGTGTAGTTAACCTGCGCAGGGTTAAGTTTCTTGTTGGCATAGTAAATTACATGAAAGTGTCCATTTACCCTTTGTCCTAAAATAGCACCTAAAGCGAAATCAGAAGAATCGCACATAATCTCAAAGGGTAAGGACCAATCAGGGGCAACAACAATAGGAGCGAAAACGAGTTGCTCTTTCAAGATGTTAAAGGCCTGCATGCATTCATCATTGAAAACAAAAGGCACATCTTTCATAAGCAAGTTACTCAAACACTTAGCAATCTTCGAAAAATCCTTAATGAATCTCCTATGAAAACCAACATGCCCAAGAAAATATTGCAGCTCTTTTACACAAGTGGGAGGGGGAAGTTTAAAAATCACATCGAGCTTTGCTCTATCAACTTCTATCCCACGTTTTGAGACTACATGCCCTAAGACAATTCCTTCTCTAACCATAAAGTGACTTTTTTCCCAGCTAAGAGTTAAATTACACTCAATGCAGCGTTTAAGCACTTTATCAAGTTTATGCAAGCAATCAGCAAAAGAATCTCCAAAAAGAGAGAAGTCATCCATGAAGACCTCTATAAAATCATGCACCATGTCAGAAAATATAGAAAGCATGCATCTTTGAAAAGTAGCAAGAGCGTTGCAAAGTCCGAAATGCATTCTGCGATAGGCAAAAGTCCCATAGGGACAAGTAAATGTCGTCTTCTCCTGATCCTCCTGAGCGATGGGTATTTGGTAGAAACCTGAAAGACCATCCAAAAAACAATAGAACTCTCGCCCAGCAAGGCGGTTAAGCATCTCATCAATGAATGGCAGAGGGAAGTGGTCTTTTTTAGTGGCCGCGTTTAGTTTCCTATAGTCAATGCACACACGCCACCCAGTGGTTTTTCTTACCGGGACCTCAACGCCCTTCTCGTTTGTTTCGACAGTAACCCCCGACTTCTTAGGAACTACATGCACAGGACTCACCCATCTACTATCAGCTATGGGGTAAATTATGTCATGCTCAAGCATCTTAAGGATCTCAGTTTTCTGACTTGCATGAGGTTAAGCTTCTTTTGGGGTTGCCTAACTGGTTTAGCATCATCTTCTAAACTTATCCTGTGCGTGCAACGGGTTTTGCTAATGCCCTTAATATCCCCAATTCCCCATCCTATGGCCACAGAATTCTCCTTAAGAAGCTCAACAAGTTGGTTCTCTTCTTCCTTTTGCAATTTCGAAGAGATTATCACAGGTTTGGACCGATTTTCACCAAGGAAAGCATACTTAAGGTGGGATGGGAGTTCCTTAAGGTCAGGCCTAGGGGGTTTGATTTCCCCAGTATTGCTACTGAGGGAGTCGAATTCACCAAATGGTTCACTAGGGGGATCAAGTTCACCTTCCGGTTCAGTTTCAGCTGAATCTAAAGTACAGATTAGCTCAGGACTTTCCTCACTCACAATTTCCTTATCAGGATCTAGAGTCAAAGCGGGCTCTAACTTATCGCTAGCAATATCATCAAGCAGAGCAGTATATACACAGTCATCAATGATGCAATGAAATTCTTTGGCAATCTCATGTTCTGTTTCACAACCTGTAACAGAATAGGCATTAGAGTTCAGGGGGAGGACTTGCCCTTGCTGATTCGATTGCCTCCGATATCCATCGCTATCTTCCCTTCTGCAACATCGACTTGAAGTTTGACAGTTTTCATGAACGGCCTTCCCAGCAAAATCATATGGTTCCTGCTGCTGGGAGGTAGAACTACAAAATCTGCTGGTACCAAGTATGTGTCAACCTTGACCAAAGCATCCCGTATAATACCAAGTGGTCGCTAGAGACTACAATCAACCATCTGCAAAGTCATATTCACAGGTTCCAACTTTCCCAAACCGAGCTCCTGATAAAGGTCATGGGTAATAAGATTAATGCTCGCTCCCAAGTCGAGCATACCTTTTGCTACCTTCCCGTTCTCCATTTGTATATCAATCATGAAGCTCCCTGGGTCTTGTTGTTTCACTGGTAATCCGATAACAGAATTTGTTGTTTCTGGAAGAATCAGCTTTTCAGCATACGAAAGCTTCTTCTTATTAGCATTTAGGTCCTTGAAGAACTTAGCATATAGGAGGGGACATTATCGATAAGCTCCAGCAGTGGCATGTTCACGTTAACCTTCGAAAGCATTGCCAGGATAGATTTGAACTTACTGTCATCTTTCGGCTTCTTAACTCTCCCAGGGTATGGTAATGGCTTGGGAGCTAGCGGTCCCGCGGGGCGGAAGGGGTTATTAGATTTATGTAGGACCTCAGTGCTGCTTCTTGGGTCCTCAATAATCTCCTCAGCTTCCTCCTCAGTAATTTCAATAGCTGGTGTAGGTGGAGTTTCCGGATTAGTCATCATATCTGGCTTCTCAACGACCTTACCACTACGCAGTACTGTAGTTGTTTGAATCTCCTCTTCCAATTCATCTTCATCCCCAAATTCTAGACCTGCTACGAAGGTAGCCAACCTATCTGCTAAGTCCTCTATTCTGCGCATCATCCCTTCAATCTGTTGTCCTGTTCTCTCTTGCCCTTCCATAACAACTTGCATAAATTTTTCATCATGGGCAATTAAGGGGATCAACGTGCTTTCGCTAAAGGAGCTGCTCTCTGGTAAAATATTTGCACTATCCACCATTTCCCTAGCAGAGGGTGTGTAGTAGTTGGAAAAGGACTCCATGCCTGGATCTCAACAACAGCAACTCAACAAATGCTTAGTTTCTGTTAGTCCAAGTAAAATGAAATCACAACAAGTAACCTCCGGCTCTCAGCGCTACAATAGGAATTAATTCCTCGGCAGCGGCGCCAAATTTGATAAGCTCAAATTATACTCTAAAAAGCAATTAGAGAATAAGCTGTCGTTGTAGACTAAAGCCTAACTCGTGATCGATCTCTAGGGAATTAATCAGGCTACGTAGCAGTGAGAGTAAACAGATACTTGCGAGTAACAATCTGATTGAGGGTTTTGTTTATACTTCTAACTAGTTTAATTAAAACTAAGATTACGATTAACAATGAGAGAAAGATGAATACAGTAGCAAGATCCAATTATGCTAATTCGAACTAGGGATTACACTCATATTTTTCACACGGTCGTTGTACAGAAAATCAATCAATTCGATTCAACCAATTGTTCTTAGAAGATATTATACTGGAGAAATCGTGAGTCGTCAATTCACGATCCTTAAACATGAACAATTTAGAGAATTTAATACGGACTTATCGAATTGAAGGTTTTTACGAAGATTTAATACGAGACTAACCTATATGAGTGCTTCGATAAACACTAGAACGAATATGCATAATCTTCACATACTACTGTATTCAAAGGTGTTTAGCTACTCATAATTGATAATTGCATGCAAAGATTCATGGTAATAATCATATGAAACATAGATGAAAAGAATTGCAAAGAATAAGCAATTGAGAAATCAATACCAATAATCTTGATGAACAAAATCAATGAATAACCAAGCTCCAAAGATGTCTCAATGTCAATGTATGGCTCTTGGAGCTTTTCTCAAAACTAGGTTAAAAGAAGTATGAAAGAAAAGGAATCAAAATTCTAATCTAATAAGGAAAATAAAATAAATTATGCGTTGCTCGCCGCTGCGAGCCTTCTTAATCGCACTGTATATCCTTCTCGTAAAATCTCGCCGCGGCGAGCTATGCTAAACAACCTATTCTCATATGGCTCAAAAGGTATAGATTCCTACAAAACACAAACAAACACCAAAGCGTAAAATCGAACTAAAAAGATTACAAAACTGAAGACAATGACTCACAAAGACCGCTAAAAAAGACCAAATGAGACGTTAGAATATTGTCTCATCAACCACCTCCACCACCACTCCACCACCTCCACCCCACACTCGCCTTCCACCACCACTGCCTCTCCCACCACTCCACCCGCCTCGATCTCCACCACCACTCACGGATCCGGGCTTCCACCGCCGCCTCTGCCCCACCACCACGCTCCCAGATCCACCATCACAACATCTCCACTGTCACCCCACCACCACCACGACATCCGTCCACCATCGTCTCTGACAAAGAAGAAGAAAATGACGCTCCGATCTCACTCTCCGTCCACCACCACGAGATTTTGTATATTGTATTATTGTCATTTCTTATTAATTTTGTAATTTCTTATTTGTATTAATTATTATTATTAAATGTTGTATATTGTATTATCGAATATTGTATGAAATTGTCGGTTTATCCGTATTGAATAAAATTATCAGTTTATGCGTATTGAATAATCGTATACAATTGTCGGTTTATCCGTATTGAATGTTCGTATATAATTGTTGGTTTATCCGAATTTAATAAAATTATCGATTTATCCGTATTGAATATTCTTATAAAATTGTCGAAATATTCGTATTAAAAATAAAAATAAAAAAAACAAAAAATACTATTTAGCGACGGATAGTTATCCATCGCTAAATAGTGCTTCTTTTTGTTTCAGACGGTCAACACTTTATCCGTCGCTAATTCCATTGCTAATTAGCGACGGATAAATTAACCGTCGCAAAAAACTTAGAGACGAGCAAAATTGAGACGGGGAAGCTATTCGTCGCTAAACCCGTCGCTACGGATTTAGCGACGAACCGGGAGGCTAAATCCGTCGCTAAAAGCCTTTTTTTCGTAGTGAAGTAACTGTTTGCTTTCAAACCATTGTGGTAGCTTAATTGATTACTTAGCGAACGACTCTGTGGTTAGCATTGTCTGTCTACAACAACTGCTTTCTACTTGTTTTCTAAGTAGTAATTTGAGCATATCACCTATACAAGATTTATTAGACTAACATACTCAGTAAATTTCCTCTTTTACAATGTTCAAATGTGCTGAGGGTGTAACTCCCCAATCACTTAGATTTATTTGACTCTTCCAAATGGTGCCAAGGTAAAAGGTTTCTTGCTAGGTGAGGACCGAAGCGTAAGAACCAGCTGCCAACTACTCCGGTAAAGACCTGCACGCTTGAGTGGGGGGGGGGTTAGTGCCCGGTTTGCTAAGTGTCAAACCGGGATGAGACTTTACTCGAGAGTGGCTGAGATTCAACTCTGTATACTGTTCGTGATGTGACTAGCGAGAAGATTTGTTCGAAGTGACTTACTTGAAGTGCCTTGCTTATTGGGATATGTGCCTTATTTATAGGCTACCATTGAAATGGAAGGCCTTGCTAGGATTGCGCCATGTGTACGGCTAGGATTGAGCCACCAATGCTAAGATGAGGCCCATAGCCCAATAATGAAGTTTTAGCCCATGCCATCTTGGGCTTTAGGGGTAGTTTGGTCATTATTGGAAGAGTTTTTGAGGATGTGATGAGTCTGAGATCCTGTTCGAGAGGTTCGTCCGGATGTCGATCCGACGATTACTGGTGTCGGTGAGGAAGTTCTCCTGCTGTCCAACTCTTCCGATTCGGAGCTTCTGGGTTCGGACATCTCACTCTTTGGTGCCCACTTGCTTGGTAGCTTTATGAGATGGTCATGCTGGATTCGAGTCGACATCCGTATCGGAGTCCTTGGGTCGGAGAGGGGTACTGACTTAGCACTATGCTCCTTTCCCAGGGAGGCTCGGATCAAGGTGGGTCGGACCTAGGATTCCGGGTCGGGCCTTGCAAGTCCAAATCCTTTGTCCCCTTTTCTTAGGGTGGGTCGGACCGTAGACGGTCTGCCCGGATCGGACCATTGGCTCGGACCTAAGTGCCTCGGATCCTTTGGATGACTTAGTACGCCTTAGGATTCGTTCCTAGGTCCTTTATGACGGATTGGACATATTTCCGTATCAACATATGTCCCCCTAGTTTCCAAGTATCTTAGTAGAAGATAGTTGTGGAACTATTGGTTTGGGAAGTTGTTTTGAGGGAAAGAATCCGTTCTTCAGTCCAATCCGTTTCGATCTCGTTAAAAAAAAAGATGTACTCCGTACTTCGTGTGGCCATTGACTTAGTCTCTCCCCCCCCCCCCTTTTCTTTTTCTAAAACATCGTTGCCACCCGAGGGAGTAGGTCCGAAGGGCAACGAGGTGAAGAAAAAAGAAAAAAGGGTATTTGTAATGGAGACTAAGTTTAGGCTACGAACATCGGTAGTGTACCTTTGATGAGCTACGGTGGCGGACCGTAGGTATGTGTCCCGTCCGAACCAGGCTCTGTGGTTGCGGGAAGGTCCGAAGGGTAATCGCTCGAGTATACGAGGTTCCTTGTGTGGACGAAGTATATGGGACTGGAAAGCCGTTAGGCGTCAAAGAAGATGATACTCCGGAGCTCTCGTGTTGTCTGTCGCCCGAGAGAGGGAGAGTTGTTGTATTCATCTATCCAAGCGGTAAATTTGTTGTACCCATTCGTCATTTCACTTGGTATAATTGTACTATACCGTTGGATGGTTCTTGATCGACGGTGGAGATTAAATCCGAAAAATCGCGACGGTTGGAGTTCCCAATATGGCCCTCTATAAATAGAGGGGTTGGCCAGTCCATTTTTCATCGTTTAGAGAGATAATTTTTGCATTCCAAGTACATCCGAAGCAACTACCAGCAATCCGAAGCGAGCAAGGAGCGGTTCGAAGCGTGTGATCTTGTTCAGAGTCAAGTCACTTCTTTCTAATCATCCGAGTCCAAGTAAGTTTACTTGTCTCGTCTTATGATTAAATCATCTCTGTTGTCTTTCATCTTCAAGTTATTCGGATGTATGCTTATGATGTGTAGTATAGTTGATAACCAATACGTATTTGATGTTGACTAACACCGAATAAGTGTAGTACTGACTCCGAACTAACTGTGCCGAGTAAGTTGCTAGTTTTGGCTTTGAGTTGGCCACTTTAATATACATAAACGACCTCTCGGACTGCCATCTCAAAGCTTACGATATTGCTTTCTCCTTTCCCTAGGATGTCCGAGAGTGATAGCCAAAATCGATCCGAGGCTGAGGGATATGACTCCGAGGCGATATCCTTAAGCGATAGCTCCGAGGAGATTGAGATCACGGATGATGACGTCTTGGAGGTGGCAAGCGCCCATCCGAAGTCGGGAAGAGCCCGAGGTAAGTTCCTTACGCGTTAGTTGTTCCAGATTCTGGTCCTCCGAGGCGTCCGGATTACCTGCGAGTGTCGCATGTGCAGGTTATTGTAGCGGCTCAAGAGACAAGCTCGCGAGTTATAGGAACTCGTCGCCCGGGTCGAGCTGGCCAGGAATCCGAACTTCCGGTAGAGATCCGTACTTTAATTCGCACCCTAGGTTATAACTTTAGGAGTAATCCTAATTGAGTCCCGTTCGTTCCGGATCCGCAGGCGCCAACTATCGAGGAAGTGCATGATACTTCGGAACCACCTCCCAATTTGGGCATCTTCGAAGAGGGTGAGGAGGATCGTGTGCAAGTTGCTGCGCCTATTAGGACTGTTATAGGGTTAGCGTCCTCATCCGAGGAAGATGAGGCAGAAGAAGGTGTGCGGGGCGAGGATTCTGGTTCCGAGGAGGAAAAAGGTGCAGAGCCATCCGCTAATGTGCTCCGTGTGGAAACTTCTGGGCAAGCAGGGCCGAGTCGGCAGGTGGCTGAGGAAGAGCGTCCGGAGAGGCTGAGGAAGGGTGAGGACGTTTTCCAAGTGAATTTCCCTCGGTCTAGAGACCAGGTCACTCACCCCGATCCGGAGGGCGAGTTGAATGAAGATGGTACTCTGCCTACTTGTGCCTCAACCATCCGAGCCGATGAAGTGGATGAGCTCCGGAGGAGATATGAGATCCCGGAGTGTGTGGAGATTCTTATCCCGGACGAATCTCATGCTTTCTATAATCCGCCTCCGGGCTACATGTCTGTCTATGAGATAAGTCTCCATTGCGGATGGCGGCTACCGGTATCGTCCGAGTTTCTGGAGATTTTGAACAGCATGGGTTTGAGTCCGCACCAGATCATCCCCAACTCCCTCGGAAATTTGATGTGCTTCGGAGTGTTATGTAAATATAAAGGCATCCCGCTCACCTTCGACAATTTCCGTAAATTGTTTAACATTAGTGTAAGTAGTAGGAACACTTGGTTTTATACATTCGTATGTCGCCAGGCATACACATTTTTTGTTGATCCCTTGTCCTCATTGGGAATCCAATGGTTCAAGAGGTACATTTTTGTCCGTCCGGCACTGAAGCCCGGGCAATCCGAAGCGGAGAGGCCCAAGTGGCATTTTGAGAAGAAGTTCTTCCGGGGCAATCTACCAAATTGGAAGCCACCGGCACGGAACATCCCCTTGTGGAAGCAAGCGTTCCACCGGAGCCAAGAGCCAGAGAAGTACTTTTTCCGAGGTCTGATATGTCAGCCTCTGCCTTTCTTGGCCGGCTTGTCCGAGCCAAGTTTTTGTGACAACATGGAGGATTTGAGTAAGTGGTTTCTCTCTGCCTCTGGTTGGTTGTCCGAGTCGGTTGTCTGTTTGTCGATTATATTATTATCATTTGTAGATTCTTTTGTATCTTGCAACTTATTGTGATTCGGATGTGCAGCTTTCTGGTTCGAGTATACGATGTCGACCATGCGGCGTCAAGTGAGCAACGTAGCAATGGAAGGAGTTAGCGAGGGTTCTCGGACCCATTATCAAGACCTCCACCGTTCTTCCGATGAACGAGCCTGTAAATCTTCTTTGTGTTCGAGTGGAGGAGTCTCGGAGCCGCTGCGAAGAGGCCCAAACCATCCCTACTCCAGACAAGGGTAAGGTAGTCGCAACTAAGGGCTCGAAGAAGCCTCCGAGATCCGTGTCGCGAGATCCTCCCGCAAGCGGATCGAGCGCTGCAGCTCCGAAAAAGCGCTCCTCCGAAGGTCCGAATCCTCCCGCCAAGAAGGGCAAAGGAAAGGTGGGCGAGGCTCCGGAGCTGGAGTCGGATGCTGAAGTGGCTCGGTTGGTTGCTGCTTCGGAGCTAGAGCGGATTGCGGAGTTAATCGCCGCGCCATAAAGTGAGTTTAAACTTTCCGTTGGTTTCGCATCTTTCTGTCATTCGGAGGTATCTAATGCTTCCGATGTTCCGTTTTTGTTTTTAGCTTGCTACTGCTGTTGAAGCATGCTCCTTGGTGGCTGCTCGGAGGGCTACCCTGGAAGAAGATCTAGCCAATTTGAGGTCAGGCGATCGAAGCGTCCGGTTACCTGACACCGAGCGCCTGAAGAAGGCTATAGCTGCTAAACAAGAGGCCGAGTCGGAGACGGCCAAGATGAAAAGTGCCATTCTGTCTTTGGAGGCTGATTTAAAAGTGCACCAAGATAGTTTGGACGATTTCGTGGCCGTCTCTCGGCAAGGATAAGATGCTGAAAGAGCTTCGGGGAGTCCGGACAAGGGCTGTCCAAGATTTCCTTGATTCGGACTCCTACAAGTTCTTGCTCGAGTCAAAGTATGATGAGGCCCGGCAAGATGGGTTTGATGCAGCTGTGGCAAAGGCGGAGGAAAGGTTGATGCAGGACGATTGTAACTTGGAGGCTGAGGGGGTATCCGCCTTTAAAAATGGAGATGGCTCGGACTTCGCTCCGGAGGGTGTTTTGGACGAAGATTTGCTCAAATGTGAATTTGTGGAGCTGGTTTGCGACGAGTCGGAGGGCAAGAAGTACAATCACGGCGGTCCGTATCTCCCATCCTTCGTCCCTCGAGTGCTCATGTCTAGTGTTTTCGTTCCTTTGGAGGACCATTTGGAGCACAACCGAGACTGGCTGACTTTGCCCGGGCCTGTCCAAGGCTTTGATCGCGACCTCGACCTGATGGAGGAGTGTCCGGCCTTCCTGAAAGAGGTTGAGGCTCGGAGAGCACGGAGGATAGCCCAACAGCAAGGTCAAGCGCCTCCGGAGAAGGATACGGGCGGCCCTCGATCGCAACCTAGTTCGTCCGAAGCGGCGGTGAAGCAGGGTATGCCCCGGATTTTTTGTAATAGGGTGCCTCCGGGCCAAAAAGAAATGTTTGTCGTTTTTGCCCATCATCTTTTGTTTGTACAAACATACTTATCTCTGATGAATGGTATTGGTCCGGGTCCTTTGATGGCTCGGAACTATTTTTGTTGCTGATATACTATTGTTGATGTTTCCATCCTTGCACGTTTAATTTCGTATTTGCTTAGTAACTCATCAACTCTCGTAGACTCGGATAGTGGGTTCGGACCTTTGAGATCCATACCGCCAGGACATTAGTTTGCCTGATTCAAATTTGCCTTTGCGGGTCTTGGGGGATGATCAATCGTTGTTCCCATCCGAATCGGAAGCTATAATAGAAATAAACTGGATCACGAACGGTCCGGAGCCACGTCTTAGAGTGGTCAGGCTTTCGAGAACAAGAACCTCCTTGTATCGTGACAAGTTAAGACGATTCGGACGTTGACTTGGTGTGTCTTTCCGAGTCATGCAGACTTGTGAGATAGTGAAAAGTCGATCAGTATCAAGTACCGGGTGTCTCTGTACGAATCACAGTTGCTTCGGATGTTGTTATGTTAGCCCCGAGCTTGGTACATCCGAGTGAGTAGCATAGTCGGTTTGCTCAACCGTGTGGATGGATTGTTGGGTTGGGCCAATGGAAGCTGAAGAGCTAGGCCCATGTGCGGCCCAAGCCCATCTCCTGTGAATATGGGGCACGTGTCCGCTTCCAATTGGTCTTCTCTCTCTATATATACTCCTGCTTTGTACGGCTTTTGATTAAGACATCGCGCCCTTTTATAGTAATCAAAGGTCCGGAGCTCGAGTCCGAGCGGCTGGTGAGCATGTTTATGCGATTACTCTCGCCCGTGATCTCGTCCCAAGGGTTTCTCCGATGCTTCGGAAGTCTACCCGGGCTGGTTCTTCGGTGAGAGTCGTGGAAATTAGTTTGCTCGGAAAGCCAGCTTCGGATCTTCGAGGATATGGTCCGTACCGAGTGAGGCCCAAAGTTTTTGCCAATCAATTCCTCTGATCGTCAGGCTAATCTTCTTTCTCCGGGGCTGTGGTCTATATTCGTGACTTTTAGCCCCGGAGAGGTAGATTAGCTGGATGGTTCGGGGATCTTCAAATGGTTTTGAATCTCAATGCGTCCGAGGCAATCCGCTCTGGTTATGCGCCCGGGGGGCGACAAGTCGGCAGAATTGGTTTGATAGAATCCCTTCCAGTATTTCGTGGTTCGGTCGTAAGAAACCGCCCGAAATGTTGGAAGGCTTTCTACCAATCCTGTTGTGTCTAGTTGCTCGTTTCTCGGATAGAGGGGGAAGTATCACCCTTATTAGCTCGTTCTTGAGGATGTGTATCCGAGCGGTTTGGTTTTGTTGGTGACTGCATTTCCATGATTGAAGGCTCGAGGGAGCTGTTTGCAATTTTGGAATGGGGTCCCCAACAATGCTGAGCTTGTTAGGAGTCGGATCATTGAGGACCTTCGGAAGTAACCTTTTTGGTGACTCGTTTGTCTTGCACCTGAGGTCTTTCGTCCGAGCAGCTTGGTTTTGTCGGTGGCTTTGTTCCAGAATTGAAGGCTCGAGGGAGCGACTTACAATTCTGGAACGGAGTCCCTGACAATTCCGGTCTTGTTGGGACTCGGACCAACGGGAGCCTCCGGAGTGACTTGTGTTGAACCGACAATCCGGGCTGGTCACTCTCCAAATACGCTGAATCTGGGGTGTGTTCATAGTATCTGGTATGATGCGATCCGGATGGTCAGTGTGCTTCGGAGCTTTCTGTCATTCAGAAGTGATGAAGTATCCTTTCTGGAATCAATGAATGGCCTAGGTTACATAGTCCGGGTGCTGTCAAACTTTGTATAGTCCGAAGGGGCTTTGAAACCTCTGCCCGTACGCAATCAAAGTTCGGATGGTATAGTTCCTTCTTCCCTCGGGGCGCCTATAGATGCAGCTGAAAGTGTTCGGATGGGGTTTGGTTTGGTAGCTCAGGGTTAATTAGGAAGCTTCGTTGTAATAGTAGAAAAGAGATAGAGTAGGAGCTTGTTTTTGTAAGCTTGATTAGGGCTTCTTCGGATCCTGACCTTGTAAACCTGCACTATTTTAATAAAAGCGTATTTGCCTTTGTGAAGGTCGGACACTGCTTGATTGTGTCAGTCCGATCCGGATCAATGTATAATCTAGATTCGGATCGAGTAGTTAAACATCTTCGAGTACATGATTATCAACAATGTTTATGAAATCGCAGTTGTATTGATTTGACGGAAATCGACTTACAACTTGAGGGCTTCAAGGCCTTTTTTCAAAAAACAAACACAAAAAACAGGTCGACAAGATAGAGGAAGGTGACAGACGTTGCCATACTCCTCTAAGTGTAAAACTTTTGGAGATTCTTGGCATTCCAAGTTCTCTTCAAGGCCTGCCCTTGTTCATCTTCTAGCTCAAAGCTTCCATTAACTCTTGCACCAGTAACCTTGTACGGTCCTTCCCACTTGGGTTTCAGTTTCCCCACATGATTTAGTATATCAGCTCTTCTAAGGACTAGGTCTCCAACTTGTATGTCCATGGGAAAGACACGTTTATTATAGGCTCGAGCAGTCATGGCTTGGTACCGAAGGATGTTGGCCAGTGCCTTATCGCGCTTGTCTTCAAGGAGCTCAAGGTCATAGATCCTTGCGAGCTCATTATCAGCCGGGTTGTATTGTTGGATTCTCTGGGTTGTCACCGCTGTCTCCGAAGGGATGACCGCCTCGGATCCATAGACCAAGGAGAAAGGTGTTTCTTGTGTGGCAGTTCGGGCTGTCGTTCGATGCGCCCAAAGGGCCGCGTCAAGATCATCCGCCCAACTGTCTTGTGAAGTTCTCAACCTTTTCTCCAGAATTTTGACTATGGTCTTGTTGGTGGCTTCCACCTGACCATTGGCTTGGGGGTAGCCAACGGAGTAAAGCGTTGTTCTATTTTGAAGGACTGAAGCCACTCCTTCAGCCTTGACCCAGAAAATTGTGCTCCATTGTCTGAAACTAACACTCGTGGGAGTCTAAACCGGCAGATGATGTTCTTCCAGATGAATGTCCGAACTCTGCTTTCGGTGATGGTTGACACTGCTTCAGCTTCGACCCACTTAGTGAAGTACTCTACTGCCACTATCAAGAACTTCTTCTGATGCGTTCCTCGTGGAAAGGGACCAATGATGTCTATGCCCCATTGATCAAATGGGCAAGCTATGATTGACGGAATCATAGGGTTGGTCGGACGGTGTGGTATGTTGGCATAGTATTGGCAGTCTTCACAGGCGCGGGCGGTGTTGGCAGCATCCATGTCGATGGTTGGCCAATAGTATCCTTGCCTTATGATCTTTTGTGCCAAAGTCCTTCCTCCAGAATGGCTTCCACAACTTCCGGCGTGGATCTCTTCCATCGCAGTTTTCGCCTCTTGAGGATCTAGGCATCTCAAGTGAGTTCCGCTGTAGGATCTTTTGTAGAGATCATCTCCCAAAATAAAGTATCTGTTAGCTCGACATTGAATCTTCCTGGCCTCTCTAGGATCCACAGGTAAGGTACCATCCTTGAGGTAACGGAATATATCGGTCATCCAGTTTCTTTCCGTGCTCACAAGGAACATCTTTCCGTTGGGGTTTGCGGGGAGGATTCTCATGTGGTCATTAGGATGACACTTCTTGTGTCCAAAGCTCCTAAGCCGAGGCGTACTTGGAGAAGGCGTCGGCTTTTTCATTCCACTCTCGTGGAATTGGTCGAGAGTAAATTCTTCAAAGTGCTCAACCTCTTTTTGAGGAGTTCCAAGTATTTGATCATGTTAGGTCCTTTGGTGGTAAAGGACCCGAGAAGCTGGATTGTGCATGCTGCAGTAGGCTTTGATTCTTTTCACCTGAAGGGCTTTCGCCATTCTTAGGCCTGTGATAAGTGCTTCATACTCGGCCTCGTTGTTTGTCACCTTAAAGTTGAGGGTGATGGCGTACTCAAGCTTGGCTCCTTCAGGACTTTCAAGGAAAATTCCTATTCCTCCCAACCGTCCGGTTGATGATCCATCCACTTGTAATGTCCAACATTCTTTGTTTCCTTCCTTTCCTCCTAGAGTGGGAGTGAGTGCTTCCTCAACCTTCTTGTCGGAAGATGCAGTCGTTGAGATATTGAGTTCTTCGTCCAAAAGAAACATGTGCCTTACTCTCAGTGAATCATCCGTAGGTTGGCGATACTGAGTCTTAGGCTGGATGCTACCTCTTTGTGTTTCTTCAGTCTCTTTCTCTCCACTTGATTCCTTGATCTGGGCTATCACCACATGATTATCCTTTTCCTGGGAGTTTTCGTTCTTCTTTTCTGCTTTTTCTGGATAGTCTACCAGGAAGTCGGCCAGGACTTGTGCTTTCTTGGCAGATGGGGCTTGGTAGCCAATATCATATTCACTTAGCTCAATAGCCCATTTGGATAGGCGTCCTGACTGATCTGGTTTTTCCAAGACATGTTTGAGTGGCTCATTTGTAAGGACCACAATCCGACTTGAAGTAAGGCTTGATCGCCGATGTAAACCAACGCGAAGGCGAGCTTCTCAACCTTGACATATCTGGCTTCGGATCCTACAAGCGCTTTGCTCAAATAGTAAATTGGTAAATGCTCGTTGTCTTGTAACCGTACCAGTACAGAACTCATTGCTTCATCGGTGGTGGCCAAATAGAGATAAAGAGTTTCCTCCTCCATGGGTTTAGATGGAAGGGCGAGAGGAGATACTTTTCAAGTTTTCCAGGGCCTCTTCGCACTCCTTTGTCCATTCGAACTTGTTTCCTTTTCGTAAGGTTTTGAAGAAGGGAAGGTTCTTCTCGGCGGATCTGGATATAAAACGGCTCAACGCCATCACCTTTCCTAGAAGCTTCTGAACTTCATTGATGGTCTTGGGCTGTGGCAGATCTATGATTGCCTTTATCTTCTCTGGGTTAGCACTGATGCCTCTTTCTGTGACCATGTAGCCAAGGAATTTTCCTCCTTTTACCCCGAAAGTGCACTTTTCGTGTTGACTTCATTCCATATTTAGGAGAATAGAAGCAATTGTTGAGGTGTTTGATGTGTTCTTCTTCAGTCTTGCTTTTCACAAGCATGTCATCCACATAGACTTCCATGGTTTTTCCCAATTCTTCCTTGAACATCTTATTTACCAATCGTTGGTAAGTAGCTCCTGCATTCTTGAGGCCAAAGGGCATGACCTTGAAGCAATAGACTCCTCCGGCCGCAAAGAATGCCGTTTTCTTGATGTCCTCTTGAGCCATCCTAATTTGGTAGAAGCCTTGGTATGCATCCATGAAGCTTAGAAGTGCACATCCTGCAGTGGAATCAACCAGCTGGTCTATGCGTGGCAATGGATAGGGATCATTTGGACAAAACTTGTTGAGTCTGGTGAAGTCATTGCACATTCTCCACTTTCCTGGAGCTTTTTCAACGAGGACCACGTTGCAGACCCAATCAGAGTATCTGACTTCTTCGATATGACCTGCTTTCATCAACTTGTCAACCTCCCCTGCTATGATAGCATCCTCAACTGGTCCAAAGTCTTTCCTCTTTTGGCGGATGTGCTTGACCGTAGGATCCATGTTCAGACGGTGAACTGTGATCCTTGGGTCTATCCCCTTGAGATCATTTGTGCTCCAAGCAAAGATGTCGCGATTGTCCCGAAGGCAGGCGATGAGCTTCCGCTCTACTTCCGTACTTATCTCTGTTCCAATCCGAGTTGTTTTCTCCGGATTTCCTTCGACCAGTTGGACCTCTTTCAAGGCTTCATGGGATTCCATCCTAGATGTCTTGGGGAACTTCTCTCTGAACAATCCGATACCGATCTCTTCCTTTGGTGGTGTTAGAGTAATGGGAGAATGGCTAATTAGCGACCGAAAGGACAGGTTCTGTGGCTCCTCTGGTTGACATGATGTAGCATTCCCAGGCTTCTCTAATGTTGCCCATCTCTTCCCCTACGCCGTTCGGGGTTGGAAACTTCACCCTGTTGTGTAGGGGAGAAGCGATTGCTCTGAATTGGTTAAGTCCCGGGCGGCCCAAGATCGCGTTATAGTCGAAGGTATTATCTACTACCACAAAGAGGATAGTCTGGGTCACTCTTGTCAGAAAAGTGCCCATGGAGACTTGCAGTGGTATACTTCCAATGGGACGTACTACAGACCCTCCAAAACCTACTAATGAGGTATATACTCGTCCATATTGTATTTGCCCCAGATGCATCTGCTCAACAGTCCTTTTGGATAGGACATTGGAGGAGCTTCCTGTGTCGATTAGCACCTTGTTGACTTTGTAAGTGGCAATCACTAGAGAAACAACCAAAGGGACATCGGGGTCCTTGAGATCTCCTCCGCCAGACGTTGGTGGGGGGATCTCGCTATCGTCAAAGGTGATTGCATTTGTGCCTTTCAAAGCTGGTGGACCGTAAGCCCTGTCGTTATTTCTTAAGTGTTGCGCGGTCCTTTCCCTTGCATTTCTGCTATCTCCCCCTGGTCCTCCCAAGAATGGCGTTGATAACTCCACCGTAAGGGAGATTCTCCATTCTGTCTCTTCATGTAACCTTGATATCTTTGGGCCTACCGAGGTGGGATTTGGCGGAGGTGGTGGTAAAGATCTGTCGGAGGTTGAACTACGCTCTCTTCTTTGCTCATTCCTTCTATGCCGGAGGGCTCATCTTCAATCGGTGGTTCTTTCAACTTCCCACTTCTCACTAGCCTTTCAATTTCATCTTCAATCGGATGCAATCCTCGGTTGGGTGACCTTCTGCTTGTGGAACCTACGGTAGTCTTTAGAGAATTTACTCTTCTTCTTTGCTCTTGACTGGTTTAGGCCATTGTATATCCAAGTCCTTCTCAACAATAGAAGCCAAGATGTCGGATCTTGGTCTGTTGAGGCGGGTATACTCGGCAAACCTCCTGGGTGGAGTTCTTTCTCTGTGAAGTTCTTTTACATCTCGAGATCTCTTTTTGCTCAAACTTCCCTTGACGAGGGAGTTCTGTCGATTTGTTCTTTTCCTTCTTGATCCTGCTCTCTTATCGGTACATTTCTTCGGTAATCTTCTCCATACAAGACTCCTTCGCAGATTTCTTCCAGGTACTTTTCAGTGGTGATTTCTTCGTTAGAAAGCTTCCTTCTAAGCTCATCATTATAAGTGTTGGCATAGAGGTGTCGGACCCGCTCTTTGATGATATGAGGTTCTACCTGTCGTACTTCAGTGTTGAAGCGATCAAGGAAGGTTCTGAGATCCTCATGCTCTCTCTGGATTATGCCAGCCAGGTGCTCAACTGATCTCTTCCTTCTTTTCGCCTTCTCAAACCTTTTTAGGAAAAGGGCGGCGACGTCCGCATATGATTTGATGGAACCATTGGGTAGTGAGGTCCACCAATCCATTGCTTCTCCAAAGAGTGTGGTGGAAAAGTTGAGAGCTTTCATGTTGTCGTTGAGTCCATTGCTTTCCATCTTACTTTCACCCCTAGTAAGATGCCCTACAGGGCAAGTATCTCCATAGTAATGCTCAAGGTTTGGGATAACACAGTCGGGGCGCTTTCTTTCTTTTCTGATCTCATCGCACAGAGGGTTGGGAGTTTTAACTACCACCTTCTCATGTGCTTTGACCATCCTGCTCAAGGTGGCAATTTGTGTTTCCAAGGCCTTCTGTTGGAGGTAGATCTGCTCAGCTGTCAGTCTTTCACCAGTCCTGGGGTTGATGGCTACATCTGGAGGGAGATCATTGATTAGAACAATCGGGGTGCTTTCTGCCATTTGATCTCTAGGCACTTGTTGTTGAGCTCCTCGCCGACTGGTTCCCACTTCGTCTACTTGCGGCACTTCTGGACTTCTTCCTCGTTGTTCATGCAGCGGCTCTCCTATTGAGAAGATGTCTCAGATCTTCTGGTTGAGCTTGCTCCCCCAGCCTTTGTTGGATCGGGCGGTGCTCATTTCTCGACTGAGCGGGTTCAGCTTGCCTTGGGATTGGCGTAGGCGGGGTGGGCTGAGGAGGCTGGAGGTTGTTTGATCCGAAACACCCTTGAATAGTGGTGAGTAAGAGGCCAAACTGATTCTCATTCATTCCAAATTCACTAGGACGAATGATCTGTCCATTTGGGAGGGTAAAGTTTCTACCTGGGGGAGGACCATGTGTTCCTGACGGAGGAACCTGTCCTTCATCCCCAAGTGTTTGAACCCTTACTGGTGGATTAATGGCTCTCTCCTCGTCTGAAGAAAGACTAGCGGTATGGCCATCACTTGGATTATTTACCACTTCTCTTGTCGAGACTCTTGTTACTCCTCCTCTTCTAGTGGGAGGTCTCCCCCTTTGTCTCGGAGCTGGCGTACCAATGGTAGTGGCGTTGGTTCTTGCAGACCTTCTTGTTCTTGCCATTACTGAAGAGAACGGGACTTTTTGTAAAGATTCCCACAGACGCCAAAATCTTTGAGGTGTAACTCCCCAATCACTTAGATTTATTTGACTCTTCCAAATGGTGCCAAGGTAAAAGGTTTCTTGCTAGGTGAGGACCGAAGCGTAAGAACCAGCTGCCAACTACTCCGGTAAAGACCTGCACGCTTGAGTGGGGGGGGGGTTAGTGCCCGGTTTGCTAAGTGTCAAACCGGGATGAGACTTTACTCGAGAGTGGCTGAGATTCAACTCTGTATACTGTTCGTGATGTGACTAGTGAGAAGATTTGTTCGAAGTGACTTACTTGAAGTGCCTTGCTTATTGGGATATGTGCCTTATTTATAGGCTACCATTGAAATGGAAGGCCTTGCTAGGATTGCGCCATGTGTACGGCTAGGATTGAGCCACCAATGCTAAGATGAGGCCCATAGCCCAATAATGAAGTTTTAGCCCATGCCATCTTGGGCTTTAGGGGTAGTTTGGTCATTATTGGAAGAGTTTTTGAGGATGTGACAGTCCGGCGAGATCCTGTGTTCGGAGAGGTTGGTCCGGATGTCCGATCCGGACGATTACTCATTGTCGGTGAGGAAGTTCTCCTGCTGTCCAACTCTTCCGATTCGGAGCTTCTGGGTTCGGACATCTCACTCTTTGGTGCCCACTTGCTTGGTAGCTTTATGAGATGGTCATGCTGGATCCGAGTCGACATCCGTATCGGAGTCCTTGGGTCGGAGAGGGTACTGACTTAGCACTATGCTCCTTTCCCAGGGAGGCTCGGATCAAGGTGGGTCGGACCTAGGGTTCCGGGTCGGGCCTTGCAGGTCCAAATCGTTTGTCCCCTTTTCTTAGGGTGGGTCGGACCGTAGACGGTCTGCCCGGATCGGACCATTGGCTCGGACCTAAGTGCCTCGGATCCTTTGGATGACTTAGTACGCCTTAGGATTCGTTCCTAGGTCCTTTATGACGGATTGGACATATTTCTGTATCAACAAAATGAACTAAGAGTACTAGTTACCTTTCTGAGCTAAGATGAGTCATTATGGTTTACTGATCAAAATCTAAACAGATATTCCTAACAAGTATAATGTTCTAAACTATGTTGGTAATGTTCTCAACTATTTGAGTAAAAATGTTCTTGGGTATATATGAGTGATGATCTAGGGTATAATGTTCTTAACAATATTGGTAATGTTCTCAACTATTTGAGTAATGTTCTTAAGTATTTATAAAATGTTCTTTACTATTTGGGTAATGTTCTCACATATTTGAGTAATGTTCTAGTCTATTTGTATAATGTTCTCATCTGTTTGATAATGACGGTTCAATTCTGATTTTGTCTGAAATGGATCTGGACAATAACCCGCGAAATTATATAACCCGACCCAACAACCCGTGAAATTGATTGGAAGTGTTGTAAAGTCACCTATTTGAGTAATGTTCTCGCCTATTTGAGTGATGTTCTTATCTATTTGAGTAATGTTCTCGCATACTTGAGAATGACGGTTCATTTCTGATTTTGTCTGAAATGGATCTGCTCAATAACCCGCAAAATTATATAACCCGACCTAGCAACCCGCGAAATTGATTGGAAGTGTGATAAATTGCAAATCAGTCCGTCTTTTTTGTCTCTCTAATAAGTTGATCTTTCCTAAAACTTTGTGTATAATGATGGTCAATGAATTACAGGTCTTTTGCAAATTAAAGTGTGGATAGTGATTGTATTTTAATTTTACCAATGAGGTATATAACCGTGTCATAGCTAGGGGGTATCTCCTTCCCTTTTATATATTGCTCCCCTCCCCTCTAGGATTTGTAGAGATACAAAAGGAAACATCACCCCCTAGTAGTTAAGTCCTTCTTAAGCTAGGGGGTATCTCCTTCCCTTTGGATGTAGTTCTGCCATTCACTCTCGGCTTAGCTTGCTAAGACATACTATACGATGTGGTGGCTACATTTTATTCTCTACAAATCTACGAGTCTGGTGCCAGCTCCTTTTATCAAAAAAAAAAAAAAAAAAATGTCATAGCAAATCGAGTACCTCGTGTTTGTTTTTCTAGACATAATGTGATTCATTGACTGTCGCTTTTTGCTCACGTGTTACTCGAAAGGTCACCCAATTCTAGAGGGGCGTCAAGTTTGATCACCACACAAAAACGGGCAAATTTCCCACGGGTTGCATTATATGTATTGCCATCAATCTTGATAGGGTCCCATACAGGATGCTAGAGATTGAATATGGATTCCCGAAAAAGTTCAATCGGCAGATTGAGCATACATGCCCAAGTTATTGCGGTTTCAGTTTTAATTTATCGTTGTCAACTTGAAAGTTGGGAATAGATAAGAAACTTCCGACAAGTTACCATGGCACTCGAGTAATTATCATGTCCCGTTTCTTTTCCTCAACCGCCTTGAGGCAGTAGCAATTGTTACCTAGGTCAGGCATTTCCGCATCTTAGTTCCCACATGGTATCCAGTTTCGTGACCAACGCTGGATAGTACCATGGCTTCCTTAAGACTTTGATCAAAATAGCGTCCTTCCATTGATCTTCAATGTTGGTGTGAAATTCCTCATCAAACACCAATTGTTGAACAGCATTTCAGGCGTAGCTTCCAAGATCTAGATCTTGCTATATGTTCTATCTTTACTGATGAAGACATCCTTCTTCTTCAGGCTCCCATAAAGCTGATAGGCATAGGATCCCTTCCCGTCAGTTTGCTCAGCCAGTGTTGGTGTATCTTACTCCATGGTGGGGGAGTCAACTTAAGTTGGTCTAGGTATATCAGTAGGTGACATTGAAAAGGAGATGAGTTGAATAGTCAGCGGAGAGAAGAGGCCCGGCGGAGTAGCATCAGAGAGAGTTTTTACTCGACGCAATCCTCAATGCCCATTCACTATACACTTTTACTTGATTCTACATTTAATCAGGAACTTTTTTGCGTGTAAATTAAAGACCAATATTTCTTTGCTTTCAGAATAAGTCAGCTAATTTTCACCATCTACCTACATATGACATGAGTCTCGATCAATCACTTCTGACTTTCGTTCTTACATCTGTTACAAACACAATACATTAAGCTATATATACCATTCATCATACTAACAAATGCTCATTAATTAGCTCCAGCCTTAATTAAGAACCAGTAATTAATGAAGCTAAGTATCTTTTTATATCAACACCAATCACTATAGGTGTAAGAAAACGTTGGGTGTGCAATATAAAGTATATAAAACGTAGTTAACACATGGATATTAATGTGAGTATATAAGGAAAGACATTATCTCAATCATATGAGAAGCTCTAGGACGAACTCAGAAATAAACCACTATGAGGGTCAAGAACTCGAAAATAATACCACGTGAGGGTCTTATAGTGGATGATATCGTGCTAAGACAGATATGGATGCTTAAGAGCATCAGTGCTTGTTATCCTCATTTTCTGCAAATAATTTTGAAAATTGATAAGTACAGAGGAAAAAAAAGGAAACCAATTACAGATTAAGATAAGGAATAATTACACACAACACAATAGTGATAGTTTCAAAACTTCTTACATGATAGTGATACATAAAATACTTGTTACAAATGATTGAGATTCTTTTTACAAATTAGTGATTTTGTTAAGTTTAATAACTTTGAAATTAAATATTATCAATTACTCTCTCAATTTTAAAAAAAAAGTTATATTTTACTATTCTGCGGTCAACTGTCTCCGCGTTTGACCATAATTTGCTCTTAAACGATATTAATAAATAAATTATTAAAATTATATAATGAAAATTTAGTAATTAAAATTTTATTATATGATTTTATTAAATTATTTACTATTATCGTTTATGAGTAATTTGTGGCCAAACTCGAAGACATTTGACCGGTCAAAGTCAAAATGTAACAATTTTTCTGAAATGCAGGGAGTAGTAGACTTTCAAAAACCAATCAAGCACTACACAATTCATCTAAAACCAATCAAATCATATCACAAAATATTATACTACAAGCATCCACCATCTAAATGACAAAAGCACGAAGAAGAATAAAAAAAACCACAAGCATCATCCAATCATATTGAACTTCAGGAATTTGATGCTTGTGTTGTTTTTTTTTGGTAAATATACAAATACCAAAATTAGTTGAGGGTGTATTGGGAAACTCATGTAAATAAGTAGTTTGTAAGAAAGAAAATATATAGCACCTATTAGTAGTAAAAACTTGGGGATGATACTAGTTTGTAATTCACCCTTAAAATAGACTCTACAACATCCTTTAATAAAAGTATAAAAAAATTGAACATTTTACATTTGCGGTTTAAGATTAATTCGTAGTCAAAGTTGGAAAAGTTTGACCGCAAAAAGTCAAAGTGGGAAACATCGGGCGGGACGGAGGAAGTAGTTGATATGATGAGCTTGTCCAGGTAGCTTATCAAAATAATAAGCTAGTTGGTTTGTTTTTGTGATATTATCTTGATTTATTATGCTGTGCTATTGGTTAAAGTGCTACTGGAGGTTGAAAAACGGGTTTTGGAAGAGTTGCTACATTTCAGTTATTGGCTGAGAAGGGACGCAATTTCTGTTACAACAGACTAACAGAAATTCAATTCATATAGCCTGAAAACAGAGAAACCGCTATCATCTTCTGTAACTTCTCTGAGATATTGATACATTTTAGATAGTTGAAAGCAGAGAGATCATCATAGATATTACTGAGAATTTGAGAGTTGATGATAGAGAGGAGTCGATACTTTGTAATCTCAATCATATACCTTGTAATCTGACTCTTGTCTAGTGGATCGGTTTGATTGTTGCTCCGTGGATGTAGGCACATTGCCGAACCAAGTAAATCATTTTGCTTGATCTATTGTTTACAGTTTTACGTGAATTGATCTTTCTTGCCGTCTAAGGTTCTTAGCTCGTAATTTGAGGATTTCTCTTAAATCGTTTGAATTGGTTAATTGATTCAACAATTGGAGCCGTCTGTGGGAACGGCGATGTCTTTCGCACAATTCGATGTTGAGAGATTCACCAGAACCGGTGATTTTACTCTATGGAAGGTCAAGATGCACGCGTTACTGGTACAAAAAGGGTTGTTTACTGCACTTGATGGTGAGGATAAAATGCATGCTTCTCTAAAGGCGGAGGAGAAGACTGCAATCATCGAGAAGGCTCATATTGTCATCATCCTCAGTTTAGGAGACAAGGTTCTCATAGAAGTGGCAAAGGAGACTACAGCCAAGAGTTCATGGGATAAACTTGAGTCACTATACATGGTTAAGACATTGGCAAATAGAGTCTATCTGAAGCAGAAGCCATACTCATTTCGAACTACTGATGAGAGATCTCTATTTGAGCAGATAGATGAGTTTCAAAAGATCATAGAAGATCTGGAAAACATGGATGATCAGTCCAAAATTGGATCAGAATATCAAGCTTTACTTCTTCTCACTGCACTACCCAAGACATATGATAATGTAAAAAATGCTCTATTGTATGGGGGGTAAGACAACCATGAGTCTGGGAGATGTAATATATGCACTCAAGTCCAAGGAACTACAAAGAAAGTCAGATAGTCTCACAGATGTGTCAGGTGAAGGTTTATCAATCAGGCGGTCCAAGAAGCAAAGTGGATATAAGAATCGGAATGCAGAAAAATAAAAGAATTGTCCAAGAAGGAAAGCAGATCATCTCAAGAAGGATTGTGAAATCCTGAAGAAGCAATCAAAAGGAAAAGGACCAGCTCAAGCAAACACTTCTACAAATGGAACTAGCTCATCTGACACTTCTCACACTGCAGATATACTCAGTCACAGAGATTGGTTTCATGAGTTAAGCATAGAAACTGTGGTTACAGGTCGCTTGGAAATGATGATTCTTGCAAATTGAAGGGTATTGGATCAGTTAGGATTAAAATGCATGATAGAGTAATAAGGGAGCTATCTGGTGTGAGATATGTACCCAACTTGAGAAGAAACTTGATATCTTTAGGCATGATGGATACAATGTATACATCTGTAAATGGAGTGTTACAGGTTGTAAAAGGAACCAATGTAGTCATGCAAGGTATTAAGAAAAAGGGGCAATTACATATAGGCCCCCTGTTAGATTTTTATCTTGCAGATGACTACCACTTAGTTCAACAATTACATGCAAATCCTACTCGATACAAAACAATTACATCTAGGTCCACGAATTTGACTTTTCGCGAACTTAAGCCAGGAAAAATCATATTTGCCCCTGTTCCAATTTCAGCTTTTCAAAATCACCAAACAGCCTTAATGGTGATCACGTGAGAAGCACGTGAGGACTTCAATGTAATTGAATTAGATTTATCAAGTAGTCACTTGTAATAATTTATTTACCGTTTTTTTCTAAAAAACTAGACTTAGTGGTAAAATATGAAAATATGCATGGGCCAAATTGACAGAAAATGGAAGTGCCTATCAAAATCTATTTTGCAATCTAAGTCCCTGATACAACCCTAATTCTCCAATCAAGGGTTTTAAGTTCCTAAAACATTCAATTCAATCACTAGTTTTTCCAATTCGAATATAATTACAACCAAACTCAACCAATATCAAATCATAGTCTTCACCATCATATATTCGATATCAAGAACAATTAAGAATGAGTTTGAGATATTAATTGAGTGGAAAAAGTACACGTGGACCTCCAAAAATGTGGTTAAAAATGAACTGAATTATGGAAGAAATTTTCATAAAAGGAAATGTAAACGCCAAAATGAAAAATTGTTACACTCTTACAGAAACGGAGGGAGTAAATAATATTAACTTAACACACGAATTGTACAAAAAAAAGCCATTCTTGTTCTTCACTTCACTCCAATTTCTGCAACATCCCACCATTAAAACAGAAGAAGAAGGAAGAAGAAGATGACACAGACCAAAGCCATGCTCTCCCACCTAGACCCCATCCTCCCTTCCTCCACCACACCCACCGGCAAGTCCAAACCCTCCACCCACACACTCCATCGAAACCTCCGCCCAAGATTCACTCTCTGGTCTTTCTTCTTCATTTCCTTCCTTTTCATCTTCTTCTTCTACTCTCCTCCCTCCACCGGCAAGTACAATTATGAAGTCCTTTCCAATTTCTTTTCTTCCATAATTACATTGTCTCCACAGTCCACTCTTCTCCTTTCTAATTCTTTCTCAATTCCTTCCTTTCTCTTCGTTCTTTCTCTGTTCCTTTCTTTTTGTCTTCCTTCTTTCTCCTGTTCTTTCTTTCTCTCTCTCTACAGTGTTCCGAATTTCCGATCAGATCCGCTCTTCTTCTTCTCCAGCAGAGTAACACAAAGAACCACAACATAAGTCGAAGAAGAAGAAGTAATCGAACAAGAAGAAACGGAAGAAAGAAGTAATCGAACAGAAAATTTTTTTGAATGGTAGTAGTTAGTATTTAGAAAGAATTGGTAAGGATCTGTTTGGTTTGTGAATAAGCTGATAGGTGACTTAAGCTGGTCAACACAAAAACGGATTAATGGACCTAGATGTAATTGTTGAATTAGATGGTAGTCATCTGTTACAGAGGCGTCTAGCAGGGGTGGTGTATGTAATTTTCCCTAAGAAAAATGAGTTATATTTCCAGGATGGAAGTACTTTTAACTAGTGAGAGCTAGATAGAACTCTACTATGGCACAACAGACTAGGTCATGTGGGTGAAAAAGGTCTGAAAGAATTATCTAAGCAGGGATTACTATGTGGAGACAACATAGGTGATATGAAACTATGTGAGTTATGTATTCTTGGGAAGGCCAAGAAACATAGTTATGGTACTAGCAAGCATATCTCTAAAGTTGCTCTAGACTATGCTCATGCAGATTTATGGGGTCCTGCAAAGACTGCAACCAGGAATGGAGGGAAATATTTCTTATCCATTATTGATGACTATTCAAGAAAATTAAGGGTTATGTACTCAAGTCTAAGGACCAGACATGAAAAATTCAAATAATAGGTCATTGAGATGGAAAATCAGTATGGAAATGTACTCAAGTACATCAGAACTGATAATGGGCTTGAATTCCCATCTACTGAATTTAATAACTTCTGCAAATCAAAGGGGATCATTAGACACAGATCAGTTCCAGGAAATCCACAGCAGAATGAGATAGTGGAGAGAATGAACAGGACTTTACTTGAAAGGATAAGGTGCATGATAAATGGATTAGGGCTTGCTAAGAACTTTTGGGGAAGCTGTGACCACAACTGCTCATTTGATCAACATGTGTCCTTCTGCAGCCCTAAATTTCAAGTCACCCGAGGAAATATGGAGAGGGGAGGCACCAGATTACTCTTACTTAAGGAGTTTTGGATGTCTGGCCTTTGCACATATAAAGCAAGATAAACTTGCAACAAGAGCATTGAGATGTCATGTGGGTTATCCACAGGGTGTCAAAGGTTATAAATTGTAGTGTTTAGAACCTGGGAGCCAGAAATGCATCATAAGTAGAGATGTTATATTTGATGAATCTACTGTGCCATTGAAGGTGGAGCTCACAACTAAGAGCTCAAATAATCAATCTCAAGAATCTGATACTCAGCAACTTGAGGTGGAGATGTCTAGAAAAGTCATAGATGAAGGAAGGATACCAACTCATGAAGAAAACATACAAGCACATGAAAACTTAGCTCCTAAACCACCTGTGATCAATGTATACCGAAGAAGGAGGAGGAATAATAACCTGAGAAAAGTGGATCCAGCTGACGTTAGAGACTATCAGCTAACCAGGGATAGAGTTCCCAGACCTAGAGGCTCTCCTAACATGTATGGGTTCTCAGAAATGGTGTATTTTGCATTAAACATAGTAGAAGATCTTGAGAGTTATGAACCAGATGGATATCAACAAGTTATATGCTGCAAAGAAAAGGATAAATGGTTGGTAGCTATCCGACAGGAATTGCTATTACTCAATAAGAACCAGACTTGGGATATTGTTGAGAAAGCTAAAGGTCCTAGTTATAAACTAGTCAGCTACAAATGAATTTTTAAGAAACCTGGTATGGATGAAACTGAGAATATAAGATATAAGGCAAGGTTGGTAGCTAGGGGTTTTATTCAAGAGGAGGGAGTAGACTATAATGAAATTTCCTTTCCAGTAGTGAAACATAGCTCAATCAGAATTCTTCTCAGCATAGTAGCCCAGTTTGACTTCTTACTACATCAAATGGATGTTACTACTGCATTCTTACATGGAAGACTAGAGGAGGAGATCTACATGACTACACCAGATGGTGTGGAGGCTACTGAAAAGGAGGAGAAGGCTTGTATGTTGAGAAGATCACTGTATGGGCTTAAACAAAGCCTTAGACAATGGTACAAGATATTTACCAAATTTATGCTGTCAAATAGTTTTAGAAAGATGTGATTATGATACCTGTGTGTATCTAAGAGGAACTGAGTTGGATAAAATAACTTACTTGCTCATATATGTAGATGACATGTTGACTACAAGTAAGGACATGAAAGGTATCTCTGAGGTTAAGTCTCTATTGAACTCAGAGTTTGAAATGGACTTAGGTATTGCAAAGAGGATTCTTGGAATGGATATCTTCTTTATTGGTGGAAAAATTGTATTAACTATTATTTCAGAAGGCTTATCTGAGCAAAGTTCTTGAGAGGTTTAGCATGCAATCTCTAAGCCAGTCATGACTCCTATCGGTGGTCATTACAAGCTATCTGAGAATCAATGTCCAACAGAGCAAGAGGATATAGATCACATTAAGTGTATTCCATATGGTGCATTTCAAGAAGCCAATTTCAGATAAAGAGCCATTGATTGGTTATGTTACTATGCAGCTAATGTAGATACAAGAAAGTCACTCACTGGGTATGTCTTTACCTTGTATGGAACATCCGTTAGCTGGAAGTCTACACATCAACCAGTAGTGGCATTGTCAACCACGGAAGCTGAATTTTTAGCCATGACAGAAGGTGTAAAATAAGCTACGTGGTTGAAAGAAATTATCTGTCAATTTGGAGTACATCAGGATACTGTGAGTGTGCACTGTGATAATCAAAGTGCAATACATCTTGTCAAGCATCATGGTATATCATGAGAGGTCCAAACACATTGATATCAAGTATCATTTTGTCAAGGACATTGTCGAAAAAGGAGATATCAGGATTGTGAAGATTGGCACTGAAGATAATCCAGCAGATTGTTTTGCCAAGTCATTACCTAGCTTCAAATTGAGGTTATGTCTTAGTCTGATCAATCTGTTGAATGGAATGGTTATGTCTCAACTTCAGAGACATGAAGGGGAGTGTCTTAACTTGAGAGGCATGATTGAGCTATGTTGATAAATCAAGCCAAGGTGGAGAATTGTGATATTATCTTGATTTATTCTGCTGTGCTATGGGTTAAAGTGCTACTGGAGGTTGAAAAAGGGGTTTTGGAAGAGTTTCTACATTCTTGTTATTGGCTGGAGAAGGGAGGCAATTTATGTTAGAACAGACTAACAGAAATTCAATTCATATAGCCTGAAAACAGAGAAACCGGCATCATCTTTTCCAATCTTTCTTCTGTAACTTCTCTGAGATATTTATACATTTTAGATAGCTGAAAGTAGAGAGATCATCATAGATATGACTGAGAATCTGAGAGTTGATGATAGAGAGAAGTCGATACTTTGTAATCTCTATCATATACCCTGTAATCTGATTCTTGTCTAGTGGATTGGTTTAATTGTTGCTCCGTGGATGTAGGCACATTATTGAACAACATAAATCGTTTTGCTTGATCGACTGTTTACAGTTTTACGCGAATTGATCTTTCTGGTTATCTAGGGTTCTTAGCTCGTAATTTGGGGATTTCTCTGAAATCGTTCGAATTGGTTAATTGATTCAACAGTTTTTACATAATATATTTAGCAAATCAGCTACTTAATTTACTTAACACTTTCATAAAAAACAGCTACTTAATCAGCTACCAGCTAGCTTATCAGCTATCAACTACCAATTAGCTTATCAGCTATCTTTGCTAAACGAGGTCTTCATTGTGTATAATTGAATTAAATTCATTTGACTCCGACCATGTGCCCCCTAAATCATACTACATCACTAAGAGTATTACTCCCCCACTTAACAAATATGGGCGAGTCTACTATACCTTCTGCGAAAACTAGAGAACAATTGAAGCGATTTGAAGAGAAAGAAGAATGATTGTCCTTGATTCTGATCTAGATAATGGATTGAACTTGTCTTGAGCTCTTACTTTGTGATAGTGCTAAAGTTTACTTACGTGTTTCTACGGTCCGGGCCAGGCCATGGATAGGTGCCCCTAAAGCCTATAAAATATTCGAACGGGCCGAACCTATTTGAACAGGTCGGGTCGGGCCTGCCTATTACGTATCGAGTCGGGCCGGACTTATCTACGACTAGCCCATTAACACCTTGAGGTGTGAGTGCTCAAATAGCTCTTGATAGCTTGACTGAGCGGGGTTGCAATCAGAACCCATAATGGACATGTTTTGGATGGAATGGTGAGAAAACTAAATTTATCTTATTGGAGTTAAGGTTCCGACCTTATCATCTACATATGCCAGAAAATATTAATTAATATGCCAAAATAAGAACATGAACTACCTGGTTTGATGTCACTATGTGTAACCCCTTTCTGGTGCAGGTAGTGAACCACAGTAACCTGTAAAAGAGAATGAAAGTATTAACATAATACTAGTTACCAAATATATTTTACATTTTATTTAATAAATAACGTACCATCTGTTGAACTATCTCTCTCATAGACTCACGACCTCGCGGGGTGGATTTAATCCACCCCCACCAAGTCGATAATCTATAATCCGTGTACAAGAGGGTGCGGAGAGACAGCCCCTCGTACAAGGATATGATGGCAATGGCACCATCGTCGTCAATGTAATGATCTATATATCGTCCAACATGCTGGAACTCCCGGAGCACCACACCGAAGTAAATCTCCCGAATGGCACTCAAGTAAGAGTAAGTGGACTGAGTCTGCAAGTGTGGAGAGTTGTGATAAAGCTAATGTGAATAAATACATTGAGAAGTTTGCTGAACTGAGATCATTTATATTGCATAGGGAAAGTGTTTTGTCTGAAGCGTGTTCTCGATCTTTACTCTCATTTTCTGTTAAATCGCATTTCAGTTAGTGTCTTTTACTATTCACTATTACTGCAGTAATAGTCTTTTATCTGTTGGAGTTAAAATGCAGTTACAACCAGTTATCCGGTCACCCTCACTACCAGCAGGCGGTAATTCCGTTGGAGTCACACTTTCAGTATTTCATGGAAATGACGTGACTCGGGAGAATCATTGAGAATTGTTGAGGTTTGTTCCTCAACGTTTTCACCTTTATTCTTCCTTACAGATTATTCCCGTACCTACCCTGATACACTATACCTGATCTTCTTCTCAGGTGTGCGCCGGTGAACTTGGTCATATATGTTCATTAGCCTTTAATCTTTTATGAGCAGACTCAATTGTAATTCGGTTATCATTGATTAATATTTATACTAAGCCGGATTATACATTGTCATACTTGTGTTCTTTCACAAACACAGTTGTGACCATGGATACGCGTATGAAGGATATTTTTGAAAATTTGAGGCAGCATGATACGGAGATAGGGGAAATGTCGGACAAGATATCTTTCGTGGATTAAAACATGTGTGAGCTGAGGCAGCAGATGCAGCATATGTTGGCTCTACAACAAGCCATGTTGAACAAGGAGAAGGACAAATCTGTGAGCGATGAAGCAGGTGGATCCAAGGCCGGATCTGAGACTTTCACAGTCCTTCCGCTCAGGCTGCAGTCACCACCACCTCAGTTGCCAACATACCGATTGGAATTTCCAGAATTCCGTGGGGAAAATCCAAGAGCATGGATGAGGAAGGCTAACGGGTATTTTCAAGTGCACCATATTGATGATGCTAGTAGGGTGATTCATGCTTCTTATTACCTATCTGGTATAGCTGACCTTTGGTATTGCGAGTACATTGAGGGTAGAAACCACATTCCCTGGGAATTGTTTTGCACCTTGTTGCTAGAAAGGTTTTCAATTAACACAAAAGGGAGATATCCACACTTACATAGAACAATTTGAAGAATTAAAATCTCTAGTGTGAATCAAACATCCTAATATTTATGAGGATTTCTATGTGTCTTGCTTCATGAAAGGACTCGAAGAGGAACTTAGGGTGGCAGTACGTACAATTGTTTAGACCCAGGCATTTGGTAGCAGCTATGAACCAAGCTAGATTGCTTGAGAATACCTTGGAAGTATGGGGTAGGAAGGGGAAGATAGGCAACTCAAAACCTAGCCAAACACAAATGCCCATTACAAGCCAAACCTAGCAGTCAGTCCCCACACAGGCCTAACAACTACTCCAGAGAAAACAACATGCCAGTGAATATACCGTACATGATTAATTACACTTGCATAGTTGCATAAATATTATTAAGCTGATGTAGTAAATAAATTAAAAAATATATATATTTTTAAAAAGAGGGATTAGTGATTAACTTCCGTTAAGTAAAACTTAACTACTACCCACATGTACTAAAAAAATGTCACATTTAACTTTTCAATAATTTTGTAACTCGAGTTTGACCCTAAATTACTCTTAAATTATATATAAAATATATTAACAAAATTATATTATGAAATTACACTTCTTGAACCTTTGTGATATTTTTAATTGTCTTAAATATTTTTTTCATTTAATGTAGAAGTAACTTATGGTCAAATCGACCAATAAGTTATTAAAAAATATTTATGTTGTCACGTATACTATATAATCTGTATTTTTATTACGAATACGATGTGGTTACACTTTAAACTTACCAAACTATATATCAGTAACTGAACTTAGCACTTTTGAAGTTGGTACAAAAATATTTATATGGTCACGTATAAGAACTAAGAAGTAAGTATATAGAAGTATTTGGTATGAAAACTAGAAGGAAACAAAATTCATTCAATAACGTGTATATAGATTGTTATATTGTCATAATTAAGCATAAAATTTTAATTTATCAATGATGATATAATTTATAAAAATTTTATGATCATATAGAACATTTTCATTTTTTAAAAAGAAAATATATCTAGAACTAATATGGTGTTGATCTATGTCTAAGTATTTAACAAAAATCTTTAAAAAAAGCTTAACACTATCCAATCTTTATGCAAATTGAGCAGAAAAAATTCATGGCTTCCTCATCATCAACCGCAAAAAATCCCAGGCAATTGTTTCATTGCTGCCCTGTCCATGGATTTTCACACTGGTGCACTCCATTGGAGTATGATGGTGAATCTTTGAACACTTCTCAGTCAACAAGCAATAGAGTAGACCAAGATCAAGTGGAAAGAAGTATGAGAAGGCTTGAAGATCAAGTGGACAGAAGCATAAGAAGAATTGAAGACCAGATTGAAAGAGGCATTCCAAGAATTGGAGAGCAGATTGAAAGGAGCATTGGGAGGCTAGAAGCTAGTATTTTATCTTGTTACTTGCAAGTTATGAACATATCAAGAACATGAATGTGTAATGTAATTGTAAACCTCTGACTTTTCATTAAATCGTTTTATTTTTTATTTTTAATTTTAGTTCCTTATTTAGTAGTGAATAATTTTCTTAGTGTTTAATTAGGGATAACCTAATTAATTATAGTTTCAAAGTTGAATTGGGGGTCACCTCTTTTCTTCTTCCAATTGTACCCCTTTTACGTTTCTATTCCTTCCGCCTCCAGATTGACATCGTCAGTTCCCTCTTCTTCTCGTTTTCTTCTTCCTTCTCCTGCTCGACTTCTATTTCCTCTCCTCTCTCGATTTCTTCCTCCATCGGTGCTTATACCTACGCCGTCCCAACCACACTAACAGGAATCGATAGATAGATTGGGTGGATTCGGATTGATAAACTCCTCGATATCAAGCCAGACGAACATCACTCGTCCTCAACCTCGCCGTTTCTTCTTTGTTCTGGATCAAATTCTGCCGTGTCGATTCCGTTCGCCTTCCGGTACGTCTCGAGTCTTAATTTTCTTTCTCGTGATTTAGTCTCGGGTGGGTGTTTGTGTTTTCATCCTGTTTCTGTATAATTGAATCGAAATCCCCTTTCCTTCTTTTGAATTCGACTTGCTCTGTTTCTGTTTGTAGTCGAAGTTATCCCCTTGTCTGTTATGCTTCTTGTGCCTTAATCTGTACAGTTCTGGGTTTCTTTTGTTGTTCAATGGGTTTCTTTTGTTGTTCAAGTCTAATTTGGCTTGTTCTTGTTGAAATTGACGTGCCAGATTATTATTGTTAATGGTCTTGACGTGCTCTGTTTGAACCGTATGCTCCGTTTTCTGTTGAGTCGTTAAGCTGCCAGTCTACGCTGCGTTTCCTGTACTTTTGGGTCAGTTCACTTGCTTAGTATGATGTTTCTGTTCTGTTCTTGCTTTCGTTTGGGTATATACTGTACTGCAAGCTCCCCTAGGCTCATTCGCGGTTATGTAATAATTTTCAAAGCTATAGTTATGTTGTATGCAAGCTTCTTTATAAATTGTAGATCGTTAATTTTCGTGATTTTATGTTTTATGATATTTGTTTGATTGTCAGTGTGATATGTGTCTCTACTCTTTAGGATTTACTCACCCTAATCAATTGATTGTCAAAATTATGATATCAAGTGTGTTAGAACATGGACTATTGTTAGTATATGGATTATTGCTTATTTCGACTGTAGTCCAGAAAGCATGATTAGTGTTTTCAATATTAATTCTTTATCTCCAGGTTTTGTGTTGTTGCTAAGTACTGCAATGTTGTAAATCTTGACCCATCTTTGTGCAAGGCCTATCTTTAACTATTTGTGTAAATGTCATATGCCTGTAATATATAACAAGTCCTAATTGTTGTTTTGTAGCTCTGTACGTGTTCTGTTAGTACACAACCTACATCAACTAAATGAAATTGCATGAGTTTTATATGTTATTTTTTATAAATCTTGTTCTGCCTGTTAGTTGCTCGGATTTGTGCATGTCCAGAATGTGTACTTGAATAGAAGTACATGAATGGTTTGAGATATTTATTATAAGTGTTGTTTCCAGAATGCGTATTGTCTTAGTTGCTCGATATGCTTGTAAATTGTAATGGTTACAGTTAGCTTAACCGATTCCTGTGGTCTCTATTGTCAATGTTATTTCCGTCTTGATTTTAATTTGATTGTTTTTTTTTTTGGAAATAGTATTCTTCGAAAGTGTTATGTTAGAATTTTTACCTGCATGTAAAAATAGTGTTTTCGCAAGTCAACTGTTCAAATTTTAGCTTTTGGAAGCTTTTAGATTGTCTTCCTGTTGTTTGTTTAACGCCCTTGTCTTTTTAAAAGTTAGTGAAATTTTCGGGGCGTTACAATAATGCAAATGAATGAAATGAAATGATGTTTTCTCTATTAGCACCAAAGAGTATCAAAACCACACACCAAAGAGTGACAAAATATACACCATAAGTACTCTGCAAGATGTGCCAAAGCTATCAAAATGGCCCCAAAGCAAAAACTAGACAAAATGCCATTGTTTATAAGGCAAGAACAAGACAAATAGAAATTACTTCTTAGGAGCAGACTTCTTCTTAGTGGCAGTCTTTTTAGGAGTTGTCTTCTTAGGAGCTGGTTTCTTAGGAGCTTGTGCAGGCTGCTTTGTACCAGTTCCTCTCTTTCTTTTGCCTCTTTGATTGCTTGTTCCTTCATCAGTTGTGTCATTTCCTTCAAATTCAGTATTGCCACCACCATCTCCCTCATTTGTGTTGCTCTGCACCAAAATAATAGACATGAAAGAACAAGAAAATTTAAGAATATGATGTAATTAAAACACTATAAAATGAAAGAGCAAGGTTTTGTGTTACTAACCTTGTTGGTGCAGCTCCTTGAGTTGTGACCTTTTCCTCCACATTTCCTACATGTAACTTGAGCCTTCCTCATGCCTTGTGCTGCTTCAGATTTACCTTCAAATGGTTGTTTGTGTCTTGCCATCTTAGGTCTGCCCCTTTGCCTTTTAACTACTGGTGGTTGACAAACCATATCTCTGGACTCCAAATCAGCTGGCCAGAATTGATGTTGGGGGATAGGCTGGATCATGACATCATAGGCTCTCAAGTAGGCTAAGTAGGCTGCTTTGGTATGGGTTTCAGAAATATATGCCTCACCATCCTCCCTATTATGAGTTATAGCAACCCATGCATGCCTACCTGGGATTCCTGATATATCCCACCTTTTGCAATCACAGCTCCACTCATTCAAGTCAACAATGAATCTGTAATTGTAATCCTGCACCTCATACTTTCTATTGCATTCACTAACAAGTGTGCATCTCCTTGACTCATCCTTACTAGTGTTCAACTTCGTAAGTACCCTAGGCATTACAATAGCAGTTGAAGCCAACCCCTTTTTCTCCTTGTGTCATTCTATTCATGATTTAACACCTAAGACTTTCCATGAAACTAAGAATAGAATGTGCTCTTATGGGATCAATCCAGCTATTAAAAGACTATGACAAGTTATTAGTGACATGATCCACCTTTGGGGATGGGTCAAATGCATGCCTAGCCCAAAAACTAACATCTACAGCTTTCAACCAATCATAAGCAGCAACATTTGCATCTTTAATCCTATTCATGCCTTTATTGTATCCATAAAGAGTATATGTTATAGATGCTTGCCAAAAATACCTTCTCAAGTCAGATGATGGGAACTTCAACTTAAGTTATCATAGATATGTTTAGCACATTTTCTATTGATAACATGAGGTGCTTGTTTCTTGATGACTTCCACAAGCCCATGCACAATGACAGAAATGCATAAATGTCAATTACCAAACAAGTAGTTTTAATAGTAAAATCAATTTCAAGAACATAACATGATTTTACCTTTTGCCTGTCAGCCATGAAATGCCATTTCTTCTCAGGGGCAAATCCACCAAACATATGCTCAAGGCATTGTATAAAAAACCCCCAGTTTGCCTTGTCTGGTTAACATTAGCATTAACAGGAAGCTCTTCATCATCTGAGCCATCAATCACTATTGTTTCAGGGTAGAAAAATGTCCTTTTTGTAGGAGTGGGGTTCTGTCTAGCTTTACACCATCTTCTCCTATAAAATCTAGTCCTTTGGCTAGGAATGTCAACATTACACTTGGGCACATAAGTCTCATCCCTATCCATACTAGATGCATTCAAGACAGATTTTTTTGTTTGAGAAGTATCTATAGCCAAAGGAGCTGCATATGACATATCCACATACACTTCTACAGATTGATACTCCTTATTTCTTTCAAACGGAATTTGGGGATTCCTCCTTGAAGCAAATATTTTTATACATACCTCTGCAATGTTGTATGTTTAGTTGTAAATAGATAATGTTTTGTATTCATTGCTTTATGGTTAGAATTATGTAAGTTTTTAAAAACTGTATGTTTTTTTTTGTGTGACTTGTGCATGTTTATGTGTAAATAGTTGATGTTTGATTATATAAACAGATTATGTTCCATATCTTTGATTTCTTGTGCTTATTGGCTAAGTTTGCATATATTCATACTGAAATTGTTTATGTTTAACAGTAAATTGGTTATGTTTTATGTTTCTTATGTTGAAATTCTTATTGTTTAGTTCTTTTTTTATGTAAATTGTGCATATGTAGTTAATTACTGATATTTATGGTTGCATTCCTTTCTTGTATAGAGTTTTTATAGTTTTGTAAAACTGGATATATGTATGAATAGTCTATGTTTATACTACAATTGTTGATTTTTAAGGGTACATAGATAATGTTATATGAAATTTAATAAAAACAATATATACAGTCAACATACCAAAAATAACAGTGAAATATATACTGGCTAAAATACAACTAATTCCACATAGGACTGAATGAATCTGGTCGGGTTTAGCCCCTGTACTTTACATAATATATATATGGATGGATATAATAGAGGGTTATGTTAGGTATTTCATACGAAATTGTCCCCAGCCGAACTGAGATCGTTTGTGGCTTGTACTGTCTCCTAAATCTTAACCATCAAACCCAAACCAAATGAAAGAAGCAAAACAAGCCAAGTTGGGCACGGAATCAATCTCAAAAATAGTTATTTATCCGAAATCATCAGCACTGGAATCTTCAGCGCTGCGTTTATGAATCCCTAATTTATTTCTTCCTGCTTTCTCGCATAATTAAGATTAATCGTCCCTCCATCTCTCAATTTTGATTCTGTTTCTTTAATTACAAGGTTCGATTTGATTTACCTATGTAGTGATTGATTAATATTACATCATGTTTGTCTTTTATTTTTCTCAATGTTGTGTTATCTGTTGTCGATTGTCATATTTGAACCTTTTTAATTTGTCTGAAAGTGTTTTTTTTAATCTTAGTATTACTTTAAGTTGAATTTTCATGTAAGGGGGTGTGATGGTTTCAGAGTTTCAGGGTTAAGAATTTGATAGAGGATAAATAAATAGGGTGTGTTTGAGTTTTTCTCCATGATTTTAGTATATGAATGAAACAGCGTATGTATGCGACTAGCTCGATCGACTGTTTATCTGGCAGCAGGATATGTTTATGTGTCCGTAAGATTGAGTTCCTTCTCCTCACCTAATCCTCCCTCTCTTATTTCCATGATTGGTGTATGCTGCATACAATACATTGTCTGCATTATTGTGACTTGACATCTCGGTTATTTTGCACGTATCCAGGCCAGTTTTGCAGATCAGCTGATCGTAGATAAACAGGAAAGCTGAGATCGAACCATGATATCTTCCAGGAGAGATTTCCCAGTTCGTTTGACAGCCGTATGTCTTTTATTCCTGCTGCTTGGACCACAACTATCACTCTATTCATACACATCAGCCATGGGACCATACACATCAGCCATTGATGATATTCGTCGCAAATGTGGGTGGGGCACAACCTGGGACACTTTATCAAATCTGTGGACGATCCTTCCAGGATTGAAGAGGTAATCAATCACTCAACTATGAGCACCTAAGTGCCTGTTTGCAAAACATCTTTGAAAACTAATTATAGCTTCTCTATAGAAGAATTAGCAGAAAATATGATTCGTTCAATTCTTTGATTGAATTTTTTCCCTCCATATTTGGTTTGGTTCTTGCACATGTAATGTAGTAGGTGTTTGCAACGACACAACCCACACAACCACTTTTACTTGATTCTGCATTTAATCAAGAACTTATTAAGGCCCAATATGATCTCTATTAATTGCACTTGCTCTCTCAGGGCCTTTACTTAGGATCGTTTGGAGCAGCTATGAACAAGACCGCTTTGAAAAGCGTAAACGTCACACATGTATTGAGTTTCACAGTGGGCAAGTTTCCTAGTCCCTATCCTGACGATTTCATCTACAAAACTATTGATGGTCCGTAATTAATTCTCTGTTCCCTATTGCAGTTTTCAGTTTCTAGTTCACCCTTTACTAGCTTTGGCCTGGGTTTTGATTAAAATGGTTGTTTTATGTGAACTGATAAATGAAACAGTTTTTGATAATCCGGGAGTGAAGTTATCCCATTATTTCAACGAGTTCTTTAAGTTTATTGAAGATGCTAGAGCGCGTGGAGACACTGTCTTGGTCCAGTGCGTTAGTGGGACATCTAGAAGGTATTCTTTTCTTTTGGTTTTATTGATTTCAGATCACTACATTCAAATCTCCTTTCTAGGTCTATCATGTTTCCTTGATTCATTGTTTTGTTTGTTTTCGTACATTGCAGTGCAACTGTTATTATTGCTTATATGATGTTTAAGTACGGTATGAGTTATATTGACGCATTCACGCATGTCTTGGAAAGAAGAACGGTGATATATCTCGACTCTTACTTCGAATTACAACTCAAGGAGTTTGAGAAATCGCTTCAAGGTGAATTGTTTTCTGTTTGTCTATCAATGCATTTTGGTTTTCTGTTTCAAATTTATGATCATTGCTTAGATTTTAACAATTATAGAACCTCAAAATGCAGGATGGCGAGATGAACCATATAACAACATCAGTTTCGTCTCAAACCATTCCCAATGAGAATCCAATGGAGGCTGCTAAAAATGTTTCCAGATTGAAATTTAGTTACTTCTTCTATTAATTATTGGATTTATTATCATGTCTACACAAGTGAGCGAGAGGTTATACTTGACAATTTTTAATGAATTAACCACATTCTTCTCGAATCATTCTTCTTATTTATTATAATTTACAAGTACGTCATGTTTTCGATCTATTCGTCATTCAATTGAACTTTTCAATCATCAAGTACAAATTCTGGTGCTGAGAAGATACTTATCAAGACTAGGTATACAATTAATTATGAGACCATATGGCTAAAAATGTCAAATAATATATACTTCATCCATCGGTAAAAGAATTCCATTTAATTTATTGGTAAAAATAATAAGGAAATTGAAAGATATAAATATAAAAATAATAAAGATTTGTATAAAAATTTAATAGTTGAATGTTAAAGAGGAAAGTTAAATATTATTTAAATGAGAAAATAATAAAGAATGAATAAAGTAGATATAGTGGGCTGATAAAATTTTAAATATGAGTGTTTTATGTGCGTATCAATTAAGTGGGGGTAGAAGGTAAATTTATCAAAAATGAAAATGAAAAGCATCTAGTGGGTTGATTAATATGAAAATGAGAAGTTTTTGTCGAAGAGGAAGTAGCAAATAAGTGCGGCTCACACAAAATCAATGGGTACATGGATGATTTGTACCCCAAGGTTCATGAAAAGTCATACATCAATTTACAGGATCATATCACTCCTGGCTTTGGTTTTTATGGTTGGTTTGATGAATAATACTAGGAAATTTTAATGGACAGGGCGATAAGTCAATAACCTATGCGCCAGACTGGTATAGTCCATTGGACTACATGCTTCGTGTGTGTGTGTGTATAGAAGGCCAATAGTTTTGTATTGTTCTAGGAAGTTGGGCTTTCTTGTATTGAAGCCCAATATAGTTTAATATAAGAGGGAAAATTCTTGTAAAACACTTTTTTACTTTTCTTTTTGTCCACTTGAGCATTTCCAATTTGCAAAATAAAATATTGTGATCAATAAAAATTTGGAATCATGTTCATGATTTTAAAATCAATTCCATTCAATAGTACACATAAGTCAGTGATGGCACACCACACACATGTATAATTAAAGCGAACTTTCTGTAATATTTATGGTTTACTGATAGAAAATATCATACCCACATATCTATGTATTTAATACTCACCTGATTTACCTTATATGCAGTGTGAATTTCATATTGTTTCGGGCCGGGTTTCACTCTCCCGTAAAAGGTAAGGCAAGAAAAGTGTTGATGATCCTACGTTCATGTATGATGATGATTAGAAGGAAGGAACGTGATATGATTCTTCCTCCTTACTAGCAGTGCTTTAATTTTGCCATAATAATTACTCCTACTTTGCAGTAAGCAACAACTGTTAAGGTACTAATAATCAATCCATGCAAATTATACAATGCAGCACGCACATTGTTTCCATTCCAAACAAATGGTGACAAGTGCAGCATGTAACAACCAATTGTCCTCCTTTACCACCACATTTAGCTCCATCTACAGTTAACATCTCTTGGCTTGGCCCATCATAAATAATTATGTATCATCATCATATGCCTTTTCTCTCCACAAATCAAACAACCGCATGCATAACTATTGGACCTACATTTATATTTCATTATTCCTAATTTTCTAGTGGTTTTTTTGTTCTTTATTTATTTCACTTGTGTTGATGGTTATGCATATGTATCATCATTTGGTCAATCGTAGGTCTTTTGTCAATTTAAGTGTGGTTAATGATTGTATTTTAGTTTGACCAATGAGGTATATAACCGTGTCATAGCAAATCGAGTACCTAGTATTTGTTTTTCTGGCCATAATGGGATTCACTGTCACATTTTGCTCACGTGTTACTCGAAAGGTTACTTAGCATGGTGTATGATTCTAATTCAGGGATATGTTGATTGTATGAATTATGACCAACATTTCTTTGCTTACGGAATAAGTTTTTCACCATCGACCTACACAGTCTTGATCAATCACTTCTTATTTTATTACATCTCTTGCACACTTTTTTACGAGCGAAATTGAATTGTGAATCGTGTGCAGGATGACGTTTTTTAAAAAGAATTCACATAAGTTTTTCATAAATTGTTAATTCGTCAAATCAAGTAGCAAGATTTAACGAATTCGTTTATCAAATCGCAAGATAAACGAGTCACCAAGGTACATGATTAACATAGTGTTTAATCAATACACATATCATTATATCCATTACGTTACCATGTAATCACGTGAAGTCGCAACACAACCATACACTAACCACGTAATCACAACAATCATGTCATACAATTTCAAAGAGTAAATTGCTTACTCCATGAATTGATAACATAAAATATCATTAGTCCACAATATAAACACACACACACACATAATCCAAGATCCATAGCAAGTTGCAAGCCATGAATCAAGATTATATAGATAAATTGTTTAATCCATAGTAACCTACTAAGAATTAAACAACATGCACGGCGGAATTAATATATTCATCAAACAGAGTACATATTAAACCCAGCTGCATACTACGGTTCAAGAATCATATTTTTGCTCGTATTGACTAGCTAGCTGAACTTCTCTTGAGTCGGAAATTATCCAAGCTATTGAACATGCCAAGAGAATACCTACGAAACAAAGTAGTTGAAGTCGAAGTCGACTTCTCCTTGTGGCAGTCAATCGGCTTAAAGGGGAAAATGGGTTCCTTCGAGAATCCGTCTCATTCCTTTGTGTGTCTCGATCAATACCTTTGTCTTTCTTTAGCTTTCAATATATCACAATAGTGTGATGTGGGCATGAATAACAAGTATATTCGAAGTAAGATATATATATGCTAGGGAAAGAAGGTTTATGTTTATTCTCTAGAGAAAGGGAGAATAAACTAATCCTAACCAAGCAGAAGAAAATCTAACAGTTTACGAACACGACCATAGAGACGGGAACCAAGTCTCGGAACCCAGGACATGACGAAAGAACTATTATAAATGAGCAAGCCTTCTTCTTAACCCTATAAGTATATTTATATCATAAGATGAGAATCTCACCTCCTATGCTCTTCGGGCTATCGATTTTGCATTATATGAGTGGGCTTGGTCTCTTTTCCTATTCTAGCCCAATTAGGAGTCTTTGGTATCAAGAAACTTAATCCAAGACTAATTAAAACTCCTAGATATTTCTTATTCGGAAATTTTTTTTTTCCAACAAAAAATTAATAAATTAATTTTATTTATTAATTTTCTTCCAATATTATTCACTCAATTATGAAAAATTGCACTTTTGTCCAAATACTAACATGCTAAAAGTGACCCGGGAAGTTTATACAACTATCCTAACACTTTTTCCATAAATGTTCTTTAGTATTTACCAAATACCTTCGTAATTATCTATATATTTGATATTTTACATATTCAAAATATAAAACTTTTCATTATTTACAAACTAGCCCCTGAACTTTTCTAGTACACTTTAAAGTGTTCCAATAATCCTGCAAATGATCATACACTTTTTTCAAGTATACATAAAAATTATATTATTAATCTAAATATAATAATAATTTCTAAGTGTCGTATTTGCAACTTTTTGTGAATTGAAGTTTAGTCTATATACTTTAATTCATTATCATATGCTCCAAATTATTACATCTAGACTTCCCAAGTCTAACTGTAAATGAATAAAACCTCATTTAATGTACTTATATTCTAAGCATATAATTGAATATACTATCTTAGTTATTATTCTACTTGTAGGATAATGTGTGACGCTAAAGAGGACGGTAGACCTACTACCTTAGAGCTCATAACATGTACATCTTCTACCTATCACTGACCCTAGGACTTAAAAGATCCTCACGTTAAACCTCATCATGTCACCACTATACTAGTGCACTCCCCCGAGATGTAGAATATCTTGTACGATCAAGTGAATAGTCTATTAATGATAGTACCAGAATACTCGTGACAGTTTACAATTAAGTTTGTTAAACTATAGTATATACATATATAAGATATTTCACAGTTAACTTATAGGGCAAAATGTACATAAAACCGTTGAACTTATTTCGCTTTACCTCATGAATACCATTAATCATATTAGAGCTTAGAACTACCTAGCTATAATAGACCATAAAAGTTGCAGTAGGAAATGTATCTCTAATTTTCAGCACCCATTGCAAAACAACTTCCTGATTCACTAAAAATCCACTTTTGCTTATTAATTCTACAGCATTTTAGTATAACATTGCAATAAATATGAGTGTTCGCAACCAAGCACCAAGGAACTATTTAAAGGTTTTTAGATGTTAGTTGAGCATCTAATAAAAATGGAGGCGCATATGATTCACATGTTACGGCGTGAGAGGTGTATCGGTGGTTACACCTCTAATATCTAATAAACCGTAAAAGTTATAGTTAAAGTAAATGAGAACCATGGATTGACATTGAAATAACAATATATCCTCACTCTTGTATACCATACCATTATACCCAAACCATTTCCCCTAAACTTCTAAAGTACAATTAACATAAACTTGGAAAATAAACCATGATCACACACACACCCCTAATTTAAATATGCCTGAATAATACAACAAACACTCATGAAATACATCAAGAGAGAAATAATTAAACCACTCCTATATACATACAGATTGCAGTAATGATTCCAAGAAGTTGCACCCAAAGTTGTTGAATTCCAGCTGATCAACCTGAAGAAGATCATTGGATCATAATACTCAGCTTATCTTAGCCTCCCAGTATAAAAAACAATTAGCAGGCAGCTGATGATATTTATGATATATGTATTTCCTTAATTTGCTTCGATCTGTTCTGACATGATACCACTCAGATCCAAAATCAAGATTCTTGTCTGAAAATCGAATTCCGTGGAAATAGAGATGTCACATAAAAAGAATGAAAAAGAAAGGGTACGGTGTGTGACTTAGAAAGCTGAAAAAGGAACCAAATCGTTAAAGATCGATGGATAAAAATGCAACTCAAATCTACCGTAACAAATTCGTGTTACATCTCATCGATGCACTGAAAATTTATACTTTGAAAATTAATCAGTTTCTTTTCTAATTGAAATTGAACAAAGTATTTTGCTAGCTCTTCTTTCCATGCAGCAAACATGTCTAACTTTCACTGTCATGTGTGGTGCCGCATTATCAGTACCACTCACTATTTCACGACATATATGTTCGGTACAAAATATATTTGTGGTACCATACAAAATTAATAGCACAAATATATCTTACCCTAACAAGATCTCAGAAATAGTGAGTGGTGATTGACAATACGCACCATTTTGAAACATAAGATTCCAAAGATAAACAAAATATCACGAAAGAATTGCATTTTTTTTTCCAAAATTCATGTGGATTGATGTATAGAAATAACACGATTTTGTTACGGAAGATCTAAACTGGAGAAATTAAGGAAGTAGATGTGTCAAAATATATATGATGGATGGAAAAAAAAACAAAAGAAAGTAGTTTGGAGTGGAGTTAGATGAGAGATGGAACTGAGGAGCCCATACTACTAGAAGGATCAAACCAAGAGCTAATATTAGAAGTGTTCCATAAAAGAGAGGAATTAGGATCAGAAGAGGTATTCATTTGTTGTTGTTCATGATGATGAACCTGAATGTTATTCTGTTGATGTTCATGTTGATGCTGCTGATGGTGCTGATGATCTAACCTGTTTTCTCCCTCCATTTTGATCACTTCTCTCCCATTCGAAATTCCATTCTCACCCCGAACCTGATCATACGACATCAAACCACTCGTACCCATTTTCGGCTGCTGAAGGCTAGCTAGCAGAGAAGTCATTGATGAATTAGAACCTGCAGATCCCATAAAAACTGGATTCTGCAGGTGCTGATTAAATTCCTGACTCCGCCCCTGACTGTTCTGACCCTCGCTGGTCAGCAGCGCAGAAGAAAACCCTAATCCAAACCCACTAGCAGGCTGATGGAAATCAAACGCCCTACCCGAACTAAACCTCGAAAATGGGAAGCTAGCCTCGAGAGGATTAGTCGGCAGGTTATAAAACAAGGAGCTGCTAATATGGTTGGAAACCGGTGTCAGATCTATCTGTGGTGGTGGCTGAACATGACTAGTTGCTCCTCCATCTCCATTGTTGGGTTGAGGCCTCTTGACCCGCTTGTTCTTCCGACACCCTCCCCCAACCGGCACGTTCCTGAGGGTGCCTCCCCGGGTCCAGTACCTTTTGCAGGCTTTGCAAAAGTGTCGCGGTTGCGAAAGGCTGTAGTTGTTGTAGTAACAAAACTTGGTGTTGGAGGAATCGCAACGCGGGCACTTGAGAACTTGTTGGGGTGGTGGAGGGAGTAGAGGGTGATCTTGAGGAGGTGGTTTTTCCATTGGTTTGTTGTTAGAAGAAGAAGGAAGATGATGATCCATGACAAAAAAAAAAAAGAAAGAGAAGTTGGAGATGAACTAAGGGTTTGTTTGGAGTATGGGAATTAACAAGAGGGTGGGAGTGAATATTCTTTGACAAAGGCTAGAAAACAAAAGAATGGGGTCGATTGTGTTTTTATTGTGTAGACTAGAGAGAGAGAGAGAATGAAGTTGTGGTTGATGGTTTTGGGAAGAAGAATTAAAATGAGAATGATATACTTACTGCAGAAATGGGAGTTGTCAAGCTTTCGTAGAAATTTGTATTTCGTAAGTAGGGATCGGAATTGGTTTCAAACAAACAACTAGATGCCAAACTAGTGACGCCGTGATATTATTAATAGTTTTGGTTGGAACAATATTGTTATGTTAGATATTGTTCTACGCGATATTCTGATTCTGCAATTTAATTTGCAAGTGTTTCGGTCAAAGTAAATTACCTTGTCTTATGGTTGATTTTTATGGAAGAAACTAGGAAAAGATAGATGACAATTTCCTTTTCATTAATCTAACGCCAGTTCCCTTACGAACTGAGCTTCCACCATTGTATGGCTGAAGTTACTCATAATCTGTCTGAGTGATACGGTGGTCCAACAAACAAACACATATTGTTTCTCGCATACTTTGTCAACACTCATTTTCATACCAGGAAACTTAATAGTAGGTAACCAATTTTTTGTATAGAGCAAACGTGTTTAACTCTGAATTTTTATAATATATGGATTTATAAAATAAATATTCATTTTGTTGATATGATTTGCATTTACAATCCATTTAAACTATCTGAAACTGTAAGTGTTATAAACGGCATCTGGATAGGACCATCCACAACTCCACGGGACGTCGTGCAATTTAAATCGGAATGGAATGTAATACCACAAAGAGCGATAACGAGTTTCATAAAGAACATATAAAAACACATAATTTCTTACGGTACTGGTCATTTTGAATGATTCCAAAAGTATATTAGTGAGGCTCTGGCCCAAAACAGATAATATCATACTAACATTACGTGTGTGGCCCAGTCATATGTTTCAGATGATAGGGTCTCGATCAATTAATGGTACAATCGTTACACGGAATGTCCTGAATCTATTAATTATTCAATAAGGTAATTTATTGCATCTGCATGATCTCACATCATTTAAGAACAATGTGACAAAGTTATGAAGACTTTTGAATGATTCTATAAGTAAATTTACGAGGTTTCACCCAAGACTAACAATATCATACCAACAATATGTGAGACCCAGTCATTGTCACTATTCCTGCAGAGATCTAAGATTGAGTTTCGATAAATTAGAGTAGATCTACCAAGTCTAACAGTACTAGTTTGGAACTCTTGTCCTACCTGGCTCTTTTAGATCTTGTAGATGATGACTTCTTGGCTAGTTCTTCTCGTTCAGTTCATGGTTAGGTTATCCTACGGGGACTGTTGTTTGTAATGCTATTCTCTAGCTAGTTAATATAATACTCTCTAGTTAAAAAACTAGAAGTATAATCAACAAATAAATGAGTATGAATTAAATCAACTTAAATCATTTAGAATGTCTCACGGTACTTATGCAATTTTACAAATCATATATATATATATATATATATATATATGTGTGTGTGTGTGTGTGATCTGGATAACACTTTTACATCAACATGAACTTTAAGAGGATTATATATGATCAACTTATAAATCTAGTTCCGCCTTAAAATTTCTACAACAAACATGTTTCAATATGGTCCAACTTACTAAAGCCTAGATCTGCCTCAATTTCTACAACGAACATGTTTCCGAATTCCTCGTATCGTTCACTCTACTGGTTCACTTCAGGTGATTTGAGTTAAACACCTCATATTTGGAAATAATAAATACACGAACTGGACCGGTTTCGTGAGAGTTGTTGACTGTGGTGGAATGTGTAGCCATTGAGAGAATGAATTATCAACTAAAAACGAATATAAGTGTCCAATTCGATCTATTTCACGTGAATGGACTAGTCATGAAAGTGATTGTAATTGATTGATCATTATTTCCTTTATATTTCAAATTCATAGTGTCCCGCGAATAATTTAACAACCTATTTGTCATTAATCCACCCCTAGTTAATAGCTAGGTTGAAGTTAACTCACAGTTAATTAATTACTAATAAATTGAGATTACCTGATTGAATTTATGTTTAATAAAACTAGCTGATAACTTATCTACCAGCTAAGCTAGCTGGTAGCTGCAGATTTGGTAGTTACTAGCTTATATGATAGTTGATTTGCTAGCTTTTAGTTGATAAACTAGATGATTTTTATAAAGTGTTTAATAATTTAATTAGCTGATAAGCTAATTGATTTGTTAAATATAGTATGTAAAAATAAATCAGCTAACTTATTTTTTTAATAACTTTTTTGGACAACCCTATCATCTACCAGCTATGCGATTACGTAACAGACTTATTTAAAAAATGAGCATACCGAACTGATAAGTTAGTTGATTATAAGTTTATGATAAACAGCGCCTAAGTATCAGTCTCATGTATTGCATTATCTCCTTAAGGTTTTGTTTGTAAATGATCATCACGATCAATTTTGCTTGCTTTTGCTTAAAGCTTAAAATATTATTTAATTTTAAGTGCAAACATTAAATTTTTAATATACACACTAATAATCAAATAAAAGTAATATTTGTCATTTAAGTAACGAATTTAACATTGTACGTACTTCAAATTTCTCTCATTTATTTAATTATTTATTTTTGTTCTTTATCAGTCTGTGTGCTTAATTTTAGATAACCAAACATTAGTGTGATCATCTCTTTTTTTTTAAATGGTTATAAAGGTTTAAAAAAAAGCAGATAGCCACATACATGAGCATTTTCAGAAACAAAAATTGTCTGGAAACATCATCAGCTTTTTCCTTTCTCTAGCTAATATTCAAATTGTCGAATTACAAATTTCAAGCATGATATGGTATGTTAAATTATTAGTTAAGACCTAAAAAAATATATTTGTTCAGATGAATAGTCAAATATATCCACCGAGAAATGATATGGTATGCTATATATCACTTTTAAATTGATTAACAAATTGCTATGAGCAAACACGTTTAGTATCTTTGACCATTTTGAAGTAATGCAAAACCTAGCTAGCATAAACTTATACTGAGTGCAGAATGAATCAGATGGTTAAATATCACTCGGTTTCAATCTCATGTTTTATTTTTTTTTTGTTTCTATCCATCTCAATTTTGTACTATATCCTAAATAAAAAATTTCATCACACTTTATTCACTCTTTCATATACTTTTTAAAGTTTATATTTAAAATACTACTAGGTGTGAAATTGAGTTTTAAAAGGATTGACTGAATAAAAAGTTCAGATTCGAATGAAACATAGTATTAATATAAAACAATTACTTATCGACTCGAATTTTAAGATCACAAGTAAAAACGTTTTAATTCAGACAAGGTTGTTATAATAGCAGTGTAGATAAGCTCTCGCATTAGTTAACGGTTATTAACATTATTTATTAGAAGTATTCGTTGATTCCTTTTTGTAAGTTCATGTTTAGTACACTAATTTATCATTTAACTTGTAAACTTAGATAGTTGTAATCTATATTGACACAGGGCTTACAGAGATAATGTATTGTATGAGAAGGTTGTAATGTGTATCGTTTGATAGGTCCCGATTGAAATCATTCTTAGGTGGTATGAATTGTAAATCATGGTATGAGTATATTTTATTGTCACTTTATATTTATAAAATTTAATCAATAATACTTTTACCGATCATAACAAGATATATTATGTGAGCATGGCTTATCTAACTTATTTCCTTTAGCTAAAATATTTTTATATATTTCATAAAATCAACTAATTTATAATCTATTTAATCTAACCTTACCTGAACTATTATATTGATACCTTATTAGCTAGAAGGAATCCCGATCGATTCAGTATTAGAACAACTCAGTATTCGAGGCAGTAGTACAACTCAGTATTCAAGGCAGTTGGACTAGAAGAATGACAGCAAATCCCACTCTCTCATTCCCTTTCTTTTAGTTTTATAATCTTCCACTATTTTTATTTCTTTTTGTTTTAATTATTACGAACTGAGAGTTTGTGAATCTTGGATCCTTTCTAGCACCTAGTGCGTGGTTTGAACGTTGCCCTAGCCACTACAATACAATTCAGTTTAGATTTATTTAATTTTATTCAATTTTACTTAATTATTTTTTATAATACAAAAATAAATTTAATTCAGTTCAGTCCAATTCAGATTAGTTCTGTTCTGTTCAGTTCTATTTTAAATTCATATTATAACTATGTATTTAATAGATTGGCATATGGACAATAGATTAGGAGAACGATCCTTGGCTCATGATAAACTTCACAAAGGAAACTATGATGTTCATGTGATAAACTTTAGTAGTTATTTTACTCAGATTTGATGATGAATAAACTTATATTTTCGTGAAATGGTTTTTACCATTAGAGAAGCATGCCACATCTAGAGAACTCTCATTCTTATCTAGTAAATTATCTCATTTATGTTCCTCTGTGTCGGATTTGTCTTGAAGCCGCTCTATTAGGGAAAGAATCGGTGGTAGTTTGTTCCACACCTTTCACGAGATTCCATCACTTGGCCTCAGAGCCATGGTTATGAAACATCTTACCACGAAGCCTTTTGGGATTGATGTCACGACTTGGTGAACTAAATAAATCAGTTGTTGAATTGGAGGTTTGAAGATGATGGTGGCTAACCAACAAATGCAGATATGTGAATCTTCGGACGGTTGTTTAATTCCCAAGCTACAACGTTGAAATGAATAACTAATTGCACAAGCTAGAAGTTGTAAGAATTGAGAAATTAAGCAATGGATCAAGTGCAGCATGAAGAAGACAAGAAGCAAGGCAACAGAATAGAAAAGCGTGGCAAGGCAACATAATAGAAAAGCGTGTTTCACAGATTACGTTTTCTCCTTGTTTACTTAATACACTTGCGACTTGTACCATAGGCTGAGATACTTGTACTTTAGAAGTTAGTCAGTTAATTTTGTTTATTTAAGCTAGAAAACAGAGCAGTATTGCTCACCGACTCATTCATTCAAAATCTGTAAAGTTTTCATTCTTGATTCTTGTATACAAAGTTTGGTTTTTCATATTATGATGATTTTCACATCATCTCACATGGTATCATCGTGGTGAAATTCGATCAAGTTTGTGACCAATAGCTTCCGCATTTCTCTGATTGTTGTTGTTGTTATCGATTCTTTATCGATTGTTTTGTATTGTTTTTTCTGGGTTACTGAGATAACCATTTTCTTTGATTGATCAACAATGGTTGATCCTGTTGATTCTGGTGCTTTACCAATTGGTGTGGCTGCGAATGGTGTAGCTTCGAGAGTTATCAACCCAACTGATAATCCTCAGTCTCCGTTTTTTATTCATCCTAATGAGAGTGCTGGCAATCGTGTGATAGCTGAGACTTTTGATGGTACTAATTACACAGCTTGGGCGAAATCTGTGCATTTGTCCTTAAAGGTGAAAGGTAAATATGGCTTTCTTGATGGATCAATCCCTGTTCCTTCACCTACGAATGCAGTTTTGTATGAAGCATGGGAAAAAGTTGATGCGTTGATATTATCTTGGTTGACTTATTCCTGTACTCAACAAATTAGGAATTCTTTGGTGTATATTACTACTGCTAAAGGCTTGTGGGATGAGTTTAGAATGCGTTATTTGAAAAGTGATAAGCCAAGAGTTTTTTCACTAAAGAAGGCAATTAATTCTATCAAGCAAGGAACTCAGTCCATTACTGATTATTATACTCAGTTTACAACTTTATGTGATGAATATTACAACTATAGGGCGTTGCCTAGTTGTAAATGTGGTAAATGTTCTTGTAACTTGACTCAGGAGTTGAGTGTGTCAATGCAAAATGATTCAATTTTAGCTTTTCTAGTGGGATTGAATGATTCTTTCAGTGCAATTAGAAGTCAGATTTTGTTGATGTCTCATATTCCAACTTTGCCAAAGATTTACTCTATTCTTCAACAAGAGGAAGGTCAGAGAGGGCTTCAAATGTCTCCGTTTGATTCTATGGCTATGATGGTAAATCAACAAGATCCTGGCATCAATGTTAATTCAGCAATGGTGGCAAGTGCAGCTTATTATAAAGAAAATAAGCGTCATGTGCTCAAGTGTAAGCAGTGTGGTCTTTAGGGGCATACTATTGATAGATGTTATCAGTTGATAGGATATCCTCCAAATTGGAAGGGTCCTAAAGTATATAAGCCTGCTAGTCAACAATATCAAACTCAAGGGAATGGAACAACAGTTGTGAATCACAGGAAAGATTCTAGAGCTCATGCTAATGTAGCATTGTCTAATGTTGGTACTGAAGTTGTTTCTCAATCTGATTCTCTCAACTTTTTTGATCATGATATGTTTAATCAGTATGTAGAGTTTGTGAAAGCTCACAAAAATGGTGAAACATCTGTTGGTGTTGCTGCTGTGGCACAAGCTGTACCTTCTCCTAAACAAAATACAGGTAACATCACAGGTACAAGTTTTGCTTTATCAACTAAAGTTATGAAAGATGTTTGGATATTGGATACAGGTGCATCTGATCATATGTTATGTACATCTGATTCCTATTCTTGTCCTCCTGCTTTAGCTTCTAAATTTATATAATTACCAACTGGTAATGTTACTAAAGCAGTTAATTCTGGAACTGTTAGATTAACTTCTAACATTGTTCTTAAAAATGCTTTATATGTTCCTATGTTTCAGTTCAATTTGGTTTCTATTCGTCAGTTGTGTATTCAAAACAACTTGTGCTATTTTTGATGCAGATGATTGTGTTTTGCAGGACAAGTTGTCCAACAAGATGATTGGTTATGCTGGGCATAAAGATGGACTTTATCATTTACATATTCAATCAGATTTTCCATTACACTTGTCTTCTAATGTTGCTACTGTAACCAAAGTTGATAATACTGTACATCCTTATCTTTTGTGGCATCTTAGATTGGGACATTATCCTCTAGCTAAGATTCATTGTATAGAAAAGCTGCAACTTTCTCCATGTAATTCAGATTTTCCTTGTGATGTTTGTCAGTATGCCAAACAAAAGAGGCTTGTTTTTCATTCTAGTGATTCTGTTTCTGTAGCTCCTTTTGATCTTATACATGTTGATATATGGGGACCATTTTCAATGGAATCTTATAATGGAGCACGGTATTTTCTTACTATAGTTGATGATTATTCTCGTTGTACTTGGATTTTCTTTATGCGTTACAAGTCTGAAACAAGAACACATTTGCAGAATTTCTATACACTTGTTTTAACTCAGTTTCAAACTAAGATTAAAACAATTCGATCTGACAATGGTGTTGAGTTTTCTTTCAGAGATTTTTATGACACTCATGGTATAATTCATCAGTGTTCGTGTGTTGAAACTCCACAACAAAATGGCAGGGTCGAACGTAAACATCAACACTTGTTGCAAGTGGCTCGTTCTTTATTGTTTCAGTCTCATATTCCTATGAAATTTTGGACTGAGGCAGTTAGTACAGCTGTACATATTGTCAATCGGGTTCCTACAGTTGTTTTACAGAACAAGAGTCCTTATGAAATGTTGTATAACAAATCTCCGGATTATTTTACCATGAAAGTTTTTGGTTGTTTATGTTATGCATCTACACAAACAGCTTCAAGAACAAAGTTTGATAAGAGAGATCCACTAAATGTGTTTTTCTTAGTTATCCTATTGGTGTAAAAGGATATAAGTTGTTGGATATCACAACTCATAAAGTTTTTATTTCCAGAGATGTAGTGTTTTATGAACATGATTTTCCTTTCAAAACTAATTCTAACATTTTATCTTCTGATAATTTAGTTTTGTCTGATTCTATTATTAGTGATCCAATTCATCTTTATAATCCAACTACTTCTCCTGAGTTGTTGATATCTCCTGCAACTTATATAGATCATAGTATTAATGAAGAACATCACGTTAATACTAATATAGATATTGATGTTTCAGGCAGCAATGGATCAAATGCAGAACATACAGCTGATCAATTCAATCTGAACACTAGCAGCAATGGAATTAATGCAGCACATATAGATGATCAATCTAATATGAACACTGGCATGGATGAAGCTTCTGTAGATTCTTCTATGATATCTGGATTGAAAAGATCAACTAGAGTGAGAAAACAATCTTCTGTTTTGGATATATATATCAATATCATGTTCCTCCTTCTCTTAAAGTACACAATGATTCAACAGCTAATGCTAATTGTTCTGTAAGTAATATTACTCATGCTCCATCTTCATATTCTTTAGAAAATTTCATTTCTACTTATATGCTTTCTAGTACTCATAAGTGTTTTGCAGCATCTATAACTTACATTAGTGAGCTTAAAAATTATAAAGAGGCTGTAAAACATGTTGAATGGCAAAATGCTATGAAACAAGAACTTGAAGCTTTGGAGAAGAATCATACTTGGATTCTTACAGATTTGCCACCTGACAAGCACACTATAGGCTGTAAATGGGTTTATAAAGTTAAACTCAAGGCTGATGGTAGTCTGGACAGGTATAAAGCCAGACTTGTGGCTAAAGGGTATACCCAGGAGGAAGGTTTTGATTATTTTAACACTTTCTATCCTGTAGTAAAATTAACAACTGTGAAGATATTATTATCTGTAGCTGCGGCAAATAATTGTTATATTCATCAGTTAGATGTCAACAATGCATTCTTGCATGGAGAACTGGATGAAGAAGTATATATGAAACCTCCACCAGGATATGGTAATGGAGTTCAGGTTTGCAAGCTTACTAAGAGTTTATATGGTCTTAAACAAGCATCTAGACAATGGTTTCTGAAACTTGCTGATTCTCTTTCTTTGTTTGGTTATAAACAATCTGTGGCAGATTTTTCTTTGTTTACTAAACAAATAGGTCAATCTTTTACAGCTTTGCTTATTTATGTTGATGATATAATTGTTTCTGGAAATGATCTTGATGAAATTAAAGCTGTAAAACATTATCTACATGATAGTTTACTATTAAAGACATTGGAGTTTTGAAATATATTTTGGGTATTAAAGTTGCCAGAACAATTACTGGTCTTAATTTGTGTCAAAGAAAGTACACTTTAGATATTTTAAAAGATTGTTCTTATCTGGTTTGTAAACCAGAGAAAACTCCAATGGATAGCAAACTTAAACTGTCAAAAGCATCAGGAACTCCATTGTCAGATGCAAAAGTATATAGAACTCTTGTAGGCAGACTTCTATATCTTACAGTAACCAGGCCTGACATAGCATTTAGTGTGCAAATGTTAAGTCAGTTTATGAGTTGTCCTACTGATGTGCATCTTAGTGCTGCTCACAGAATTCTCAGGTATCTTAAAGGAACAATAGGCCAAGGTCTTTTCTATAGTAGCTCCAATGATCTTCAACTTAAAGGCTATTCAGATGCAGATTGGGGTGCTTGTGTTGACACTAGAAGAAGTGTTACAGGATATTGTTTTTATCTTGGAGATACACTTATCAGTTGGAAGTCCAACAAGCAACAAGTTGTTAGCAGATCAAGCACAGAGGCTGAATACAGAGCAGCTGCCAATGCTGTTTGTGAAGTGCAATGGATCAAGTACATTTTGGATGAGCTGCAGATCAAACATGGCAAACCTGTGCTTCTGTTTATTGACAATCTTTCTACATTTCATCTTGCTCATAATCCAGTTCAACACCAGAGGACAAAACATATAGAGCTTGATTGTCATATTATCCGAGAAAAGATAGCAGATGGCTTGATCAAGCTTGTTCATATCTCTAATACACAACAATATGCAGATATCTATACTAAGCCTCTCTCCGCTATTCCTTTTGCTCATCTGGTTTCCAAGATGAACATGCTCAATATCCATGCTCATCTTGAGGGGGGGGGGGGTAAGAATTGAGAAATTAAGCAATGGATCAAGTGCAGCATGAAGAAGACAAGAAGCAAGGCAACAGAATAGAAAAGCGTGGCAAGGCAACAGAATAGAAAAGCGTGTTTCACATATTACGTTTTCTCCTTGTTTACTTAATACACTTGCGACTTGTACCATAGGCTGAGATACTTGTACTTTAGCAGTTAGTCAGTTAATTTTGTTTATTTAAGCTAGAAAACAGAGCAGTATTGCTCACTGACTCATTCATTCAAAATCTGTAAAGTTTTCATTCTTGATTCTTGTATACAAAGTTTGGTTTTTCATATTATGATGATTTTCACATCATCTCACAGAAGTTTCTTGCGAACCTTACTAGAGCCTAGATTATATGAATTGCAGACAAATACAAGAGCAAAGAGAGAAGAGAAGGATTCAATGTCGTGTCTTTCTCTTCATGTCTTAGACCCTTTCTATAGGTGATGAATATGGTTGTTGCAGATTTGTAGCTGCACATATGCACATTAGTGCATTTCATTGCCTTTTCAAATCAATTGATTAAGAATGCAACTAATGACGATCAATTTGAAATATTTTGTAACTCATGGCAGTTATAAAATAAAAACTGAAGTAACAAATCTGGAAGTTTATGAGCATACAAAACCTTGGCTCGAGTTGTGTTTAATTCGATCCAGCATTCGTGTACGCAGGTTGCACGCACACCCAAGTCCCACTAGTTTCAATGTAAAATTTGGCCAGGATTTACACCCTCCATGCGTGCACGCGTAAGAGTTCTACATAACCTTAGAACAACACTTGGACACCAAGTATGAGGTAATGGGTTATAAACTACAAAAGACTTATGTGCAAGCAATGTGGATGAACTTACTTTACCTTCCAACTTTTAACACTTATTCATCACTAATCTAAAGTTCGTTTTGGACATGCAATATATCGGTTCGAAGCTCTTACCTAGTAGTTTAACGAATATATATTTTGTTTCCTCAATTAAACAATAATTAAGAATTGATCTCCAAGTAAATGTCCCCACAATGCATTGTTTACTTTCTCTTTTCCTACAATTATTCATACAAGCTAGGAGACGTGGAGGATAACGGTGTGAAGACTGACTGGATCATGCCATACGATTCATATGATATATAGTAATGAGGTGGTGTAAAGGGAGAAAATAAGAGCAGCAGCCTCTGTAGATATATATTGTGAGTGGATTTCTTTAGTTTCTTTTGTTCGTGGCAAATTGGCAATTGGAAATATAAAACTAGTAGAAATTAAGAAATAGAAACCGAGATATTCCGAAACAGGAAACTGATAGTGGAAGGCATGTGGAATTGTGGATGTCTACGTCTTTAATTCACGTATACATGTGTGCTGGAATAGACCTCATGTACATACGCAATTACAGATAGACAAGCATTTATTTTCTCTTTTGTGATTCTTCCATCTCATTGATTCTTCAATATTTAATTTATAGTACTTCATTTGATTTTTCTACTTTAAATACTTAAATTAGTTCATAGTCTAAAGTTTTCGATCGTCCTGAGAGACCAGAGCCAATAAGCAATAAGCAGAACAGTCGGTTGACGTGGGTCAAAGAAGATAGCGGCAGGGAATATTATTTCGGGAACAAATCCGTTTTTTAGTCTCCCCAGTGATTTTCTCGTCTTCCCAGTCCTAATCACGCCCCCCACACTGCACCTAACTCTTTAACTTCAAACTTGATTCCACTTCTTCAATAATCCGCACTGGAGTGACAGGAGTATATAATTAGACCGCACACTCAACTAATATGATGATTACTTTGACTAATTTTGAAAGCAAATACGTACGGGCTCCGGTTTAAAGTGAACAATATCATACTAGCGTCAAGTCATCATATATGCATGGTCGAAATTAAGTGCTCGATCGATTAGCGATTGAATTCACACGCCTCTCTACGATCCTATACCATCTACGTTATACTTACTCGTGTGCACATTGTGAAACTCTTAATTCTAAATTTGTCACGTATGGAGTTAATCGTGCAAATTGTTCTCAATGTCAGTTCCAAAATACAAGTGGCAAAATAGAGAGTAATTACTTGGAACACTAGACATAATTAGTGCAAAAACTTTTATGCTGTACTCATATGAATGAATATTGTCATAACCTAAACTCTGAACCTAGTCCTGGCACTCAGGTTATCCAAATGGTTAATTAATGGACCCGGCCTAATGAATAATGCAGTCGGATGCATGTTTATCCACAATGCATGATATCCCATCTTATGGATCCTTTAATTTAAGATCCAATCAGATCTGGATCCGATGGATTAATTGAACACTTCCCTTTATTTGCCTTTCATGATCTACAAACATTTTAAGCCCCATCATATTACCTAAGTTCCGTTATCAATGATAATCATGATCACATGTGAAATTACTAAGTAACAATGATAAATTTTTCTCATATATAGTCCACTATTGAGATATATATATTGCATAAATATCAGCTTGTATTTAGACGCTAGCTCAGTAGTCAGTCCTATACATATATATAATCAAGAAAAATATCTCACTATGAATTTGTGATCAAGTAATAAGAAAGATGGAGAATTTATAGTAATTCAGCAAAGGTAACAGGTATCGTACGCCATACCAAATGATGGTTTAAGTTGTTACGAAGACTTTGATCACGAGTAGGACCACCACGACGATATATGTCCCGGGAGAAGATCAATCAAATTACTTAATTAATTATATTAACCAAATTAAACACATACGGAGCATAATAAAACCTAGCTTTGAGTCTTTGACGGAATTATAAACTAGTGATGATGGTGATCATATTGACAAGCGTCATTATCTATTTAGTAATTTAGCCTGTCAATTTCCATGTTGACCTCATAAGAAATAATCGTCATTTCTTGATCTACACTTTATCATTACTGAAAGGTCCCATTGCAATTATGCAAGTGCAACCGGTTAAAGGAAATGGGTCTAGAGTCTAGACGTCTAGTCTCTCACGTATTCCCCGTTTTGTATACGGCTCAGACATTATCCTAGTTACTTGGTTGGGTTGTGTTCAAATGGATCCGGATCCACACGAGGACCATTGAGAAGTTATTGTGTCACAGATCTGGGTCCAAGAATTACATTAGGATCCTATTAGGGCTTTGTTCGAGTCTAGGTCCAAATGGGTCCGATCGAGTCAGACTCCACGTGAGGACCCTACGGGTCCAGGTTGGGTCCAAATGGGTTCGGGTAAAGAGGGGCACGGGTAGGATTAATGCCGACTCAAATATTAATTTTGAGGCCTTGTGTGGAATTTCATATATAATCCTAAATTCCACCATTTTGCAATGTTTCAACTAAGAATCGAACACGGGAGTACAAGGCAAACTTCCAAAGATCAGGCCGCCGGACTAGGAAACACTTCATTTTTTGTTCATAGTAAAATCAAGGTAAAATCAATTTTGGGCCACTGTGTTGGAGGCCTCATCCCATAGGCCCTAATTCGGCCCTACGTAGGATATTGGTCCAATTAACTAATTAAGAATCACATAAAGATCGTGATGGAATAAGTCCGGGTTCGAATAAGACCCTACTCATTGAGAACACTAGTTGTGCCGAGTTAACAAATAACTGAAAGAAGACCAAGCTCAACTTATGTATCCGGGCATGTCTAACTATACTCTATATCTGTTTGTCACCAAAGATATCCAACAATTTTACACCAACACGGGTTATTAAATGTTATGTTATCAATCAGACCCGAATATAAACAATTACATCCAACCTTCAAAGTAAAAGTAAGCCCACTTTTTATTTCTAATTCTTCATATGATCAAGGGTAAGACTTGAGTGCATTAAATTTATTGAACCAACAATAGCAACTTCAACGATGAAAGCTGAAGATTGGTGTCGCTCAATAAGGAAGTAGACTGGAACAATCCACCTCCAGCCTCCGTCTGTCCCGCATAACTTCATACATTTGCGTTTTAATTTTTAAACGTCATGTACATTACTAAAAAAAAGGCTACACCCATCAAATAATAAACAATCTCAAGTTTACACTCAAATTGCACAATTTGCCATTAAAAGTACACTTTTTCCCACTTCTTCTATATTCTATCATTACTTTAACTTTTCGCATAAAACTGCGCGCTAACCATAATGTATGAAGTTCTCCGGGACGGAGGGAGTATGGGATTAGTTACAAAAGACAACTTACAATGTCAAACATATACCCATTTTAATACAAGCACGCCCAGAAAGTGGACTGGAATATAATTAATCATATTTTCCTATTTAAATATCGAGAAAATTAGTATGAAAAACAGAAGAATATCATCAGAAGAATATTGCCCAGTTGAAAAATGCTTACCGACCAGATATAATATGGTTGACTATAATCGATAGATAAGCAGCCAAGCAGGTGAAAGTCCACATCATTAACAAAAACTTCACATCGTCAAAGCATTTGCTCAAAAATACTAAAGGTCAGGCAGTGATATCGTAGTGTTGTAGTTTGGAAAAATCCACTAGTAATTTACATGGTTGATAAATTTCAAAAACCTTCTTCGAGAATCTGAGGATTGTGGTAGAGGGATAGCTGCAAACGGTTTAATTTTACCGGCAAACTTTGATCAGGCCGGAGTCAGATTTAACATACGCAAAGGCTAACATATTGAGATAGTAGACTGTCAGATATTCGTGTACTTTGTATGCAAGCGGCAAGCGTAGTATATATAGTCACAAGGTGTTAGGTCGGCACCACGAATGATCTTGGGACTAAACTCTAATTGGACCCTAGTGAATTGGACATGGGTGCTGCTAGATAGACTTTTCTTGTATTTGATATTCTATATACTCGATTCATTCCTCTTTGTAGTAAATTCTATACGTGATATATTATCTCACATTAATAGTAGACTTAATGTCTTTCTTGAATAGTACGAAATTCATCTCCATACCCCATACAATATTTGCTTTATAGTATAGTAACATTCATGTAGGAAAAAACATAATTGCAAAACATACATACTCCATGCATCAAGTACAAATAAGTATAGTTGAAAAAAAATCAAAAATCATATTGAAAGAGATGGATGAAAAATGGATTAGCTTGTTGCTTGAAAAAATGTGATTTGCCATGTAAAATTATGTCCATTTCTTGTTGGCTTGGCTTCGCCATATGGTGCAGTGTTAATCTTGGCTAAGAAAGAATATTGCGGTAGATAACCTATTATCGTAGCTTCCCGTGGCCAAAGCCAAACTAATCCCAGAGGGGACCATTTTCATACCAAAAGTCCCTAACTTGGATTTGTGGTCCCGCAAATCTTTGATTGATTCAACTAATCTCTCCCTCCCTTTTCTTAATTACTTACAAAATTTGACACCCAGTACTCGCGTGCGAACTTTTCAACTTATTTTGCAATAATCTATAAATTAATAATTTATATTATGGTAGAACTATATATTATAATGTAATTTTTAATAAATATTATGTTACAATTTTTTCAGTTTCGATCTCTTGTGCTAGGGTAAAAAGGAAATTATTACCGACTAAAGACTGTAGAAATGACACTTATATAAAAATGACATTGTAAAGTACTTAATCTAAATTACTTAATTGAACGTTGAGTTTTGTATGTTAGATGGTAGAGTAGTATATTGATTAATTGGTAGGAGAAAAATAAATGATCGTGGGTGTGTATAACTGAGGGAATATTGATCGAATGAGTTTTGTAAATATTGATTAGCAGTTAGAAGAAATTGTTTGCCTTGGAAAATGATGCCGGAATGAGGGGTAAAAAATGAAGGAAAAAATTGGTCCGCTAACTAACCTGATGATCTTCCTTTTTATAATAGTAATAGATAATAGAAGTCACAAATAGATAGAAATATCAATCCATGATCCATCCCTCTCAAATATAATTTCACATACTTTAATTTATAGTATATCTTATAATAAAATACACATGTTTAGTTTTTTTCATAACACAAACGTAAACCTTTTCCTACTATATTTTACACCATACAGAAATCTCTCTCTCCAAAAGTAAATTTAATATTTGGTGTGTGATGATGGTGAGATTAAATTTTCAGATATTACTAATAAGTAATCATGTAAATTGACAAAAACCCATGGAAATTACAAAATCTGTTATGGCATTTGCAAAGTAGTCCAGGCGGTTTGTAACATGAATTAGTCCGGTGGGCTCAATCCATCCAAGACCCAAACTATAGTTCTTCCATTTGGGCTCAAAATCCGGAACCGAACCATGTAAAACTGGAACCTTAAAATGATACTAGAATGCAAACTGTGCTTTTCTAATTTGATGAACTTTGATCGTGTCCAGGCACTTTTAATATAACTAGTATATTACTTCAAATTTTAATGCCAATATTGGTCAGTAGATTCAATTTCTCAGAGTGCTGAAGATTGTAATATAGTTCTAACTTTCAACTTAAGATTGTAATATAATTTGTTGGCTCAAAAAGAAAAAAAGTTGCATAATTTATAATGTAGAGTATGGACTTATGGTGAAATCCCGGCAAGGATATCCTTGGAATTATAGACTGAGACGGCATGGGCCGTTTACAATTAACCTACAGGGACATATTGTGTTGAATTGGGCTGGCCAGATAACCTTTTGGGCCTAACATTTTCCCTTATTATTTGGACTTGGCAGGGCAGGGTAACTGTCGTTGGGAAACTTTAGCCATCAACCAATTTTACTCATAAATCACTCATATGTTTATATCTTAAACTTTTTGGTTGATCTGAGTAATATATGCGTAACTTAATTAAATAACCAATTATTTTCATAATAATATTCCAACCGAAGAACGAAACTAATTTTACATATATTTGATGTTATAACTTTGAGTGTCATATTGTTTTTCAAATGCTCGAGAAAATATGTTAAGACCAGAGACATTAGTTAAAAAGAAAGTTTATATTTCTCTTAAACTTTCGTTGATTTTTTTTTCTTTTCAATACATATTCGAGTAATATAGGTAACTTTATTGGATAGTCAATCACTTTTAATTTTATACCGATTACATAAATATTATTTTTACGGACATGGGAAGCGGAGTTATTTTAATTGACTATTCAACCATATTATAATTAGCCGATTTTTTATTGCCCTTAAATTGAAAAAAAATCCATGTACCACTCCACAAATCAAAGAAGAGTACCATAATAAATTGTAAATTAATTGGGGATGGAATTGCACTTGGTACTTATGATTATTTACTTAAAAAAGAAAGAAACTCATAATGTGCGAAGTGCATTTTGAATAAGCAGTTATCGCTTATGCACTATAACGTGGCACTGAGTTCACACCATTTGTGAATGCACTAGTTGAAACTTTAGTACATTTCTAGCATATAGTTCACAAAAATAATTACAAGGGAGAAAAACACGCATATGTTTATCATTTTTTTTAAATTTTTTTTAAAACATATCATTCGAGTAATATGCTAAGAATAATTTTCATAATAATATTCCATTAGTTAAAAAGAAGAATAATTTTACACATACTTGAGAGGTTATAACTTTGAGTATCATTTTTTTTTCAAAGGCTTGGGAAAATATGCTAAGAATAGCGGCACTAGTTAAAAAGAAAATATATGTTTCTTTAAACTTTTGTTGATTTTTTTTTTCTCTCAAAACATATTCGGAAAAAAAACCATTTAGCACTCCCCAAATCACTACAATCGGGGAATTGCACTTGGTACAAAAATATATACAAGGTAGAAAAAATACGCATAAGTTTATCATAAAATTTTTAGTTGTTTTTCAAAACATATTATTCAAGTAATATATACGTAACTGTATTTAATAGCTAATTAATTTCATAATAACATTCCAACCGAAGAACAAAATTAATTCCACACACATTTGATAGGTTATAACTTCAAGTATCATATTTTTTTTCAACCGCTCGAAAAAATATGCTAAGAATAGCGACATTAATTTTTTTTAAACAATTCTAAATTCATCTTAAACTTTACGTAGATTTTTTTTTCTTTTCAAAACATATTAGAGTAATATAGGTTAATTTATTGTATAGTCAATCACTTTCATGATAATTTTATACCGATTATATTAATATTTTTACGGATATGGGAAGCAAAGTTATTTCAATGGACTATTTAACGCTATCATAATCTGTCGACTTTAATTTCCCTTTAATAAAAAATCCATATATACCGTAATTTAATCGGAAAATTGTACTTACTACTTATGATTGTTTAATAAAAAGAGTAAATAAACTCATAATAAGTACAATATGTTGAATAAGTAGAATAAAGCTAGTAGAAAACTAGAAATGTAGAATACATAGAAAATACACATTAGCATACAGAGTAGTTCACACAAATATATACTAGTAGTCTAGTACTCTCGAAGGAAAAGAAAATACAACATTCTACTTCTATTTCTTTTGTTTTTCAACAACACCAGAGCAAAACGAAGGCACACTCAATTGAATTGCCTCCTTTTCTTCGCTGACTCCGTCTCTCCACCACCTCAACCACCCATCGCCGAGCTCAGCCGCCACCTCCTCCTCCCAATGCCTGCCCAAAAGCGTCCGTTCGAGGCCACTACTCCACCGGCTTCTCCACCACCGCCTGAGGAACCAAAGCCGGACGATTCGCCATTAAGAAGCGAGAATCACAGCCAGGAGCAAGCCGAAAAGGAAACCGGTGCGTGATTCACTCCATATGCACGTTTGCACTTCCGACTTTTTGCCGGTTGCGCTGAATTCCAGCTTCGTGCCTGCATTTTTTGTTCATGTGAATCTCGATTGTTGGTTGCTTCTGCTTATTCCGTGTTGTTTTTGTTTGATTTGCAGATTCCGATGAGAGCTCCTACTCTAGCGGTGGAGAAAAGGACGAGTAAGTAGTTGTATTGATGTGTATATCTTCTCTATTACTGTGTCTGCTTTATGCATATTCTCGCGCAAAGACATTCACGCACCAAACACCTGAGCACTAGTGATGAACGGATTTATGCTGTTTGTTTCCGATTTTGCTAATCTCTACGCCTTTCAGTGTTGGTTGATGTGTGAACGGATTCGTGTAGCTTGAGATCTGCATGCCTTTTGTTGTTACATGATTTTCGTACTTAGAGGTTTATTAGAGAGGTGCGTTGAGCTAATTACCGGAAATAGTAAGATTTTATTGGGTGTTGTTTGGTAGGTGCTTTTGTTGTTTGTGAATGCCACTAAATGGATCGAATTATGTTGATCCTTCTGTGTCCTTTGCTTTGCGTTTATGTGCTTGATGGTGGAGAGAAACTAAATCATGTCTGATCTGGTTAGGATGTCCAGCATTAGTGAATCATTACTTGGATTGACTTTTGGGCAAATTTTAGCTGCTAATCATTTGGTTTGTTTTAATGTTTATTGGGCTGAGGACTGATACATTTTCTCGTCAATGTTACTTTTAATGAGTGGCGAACGTCGTCTTTTATTTTCTTTACGGTGACAGTTTGACGGGGCGAGTTACTTTAATTTTTGGTTCTGGGGGCAATTTAAATGTATGTCAATGGTGATTAAAGTTTGAGTTTCTTTAAATTTGTAAGACTAGTTATAATGCTTTGGTGTGTATGTTACTATTGACTCTGTAGTTCGAGGTTTGACCTGCAAAAACTTCATCGTGGCTGCATGCAATTGTATGTGGAGATCCATCACTATAATAGAAACTTGCAGGTTTCCCTTATTTGCTGTATGGTATATTATTCCAAGAAAGTGTAATGCTTCCTTACTTGATGTCCGATGACAAAATGTACTTAATGGAATTTTTACTAGAACCAAGTCTTATTTTGGTAAAATATGGCAAGTATCAGACAGGGTTTGTGTAGCCAAATTATCGTAGGACATGGAGCTGATGTAAACTTATCACTATGCTGTATCTATTACGTTCATCTGATCAGAGTGATTACTTATCAACATGCCCATATTAGTATTGTCAAGCACTAGGAGATATGCATGGTATTGGAAAACAGTTTCTGAATTGTTGCAAGAACCATAACTATAATTAATTTAGTTTGAGGAGGAATCCTTTTTGGTCGGAGAGGCTAGCAAATATCCTAAAGCAGTATTGTGTGTATTTGGTACGTGTTGAAGCAGCTGATCTGGCTTGGCCTTGCATATATTTTCTGTAGAAGCACTTCTTGTATAGTTCACACCACACTTCACCCCACTTAAAGACCATACATCATGGTCCATCATGTTGATTTCTTAGTAAGAATGATTCTATGATGCCTGTATTTCATATATGCTCGCCCATGACCATGGGCCTTGAAGTACAGTTCGCAGAGCCCATGAAATGCAGGGATGGAATTTATAAAGAAGATTGGTTGGTTTTTTGGAACTTTGGTTTAAGATGATAGTTATTATGGCTATGTCATTAGGGTAGCACCTTTGACTATGATATGCATGATTTGTCCATCCAACAAATATTGACTGACTTGAGTTAGCTACCCAAAGGAAAAATGTACAACTGAATTTGTGATGGGATTCAGAGACAAAATGTGAATGCACTCACTGCTGACCTCAACTAACCGAACATCAACACCTGAACCAAATAGAGATTAGAGAAATGCTGCAGTGTAGCAGAAACATATATGTAATAATGAGATACCAAAAGGAATAGCTCCATCTCTGTGTTCCTCATGCAGAACCAAGTCCAGCTATATGTGTTCAGTTAATGAGAAACTTCATTTCCTTTCATGATTAAGAAACAATCCAAATGTATCTCTAGTTTTCTCTTTGTTCATTTTTCACCTGTGCTCTGCATTGCATGATATCAGAGGCAGAGGCTGAATAATGGATCTAAAATTTCTGCATGCATGCATGTATTCGAACTTGATACATTTTGCATTTTTTTATGTGCATCAGCTTCTCTAAATTATATCTGATAATTTTCAGATATATTGTCGTGAAGCTAGCAGAAGTTCGGAAGGAAGTTCAGTGTCCAATATGTTTAGGTATGTTCTCATACTGTCCCATGTTCAAGTAAATACCCATGCACCATGATAGAGAAGTAAAATGCCCCAGGAAATTCCTGCATTGTTGTCTCTTGTTGCATACATTGATTGTTAGTTTTAGATTTTGCATTATGCTGCATTTTTTAGTGCCAAGGAGAGAAGAATGACATGGCTGCATATCAGTACCTATTTCTGATGATTTGGAGTTTTGTCAGACTCCATTCTGTAGTTACTGACGATCAACTCATTTCTCAACATCGCAATTCTTGGTGAAATTTGTCAATTCGTGTTTATGAAAGTGGTTAAATGTTTCTAATAGCTGTCAATAAAAGCATATAGAACTGTTCTAGGCATTAACTATCATGCTGGATAACAAGTCATACTTGTATTGGCTTCAAAAATCTTCTAGACAGTTCTCCCTTACAGCTCAGATTTTATGAGAACTCCATTACCCTGTCAACTTTCTTGGCGCTGCATCCCTTGTTAATAGAACGAGTCCCTCCAATTCACCATAGCATGTAATGATATTTTTTATGAAATAGGAGTACTAGGTAATATGTCAGCAAAAGTTTGGGATCTTAGAGATTCTGTCGTGCTGCCGAAAGTGTACAATAGAAGTGTGAACTAAAGTACATAACAATGGATGAAGAGTTGAGTATATACATAAGCAGGACTCATCTGTGGATATTATGAAGAGCATGATAAGAGAAGATGCATCTATCTAAGCTGTTGAGTGCTGAATAATCTCTCCCCATTCCCAGAGAGGAGGGACTAGTTCTCACTGGAAAGGAGACATGTTTTGCAGAATACATTTCCAACTTGATGAGGTTTATACCAAAAAAAAAAGGGAAGATGAAATCTGTTTTTCCAGCTTTGAAGTTTGAATCTATCTGAATGAAAATAAATCATACCATGACGGCCCATGATTCTAGCCTAAATTTGTTTTACTGGGGAAGTATTTAAGTATCATGTGACTTTCATTTCTCTTTATCTAATGCGAAGGCATGATGACTGGAATTGTCAGATCTACTGACTTATATCAGCAGATTTTTTGTGGCAATTCCGAATTAGTTGATTATTGTAACAAGATTTAATCCTCCATTCCTCCTAATTACTTGACTATATTGAGAAACAACTGATGGGACATTTTGGGTATTTATCACAATGCAGATACTGGCTATTGTATAATTTAATGAAAATACCTCATCTCTGATGCTATTGTGGTAAAAAGGGAAAACCAGTAGGTTGAAGCTCATAGCTACTGCCTACTGCCTGCTTTCCTCTCTGGTGCAAGCTAAATATAAAACTGATGATGTGCAGGTATCATAAGGAAGACAAGAACAGTCATGGAGTGCTTACATCGATTTTGCAGGGAGTGCATTGACAAATCCATGCGCCTTGGGTACTTTTATAAGTTCCCTGTCCATTCACTAGCTGTTAGTGTTCTTGCTACTCACATTTACTGTTGGACTCAATTCAGGAACAATGAATGCCCTGCTTGTCGCACACATTGTGCTAGTCGCCGTTCCTTGAGAGATGATCCAAACTATGATGCCTTAATTGCTGCTCTGTATCCGGATATTGATAAATATGAAAAGGAGGTAGAAGTTGAGAAACTTATCACCTCTTCTTCCCAGAGAATTGCACAATTTGATTCACTGAGAACATTTTGATTGTCATTGCAGGAATTGGCTTTCAGTGAAGAGGAGAAGGCTCGCAATAAGCAGGTAATTATCTCATTTTTATCATATAGACTTTAATTGGTCTCTTAGGTTGCAATGCTTCCATGCTCGGTGCCTCCTATGGATAACACAAGGATAATGTTTTGTTCTGCATCTTTAAAAAAGTTATCTCAAAGAAATTTTGAAATCTCCAGAATGTTGATAGAGTTATTATGGTCAGGAACCCTGCATATTAGCCTAAGCTTATGCATGTTAATGTACCCGTATGCTTGGAGAAATAACATCCACCATTATGAAAGGGGTGCAATTGTTATATTTTGAGGGTTGCTAGCTATATTACTGGCACTTTTCATTTCCCCTTGCATACCCATGTCTGACATGGGCATGGCAATGGGACCCTTCTTTTTAGGGCAGAAACCAAAATTTTCTTGTGAAATAGCCGAGCCTGACACCCAGAAACACACCCGTGTTGGTTACCTGGTGCCAAGTCTGGGTACATAGGTTGCTAGATGCAGGTTTCATGTAACGTTAGGGAAAAGACCTGTAATTTCTAGACAATAGATAAGGGAGGTCACATGTAATTTGTCGACATATAGGGGTTGCTGCTGAAGAATGGCAAAAAATTGGGAAGGCAGGTATATATATCCCTGTTCCAAAGGTGTCTGGTGAAATGGCACCTGATGGCTTGTTCTTGGCTCCCTTCACTGATTCAAACTCACTTTTCTTTTTTTCTTGTACCAGATCCAAGATTTAATTGCTCAGACTTTTCGTCGACAAGCAGAAGAACTGGGGAAGAAGAAAACGTCAAGCAGAAACACATATTCCCGGAGGCACAGCAATTATAGGAACTTGCGAGGGCGGAAAAGTCATAGAGTTATTGAACATGGATCTGATGAAGAGGAAGAAGCCAATGAGCATGATGTTAGCAAAGACTCGTCCTCTGGTGACGAGCGTTCTACTGAAAACAGGTCAAAGAGACACAAGAGATGGTCAGGGATTCGCACTTCACAGGGATCCAATGCTGATAATGATAATGGTTCAGAAGGTAACAGAGATTTTCTTGGTGCATCTGCTGCATTTGTTGGCGGGACAGAAATTCTTGCCTGGGGTAGAGGTGGCTTGCGGAGTAACACCAGACATGGTGGTTCCCATGGGGCAAATGGAAAGCTTGCTAGAAATAACCGGATCTCAAGATTAGTGGATCGTCTTCGCTGTTCAAATGAAAGTGATACGGTAATGTTTGCCCTCCCTTGGTGATGTAATGTCATATTGAAGCTGGGATGGTAGCATTAAATCCTCAGATGTTATACCCAACTTTCTCCAAAGTGATGTTTTAATTGCACAAAACATGTTTTAGAAACTTTGCAGCAAAAATCTTTTTAAACCTAGAAAGTATGTTTGTCACCAAACATTCCAAACTTTTGAAAGTTGTGTTTTGGTTTATAGTTTTGAAAATCACAAGGGGTTTGTTTCATAAAAATAACATAAGTGGACTTGGTGCAACATATGGCTAACATGCCATGCATTTTCACCTTTGTGAACCTAAATTTTCTCTTCGCTCGAGGGGGAAATGGGTGCAAATTTGGGAAGTAGATGACTGGTGAGTTTGAGGTAAAGAGATCTTGAGACCTCAAAAGATCAGTTGGCTCTTACTGAATGTAAATTTGGTGTGCTGATTTCTGACAGAGACTCTTATGTGAGATTCTGTGTTCTGTTTACAGGTGAACATTGGCCTCACACTAGTTTCGTTGAATGATGAGAGTATGCCGAGCTTGATACGACCATACCTGAGTTGCACCCACACTGCACCGGTTAAACACTTATGCCAGGTATTACCTGCTTTCTAATCTTCATATTTGATTTTGTTATTTACGCATTCGTCGCAGTATTGAGGCTTCGATTCTGAAATGCTGATAAAACCACTCCACTTGCAGTATGTTGCCTTGCAGACATCTGCGGAAGCTAGTGAAATTGAGATGCTAATGATGAAGAATTTCAACCCTTTCAATAATCCTTCGGTTATAAATCAGGATTTTGGCCCCTTAAATCCCTGCCAGAACGAGTTGCAGTTGTTGGACGAGGATCAGACAATTGGGGAAATTCAAGCCAGTTTAACTCAGCAGAATCTGGTAAGTGTGTGTATTAAACAAACAGTTCAGCAAAATCAAATGATTAAAGCTTGATTTTGCATGTTTAACCACCCTTATGTTGCAATTTTTATGCATGCAGGCTTTAGCATATCGGAAAAAGATCCATGTCAAAGAAGACTGAAGATGGGGCTCACAAATACTACATCTGCAGGAACTTTTGCATATCACATGATGCACGGTGGGTGTTGGTGGGTGTTTTTCCGGTTATTTCTCTAAGATTTGGATCGTTGTACATTGTTGCTGAAAGCGTTTTCCAGAAACTGAAAGTTTTACATGACGAGGCATCTAGCTCCACTGGGGGTTGGTGAAATGGTCACCTGAGTTATCACATATATTATCTATTAGCTTCTTTTTTTCCTAGTTTTTTAGCGTAGGTTTCTATCTATCTGGAGTTTTGATTATCCTAAAAGGAAGCTCTACATTCCTACTATTACTTTCTTTCATGAAATGTTCAGATGCTGCATTGAGATTGTTTTCAAAAACTTATCATATTATATATATAGTAGATTAGCTGAATGTGCGTTGTGTTGCTGCATGGATGAAAGTTACTACTGATAGTAGTGCATATGTTTTGAACCCGGGTTTATCTGGCTAGTTGAACCGGCACCTGATGACATCCCCCTGTTGTTTAACCCGAAACCTGCTTGGAACCTGGAAACAGGATTGACCGGCACCATAGAACCAGTTAAAAACCCGAGTTAACTCGTTTTGACCAACCCCAGTAATTGTTTAGTGTTGTTTTATTCTACTTTGACCGGTATATGAACGCACTGTCAAAGTAGGTGCACGTTGCTTGCCTTGATGTTGAAACCAAATTATCGATCATTTTTGCATAATGTGACAAAATCGTATATTAGTAGAGCATGTATTGGTTGATCCCAAATTCCGGATCCCTAAGTGTTGTCTAATAGTTTGAAGAAGATAAGCATGGACTTGGGAAGAAAATGGGAACGAACGATCATCATGATCTAATTAATTTAATCAGTACTTATCTGATCAAAGATACCAATCCATAATTTATTTTAACGTGTCACGCGAAAACGACAGAAAACATTATTATATGAATACGACTTCGTACAATCTAAACCGTTCATCACCAGATCACATTATTTTGTAGTACATCACGATGATCAAAACTCGTTCGATTGAAACATGAAAACCTTAAACATGCGTATTTACATGAAACAAAAGCACTGAAACATAGGAGTAGTAATTAAGCCAGTACTGCTATTTTACAAGAAAACTAGCTATATTAGATATGTTTATTTGTTGGATCCGATCTGCAGCAACATCAGCTGCTATTGTTCAACGATGCTTGCTTCTAGTCTCACCACTATAGAGCCTGCAACAATTAAAACAGACCATCACAATATGTGGCACATTTGATCCGCGCTAAAACGTTATCCATACGACTACCTTTACATGTCGAAGTCGAACACTTCAATTACAGTAGTAAGTACATACTATGGTGTAAGGATCTGCGGGATTTCGAAATGGTAGGGTGTTATGATATATTGTATTGATGTGGTGTATGTCATACCAGTCATAAACAGTAGGGGAGTTAGAACTCTTGAATATTTTATACGGTGTTACAGTGGTTACGAACCTAATAGAACGAGTTGTAGTAATATATGTCGTACCAGTCATAAACAGTAGGGGAGTTAGGCTCAGGCTTATCAAAGTAGTTAGATCCAATAGTCTTGGTAGCAAGATTGCTTCCAGGGTGGAAAACACTACGCCAAACGTTCTCCTTCACAACTCGAGGCGACGCCGATGCACTCGGCGTTCCTGGAGTTGCCGGAGTACCTGGACTCGCCGGCATCGACTGAGACCTCTGGTAGTTGCTGCTACCAACATCTGATCAGTGATAAATCATTAGTTACTTTACAAATATAACATGGTGTACACAGCACAAGTAACACTTGATATATGGCTATTAGATAATTTTTTTTAAAATAAAGTAAATATTAATTTAGTGATCATGATGAGATGGATGACCTTTGAGGTCCAAGACGGGCTTGGTGAAAACCTTCTTGAGGTGTTTGAGGCCACGTTCGGGCTGAGGCCCGGCCACTACGTCATCCCATAGTTGATCTAGTAGAACCATCTTCTTCTTCTTCCTTTTTTTTTTCTTGTCTAGTTACTAGCTCTAGTTGGTTACTCTTCTTCTTTCAGTGTGTGTGAGTAGTGAAGCTCTTCGATCACCTACCCTCATATAAATAGCTAGCTAGCCTGGTGCTTGCTAACAAATATCTTCTGCCAATAATTTAATTAATACTAATAAAGAAAAAATGTTTTAATTAATACTAATAAAGAAAAAAAATGTTACTACTAGTAGTGTAACCACTTCATCCTTGTGTACTGTTATTCACGGACTGACTTTTCCGAATAATCGATACGCTGACGACACTTGTAAATTAACTTAAGAGTTATTACAGCTAAATTTATGAAATTAAATATGCACCTTATAAATATAAATTTTAATACATTTAAACTCTATTAAATTTCGGTACTCCACAATTGAAGAAGTCTAAGTAGCAGCTCACGTTATTTTTCTACACAAAGTCTTGGAAAAAACGTGTATTAGCGAGAAACCTGAAAGACAGATTGATGTTCTTAATTATATGTATAATGTTTTAAATAATTTCAGTAATATTTTATAAGTGGACATTTTATATCATTTTTATGTATGTGTATATCACCGATATTCTTAGTAAAACCTCTAATATTTTTTATTATATAACTGTATGTTTATTCTCTTTTTGCGCATTACTTTTTCAATGAAATTTCATCGAATCAGTAGTATAAAATATATTAGAATCGAATCGAATCAATCGAATCGAATAGGTTTTCAGTTGAAGAGAAGAGAGCCTTAATCTCTCTACAAGACCATATCTCAGGAGAATTGCTCATTTTTCTATACTATTCGCGAACTATCTAGTCAAAAATGTATTTTCTTGTTCGAACAAGATAAAAACGCGAAGTTGCAAAATTGTACAAATAGGGTGCAAGCGCAAGGCAGACAAGTGTGGATAAGTATGACCACGTCACTTATTCATTATTATATGATGGGGACCCTGGTTGGGATATTTATATGGGCTCCACAGTAACAGGTGTTTCCAAATATGTTTTGTCTTCTTCTTTTCTTATTCTAATCTATATTCCATCAAATTCACTGTTAAAAAAAAATCAGATGGGCTGCATCTACTTACCAATAAATGGCCCGATCTCTTTCTGCCCGTAAAATTAATTGGGTTGTCCCATCTTAAAAGACAGTCCAGCGAGTTCTAGTGAAGTAGCTACTGGGCCTTTCTGTAGCCCATATCTACACTCATCGTTCCACTAAAAGATTTCAAATTGTACATTACTGAGAATGAACGGAAAAACTAGAGAAAAAAAGAAGAATACAAGTAACGCACATAAATATTATGAGTATTTTTAAAAGTAAAGTTACGCTAAATCATACATGTGTTAAAGCTAGACTGATATTCACCAACCGTGAGATAAGTTGTGAAGTTTAGACTTTATAGAGGGAACTCAATGATCCCAGTTGGTCATGAACCCATTTAAAATTCAATATCTACTCCATGACTGTATGCATAGTTAATCGGCTAGGCCTAGTTGGTCTCTATTATTTTATGTCTTACCTACAAGGGAGAAAAAGTAAGGATTTTAAAGTGAGAAAGTTGGATACTAGATCATTCTTTTGATCCTCACTCACAGTTCTTTGTGGGCACATTTTAGGGTCACTGCTACAGTGAGATGTCGCGATCAATAAAATATAAATTTATAAACCGTGTGATAGATTATGGACCTAATTAACAAAGGAAATAAAGCTCAAATCCCCATGTTAACAATCTAATTACTTTGCTATTAAAGCAAACCTCTCAACAATTGATTAGTATATATCCACAAATTATGTAGGTAGTTTATGATCTCAGAGAGACACTTGACCCTCTAAAACTCTTCTGGCCATATAAGGCTAACTACAGCTACAAGCCTACAACCCCGGTAGGGTAAATTATATCAATTGTACACTTCACATAAGAATAAGAAAAAACGAGTGCTAGAGAACATAAATAATCTCTCTACAAAATCTTAATGTGCTAAGTTCCCAAGTCCATAACAATAAACCTCAACTATTTGGGTAAGAAATAAAATACTTGAGAACTAACCATTAATCTAATTAATTATATGATTTAGTCTTGTGTCCAGACCTACGGAAAGTTGAGTCTAGGATGGAGGGAGTATTAAATATTGTTATACAAAAATATGAGATGTCCGGTTCCATCAAATGGTGTGTGGCAACACAGGAGTCGGACGGCTGGATGCACAAAACATACTATACTGATCCACATATTAGAACTAGAATCAGCTCACTATATTGGTAGTGAAAATGAGAGTGTGAATGATTTCAAATGAACATGTCCAAAAATGGATTTCAGTGACAGGTTGTTGCGGAGTATCCGACACACCCAACATCGTACGCATCAACAATATGTCTGGTTCTTATAACTCTCAGACAAAAATAAAAATAAACAACATTGTGCAAAATTTTCAGTATCTCAGATCTAGTGATATTAAGCCGGAGGTAAGTTTGAGCCTGTCACAGTACAGTAAGTACCCTAAGTCGAGTCAAATAGCAAGTGTACAAATTAATTACATTCAGTCACTCTCTATAGGCTTTGCATATAAGAGGGAAAGGTCTTAACATCTCTACCAAGCTTAACTATCTCAAACAGTACTCAAACATATATACTTGTGCATTTCTGCCCAGCATGATCAAAAAATCGCCACCCGAGGTCTCCATCGAATTCACTTCAAGTGAGTCGTCAATCTCCTTTGCCAGCTTGGTGTGCACGCAGAAACCGACTAGTCCATCCCAACAATTGCTTACTAGTGTGGCTCAATGTTCTGTTCTGGAGGTATGCCTCAGTTTGTTCAACATAAAAATGTACCAGACTTTTGCTATAAGCCTTAAACACTAGCTAGTAGTACTATTTTTCCATGTTTGTTCTTTAGTCCATCTTAGGAAACAATTCAGTAGTATGTTCTAAAAGGTCGAACTTGTAGAAAGTATTGAATTAATCAATTTATTACTTCTCTAACATCTTACATGGAACTACTGAAATTTGGGAACAGGATGCAGAGTTTGAATTCAGCAGCGTGAGAGCCGATTCCAAAGAAGTGCGCCCAACTAACATTCCAGCAGCAAAGACAGTGAGTTCAACATCAAACCGGGTTCACGTGGCAAACCACTTGGAGCTTGGGACATTGTTGCCACCAATTTCAGTGGACAGGAGAATTAGAGCACACGATAATCTGTCAAATTCAATAAGGAAGCGAAGAACGCCTGAGAAACAGAAAAGTCTAGGCCAAAAGCTATTCTCATTCGCAGCGCCCTGCAGAAATTGTCGTGCTGTCGAAACAACACCTTCTATTAAACAGCAGTCGTCGTAGATCACACCCGGCCAGTGAGGACATTACAATCACAACTCCATTTCCCATTTTGTCATGTGAGTGAAGAGTATAAAGTTCACATAGCTAGACAGTGGGATAAATTCATTACAATCAGGTATTTTAGCCATGAATCAACAAATCTGGATTGCTAAACACAATCTGTCTTTGTTACATGGCTTATGCATCCTTTTGACTCAATCTTATTGGACTTAAATAGTTGTATGACTTCACTGAAATGTTACAATTTTCTTCATGTTTCATTCCCCATTTCACCATTTTTTCTTTATTCTTAGTAGAATGGTTTCAAATTTCATCTTTGCTAACAGTCCTATCAAGTACATCTTACGAAAATAACTCAGCTGCTAATCCTAAAGTTAACCGTTAGAAAATTAACATGTCATGGTCCCTGATGAAAATTCTAACCCTTAAGTATGAGAATTTAATCCAATATTGTTAACATGTGATATTGGTGTGGGGTTTAATTATGAGGCATTGGAGATTGGACTCTTCCATCCACTTTAACGCCTAGCGTTTGAGGTAGGGTTCTTCTAGTATGTTTTAACATTTGGTTTCATAGACATCTGCTACCCCTCACAGTCGATTTGGATTCCACATCGATAATTACACTTCAACAATTTTCCGTTCACCATACACGTCCTCACACCATCTAAAACATTAGGGCGTCCGCTTTCCTCATTCCGCAGGCAATGCAAGAACGCTTACGATCTATGGAAAATTCGGCCAGAATGGCTTAAAGTGGCAACATGTAGTATGGTACACTAGTAGTCTAGTACCACACATGAATCAAGACTTAGACACTGGGTGCACTTCAGCAAAGTTTTCCGGTAAAGAAAATTCTTAGTGGACCAATATGGACTTCAATTTTATGGCCCAAGATAAATGAGAGGCCGGTCCAAATTGTAATCTTCAATGTGGGGGTTTGGTATGGGATATTGGGAAAATCCCAATCCCGGTTGGGATTATCCCGAGCTTCCCGATCCCGAAATTTTCGATCCTAATTGGAATAAATTCCGAATTCATATATATAATTTTGGGACGGGATTGGGATTGATTTTGCATCTCAATTGGGATTTGGGATCCCAAAGGGATAATGAATAAATCAATAAATAATTAATACTACTATATATTATACAAAAACGACAACTCTTTTATGATGCAACTTTTTTTCTTCTTTAATTATATTAGTAGGATTGATGTTGGGCGGTACTTGTTTATCTAACTATCCATTGTATGTTTAACATATGAAAATACAAACAAAACAAGTTAGTTTGTGATACGAGTTGAATTCGTACTAACTTGTAAATTGTTTGGTTTGTGCATATAGAGGTGTAAGTTGTTTTCTAAAGCCATTCAAAAGTATAATTTTATAATTATGTTTAATGTAAAATAGTATTTGTGAAATTATAAATGCTTGTCCAAAATTATCAAGAGTGTTGAAAAAATTGTTCAAAATATATGGGATCCCGAAACCCGCCCGATCCCGCCCAAATCTCAAAGTCTCAATCCCGAAAAATCCCGACTTTATTTGGGATGTAATTGGGACGTGAAAAATATGTCACAATTCCGAAATCTCGATCCTGAAATCCCAAATATCCCGCCCGACCCCAGCCCTATTTCAATCATGCAGAACTTCATATAGTATTTATTATTTTTAGTCGTCAAATAAAAAATTCATATATTACTAAATAGAAATTACTCCACACCAAAAACAATAAGAAATCATTTACACCAAAATTACACATCATTTGCTACTTAAAATATAAACATTTTTACATTCTAGATGTTTTATCATATATTTAATTTTTTAATTAAAATTATGCGGCAATCTTAGTTTATAAAGTTATCCCGTTTATAAAGTTATTCGGGATGGAGATTAGTATATTTTACTATTTTAGAGAAGAAGCTGACTACGAAGAAAACAAACCCAAATCAATTGGGTTAGCGATGATTGCGCATTAATTCTGGCAAAAATTATCTTTTGTGGGCTTTGATTGCGATTGAAGGCGAGTGGGTCAATGAAATCAATTGAAATTGAAAAACTAACGAAACATTAAAGTTCGGTTTAAAGAGTAGATATGACATCAACCGTCAAACTTTAAGACTTCATTAAAGTATTAATACAGTTAATAATTATGATGCAAAAAGTTTGCTACTTCCCCACACCGAAGCAAATGGGTCGCCTCGCGGTAAAACTAACTACTACTAGGATTTACTCCTATGGGGTGGACGTAGTAACTTTGAGTTATACTACATTATGCGAGTTAGACATAAATATTAAACTGGTTGTGATGATGTTAAAATCTTCTCCTTGATAGTCTGTCGAGGGTCTTGGCTGCGAGGAAGGAGAGGAGTTAGACCATTTAATTGGCTTGCCTTGGTCAAGCCGGATTATGAATCAACCGAGTTGTCGAGGTGGGAGTGCCTTGGAGGAGCTCGAATATGAGTGGTTGGATATAGGAAAACCCAAGGGGCAAGATCTCACGTTGTCAGGGATCTTGTCGACTTGTCCCCTCAAGGTCGAGGGTGGGCGTCCGCAAGATCGTTTGTCCATCTGTCTAATTTTAATGGAAAACAATTCTAATTATCAACTGAATTCCTTTTATTTAAACTGGGTATTATAAGTTAATACAAATCACCATGCATCTTGTGATATGGAAAAGTGAAATACATTTGTAACCTTACATTACATAAATTCGATCATAAGATTCATAACCTTGAAATTATGCATAAAAATACTTTAACTCTTGTAAATTTCCAAACAAGTGGTCTTTGGCAATGGAAGAAAAACGCGTAGGTTGCACTAACTGGAAGAAAACTCGACCACAGAGTAACCCTACCCAACCCTTCGTCTACTTCTTCACGGGTCAAAATGAGAAGACACTGTAACAAAAATGGAAGTGAATCCACACTACTACTTCAGTGATACCGTTAATAATTTAACAATATTAAAACGCAAGTGGAGTAATAAAGAATGAGCCTTTGTTTGTCCACCTGCAAAGCACGTCCTTTCCCATTTTCATTCACACAGACAAAATTCTCTCAAGATTAGATCCATACCCAGCAGAATGTTCAGCTAGCAACCTTTTTTGCTCATTAATCTGTGCTTATCATTGTAAAGAAAAAGCAGCAGATTTTTCAGCAATTGATTGAGCCCACAAAATGCTGAAAATCCCATTGCTGTTTTTGTCTTTTCTTGTTCTCTGCTTTGCTCCCACACCCTCTCTCTCTAGAGGTCAGTTCTTTCTCCCTCTTTAACTATCTGTCTTGCTATTTTTTGGTGTAATTGAACTAGTGTGGCTGGTCTGGTTGATGTAATTGGGGAATTTTGAAACTTTGTGGTTTCTTGATTGAATGTTACCACTCATGTGTTGTTTGACTGTGTATTGGATTCTTCTTCTTTTTTTTTTTTTCCTTTTCTTTCGATTTCTCGTATTTGCTACAAGCTACTAATCTAGCCGAGCAATGTCCGGCTGTGTTTTGGATTTAATGTGAATGGCACTGTTTGATTAGCCTATGGCCTATCGGGTGTGTAGTTCTCCATATCCGCATTTTTATCCAAAAATGTTATCTGCTTCTTGTTCTTCTTCTTTTTCTTTTTGTCTTCTTTTCCCTTTTCACACACAAGATTGGAACTTTTTTCACCTTAATTTTGGAATTTATTGTTGAATTACCAAATTTAGCTACTAGAAAAGTTCAAATTTTGTGTATTTGGAGAATGAGAAATGTGTAATTTAAGAAGATAGTGCAAATTTAAATGCTATAGAATCAACAATTTGTGCATCAATGTTCTATAGTAGGACTTGTCTGACAGATTGTTGGGCAATTTTGTCGATTTGACTGGTGGGATTTGGCAGACATACTCGAGTTTCTGATGGTTTTCATTAAGAATGTTGCCAACAGTTGTTAAGATAAACTGCTTTGTGTTTGCTACATGTCTAAAGTTCGCATTTTTCATAGGGCCGTATGTATTGCGAATAAGCTGTGGAGCTCGGGATGATGTTCATAGCGCACCCTCAAATACACCATGGTACAAGGATTTTGCTTACACGGGCGGAATTCCTGGTAATGCGACCCGACCAAGCTTCATCACCCCCTCGCTCACCACATTACGCTATTTTCCTTTGTCTGCGGGTCCCGAAAACTGCTACAATATAAATAGAGTTCCTCATGGTCATTATCTAGTTCGAATATACTTTGGCTTGGTTGCAGAACCTAGTTTTGACAATGAACCTTTGTTTGAAGTGTCGATCGAAGGAACCTTAGTTTACTCATTGCCATCCGGCTGGAGCAACCATGACGATGAACAAGCATTTCTTGAAGCTCTAATATTTCTAAAAGATGGAACTGCCACTCTTTGCTTCCATAGCACTGGGCATGGGGACCCGGCTATACTTGCAATTGAAATTCTTCAGATCGACAACAAGGCCTATTATTTTGGTAAAGGTTATGGACAAGGCACAATTCTCAGAACTGACAGAAGACTCAGTTGCGGTGCGAAAGACCCAACATTTGGGGCCGATGTAAATGCGGATCGTTGGGGTGGTGATCGGTTCTGGAATGCACTCCCAACGTTTGGTCAAGACTCTGATAGTGTCATAAGTACCAAAAATAGTATAAAACACGCTTCTATATCACCCAACTTTTATCCAGAGGCTCTATATCAAACAGCTCTAATTAGTACCGACACTCAACCCGATTTAACATATACAATGGAAGTCGATCCAACTAGGAATTACTCCCTCTGGTTACATTTTGCTGAAATAGAACCTTTGATAACCGCTGCAGGAGATAGGGTATTTGACATTCAGCTCAACGGTGATGTAGTTTTTCGAGATGTTGACATTGTTCGTATGGCTGGGGGTGTTAATAGTGCCCTTGTGCTTAACACGACAGTTGCTGTTAATGGTAGGAGTTTGACCATTACGCTTCATCCTACTAATGGGACTCATGCCATAATCAGTGCCATTGAGCTTCTGGAACTTGTCATGGCTGAATCCAAAACTTTGCCTGATGAAAGTAAGAAGACTTACTATTTTCTGTTACAAATATCCAACAAAAGATTGTGTGTTTGACTGCTTCAATTTTATAATATTTTGTAGTTAAGGCGTTGCAGAAATTGAAGGCTACACTTGGTCTTCCACTTCGTCTGGGTTGGAATGGGGATCCTTGTGTCCCTGAGCAACATCCATGGAGTGGAGTAGATTGTCAGTATAACAGATCACTCCATAAACATGTTATTGATGGACTGTATGTGCCTCATCTCTTGCAATGTCTGTTTTAGTAATTATATCACGCGTTCACCTTTTGCGTTCGCATTACCAGTCAGTCATTTCCAACTATTGGAATAAGAAATATGTATCTTTATTTAAAATAGAGGAACTCCTCTTTACTGAATGAGAAATCCTGTGTTCAGACTTCAGATCAAGTATTTGAGCATAACTTTTATGCATGTCATCCTTTGATGATTGTTCCAGTTGTGTATGTCACTCGATATTATGTTAGATACTTAAAGTTAAAAAGAGGTTCCATGCTTGTTTGGATTTATTACATACTATCACTATGATGTGTTTTTTTCTTTCTTTTCTAAATCTGAAGACACGATTAATAGCATGCCTGAGTAAAAGGATGGTAGATATGCATGTTCCACATCTTTCGTCATAATAGCTTACAAAGCATAAATTGTTAAGAGTCTTAGAGTATTTGTCAATGTCATATAGTCCAAGCCATGTACAAACACTCGCAGCATGCTTTGATTAATATGGTCAATTTTTTAATTGTCAGTGAAATATCTGTGTTTTCTTTAAGTTTCTTGATTTGATTTCGGCAATTCATTTATTCTTTGTGTTTATTTGTCTTGCGAGGCAGGGGACTTGACAACCAGGGTTTGACGGGTTTCTTACCGAATGATATTTCTAGACTTCATCATCTCCAAAGCATGTAAGTCAATGAGGAACTGCTATAGTGAAGATGATCAATCTATGCAACTTGAGGCCAACAAATTTAAATAAGTTTTTTCATTTTCTACTGCAAATAAGTGAACCGTTCAACAAAAAGGAAAAAAAATATATAAATGTAAAATTTTTATTTTAATTCTTCACTATGTGTTTCTTTACCTCGTACCCTTGTCATTTGTGAACGCAAAGTCTTTGATTGTAGACATCACATTTCTAATTTGTTTTTGTACATACAGAAATTTGAGTGGTAATAGCATTTCAGGGCACATTCCATCATCACTGGGCTCAATACCTACCCTGGAAGTACTGTAAGTCTACACTTTCATGTCTATGAAATAGTTTGTACCCGTTAGATCTCTGTTTATGGTTGCAAGACTGATATTTAAGTATAATATAGGCATTGTAATAGATGAGACTGACATAATATTTCGAAATGACAGGGATCTCTCATTCAACTTTTTCAATGGATCTGTTCCGGAAACCCTTGGACAGTTAACTTCATTACGGAGACTGTAAGAAATTTCAGCACCTTATTTACGTACACTATAAAAACAAAAACTCATGCTATTGATTACACAATTCTTCTACAGGGAGCTCAATGGGAACTCTTTATCAGGTAGAGTTCCAGCCGCACTTGGGGGTAGGCTCTTGCACGGAGCTAGCTTTAAGTATGTTATCACCAACTCATTGATCTTTGAAGTGTTTACGGTTATTGGCTCAGTGATTCATTTCATTATATTAGTTATTATCGTGAAGTTCTTGTCATAATCATGTTTTTCCTTTATCTGAGGAAAATCCATACCTCTCCTCCTACCCAAGTGCTTGGCACACTGACCCAATTTACATTATGTGATGGATTTTCCTATAGTTTAGGAAAATCAAGTATTTCATAAGAGTTTCTCTATATTATCACGCTCTATATCCCAGATAGTAGTTATGCAACTCCATGAGTTTAGATGGTTTACTAATGTTCGGCCCATTCCAGGGGCATATTAGATTTATGACGACCAAATCCTTCCATCCAAACTTTTGGGCTTGTTGCAATACACAGCTATTTCAGGAAGTGTTCTAAGTGAAAATGATTTATTCGAGAAACCCTGGAGTGCTTGCAGAAAATGCTGACAGAAAAAAAGAAAGTTGTGTTTCTAGATGTTTGATTACATGAGAGAATCTAGAAGCTGGGCAAAGCTTCCAATTTTTCAGCTTATATCAGCTCAATTTTAGAGAAGAAAAGTGCAGGTTATCTCTGTAAAAATAAAATATGTAAGTTGGATGTATTGTAGTTTAAGGTAGAGCTTTCAGATGCCCATATGTCATGCTCAGGGTTTACTGAATCTGGAAAGCCCAAGAGAATTTTATCAAAATATGACCCTCTGGGTGTTCTATCAATCGAGCTTAGGCAATATGTTCTTGCAAGTCAAAATTCACACTGCAACTTGTTGCACACTCAATCGCTCCTCTGATTTTAGAATGCTGATAATGTCATTTATTAACAGCGTGATTGCTCTTGAAAGATTTCTTATGCTTATCTCACTGCCTGTGTTTGCAGTTTCACAGATAATGCGGGTCTTTGTGGCATCATAGGGTTGAAACCGTGTGGAACACATCTTTCGACTGGTGCCAAAATAGGCATAGGTATAGGTTGTTTGGTGGCATTGCTACTTATAGCCACCTGCTTTGTATGCTGGTGGAAAAGAAGACAAAATATTCTCCGAACTCAGAGAATAGCAGGTGAGCTTATGCGGTGATATCTATCTTTTTAAAATAGCACATAATATACAATAATAGAATAGAAGATGTAAGTGGGTGAATATGATGAAATTGCATGAAGCACACAGGGTTTTATTATTTCACATTGTCATCCCAACATTGTGATGTTTGTGGATACATAATCGTTTTTTCCTAAGTACATATCCCTTGTTTATTTGTCTGTCAGCACGAGATGCTCCATATGCAAAAGCAAGAACACATTTCAACCGCGACGTACAAATGACAAGACATCATAGCCATGAAAATGCCAGAACGGCTGCTGAGAATGGTCCTAGCTTGCTGTCCTAACCAGTGTGCCTCCAAATTCTGTTTTCAAGACAAACGTGCAGATTTTGTGGATGAATATTTGTGCATATGCGGAGGCATTCCACACTACAAATTATACGTCTCATGGGTGTGTGCTTGTGCCAAATAATGCCGGGGCACATGGCACTCTAATGTATCCAATCAAGATATCTCACTGATTGAACTGTTCATAATTCATTTTCTTTAGGTGAAACATATAGCTGACAAGATCACGAAATTTGGCTCTGCGGAAATCACGAAACTTCTCTGCTACTGCTTCTGATTGAAGCAACTCCAGGTTTACAGTAGTTCTTTTATTTATATTTTTGTAGTAGTATGTTGTATACAAAGGATGAGTATAGTTTTTGCTGTTGCATAGATGGCTGTGGGAGATTAATTTGTGGAATTCCTTGTAATATTGGGTGGGTCTTTTTGCAATGTTTACAAGTTTAGGTGTTGCATATTATGGGAATAACCTAAATAGTTCATCTGATGGTGTGGTTAATTCTAATGTTAAAGGTGTGTCTAATTGTGGAGAAATTTTTTAGTACAGCTGATGTACCAATTCACCATCCTTACGTGGTACAGCAGACCAATGCGAGAAAAACACGTGGCAAACGATCATTGATATTCAACTTTTCTTTCCGATTTATACTCCCCTGAATCCTGATCTTCATAAATTGTACTCCCTTCGTCCTGGAGAACTTCATACATTAGGGTTAGCGCACAGTTTTATGCGAAAAGTTAAAGTAATGATAAAGTATGAAAAAAGTGGACAAAAGTGTACTTTGAGTGGCAAAATGTGTAATTTATGTGTAAATTTGAGATTGTTTATTATTTGTTGGGTGTGGGGTAGCTTCATTTTTAGTAATGTATGAAGTTTTGTGGAACGGCTAAAAATGGCAAATGTATGAAGTTCTGCGGGACGGAGGGAATAGTTTTATATTTGAAGAATTTATTGATGAAAGCACAAGTGATTACATTATCATGATTCAACTTGTACATTATGTGATTCTTCCATGTTCAATGTCAAAATCCTATAATTGGAATGGGTATTAAATAAGCAGATCAGAAAGAGTATCTCTCTGGTTTTCTATATTTTCTACCTCAAATTCCCCCATTTATTAATTTCATAGAATTGTTGTCTACATTGAAATGTAATCTATTCTCGAGATGGCTTGAAGATAAAAAATGTTTCCTCCCAATTGTGGTATGTGGATCGGAGTTTTCAACACGTAAAATGGGACGGACCATGAATTTCATTACATAATTAAATCTCCTTCAGGCTTCAGGTATTCGTAAGTGTAGAATTTTGTGCTCCATCAAACTAGACAATTTGATTTGTATTTCATATGGTTGATGGAAGAAGGGTAAGGGTGGTGAGTGGAGAGAAATTGGAACCTCTATAGTTCTGGAGAAAAATGGCAGAGTAAAGCAAATGGTAGATGGAACTTGGAAGCAGTTTTTATTTTGATTAAGCACGAATGAATGACTGATTAATCAATTTACATGGAAAACTCTTACACTGTGTCATGTTCCCATTAGTTTGTTGTACTACGTAAGGATGGTGAGTTGGTACAGCAGTTGTACTATAAAATTTCTCGTTTTTGCATTCCGCAACATCTAAATATTTACCGAGATGTTTATACATATTTGTAACTAGTCATTCATTAATACTCCTCTCCTCTTAGATGTAAACATAGACAAATTATCATTCTTAGATGTTACAAGGATTGATCATTGATGCCTTCATTTTTGCTGATGGACAACTGAAAGTCTGTTGGCCCAATGGTGTCCTCATCTGCGTAAGACCAGCCAGCCCAATGGACTGTTCATTTCCATGGCGGTAGTTTGATTGCAGAACAATGGGCGCTATTAAAATTCTCCTCCTCAGGCCCACTCATACATTTGAAGCCGAATAAACCGCTCACGAAAGGACTTGCATCATGTTTGTGGGCCAAGGTCCGGATCAACATTCCATATCTTATACAAACATTATATAGTATTTAACTCGGAGCATCACGTCTTCAATAAACTTGCATGTAATTTTTAACATGTGATATTTGTAGCTAAACATACGATGTCTCTGTAGCTAAACATACGATGTCTCTGTAGTTAAATAAGTGATGTAAAGATACGTTATCTCGTAAAAATAACTCAAAAAGTTATGGCACCTTTTAACTTTTAAGAAAGACGAACTCATTATAATTCCTAATCAACCCACATTTAATTTTCCTATACAAACTCAATTTAAAAAATTGCAATGGAGGCCATTTTAGCCTTCTTGCTTAGGTTTTTTTTAATAGTTTTTTTTTTTCATTTCACCATTAATGGAGCTTAAACAGACCTTCGTTAATGGAGTTTAACATTAATGGAGTTGATTAATTGAGCCCGAATTAGGTTCCATATGTGTCTGATTCGGGCTCCAACCATGGAGTTTAAAAGCTCCATGAGCTCCATTGTTGAAAAAGAAGGGGGTTACAAAAAATGTTTGATGGAGAAAAAATTATAATGAATGAGTAATTTTTTTTGGTGTCAGATGTGAAATTTTTATAAATTCAATAGGGATTGATGTTTGAGCTGGTCAACGGAAAAAATAGATTTTGTTATTTTTCAAATCAGAGTGACTTTGTATTGTGTAAAGGCTCATATTTTCAAACTCATTCGATTCGATTCGATTCATTCCATTCCATTGATTTCGTCTTGATTCAACTCTCTTGATTCACTCTCTTAAGTTCATTAAATTCATATTATTATTATTATTATTATTATTATTATTTTATCATTTATTTACACAACCCATCTTTTGTACGAGGAAAATAAGAAAATTTATCCAATTGAGATATTTTCAACCTTTTTCTTTCTTTCTTTTTAACACGACTTTTAGTAGATCAATGAAATAAAAAGTATAGTTACGATTCGAATTACCCTTCTTTTCTACCGTAAAAGTTGAGTTAAGATAAGAAACTACAGGAACCTGAGAGTACCATTCAAACTGGTTCACATACTTTGTACGTACATCTCTAACAAAAAATCGACATGTTCTTTTATTGGAAGATATTAGAACAATAGAAGTAAACTCAGAAGCATACGTTGAGTTTTTTCTCAAACTTAATAAATAAAAAACAAGTTATACCAAACTAAAGTCAAACCAAACTCTACAAGTCTTTCAAATGACTCCCAAAAACTCCAAAACAAGTAAAACCAAACTAAAGTCGAACCAAAACGACATTATCACAAATATTGAGAAATGGCATTTATTCCTCCGTATTAGTTTCCATGTTATCTTCCTCGGACGCTATATTACACTAACAATCGTTTTTTCTAAGGAGAATTTTTTTCTCGAACTTAAATCGTAAATTACTTGCAAATTACACACAAAAAAGTATAAAACAAAGTTATGTTAGTCAAATATACTTAATTTTTTTTATAATATAATTTTATTATATTCTTTTGTCGTGTAATTTGCGAGTAATTACAGTCAACGTCCAGAAAAAAGTCTCCTTACGAATTTATTAATGGACCGGATGTACTATTCATTATTATTAAAAAATGGGACAAATGTAATTTCTTCAATTTGTTTTATTTCGTTTGATTTGATTTTGATTCGATTCGATTCCATTGATTCGATTCGATTCGATTCGATTCGATCAGATTCGATAAATTTGAAAAGAATAGAGCCTAAATGTTTGGAGTATGTAAATATCAAGTATTTCTTATGTTCTTATAAATGCTATTCAAGTATAGTAATAAATTTTTACGTTTAAAAAAAATGCTTAAAGTCTATCCTAATGGGAGTAAGCCGGTAAAGAATACGAATGTTGTTTCCCTCTTTTAGCGCGGCGGCAGCATCATGGGAGTACAATGAGTTGATATTTTACGTTTTAGTGTTCTACATGTGTTTTAATTAGGTGCGATCATTTTTAGGTCGATTTGGTTCAAAAAAAGTGTCTTTACACATCCACAAAAGATTTGGAGCGTTAAGTCTTTTTTCAAGGTGAACCGTAGCATCACACAAGTGTCGAGGCATGCCACGGGAGTACCGGGACAGACCAAGCACCCCCAAAAAGATGTTCGGGCGCATGGCCTCCCGACAGTGGCGAATCCAGGAGCATAATTTAAGGGGGGTCGAAATTCAATTATATTATATTCGATGAAAAAATTATATATGATTTTATATATTGAATTTTGAAATATTAAAAAAAAATAACATTAAAATCGAAACAAAGAATAAATAAATATATATAAGCATCATGGATAGATAAAACGGAGAGAGTAGAAGAAATTTAGGAAAAGAGTTGATAGAAAGAAATAAAATAATAGAAAAACAAATAACAGGACAATAGGTTTGTGAGTGATGAAAAGTATGAAATATTGATATATGTTAGAAATTATAGAATTAATATTATAGTAAAGAAAAGAAGAACAATAAGAAAGGAGAAAGTAGAGTAGAAGAGTATTTCATTCATCTTATCAAATGATTCAAGTGTACACAACATACATCATGAGCCACTATTTATAGTCTATAAGTAGGAGTAGATTTAATCTCATTATAAAGTATACAAAGTAGTGGGGTGATTGGTGTTGTAAATATAAGAGTTACAAGAGGATATAAATGGTGCCCTTTAACCCATAATCAATAAGGGAATATGGAGAAATGGAGGAGGTGAATGGACATTCATCAAGTATCATATTATTACATAACACTCCCTTGAATGTCCATTGACTTGAGAATGTGCCTCGTTAAAACCTTACTAGCAAAAACCGAGTAGGAAAAACTCTAGTGAAGGAAAAAGAGTACATCATCCTTATTAAAAGAAAATACGCTTTGATAATACTGCCTCGTTAAAAACCTTGCTAAAAAAAATCCAGTGGGAAAAACCTTAGTCAAGGAAAAGAGTACAGTGCGTATTTGCTCCCCCTCATGAGTGCATCATTTCATTTATATCCACCATATTCATATTGTCTTCTGGACAATTTGTTCATCGACAACATCAACATTATATGTTGAACGTAAACTGCTTCATTGCGAACTCCATCCATCATGTATCTAAATTATCTTCAATATGCTGCGAATGTCCCTCCATGTATTGTTTGTCACATAAGTCCTTGAGTGTTTCTGCATGGTTAGAATACGAACACACAAAAATTGTCGATATATACGTTTATCTTCATGAGAAGAACGTCTCGAGCACTTGAAGAATTAAATTTCATCAAACTATATTTTAAGTTTTTTTCAATAGGATATGTGATCACTTTGAAAACTTTGCAAAATATCTTGTCACAAGGAAATGAGTTCAAAATCTCCATCATATTTGTAAATGTAAATATAACTATCAAGTTATATAACCTTGTCTTTACAAAATATGTCACAATCATGGAGATATGGAGATAGCCATATACGTGCTTATAATGTTACCTCGTTAAAAACCTTGCTAGGAAAATTTCAATGGGATGAAAAAACCTAGTCGAAGGGAAAAAGAGTGCAACAATTGCTCATGGAATGCGCAAACGTACTCATTGCTTTGCAATCGTAATCTCCATTTACTTGACAAGATGCATACCTTCTTCAGGAGGTGTAGTAAGGAATAATAAAATTCCTTCTAACTCAAAGGTTAGAAATTTGAATTCTTATTTGACATATGCTCGGTTAAGGTACTTCTGGACCATGTCAATCTCAAGGTTAACAAGAGTAATCGTTGTAAATATTCATTTACATGCTCAAACTTCAGGTTTAAGCTATCATTGATGTAATCAATACTACTCTACACGAGTTTTGATAATTTTATCTCATACTTCACTTGTTCAATGTGTTGAATATACATTTTCATGTCGTCCACGTGAAGTTGATTATAGAATGAGTGTAGAGATAAAAAAAAATTAGTTCTTCAAGAACTTTCCTCATTCAATCCATGTTTGTTAACATTATACTTTTAGTCTCCTTTTGGGACTAAGTGTCGGGGATGATATCTCCCTTCATTGAACTTACTCAAATCATATGACTTGTAAGTCAAGCCAGTCACTTTCATGTGGACAACCTGAGGGTTGTGTATGAGTGATAACATTTACAATATAAGAATAAACATGTGAGTATGCAACATGATACCTAAAGATACTAGAAAAAACTAAATAATGTAAGCTATGCAAGAATAAACATATTAGGATGCATTACTTAGTGTCTAAATACATGAAATTTGACTCGATAATGCAACGGTACCGTATGTATTTCGAATTCGTTATTCAAAAGGACTTCAGGTCCATGAGCTCATTTTCTATCATCATCATGATGTCATCGAATGGACTTACATGTAAGATCCCCATTTACATGTCCAATAATTTATGACCATCGATTTTGCATATGCATATAAAATATATCGGTTCCATGTATACCGGTATCAAATCTCTTTGCTAAATTTTTTTTAAAGTCAGTACTGATATTGACATCAGAATACTTTTTGGAGGCACCATTTCATTTCATATAGGCCATCTATTATAGTTCAGATATCTTTGTCTTTTATCGCATACATCACTCTTCAGGATTACCAACTGCCTTATCTTGCCATTTTCTTGTATTGTACTTAGCACTGGACCGTATTTCACTGAGGTTAATGAATCATTATTAGTACAACAGGCAAGAATCTCAATGTACAACACATGTCATTCTATAATCGATATGTAACTCTGTATACCTCAGAATAGGGTCATAGCGGGTTAACATTCAAATCATAAAATTTCATGTTTGAACATATCTTGATATAGTAACATGCATGGAGCTGGAGAGTAAATCTTTAGTTCAAGTTTGAACTTTCAAATATATGTGGGGATCAATTCACTCTATAAATTTGTTTTTACCAGCTTACTCATGTTCTTCCTCCCCTAAGCTGGGAAAAACGAGGGCTCATGATATTATAATGCCCAGCTTAGAAATTGATATATGCATACAACTTTTGTATGCTTCAGGCATTGGTTCTCTGCGGAGAAAAATATGATAGGAAGTCTCTATATTTGCACAGTTGGATTTCTTGTGGGTTCCCGTCCAATTATATTGTATTCATGGCCAAATTTAAAAGTGTGACTTTTGCTCATTTCAAGATCTCCATTTCCATGCTTAATCTCAGTGTTTTATCTTGCTATTACCATATAAATAATTACAACATGAGATAGCTTTCAGCACATAATCATATGAAAACTTTAGGTTTCACAACAATGGTTAAGTTAAAACCGGATGGCCTAATTTGTCACATCAAATTTGCATATGTCAATGTACGTATATATATTATCACTTTTGACATGTATTCAAAAGTATTTTTTTAAAACTGACCAGAATGATGTGACGAAAAGATATAAATCTTTGTCTTTTTCTATTTGGCAAGACTTATAAGTACTCATTCAATGAGTAAGTCTAATATGTGCTCTTCTGGGCCACAAAGTTTGCTTGTAAACATGCATTATAATATGCCTGTTGAACATATTTCTTATAATATGTATACTTGTCACAAGCAATAGTTATATGCGTACAAAAATTTTCATTTCTGTTTTTAAAAGTCTTTGTTGTGGGAATTGTTACACCCACTTAGCCCCAACACTCCATTCGAAAAGTATAAAGGACATGTCAGGTTATCACCCAAACGCTCGGACAACAGAATTTTGCATATTATATAAAACCTTTTTGAGAATAAAATGCTTAATTCTCATTCTACCAACTTCAAATTGGTGAGGTATATTTGATCACTCGTATATTTCTCTCAACTTGAGGTTGATGAGTTCTATCTTATGCTTGCTTTTGGTGAGGCTTTGATACATGTAAAAACATGCAAAATGTTCACATTCACTTCAGGGAATGAGACTAATCAATTTTTAGAAATTGATCATGATCTTTCAATTAAAGTTTAAAACTTTATTATTTTTCCAACCACCTTTTGTGGTGTGATCACGGATGCACTTGTATAGATCAAATAGTGGTTATTCCACACTTTATTTGCATCACCATCTTCCAACTGCACCGGTTGGTTATTTTACACTATATTTGCATCACCATCAATAATGTTTTTTCCCCCTCAATATAAGTGGGCATTCCATCTTTGGCTAGCTAATTAAAGCTAGAATATTTGATCCATATGTTGATGGATTTATCATGGTCCATGATATGTCTGCGGACATATATTTTAACAACCATCAATTATTGTACCACTTTTGGTGGTTACATTATAAGAATTAAGATTTGCGGATCTTTGATTGTAAGGTATTCAACCTTTTAAGCTTATGATGGTGAGGAAATATATCGCCTTTTGCCTTATCTTGGCTTTATACTTGTATCACATATTCACTTCAGGGAATATGATAAATTGTCTTCAATATAAAAACATACAATAAGAATAAAGACTTCAATAAACAAAATAAAATTTTATTTACCGATGCTAAGTATCTTAACTCCACCTGCATAAAATTTTAATTGATACTAGCAAATTGTTTACCATGATCTTAAGTATGTCATCAGTATGCCATCATTTAAGATTGCCTTCATGCATCTTTAGGATGGAGCTACAGGAACAAAGAACTTATTAGTATATGATCTCAAACAACAAAATAATAAAATGAATCAATATAGTGAAATTGAGAGATTGAGGGTTAATGTAATAAGAAATCTCTATTCATGATCATCATCATCAACCGCCTGCTTTCTTCCACTATTATTTGGTCATGACTCATGATTACTCATCATTCATGGCCAATCGGAACTCTCATCTTCTTCTAGCTTTTTCCTCGGATGGCAGTTTACATTCTCTATCAGTTGGTTGAGCACTATCGTGCTGATAACATGTTAGAAATTATAAAACTAATGTTATAGTAAAGAAATGAAGAACAGTAAGAAAGGAGAGAGTAGAGTACACTACAAAAAATCGGTGCAGCGGATAGATCCGCTTCTGCACCAGATCCGATCCTGACTACGGCGACGGATAGAAATTCCGTCGCCCCGCTAGAGCTGTGGCGACGGATAAATAATCCGTCGTCCAATTCGCGACGGATTATCATTTTTGACTTTCTTTTTTAATTTTTTTAAAAATCGATTATTGGCGACGGATCGCTTCTATCCGTCACCCAATGTCACGACAAATAGATTCTATCCGTCGCCCAATATATTATTTGAATTAGTGGCGGAATCTGAAATTCCGTCACTATTTTTTTTTTTAAATTTTGTTTTTTTTCCATATTAATCCATGTTTTTCGTAATTCACCTATTTAATCAATATAATGTTCGATAATAAATCAATAATATGGAAAATGTTTCAATAAATGATAAATAAAAAATGTAATATCCGAATAAGTCTAAATTATCCGAACAAGTGTAAATATAATAAATCCGAACGTACATAGTACATATACATAACTAGCTACCAGACGGGGGTGGGTGCTGGCCGAACCGGGACATGAACTGCTCCATCTGTAACCGAAGGCGCTCGTTCTCCTCCCTTCGTTCTCTGTCACGCCGCTCCATCTCTTGAGTTAGAGCTGCAACCTATTCCCGGACCTGCAACTGCACCATTTCTGAGACCTGGTCCTGTGTATAAACCGGACGTCTAGACTGCTGGGATGATGATGAGGAGCACCCCGGACTAGCCAAGCTCAAACCGAGGCTCCCGAGTCCATATATTCGTCCTTTGTTGTCCGGTTTGTTGACCTCTAGGAAGATGTTGTCAACTTGTTCAGTTGACAGCACATCACCCGTCTCTTCCTCCTGCCTCGCTACCTGAGCATCAACCTCAGCCTGAAATCGTAAATAGCAGATATCATGATCAGTTACTGTTTTTCAAAAATAACTTGTAATAGTGTACAAATATGAACTTTAAGCAACATAAACATACCGCAATAGACGAGGCCCGACAGTCGGTCCATACCCCGCCCTTCTGCTTGGCCTTCTTGAAGATGTCATACTTGGATGTCACCTCCCCCCGTGACATCTGAACAACATATATAGTCAACAATTTATCATCTCACAAGTAATAGAGCAGAGACACAATACATACACGTAATGCTAGATTGAAAAAAAACATATATATACTTACCGATTGGTAATAATCAGTGAGAGTAGATCGCTTCCCAAGGTGGTGAACGACCCTTCCTGCCGCATCAGGCTGAGATGCCCGATTACTCATTGATGTAGGCATTGTCACGGACATCGATTCAGCGATGAAGCATCCCAAAGGGCCCACTCAATTGCATCAACTCATGGAGGCATTGGGCCATTCCGATCTGAATGGCCTTCCAAATGCACCATATCCTCAGAATTTTAGATCCCGGCCTCGTAAACACGCCAGATCTGTGGGGATCAATCTGCTGGGAATGAAGTACTCCTTCTACATTCCCAATTTCATACAACATCCAAAGTCAATACATATATAACGTCACCATGTTACATCAATTTAATAAGATACAACAACATAACAGATATGGTGACAAACATATCACCCAAACAAAGTGGCTAACATACCACTCACATATAGTGGCTAACATACCACTCACATTGTCCTAAATTTTACTAACACAATGGTGACTAACATATCACCCAAATAAAGTGGCTAACATACCACTCACATACAGTGGCTAACATACTACTCATATTAAAACGATTATAATAACAAATAAAGGAATGCCATATTTGAACTTACCCTCAGCTCATCAAAGTACTCGGCCCTCATGCAGTCCGAGATGTGAGACCAACACTCACCACCACCGCCTTGGGTGGCTCTCTCCCTTTCAGGAAGATGTCACCTAGTTTGTTGTGGACCTCCAGGGCCATAAATCATTGTCAATGTATAAGATACAAGAAACAAATATATATTACTTTAGTACAACAATTTATACTTGTCAACTATCATAAGTTATGTTTTACATATTTAAGAAGAATGTATAATACTTACTTGGCAGGATCAACAGGAAAAATCACAGGCAACCCGTCCCACGTGACGTTGGGATTCAGTGGATCAAACACGAGGTAGGGACAATCGTCATGGTCGCCCTCCAGTATGTGTCCGGGCTGAATGGTAGAGCCCCTGCTGCTATCACCTGATTGGGGGGGGGGGGGTCTCAGGAATCCGAGACCTGCTGCCCTGACTACCAGAGCCCTCCCTGTCCTCTGACCCTGTCCCCGACCCAGCACTATCATGCGGCTGGCTGCGTGGGGGGGGGGGGGACGATAGGTGGACTTCATCTGTCGCGGAATAAAATGTGTTAGTACGAGTTATAATACAGAACAAATTATAATAACACATATAATTACTCAAGTGTTATCAACTACTAACTAGTTATAATACACATAATATACCGTTATCGCCGTCCTCTAAGTCTACATATTGGTCCTCGTGCAGATCAAACAACTCATCATCTACTTCTATGGGATTTTCTGCTTGTTTATCGACATCCTCTTGTTGGTACGAGTTGGTAATTGAGTCGTCTTTCTCAATGTACTCCACTTTAGAGCGAGCACGAATAGGTACCGCAGCTAACCATTCCGCCTTATCGCGTTTCCTGCTTGGATATTCAAGAAACACCACTTGTCATGCTTGAGTCGCTAGAATAAATGGTTCATACTTGGTTCGGTACCTCTTCTTTTGGTTCACATCAACCATTTCATACTGCTCGTTCTTCCTCGTACCTCCTGGATTAGGATCATACCACTCAACATCAAACAAGAAGGTTCATTTAAATGGCAAGCCGGAATATTCAATCCTCACTATTCGTTTTAGCTTCCCGTGGAAATCAAACAAAGAAGCGTCTCCATAATCTTCTGCACCCTTAACACACACCCCGGAGTTGCTTGTCGCCATGGCCGTGTTACATTCAGTCGTGTGGAACCTAAGACCATTGACTATATAATCTGGGAATGTGTAGACATTTTTGAATGGCCCCTCCGCAAGAGCCTTTAAGTATATGCATGTGACGTTGTTAATAGGATTCCGGACATACTCTCGGAACCAATCTGGAAATTCTGTAGGAATTTTTGAGTCAAGTAGTTCCTCTAGTGTATCCTCTGTCATCTAAGGATTTTCTTCCAAACAACGCTTTTTGAAAAAACTGCAAACATTGATTCGATGATAAGTCTATAATTGAAGTAGAGACTTACGTAGCTATATTAAAATTTAAAGAAAGTGTTGCTCACCTCGCAAATAGTATCATATACTGGTCAACCTCATCACAATTCGTGAGGACATAATATTGAGCTGCTTTCAACTCCTTATCCGTAAGATATTCTTTCTTAGCTGCACCAAGAGGTCTCCCTGATACCCTGAAGACAGATAGGGAAAACTCATCATCCGCTTGAACTTTGAATGTGTCTGCGTTTTGAGCCAGCCTTGACGTCTTCGTAGGGACGTGTTCATCAAAGTAATAAGAGCAGAAGGTTTCAGTTTCCTCTCGAATGTAGGCATTGGCAATCGATCCTTCAGGTTTACCTTTGTTGTTGACATACTTATTCAATTTCCCCAAGTACCTCTCGAATGGATACATCCATCGATCATCGAATCGTCCAAAGAAGTCTCGCTTCATGTGGAAGGTGAACCGACAAGTGCTCCATAGAATCAAACCAGCTCGGTGGAAAGATACGCTCGAGCTTGCATAGAATCAATGGTATGTTCCTTTCAAGATTTTCCAACACTTTGTCATGAACCACCCTTGTGCCTAAATTTTTGAAAAATAAGCTCAACTCGGTGATAGCAGTCCATACATGTTTGATGTGACTCTCGAAATGCTACCGGGATAAGCCTCTCCATGAACACATGACAGTCGTGGCTCTTCATCCCATAAACCTTTGTCTTCTTCAAATCCACACACTTCTCTAAATTTGAGGCGTAATTATCTGGGAAACTCAATGCCCTCACCCAATCAAACAAAATTGACCTAGATGCGTTGTCAATTGTGTAGCACGCTTTCGGCCACTTATCATTCTCATCCTTGTTTGTCAACTCAGACCTTTTACACCACGTAGACAACTCGGCTCTAGACTTCGCATTGTCCTTTGTTTTTCTCTCAATGTTGCAAAGTGTATTGAATAAGTTCTCGAACACGTTCTTCTCAATGTGCATGAAATCTAAGTTGTGACGGATAAGACGACTGCTCCAATAAGGCAAGTCCCAGAAGATGCTTCTCTTCTTCCAACCACATTTTTTACCAATTTTCTCGTTATGCTTCATCCACCCAAGTTCAGTCACCTTCATAAGACCCAACCTATCAATCTCCGTAAGAATTTGTGCACCATTAAGTCGTCTCGGGGCTTTTTTCTTTACGACTTTATTTTTCAAGAATTGATCCTTGTTCTTCCTGAACGAATGGTCACTTTCTAGCAACCTACGATGACAATCAAACCAACAAAATTTTTCACTACCCTTCAGTCTAAATGCATCAGTATCCTCCAAGCAATGTGGACATGCATATTTCCCTGCAGTTTTCCCTCCAGATAGCATGGAGTACGCAGGGAAGTCACTCACGGTCCAAAGAAGAGCTGCTCTCAAGGTGAAGTTCTTTTTGGTCGACACATCATATGCAGGGATACCATCCGTCCACAACTCAATCAGCTCCTTGATTAGGGGTTGCAAGAAAACATCCAACGTCGATCCGGATCTTTCGCGTGCACCAACGCAGTCAGAAACATGAATGGCTCCTTCATGCACTCATCGGGGGCAGGTTGTACGGTGTGAGCATAACTGGCCAACAAGAGTATTTTCGTTCACTCCCGCGAACGGGTTAAAACCATCTGTACAAAGTCCCAATCGTACATTTCTAGATTCGGCTGCAAACTCTGGATATGTCTTGTCAAACGATTTCCATGCGGGTGAGTCTGCTGGATGGTCCGTTCTACCATCTTCTGCATTATCCGAGATTACTCGCTTCTTGTGCCACCGCATTTTATCCGCAGAAGCACTTGAAGCATACAATCTTTTCAAACGAGGTGCTAGAGGGAAGTACCACATTTTCTTATGTGGGAGATTTTTCTTCTGTCGTTTCTTTGTAGCCCCCTCCTTGTAACGCTTGTACCGTTCCTTACCACAGAACTTGCATTGTATTAGATCTGCATCCTCCTCCCAATAGATCATGCACATTTTCGGACAACAGTCTATGGTTACCACAGGCAACCCTAAACCCCGCATCTTTTTCTTCACTTGGTAAAAGTTGGTGGGAACTAGGTTTTCTTCAGGACAAAGGTCCGACATTATGTCAACCCATTCATTGAAGCTCGTTTCAGATTGCTGGCCATTAGCCTTACAACTCATTAGCCGAGACAACAAAGACAACTCAGTGAGCTTACACCCCGGATAAACCGGCTTCCATGATGATTCTAACAAGTCAAAGAACACTTGATCCTCGGGATTCGGAGGTTCCTCCACCTCCACCTCGGTTTCAGTGTTAGTTGTATCCATGAACTCTGCCCCTGCAGCATCATACACCATTTGTTCGACTCGAGCTCGAATAGCATCGCCTTCAGATGTACTTTGTTCCCCGACTTGTTCATTTTTTCTCTTCCTTCCACGTTGTCTATATTGGTCATATGTATTGGACGGTGCTGCTTCCTCACCATGATGATTCCATACCTGATACGCAGGCAGGAATCCATTTTTCCTCAAGTGTTGGACTACCGCTGTAGGAGTCATGTATTGCTTGTTTCTGCACTGTTTCATTGCACAAGGGCACTTTATCAACCCATCCTTTACACAAGCCGGATTTGAGATTGCAAATGCAATGAAACCTTCAACCCCTTTCAGAAAACTCGGTTGAACTCTGCCATTTAGAGTACGACAATACATCCATGAACGATCGGTATTCATTGAATAATTAGATAATAACCTGACACATTTGAATTCATTAGATCGAGGTCTATCATTTACGATAATAAATCAATTTCACAATAATTCAATCAATTGCTACGTAATATAAGTTATATTAGCTTCAATCAATTGTTACGGCATTACATAATATAAGTTACATTAGCTTCAATTTTACCGTAATGTTTGGTTTCATATATCAACTAATGATTATTAGTTATACAAGCCTAGAGACAAAACGGATAAAACTCATCATTCTCTTGCAGCCCCCTCCTCATCACTTGTGACGCTCCCTACCACAGAACTTGCATTCCAACAGATCTACATCCTCCTCCCAATACACCATGCACATGTTCCGACAAGTACAAACGTACTCAATAGGCGGCCCCAAACCCCGCCTCTCCCTCCATTGGAGGTATGCCATGGACGGTGCTTCCTCACCGTGATGAATCCATACATGATACTCATGCATGAATCCATAACGTCGCAAGTGCTCGAATCATCTTTAGAGTCATAAATTGCTTGTTTCTGCAGGTTTCCAATGTGCAAGGACACTTTATCAACCTCCAGTTGCACAAGCCGGACGTCCCATGGAAAATGAGATGAAACCTTTAACCCCTTCTACAAAACTCCTAGAAACTCTGCCATTTACCGCCGTACGACCGTACATCCATGAACGGTCGGAATTCATTGTATACTTTTTAACTTTGACATCGTTCAATTGATTAGATCGTATTTAATTTATTAGATCGATTCCAATTCGGATAAGAAGATTGTAGAGATTAATTGTTAATTATTATACGTTCCTTATAAATTAATTATTAAGTGTTCGATATGTTACAAAATTTATTAGGTGTTTTACTACTACGAGTTATAAATTATAAATTACACGTTAATATAATCAACAAATTATCCGTTGCTCAAAACACTTAACTACATCCTCGTAATTTAGTACATATACGAATTTATCAAATCAACCAAAACTACTGCATACATACATATCAAATTAACTAAACTAACTACATACATACTTAACATACATATCGAATTACTACATACATACATATCAAATTAACTAAACTAACTAAACTAACTACATACATAATTAATTAACATACATACTTCACTACATACATACTTATCAAATTAACATACATACATATTGAATTACTACATACATTCATATCAAATTAACTAAACTAACTATCAAATTACATATACAAATCAAATTTATCAAATTTCATATACATATCAAATTACATATAATTGATCAAATTAACTAAACAAGCTACTACATACTTAATATAAACATACAATTGAGAATAAGTGGTCAAAAATTAAAAAAATCCAAATTTCCAAAAGTTAGGGTTTAGCCAAAATACCGTTGATTCTGAAGAAAATAGCGGATGAAATTTGAAATTGATGGAAGAAACGAGCTCCTCGTCCAACGATCTTCGAATTGACACCAAGACTGAGAAGAATCGTCAACAATTGGCCGGATTTGACGGATGAGAAAGGAAGAAAAACGGAGGAGAAAGGAAGAAGTAGAAACGAAAATGGCTTCTGCTTCAGACCAGCTCCGACTAAAACCCTTCTGGGCCGTCGGATACGGCCCAAAGGCCGATCCGTCACTACGGGAGCGACAGATAAATTATCCGTCGCCTTTTTTTATTTTTTTAATTTTAAATATAAATATTAACGACGGATAATTTATCCGTCGTTAATATTTAATTTCTTTTTTTTTTAAAAAAAAGTCAAAGTGTGGGCGACGGATAACATTATCCGTCGCTAGGTTTGGCGACGGATAAAATCCGTCGCCAAACCTAGCGATCCGTCGTTATGGTCCGTCGCCCATTTCCGTCATTTTTTTACAGTATTCTTGTAGTGGTAGAGAGTATTTCATTCATCTTATCAAATGATTCAAGTGTATACAACATACATCATGAGCCACTATTTATAGACTACAAGTAGGAGGAGATTTAATCTCATCATAAAGTATACAAAGTAGTGGGGTGATTGGTGTTGTAAATACAAGAGTTATAAGAGGATATAAATGGTGCATTTTAACCTATAATCAATAAGGGAACATGAAGAAGTGGGGGAGGTGAATGGACATTCATCAAGTATCATATTATTACATAATAATATAAGAATAGATAAAGATTTATAAAATAGGTAGGATAGGAAGTAACGAAGAGAATATAAATAAAAATATAAAAGAATTAATGTGGAAAGAAGAAAAATGAAATGATGAAAATAAGTAGCACAAAGAGATATGAAGAAGAAACAAAGGGATGAAAGCGAAGTAAGAAATCATCATGCAGGGTGAGGAAAAGAAAAAGCAATCTGGAATTGAACCTGAGTCATTTCCTTCAAAACCCATTTACCTAACCAGTCAAACAAAGTTACATATGCTAACATAACATTACTATTAACTACTTATTGCGAATCCAGGGGGTCAGCTAACCCCACTTGACCCCTTTGAATCCGCCACGGTCTCCCGATGTGCTAGCATGGAAATCGCAGCTGGTAGAATATCATCTCTCAGTCGACTATTTCAATTGATCACGTCATTTTGTTCTTCCTCACTCAAAAACATAATAAGCCCACTCAAAGATAAAGATAGTTGGAAATTGTATAAAAATAAAATAAATAAATAAAAGTGCGGAGAAAAAAAAGAGGTAGTGCGTGAATAGAATAGGGGGCTGTAAAAAGGAGAAGAGAGGAGAGTAGAGGGAATAAAAGTAGCAATAAGTGGTGAATCTTACGCAGTGAAAGAGACAAATGAGATCAGACGTAACGTCTTCCATCTTACCCATCCAATCTATCCATCAAATGATCACACACAGCTGCAAAAGTCAAAAATTTCCCACAACCCCAAAAACAGAATAAATTAATTATTAATTAATTTATTCCTTTTCTTTATAAAAAAATCTGCGCCGCTTAGCCATCACTGATAAATGCCCTACTTTCCCCACACACACCCAAACACCTACGTCAGCTATTTCAAATTTTAATTACATTTTCACCGCCCAGTAAAATTTCGAATGGTAGAAAAGCTGATAGACCCAACCCCAGGTGGCAGGAGCAGAACCGGTTGGGGACCACAAACCGAGTCACCGGCCAAGAAGTTAAAAATGGGTCTGTACGGGCAGCACACAAAACTTGTGGGGTGAACTAGTTGGATTTGACCGGTCTGGCCCCACAAGTGAGTGTCTCCTTCAACTCAGACACCACGTAATGTTTACTTACTCCACGTGGGCCTGACACCCCACCCCATCTATCCTTCTTCATTTCTTCTTGGCTGGCAGTAATGCGGTTTAAAAACCGTATAATATGTTACACTTACTTATTCTAATTTAATATGTTGTACAATATAACATTAAATTCAAATGATACAATCATAGTACAACCTTTAAATTATTAAGAGTTAGTTCAGCATGCGATATAAAATAGTAAACCCAGTAATGCCACTGCTAGCCAAGGTTACGTGGCAGGCTTAATTAATGCAATTAATTAACTAGTGCTGATTTAAAGTAACTGCAGTTAAGCAGATAACTAAAAACCACATAGTATGTTATTACTATAATACTTACTTCGTCCCGAATCAAATTTTTCACTTTGACTTTTTACAGTCAAATTTTTTCAACTTTCATTACAAATTAATCTTAAATTGCAAATGTAAAATGTTCAATTTTTTTATATAATGAAACTTTAGGGAACATTTTACATTTAAGGTAATTTTTTAATAGATCAAAAATATTTTTTTTAAATATATTTAAATAATTTAAATTGACGTAGGCGGTTAGAGCAACATGTAGCGCAACACCTTGTGCGACACGAGCGACATCCGATGACAACACTCAGTGCGAAAGGTAACAGATTATTCGATCTCCACCGTTAAAATTTTAATCTAATGGATCAAAATAGGTGACTGACGTTAGTCAGTGGGACACTTGACTGACGGTAGAAAGATAAACATTGCAATTTCCGGATGAGTAGGTTTAGATAACTTATCCCACATTCCCACTAACCCCAAACCAAATTACATGATAGAAACTGTTAACGTATAGAGAGGAAACCAGAGTTGTTTATTTGAATGATGTTTAAAAGTGGTTTTCTTTAGAGGAAAGCGTACGAATGGTCTATATTCTATACTGTTGCCATATGAGATTGCAAGGACGGAAAACTCCATAAAATGCATCTTTCGTGCAATTAAAAACCGAATAATCCGATGGCACTCGATCGCATGGTTTTCTAAGCTAAAGAGTAAGATGAATTACGATAACATTCATCGTTGTAATTTAGAAAACTAATTGCGCAATTTCTTTTTTTTTTTTTTTAATTAAACTAGCACTTTATTCATCCATATAGGGAAAAGTAAATACATTCATGGGAATTTATAGGAACCCATGATCATGAGGAGTTTCTTCAAATGCTTACAAACTAACATGAAGTTTCCTAAAGCATAAGTGAAAGAGTACACAAGATAATAATACATATATCCAAGTCTACTCTTGTCTTCAAAGTGGCTATGCTGCTGATTTTGCCTTCCTCCCAGAATGTTGTTGTTTTGATCAAAATGGCATAAGGTAAAAGTGACAATCTCACAGAGATTTACAGTACAATGCACAACAACTTCATTTCTACAATATACAAAAGATAGATAGCCAAGGTTCCTATCTTTACAAAAGTAGCTATCCAAGCTAAATGTCAAAAGATCTAAAATGTTTCTGTCAGAAATTAGCAAGTTAAATGTTAAGTAGCAATCCAGGGGAGAAGTCTCACCCAATACTTGCACAGAAAACACAGCCAAGGGACACATAAATATTGTACTTATCCTCCAAGTAAGGAATGTAGCATACAAGATTTCAAAGAGAGGAATGTTGAAGACTAAATATAGAACAACTACAGTCAAAACTCTTTTACCCTGCTTGTATGCCCAACTTTTACCACCAAAGGATAGAATACATATTCCTTCCCTTGACTTCAAAGGAAAAAAGCAACAAGGAGGGAAGTTGAAGCCTATTTCTAGATCAACTACTGCCAATTCTTCACTACTTATCCAGGGTGAGTGAGAAACACCAAACCAAAGCCAGGTGTGCCAACAAAATATATACCAGAAGGGAAGACTTAAAGGCAGTAGACATAGGGCCAATATACTGAGGTGAAGCAAAGCACAAGGCTTGTAGCTAACTACTGGGGGTTCATAATGCAGGAGAGTTGTAAAGTAGTGCAAACCAGTTGTATCTCCTCTCCATCTGCACCATAGGAACATCACTTCTCCCAGGTTTAGGTCCCACAATGTCTGACATACCTTTAACTCTACAGGGTGGTGAAAAGAGAGATAGAAAGGGGAGGGGTGTTCCAAGATCAGAGAGTTATTGCCACTTTCATGAGAACTACCATCTCTATCCTCAGAGAGTTGCAGTTCCTCTAGTGCTCCAAAGTTGTGATTCATTTGGGGATCCTCAAGTATGATATGCCAGTGTTATCAGAGAAAACCATCTGTTTGACCTCCTGGAAGCTTTGGCCAATATCAAATACTTTGCTCACTTTGCTTTTCAGGGCATCTTTAGCTAAGCAATCAGCAATTGAGTTACCCTCTCTGTGTATATGTTGGTACAGAACCTCCATATTCTGTGTACAAGCCTGCACTTGCTTAAAACATTGAAAAACCTTCCATTTTGAGACTGTAGCATTAGTATTCAGTGCAATAATAACATTATTAGCATCAGATTCTACTATCACTTTTCAAACCCCAGTTGCAAGCATAATTTAAGGCCCATGTATACAGCATACAGTTCAGCTTCAAAAAATGGTTTTTTCCCCCAATAAAATGCTGGTAGAGTTTCAAAACTCTCCCATTGGAACATCTGATGATACCTGCAGCAAATGCAAGTTGAGTACCAGTATCATGTGAACCATCAGAGTTCACTTTTACCCTATGAGGAGGTGGTCTGTGCCAATACACAAGGATCAGGGGTTTGAGAGGAGGGGCATAGATGGTAAGACCCAAAAAGCTTGCAATAGACATATCACCTTTCCACAGACCAGAGGGGATTTTAAAGGATAGATGTATAGTCTTGAGGTGCTTTAGAACAAGGATGATAATCCCAAAAGCAGAGATTTTCTTAGCCCTATACTTTGCTTCATTCCTAGACTTCCATGCATACCAAGCCAGCAAAAGAGGAATGATAATTCTATTATGAGAAGTAAGAGAAAAATCAATGGAAAACCTCCAGGCATTCAATCTAGTAAGAACAGAATGATCATGGTAACAAGGGACATTGAAATGATTAGAAAACCACAACCAAGCTTTATGCACTTCAGAATTATGCAAGATAACATGTTCTAAAGTTTCAATTTGAGAACAGCATTGACACTTAGAAGCCAAAGAGATGCCATACTTTTGAATCTTATTTTCAACAGGTAACCAACCCTGTAACAATTTCCACCAGAACACTGAGACAGTTGGAGACAAGTAGGGACTCCAAATAACATCAAAAGCCACATTGATAGACATGGGGGTCCTAACAAGATTCCTAGCAGATTTGGTGTTAAAAACACCTGAAGGAGAAGGCTTCCACAAGGGGAAGGAAGCACTCTCAATATCACAGAGAACATTTAGAAAAATGTGAGCACTAATATGAGCAGGAAAAACAGTTCTCAACTTTTCTAAATTCCAAGAGTTCCCATTCAACCACTCAACCAATTGAGTATTGTCTCCTGCATGATCACCTGCTAACATTCTAAAATCATCAAGAGACAATTCAGAATACCAATGATCATGCCAGACAAAAAGTTTCCCTGTACCTGTATGCCAAAACATGTTATCCTGTGCAATTTTACTCACATTCAAAAGCCTTCTCCAGGTTGGAGAATCAGAGCACTTAGGGGAACACTTACGAGGAAACATATGCCTAGCATATATTTGAAGTTCATGAAACCTGCCCAAAGAGAGCTGTTTTCTCTGAATTTAAACCACAGTTTAATGGCAAAAGCTTTAGCCATCTCTTCCAATTTGATAACATTAAGACCTTTTTCATTGAAGGGAAAACAGACATTATTCCATTTGGTCCAATGCAATCTTTTTTGTGAGGGGGTAGAACCCCAAAAGAATTTTGCAAAGATCTGTTCAATTTCAGAGAAAACAGCTTTTGGGGGATGTAAAGCTTGCAATAGATACAAAGGTATAGAATTTAAGACACTTTTGATCAGAGTCAGTCTACTTCCTTGAGAAAGTAAATCTAAATTCCAACCTGAAAACTTAGCCCTGATTTTTGCAATAAGAGGCAGATACAAACTTTTCTTTTTACTGCCCTTGGCAATGGGAGCACCTAAGTAGGTAAAAGGGAAAGTCATAGTTGTCATGCCTAAAGTGTCTAAAATCTTAGCATGATTAGCTCTTTTCCCAGATAAACAACCACATTTTTGCAAATTGATTTCCTGACCAGTTTGTGCTTCATACTTAAGCAAAAAATCTTTCAAAGCGGACACATTGGCAAGAGAGCCATTACTGAAAATTATGCAGTCATCTGCAAAAGCAAGGTGGGATATAGGTAAACCTTTAGGGACTTTGAAATACATAGCTGGATTTCTGGAAAAAAGATCATTCAAAGACCTAGAAAGGTACTCATTTAGTAAAACAAAGAGGGCAGGAGACAGAGGGTCCCCTTGCCTCAAACCTCTATTAGCCTGCACAAAACCATAAGAGACTACATTCACAATGAAACTGTAGTGACAGGAAGTCACAATTCTCAACATCATGCTAATCCAAACATCGGAGAAACCATAAGCTCTCAACATACTTTCAAGAAAATCCCATCTAACCTTATCATAAGCCTTTTTCATGTCTAGTTTAACAATAATGTTAGAACCTCTAACTTTATTATCAATAGCAAGGGAAATTTCTTGTGCTAACAGAATATTATCAACAATAGCCCTTCCTTTTATAAAATCACTTTGATTCCTAGAAATTAAAGAAGGTAATAGAGAGGCAAGTCTATCATTTAACAATTTAGAAATGATTTTTTGCATGTTAGAGCACAGACTGATGGGTCTATAATCTCCCCACTCAAAAGGATCAGTTTTCTTGGGTATCAAAGCAATAGCAGTATGTGCAAAACCCAGAGGAAGAGAAGTGCCAGCAAAAAAGTCTATGACACACTCCAATAAATCATGCTTAATCACATTCCAGCAAAATTGAAAGAATTTTCCTGTGAAACCATCAGGCCCAGGAGCTGAATCAGCTTTCAGACCTTTAACCACTAGCTCCAACTCACTCAAGGTTGGGAGCTTGCAAAGATCATTATTTTGACTTTCACTAATAACAGTATCAGGCATAATCATGTCAGGGGGAGTAAGAGGGGGAAAATTACCAGCATAATGATCAGAAAAATACTTAACAGCAGACTCTTGTATTTCTTTCTCAGAAGTGGCAAGATTACCTTGGAAAGAAATGCTGTGAATACCCATTTTAGCTTGTTTCCTTTTAACCATATTGTGAAAAAGGGCAGTGTTTCTTTCACCCTGAGTGCACCAAGAGGCTGAGGCTTTTTGTTTCCAAAAAGCTTCTTCCTGATCTAGTGCACTAGCAAAAAGACCTTGTTAAGTTTTAAGTAAATCCAAATTTCTAAAAGAGGGATCCAAGGCTACCTGCATTTCTGCATTGGCAACCTCATCATCCAGTTTTTTTGACTCTGTCCAATACATTACCAAAAATATTTTTATTCCAAAAGATTAAAAACTGCTTTAATCTAAAAAGCTTTTCCTTAAACTTTTTCATTCCTATCAAATGTGCAGGAAGAGACCAGTTTAATTCTACAGCTTTGAGGAAATCAGGGTGAAGTGTCCACATATTTTGAAATTTGAAAGAACCTTTTTTAGTGTCATCAGTAGAATAGGCATTCACAAGTAAGGGTCTGTGGTCGGACTCTTTGAAGATCCCATGCTTAACAGAAGTACAATTAAACATATCACTCCAAGCAATATTGAAGAGAATTATGTCCAGTCTTTGCTCAAAACCATTACCTTTTGCCCAAGTAAAAGGAGGGCCAGAGAAACCTAAATCTTTCATACCATTTACCATTATGCAATCATTAAAATCATGCATAGCATTTAGGTTAGGCAGAGCACCACCAATTATTTCATCAGAGGCGGAGATAATATTGAAATCTCCCCCTACACACCAAGGTGTACCTGCTGGAACACCTAACCCAGAAAGGCCATCCCACAGAACATATATATCTCTTCTATTGCATTTAGCATAAACAAAAGTCGATGTACAATGGAAAAAATGGTGGTTTGATAATAGAGCTCAACCCCGGGCTATCTTTTGTACTTGGATGAGGCTCAATAAACGTCTAGCTACAAAAGATAGGGTCCGAAAATGGAATAATACCATCTCACTGCATTGTGTCTTCTGCCCTGTGGATGAGTCGCATCAACATTTGTTCTTTCTCTGCCCGTACTCGCATCAAATTTGGAGGCAGGTTATGGATTGGTTAGGGATTCAGCGTATGCCGCGTGGGTGGGAAGAGGAAATAGACTTGTTGTGTCTACAACTAAGGAGTAACGGATGGCGCAAGAATATACTCAGGTGTGCATTTACAGAATCGGTCTACGCTATCTGGATGAAGAGGAATCAAGTCATATTTCAGCAAAAACCTATAAACACGTGACTTGATGAGATGATAGTTAATAAAGTTATTAATAGATGTTGGCAGGATAAAAAAACTACGTGAGCATTGTGCTAGACTTATGCTGAACTAGATTCTAGTGGTTATTTTGCTTATTTTGATTACCTGGATCTACGGATCGGTTGTGTACTTAACTGTTGGAATGGAATAAAAGTATTTTCGGTTCCAAAAAAGTAGCCAAAAAAGGAATTTTAGTGGCTGCTGGAGCAATAACACAATGAACAAACTGCTCTTCATTTTTCAAAATCTCAATTTTAAACTGGACAGTGGAGCATATCCAAATCTTATTGTTGACATTTTGAACAATAGAGTCAAACCCCAACAATCTACAAAATTTTGGATCATTCAGATCCAGCAAAGGCTCAAACAAAACTAAAATATCGAGTTTTTCAGTTTTTTTATAAAAAGAAGGCTAACTGTTGAGATTGAGGGTTCCCAACACCCCTAATAATCCATAGTTGTAAAATCATTTGGAACCTGCAGGTAAGGTAGAACCAGCTCTTGCCTTTTTAGAGTTCCTAGTATTCCTACCAGCAGTTACAGAGGCAGGAACATAAGGAGAATTTTTTTTTTCTTTTTTTGTTTCTGTCCAGCATTAGAAGAGATAGGTTCCGTTCTAGAGGCCCCCACAGAGACAGGAATCAACTCAGGGTTAGGGTTTACCTCAGCAAGTACTTCATCTTCCAGCATACTTTCCTTGGGATATCCTTCATAATCAGATGTAAAAAGGGTGTAAGGAAGTCCATCACTGGACTTCCTTCTCATATCCTGCAAAACATTAGGTTCCACCATGAGATTATTTCCTTGGTTATCAATTAAGGCTAAATAACTAAAAAAGACAGGAACTAATTGCGCACTTATCTAAACCATAATCGCGGTGAAACTCAAATGCCCAAGACAAGTGCACAAATAATTATTTTACGACTTGTAAGTTGATAAGGCTCAGTTATCTTCAACTGCAATTTTCTGAACTGAATTATAGTATAAAATATAACTAAGCAGAACTGAACTGAACTTAACTGAATAGAACTGAACTGAACTGAACTGAATGAGTTTTCAGTTGAAGATAACAGAGCGTAACTAGTTGAATGATTAGGGTTAATCACAAGTTAAGGAAGTCTGAAATCTTACTTACTATTTTTTTTTTTGGTACACTAACTAGAATGAGACAGTGCCAATTTAGATACACTCTAATGGTATTGATCGATTTTGGTACATAACAACCACACCACGTGCAATTTATATACTACGTCCAATTTTCCGTCAAAATCGATGAGGTGTCCACCAGAGAACTGCCTTTGACCCGATAATTCGCCATAATTCAATTTTGACCGAATTAGTGCGCCACGTGTCGAGCCATGGTTTATTCTGGAATTTGAATTTCAAAAGAAATGTTTAAATGATTTTTAAAATTCAAAAAATCATTTTTAAAATAATTTTTTTATAAAATTATAAAATATTTTTAATTTTAAATTAATTTTTAATTTAAGTTTAATTATTTTATAATTAAAATGTGAAGTAAATTTTATATTTTAATTTTTTATATTTAAAATGATATTTGTAAAGAAATAGATAAGTACATAAATTGGTTTGGCTTATAAGTTGGTCAATATAAATTTGGATTAATGAACCTGGATGTAATTGTTGATCTGAGTGGTAGTTAGATATGAGAAGGACATATAAGATGGGGTATATGTAATTTTCCCTATTTTATAACTTCACATTATGGACCCGAAACATTCTAAATAACCCCCAAAACTTTATAACTTCACATAAAAACTACAAAATAATTTTTAGAAATAAAAAAATAGAAAACCCCCATTGTCGAAGCTCCGATTAGAGCTCTGGAATCATCTTCCAACTGCTTCCATGGAGGTGATTCGTATCTACTCACTTCCATGAAAGCATGCCTATCTGCTGGAATGGGGATGTGGGCAGAGGTGGTGTTGGTGGGGAAGATGGTGGTTGGCGGTGGAGGTGAAGAAGGTGTATGGAGGGTTGAAATTTAATAATCTAATGGATTTTTTTATAAGAATAAAAAAAAATTAGATTTTATTTTTGGGTTTAGATGTAACTTTTAATTCACAAGTGTAAATGAAAACTGGACTAATCTGTAATATTCGACAAACTATTTATGAAAGTGCAAGTGTCACGTCCCAAAACCAAAACCTTTGGCGCGACCGACTGTCTATCATGAGATGGGCTCACGCCAAGACGAACATTCCTTTAATCCTTAAATTCATAAAAATATCTAAGAGTGGTACAACAAAGCATCTAAAAACTTCATAAAGTGATTACAACAAATACAAATCCTCAAACGATTACAACGATTCCAATTCTACAAGTATACCTATACAGTACAATCCTCAGAGTACACCATAATTACTCCACAGTCTTCACTTAAATCCAGCATCAGTCAATCTGCCACAACTCTGAAGTACCTCCGTCCAATAACTTACTAATTATCTGAAAGGGATGGGTAAAGGTGAGCCTCAATGACACTTTTACCGGATCAAGCAGAGTATTTCAAACATACATATATATCAATACGTTTACATATACAAAATAATTTGCATGGAACAATTTTCAAACAATAACAATTCATATCTTTTGCTCAATCAGACAATACACTACGGCCACATGAACTGTGGTGGCACACATGTCGGCTTTTACATAACAATAACAATGCCCTACCAAAGGGATAACATAACAACGGGAGATCTCCAAAAGCACGACATTCCCTCGAAAGGGCCAAACAATTAATAGGCATATCGATGAGCATAAACATATATTTCAATACATGCTTTTAAACAAAACGATTTCACACATCACATTTACAATAAAACATTTATGGGTACACATACTTGATCCTTTCCGAATAGACTATTATACCAAGTCCCATATCTTGATATAATAACTATAAGTTGTTTGTCAAACATTAAAACTATACATATACGATAATATAAAAATAAGAGCAAAAGTGTAAAAGAAATTCCCTTTGATCAATAGATCAATCTCCAAAGATCCATGCTAGTCATCATAATTTTGGACCATATCGGTGCTTCCAGATGGCTTATCATTCAAACCGTACCAAAACACCGCAAAATCTCGATCATCTTGATCCACAGATAAGTCGGCCAATAACCTAAACCCAAGAAAATATAATGACTTCATGGCCAGGTCAACCGCACCAAAGAATTCCCTCAAATCCATAAGTCTATAAAGTTATCATCTGCTACTAATTAACTCCAATACCAGCAAACCAAAGTGATGTTGTGTGAAATCGGTTGTGAATAGTCCAAGTCAAACTCTCAAATATGTTCAGTCAAGACAAGGTTAATCAGATTGTTAGATTAGGGAGTTGTATGGTTATCGTTCTTCTGAAATTATGGTCCGGCCAGGACAAGTCCGTCTGGAGCATAGGAATGGTTCTTTTAGTTCATCAAGATTCAATTTGAGGTCTTTAAGTCTTTTGGTCCAGCTAAAGGTTAGAGTCGTCTAGAGAAGAAGGTCAATCAGGAAGTTGCGTCTCTCCACAGTGATGGTCCGTCGTTCTTGTAGGGCCGTCTTGAGCAGGGGTCTGTCACGTGGATACTTGGATGGTTAATCTGTAATCAAGAGGAGAAGGGGTTAGACCCTTTTGGGTCGGTTTGCCTAGGACAAACCGGGCTCAGACTCAACGAGTTAGGAGGCTGTTCAAGCTGGGACTCGGACCTCAAAACCTGGAGAGTGGAATATTGAGAAGTAGTTGCATACCTTAATGAAGAGTAAATGCGCCCTATTTATAGTGGTGAGCTCTGGGGACATGCCTCAGACATCACGTAGTCTTGGCGTAGGGAGGTGCGTTTATGTTACGCTCAGATAGATGACGTGTCTTAGTATGGCCCAGTAGTCTTGTACTTCGGACTCTATCTTGGTGGCGGTCCTTAAGGAGGACCTAAAGCCTCCTGATGTAGATTAGTTCTGAGGATTGGATAGTGGGGGTCGGACCTCTCCACTTCCTGTCTCGGTCTACCTGACAATATGTAATGTCGTCATGACATTGTAAGCCGGTCTTAGATGGTCATGACGACGGAATCTTTCTTTGAGGGAAACTTCGAATTGTCCCTAGATCGTCCTTAGATCGTGAGGTCGGTGGCGGACTTAGAGGTACATATCATAAGTCCCCCCAGTTTCCGAGTATCTTAGTAGAAGATAGTCGTGAAATTATAAGTGCAAGTCCGTCATGGATACTTACTTCGTCCGTCGTTGGTGCATTAGGCCATGTTCTTTAGTCCAGTAAGAGAGCCCAAACTTCGGCCCAGGCCCAGGCCCAACAGTGTCGGCGTCACCTTGTACATGTGGCGGTTTCTGATTGGACCCATCAATCTATATATACTCCCTCAGCTCGTTGGTGTATCTTTCAGCTCAATTGCATTTTTTTTCGAGATGTAGTCATTGAGTCGGTCTCGTTGTGATCTGTCGGTCCTCTTCTCTTGGGTGCGGACCGTCGGAGCGTCAATTTCTGGTTTTATAAACCAAAGGCTACTTTGAGGCATTTGTGTCCTTCCAAGGTAGTTAGCTGGCGGGGTGAGCTAAGCTCAGAGCTGACTGCTTCCAGCTTTGTTGCACTACAAGAAATTACTGAAAAAACGATGGAAAGGGGCGACGGATTTAATCCGTCGCTACAAGATAAAATTATCCGTCGCTACTTTTGTTGACCATAATAAAAATAAAAAAATAAAAAAATTTGATCTATCCGTCGCTAAAAATAGCGACGGATAGATCTATCCGTCGCTATATAGCCGGAAAATAAAAAAAAATAAAAAAGTTAGCGACGGATAGATCTAGATCTATCCGTCGCTAAAAGCCTAAAAAATATAATATATCTCCACCACCTCTCCTCCATTTCTCCTCTCCTCCTCCTCCACCACCATCTCCACCACCACCACCTTTCTCCTCCCACCACCACCGCACCACTACACTGCCATCACCACCATCCTCCACCACCACCATCTCCTCCACCACCTGCTTCCTCCTCCCACCACCACCGCACCACACCCACCAACACCGCACCATACCCACCGCACCACCATCCTCCTCCCACCACACCACCACTGCCACCACCACCTTTCTCCTCCCACCACACTGCCACCACCACCGCACCACCACTGCCACCACCACCATCCGCCTCTCACCACCACCACCCGTCTCACTGCCTCCGGATCTCATCGCCACCACCGCCACCGGATCTCCACCGTCCACCTCCGGATCTTCGATTTATCTTTTTATATATTTTCGATATTTTAGTTTGTACATTTTAGGTATTTTAGGTATTTATCTTTTATCTTTTTGTACATTTTCGGTATTTTAGTTTGTATTGTATTATTGTATAATGAATTTGTATTATTGTCATTGTATACAATTTTCGATTTATTGTATAATCGTATTGAATATTGTAGTTTCGATTTGAATATCAACCGAATTATTGTCCAATTTGAATATTGTAGTTTCGATAAATCAATATGTCGTATACGAATACAAATTGGATACGAATTAATCCGTATACGAATATAAAAATTCGAATACGGATTTTATTTTTTAAAAAAAAATAGCAATGTAACGACGGATAGATCTATCCGTCGCCACGTGGGGCGACGGATATAATCTATCCGTCGTTATATTGGCGACGGATAGATTCTATCCGTCGCCAATAATCAATTTTAAAAAAAAATTAAAAAAAAGTCAAAAATGATAATCCGTCGTCCAATCCGTCGCGAATTGGACGACGGATTATTTATCCGTCGCCACAGCTCCAATGGGGCGACGAAATTTCTATCCGTCGCGAGGTAGGCGACGGATCGTGGTCTAAGCGACGGATCTATCCGTCGCTTCTGCATAATTTTTGTAGTGTTGTCTTGGAAGATATGCAAGCACGTCAAAGGGAAGTGACCTTTCATTCAATCGCTATTCTTGAGGCCCCGGTGTCCTCGAGATCGTAAGCTGGATGGGAGAGCTTGATCAAGTGGCTGTCCCTTTCCAGGTTTTGATCTTGCAGAACACTGGGGTTTCAATTAGGTGCTTTAGCTCCCGATTTTTCAATAGGAACAGGATAGTTCTTGATATGAAGGGCAGTTCGCCTGCTCTGCATCCCTCTGAGTCTGTGGTCCAGTGTTTTATTCGTCACTGGTTTCGTGCAGGTTCAGTCGGATCAGGGTTGACGGCTTTGTTGTGATGAGAATCCGACCGGCTGCTCTTTTTCTCAAGAAGTTTCTTTTCGGACTTCCTTTTGAGTTAAAGGGCAGTTCGCCGGATCCTCATTCCTCTTGAAAATAATCCGTCCGACATGGTGTCATGTCCATGGTTACTAACATTGTTGATGTATATTTTCGGCACTAATCAAGTTCCTACGTCAACTGTATGATGAGGTATAGTTGCCTTCGGATAGGTCTCCTCGAAAAGGTATATGTGTGTTATGGTGATTAAGTCTCAAGTGATCCACACCCTGCTGTAATTCCCCTTGGATGGTTCCCTGTGTGACAAAGGAAAGGGGTTAGCCCTCTTTAACTGACTTACCCAAGACAAGTCGATGGTAGACTCAACTAAAGAGCTGGATGTTGTTTGCCTCGGAGCTCGGGAGCAGGGGTAGATGAGATAATGAATGATTACCATAAATGTGAGGGGGTAGCCCTATATTTATAGATTCTAGGAGGGAACAAGCCTCCTTGATTTAAGGGACTTGTCTCCTTGTCAGATCTCGCCACCTGTCAGTTGTCCCCTTGTAGTTGCCATCGTAGGCAATGAGTTCCCCTCGAAGGGAACTCTTGTTGACTTAAATGTAGTGGTTAGTAAAAGTGATTCCCCTCGGAAGGAATAGTGAATCCGAGGGGAACACAAGCTTTCCTCGTAAGAAGCTTCCTTAGTGAGAGCTCTTCCATAGCTTTATCGTCGTGCCAGAATACACCCTATCATATGTCCCCCAAGTTATTAGTTATCTTCTCGTAGAGAAATAAGTAAGAACTTTCAAGGTTTCTTTATGACAGTTTGAATTATTCCAAGAAGAAGTTCTTCGAGGGCAATAGTATTTGAGGCGAAATATCTGTCTTTGGCCACCTATCCTCCCCCGAAAAGAAAATAGGTTCGAAGAGACGAACTTCGTTCGAGGAGAAGCTTGGTGACGTGGCAGCTAGGGGTGGCCAACAAACCGAACGAACCGAACATTTGGCAAAATTACTGTTCGTTCGTTCGAAGGTATGTTCGGTTCGTGTTCGACGAACATTAAAAAATTAGTGTTTGAGTTCGGTTCGACATTTTTTTTGGTTGTTCGTGTTCGGTTCGCATGTTCGGCTCGTTTGCATTCAACAGTTCGGTTCGTTTGCATTCGATTGTGTGTTCAAACGTTTTGTTCGTTTATGTTTAAAAAAGCTCTAAATTATAAATTTTACAATAAAATAATACACTACAACATCATAAATAACAATAATAAATTTCAAACTGAAAACTATAAGCCTAAAATACCATAATTGCATCATGAATTTTCATGTAGATAAAATGTATAATAATATATATTTTGGTGTGTTTGCGAACCATTCGAACACTCGATAAATAATAAAAGTGTTCGATGTTTGGTTCGAAAAAACTCGAACATGTTTGGTTCGGTCAAACCAAACACGAACTGAGCATTGACCAAACTTTTTGACGAACATTTTGCGAATGTTCGGTTCATTGGCCACCCCTAGTGGCAGCCGAGAAGACTGAAAAGAAATATCCATCTTTTGTTTTTGGTTGAGTTTTTTTTTTGCAGGAATTTCAAATTTGAATTTTGACACTAGGGTCGAGGCGTAGTAGATGAAAAACGGAGGAACCATTGTGCAATTCTTCCTCTTGGAACCGAAAAGTCATTTACCCCTCTATAAATAGGGGTTTACCTTCTCTCATTTATTCACTTTTCTTACTGGCACTTGCACTCTTCCCTTCGGACCAGCGAGAAGAAAACCAATCTTGAGGCGAGAAGCAACTCATTTTCTGTCGCTTTTTAAACAAGGTACTTCCCTCGGATTCTGATCTCTTGCCCTCGTAAATGACTTGCATTTTTGTACTGCCTTCTTATTTTTTTCTTCTCGGAGTTTTGTCTTTTATTTTCCCCTTGAATAAACTTGTAGACCTAAAGGTTAGCGCCCCAATATTAATAGAATCTTATTTTTTGACTTCTAGAAAATGTCTTCACAAAGTGATAGCGGGTATGCATCCGATGCGCTTGAATATGGCAGTGACGGTCCTCGTGAATCTCCTCCTTCGGACCCGTGGAGTTTTTGTTTACTGAAAACATTGCGCCAGAGACGGTACGAGAGAAGGACTCCGAGGCCACTGTCGCTGGTAAGGCGTATCGGCGATATGCTTATATCCCAACTTCCCCACCACCCCTTTCCCCTCGTATAGATAATACACAAGGTACAAATGTGGGCGAGCTCGGTGCTGGATCTTCGGCCCAGCTAAGGTTAACTCGCGAGGAGAAAGGTAAAGGGCACATAGTAATCTCCAGTAGTGACGACGAGGAGCCCACCTATGAGGAGCGGAATGTCGAAGGAAACATTGTGTCTGAGGCGCTTGGTAAAGAGGATGTCAAGGAAGAAACTAAGGATGATGCTTCCGAAGAGGAAGATGAAGTAGAGGTAGCCCCAAAGAAAAGGGGTGGCCGACAGAAAGCATCCGCTCGAAGGAAGCAAGGCGAGGCTAACGTCCGCTCGGAAGACATCATAGCCTATCTCTTTTCGCCTCTCATATTTTCCGAGCATAGTGAGCCGACGAACCATCCCTCGGAAGATGATCACGTAGTAATCCTAGTGAGACAATTCAACCCGCGGTGCGAGATGGATCCTGCGGGAGAAATTCCTACCATACCTTCGTCAGTTAAGGAGGAAATTCCTTCTATCCGACGTTGGTTCGAGATCCCCTCGGACATTGAAATCATAATTCCACATCCGTGGCAAACCATGTACAACAGCCCCGAAGGATGTATTTGTATACATCTGGTAGCCTTCGAGTGCGGCTTTCGGGTTCCGATCCTGGAGGAGATCCAGACCATTCTTTGTCACCTCGGCATGAGTCCGACTCAACTTCTGCCGAATGCCCTCGGGCTCCTGTCTATTTTCTTCATAATTATGAAGATGGAAAGGGAACCCTGTACGCCGAAAAATTTCTTTCGGGCTTTCACTGTGTCTTCGAGCCCAGCCAACAAGCACTTCTATCATTTCCAGCCGAGGATAAATTACAGGATGTTGCACTCGTTCACTTCCTCCATTGGTTTAACTTGGTGGCCGGAGTATATTTATCTGAGGTTGCCTCGGACTCCCGAGGGGCACACTCAACACTGGGGGGTTCCCCTATTCTGGAAAACAGAGCCTTTTGCCAACATGAGGTTAAAGCAACCCATCCCTGCTTGGATGGCCAACTACTACAAGATGGACGAGAAAAATTACTGGTTTCCTTACGGATTTATCGTCCAACCGATTATGTGGCTTGCAGGTCTCACTACGAGGCCCGTGTACTGTGCTGGAAATTACTCCTTGGGTATATAGGATTCCCCTCGTATTTCTAGGTCTGCCTTTCGTACTTGCTAGAAATAAAACAGATGTGTGTCAAGTAGTTTCTAACTTTTTCCTCTTGAAATTTATCGGCAAGTTATTGGATTGGACTAGCTATGCAGGACTTGAAGAAACAAAGGTTGGACAATATCAACCGAGCGGTAAAGAGCCGAGCCCCCGAAAAATTCGAGGGGACAAAGCCCATCAATATTGCGACCAAACATTTCCCGTCGGAAGATCCGACGAAGAGAACCAATCGAGAGGCAAATTGTACTATAGGGGAACCTCCTCGGGCTCGTTCCACCACCGAGGGGGTGGTTCTGGGGGGGGGGGACATAATGCCAAACCCGAACCGGACGCCGAGGAGATCTGCACCTGCTTCAGGCTCGGGCACAGAGAGCAGAAATCGGAGCATTCGGACTCCTGTCGAGCCGAAGTATAAGAAGGAACTGAGGACTACCCCCCCCTCGGAGTTCTAGTGGGCGACGTAACCCAGGTGGCTCTCGGATGACGGAGCACCTTTCCCTGAGTGACGATGAAGGGGATGTCATTCCCCTCGAAAGCCGAGGCGTGAAGAGACCGGCGGGGCTTGAGTCCAACTCGGTGACTTCGAAGAGGAGTCACTAGGAGGCAGCTAAGGCCCGAGAAGAAGGGCCAAGTTCATGGCCCGTCCGCCGGGGGAATAAGCCGACGCGTTGTTGGTGGCTGCCGAAAAGGTAAGAAAATTGCTCCTTAATCTCCTCTCGGTTTTTCTTTTTGATGAAGTTGTAATATTAATCCAAGTGTTTTGTCTTGTGAAGATGTTGCGGTATGCTAAGTGCGCCGCGGAGGATCTGCGCGCCTCGAGCTCCAACTCTCAGTTGGTAAAGTACGAGGCGAAACCCAAGGAGATATAGTTGGTAGTTCAAAAAGAACAAGAAGGGAAGGTACTGGCTCTGAAGCAGTCCGAGGAGATGGCTCTTCAATTAAAGGCGGCCAAAGAGAAGATACAGGAGAAAGAGGCAGCCCTGCGGCGCGCTGCTGAGGCCTTGGCCATAGATAAGAAGAATACGGCGGAATCTGATGCCTCTGCTCATGCTACCGAGAGTAAGTATCAAGAGGCTATGAGGGTCTTGGATTGAACCCGAGAGACCTTAGTTGCTGGAGCTAGGAATACTCGGGTGAAAGCCGTCGAAGATTTCCTTCGCTCTAAATCTTTCAAGTACCTTCGGATGGGTTACTCTCTTGACGACCGAGGCGCAAGATTTGTCGCGGCTTTGGGCCAGCTGAAAAAGGCAGAAAGGTTGACATCGGATTTTAATTTCGATGAAGACTTGGACATCGATGCCGATGAGAACAAGCAGCCCATTTCCGAGGAGGATGTGTGTTAGGAAATATGTGTTTATTTTTGATCAGTACACCATAATGACTTACCTTAGTTCAGAAAGGTATCTAGCACTCTTCGTTTACTTGAACATTGTAAAAGAGGAAGTATACTTAGTATGATTAGTCTAGTAAATCTTGAATAGGATGTTAGGTCTCTGAATGTAATTTTATATCTTTGAAGAAGACCAAGAAGAAGGCATCCAACAGAAAGAGCTCAACTATCTGAAGATATGAAGACTGCACAAGATTACAGAAGACTAAGGAATTGTGCTTCAGAAACCATATGCAAAAGATAACTTAGTGAAAACAATGTTTATGGAAGAAACGATGTTTTCCTTAGTTTTTTAAAGGCTTGGAGTTTCTGATAGCGACGTGCATAGCCTCAGACAGCGTGCATAGTTTCGTTGGCACAACTGGACAAAAGATAGTACAGTGCATTTAATGCCATTGCAGAACTCGCTCACCAAAAGCTTTATCACTGAACAAAGAGACAAAAGTTCTGTAGTACTATAAACAGATTGTTTGTAGTTTGAATATCAATAGCCTAACGGATAGTAATTCAAACGGCTTGATTTTCACAAATAAATATCACCACTTAGAATGCTTGAAAATACACACTTGAACGACTTAATTTCATATCCTACACTCAAGCATACAAGCCTTCTCTACTTACTCAAAGCTTACGGTTGCGACCAAGCTCTTGATTAAGTAGCACGAAAGTTCTAAGTGTCCTGATCCTTAACAAGCTAAATCTGTTGTGAAGGAGTTGAATTGAAGCACTGTTGCGACTTGCTAAGATATTCATTCTCCAGAACGAAGAACATAGACTTGGGTCAGAAAATAACATATCACCACACACTATCCAAGTGTGTTAAGTGACTCTTGTTCCGGAAGGTAATATTACATAACTGTGGAAGTTATTAATCTACCAATCTGACAAACTCTTCTTAACCAACACCAGAAAGGCGTGGAGTAGAGGAAGTACTTAGTTTGGGAAACTAAGGGAATAACTCCAAGAAAGGTTCTGAGTAGAGGAATTACTTGACTGGGAAAGTCGGGGAATAACTCAGGGAATTCTGAGTAGAGGAAGTACTTGGCTGGGAAAGCCGGGGAGGAACTCAAGGGGAACACTTGGTTAGGAACCTAATGTATTTAGGAATCGAGAGAAGATATTTGTAAGGTGAACTCAATTATCTGTCTTAGTGGATTCTAGGTCTGAGAAAGGCCGAAGTTGATTAGTTGAAGGATTACGCCACCTTCAGATACCACTATAAAGCTACTGTGTTATTTACTTTCTGCACTTAATTTTTGCCATTACTTGCAAAGTAATTTACACACTTTACTAGCTTGCTGAGCACGTGCACTTATCAGAAAGACTTCCGCTATTCTGATTATAAGTATCAGAAAGTTACCCAACTTCCTGAGAAACTGTTTTATCGACAAAAGTTTGAAAAGACTATTCACCCCCCCCCCCCCCAGTCTTTTACTTTGTCGTTATCTGGACCAACAATGTGCCTATGGCTGTTTTGAAGGCTGATGAATTTTGGCCTTTGGTTTGTCCGAAAGAAGATCCGCCTCCCGGAGCCGAAGATCCTCGGGTTCCGCTGGTTCCCTGATTTCCCAAGTGGATCCCCTTAGTGCTCTCTGCTGGTTGTCTCAAGGCAACCGAGGAAAGTGAGTGGGGAGCTTGGAACCTGCGTTGGGTGAGTTTCCAGGAGCCTTTAGCCACTTCTCCACCGCCAACTCCTCCTTGGATTGAAAATGTCGAGGGTACTGCCAAAATGTGCATGGTGACAATACCAATCCTCTTGGCCCTTGAAGACCGAGGGGTTTGTCTCGGAATGTTTTCATGTGTAATAGTATAACATTCTGAACAATATTAAGTATCTTTTGTAGTTAAGTCCTTCGGCTTGTGAAGGCAATTTTTCGTACAATATTCTCCTCGTGAAGTTTTAGTGCCGGATCATAAGGTTTTTGTCACCTTATGAGATCCGCACTTTAACTTTGCCCTTTTGTGTAGTTCCTTCGACTTATTATATCTGCATCTTCTCCTACTTTATGAAATATTTGCAGCTGATTTCATACAACTCTTGCGTCTCGTATATAAATAGACAATTTTGTATAATCTTTTCATCTTGTTTGTACGAGAGGACACTGATTGTGTTCTCCGCATGATTCCAAGAGAATAAATAGTACTTTTATGAGATAGTCTGTTTGTCTTGGAACCTAGGTCCGAGAGCAACGACTTTCTCTTAGGAGATCTTGCATCTCTTATCTGCGAGGGGGGTGTTCTCCTCGTGATCAAGAGTGGATAAGTAAATTTCTTCTATGAGACAGTCTGTTTGTCTCGGAGCTTGGGTCCGAGAGCAACGACTTTCTCTTTTAAGAGATCTTGCATCTCTTGTGTACGAGGGGGGTGTTCTCCTCGTGATTAAGAGTGGATAAGTAAATTTCTTTTATGAGACAGTCTGTTTGTCTCGGAGCTTGGGTCCGAGAGCAACGACTTTCTCTTTTAAGAGATCTTGCATCTCTTGTCTACGAGGGGGGGGGGGGGGGTGTTCTCCTCGTGATCAAGAGTGGATAATTAAATATCTTTTATGAGACAGTCTGTTTGTCTTGGAGCTTGGGTCCAAGAGCAACAACTTTCTCTTTTAAGAGATCTTGCATCATATGTAAATAACCAAAAGAGCTGGTAACCATTCATTCTGTAGAGATGTTTTACAAAAGCTGGCCGTTTCTAACTTGGCACAGTGGCATTACAAACATTTAAGCGTAATATTTGCGAAGGTTTTTGGCGTTCCATGTTCGCTTGAGTTGGACGCCTTGAATGTCTTCAAGGACATAACTACCGTTTGTTCTTGATAGGATGACCCTGTAGGGTCCTTCCCAGTTTGACTGGAGTTTCCCCGTGGACTTTAGTATATCCGCAGGCCTGAGGACAAGGTCGCCGATTTGAAAATCTTTCACCCTGATATGCTTGTTGTAGGCATGCGCCATAATAGTTTGGTATCGCTGCGTTTTGAGCAGAGCCGTACTTCGCCTTGAATCTAGCATGGTCAGATCGTGAGCTCGTGCCAACTCGTTGTCTTTGGTTCGGTATCCTTGGATGCGGTAAGTGGAGGCGATCACTTCCGCTGGGATCACTCATTCGGAACCGTACACAAGGCAATACGGCGTTTCTTGCGTTGCAGTCCTTATCGTGGTGCGATAGCTCCATAGCACTCCAGGCAATTCATCGACCCATTTGCCTTTTGATGTGCCTAAGCGTTTTTCCAACGTAGAGACGATGGTACGGTTAGTAACATCCGTCTGCCCGTTCGCCTGGGGATAGCCTACGGAGGTAAATCGTTGCTCGATCTTCATCTTCTCACACCACTCTCGCATCTTTATGCCCGAGAATTGTCGCCCGTTGTTTGCAACGAGGACTCTTGGTAGCCTAGAGCGGCATACTATGTTCCTCCAGATGAAGTTCATAACCTGCTTTTCTGAAATGGTGGAGACAGCTTCGGCTTCAACCCACTTGGAGAAATACTCCACTGCGACAATGAGAAATCTTTTTTGCCCGTGCTTGTTGGGAATGGTCCTACAATATCCAACCCCCATCTGTCAAATGGACAAGCGACGACCGAAGGGATTAAGGGGAATGTCGGCTGGTGTGGAATGTTGGCGAAGAACTTACATTCGACATAGGCTCTTACAAACTTGGTTGCATTTTTAGACGATGTAGGCCAATAGAAACCATGTCTTGTGATATTTTGTGCCAATGTCCTTCCTCCCGAGTGGTTGCCGCAGCTGCCTTGATGTATCTCATGAAGTACTTGTCGTGCCTCCTCAGGATTCAAGCATCGCAGATCGGGTCCTCCGAAGGACCTCTTGTATAGACTATCTTGAGTAAGATAGAAGTTGTTCGCTCTTCGTTGAATTCTCCGGGCCTTCAATTTGTCCGCGGGGAGTTCTCTCGTGGACAAGTAAGTCACCATGCTTCGCATCCAATTTTCAGTCTGTTAATGTATGGGTAGGACTAGTGCATCTTCCTGGATGAATGGAGTGTTGGAGGTCATTAGGATCACACTACGGGTATCTATTGCACATGATGCCAATGCGAACTTTGCCAATGCATCGGCAACGTCATTTTTATTTCGCGAAAACTTGTTCAATTCGAACGATTCAAATTCAGCGGCCAATGCTTTTAGTTTTTCCAGGTACCATAATCCCCACATCAAACTTAATTAGTGCTCCTTAACAACTAGTACTACCTTTTGGTTCCTGTGGTTCCATCAATTAATTTCCCTCTATGGGGAGCAGTCAGCAGAGCAATGCATTTTAATGGCCGTTATCTCCTCCTTCCTAAACAAATTAAATCATTTTTAAAAAAAAATCAATTTCCTGGTCTGCACATGGCTTTGAGCCTTTGACTAGTCGACTGCCCGCTACTTAGCTCTACACTTCTACTTGGTGTATGTACGTAGTGTAGTGTAGCCACTTCTTGTTGACTTAGGTTCAGTTCACATCCCCACTACTAGCCTAGCATACGCTATTTTCGTCATTCACTATCTATGCTGGGGGTCAGGGCACTGCTCCGACTCCTACTGCCACTCCACCTTTTATTTATCCAACAAAATGTAATTGCTATAATTGCAAGAGTAGTCCTTCACTATTACTCTACAACATAAGTCCACATCTTCCTTTTATAAAAAGTTGAAAAGTAAAAGAACTAGCATAAAGCCATAGACTATATAGAAAGGATTAAAAGAACGTACTCAATTACGAATTTACGACACAAGTCTATTTCTTTTGTACTCCCTCGGTACTATAGAATTTTATACATTTGTCATTTTTAATTGTTCAACGTTAATATAATATATTACTAAAACATAAACTATTCCACACCAAATAAATTAAAATAAGTTTACATTTACACACATATTTTAGAATGTTTGAGATAGATTAAGCATCCAATATTTAATTGAGGCGAATAGGTGATCGTGTTTGGTTTGCAATTTTAATGGAGCCGAGACAATACTCTTTTTAATCCACCTATTATTTAAAAGCTCAATTAAAATTTCTCCCTCTACCTACTCTTTAACTCTCACTTCACTTTTTCATTTATTATAAAAACCTTAAACCAATCAAATAATCCTAAAACATCTTACACGTCTCACTTCACTTTTACACAATCTACATAACAACCCTTAAAAAACCTATAAAATTTTAGCTCTATACTAAACACAAATTTTCACAACTCAATTTATAAGTTTAGTTATTATTCATCAGTTATATCTCAATTAAAGTTCTGTGACAACAGTCCGTATGTATCCTGTCATTTCATTTTATTTTCTTCTCTCCTAACATTTTAAAACTATTTATTAGCTGGAAATATATAATTTTACAAAGTATTGTGGAAAACTATCTATATTTAATTTAAATATAGATACGACATATGTTGTTAAAAAAATATCGATGTTTTTAAGCAAAACATTTATTGTTTGCAATTTTTTGTTTATATTCTTAACTGAACTTTCTAAAATTATTATTCTAACACAAGATTCCCCTTTTCTGTGGAAAAGGCCCATATCCATAATTCTGATTTGACATATGGACAATTCCTCAATATCTTGTTCATTCGCAACAAAATATTTTCTTTGCCCGTCGAATATGCTTTTGGGGGGAGAGAGACTATTTCACCAATCGAGTCACAGGTATCTAACATATTCATACCTAACGATTTTCCACAAAGTGGTGACGAAACGTATAACTTGCACAAATCTTTATTATTCGTTTTTTATTTATCTTTAATATAGACGGTCTCTGAGTAGACTTAGGCTCTTATTTCTTGGCTAACTCATTGATTCGATTTAGTTCGATTCGATTCGATTCGATTCGATTCGATTCATAGTTATATTTTATATTACAATTTAGTTCAGTTCAGTTTAGTTCAATTCAATTCAGTTCAGTTCAGTAAATTTCAGTTGAAGAGAACATAGTCTTATTACTATTAAATAATCCAATAATTTCTAAGAGTTCATATTTTTGGTGTTCCTCTTTCCTTGTTTTGTAGTAAAATAGTGCAACATTAGATAAACAATAATAGTAAAGAATTTTATAAAATCATCTAATCTAATGTAAATCATCTAATGAAAATTTTGTAAGTAATAAGAATGCCGTGTCATGTTGTAAAAAGGAATACGTGAACTTATGTTGTAGAGTAATAGTGGAGGACTAAACTTGCAATTATAACAACTACATTTTGTTGGATTAATAAAAGGTGGAATGGCAGTTGCACGTATCTTCATCTGATGGAAGTGAGAGCAGTGCTCTGACTCCTAGCATAGAAGAAAACCTTAATGTTAACATTATTTTCAATTTGAAATTCTTCGAATGAAGTGAATCAAATCGAAACTAATCGAATCGAATTGAATCGAACTGAAACTGGCCCGAATCGAATAAATTATTGTGTAATAATAATAACAATTATATGATGGTATATATAATCACAATTAAAAAAATATATTATTTTTGTCATCTTTCTCACATTCTTCCTACTCTTTTTTCTGTCACTTTACATTTTTATTTATTATTGTATAACAAACTTTAAAACCAACGCGTGGAAAACAATATGAGAATGATAACTCGATTAAAACCGAATTTTAATTGTCGTATAAACTGTCTTTGTCTATTTTTTTTTTTTTTTTTGAATCGGTGAAATTTATTACAATTTGAAAACGTTTACAAGAGTATGGACAATGTTCGGCAAATAAAATAATTAAATGTTTAACCAAAATCACTTGTCCATAAACCATGCACAAGCTCGTGTCAACAACTTTACATCAACACTCTTTTTTTCCAGAACCTCCAGCATTGTTCCATTTTCCAAACTGATTCTTCAACTTTCAGTCCCAATACTCATATTTCAACTTTCATGAAAAGAAATTAAGTATATTTGATTAACGTAACTTTGTTTTATTGTAAAATCCCGTGAAATTTTTCGATTTTATACGTATTGTTATAATAGGCTTACGAGAAAAATTTTAAATTGGACTTGTTAATTAAAGGTCCAAGTTGAAGCCCAACTCCCAAACCTCCTTAAAACCCCTTAAAACCCATTAAAACCCTACGAATCGGAGGGGAAACTGGTGCTGAGTATATACACAGGATTTTGAATGCACATCCTGACTTATGCAAAGAGCAATTAAGACTTCATAGAGGTATGTTTATAAAATTAGTTGACTTGATGGTTGCTAGAAAACTATTATCCGATGGAAGATTTGTAAAAGTAGCAGAACAAGTTGGGATATGTATATTTATATTGGCGAAAGGAGCTTCCTATCGAGATGTTGCTGACGTATTCAAGCATTTGATAAGTACTATATGCAAATATTTTTAAAAAGGTGTTGGTTGCCCTGGTTACATTATCGTATGATATCGTTAGACCACATGCGGATCTTTCTCTGGTTCCACCCGAAGTAAAGAACAATGCGTTGTACTGGCCATTCTTTAAAGTGAGTAAATTTACTTTCATAAATTTTAATATTTGACAACATTTATTTTATATTATTTAATTATAATATGTTTGTTATAACATCCTTAGGATTGTGTTGGAGCAATAGATGGAACTCATATTCAGGCTGTTATATCCGATAGTGAAGGTATACCATTTAGAGGATGAAAGGGCACCAAAACTTGGAATGTTTTGGCTTGTTGCTCTTTTGATAGAATTTTCACTTTCATTAATGTGGGATGGGAAGGAAGTGTTCATGATATGACAGTATGGGTTGATTCTTTGACTCGATCAAAATATTATTTTCCCCATCCGCCAACAGGTATGTAAAATAGTACTCCTATTACCAATGACCAAAATTTTGTTATATACAACCGGGGCGGAGGGAGTATGTTACAATTGTTGTCTTATTATGTGCTTATGATTTTGACAGGAAAATACTACTTGGTGGACTCTGGATATCCTAATACCACTGGTTATCTCTCTCCAATTAAGGACCCCGATGTAAGATATCATATTCCAGACTTTAAGAAGAAAAGAGTTCTTAAAGGGATGTCTGAGCATTTTAACTATCGACACTCTTCATTACGAACTACTATTGAAAGAGCCTTCGGCGGCTTGAAAAGGAGATGGAAGGTCCTTTATACGATGCCTCAAATGGAAGACACATATCAAATATACGTGATTGTTTCTACCTTTACTCTTCATAATTTTATGCGTATGTGTAAACTTGAAATACCAGTTTTGCAACATGATATCAATATCCAAGGTGGAGTGGATAATGATTTATTGAACCCGAAAAGAAACGATAAACAGGGTGCGCAAGGAGATAACATTGAGAATTTGGCACTCTATTCCAGGCAATAGAGAGTCCGAGGAAGATAATATAGAGTCCGAGGAAGATAATATGGAGAAATAAATGCCATTTTTCAATATTTGTGATATATAATATTATTTTTATAAAGTTTGGTCCGACTTTTGGTTTGGTTTAACTTGTTTTGGAGTTTTTGAACATGTAGATTTTTTGTTAGTTCAAATTGTAACTATACTCTTTATTTCACTGATCTACTAAAAGTCGTATTAAAAAAAAAGAAAAAAAAAGTTGAAAATAACTCAATTGGATAAATTTTCTTATTTTCCACGTACAAAAGATCGGGTGTGTAAATAAATGATAAAATAATAATAATAATAATAATAATAATAATAATATTATTATTATTATTAACAACAACAACAACAATAATAATAATATGAATTTAATAAACTAATATGAATTTAATGAACTGAACTGAACTGAAAGAGTTTTCAGTAGAAAATAACATATCATACTACTAGTCTAGCATACGATATTTTCGTCATTCACTATCTTAATGTACATTAATTAGATATTTTACTCTAGACCACGAATATAATTATGGCAATCAAGCCGAAAGAGAAACATTTCATTGGTTATTTTGGATTGTAATTTCTAGCTGTATATTCGATCTACCTTTCATTTTTAGACTAATTAAAATGGTTCAAATGTCCAAGTAGAATTAAGTAGATCTTTTTTCTCATAGAAGAGAAAGAAGCTTCAACTGGAGATCGACGAGCAACCAAAATCACAGCCTCAATATTTTTCAATCATACTTAAGCTCTGTTTACCACTATCTTTCTAGCTCCATGAGCTTTTTTTTACCATTGACTAATAAAAAGCTCGTTACGTGAACGCGCAGCTTCTTTAACCAGCTAGCTGGAAAAAGAAGCTAGTCAATGTAGCTTTTTTTTTAAAGAAGGAGGTTCTTATCTTTTTCATTCCGAAAATATCCCTAACCTATATTAACCTAAATTAGAATAAAGAAAATAAGAAACCATCGCTGTCAGAAGAAGCCATCGGCAGAAGGCCAAAGCCACATAAGGATTAGTTACGTTTTCTTTTTGTAAACCGGAAGGTCATTAGAATTCTCAACTTATATTTTATATTGTTGGATCCTTTGTTATACATTTTGTGTACTTTTTTGCAACTAGCATAAGGATTAATGTATTCGCACCTCTTTAAAATGCATACATGTAGTACATATCAAATACTGATTTTTTTCATTACTAATTTAAAATGCTCAACGATTATTTCTTTCAACTTCTGATAATTTTGATGATGTTATTAAAATGGCGATGTAAAGTACATTAAATATATATTATAATTATTGGACAAAATATGATATATTATTATTTAAAAAACTATATACTAATAATACGATAAGAAAGGTTAAAGACAAGAAAAATAAAAGAATAACCTTTTATGCATTTTACAAAATCTGGTAAGCTTTTAATTTAATTTCTAAACACCTACATTTAAAACCAACTAAGTAAATTCTTCTTAACTAACTTTCCAAATTCTACCAAATACCAATTTGCTTTTAAATTTTTCAATGAACCTTAAACTATATAGGCCCAATCCCAAGGGAAGAATGAGGGGTAAAGCAATGTTGCTGTCTGTCATGTGCTTGGCACGGGGTTGGGAAGACGGCATGATAATTTACTTGGGTTAAGTTACTAGCTTCCTCCTTCCAGTCAACAAAGTAAGGAAAATTGAAAATTTAAATATCATTTAAAACGTGAATAAAAATTAATTTTAGGTTGAAAAATTTGAAAGTTGGTAAAAGTTAAACAATTTTAATTTGCATAATTTTTAATAAAAATGTGTGGTCCCCAAAAGTATGTGGTTAAGAATGAGTTTGAGATATTAAGAACACATTTTTCTAAAACTCATTCGATTCGATTCGATTCTTAGTTATATTTTATCTACAATTGATTCGATTTAGTTGATTCATTAAATTTGATTGAAGAAGAGCGCTAATTGGAAGAAAAAAACGTACCAAAATGTGTAGTTGATAATGAATTGTATTATGGAAATAATTTCCATAAAATGAAATGTAACACTTTTAGTGAAACGTTCAAAACGAAAAATTGTTTCACTTTTACAGAAACGGATTGGGGGGGGGGGGGGGGATATTTAAATAATGAATAATGAATAAAAGATTGATAATGTATTGGCAAAATTGTAAATATGAGCGTATTGGTTAAATGAGTTATATAATTCATAAATTAATTATCAAAATTGGAATTGACAAACTTTGTTATGATAAAAATGTCTAACTAGAAAGTTTTGTCCGGGATGACGGGAAGTAATAGATATTTCACTATAGCAAATGTCCATTGTCAGTTTGTTAAAGTGAACATAGATGATATAAAATTCTGACTTCACCTATGTGTTGAATGTATAAAACTATAGTTAAATACGACCATACAATCTTACATGATGCTCGTGGATTAGAGGTTCTGCACAAGGGATAAGAACATGATGAATGGAAATAACGAGTAACGACTAGGTCAGGCAAAAGGAGTACTAGGAAATTAATTTGATGAATTTCACGCAAAAACATCAAAACAACGAGTAGATTGATTGGGTGTGGACCTTTGGTTAAGGATGACGCCTTCAAAATCAAGCAGTTTTCAATGGAGATCTCATCTCATGGTGTAGATGTAACAAAGACTTGGTCCAATAGCTGACTCATCTTCTAACAATTTTCACATACTATCATTGTTTTTCATTCATAGTTTATTATTGTACCCATAACTTTATCATTCCATAACTTATTAAATGGGAACGTTTCGCAATATTAAATCGAAATATATCTATCAAAGCTGGATTTTTTAATGGTAACTTCCCAAACATATGTTGCAACTTACAAGCGAAGTGGAGTGACATGTCTTCCGAATTAACAGTAAGAATCTAAACTGGCCAATCATTATACAAATTAGTCAACTTGTCAGTTCTTTTAAGTTTTACTAGGCCAGTTTAAGGATATATTCTTTTCAGCGGAAATTCTTGGCTGAATCGAAGCAATGGCGAAGCGAATGAAGAAATTACATTTGTCCCATTTTTAATAATAATGAATACTACATCCGTCCATTAATAAATTTAATAAGGAGACTTTTTTCGGGCGATTATACATAATTACACGAAAAAGAATATAATAAAATTATATTATAAAAATAAATTAAGTATATTTGACTAATATAACTTTGTTTTATACTTTTTTGTGCGTAATTTGTAGAGTTTGGTTTGACTTTAGTTTGGTATAACTTGTTTTTTATTTATTAAGTTTGAGAAAAACTCAACGTATCTTCGAGTTTACTTATTGTTCTAATATCTTCAAATAAAAGAACATGTCGATTTTTTGTTAGAGATGTGCATTACAAAGTATGTGAACCGGTTGAATGGTACTCTCAGGTTCCTGTAGTTTCTTATCTTAACTCAACTTTTACAGTAGAAAAGAAGGGTAATTCGAATCGTAACTATACTTTTTATTTCATTGATCTACTAAAAGACGTGTTAAAAAGAAAGAAAGAAAAATGTTGAAAATATCTCAATTGGATAAATTTTCTTATTTTCCTCGTACAAAAGATGGGTTGTGTAAATAAATGATAAAATATTAATAATAATAATAATAATAATAATAATAATAATAATAATAATAGTATGAATTTAATGAACTTAAGAAATTTGAGAATCAAGAAAAGGCGAAATGAATCGAATGGAATCGAATCGAATCGAATGAGTTTTCAGTTGAAAAGAACAGAGCCTAAATTATAATAAACTAGTTTATGGACCGTCGATACTCGACAGGTATAGTGAAAAGATAATAAGCATATGGAACTCTACAATTACTACAATAGCATTTTCAGTTTGCAATGGAGCGTTTGTTATACAACTAAACTCAACTTTAGTTGAGCCATACAATCGATCATGTTTGCCACTCGACTTTAATCGAATCGGAATAGTATCCGTTTTTAATCAACATACTATTCACAACTCAATTAATTTTCTCTCTCTACCTATTTTTTCCCTCCCACTTTACTTTTTCGTTTATTATACCAACCTTAAATAAATCAAATAACCTTAAAACCAATCAAATAATTTTAAAAACTCTTACACACATCTCTTCACTCTTAGTCTCTTACACACTTTATATAATAACCCTATAAAACTTATAAAATTTTAATACTATCTCAATCACAATTATTCACAACTCAATTAAAGTTGAGTTACTATTCATTTGTTAATGGTATGTTAAAGTTGTATGCCAAAAAGTTTACAAACATATTCACATTTTACAGTTCCGTGAAAATTGTATAAGCCATTAGCATCAACAAAAGCTCATACGAAAACAACACATACATGTGACTCGATAAAATTCTTTTGAACGTGTCATGTTATAACCAGCTCGTTGCGAACCCGCACAATACCCGTTCAAAGTAATGGCGTCTAGGTTGGGTATATGCCCCACCCATTCCATACCAGTGAAACGAGATCCAAACCCGACCTAACTCGAAAAAAAGATTATGATTATTTTAGTGAAATAATGAATATTTGTAGCGGTGGGTGAGGCCGTGTGGATAGGAGTGTGTCCCGACTCCAAAAAGAAGTAACTTTTATCAAAATACGTGAAAAGTTAAGTTAGGGAACTATTGATATTTCTTGGGAATCGGAAGACCTACCCCTACCCCATCTCCTCGAAAAACATGTCACTGAAACATTTGAAAACATATGTTGATTTGTGATATAATAATATCTTTTAGGCCACCCATCTAATTGCCCAACCAACCCCCCCAAAAAAAAATCACAGGGATAGTGTAAAAAAATGATGTAGTGAAATAATAATTTAATTTTTGGGGCATGGTGCACACTCACCCACCAAAAAGAAATTTCAGCGTAACATGTTAATTAATGAAACTAAAATGTTCTCTTGAAAAAAAAAAAGAATGTTCTCTTGAATAACCGTTAATAATTTTTTTTTTCAATATACTACTAAACATGAAAACTCATTAATCTTTTCTTTTTCAACCCCATCTGAACATGATGAACATGTGATTAGTAATTTGAATTACATATGCTCTTACAAAAAAAATTCAAAGTAAACCTAACCCTTTGGTCCAAGGCGGAGAGATTTGTCTAAAAGATTAAGAAATGCCCTAACTATAAAAAAAAATATTGTGTGTTGGGGGCGGAATGTAATTCAAAACTTTTCACTGTTAAATGATGAAACTCATCGTCAGATCGATGCCGATGCTGGAATTACTTGTCAATTTTGGTTCCTTGGTCACTTACAGGGGATTAGTATATTAAGGTTTTCTATAAATCTTCAAATTTGTTTATACCCATTTGTTTGTTGTTTACCTTTTCTATAGTCTCTTAATTTATTTTTGTTTTTCATTTTTTTCTAATTATGAGGCATGCCACGATGATAAAAGTTTGGTGACAAAATAGAGATGAAGGACAATGTTTGTCATATTTGGTACAATTCGGCTAATCATTCTTGTTCGAGTTATGTAAATCAATATAAGCTTTGATGCATCAGAGATGAGCTTACCCGTGTGATCCTTGTTTGAATTCTATAGATCTATAGAATTCAACAATGCCACTGTATACTTTACTTCTAATAATAAATATAAAAGGGATGACAAAATAAATTAATCGAGAAAATAAGATTGTCTAATTAACTTCCTTGTAAACAACGTTAGCGTTGGTCGTGGTGTCAGTGATAATCCTTCTTCATTCACTACCATATCACCGAGTCTTTTTTTCACGGTAGTAGAAAATGTAAAATACAAATTACAAATGACGGATATGCCTTTAATGGGTAAGGAACTTAGGATCCAACCCAACCCGAGCTCACTCAGGACCCGACGGGTTGATAACATAGTATATTTTATATATGGTACTCTACCCATACCTGACATGTTAGTCAGTAACATGTACATATATTTTTTTTAATCCTCGAATCCGAACCAAAATAAAAATACAAAAGTGTATAACGCAATTAAATGTGTGGGTTTCCAACAACCCCGGAACCCCCCCCCCCCCCCCCCTTTTAAATTACAAACATAATTTTACATGCATGTTACAATGGTTTTTTTGCACCTCCAGGGATAAATGTACTTTTTACTTACTTAGCTATAAAATTTTGCAGTTTGAGTCTTGTTACAGATGTATGGAACGGGTTCGATTGTATGCCTAACTCGGACGTGAACATCATTATTATGAACGGGTTTCGATGCGGGTTGGATAGAACTCGACCAATTTTAAAGTAAAAAGACGAATATCAGTTTAGTAAGATATAGGCCGACATGAGCTCAACAATGTGAATTCCAATAATTGTACGTTGATTAGTCAAGTATGAATTAATCGAACAATACCAATCCCACTCACCTAAACTGGCAGTGTCTCCACCTAGAGAACTTCTTTTTCTTCTTTCTAACAACTTTTTTTTTCTTCATATTTACCCAAATTATCATCAAATAGTCCTGTTTAACTCAATCATTATTTCAAACCACACGAAAGAATCCCGTTGAATCTTTTCAAATTTATTTCTTGAAAATAAATGCATGATGAAATTTTTAGGAAAACATTGTGAATACATTATTTTCCATGCACGGAGTAGTAGCTTTTGTCGGACCGCTAGGACCATGCACCATTGTTTAAAACAACCTCGTATAACACATGTTTGGTGTCTTTATCGGGCTGCTCATCACATATATAGTCATTAATATGGCGTTTAATTATATCATCATCCTCAACTTTAAGAAAGACTAATATGTAGGCATGTAAGAGACCTCGCTTTTGAAACTCGATGGTGTGTATAACTGAAAAAAATGAATGACATACAACATATGTCACCAAGTTTAGATAGAAATATACGAATTAAAAACATGGAAGTTTCACCAAATCATGATCAATTTATAGACTTGTAACTTTTTAAGGATCCTTAGGTGGACCAATATTTAGACCCACCTATAAGGACCTATTTGGACCAGGAAATTGGAGTTGTTGATTGGCAAGGGTATGAGCCTCTCTATTTATTTACGATTCTCGAACACGACTAATAGCATACTCCATGCATACCGTATAATTTCATACATTTGTCATTTTTTAATCGTATCATAGAACTTCATACATTACTACCTCCGTCCCCTGCATTCATTTTTAATCGTCCACATAACTTCATACATTAATTAAAAAAGAAAGCTACCCCACACCCAAAAAAATAATAAACTATTTCAGTTTTAAACACAAATTAAACATTTTGCCACTAAAATTAAAAAACCCTGATGTAGGAAGGTACCACAACCAAATAATTAAAAAACCATACTGTTACATCTTTTCACATATTTTTCATACATTCCAACCAAAAGTATACATTTATACCACTTTGTCATAGATTATTATTTATTCACCATCATAATCTATATAATAGACTTCATGAGTTACATTCGATTTATCCAAAATAACCCTCACACTGTTGGTGTAATTTTATTTCTTCTCTTTTAGTGATGCATCCTAAATTTACATTAAATGAAAAATATCATAAAATATAGAAAATTACAAATTACTCCCTACATCACGTGGAACTTCATACTTTTCAAGTTTTTAGCCTTTTCACATAACTTCGTACATTACAAAAAAAAAAAAATGAAATTACCAGCACACACTCAACGAATAATAATCAATCTTAATTTTACACACAAATTACACATTTTGTCACTAATTAATAAATATATTTTCCCACCTTATTTTTAATCTTTCATTACTTTAACTTTTAGCCTAAAACTATACGACAATTCTATTCTTTGAAGTTTCTTCGGGATGGCTGGATAATATTCTTGCAAAATAGCACACGTATATATATATCGAACAATAATATTTAGATGGTAAGAAGGTCTATAATTATCAACACACGTCAACCTTTCATTTAATTTTTCATTCTTTTTCATATATTGTGACAATTTCATCCTCATCCTTCTTCCCTTCAACCTTTTCATCCCCTTTCTTCTCCTTCATAGTTTTCTTTGTTTTCCCGCTTCTTTTATTTCCACTTACTCCCTACTAAAAATAATAATTAAAAAAAATAAAAAATTGAAAAAATAAAAGTGAAAATTTAATAAAATTTATTTTAACAACTTGACCCTTTTCCTTTTAATTTTAATTCATTTTAAGTCGGGAACTTGTCTTAAGAATTTAGATAAAATATGAATCACAAATTTTTGATGGACCTGTATTAGTAAGGGAATTGAGGGATATATGGACCTATATTCTTAAATATTAACGTGTTAAATATTATAAATAATATTTTATGAGTGAATATTTTATGTCTTCTAATTAAATATTATTTTACATTATCAACTATTTTACATTGAACATCAATATTTTAAAGAAAACATTAACTAATTTTTTACAAAACTTCATTCTTAGTTTCTGACTATAATAATAATGTTTGTCGATCAGTTACATAAAAGTTTTGAAATTGAATATATTTGTAATTATTTGTGGTTAGTTTTATGAATTAAAAATATAACAGGACTATAGTATAACAAACTAAAATTCTAAAATAATAATGTTTGTCGATCAGTTACATGAAAGTTTTTGAAATTGAATATATTTGTAATTATTTGTGGTTAGTTTTATGAATTAAAAATATATTAGGACTATAGTATAACAAAATAAAATTCTAAAATGCATCAAGCCGTTGTGAAGGGTATGATAATGTTTTTATACTAATTTCATTTTAAGTTTATTGTAATTTTATTAAGTAATTTTGATCAACACATTTTAAACTTACCTATAGCAATAAAAATTATATAGGCACCAACTTGATAATAAATCATATTTTAATTTTTATGCATTGAAATGTGGTTTATAAAATAGCCTCACTTCATAGTTAAAATCTATATATATGATAAAAGTGATGGTCTAATTGAAAGGAGAGCTATGCCACATATGCAAAAAGCTGATGTGGCAAATTCCCTCCAAAATTAAATGATTTTTAATTCACCAATATTTGATGCATTAGTTTTTCTCTACGCAGTAGTTGTTAAACTCCCATATTTTCATGGCTCAGTTATGCTAAATTATATCCGAAATCTAATGATTATTAACCAAAGTCAGACTAAGTGGTTGTTAAGTTCTCCTATTGTTTAGGTCATTAGTTAATTAACGTGGCTTGAAGGTTAAAACATATTGTCTATATCTATATACTTATATGATAAAAATATATATATATGTGATGATGGCAAATTGAAGCCAACAAAAAATGAATTATCAATCTTTGAAATTTTTATTTTCCAGCACACCTAATTCGACTAAAGGGATATTTAATTGTTACATTTTCCTATTATTATGCCCACCGATTCATGTTGTTCATATGTTACGTGTTCACCACGAACTAATCCGAAAAATCATCATAAATCATCCTTGAAATCAGCTACTCATGCATCAATAGCCAACAGACTTACCTATAAAATTCCTGTGCATTTTTTATACCGTATGTAATAATTTAGTTTGTTCTAAAAAAAACAATTCAGTTTGTATCCTATTTATGTGGCAATTGGTTATCAAGTATCAAGTTGTTAATACCAACGATGAATGTAAACTTTATTATAAATGTCCTGAATTCATCTCATTTATTATCACACTATTTAACACCAAAGCATAACAAACATGTAAACATAGATGAATCGCGAATACCGTCAAACTATCAAGTATGCAGCAACCAATTAAGAATCATCATCTTTCGTGTCCAGAATTCCCAAATGAAATCGTTATTTCATATACTTGGTGAAGTTGCAACTCATTCACTACTTGATTGGGCAAATTATGTTGTCAGGTATTTAATCTGTATTTTTATATCGTCTTCTAAATTGTATTACTTATCAAATATTATATAGTTTCTTTTATTTGATGCTATAATCAGTTGTCTTCTACTTCACAAGTTTGGGATGAACAAACACGTACTTAAGAGATTTGTATCGGTGCATCCAATATAATTTCAGAAGCAGTTCTTAATTCACGTTTTTTATGTTTCACGAAATCCCGAAGTCATAAATCTTTGGTTGGTAAATACAAAGTATTTACTCCTTTTGCATGTACCAATATTTATTATTAACATTTATTTAATCTTTTGCGGAGAAATTTTGTGTTTACGGAAATGAAGGCAATGATTTGCTTTAATGAATGTTGTCGTCTGATCTAAAATTATCAAGGAAAATAGTACAAAGGAGTTAGTGGCACATGTTGTTAACTAATAGATTTTGCTGAGTTACAATATCAAATAGTTGTTTATTTTCAATTTTTCATGTATTAGTTTTAGAGGCGTTTCGATTGATGTATCACTTCGATTTTCAAAAGACAAAATTTGGGTATACATATGCATTGATAGATAACGCCATGTTGTTCTCTTGTAACGACGAGTGTTATTATAATAACACCTATCATCATTGAAGGTGATTGAATTAAAACGTAATATATGCACTTAATCCATGTAAATTTTGCTATTCTCTAGCTGGTCTTCTTTATAAGGAAAGAATGAAGTGGATTTGTGATACTTTTGTTTCTGTTGTACTCACAATGTCCCGAAATATTTTAAGGTTGGTGCGTAGTTTTATGTGAAAAATTAATATCGTATGATAAAATATAAAAATGTGGGAAGCACTTTTAATGGTTAAATGAGTAAGTTTAGTGTAGATATAAGATTTTAATGGTTTGTTGGGTTTGTTATAGCTTCATTTGTTAGTAATGTATGAAGATTTGTGGGGTGGATGGAGTAGTAATCCAAAAAATTCAACTAAATGTACATAAACAGTCTCTTACGCACACTCTGTTTACTATTTTTATGTAATTTTACTTTTAAAATTTATATCAATCTAATAAAAAATACAATAAACCCATGGAAGTTATGGAGAATCGAATTGGAATTATAGGATCAGATAATAAAATTATACTATTAATAGTGAATTGGGAATTTACGTATAGGATTGGAAGAAAATTATACTCCCTTCCCTCTGTCCCAGTTTTATTTGTCCGTTTAACTTTTTCTGATCAACATTTACAAATTTGGTTTGTGAATTACTTATAAATAATGTTGGTAAATTTTTTTAAAATTTATATTATTAAATATTAATTTTTAAATTTTCACTATATTATTTTTTAAATACATCTATATATATGATAAAAGTGATGGTCTAATTGAAATGAGAGCTATGCCACGTATGCAAAAAGCTGATGTGGCAAATTCCCTCCAAAATTAAATGATTTTTATTTCACCAATATATGATGCATTAGTTTTTCTCTACGCAGTAGTTAAACTCCCCTATTTTCATGGCTCAGTTATGCTAAATTATATCTAAAATCTAATGCTTATTAACCAAAGTCAGACTAAGTGGTTGTTAAGTTCTTCTATTGTTTAGGTCATTAGTTAATTAACGTGGCTTGAAGGTTAAAACATATTGTCTATATCTATATACTTATATGATAAAAATATATATAAGTGATTATATATATAAGTTTTTATCATCACTTTTATATATATGATAAAAGTGATGATGAAAATGAAAAAATAGATGTGCCACGTACCCAAAAAGCTGACGTGAAAATTTGAAGCAAAAAACAATTGAATTTTAATTCACACAAATATATTCACTAGATTTAGTCATCCCCGTCTATGTTTGTTAATAATAGAAAAAGTCTAAATCAAATCTCAACAAACTTATCTAATATATTAGATATAACTTCAATATGAGCTAAATATAGAAGTCAACAAATTAATAAATTTTGAATTTGAAAGGAGAAATGACATGGGCAGCTAGGAGACTAAAACTCATCCAATTAGTGAAAAACTATCTTCCCTAATTATATGGGTTTGGAAGTCCATAGAAATTTAGTTTAAATATTGGCTATCATATATATATATTTGTAATTAATTAATTAATGTACTATTAATAGTAGAAGCTAATCCGATTTGTTATGATTTCACATTGAGATTTTAAAATCCATATAAATCGACTAGGTAGTTATGCCATTCAATCCCGTTCGAAATAATAATGTTCATGTACGATCTGACATATACTCGAACCCGTTTAATACATTTGTAAAATTTTATGATTAAGTTATAAAAGCTACATTTTTTACCGGGAGGGTATGTTGATACCTTCTTGGCAGGAAAACTATCTTCGATCTTCTCTCTACTTTCTTGATCCATAACAGTCGGGGAGGGGGAGGAGGGATCTGATACCCTCTAAGTGGGAAAACTCTCTTTAATCTTCCCTCTACTTTCTCGATCTCATATGTACTTTGCTGATCTCCATGACGGGACGGGCCGAGCGGGGCGGGGATGGTGGGTGTCAGGCAGATACTCTCTATAGGCAGGGAAACTCTCTACGATCTTCATCCATAACATGCGAGCGGGGGGTGGGGAAAAAATAACCGTAGCATGTGAAATTATGTTTGTAGAATAATAGTTTTTGTGTCGTTGGTGGAGGTGACAGATACCACCGCGGGATTGTTGGAACGAGGTTGGAAAAAAAATAACCGTAACATGTGAAATAATATTTGTATAAACTTTTTTTTGTCTGTTTGCTGGGGTTACCACACCACCGCGGGTTGTTGGGAACAACAACCCTATTGATTGTGTTGTATACTTTTGTATTTTATTTTGGTTCGGTTTCAGGGATACAATTTTTTTTTTATATGTACTACATGTTACTAATTAACATGTCGGTTACGGTATGACCCGATACAAAATATATGTTATCAACCCGTCGGTAACCGAACGGGTTAAAGCTGAATCCTACCCCTTTGAAGGCATATCCGTCATCATAATTGTATTTTTACATTTATTATAGTTAGCATAAATAAAGACTCAATATTGGATGAAGAATGATTACCGACTGACACCACGACCAACGTTATTTACATAAATGTAACTATCTTATTTTCTCGATTAATTTATTTTATCCCTTCTTTATTTATTATTAAATTAAACTATACCATGGCATCGCCACGGGTTAGTACTAGTTCTATATAAATACAACTTTAAATTCAACCAATAAATTTTTTATGCGAATCTTATCTTAAAAACTTTTTATTTAGTATCTTTAATCTTACAGCTTCTGTCCAGGTGAACTCCTTCCTATTTACCATGTTATATCCAGGAAGCAATGTCAGACACACAACCAGTGCGCAATATGAACGACATCTTTAATCCATATATCTGCCAGATCTGTATCTCAATCAGCAAAAGATTGGGCAAAATGTTCCACCAGGCATTTTATGTTGTTCCAAACTATATGCTTAAATACGGAGCTTCTCATCATAACTATATTCATTTGACATATATGTATATTTCTACATTCCATAGTTGTCCGCTTTTGAACAAGCTTGGGATGACTAGAGAAGTTCTCAAAATGATATGTCTTCCTGGATCCCATAATCTCCCATCCACGATGCTTGACATGTTGTTTGATGCACAAAATTCCGAAGCAATATTACGGAAGTCTGTGGTTACGCTCAACCAACAAATCACCACAAGTGCACCTAGAACGATGATGACACAGAGGAAGAAGCCACATATACCATCTTGGTCGACTTTTCGGCAGAGGGGTCTGGAAATTAAACTAGATAGCTAGAGTCAGAGATGTTCTATTGTAATTTGTATGTGTGTTTTAGTTTACTCTGGATTGTATAAAAAGCTTAAAAAGACTTGGAAAAGTTGGTAGCTGAATTGAAACAGCACTTAGAGAGGTAGAAATTGTTTAGAGTGACAAAGAATTAGTGCTTTAATTGAAAATGATTATTTAATTGAGTTGATTAGCAATTGACCGTGAAGTAATGCCGTAAAGTGACTTTCTGGTAACCATAAGTCCAAGCTAGCTAGCGTATAAATTCATGTAGAGATGCATATAAGTTCATTACAACATATCGTGAGATACAATTGAAATACACAATACATCATGCACAATGGTAAAATTACATAGGAAAGATAATGTATTGTACTTCCTCCGCCCCGTCCCATGTTACCCATTTTGACTTTTTCCGGTCAACCGTTTTCAACTTTGACCACGAATAAATCATAAACGGTAAATGTAAAATGTTCAATTAAATTATATTATGATACTTTAAGAACTAAATTTTCATAATATAATTTAATTGAACATTTTACATTTGCGGTTTAAGATTAATTTGTAGTTAAAGTTGGACACTATTGACTGGAAAAAGTCAAAGTAATACATAGACGGACAGAGGGAGAATTGAACATGAACAAGAATTTGGCTCCCAATCGAGCAACAAATTTCATAAAGACAACAGGCTACCATGTTGGACACTAGGCCAATGACATGAATCTGGCTCATGTTTATGATATTAACCATTATGTTTCCTCATATTAAAAAAAAAAAACCATTTCATTAACAACATAGTATACGTTTTGATTAATAACATAAATAATTTTATTAGTAACATAGTCTGTCTCTGCATAAGAAATCTAGAGGTCGTCTTTACTACACTGGTATTCGTTATTTTACTTTTAAGCGGGTCGGATCTATCCAACTCGAATTTAATTCGGTTCGAAATAATGATGTTTATGTCTGAATCTAGCATATACTCAAATCCGTTCCATAGCTTTATAATGAGATTCGGCCGCAATATTTCATGATTAAGTTAATAAAGCTATATTTTCTCTTGGGGGGGGGGGGGGGGGGGGGGGGTTTTTGAGGTTTGGTGGTAGAATGTGATACTATGTTTGTAAAATAATAATTTTTGTGTGTGTGGTGCAATGATCACATACCACCACGGGGTGGTTGTTGGAAACCGGGAGGGGAGATCTGACAGATACTCTCTTTGCGGGAACTCTCTTCGATCTTCTCTCTACTTTCTTGACCCATAACGGACAGTGGTGTTTGGGGGGGGGGGGGGGGGATATGGCAGATAATCTCTTGGCGGGAAACTCTCTTCGATCTTCTCTCCACTACCTAATCCATAACCGACAATGGTGCGTGGGGGCTAGAAGATACTCTTTAGGCGGGGAATTTCTCTTCGGTCTTCTCTCTATTTTCTTGAATTTCGTAACGGGCCGGGTGGGGTAAAAAAACAACTGTAACATTTGAAAATATGTTTGTAGAATAATAACTTTTATGTGCGTGGCGGGGGTGGGATGACCACTTACCACCCCGGGGGTGTTGGGAACCACCCCTATATGTTGATTGTGTTGTATACTTTGATTATTTTTTTCGCGTTTGAAGGATGTAATAGTTTTAAAAACATGTATTTTGTTACTAATTAACATGTTAAGTATGGTAGGACCTGATATGAAAATGTATCCGTCATGGTGAGTCGTAATTTCACATTTTCTCTATAGTTAATTAAAATAAGAAAACTAAATGTTATAGTATTGGATGAAAAATGACTATTCAATAATCCACGACCAACGTTGTTTAAATGTAAATTTGACTATCTTATTTTTTCAATTAATTTATTTTGTCTCACTTTTTTATTTATTATTAAAAGTAAATTATACCGTGGCATCGCCACGGGTTAGTACTAGTAACATCTAATTCTCACCCATGGAAAGCTCCCCGCAGAATCATTTCCATGAATCAGTGGACACAATTTACCATAGATAGCTTTTACATGCTGATAGAAGAATTGCAAAAGAAGAAACTAACAACTTAACAAAAATAATTGATATGACACAATATAAATGCAAAATTGTTTTTGTTTCTAAAGCTAATAACACATCATTGGAGTTAAATCTCTGGACCAATTAGAATAAAAGGACTGGCCAACTAATCAATGAAACGGACCAATCAGAACCATTTATTTTGTCAAATAATTAAATGATGTGGATAGCCTTAAATGACTCAAAACCTTTTTTGCTTAATGTATTATATAGATGTTTTCCGTAAATATTTAGCAAAAATTTTAATTGAGTTATAACTGATAAATAGTAACTAAACTTTCTCTGTTTTTAAATTATGAGAGTTTACCATAACTCATCCTTAAATTACCTTGTCTACCTTCAACTACAATAGTCTGACCTCAACTTGTAGTTTTTTATGATTTGCATATTTATTAAAATTTTAAACCAAAACCTTTTATACTCAACGTAAGAACTGAAAATGTATGCAATATACTTGAAAAAGTGGATGTAGTAACTAACAAATGCCATCGGTGTCGTGCTAATATGAAAAGAAACATATTTAAGGCACACATCATGGGACATGTGACAATAACAATATTGGATGGATTGACCAGCACATACTAATAAATTACTAATAATAATTCCTCCAGCTTTGAAACATATCGTTGTTAATTACTACTAACTTGTAATAAACGCAGTTTTAAAGAGTATCATCGGTTGATAAAATAAAAGAGATCAATTATAGATGAATCGGTTCATTCGTGCCGTCCAGCCGACGATTACGGGAGAACACAGCGGACCCCACATGAAACACACAGCCGCACCACATCACCCATAAATAACCCACCTCACCTCACACACTTCTCCTCAAACCAAACCACTTCACTTCTCTCTCTCTAAAACACCACCCCAAACCAAAACAAACTCTTTTTCTCTCATTTTAATTTTCGATACCATGGCTTCCACCCGTGAAGGCCACTACCGAGGAGTCCGCAAGCGCCCATGGGGCCGCTACGCGGCAGAAATCCGCGACCCGTGGAAGAAAACCCGCGTCTGGCTCGGCACTTTTGACACTCCGGAAGAAGCCGCCATGGCATACGACGGCGCCGCCAGATCCCTCCGCGGCGCCAAGGCCAAGACCAACTTCCCCCCGCCGCCAACCGGGTTGTCGCTCGACCTCAACCTCCGGTCTAACCACCGGTTCGTCATGCATGACTTTCTTCAGACCGGCCATCATCATCAGGTCAATGGGGTGCCGGTCGTGGCCGCCGGTGCTCCGCCGGTGAATGTGGCGGAGGCGCCACCCGGGAATTATTTTGGGGTCAGGCGTGGGTTGACCATTGACTTGAATGAGCCGCCGCCGGTTTGGATGTAGTTGAGTTGAGTTTTTTTTGGTTGTTGTTCCGGTTCAGTTGTTTTTGGAGCATTAATGCTTTTGCAGTGGACTTAGCTGGAAAATGGTAAAAAAAAAAAAAAGAACAAAATTGAAAAATTTATGTAGGCGTTGTTGTTATTATGTAAATATATCTGTTCCTTTCTTTTTCGAGGTCGAGTTCTATCTATTGGAGAAGATGACTTTTTTACCTTTAATTCTCATTAATGCCATGTAGTATTTTTTATTTAACCTTAGTATAGTATATGCTTTCGAGTTCTTGGTATTTTAACCTACATTTTAGTAATATTTACTGTTGGGATATTCTTGAACATCGTTAATGTTTCATTAAGTGGATCATGACGCCGGTTTATTTTCTTTATCCTATCCAATCCAATCCAATAGGTCAGGCTTTATAGTATTTGTTTGTCCCTCCCACCCACTAATCAGATCTTAGGATCCGTAAATAAATAGCTTATCCAATATGGAAATTAGATTATAAAGATCTTACAACTAATGAATCTTATGTTTCATCCTGACCCCTACTTGTCGATATTTTATCGTATGAATTTGATTTTAAAATTATCCCCGAGTGACAGTGAGATCATGCGGGATTCTTCGAAATATTACGAGCACCGATATTTAAATCAGGATACTAATCGAGTATTAAAAGTATGAAAATAAAGTATGTTTTATTTAAATCAGGATACTAATTGGGTTTTAAAAGTATGAAAATAAAGTATGTGCTGAAGTCTAATTTATAATTTTGTTCAAATAATAATTTTAAATGTTACATTTTTAAAATAATATATCTAGTTTATTAGGAAAATAATTCTAATATTAGCAAGGGTGGATGTAGTATTTGAATATTGAGGGGGCGAAATTACATATATGATATTTTTTTCAAGGGTACGAGAACGAAATCTTAAATTTTCAAAAATATTATCTATTAAAAAAAAATTCAAATTTTAAGGGGAACGCCCCCTGGCCCTCCTAGGTCCACCCCTCAATATTATATATGAAGATTTTTTATATCTTTATCTATACTGTTACTTGGTGTCTATTTTAACATTTTCGCATGGAACCTCAAGTTTTTCAGCCCGATCCTGTTGACTGAAGATCAATTATCTTAAATTGAGGTGTGTTACATGCTTACATTATACTTACTCGGTATCATAATAAAGTTCCCACGTACTTTTACACTCAAATAAATAAGCACCAAATATTGTTTCGATAAATGATATACTCCTTCGTCCCGCTATAAATATATTTCTTTTTATGGATGTACCATTAATATAATCACTTTCCGATATAATATAGTAATAAACTTCACTATGGTTTTTTAATTCAATTTAAACCATAGTTCATCAATGTAATTCGTATTTCAATGTAATTCGTATGTGTGTGTGTGTATATATATATATATATATCACTTACTTTTTGAAAAACTGCCAATTACGTAAATGTTAGTATTGTATAAATGAATTCAAACATCTAATTTAAAGTTATAGACGGGTAGAAAAAGAAGATAGTTTAGCATGAGTTTTTGGGGTCGTTGTCATGGTGTGTGAGAGGAATTAAAGGATGAGAAAGAGATGGAATGCGAAGCAACAGGGAACTGAGGGGCAAGCGTGTGGGGATTAATTAGAAGAAAGAAAAGGAGTCGAGTGATTGCATAATTTCCATTAAAGGGGAGGGAGGGATGGATGGATAATAGTACAAGGTTCTTGCGTGAGGTGGGGTTGCGTTGCTTTTACAGTACACTTATGCGGTTTCTAAGAGAAACATTACTGAATGCGGTTTCAGTATATTCATTACTAAATGCGGTTCGATTTATTTGTTTTCGATGGATTAGGGCCGGCACCTCCATTCACGTGCCTTTGAATTCAGGGGTACCCTACCCCCATCAGGCTGCAGCTGCCACTTTTTTGTTTTCCACTTATTAAACCCCTCACATTTTCCTACATCTGTGACCACTCGATTAAGATTGAAGAGTCAAACTAGATTGAAGAGTCAATCCAAACAAAACAGAACCGAAGACTCAATCCAAATTAGTTGTTTTACATAAGAACCACAGTTATGGCTAGATTCCTTCAACTGAAGGTTATGGTTTTGCCCACATTTACATAACCGATGGTTATGGTTGACCAGTTGTAAGTGTATTTTTAGTTCGATTTTCAGTTCAGTTTGGACAGGTCTAGTGTGAATTGGTATCGGAGATGATGTGCATTTAGAAACGAGTAATTCTCATACCCGGTGTAACATTTTATTGATTATTAATTCGTTTTATGAATATAGTGGAATGTTATAATAAATATATAATGTATATATTTTTCATCCAAGGAAGTTTTATACTCTCTCCGTCCCGAAAAACTTCATACATTAGTAAAGTAATGATAGAATATAGAAAATGTGGGAAAAAGTGTACTTTTAGTGGTAAAAGTTGTAATTTGAGTGTAAATTTGAGATTGGTTATTATTTGTTGGGTGTGGTGTAGCGTTCTTTTTTAGTAATATATGAAGTTATGTGGGACGGCTAAAAATGTTAAATACATGAAGTTATGCGTAACGGAAGAATTATTACATATACCACCTGTTAGATAGGGACATTGCATCTAAGCACCAGTTAGTTCAACAATTACATCTAAGTCCAAAAAGCTGATTTTTTGTTGACTAGCTTATAAGTTGAAATTCATTAGTGGACAAACAAACATGTCCTTAGTTTATTTTACTCCCTTTTCGATTTTAATATACAATAATGTCCAAAAAATAAATAAAAAATGGAAAAATGATTTAGGGTGAATAAAAAAATTATGAGCAATAAATAAAAAACAGAAAAAAATATTTTAAAAATATTTTTTTGAAAAATAAATAAAAATTAGAAAACTTATTTAAAAAATATGAAAATAAATAAATAATATATAAATAATTTTTTTGGATAAAAATGTAAAATAGAAAACTTATTTTAAGAAATAAAAAAGAAATTACGAATTAAAAATTGAAAAATAAATTATGACATAAAAATATTTATAAAATAAAAAATTATGAAAAATAAAATAAAAATATAAACAAATGTGAAAAACAATATAACATTAATTAACACATGTTTCATTTCACTTCCATGGAAGCTCCATCCATTGCAGGAAGGTGAAAGTGATTTGTTAGAGATATGTGAGTGAAAAATAATAAATATAAACTAATTAATCATTTAAAATTTTTATCAATTATGAAAAATAAATAAAAAACAGAAAAATAATTTAAAAAATAAAAAATTACGAAAAATAAATAAATAATAGAAAAATTATTTAAAAAAAGGTATTGAAAAATAATTGATAACTGAAAAGCCATTGAAAAATTAAAAATTACAAAAAAAAAATATAAATTTGTTTAAAAAATAATGAAAAAAATAAAAATACAAACAAATACAGTATCAATTAACAAATATTTTCAATTTTAAAATTTAAAATTTTTTTTATCCCTTTCACGTTCATGGAAGCTCCGACGGAGCTTCCGTGCTTTCTGCCATGGAAGTTCATCCATGGAGTTTCGAATAAAGTTAAATAAAAATTAATAAATTAATAAATATTATTATTTCAATAAATTGGACTGTTCTCTCTCCATGCCCTCCTGATGATTTTATTTTGGAATTTTACAAAGTTTTTAAAAATTTTGGGATTTTACAGGGACTTAATTGAGGGTTTTAAAAAATTGAAAGGGTTATCCTTTAAGAATTAGATGAGCCCTGGGGATCACTATTGTAATTTAGAAGTTCTCATTATTTAAATAGATGTCATTAAGTCTTAAAAACAAGTATGAAGTTCTAGAAATTGTAAACTGTCCTTCAACCTTTTTATATTTATATGTTTGATAGGTGAAAATTGAAATTAAACCTCCAAAATGTTTAAAAATCAAAATGGGACCCTCTTGAACATTTACATACAACCACTAATTAAGGTATCTTAAAATACAATTTAATTAATAATAGGTTTAAATATAAATTATATGTTAAAAAATCAATTATATCCAAGTCCACACGTCATCAATAAGTTAAGCCTGTTTGGCTAAAACTAAAAGCTGATATTTAAGCAGGGGTAAAAATGCCTTTTTCTGATTTTAATTCGCCAAAAGTCAAATTCGTGAACCTACATGTAATTGATTTATATCGACCAGGACTTGCATGTTATTGTTGATCTAATTGGTACCAAGTGTAATTAGAACATCTAAAAAGGTTACTGCATGAAATTCACCCCATTTAATCGTTTCTCCATGAGTGTTTACGCACACAAATTTGGACCCAAATGGGGGGAGAGAGAGTGTGATGTATGAATTAGTCGTTCTCCTTTTGCTAATTGAGAGAGGTGGCTGAGAGTGTGATTTGACCATTACTGATTACCATATAGTTGTTCACTAATATTTATTTTTAACCATCCAAAAAAATTATATTAAAACTGAAAACTTTTACACGAACTTAAAGAATGATTAACATACGTATAAAAATTAACACAAACAAACAAGCTAATACAACTGACTCACTTTTTCATCCCAACCTCAAATCTCACTTGCTATGTAGACATCTTCACCAATTCTCAGTTAACTAATATTTTCTTTCTCTCTTAGAGTGAGTCACGAGGACCGTGTTTACCAAAAATTAATTAGTACTATATTATGTATTAAATAACTTATCTAATTACAAACTTATATCATCAATAAAATTATATCACTATTATTCAAAATGTATATATCGTGAATAAAATGTACTTTTTTGCATGTTAAAAATACCAACATTGACAATATACACATTTTGACTAATAAAATTGATAATTTTTTAACAACATAGGTCCGTGTTTAGAATAGTTATCCAAATACACTTAGATCTATTTTTACGCTACGATATTCTTCTTCCTCTTCTTTTGTTTGAATTGAAATTTAAAAAATAAAAATGTCGGAAAGGGGGAGGAAGTATAAGCGAATCTAGATGTTTGTACTCTCCCACCATCCCGGAGAACTTTATACATTAGGTTTTGCGCGTAAACTTATGTCAAAAGTTAAAGTAATGATAAAAATATAGAAAGGGTGAAAAAATATATTTTTATCGGTAAAATGTGTAATTAGAGTGTAAAGTTGACATTGTTTATTATTTATTGGATGTAGAGTATTTTTACTATTTAATAATGTATAAAGTTCTTTGGTACGATAAACTCATAGTTTTAAATTGATTTCCAATAAAATACTTATCAAGCACATCAAATGTTCTTATTTACTAAGATCAATTCTATGTAAATCAATCCAAAAGTAGTTCCTAGCTAGAATAATTTGCTAATTAATCTGGTTTTGATTCAACAATATATATATAAATCCCAAGACGATGATTTAGGCAAATCACCTGCAAAAGGTAAAAGAACGGAAAAGGAAAACATTCGCCATTTAATGTTTTCAAGCAACGATGAGGGTGTCAAAGTGGTACGATGGATTAATTGTTGGCTTCATAACTTTCATGGAAGTCCCCTATATATTGAACATGGAGTAGATATGCTTAATTAGTGCATGTCTTAGTCTGCGCACATACTATTGCTCGTTTGATCTTGGTCTTAAGCTATAATTTACTACTAAAGGAAGCGACAAAGACTACCCTTTATTAAAGGCCGGCCGAACCTAGCTCGGCCATCATATAATCATAGTCAAACAAACATAATCTCTTTTTCTTTGCTATTTTATAATATTACTATCAAAACCATGCTAATTAATTTAATTTATCAATCATTACAATGATATAAACAATTCATTGATAATCAATGGTTATCATCACAAAAGTGTTAAATTACTTGAGTTTACTTGAGAAAGATATTAAGTTCGAACCTTATGATGGTAAAAAATGTTATCATAATTCAGAAAAAAGCATCCCTAAATTAGAGATGCTAGATTAGTCCAACGTAGCGAATACCGATAAGAAAAAAAATCAAAGCTAAAACTCACTCATAAATTCACATTATGCGAGTCGAAATCATAACATCTGAAGTTAATCGTAACTCAAGTACTATCAATTGATTGATAACTTACTTTTAAGAATGTCTTACAATTTTCAATTGTATAGAATATCAATAATCATTCAGTGAAATAATTAATGTGAGCATTGCAAGTCGATATTCCGGTTGCAAAGTTTCATGTAAAAAAGACCATATAGTTTTCATGTATTTGTTCATTGTATTTTATACAGTCAACTTTGTATTTTCTTCATAAGAGTTATACATCCAACGTTGTATTTATTCACCTAGTTAACCTTTTCTTATTTGGTTTTATTTTTCCATCCAGGTCTTTTTTTTGAAATTTATGGGTAAAACTTTTTTTAGCTATAATTTTTCCATGATAACTATATCGATATCCTTATGGACCGGCGGCAACTTTTCATTGGTCCTCAACTTTTTGGTTCGGTTTGAATTCCAACTCACTATGGACCTTTATGATTCATGCCCGTTGAACTAACACATAGAATATGATACGGTGTGTATTGACTCATTATATGAACCAAATTAATCGCGGTGCTGCAAATTTAAGGATATTTTGAAGGAGGTGATAACCTATAACACAATGTATATATAGCTAGGTGCAAGAAAATGTGAAAATCGGGAGAGATGAGCTATGTAGATCAGTCACTCACTAGTGAGTAGTGAGTAGGGTAGGTATTGGGTGGGTAATTTGTATACTGAGACACGCAATGAAAGTGCCATGGCCAGTCTATGCAGAATACTATGGTCAGGTCACACTACAATAGAATGGATTATTGCATCGACTTTCTTTATTTCTTTGTTTCTTCCGTTGGTACCCACAAGCAGCCACAGCTCTTTTTTTGCAACACTGAAGAAAAGTCAGAGATTCCTTCAGATCTGAACTCTTATTATCTATCTACCCACTCTCCCTTTTCTTGTTTGTTTTATATAACTCGTGTTTCTTTTAATATCACATATACTTTGCTGCTGCATAACCCACTCGCCCGTCACTTCACTTCATTACCTTTTAATATAAATAATAATGTTTATTATATAGTTCTATTAAATCCGATCCATGATTGAAATTTCTAGAAGTTAAATTTACCCAAGTATTATAAAATTCTTTTCTTGATATACGTTGAAGATACCCGCGAGTGTAAAGAAGGGAAGGAGTTAGACATCCCCTTAAGCCGGTTTCGCTTGAGCAAATTGGATAGCGGTTTAACAGTGGTCCGGGGAATGTCTCGGACCTTGTCAAGTAAATGCGTAGGTAACAAATATGAGTTTCATAAATGAGTTCAGGCGAGGTCTTTATATGCTGATCTTGTCGGTGGGTCATACAACAAACACATATGGTCGTCGTACGCGGGTCTTTCCCTCGACCTCGAGAAATCTTTCAACATCTAGGTCTATAGTCAACTCAGTCCTAAAATGGCATTTTGTTGATTGGTAAACATGCCTTCGCTCCCTTCAAAGTTGAGAGCAGACATGGTCCTGGGGAGACATCCAACTCATTTGGACCGATCATCATATAAGTTTTCTCTTTCATAGAGCACTACGAGGGTGCCCAGTGAGCGAGTTGTCTCAACGTGTTGAGGTCGCTCATGGAGTGTACTTCATGAAACACTTGGTCACATGTTCAAATTGCATGAGGAGTGAAGTTATGTGATTTGTGCAATTTGAGTCTGAACATGTCGCAACTTATTGCGGTTAACTTGTTGTGCATGATTTGCAGAATTTTATGTGAGAATACTGGGTTTATCTAGTGCGCACCCGCAAAGTAGCAGCTGTGGGTTCCAGATGTTATTGGAAAGAAAAATGCTAAATACTCAAAATAATGAGATTATTAGCTATCATATCATATAAAATACGAATTAACTTATTATGTACAGTTTTTATAAACAGTCGGTGTACTTAACTATGAAAAGTTGGAAAGAATAACGAGTTTTATGGTAGTTCGCAAATCTCTGTCAGAGCATGAGAATGGGAAGAAAATGGTAATTAGTGAAAGCGAGAAGACTTTAGAATGGTGGGTCAAGTGCCGCAAATGTTGATCTATTTTGTAGTTAGTACGTGGGTGCACAAAAATTGAAATGAATCAAAATGGGCCATAAACCAGGATATGCAATGGTGCCTTTGTCGGTAACAAGGGAAATTGCGACTCACATTAAACTATTAAACAAAACAAATCAAATTATTTATGGTAGGGAAAGTCTCACACACATATGCATGTGTCTGCGGGTTTAAATTTTGTTGCTTTGTGGAGGTGTCGACTCTACTATGTGCCGGCACTAGCTTTGCCAATCGGCCCCTCGTCTTACTACGATGCAACTTCGGTTTCTATATACATCCGTTATTTCAAATCTTTACTATTTACTATTTAAGACGTTTTTTTTTAGTTTAACGTTAATTACTTTATTTCATACTTTATGTATTATTTTTTTTACTTTTTACCATCTACTTGTCATTTTATCACCGTTGGTAAAACTTTTAAAATAATGGAAATTGCTACTCTATCAATAATCGGGCAAGCTACCAATAGGTCACCAATTGCACAACTTTTTACCGTGAGACACCCATATATTTTCGTCCAACGAGCAGGTCACTTTGGTTACGGGCAAGTCACCTTGGTATCGGTACCCCGGTACCGGTACCGGACATGGGTGGTGGAATCCGGTGGTGGGTGGCGGATTCCGCCACCACCGGATTCCACCACCACACCACCGGATTCCACCACCCATGTCCGGTACCGGTACCAAGGTGACTTGCCCGTAACCAAAGTGACCTGCTCGTTGGGCGAAAATCTATGGGTGTCTCACGGTAAAAAGTTATCCCATTAGTGACTAATTTGTAAAAAATCCATCAATAATCTACGTCAATTGCCTTTGTATTTCTCTCTCCGCATAGTAAGTTTCTTCTAGAAACTCATTGCTGGGTACATAATTCTCAACATATTATTCTAGCCCACAGTATATTAATATATCAAATGATTTAATCAATTTTTTTATTGAGTGAATCACTATTTAATATGATATATACATATGAGTCCGTCCGCGACTCATGTCGGATCAAGGCGACTTACTATGACATGTACATACGATCTAAAGGAGTCCGTCTGTAGCTCCCACAGTCCGTCACCAAAGGACTTGCCTTCCATCTCTATGACCAGAATTCCGGGTTGAAATGCTGGGCCGGTCCGACCCCCACATCCCTCACCACGGACATATCTGTAATAGAGGGACTGGACTTCTTATAAAGACAATATGATTAGGACCGTCCCTTATACTTGTCCGGTTGGAGTCTCTGGGAGGACTGCCTCCGATTATATCCTGAGTATCAGCGTGAGCCAAACGCGCCACCTATCTCCGGGATGTCAGAGAACTTGTCCCCAGAGCTCAACACTATAAATAGGAGGCATTTACTCCTCATAATGGTAGGTAACAACTTCGCAATAATCCACTCTCTAAGTTTTGAGGTCCAAGCCCAAGCTTGATCCGCCTCCTAACTAGTTGAATCTTAGTCCGGACTGTCTAAGGCAGGCCGGCCCAAAAGGGTCTAACCCCTTCTATTCTTGTTTACAGATCAGCCACCTACGAGTGTCCAACCGACGGACTATCACATAGGAACGGTCTTACTTGGCTGACGGACCCATTGCTATCAAAGGACTCTACACTCTGACTCTCTTATTCCCTGGCGGATTCCTAATATGTGGGCGGACTTATTTTACAAGAGGACTTCGAATTGAGACTTGTCAATTTAGGAAGAACCATACCTACGCTCCGACGGACCCCCGACGACCTTGACTTTGACTATTGGCTAATCTGGTTTTACCCCCACATCATATTGGCGCCGTCTGTGGGAATCCCTAAGTACGAAAAGTCATGGCACCATCCAAGAGACAAACAAAAAAGGCTACCTCTACTCGTCCCCGATCTACGGCCTCCACCGTCGGACCCTCTTCCCAACACCAACAACAAGCCTCTGGTGGCAATAGACATTCCGGGGAGAATACGGTCATTTATGAACACGACGAGAGAGACGGGAACGAGGCCTCCCTCTCCAACTCTGAAAGGATGGTAGAACAAGCCCCACCCTCGCCACTAGATCCACCTCAGGCACCGATCATACCAATCATAGCAAACGTCGCTCACGTGACTGCTGATGGAATAATAGCCGGGTTGAACGAGGCACAAATCCAACTCTTGCAGGCAGCTCTGCAAATGAGAACCCAACCATCCAATCCTATGGGCATACCCATAGCTGAGGACCCAGTATACCCCATCCAGAATCAACCACAAGGTCAGGCAGTGGCAGACCATGTGGTTGAATCCAGAGGACCTCCATATTCACGAAATACTGATCGATCTGAGAACATCAGAGCACCAAGCAGGAGAGCCCCGGAGGATCTGAGGAATCTACTGAACAACTGAGCCCGCATTAATCAGGGGAGTAGGGGGAGAACAGGGGAGTCGAGGGTAGGAACCCTCGTGACCCCACTCCTTCCTGGGTCTCTACGAGAGGAAGACGCCCACGGGACTACGACATGAGAGATCAATATCATGATGAATACACTGACCAGGAAACCCTCAGCGGATACCGAGGAGACACACCTCCACGCACCTATAGGCAAAACCACAAGGATAACATATCACTTACTCCAGATCAAAGAAGGGAGGATGAAGAACACTATACGAGAAGAGGGAGAAGTCAGGAAAGACATAGAGAAAGAACCAGGTCCAGGTCTGAGAGAGCTCATCGACGGGAATCACCCACGAACGAAACAGAAAGAATTAAAGAACAAGTTCGAATTCATGAGGCAGCCCTGGACCTAGAACGATCTAAGTTAGAGTCACTCACTCAAGCCAGGGACATTATCAAATATGGGCAGAACGTGAATCCTCTATGTTTAACAGTAAGAAGAACGGAACTACCTCTGGGGAGGAATCCACCCGCATCCAAAGAAACGTTCGGTGGAAATTCTTGTCCCACCGATCACAGAATTCGTTTTGAGGCATCTCTAGGAGGTATGGGCGTACCAGACAATGTGGAGGCCCAATTATTCCCTGATACCTTCTTTGGACTAGCAATGACTTGGTGGAAACAACTCCGACCGGATTCCATCATGTCCTGGGATCACTTGCTAACAAAATTCACCCTAAAATTCGAAAATTTCCTGGAAACAGCCACTACAAGAATTCTGGTATAATGCAACGGATTGGGGCGACAGATTTTATCCGTCGCCCCATAGCTTATTTAATCGCTTAAATGCTGACCTTAGCGACGGATAATAATTATCCATCGCTTATTAGCGAATGTTATCCGTCGCTATATGGGCGACGGATTTTATTAATCCGTCGCCCATACTTTGACTTTTTTTTTTAAAAAAAATTAAATATTAAGGACGGATAAATTATTCGTCGTTAATATTTATATTTAAAATTAAAAAAGGCGACGGATAATTCATCCGTCGCTACGGGGCGAAGGAAAACTATCCGTCGCTCCCGTAGCGACGGATCGGCCTTTGGGTCGATGGATACGTTTTCGTCGGTCCAAAAGGCCTTTAGTCGGACTGAAGCAGAAGCAGAAGCCATTTTCGCTCTTCTGTTTCTTCCTTTCTCCTCCGTTTTTCTTCCTTTCTCCTCCGTCAAATTCGGCCAATTGTTGACGATTCTTCTCAATCTTGGTGTCAATTCGAAGATCGTTGAACGAGGAGCTCGTTTCTTCCATCAATTTCAAATTTCATCCGCTATTTTCTTTGGAATCAACGGTATTTTGGCTAAACCCTAACTTTTGGAAATTTGGGATTTTTTTAATTTTTGACTACTTATTCTCAATTGTATGTTTATATGCAGTAGCTTGTTTAGTTAATTTGATCAATTATATGTAATTTGATATGTATATGTAATTTGATTAATTTGATTTGTATATGTAATTTGACAGTTAGTTTAGTTAATTTGATATGAATGTATGTAGTAATTTGATATGAATGTATGTAGTAATTTAATATGTATGTATGTTAATTTGATAAGTATGTATGTAGTGAAGTATGTATGTAGTTAGTTTAGTTAGTTTAGTTAATTTGATATGTATGTTAAGTATGTATGTAGTAATTCGATATGTATGTGTAATTTGATATGTATGTTAAGTATGTATGTAGTTAGTTTAGTTAATTTGATATGTATGTATGTAGTAGTTTTGGTGTATTTGATAAATTCGTATATATACTAAATTACGAGGATGTAATTAAGTGTGTTGAGCGACGGATAATTTGTTGATTATATTAACGTGTAATTTATAATTTATAACTCGTAGTAGTAAAACACTTAATAAATTTTGTAACATATCGAACACTTAATAATTAATTTATAAGTAACGTATAATAATTAACAATTAATCTCTACAATCTTCTTATCCAAATTGGAATCGATCTAATAAATTAAATACGATCTAATCAATTGGAACGTGTCAGGTTAAAAAAGTATACAATGAATTCCGACCGTTCATGGATGTACGATCGTACGTCAGTAAATGGCAGAGTTTCTAGGAGTTTTGTAGAAGGGGTTAAAGGTTTCATCTCGTTTGCCATGGGACGTCCGGCTTGTGCAATTGGGGGTTGATAAAGTGTCCTTGCACATTGGAAACCTGCAGAAACAAGCAATTTATGACTCCTACAGCAGTATTCAAGCACTTGCGACGTTATGGATTCATTCCTGAGTATCATGTATGGATTCATCACGGTGAGGAAGCACCGTCCATGGCATACCTCCAATGGAGGGAGAGGCGGGGTTTGGGGCCGCCTATTGAGTACGTTTGTGCATGTTGAAACATGTGCATGGTGTATTGGGAGGAGGATATAGATCTGTTAGAATGCAAGTTCTGTGGTAGGGAGCGTCATAAGTGATGAGGAGGGGGCTGCAAGAGAATGATGAGTTTTATCCGTTTTGTCTCTAAGCTTGTATAACTAGTAATCATTAGTTGATATATGAAACCAAACATTATGGTAAAATTGAAGCTAATGTAACTTATATTATGTAATGCCGTAACAATTGATTGAAGCTAATATAACTTATATTACGTAGCAATTGATTGAATTATTGTGAAATTGATTTATTATCGTAAATGATAGACCTCGATCTAATGAATTCAAATGTGTCAGGTTATTATCTAATTATTCAATGAATATCGATCGTTCATGGATGTATTATGCATTACTCTAAATGGCGAGTTCAATCGAGTTTTACGAAAGGGTTGAAGGTTTCATTGCATTTGCAATCTCAAATCCAACTTGTGTAAAGGATGGGTTGATAAAGTGCCCTCGTCTTGATGAAAGCAGTCTGAAGCAATACGTGACTCCTACGGTGATGATCCAAAGACTTGAGGAAAAATGGATTCCTGCCTGCGTATCAGGTATGGAATCATCATGGTGAGGAAGCAGCACCGTCCAATACATATGACCAATACAGACAACGTGGAAGGAAGAGAAAAAATGAACAAGTCGGGGAACAAAGTACATCTGAAGGCGATGCTATTTGAGCTCGAGTCGAACAAATGGTGTATGATGCTGCAGGGGCAGAGTTCATGGACACAACTAACACTGAAACCGAGGTGGAGGTGGAGGAACCACCGAATCCCGAGGATCAAGTGTTCTTTGACTTGTTAGAATCATCAAGGAAGCCGGTTTATCCGGGGTGTAAGCTCACTGAGTTGTCTTTGTTGGCTCGGCTAATGAGTTGTAAGGCTAATGGCCAGCAATCTGAAACGAGCTTCAATGAATGGGTTGACGTAATGTCGGACCTTTTTCCTGAAGAAAACCTAGTTCCCACCAACTTTTACCAAGGGAAGAAAAAGATGCGGGGTTTAGGGTTGCCTGTGGTAACCATAGACTGTTGTCCGAAAATGTGCATGATCTATTGGGAGGAGGATGCAGATCTAATACAATATGTAGACTTAGAGGACGGCGATAACGGTATATTATAACTAGTTAGTAGTTGAAAACACTTGAGTAATTATATGTGTTCTTATAATTTGTTCTATATTATAACTCGTACTAACACATTTTATTGTATTTATTACATGTTTTTGCAGATGCCGCGACAGAGGAAGTCCACCTATCGTCTCCCCCCACGCAGCCAGCCGCATGATAGTGCTGGGTCGGGGACAGGGTCAGAGGACAGGGAGGGCTCTGGTAGTCAGGCCAGCAGGTCTCGGATTCCTGAGACCCCCCCCCCCCATCAGGTGATAGCAGCAGGGGCTCTACCATTCAGCCCGGACACATACTGGAGGGCGACCATGACGATTGTCCCTACCTCGTGTTTGATCCACTGAATCCCAACGTCACGTGGGACGGGTTGCCTGTGATTTTTCATGTTGTTCCTGCCAAGTAAGTATTATACATTCTTCTTAAATATGTAAAACATAACGTATGATAGTTGACAAGTATAAATTGTTGTACTAAAGTAATATATATTTGTTTCTTGTATCTTATACATTGAGAACAGTTTATGGCCTCGGGAGGTCCACAACAAACTAGGTGACATCTTCCAGAGCAGGAGAGAGCCACCGGGGCAGGGTGGTGAGTGTTGGTCTCACATCTCGGACCGCATGAGGGCCGAGTACTTTGATGAGCTGAGGGTAAGTTAAAATATGGCATTCCTTTATTTGTTATTATAATCGTTTTAATATGAGTGGTGGTATGTTGTACTTTGTATGTTAGTGGTATGTTAGCCACTTTATTTGGGTGATATGTTAGTCACCATTGTGTTAGTAAAATTTAGGACAATGTGAGTGGTATGTTAGCCACTATATGTGAGTGGTATGTTAGCCACTTTGTTTGGATGATATCTTAGTCACCATATCTGTTATGTTGTTGTATCTTATTAAATTGATGTAACATGGTGACGTTATATATGTATTGACTTTGGACGTTGTATGAAATTGGGAATGTAGAAGGAGTGCTTCATTCCCAGCAGATTGATCCCACAGATCTGGCGTGTTTACGAGACTGTGGGATCTAAACTGTACAGGGATATGGTATGTACTTGGAAGGCCATTCGGTATCGGAATGGCCCAATGCCTCCACAGGTTGATGCAACGGAGTGGGCCCTTTGGGATGCCTACTGGCGCCGAACTGATGTCCAGGACAATGCCTACATCAATAGACAGAACTGGGCGTCTCAGTCTGATGCGGCAAGAAGGGTCGTTCACCACCTTGGGAGGCGATCTACTCTCACTGATTATTACCAATCGATAAGTATATATATGTTTTTTTTCAATCTAGCATTACGTGTATGTATTGTGTCTCTACTCTATTACTTGTGAGATGATAAATTGTTGACTATATATGTTGTTCAGATCTCACGGTGGGAGGTGACATCCAAGTATTACATCTTCAAGAAAACCAAGTAGAATGGCGGGGTATGGACCGACTGCCGGGCCTCGTCTATTGCGGTATGTTTATGTTGCTTAAAGTTCATATTTGTACACTATTACAAGTTATTTTTGAAAAACATTAACTGATCATGATATCTGCTATTTACGATTTCAGGCTGAGGTTGATGCTCAGGTAGCGAGGCAGGAGGAAGAGACGGGTGATGTGCTGTCAACTAAACAAGTTGACAACATCTTCCTAGAGGTCAACAAACCGGACAGCAAAGGACGAATATATGGACTCTGGAACCTCGGTTTGAGCTTGGATAGTCCGGGGTGCTCCTCATCATCATCCCAGCAGTCTAGACGTCCGGTTTACACACAGGACCAGGTCTCGGAAATGGTGCGATCGCGGTCAAGAGCAGTTGCGACTCTAACTCAAGAGATGGAGCGTATGACGAAGAACGAAGGAGGAGAACGAGCGCCTTGATTCTGAGATGGGCGATTCATGTCCCGGTTTAAAGACACCCCCGTCTTGTAGCTAGTTATGTATATATACTATGTACGTTCGGATTTATTAGATTTACACTTGTTCGAATAATTTAGGCTTATTCGGATATTACATTTTTTATTTATCATTTATTGAAATATTTTCCGTATTATTGATTTATTATCGAACATTATATTGATTAAATAGGTGAACTACGAAAAATAGGGATTAATATGAAAAAAAACAAAATTAAAAAAAAAAATTAGTGACGGAATTTCAGATTCCGTCACTAATTCCAATAATATATTGGGCGACGGATCGCTTCTATCCGTCGCCCAATTTAACGACGGATAGAATCTATTCGTCGTTACATAAGGTGACGAATAGATTCTATCCGTCGTTAAATAAGGCGACGGATAGTCGCCAATAATCGATTTAAAAAATAATAATAATAAAAAGTCAAAAATGATAATCCGTCGCGAATTGGACGACGTATTATTTATCCGTCGCCACAGCTCCAGTGGGGCGACGAAATTTCTATCCGTCGCCAGAGCTGGGGCGATGGATCGCTGGTCTGTAGCGACGGATCTATCCGTCGCTACAGACCAGTTTTTTTGTAGTGAGCACGACCTGTTAGCTATCTAGCCGAATTCATACAAAAAGAACACGCGAGTCTGAGATCCTTCGTGAAGAGATTTGAGCAAGCCTCAACCATGGTAGAGCAACACCCCATTAAGGAACGAGTTATCCACATGGCCGTAAAATACCAATAATGCTTCGTTCCATTACAAGCTTATTGACGCAGGCATAACCAACGAACGGGAACTCACCGACATGGTCAAAAAATTCCTAAGCACGAATGAGACTCTTGAAAAAATGGTGATAAGGCCCGAGGTCAAGAAAGCCAAACCCTTACAAGATAATCCTAGATTGGGAAACCAGGACTTCGAACAGAAAAGAAAGGGAGACAGGAGAGGACGTATCGAGGAAAGAAGAAGATCCCCTCGCAAGCTTTACATAAACTACACTGACCTGAAGGCTCCCAAGGAACAAATCCTCACCATCATGCAAAGTAAAGGAGTCCCGTTAGAATGGCTGGACAAACACAGAGAGACAAGGTTTACTAGGAACTTGAATGAGTATTGCCACTTTCATAGACAAGTGGGACACTCAACTGGGAAATGCACGCATCTCAGACAGGAAATCCAGTGACTGATCGAAATGAGCTACCTACAAGAGTATGTCATAAAACGATCCGATGGGGGTGATCGACGGAATCTGGAGCAGGAGATTAATAAGAATTATAGTAAATAAACACCGTGTAACACATCCCAAAGTCAGCAAAACACCAGAGAACACAGGAATACCCCTCCCCACAGATCTGGCCCACGACAGGATAGAAACGATCAACGGCACCCAGACAGACGCCGATCACTGAGCCTTAGATGGATCTCAGCCTTGCCTGGACCACCAAGTCCAAGGAGACAAAAAGAAGCTAGGAGATCCCTCAGCCCCAGAAGACAGCAAGAGAATCAGAGATCTCCCAGTTTGAAACCAAGAGACAAGAAGGGTGGCCTACGTAGGAACGCAGCCAGCTTACGTAGAAGAAAACCATGTCATTTATGGGAGAATACTTAGCATCGCGGGAGGACCGACAGGAGGGCATAGCCGGAATGCTCGTAAAGCAACAGCCCAATCACTTCAGAAATCGGATGAAAGATCTATGAACATGATAAAACCTGGCACCAATGTCATTACCTTCGATGAATCTGAAGCCCCACCCCCATGCCAAGGTGAAGGATTAACCCATGATCCCGATGTCCCATTGGTGATAGAGGTAGACATTGCAGGATATGAGATGACCAAAGTACTCATCGACACAGGAGCTTCCTACAATATCCTCTTTATGAGCACAATAAGAAAAATGGAGATGAGCTTGAGAGGAATGATACATGTAACGACAGACCTTGTAGGCTTCGGTGGATCAAGAGTTAGACCAATATGAGTCCTATATCTATCACTTTCCATTGGGAAGGCACCATTCCGAATCACCAAGCAAGTGTCATTCTTCATCACAGAAGCAGACAACGACTATAACATCATCCTAGGAAGACCAGCACTCAATCAATTCAAAGTAGTGGTTTCAACCTTCCATCTAAAGATGAAGTTCCCGACCGAAGCAGGAATCGGAACCATTAGTGGAGATCGGAGATAAGGATGGGAATGTTACACGCTCTCCACCCGAAGAGCTTCCCGATCCTACCGGAAGTAACAAGATATCAGGAGGGGAGAAGCCAACATAAGGGCAAAAAGACAATGTCTCTTCATATAAGAGAAGGTCTGTAATCCAAGAAAGGAGAGACCCTTGGGGAAGGGATAAATTGGCTGAAAATGGGAGTCGAGAAAAAGAAAGGCGCTACCATCATGAAAGAAGGGGAGGACCAGATCGAGAAGTACAAGGTCATCCCACCAGAACCTCCAGGGGAAACACCGACCAAAAGATTTTTTCATGAGAACCGGATGGCACCTCGCGAGGATGTCCTAGAAGTCCCTATCGTAGAAGGAAGTCCAGAGAAGACCACAAAAATCGGCTCGGAGATGGATGCTGAGACAACCATCAAAATGGTAGCATTTCTTAGAAATAATGTCGATGTCTTCGCATGGAGCACGAAAGACTTAACCAGAATTGATCCCCGTATCATGGTGCACGAACTAAATGTCGACCCCAACGTCAGGCCCATCCGCCAAAAGAAAAGAGACCATGGCCCCATTCACAACAAAATCATCGCCGAAGAAGTTGAACGACTTCTCAAAGCAGGACATATTCAGGAAGTTCACTACTTAGACTGGATATGCAATGTGTTCCTAGTTGAAAAAAGTCCTGGGAAATGGAGAATGTGTAACGACTTTACCAGCCTCAACCGCTTCTGCCCAAAAGACCCATAACCTCTCCCGAGAATAGATCAGCTAGTAGACTCCACTGCAGGATGTGCCTTGCTGAGCTTTATGGATGCCTTCCAAGGATTCTACCAGATCAAGATGGCAGAACATGACATAGAGAAAACCGCCTTCATCACAGCAGGCGGAGTTTATTGTTTCAAGGTCATGCCATTCGGACTATGCAACACAGGAGCTACATACTAACGACTAATGAATCACATGTTCAGGGAAGAGCTGGGCAAATCAATGGAGGTTTACGTGGACGACATTTTGGTAAAAAATAAGGAATCAACCGACCACATTCGACACCTGGAAATATGTTTCGCCATAGTAAGAAAATATGGCATGAAGCTCAATCCGGCCAAATGCACGTTCGGTGTTACAGGAGGAAAATTCCTAGAATACATGGTCACACAAAGAGGAATTGAGGCCAACCCAGAGAAGATAAAAGCCATACTAGAACTCCCTCATCCGGAAAAACTCAGAGACGTCCAAAGACTTATAGGGAAAGTGATATCCCTTAGCCGCTTCATTTCTAGATCTCCTGAGAAGAATCTGCCTTCAAAGTCCTGAGAAAATCTGACCATTTTGAGTGGAACCCTGAGTGCAGAAAGGCTTTCGAAAACCTGAAACACTACCTATCCTCCCCGCCCCTCCTTTCCAAACCTGAAGAAGGAGAACCGTTGTACATTTACCTCGCCATCACTCCAGAGGTGGTGAGTTCTGTCCTAGTACGTATACAAAAGAACGAGCACCTACCAGTATACTACCTAAGCAAAGTACTGGGAACAACCGAAAAGAATTACAAGGAAATCGAGAAGTACGCCTATTGCTTAATGGAAGCCTCGAGAAAGCTCAAATCGTACCTCCGATCGCACAAAATAGTGGTCCTCACCAATCAGCCACTGAAGCAGGTCTTGGGGGACGCATCCAAATCAGGAAGGTTAGCCAAGTGGACAATAGAACTAGGAGATCACACAATCGAATATCTGGCTCCATCCGCCAAAAAGGCACAAGTCTTGGCTGATTTCCTAGCCGCATACCCAGGAAGCGCGGAAACACAGACACCAGGAGATAACCAAACTACAACCTCCGCGGATGGTCCACCCACAAGTGAAGTTTTGACATTAGCTACGACCATAACAAATACAGGGTCCGGAAAGAACCTCGAGACCGACCCTGTGGCATAATGGATTCTAGCAGAAAGATAAAATCTCAACTTACCACCACCACCCAAGGGAGAACCGCCTGTGACCGCCCAAAAACATAAACCGACCCAGCAAGTTGCCTTTATCCCAAAGGAGCTTGGTCCGAACAAGAAGGACATCTGGGAACTTTATGTGGACGGATCATCGGCCGCTCATGCTAGATGAACGGGACTCTTGCTCATCAGTCCAGAGAAAGCACGGATGGAGTATGTCATACGCCTAACATTCCCAGTCTCCAATAATGAAGCCGAATATGAAGCATTGATAGCAGGGATGAGAATGGCTAAATCGGTAATAGCCAGAAAACTCCCCGCCTATTCAGACTCCCAACTGGTCACGGAACAATATTCGGGAAAATTCACGACCAAAAGTGCGCAATGATAAAATACCTAAAGGTGGTAAAAGACTTGGAAAAGACATTTGACTTGTTCTCTTTGATCAAAATCGGGCGAACCAACAACATTATAGCAGATAGTCTGTCAAAGTGGGCCACGGTCTCTGGGGCAATTGATACCCAAACGGTAGTCCTGATGACAGCCAACGAATCGGCCATCATCACTGTGAAAGAAATGGCTAACATAGGTACCACAAACAGGTCCAACAATTGGACGAGCGATATTATACGATATCTGCAGGATGGGGTCCTACCCCCAGGATCAACCGAATCAAGAAGGGTAAAACGAAGAGCACAACGCTACTTCCTTTCCGGAATCGACCTCTATCGAAAATCCTACGATGGAACTCACTTACGATGCCTGGACCCGTCTGGGCCTAGCATGGTAATGAAAGAAATCCATTTAGGAAGTTGTGGGAATCATTCACGAGGAAGAGCCTTGGCTCAGAAAATCCAGAGGAATGGCTACTATTGGCCAGAAATGCAGAAAGAAGCCAGCAAATTTTCCAGGTCCTGTCCAGAATGCCAAAAATTTGCACGAATCCCGCATCAAGCGACTATTCCTATGATCCCGTCCACAATTCCTGGCCTATTTGATCAATGGGGTATCAACATCGTAGGACCCTTTCCTCTGGAACCAGGTGGGAAGAAGTTCCTGATTGTAGCAGTAGAATATTTTTCCAAATGGGTAGAAGCCGAGGCCACTGCCTCGATCTCAGAAAAGAAGGTCATGGACTTCTTATGGCGACTATCTTGCCGTTTCGGGTTACCAAGGATCTTGATAGCCAACAATGGACGTCAATTTTCAGGCTACAAACTCAAAGATTGGTGCGAAGAAATGAAGATCGATCAAAGATTCACTTCTGTCGGATACCCACAAGCCAATGGTCAAACTGAAGTAACCAATCGAACCATAGTGGATAACCTCCAGAAAAGACTCGGAGATGCGAAGGAAGATTGGGTAGATGAGTTAGAAGGAGTGCTTTGGGCATACCGTACCACCTCCAGGACAGCAACATAAGAAACTCCTTTTTGTATGGTCTATGATTCTGAAGCCGTCATTCCAGCAGAAATAGCGGTTAATACTTTCCGCATTCAAGGATATAAGCCATCTGATAATCACACTAAGAGAGTCTACGACTTAAACATGTTAGAAACCAAGAGAAGCACGGCGTTGGCAAGAACATTGGGATATCAAGCTACCATGGCTAGAACATACAGCAAACACGTAAAAGGAAGAGACATCCAAGTAGGAGACCTTGTACTACGAAAAGCCAAAATTCTAAAACCTACCGGGAAGCTCGAGCCAAACTGGGAAGGACCTTACAAGGTCACTAGTTCTAGCATCAATGGAAGTTACGGCTTGGAAGACATGAACGGGAAGCCACTCAAGCGCACCTGGAATGCTAGGAATCTCCAGAAATATTATCCTTAAAGAGGGCATTTAACGAATTCGAGAAATATGAATATCTTTTGTAAAATGTTCAGATTACATGAAACTTGTGGTTGCAGATCCAGGTATAATCACAGATTCTGTCAAAGTAAAAGTGCCTCGGACCTAAAGTGTCCGAGCCCACTTCAATTGAAGAAATTATTGAAAGCAGTGCCTCGGACCCATAGAGTCCGACCCATCGACTATGATCAAAGTGTCTCGGACTTACAAAGTCCGACACTCCGCCACTTCAATTGAAGAAATTATTGAAAGCAGTGGCTCGGACCCATAGAGTCCGACCCACCGACTATGATCAAAGTGTCTCGGACTTACAAAGTCTGACACTCCGCCACTTCAATTGAAGAAATTATTGAAAGCAGTGTCTCGGACCAATAGAGTCCGACCCACCGACTATGATCAAAGTGCCTCGGACTTACAAAGTCCGACACTCCGCCACTTCAATTGAAGAAATTATTGGAAGCGGTTTCTTGGACCCAAAGAGTCCGACACACCAGCTACGTTCACAATACCTTGGACTTACAAAGTCCGACATCGCAGCAGTTCAATCGATACTGAAGGAATTATTAAGATGGTGCCACGAACCAAAAGGGTCCGACCCATTAACTAGTTCAAAAGACAGGAAAGTATGCAGTATGAAAGAAAAAGCCGTCAAATATATTAATAAACGGTCAGCCTAGGATCTACAAAAATACATTTTCTATCCGCTAAATTAAAGATCCTGAGCTGACCGACAGAAAATTACAACCCTCACTGACCGAGGGGTAGTTAGTCCTACAGAAAGAAGTGCCGACAAAAATACACTTAGCACTTTCTTCCACGAAAAAAATCACGGGGACATACCCCCGAACTAATCTAGGCCGACTGAGGGGGACCCGCCTTCACCCTCTGCTTCCCCACCATGGCTTGTTCCCTCGGGTTGAGAAGAGACCGGCAGAACAATGAGGGATTCCTTCTCCTTTTTCCTCTTCCAGACCGAGCGGACAATCTTCTTCCCATCCACTCGTTCCGACTCATAGCCATGAATAGGCCCCGGAAAATTCATCCAATCACTGTTTGATTGGGAACAATTTCGGCTCTCCAAGGTACCGGCATGCATGACCCCGGGGAACTAGGAAGGGAAGATATGGCGGACTTCCTGGGGCCTCCTATCGGGCGGAGCCACCAATGGCCAGAACTCATCCTCGGCCAGCTCTTCGAAGGATTTTAGCTTGTCATCCTCTAGTGGATCGCCCTCGTGGTCGGCCGCAATATTAATCCGAGGATCTGATATGCTGAACGAGGGCTCCAACAGTCCGAGGCCCTGCAACTGACCGATACAAGCAAAGAATTCCTTCGTCCTAACCTCCTCCATATTCTTGAGGTAGTAGGAGTCGGACTGAAGGAAATCATGGACGGAGTCCAACCGGCTAGTCCGGGCCGCATCAGTGATGGTCTTCCCAAGACGAGCCCGGGCTGCGCCAGTCAGCTTTAGCCCTCGGTCCGACCGGGCATGAGCGGCTTCCTTGTCCTCCAGTTTCTTGGTTACCTCTGCCTTGAAGGCCTGGAGCTTATCAAGTTCGGCCCGTTGCTCGGAAATTTTGGCATCCGCCAACTCCAGCTCTTTGGTCATACGGACCTTGTCACCCCCGGATAACTCGCTGAATGCCTCAGCATGAGCACTCACCTACAAAGGAAGAATAACTAGTTAGAGACTCCAAATAAGGAGACCGGCAGATACAAAGATGGAATTCCTAAAACTTACTGCGTCCAGGTGGACCCGCATGGTGTCGGACAACGCCCTCAGGCTGTCAGCAAGGTCCTCCGGAGAAAGGGCCCGTAGGGTAGAGGGGTCCGCCACCCTGCTCACCTCAGCACCCCGGCTCCTCTTAGCAGGGGGCCTATCCACCGGGGCCTTGTCCTTCCTCTTGGTGGCATCCCGGCCTCACAACCCTTGAGGCATTGGCCAGTAACCTCCCAGCCCTATTCCTGCACCTTACTCCTGGTTAGTTGAGTAGGGGAGGATACATGAACCCTTGAACCATCAATGGTGGCCGAGTATCCATGCCTTGAAAATTTTATACACTACAAGAAAACCAGGAAAAAACGACGTTATGGGGCGACGGATCGTTATGGGGCGACGGATTTTATCCGTCGCCCCATAACGACGGATCGGTAAAGCGGCGGCGGAATCTCATCGCCCGTTTGGCGACGGATAATAGTTATCCGTCGCTTATTAGCGACGGATAACTTAATCCGTCGCTAACTTGACGGATAAATATTTATCCGTCATGAGTTCGATTTTATTAAAAAAAGAAATTATTTTTTTTTTGAAAAGCTGACGGATAGATTATCCGTAGCCTTATAGCGACGGATACCTATCATGCGCCAAAATGGCGACGGATCGACTACGGGCGACGGACACGTGTCCGTGGCCCAGTTTCCTAATTTAGGCAGAGAGGCGATGCGCCTCATTTTTTCATCTTCTCCCTTCTTCTTCCTCATTCTCTTCTTCTCCTCTCTCCGGTTTCCGGTGAATTGTTCGTTATTCCGGCCAATCTTGGTGCCTAATCGAAGCTAGTGGGACAAGGAGTTTGTTTCTTCGATCAATTTCAGATTTCTACCGATTAATCAAGGTATTTTGGCTAAAACCCTAGTTTTTTAAAATTTGGGAATTTTGTTTATTTTGATTAATTTGAGCAATTATATGTATATATGATAATTATGTAGTAGTTAGTTTAGTTAATTTGATCAATTATATGTAATTTGTTCAATTTAATAGTTAGTTTAATTAATGAAATGAATGTATGTAGTATGTTAAGTTTGGTATGTACGAATGTATGTAGTTAGTTTGATTTGTGTGTTAAGTATATATAGTTAGTTTAGTTAATTTGATATGTTTGTTAAGTATAGAAGTATGTAGTTTTGATTTGATAAATTTGTATGTTAAGTATGTAATTTGATATGAATATATGTAGTAATTCGATATGTATAGAGTAATTAGTTAATTTGATATGTATGTTAAGTATATAATATATGTACTAAGAGGTTGAAATGGTTAAATTATATGCCCAATTTTGTAAATATCGAACACTTAATTAATAATTAATTTATAAGCAACATATAATAATTAACAATTAACCTCTACAATCTTCTTATCCGAATTGGAATCGATCTAATAAATTAAATACGATCTAATCAATTGGAACGTCTCAGGTAAAAATAAAGTATATATACAATGAATTCCGACCGTTCATGGATGTACGATAAATGACGGTAAATGGCAGAGTTTCTAGGAGTTTTGTAGAAGGGGTTAAAGGTTTCATCTCGTTTGCCATGGGACGTCCGGTTTGTGCAATTGGGGGTTGATAAAGTGTCCTTGCACATTGGAAACCTGCAGAAACAAGCAATTTATGACGCTTCTGATGATATTCGAGCACTTGCGACGTTATGGATTCATGCCTGAGTATCATGTATGGATTCATCACGGTGAGGAAGCACCGTCCATGACATACCTCCAATGGAGGGAGAGGCGGGGTTTGGGGCCGCCTATCGAGTGCCTTTCTGCTTGTCGGAACATGTGCATGGTGTATTGGGAGGAGGATGTAGATCTGTTGGAATGCAAGTTCTGTGGTAGGGAGCGTCACAAGTGATGAGGAGGGGAGTACATTGAGAAAGACGACTCAATTACCAACTCGTACCAACAAGAGGATGTCGATAAACAAGCAGAAGATCCCATAGAAGCAGATGATGAGTTGTTTGATCTGCACGAGGACCAATATGTAGTCTTAGAGGACGGCGATAACGGTATATTATGTGTATTATGAGTAATTATATGTGTTATTATAATCTGTTATATATTATAACTCGTACTAACACATTTTTATTGTATTTATTACATTTTTTTGCAGATGCTGCGACAGAGGTCGTCCACCTATCGTCCCCCCCCCCCCCCACGCATCCGGCCGCATGATAGTGGTGGGTCGGGGACACCGTCAGACAGGGAGGGCTCCGAAGATCAGGACAGCAGGTCTCGGATTCCTGAGACCCCAGGCGAGGAGAAGGCGTGGCTCTACGGTCGGCCGGACACATCTTTGGAGGGCGACCACGATTGTCCCTACCTCGTGTTCGATCCAAACAATCCCAACGTCACGTGGGACGGCTTGCCTGTGATTTTCCCTATTGGTCCTGCCAAGTAAGTATTATACATTCTTCTTAAATATGTAAAACATAACTGATAATGATAGTTGACAAGTATAAATTGTTGTACTAATGTAATGCATATTCGTTTCTTGTATCTTATACATTGACAATAGCTTATGGCCTCGGGAGGTGCACAACAAACTAGGTGACATCTTCCGGAGCAGGAGAGAGCCACCGGGGCAGGGTGGTGAGTGTTGGAGCCACATCTCAGAGCGCATGAGGGCCGAGTACTTCGATGAGTGAGGTAAGTTAAAATATGACATTCATTTGTTTGTAATTATAATCGTTTTAATATGAGTGGTATGTTAGCCTTTGTATGTGAGTGGTATGTTAGCCACTTTATTTGGGTGATATGTTAGTCACCATTGTGTTAGTAAATTTTAGGACAATGTGAGTGGTATGTTAGCCTTTGTGTGAGTGGGATGTTACCCACTTTAATGGGGTGAGATGTTAGTCACCATTGTCTTATAAAATTATATTTCAATGTGAGTGGTATGTTAGCCACTATATGTGAGTGGTATGTTAGCCACTTTATTTGGGTGATATGTTAGTCACCATATCATTATGTTGTTAGGACATGTATTGACTTTGGATGTTGTATGAAATTGGGAATGTAGAAGGAGTACTTCATTCTGAAGAGTTGATCCACAGATCTGGCGCGTTTACGGTATGGGATCCAGCTATCTGAGGATATGGTGCATGCGTGGAAGGCCATTCGAGATCGGGGTGGCCCAATCCATCCACAGGTTGATGCAACGGAGTGGGCCCTTTGGGATGCCCTCTGGCGTGAATCGATGTCGGGCGTTGCTTGGACCAACAGCGAGAACGGGCATCCCATCGTCTGGCGGGAAGGGCGTTCACCACCTTGGGAGGCGATCTCACATCGATTATTATCAATCGGTGCGTATATATGTGTTTTTGCAATCTAGCATTACGTGTATGTATAAAGTCTCTGCTGCTCTATTGCTTGTAGATGATAAATTGTTGACTAGATCTGGTTTGATTCAGGTGGCACGGGGGGAGGTGACATCCAAGTATGCCATCTTCAAGAAGGCCAAGCAGAAGGGTGGGGTATGGACCGACTGCCGGGCCTCATCTATTGCGGTATGTTTATGTTGCTTAAAGTTCATATTTGTACACTATTACAAGTTACTTTTTAAAAACGATGGCGATCATTATATCTGCTATTTACGATTTCAGTGAGGTTGATGCTTTCGGTGGCGAGGCGGGGACGAGACGGGTGATGTGTTGTCAATGAACAAGTTGACAACATCTTCCTAGAGGTCAACAAACCGGACAAGAAAGGGCGAATATATGGACTGGGAGCCTCGGTTTGCATCAGCTAGTCCGGCGTGCTCCTCATCATCATCCCATGATCCAGACGTCCGGTTTACACCACAGACTGTGTCTCGAAATGGTGCGATCAGAGTCCGAAAGCAGGTTGCTCGGCTAACTCAAGAGATGGAGCAACAAAGGGCGAGATGGAGCGCCTTGACGAGAACGAAGGGAGGAGAACGGCGCCGTTTCTGAGATGGGCGATTCATGTCGATTCGCCATCACCCACCCCACCCCGTCGATAGCTAGTTATGTATTCAGATGTTCGGATTTTTTCATATTTACACTTGTTTGGATAATTTCTCCAGCTCCGAATATTACTTTTTTATTCATTGAAACATTTTCCGTATTATTGATTTATTATCGAACATTATATTGATTAAATAGGTGAACTACGAAAAATAGGGATTAATATGAAATAAATAGTGACGAAATTAGTGACGGAATTCACAGTGACAGAATTAGTGACGGAATTTCAAATTCCGTCACTAGTCCAATTAAAATATTTAGCGACATTCTATCCGTCGCTAAATATAGCGACGGATATGATCTTTCCGTCGCTAAATTTCGGAATTGAAAAAAAAAAAATTGGTCAATCCGTCGCCACAGCTCCAGGGGGCGACGGATAGAATATCCGTCACCGGTAGGCGGCGGATAGATAACTTTAGACGGATTTATCCGTCGCTTCTGAACAATTTATAGTGATATTGGGGAGGTTCGAACCAATTACCTGTTCCCGGGCGGAACTACCCTTAGAGGCCCCGGACTTATCAGTCGGCGGGGGCTGCAAAGCTGTGTCCACGTTGGCCGGACCATCAGTATGGATTTTTGCGGCCCCCGGAGTAAATTTTTTTGCTTTACTCTTGCCCTCCTTCAACTCCTGCATATCACGGATCTTGTCCGCGGCCCTCTGCTCCAACATACTTTTTTAGGCCTCCATTATCCAATATCCTGCACAATCAACAAAAAAGTTCAGACAAAATAGACCGACAAATATAAGAAGACCTGCGCTCATAAAATTCAGGACTCACTCAAATCCTCCTTATTATTACAATATACGTGAGTATTTGTGAGACCGGCCAGCCAGAGTTGGGGTTGGACCGCTAGAGCATAGGGATAAAATAGTGTCGGATCCCTCCCGTCTACACCTAGCACGGCCATCCTTTCCAACTCTAACCCCGGATCAGGATCGTAATCCAGAGTAATAGTTGCCCTGATTCCAATGGCGTCGACCAGCACCTCCTCTTCTTCAGACCCGTCCTCTTCAGCATCGGACTTTAGCATCAAGACCGTCATTGGCTTCAAGGATTCCAACCATTCCGGCGGATCCTTTACCTTTACACATTGAAACTTGTCACGTCTGAAAAATTTGGGAAGTCCCCAATCCCCGGACGGATGCTTGATGTAAAAGTATTTCGGCCACCACTTGGAAGAATGAGACATCTCAAACCCATCTAGACACCTCAAGCCCCGGCGATGAGTGAAAAAATAGAACGCCGAGTTTGGACTTGAGGAGATGGTGGTAAAGGCCGAAAGGAATTTCTTGTAAGAGAATTCCTCGCCCTTTAGTTTGAGGATGACCGCGAAACACATTATTGTCCCTAAGGCATTGGGGAGGACCAGTGACGGACATAACATGGTATGGGGGAAAAAGTCCGCTATTTCAGGAAGCATGGGTATCCGCCACCCACACTTAAATGCTTGTACATGGAAGGTGAGGCACCCTTCCGGCGGATTATACTTGACGAACAAATCGGAATTATCCCGTCATCATTTTGCTCGGCGTCCGGTCTCAGAACTCTGATAGGGGCGGACCTGTCAGTTTTATACTCCTGGGCAGTCTTGGTGGACTTCTTGGAGTCGGACTTCTTGAAAGCCTTCTTCTTATAAACCCCCGAACTCTGCCCCACCTCGGACACAAGAATAAGTGCCCTCTCGGGATGGGGCTATCTTATAGGGCTCCGATATTATGCTACCTTACAATTATTACTCTAATGTATACCCGTATTTTTTTATTCGCCTCAATCCATATGTTATGTGGTCCCGATATTATGCTAGCTTACAATATGACTATTACGTGCCAATTTATCTAGTACTCCTACTAATTAACTAAAATAATAGTATATGTTTAAAGTAAAGACAATCTTTTTATCAATTACTTTAATTGCTCTGTAACCTTTGAACCAAAAGCGACATTTGCATTTCTAAACAAACAGCAATAATGTTTGAATAACTTGGACTTAATTATTACTTTATATATATATATATATATATATAAATGGACAACTATTAGAATTGTGCAATTGAGTTTAAGTTAAATTGAACCGATTTTTTTAAAAGTAATAATATAACCAAAGAAATGGAGCGTGGGGAAAATTGCAATTGAAGTAATTGCATGATCTTGACCATCCAAAAATTACAATCAATTTAACTGCTTATTTATGACCGTCCATCATTGTAAATAAAAAAATAATAAATACCCATCCTCACGGCCTCACACGAATAGCGCGTGTACATCACCACAAAGACATATTATTTGGTTAACCACAATCGGCAGTTCGGCACTACTTGTGGCTTTCTTCTTTCTTCAGAAACTTCTTTCTTCCGTATGTTCGAATCGATTTTGTAGATTTGTGTTTTTTGCATCAATCTGTTAAGGGTATTCGAATTTGTCCAAGATTTGTGAAGTTGTTCCCTTCTTTTCCTTTTGTCTCTTTCTTCTTCTTCTCTCTCTCTGTTCCAAGGCTCGTTGGTTTTCATGGCTGGAGATTCGACCTGAAAGTGCAATTCGTCGGAGCTCTTCTATTCACGAGTCTTTTGTCTCTCTGCGAACAGTTCTCTTGCTTTGAGTTGCAGGGGCTACAAATTGAACCTTTAGAAACCTAAAGGACTTCTATTTGAGAATTTGAGAGGCGATATATAGGACTTGTGGTGTAATTTCCAAGTTTCATTAATTTATAGAAAATGTCCTCAATATATTATATGTAAACGCTGTTTTGAATTGGAAAGTTTGCTAGAATTGTTAAAGATACACTAAACTTGAGTTTCAGAGCCATTTTTGTTTCTTCACACAAGAAAGAACAAAAGTATCTTAGCTTAATCAATAAACTATGTAGGAGAGAGAGAAAGAAACGGAGTGAGAGTAAAAATAGTAGTATATCCTAAATTTTACTTATTATACTTCCACCCAAGATGTTCCACCAAATAATTAGGCTCTGTTCTCTTCAACTCGTTGATTCGATTCGACTTAGTTATATTTTATACTACAATTGATTCGATTCGATTCAATTGATTCGATTCGATTCAGAAAATTGCAGTTGAAGAGAACAGAGCCTTACTCTATTAAGAATGCATCTTTATAATAAACTTTATGTTCATAAACAACTACTTAAATATAGCACTGACTTATAAATATATAAGAATGATATCATGCTTCATCTTTGAGATAGGTCACCACTTTTAAAATATATATGGTAGAGTAGATTTTAACAAAACATATAGTATAAACTTGGAACATCATAGCAAGCTCCCTCTAATACTCTAATAAGAATGCATATAATTACTAAAATATAGTATTAACTTGTAAACATATACTGTATGAATAGATATTATTATAGTGTAAATTTAGCAACATAGTGTACATACAGAATACACTTCAAACGCGTAGCGTGTGTTGTGTTTCTAGTAATATATATGCAAATTGGACTTTAATTACAAAAAATAAATATGTATTATTCATTTTAATTTTAAGCCCTAATACAACTCCTACAAAATCAGTTTGTCATTAATAAAAACTCAATTTGTCTTCTCAATTAAATTCGAAGACCTAAATCAATCCAAACATAATCAATTAATCATTAAAAAAAAACTCAAACTGTCTTCTCCAATTGAATTCAAAGCCCTAATTCACTACAAGAAATCCCGAGTTTAGCGACAGGGGATAGCGACGGATACAATCCGTCGCTACCTAGCGACGAATCACTAGGTTTAGCGACGGATTGGAGACGGATTGAGCGAATTCGCTCAATCCGTCTCCAATCCGTCGCCAAATTAGCGACGGATATTTTCTCGTCGTTAAATAACGACAGATATTTTTATCCGTCGTTATTTAGGGACGGATATTATATCCGTCCCTAAATAAGTTGACCAAAATAAAAAAATAAAGAAAATCGATTTTAGCAACGGATAGGCTATCCGTCGCTACATAGCGACGGATAGCGATCCGTCGCTAAAATATGTATACTATCGGGCAGAAATCCTTTTCTTCTCCATTTCCGTTTTAGCAGCTTCTTTTCTTCCTTCTTTCTTCTTCATTTTGCAATTTCCAATTTCCGACCAAAACTCGACCGTTCCGGCCAATTTTGGAGTCTTCTCGAAGCTTGTGGGACAAGGAGCTCGTGTGGTCAACCAATTTCATCTTTTTTCAGCTTAATCGAAGGTATTTTGGCTAAAACCCTAACTTTGCCAAATTTGGGGATTTTGTTAATTTCGACTAATTTGAGCAATTGCATGTTTATTGTAAGTATGTAGTAGTTAGTTTAGCTTATATAACGTAGTGTGTTAACTTTGAGATATTCAATTGATATATTGATTGTTAATTTGAATTTTTAGTATAATGTTAGGATGCTTGGAAGTATGTAGGGTTGTTAATTTGATATTTTCGTATATGTAGTAGGATTAGGAAGATTTAGTTGAGTGTTTTGGAACCCTTACTTGTTGAAAAATTTGGGAATTTTGTTAATTTCGACTAATTAGATCAATTGTATATATGTTTATGGGAGCTATAGTATACTAGCTAGTTAACTTTGTGCAATTGATATATTGATTGTGAATTTGTATTGTTAATTAGTATAATGTTAGGATGTTTGTAAGTACGTAGTAATTTTGATTCGATAAATTCGTATATATACACTAGATTATGAAGATTTAATTAAGTGTTTTGAGACTATTTGGTGATTATATTAACGTAAAATGCATGTTATAAATCTAATAATTGTAGACGTGTCAGGCTAATCATATAATTATGAATCCCGATCGTTCATTGATGTACCGTCGCATAGTTAATGGCAGAATTCAGTCTAGTTTTGTGGAAGGGGTTGAATCCTTCATCACTTTTGCGCTTACACAAACTACTTGTTTGAGTGGGGGGAAGATGAAGTTCCCTTTCAGTGCGAACAAATGTAGGAATAAACAATTTTTGCCTCCTAAAACGGTAGTGGAGCACTTGAAACGTAAGGGGTTCGTGTCTCAGTATGAGGTATGGTGTTATCATGGTGAGACACGAGCACCGTTCATGGATTATGAGCATCTCTCAAAGCGTAAAAGGAAGGAGAAAAATGTGATCGGAAGTACTCAAAATACGTCTACATCTGATGCTAATTATGATCATGAACGGATGGAGCAAATGGTGTATGATGTTGCGGGTCTAGAGTTCATGGACACCGTGGAGCCCGAATGAGGGGATGTGGAGGAGCCTCCGAATCCTGCGGATCGGTATTCTTTGACTTTGGAATCGGCAAAGCCGATTTATCCGGGTAGCTCGTGAGTTGTCTTTGTTGGCTCGGCTAATGAGTTGTAAGGCTAATGGCCAGCAATCTGAAGCGAGCTTCAATGAATGGGTACAAGTAATGTCGGATCTTTGTCCTGAAGAAAACCTAGTTCCCACCAACTTTTACCAGGCGAATAAAAAGATGCAGGGGATGGGGTTGCCCATGGAAACCATAGATTGTTGTGAGCATATGTGCATGATCTATTGGGGGGGGGGGGGGGGAGGATAAAGATCTACTGAAGTGCAAGTTCTGTGGTAAGGACCGGTACAAGCGTTACAAGGAGGGGGCTGCAAAGAAACGTCAGAAGAAAAATCTACCGCATAAGAAAATGTGGTATTTCCCTCCAGCAGCTCGTTTGAAGAGGTTGTACGCTTCAAGTGCTTGTGTCGATAAAATGCGGTGGCACAAGGAGCGAGTAATCCCGGAAGAGGGTAGAATGGAGCATCCATCAGACTCACCCGCATGGAAATAGTTCGATAAGACCTACCCGGAGTTTGCAGCCGAGCCTAGAAATGTACGCTTGGGGCTTTGTACGGATGGTTTTAACCCGTTTGGAAATGATTGGAAGTACTCTTATTGGCCAGTCATACTGACACCGTACAACCTGCCCCCCGGTGAGTGCATGAAGGAACCATTCATGTTCTTGACTGTGTTGGTGCCCGGGCCAGATGATCCGTCATAGAAGCTGGATGTGTTCTTGCAGCCTCTAATCAAGGAGCTGATTGAGTTGTGGGAAAATGGTATCCCGGCATATGATGTGTCAACGAAGAAGAACTTTACATTGAGAGCAGTATTACTATGGACCGTGAGTGATTTTCATGTCCCAACCATGTCCCGACGAAGGCATCTAGGCCGTCCAGAAATGCAGACACATTTGAAGTTCAAGAGGATGATGACGTTTCCATTTCAATTTTTAGGGTCTCGGGGAGACCTATTGGAGAAGAAAAGACAGAATGGATGACGGATAAAGATCTGAAGGCAGCCACATATTATGTCCTCTCGAACTGTGCTGAAGTTGACAAATTTGTGGAGATTTATGCTCGGTGAGTAGCTTTCTTACGCTAACACATGGATTTTAACTTCTAACTACTATATATATCTAATCATGTAATCGTGTCCACAGCCTTTTCAGAGAGAAGAATCCAACAATGGCAGATGACGTAATTGAATAACTGCTTCAAGAGAAGTTGGAAACAGAATTTGCAGATTGGTTCAAGGAGTACGTACGAAATCCTGTCAACAAAGTCACATGTCCTTACTTAGAATCTCTAGTAGAGGGACCGAACAGAAAGGTCTCCACATTCTCATCGTACATAGTAAATGGCCTTAGGTTTCACACAATTGAGTCTAACACCGCCATGGCCACAAGCAATTCTGGGGTGTGTGTCAGGGGGCAAGATCAAGATGCAACTGATGATTTGTATGATTTCTACGGGAACCTGAGACGAATTGTGCGACTTGAATATCCGGGGTTTCCTTTGAAAAGAACCTTTCTGTTTGATGTTGACTGTTATGATCCTACTCCAAGTGGTACGAAGAAACACGAGCTCTATCAGATGGTAGAAATTAACCATAGGAAGAGGTATCGTACTAAGTATGAACCGTTTATCTTGGCGACTCAAGCACACCAGGTGGTGTTTATTGAATATCTAAGCCTCAAACGTGATAAGGCGGACTGGTTGACTGCGATGCATATCTGAGCCCGCTCGAGTAGAAATACATTGATAAGGACGACTCAATTACCAACTCGTATCAAGAAGAGGTCGTCGATCAAACAGCGAGAAAGCCTGTACAAGCTGATGATGAGTTCATAGACCTGCATGAAGACCAATTTATAGACTTAACAATAGCCGAGGAGGACGAGGGTATGTGTGTATTGTATGCTTAGTTGTTATGTGCATATATGCTTAGTTGTTGATTATTATTACTTTTTGTGCTTTAATATATGTCAAATGTATATGTTTTACATGCATATTCATGTATTCTTTACTAACACATTTTTTCCTGCAATTTCTTATATGCTCTTGCAGATGCCGCGCCAAAGGAAGTCGACATACCTTCCTCCCAGGTGTAGGGGTACTAGGGGGATTCCATCGGGTTCTAGTAGTACACCAGCGAGTCATGCTACTAGTCCTGTCGTTGGATACGACATTGGTGGGAGCAACAGCCAGTCTCAGGTTCCAGTGACTCCACCGGCCTACACGTCACATGCTCCTGGTGACTACCCCTCTGACGGGTGTCCCTATCTGACGTTGACTGGTGGTGCTACATTCCAGGGGAAGCCGGTGTTGTTCCCCAACGGCAGGAACAAGTAAGTATTATGCATTTGTAGAACATACACTTAAGATAAATATATGTTACATGATTTTACTAATGAATATTCGTTTCTTGTTTGTCTCATTGATAACAGGTTTTGGCTACCGGATGCCTCGGACAAACTAGGCAAAATCTTTAGGGGGAGGAGGGAGATGCCGGGACAGGGAGGCAAGAAGTGGACAAACGTCCCGGACCGGATGAAGCACTTTTACTTCGACGAGCTGCGGGTAAGCTTAAATGTTACAATGAATGCTTTATTTGTTCTTTTAATCATTGTGTTAATGTGTGTGGTATGTTAGCCACTATATCTGTGAGTGGTATGTTAGCCACTAAACTTGGGTGATATGTTAGTCACCATTGTGTTAGTCAATTTTAGGACAATTTGAGTGGTATGTTACCACTAAGCTTGTTTTGATGTGTTAGTCACCATTCATGAACTTGTTGTGTCATTTGAGTGGTATGTTAGCCACTGAACTTGGGTGATATGTTAGTCACCATTGTGTTAGTCAATTTTAGGATAATTTGAGTGGTATGTTACCACTAAGCTTGTTTTGATGTGTTAGTCACCATTCATGAACATGTTGTGTCATTTGAGTGGTATGTTAGCCACTGAACTTGGGTGATATGTTAGTCACCATTGTGTTAGTCAATTTTAGGACAATTTGAGTGGTATGTTACCACTAAGCTTGTTTTGATGTGTTAGTCACCATTCATGAACTTGTTGTGTCATTTGAGTGGTATGTTAACCACTAAACTTGGATGATATGTTGGTATTTATTCATGAACTTATTGCACACACTTGTTGAGTGGTATGTTAGCTACTAAACTTGGGTGATATGTTGGTATTTATTCATGAACTTATTGCACACAATTTGAGTGGTATGTTAGCCACTAAACTTGGTGTTATATTTAAATTGTTATCTTTCTTTAAACTTGTGTAATTTTTACTTTGAATGGAATTGTTGTAGAAGGACTACTACATTCCCAATGCCCTGGTGTCCCAGTTGTACTCTGTTTTCGAGACTTTAGGGTCAGACATCTATAGGAAAATGGTTTACAAAATGAAGGAGACACACAGACAACCAACTTGGGTGTGGGTTGACGAGTGGGCACTTTGGGAGGCGTACTGGAATGATCCCTTTGTCCAGGATCAAGCTTGTTGGGAAATTTCTTGAGAAATTTTTTAGGAAATTTGTTAGATATTTTGTTAAGAAATATCTGTTTAGATTTTGATCAACAACATGATGACTTATCTTAGTCTCAGGATAGTCTAGCTAATCTTGTATAGGATGTTAGGTCTCAAAATGTAATTTTTATTTTATGAAGAGAAGACCAAGAAGAAGACATCCAAGCAGAACAAGCTCAACGACATTGAAGACTTGAAGAAACTGCGCAAGATTACTGAAACTATTGTTCAGATACCTTAGCCAGATATCTTGAAGACACGAACAGTTTTAAACAAACTGTCACAAGAGATATCTGAGAAATAAAAGGCCTATCTGAAAACAAGGAAAGTGTCCACAGATATCTATTCTCAGATACATTGAGCATTAATCACATTTCTAAAAAAGAAATATATATTGCAAACAAAGTTGTTTCAATAAATAAGTGGTATCTGAAGATTGAAGATAAGGACGTGCAAAGAATCAGATAACACTAGTCTCTGATACAAATCATAGTGCCGTTGACACAACAGGACAAAAAGTATAGTACAATGCATTTAATGCACGGACAGAGATGTCTGAATAAAAGCAACGGCAGCTTCTGAAGAAGAAGACAAAACCTGCTACAGTACTATACACAGATATCAATAGTTTGAATTTGAGCCTAACGGATACTATTCAAACGGCACTCAAATTCATCTATAAATATCAACACTTAGACTGCTTGAGAAGACACCTTAGACACACGACATAACTTGAAAACGCTGAACGTCTTACTCTCTCAAAGCAACTTACTTACTCACAAAGCTTTACATTGCGACCAAAGCATTTGATCTTGAGTAACCTGAAGTTCTAAGTGTCACGATCCTAAACAAGCATAGCTATCTGTGAAAGAGTTGAAACAAAAGATCAAGTATCGAGATTCATTCTCTTGAACATTTATCTAAGACTTGGTCGATAAACGAACAAGATACCATACATTGAAAAGTGTATTAAGTATACTTGATTCACGAGCTATCTGAATAACTGAATAAGTTATTAAAGAAGCTCATCCGACAACTCAAACCAAAACCAACACCATAATCTGGCGTGAGTATGCAGAAGTACTTAGTTTGAAAAATCGGGAATAACTCCAAGGTTCCGAGACATAGGAAGTACTGATTTGGGAAACTAAGGAATAACTCAAGGTTATTAAGTATAGGAAGTACTTAGCTTGGGAAGCTAGGAATAACTCAAAGGTTTCGAGTGCAGAAGTACTTGTGAAAGCCGGGAACAACTCGGGGGAACATTTGGTTGGGAACCAATTGTTTAAGAATCTTAGAATAGGATTATTGTAAGGTGAACTCAATTATCTGTTCTAGTGAATTCTAGGTCTCGATAGATGAAGTGGATTAGTTGGAGGATTACGCCACCTCCGGATACCACTATACTTACGCATGTTATTTACCTTCTCGTATTTACATTTCAAAGAACACACACACATTTTAACTGCTTACGCACTTATCTTTATTAAGTCTTCCGACTCGATTCTAAGTATCGGATATCTATTCGGATATCGAGAAATAGTTTTATCGACAAAAGTTTTAAACTACTATTCACCCCCCCCCCCTCTAGTCTTTTACTTTGCCGTTATCTGGATCAACAAGTGGTATCAGAGCAGGAGGTTCACAAGCCTTCTGCACTGAACCTAGATCCCTAGATAGGTGAAGGAACTTTATCCATTTTTGAGGACTATTTAATTTGTGTGTTAAGTGTGCAGGTATGTCTCTGAGTGATGCACCCATTCTCAAACCAGAGAATTACGAGAAATGGAAAAATTACATGATGTTCCACCTTGAGGCCATAAGTGACGAAATGATCGAAGTGATAAAGAATGGCCCAATAGTCATTCAACAACTCAAACAAGTCATGGAGGTTTCTAATGGTAGAGACAGAGATCAAAGAGAAGGATCTTCACAAACCGATGCGTCAACAAGTGGGAGATCTACTAGTCAAGTTATTTACGAACCAAAGCTCAGAGAACTCTGGACATCGAAAGATGCCAAGAGAAATCGTCTGGATGGTCAAGCTCGTAATATCATCATCAGATCGACACCGGAGCACATACAGTGTAAAGTGTGGGGTGCTAAAACGGCGAAAGTTGCCTGGCAACTGATTGAAGAAATCTGTGCCGGAACTGAGAAAACCAAAGAAAACAAGTTCGAAGTTCTCAAGTTGAAATTTCAAAATTTCAAACAAGGACCCACTGAAATTCTGGAAGAACTTGATTTCAAATTTACCACTCTCATGAGTGACATGGCAGCTCTTGGAGAAAGCAACAGATACTCCCAGTCAGAAAAGATTAAGACTATTGTCAGAAGTCTTAACCACAACTGCGAGCATACCAAATTCTTTTATTTTAACCAAGGAATGCCAAATATCACTCTAGTGGAACTTTTCTCTCATCTTGCTACTGTTGATTATGAGACAACTCAAAGAGAACAAACAACTGAAAAGTTGCAAAACGTTGCTCTAATCACTCAAGGAACTTCTGAAAAGAAGAAAAGCAAGGAAGAAACTGAGGATGCTCTTGCTGCAAAGCAAATGAGCAAATATATCAGTCGAGAAATTGAAAGAAGAAAAGCCAAAGAGAAGCTGAAAAAGCATCTAGGCTCAAACTATCACCAGTACAAAAATATGCAAAGCTCGCTGAACAAGCCATTCGAGAAAGCATCATGTCTTGAGGAAGCGAATGGAAACGATATCTGCTTTCTTGTCGTAACAGCCACTTCAAGAAGGATTGTCACGCCTCAACAAACTAAGGACGGTGACAAGAAAGATAGGAGAATCTTGAAGAAGCCGAAATCTTTGTTAATCAAGAAAGAAAGAAAATCCAAATTCAATGGATGCTCTAGGCGTTGAGACAGATTACGAAGATGACAATTCAGATGACTCAACCTTACCATCACCGAATTATGTGGAGTTACTCATGATATAATCGACTTGCTTCAAGAAGAATGAAATGTGTGGAGTTCTTTGAAATTGACGGTCAGACATCTCCAACATAGAAAAGCTCTTATGGTGATGAGGTAACACATACTTCTTGTTATACTTATGAAAGTGATGAAGAGGAAATAAAAATCTAGAAAATCTCGGAAAGAACTTGATATCTATGAAAGAGAATTTCTAATGATCCGAGCTAGAGTCGAAACCTTGAAGAAGAAAAGAATTCTCTTGCAAAGGAAAATTCTCAATTAGTTAAAGTATGTCGAGAGAAAGGATGCTGAAAATGCATCTCTCAAAGCTCGAGATATCCGAGACTGAAAAGTCACATAAAGAAGCAATGGTGAATTACAAAAGAAATATGAAGATCTTCTTTAAAAACAAGGAACTCAAGAAGAAAGAATTATCTTTTCAATCTTATGCCAAAGCTAGTGACACTCTTCTTGAAGTACAATCTTACTTAAGAGATCCTTGAAAAGAAAGGACTTGAAATGAATACACAGAATGATTGTTCTATCACTCTGAATAAGAGTAAGGAGAGAAGAACATTTGTAAGTACTCAAAGAAGCGGTTCCCATGCAATCTATAGTATCGGTGAGAAGACAAAGATTGTTGACAAAGGAAAGGCAGTTGCGACTAAACCTTTGTGGGAAAAACAAGTCAAAAACAAAACTGTTGGGCATGTCTCTGAAAAGAAACACAACACTGAAAAATGTAAACACCCACAGTGCTATGTCTCTCAAAAAGGTAGAATTGCAGGAGCTGGCAAATTCTCCCATGTCACTTTTTCTGGAAAGAAATTGGACCAACCAGAGACTAGCAAAGCTGCTGAGAAAAGATCTCAGATAGCTTCAAGTGCTTGAAACGGTATTGGCTACAAAGGCATCGGAAAACAACTTGCTCATGAGTACAAGAAGAAGCAAGAACGATGGCTGAAAGCTAGAATTGCTCAAAGCAATTATTAGAAGTGGAAGTTAAATCAAGCCACTGAAAATCTGAATGCCAGGGCTAGAAGAAATCTGGCAAGAAAGGCTAAGTTTACTGAAAAGCAAACTCAGAAACCTGACAAGTATCTGAAAGCATCATATGGAGCACCTAGGAACACACCAAGGAAGAAAATAATTCTTACTAATGATAACAGTCATTCAAATAGAATTCCTCCTTACGTTCCTGTCAGACAAAAGCATATTTCAAAGAAATTCATTCAAAAATGGATTCCTACTGGAAGAACTTTTAATTCTGACGGTTCCATCAAAGATATGAGAACCTAATCTCCTGTTTCCTGTTGTGTGCAGAATGCCTCCTGGACTAAAGCACAATGGCTATTTGATAGTGGATGCGGAAAGCACATAACAGGAGACAAAGCAAATCTGGTTGACTACAAAGCTTGCAACACAGGACCAGATATCAGATTTGCTGGAGGAGAATTAAATCCCTCTCTGGGATTTGGCAACGTCAAATTGGGGACTTTAACAATCACTGACGTATTACATGTTAAGGATTTGAAATATAATCTATTTAGCATGAGCCAGTTTGCAGACAAGGGTTTTACTATAAAATTCAAAGCTAAATACTGCAAACTAATTGACAATGAGTCAAAGTAGACAGTCTTAGTTGGTCGGCGGAAAGGCAGTCTTTATGTTGCCGATTGGGCATCTGCCACAACTGAAGAATGTCTCATGGTGAGTCAATCTGGTCACACAGAAGAGCACTAGTTATGGCACAAAAGAATGAGTCACTTGAACTTCAAAACTCTGAACAGACTTGTCAAGAAAGAGTTAGTGGTTGGCCTTCCCAGAACATCTTTCAGAAAGGATGGTATCTGTTCTGCCTGTCAGATGGGGAAATAATCTAAGGTCTCTTTCAAGTCCAAAATCAGACACTCTAGTGTTAGACCACTGCAACTTTTACACATGGATCTTTTTGAATCATCTGTAACTAGTTATGCAGGAAAGAAGTATGGTCTGGTTGTTGTAGATAACTTCTCAAGATTCACTTGGGTTGTCTTTCTGAAACACAAATCTGATGCCAGGGTGGAGATACCAAACTTGCTGAAAAAGCTTGAAGTCATAAAAAATGACAAAGTATCTGCAATCAGAACAGACCATGGTACTGAGTTTGTCAACCAGTACATAAAGGAGTTTTGTACCTGCAAAGGTATACAACACCAACTTTCCTCTGTAAGAACACCTCAACAAAATGGTGTTGCAGAAAGGAAAAACATAACCCTTAAAGAAGCTGCAAGGACAATACTAGCAGACTCTGAAATAAGTGAAATTTATTGGGTTGAAGCTGTAAACACAGCTTGCTACACTCAAAACAGATGCTTGATAAACAAACACCATGACAAGACCCCCTATGAAATCTTGGTTGGTAGACCCCCTAATATTAAACATCTGAGAATATTTGGTTGTAGATGTTTTGTTCTAAACAATGGGAAAGATTATCTGAGAACATTTCAACCAAAGGCAGATGAAGGTGTATTTCTTGGTTATTCCACAAATAGCAAAGCCTACATAGTTTACAACAAAAGAACAAAGAAAATTGAAGAATCAATTCATGTTGTATTCTATGCAGGAAATAAGAAAACACCTCCTAATGATGAAATCTCAGAAAGGTTCAAAGAACTATTACTGAGGGATTCTAAAGAAGAATCCTCAGAAAGGAGAAACATCATTATGGAAAGTGAGGATGACTCTGACGTAGAAAATCTTGAAATGCCTAGTAACAACAAGATGACTCACAGACATGATGAGGAATTTCCTATGAGTTTTCAGAAATGGAACAGGTTACTGAGAACCTTCATCATGAAGAGGTATCTGAAAATAAAAATGCTGAAATGCAAGTTCCAGATATCTCTAACACTGAAAAAGTGTCAGATATACATGACATTTCCCATATGTCAGATATCTCAGATACTGAAAAAGTATCGAATCATAATCTTAGTGATTCACATTCAAATCACTTGGATATTGACCCTACTAGCACTAAACCTATGATGATATGGATCAAAGATCATCCTGCAAAGGATGTAATTGGACCAATTAATCAAGGTGTTAGGACTAGGAGAGCAATAGCTGAAAATGTTAATTCTCTCTTTGGATGTTTCATCTCGAATATTGAACCTAAAAATATAGAAGAAGCATTAGGAGACCAAGACTGGATCTGTGCAATGCAAGAAGAGTTGGATCAATTTGAGAGAAACAAAGTCTCGAAACTAGTTCCATTTATAGAAGGAATATCTGTGATTGGAACTAAATGGGTTTTCAGAAACAAGATGAATGAATCTGGTGAAATAACCAGAAACAAAGCAAGATTGGTTGCCAAGGGATTTACCCAGACTGAAGGCTTAGATTTTGACGAGTCATATGCACCAGGTGCCAGATTGGATGCAATAAGACTCTTTCTAGCCTTTGCAGCTCATAAAGATTTCAAAGTTTATCAGATGGATATCAAAAGTGCATTCTTAAACGGTGAACTTGCAGAAGAAGTTTATGTTGAGCAACCACCTGGCTTTGAAGTTTCCTCAGAAAGTAGAATGGTCTATAAACTACAGAAAGCTCTGTATGGACTGAAACAGGCTCCAAGAGCATGGTATGACACTTTGGCCAAATACATTCTGGAAAGTGGTTTCAAGAAAGGTGAAGTTGATAAAACTTTATTTACCTTAAATCATGACGGGAAACTACTCTTAGTTCAAGTATATGTTGATGACATCATATTTGGATCTAAGGACAAGCAACTTTGTAATGACTTTGCAAATCTCATGAAAAGCAAGTTTGAGATGAGCATGATGGGAGAAATGAATTATTTTCTAGGATTGCAAGTCAAGCAACTCAATGATGGAATATTCATTAGTCAAACAAAGTATGCAAAAGATATGCTCACAAAATTCAATCTTAAGCCTTCTAAAAAGAATGCTAAGATACCTATGAGCATTGGAACCAAAATGACCTATACTGAATCAGATAAAAGTGTTGAAGAACATAAGTATAGGAAATTGATAGGTTCACTACTTTACCTCACTGCAAGTAGACCTGATATTCAATATGCCGTTGGAGTATGTGCTAGATTTCAGACAAATCCAATGCAAACACACTACAACATTGCTACGAAAATATTAAGGTATGTAAAGGGTACAATAGATGTAGGATTGTGGTATCCTAAAGAAAGTGGATTGAGTTTATTGGGTACTCGGGACGATTATCTTTGGATCAACGCTTGATAGGAAAAGCACCTCAGAACTTGTCGGTTTGGGTACTAGACTTATTTCATGGTTTAGCAAGAAGCAAAACTCAATTGCAACTTCTACCACAGGGTGAATATATTGCTTTCTTGGTTGTTGTGCAACACAAATTCTGTGGATACAACAACAACTTAAAGACTATGGACTCGATGAGAAGAAAACTCCCATTTTCAGTGACAACACAAGTGCTATTGCGATTACACAGAATCCTAAATTTCATGCCAGAACAAAGCACATTGATGTTAGACATCACTTCATCAGAGACCATGTTGAAAAAGGCAATATAGAGATACTCAAGATTGGGCGAAGACCAACTTGCGATATCTTCACTAAGCCACTACAAGAAAGTAGATTCTTAGCCTTAAGACATAGTCTTGGACTAATGGAACTACCAATGAACCGAAGAGTTCGTATCAGCGGGCATCCAGAGAAGAGGTATCCGGCAGGTATCGAGAAGAGAAAGAGAAATGCAACGGGTATCCGAAGTCAAAAGGCTAAAGAGCAAAAAGATAGCTTAAGATCTTACGAGACAGAACTCGGATATCCGAATCACTCTATAAGCAGGGAACACAAAGAGAATAGTATAACTATCTACGAACTACTCTCTTGAAACTAGCATTATTTCTATCTTGATGAAAAACTTGGAAAAATCCTAAGTATAAGACAGATTCAGATGCAAACAGTGTTCTTGGTCATACAGAATTGTGATTCAGATAGCAAGTCGCCAAAATTCATTAAATGGGCACAATTATACTTGTTGATTGTGATCATTGCTGAAGAAGCAATGGTGACCCTCGATGAAATTAAGCGATTGATTTGTACGGTGGAAATCAATTCACAGTAAATAGTGGACTGTTGAAATTCAGACATGGCCCACTAAGCATTTAATGCCGAACTAGCTTTTGCTCACGCCTGCTTGCAAATCACAGATACGTACACACAAAATCAATTTGTATGTATTTATGCATTGGGATTCAACTGCTATATATATAGGATTTTGGCATAGGAAATCACTTTTGCCTAATCAAAACTCATCTTGCACAAAAATAGCAAATCCTTCTCTTGATTCTACGCAAAACTTCTACAATCTCGCAAATCAAGATTAAGTTTTTACGCAAGAATTCTGAATCAAATCTCTTTCAAACACAAATTTCAAATCCACACTATATAAAGAGATGGCCCTAAAAGTTCAACCACACCGAAATCTCAATCCTCCACTTTGATGCATCTTTGAGCAAGCACGAGTTGGTTATGTGAACAACCATTTGGTAGGACATTTTAATCGACCATTGGACTTCAAATCACAGAATGATTTGGGGTGGTGCCATGGTTGAGGAATACCTCACGTTGGAATAGAGAACCAAGCCGTAAAGCTAATTCTTGACATGCTTGAAAAGGCACAAATCAAGGGCTTTCTATCCGCTGCCTAGTGGAATTTCATCACTCGATGTGTTGGAATTCTACAACAACTCGAGATTATTTCTGTGTTTACGAAAACCTTTGAAATAGTGTGCATCAAAACCTCGATCAAGGAAAGGAAATCCTTCTGGACTTAACAACTTTCTGTAAGTTGTTTGAGTTTCAAAATCTTGGAAAGGATTTTGAAATAAACACCAAGGATGATGAACTCCTTGAAGGTGTTAAAGAACTTTACAGTGACGTGTGTGATCATGAAAAATTAGATACACCCACTGAGTTCAAGCTTGCTGACATCCGAACCAGACATCTGATGGTTCACTGGGATGTACTGGCTTGCATTCTTCACAGATGCTTTGATGGTCTACAAGGAGGTGCTGACCAGATAAGCCAAGAACGGTGGATGATGATGTTCTTGCTGAATCAACAAGACAAAAGGCCTTTTAACTGGGGAAAGTACGCCTTTCTGAAGTTTGTGAAGAAGATTCAAGGCTTCGAGCCTAAGATTACCAAAGGACTAGCTGAGCCAAAGGCCACTGTAGGATATGGTCTGAAAATATGCTACTTGCTGGAAAAGCTTGGCATTAAGCTCAGAGAGGCAATTTGAAATAGCCATGATAACCTACTCTACAAATATGAGTATACAAACTTGATGAAAAAGGTTACCGTGTCTCAGAAAGGTTCTAAGAAGCGAAAGTCTGAAAAGGTATCTGAAGAAAAGGTTGCGACCAAGAAGCCCAGAACTTCAAGAAAGAAGTCTGCTGGCAAATCAGAAGACACACCCAAAGAGGTTGTCGATTCTCAGATATCTGCAGGCATTGCCGATGAACTAATAAAGGCAGATGAAATCATCAATGCTGAAAAAGAGTTATCAACTACTGAACAAGTAGACTCAGCAAGAGAAAGTGCTTTCAGAAATGTTGCGACTAATGCAGAAAGCCTTGCTGATGAACTCATAAATGCTGCCAAAAGTGGTGAAAAACACCAAGCCCTATCTGCAGAAACCGCAGGAATAATGGACCAATCAGTTCCTAATCTTTGAGAGCTCTGACGATGAAGATGATGAACTGGTCATCTCTCAAGTCCTAGAAAGAACAAAGAGGGCTAAGGTTACTGAAACAGTAACTGGTGATAAGGTATCTGAAGAAGAACCTACACCACAGGTTGCTGAACCTATAGCAAAGGTTGTTGGTGCAAACACATCATCAGGGAATATTTCTCTTGCACAACTTCAAAAAGCCCTGATGAGTGGTATTTTAGTACTGGCAGATGCTGATGGAAATGCCACATCTAAAAATATGGAAGAACATTCTACTGACCAATCTTACGCTTGCATAACAACCACAAACACAACAACCACAATGACCACAAGTGGTTGATGAAATGGTAAATGAACTCCATTTCGAATTACCAGCAATACAGTATGCTGAAGAAAATCCTGCAAATGAGCAGGTTCCCCAACTCAATGAGAGGGATCAAACTGAGACATCTCCTCAGAATGATCAACCAGGGGAGGCAACTGAGTTGCATACTCAGGAAAGGTGTGAAGTACCAGAAACTTCAAGCAAAGAAACTGCACTGGGACAAGAAGACCAAAGTATAGAAAGGTCACAAGTTCCAGAGACCAATCAGCCTGAAATTGCTCAGGTAGCTGACCGGTTTAACTCTTATCTTGTGAAAATTTTTATGCTTATACATCTTGTTACTCATAAAATTTCTTTGTTATAGGCTGAGTTAGAAACACAAAAACAAGAGGAAGCAGAAAAGCTTACCTCAGAAACTGAGAAGGAGGTTTCCTCAACCTCACCTCTTAAGACATCTGAGCCTGTGTCACAGGTAATAATGGATTCTTAAGATAAACACTTCTTCAGTTATAAGTTTATGTGCCTAAACATTAAAATAAATGTTTCTAACAGGCTCCAACTGAGATGGAAGAAGATAAGGCAGAAATGCCAGAGACAAACTCAGAGACCAACAAGGTTTCTGAAGAACACATCACTGAGCCTTCTAGCATGAAGGATCAATTAGAAGTAGAAATGCACGGGGAAAAAGTTGCGACATCCCCTGCATCAATGGAAATCGATGAAGCCCCCAAGGCAACATCACACGAAAGAACACCAGAAACTGAAAAAGTTTCTGAGAAAAATGACTCTGAGCTTCCTTTTGAGGAAGTAAGTAGCACAAATCAGAATTCATTAAAAGCATATTTATGCACAAATTCTTTCAAACAATTTCCTAAGTATTGTATCATTTTTGATTCTCAGGTTCAAGAAAAAAAGGTTGATGAGGACCAGACTTCCAAGTCTCCACCTCACAACAAGATATCTGAGACACCAACTGTCTCAGCAGAACAAGTCTCTGAGCCTGAAGTACTTACTCAGGTAACTCAGAAACTAAACTACACTTCTACTCAGATATCTACAAAAGTTTTGAAGCTCACTCAAAACTCTTTCTTTCAGGCTCAAACAAGTGCCGAGCAGGCTCCCAATGTTGAGACAAAGGACCTACTTCCCTTCTTCAAAGCTCACACCTTGCCAAAGCACATTAAATGCTTCAAGAAATGGCAAAGGTTAAGGTGCTCTGATCTCTCTGAAATATTGAGAATCACAGATCAACCAAATAGACGAGCACGAGCTCTTGACTTGGAGACATACATCCATGCAATGTTCCCTACGAGCAAGATATCTGATTCGACTCTATTGCATAAGGATTTCTCCAGAGAGGTAGCGCACAGTTTGATACAAGCCTTTGAACAGGCAGATGGTCAGACAAGATTACAAATGGCATTTAAGCCAGTCCTGCCCCAAACTCTGCAATTTATACCTTCTGAACAAGAAGAGGTTAATGGGCAGAAGATCACTATTCCTGAAGTGATCAATCTTGTATCTGAAGATGATGAGGAGGAAGAGATAAACGAAAATGACTTCGACGAACCTCCCACTGACCATCACCAAAAGGATGACACAGATAAAAAGGATGATGATGATGCTCCTGCACCAGGGACCGGAGGAATTTCACTAAGAAATGATGCCTAAGCTGCTGAAAAGCACACTGAGAAGACTTCACAGAAATCTCCGTCTCCATCTCCTCAGAAATCTACTCATCCATCTTCTAACCAACACCCAGTTACTACTGAACAAGTAGTTGAGCTTTCTGAAGAAACCGATCAGAAAATATTAAACACTCAAATCAGATCTGCTCAACTCAGACAACTGTTGGAAGAAGAACAACAGCTCCATCTTCAACTGGAAGATCAAATAGCTAAATCCAGAGACAAGCTTGATCAACTACAAGATCAATACTTACAAGAAATGATTGCTTACTCTGAGGTTAAAGAGCTACGGGATGTTGTGCATGATATCACCAAAGAACTCGATACTGAAGAAGTATCTGAAGTCAAGCATGATGCTAAGGCTGCATCATCTTCAAAAGAAGTACCATCCTCCTCCCAGAAAGGAAAGAAACCAATCTACGAGATGGTTCTTTGGACTCGATACAATCGATGAAAATGTCCAAGAGGATGAAGATCCTTTGGTGATTACTCGGATGATGAAGAAGACAAGACTTTGGCGAGCACCGCAATGAACATCTAGCGGTTTCTCACTTAAAAAGGAAGTGATTGCTCCTACAATTTTCAGCAAAGCGCCAAATGTCCACTCCAATGAATACATGAGCAGTGCAATCGCTACTCTGAACAAGGAGATGTCTTCACAGAACAAGGAAGTAATTGCCTCCGTCCCCTCTGAAATAAGAAAGTTCACTGAGCTCATCACTCAGAGAACAACTAGCATAGTCATTGCTCAGAAAGATCTGGGAATGATAAGGGACGATGATGCGTCTTTAGCTGAAAAATCTTTCCAAGAGGCAAGTTACACTGCTGGAAAAGCAGATGCCATCCTAGGCCCATTGGCAGAGCTCACTGATAAGGACAATGGACTTATCAAGCAAAATCAGGAGCTCAAAGCCGAACTTCAGAAGTTGGTCACTGCCTATAATTATTTACAAGGGCACTTCAACTCTCTCTCAGATTCCTTTATGAGATTGAGTCAGCCAACAATGACTAAGGGGGGAAGAATGTACAAATCTGGACCTCAAAGTCAGGGGGGATGGGAAGAAGGAGAAGAAAACAAGAAGAAATCTGGAGCTGGTGCGTCTCAGAAAGGAAGAAGAAACATGAAAACTTCCCAGCCACCACTCAGAATCAATGAACCCTCCTCCAGCTAAGCTACTTTGCAAATAGTAGTTGCTTCCCAGAAACCTACTGAAGGAACCAAAATGATAACAAGGGCCATGGCACAGAAACCTCCAAGGAGTACCAAGGCTCCAAGGAGAAGACAAGTTAAAGGGATTGATGAATCTTCTGAAGAAGAAGAAGAAGGTCAAATCAAGTCCACAGGCAATGAAGAAGGCGTAAAACTCTCACAAGATCTAATCTTGATGATGATGAGAAAGCGATGAAGATGAAGCTCCTCTTCACGAGAAAAAGGAAAATTGAAAGCTAATCGAGCCCATTGCAAAGCCCCTAGCGGCTAAAACACCTCTGGAAATACCAAGTCTATCCGGTGGTGGTTCTTCAACAATAACCCCAAAGAATTCAAGACAAAGAAGGAACGGTGAGGTGAGCAAAGACAAAGTCAACTTCCACTCGGGCGAAGAAGCCAAATAGAGTATGTGAAGTATGACAATGATTCCTCATCTCTGGTGCATCAATCAGAAAAATGGCTATTGGATTCTGGAACTTAAGCATCTATTGGTAAATTCAAGATTTCCAGAACCAATCCATAAACAACTTATGGCATGGAGAAAAGATAAGCCAACCTTGATCAACACCAATCACATCAAAGCCTGGTTGGATTTTGAAGTTGTCGAGAATCGAAGCCATGAGAAAGGACCTCTCGATGAATGTCCATATGGAAAGCGGATGATGTGCCTGAATTACGAATATCACAGAACGAGCACAAGAGCAAGACTTCATTTGTAGAACCCTATGAATCGTTCTATCTAACTGAAGATCAATACAAGGGTGACATCAGATATCTGAAGATTATCTACGAATACTTCAAGCTTTCAGATATCAGAATAGAGCATGCCTGGAAGTGGGGAAAGTACCTATGGGTCAAGCATTTTGTCAAGAAAAATCCTACCAAAACCTACAAAGAGGTCTGTGGATTTGCCAGAGACACAGAGATGCTCGTCAGAACTCTTCTCTATGACTATTCTGATGACATCAAAAGGTTTGGAGATAGGAAATTTGCAGACTGATCCATAGAACTACTGTTGAAGACTTGAAGACTAGTTTATTAGGATGTTTACTTGGAGCTTGGTTACTCCTGTTGTCCTAATTTACTATGTAGTTTTTGTTGTATTTTTGCTGACTGAGCTTAACTGTATTATGTATTCAAGTTATCTGTAATCTTTATTTATAACTTATCTGAAGAACTTACTCTCAGATAGTATTCTATAAAAGATAACTTGTCAGCAAAGATCACACCTTGTGATTTGGTTGATGTCTACTTTCTGCACTTAATTAAATATTTTGAAGATCTTAAGAAAAGATTAAGTGTTGGATTATTCACTCATCCAGATTTGTAATAGGTAAGATAGTCATCGTTGACTGATCAAAAAGGGGGAAATTTGTTGGGAAATTTGTTGGGAAATTTCTTGAGAAATTTGTTAGGAAATTTGTTAGATATTTTGTTAAGAAATATCTATTTAGATTTTGATCAGCAACATGATGACTTATCTTAGTCTCAGAAAGGTGATTAGTACTCTTGGTTCACTTGAACATTGTAAAAGAGGAAACTCACTAAGTATGATAGTCTAGCTAATCTTGTATAGGATGCTAGGTCTCAAAATGTAATTTTTATTTTATGAAGAGAAGACCAAGAAGAAGACATCCAAGCAGAACAAGCTCAACGACATTGAAGACTTGAAGAAACTGCGCAAGATTACTGAAACTATTGTTCAGATACCTTAGCCAGATATCTTGAAGACACGAACAGTTTTAAACAAACTGTGTCACAAGAGATATTTGAGAAATAAAAGGCCTATCTGAAAATAAGGAAAGTGTCCACAGATATCTATTCTCAGATACCTTGAGCATTAATCACATTTCTGAAAAAGAAATATATATTGCAAACAAAGTTGTTTCAATAAATAAGTGGTATCTGAAGATTTAAGATAAGGGCGTGCAGAGAATCAGATAACACTAGTCCCTGATACAAAGCATAGTTCCGTTGACACAACAGGACAAAAAGTATAGTACAATGCATTTAATGCACGGACAGAGATGTCTGAATAAAAGCAACGGCAGCTTCTGAAGAAGAAAATAAAACTCTAAAGATTATACACAGATATCAATAGTTTGAATTTGAGCCTAACGGATACTATTCAAACGGCACTCAAATTCATCTATAAATATCAACACTTAGACTGCTTGAGAAGACACCTTAGACACACGACATAACTTGAAAACGCTGAACGTCTTACTCTCTCAAAGCAACTTACTTACTCACAAAGCTTTCTGTTGCGACCAAAGCATTTGATCTTGAGTAACACTGAAATTCTAAGTGTCCTGATCCTAAACAAGCATAGCTATCTGTGAAAGAGTTGAAACGAAAGATCAAGTATCTGAGATTCATTCTCTTGAACATTTATCTAAGACTTGGGTCAGTAAAAAGAACAAGATGCCATACATTGAAAAGTGTATTAAGTATACTTGATTCACAGAGCTATCTGAATAACTGAATAAGTTATTAAAGAAGCTCATCTGACAACTCAAACCAAAACCAACACCATAACTGGCGTGGAGTACAGGAAGTACTTAGTTTGAAAAATCAGGAATAACTCCAAGGTTACCGGAGTATAGGAAGTACTTGATTTGGGAAACTAAGGAATAACTCCAAGGTTATTGAGTATAGGAAGTACTTAGCTTGGGAAGCTAGGGAATAACTCAAAGGTTTCTGAGTACAGGAAGTACTTGGCTGTGAAAGCCGGGGAACAACTCAGGGGGAACATTTTGTTGGGAACAATTGTTTAAAAATCTTAGAATAGGATTATTGTAAGGTGAACTCAATTATCTGTTCTAGTGAATTCTAGGTCTCTGATAGACCGAAGTGGATTAGTTGGAGGATTACGCCACCTCCATATACCACTATACTTGTTGTGTTATTTACCTTTCTGTATTTACATTTCAGCAACACACACACACATTTTAACTGTTTCTGCACTTATCTTTATTAAGTCTTCCGCGCTCTGATTCTAAGTATCAGATATCTATTCAGATATCTGAGAAATAGTTTTTATCGACAAAAGTTTTAAAGACTATTCACCCCCCCCCCCTCTAGTCTTTTACTTTGCCGTTATCTGGACCAACAAAGCTTACAAGAACAAACAAAACCGTTTATACGAGCCGAGATGAATGCAGGCAATGCGAACATCACTATGGGTCGTTGTTATTCTGAGATCACGTGATGGGGGTTAGTAAATATGTTGTTTATGACTTGGAATATGATACATAACAGTTTTTTGCTTTCATTTCAATCAACTAACTACTTGTTTGCACATATGTTTTTTTAGGTCAATAGAGGACAGCCGAAGAGTGCTCTATACCCCTTCAAGAAGGCTAAGCTGAAGAATGGCATTTGGACTGACGTGAGGGCCGAGCGTATTGCGGTACATTTCTTTCTTAAGGTTAACATTTGTATTTGAGTATTTTAAAGTGATTCCTAAAATTACATCTCATTTCGTATGCAATTTACAATTGCAGAGTGAGGTGAAGAGGAGGATGGATGAGAGGATGATCGACGTTCATGAGCTGTCAATTGAAGAGCAAGACCAGATCTTCTTCAAGGTCAACCCAATGGACAACAAGGGTCGAACATATGGATTGGGAAGTTTGGGCGCTTCCATGAGTTCTGGTAGCTTCTCAGTGTCCCAGGGATCAGGATCGCGATCTAATCTCTTCACACAGGACCAGGTTCAAGAGATGATGACTCCTCTCCACCAGGAAATAGCTGCGACCAAGGCAACTTACGAGCAAGTGCTTGAGGAACAGGCTCGTATGGCTCAGCGGATGGACGCTTTGACCCAGATGTTGACACTTCTTGATCTCACCCTGACCTCCTCCCGATTCTTAGTTACATCAGACTTATATTGTTTATGCTACATATATACTTTGACACTATTTCACCTTCTTGTGCTTGCATACTTTGGACTTGTTATGGATAATTTATATTGTTTCGGGTATATTAATGCAATTTAATTATTTCGGGTATATTATCTATGATTATATTATGTGAAAAACAGGTGAAATGTGAAACAGAAATATTAAAAAAATAAAAAATAAAAAAATTAAACAGTGAATTTAGCGACGGAAAAAAATTCATCGCTAAATTCACGAACTAAGGGCGAATTAGCCCATAAATGTCAAGCGAACTAAGGGCGGATTAGTGGCGGGATTTAGCGACGGAAAAAATCCGGCGCTAAATTCCGTCGCTAATTGGCGACAGATAAGTAATCAGTCGCCAATTCGGACGGACTGGTCAACGGATTAATCCGTCGCCATTTCGTCGTTATTTAGAGACGGAATACTTATCCGTCGCCAAAAAAAATAGTGACACGTTGTTTGGGGACGGGGGATTATCCGTCGCTAAGGATTTAGTGACGGATCGGCACTGTTTTATCCGTCGCTAAAAAAGGTATTTTTTGTAGTGATTCAACCAATAAAATCAATTAATCATTAAAAATAAAAAACGATAACCAATATTTTTTCTCCATCTTCTTTAATTAAATTGAAACAGATTAATTTGCACTAACTCAAACTATGATTCTACTCGAAAAAAATACAATTCATTATCAGAAAGAACGATAGTATTTACCTCCATATACTTTTTTCTATTATTCGTAACTACATGACACAATAACACGCGTGGCGTGTTCTCACGTTCTAGTTATTTAATACTCCTTCCGTCCCATGAATCTGGACCTAGTTTGACTTTTTCGGTCAACCGTCTCGAACTTCGACTATGAATTAATCTTAAACCGTAAATGTAAAATGTTCAATTAATTTATTAGATAATTACAAAACCCACCCCTCCAAGATGGCCACTTTACAAATTGATACCCACTGTTTGAACAATTACAAAATCCTCCCTTACGTTTTCAAAGTAATTACATATAAACCCAAAAAGTCAAAGATTCCCTCGTTTTATTTTATTTTATCATTATCTTTAATTTTCTTTTCTATTTTATCATTTCATTTTAATCATTCCATCTAATTAATTTCTTTACTTCACATTTTAAACCCCCAATTTTACCTTCTTCTCCAAAACTCCTCACTTTACTTCCACCACCATCTCCTCCACCCTTCTTCACCACCACCACGAACTTCCAACACGAAGAACCACCACGGACCTCCATTAGAGCTGCTCGAAACCAATCATACATGGATGCCCAATTTGACCTTCCATTGAAGCTCTCCTCTTCTCCTACATCTTTTTTTCTTTTAATTTTTTTTTCAAATGGAAGAAGCTTGAAAGAGCTTCCATGGAAGCTCAGTTCGAGCTTCCATGGAAGTTGGACGCTGCGAAGAGAGCTTCCATGGAAGCTCTGGCCGGAGCTCCGGTCTCCGTTGACTGGAGCTCCGGTAATTTTTTTAAATTTTTTAAAATGTTTTCTTCCTTTTTTTCCTAAATAATTAAATGTGGGAGTTCCTGAATTTTCACATAATTTGAGGGTTGATTTTAGATATGTTTTTGGATGATAGTATGAACAAAATTTAAAATTGGGTATATTTTGTTAAGTTTAGAACATATGGGGCTATACTATAATAAAACTTACAATTGTAATTCTATTTTTACATTATTTTTTGTTTTACTATTTATTTTATCTTTTCTTTTTTTTGGAAACTAAAAATTTAATGTTAATCAACGATTTTGGGTGTAGATGTAATTGTTCAAACAGTGGGTATGAATCTGTAATTGGAGTATAATGCAGGGGTCTATATGTAATTGCCCCATTAATTTATATAATGAAAGTTTAGTCCCTAAAGTTTCATTATATAATTTAATTGAACATTTTATATTTGCGATTTAAAATTAATTCATAGTCGAAATTGAAGACGGTTGACCGAAAAAGTCTAAATGTATCCAAATTCACGGACGGAGTGATTGTTAACATCAAGAAGTAAACTTTAATGAAGGAGGAGAAGAAGATAATCCATCAGTTAAAATTATGATGATTGATAAGTAGGGGGGCCAAAAGTCAGCCGCCCGCAGTAATATTGTTGTTGTATTCTTCCTTAAATTGCGGTTAAGTAATCTCTTGCGTTGGTCAATTTTGTTGCTTTATTTGAGACTAGTGACAATACCGCGCATTTGAGTCCTTGCTTTTTTTAGGTCACTTCTTTTGTCAGGATATAGTAAAAATTTATTTGAAGTGTAAGATAGGTCATAGGAGGTGTTATCGTCTCAGGACTGTTGGCTATCAGTAGCTATTGTTTAACAAAGTGGCGTTTAAATTTTTACGTGTTGCAACCACTAATTACTATCATTATTACCACCTTTAGGTCCGACTCGTTGGATACTTGCAACTACTCTAGCCAGCCGTCATCTTTTTATGGGTTGTATGTTTCGGTGATAGTTTTTACATTCGCATGGAAGACTTGAAACCTTGATCAAGTCTCTTGGGCTGAGTTGCCAATTGCGCCAATAATAGTCAGGTTCCTTTTCAGACACTTGAACCTATGACGAGTTGCCGGGATCAGTTCTCAAATTTTTATGTTTTTCTTAGCGAGATCCATTATGTTTTACTGTGGATTAATCTATCTGTATGTGGGTTAGGTTAAAAGTTAGTATGAGTTTAGTTTGTTTCAATATGTTTGTAAGTGGCTATTAAGAGGGTGAAAAGATAAAGCAAAATATTTAGTGGACAAACTCGGCCAGGCCAAACCGTGTCAAATCTTATAGCTAGCAAGACCACAACAAAATAAGATCGCCTGAGGTTCCAAACAATGCTGATTTTGTTTTATGAAAATATTAATTTGTTTTGTGGCCTTTCTCTCGGATTTAACGAATAAATGCGAAATTATCAAATGAGGCCCAAGTATTAATAAAATGTATTGTAATATATATGCTCGGTCCGTCAGTTGCTACTGCTCCCATCTACTAAATCAAAGTTGGGAGGCCAACAGGCCGGTACCCAACTCAAAATAATATTTCAAAAAACAGCCATTTGAGTTGCAACACTATATTAACTCATGACTGTTGAGTTACAAAATTATATTAACTCAGCACTCTTTGAATTACAACATTGTATTAACGCATGTTCGGCCTTTTTTGTAATATTTCGTGGCAAATGCCTTTGAGTAGAATTTTCCCATCAAAGTTTGAACTTTTCCTTTTGATTAAACAGGCTGGAGTTTGGGCACATGGAATTGGGCCTGGGTTTCCAAATATAATATTGGGGCCCTTGCGGGCGGACTGCCTGTCTGGATTGGGCCAGCCTTGATTATAGTACGGTTTAATTGTTGAATTCATGTGAATTAAGCCAATGCACATATATAAGGCCATCTCCACCGGTTGCAACTCTATGCAACCCACTCTCTCTGCCACGTCAACATTCCACTCACTGCAACCCTCTTTGCAACTCTCTACAATTCTCTTCTCCAACAGTTGAGTCCCAAATTTATTTTATTATCATATTTATTTCAAACTTAATTTTTCATTTCATTTTCTTTTCTTATTTCCTTTTAAACTTTATTTTTAAATTTATTTTAAATGTCGTTAATTAATTATAATAAATCACATTATTTTTTCAAATACATTTAATTATAATAAATCACATAATGAAAATAGAAATTACATTTAAACAAGTAATAAGTATTTTAAATATAGTTTACATTTAAGCTACTACATGCAAGACATGATCGATCGCGTATGACAAAATCGTAAGGATGGTCATTATAATCTAGTTTATGTTTTTCAAGTACGTTTTACATTTTTTAGTATCCGTATAATCTTTTCAATTTTTAAAAGTATGATTTTAAATTTAAATAATATGTATTTTAAAGTTTACAAGTAATGTTTTATATATATAAGTATGTTTCTATTGTTACAATTTACAAATTTTATTATCATATGAAAATATTCAATAATATATGAAATTGAAAAAAAATTGCAATACAATAAAAGAGACAAAAGTGGAAAAGAAATAGAAAGAAAAAATAAAAAACCAACTCATCAAAACACAAAGAAAAAGAGAAAAGAAAAGGAAATAAATATAATACTGGCCTCGCCTAAAATTTGGGACGAGGCCAGTCTCATCGTTGGTCACTCACTGCTCGAGTCTGAGCTTCCCATTGGAGTTGCAACTCCATTTTGCAACTCTAATGGAGAAGGCCTAACACTCGGTGGGAAAATTCATTTAAGAGATACTCCTTCCATTTCGGAGAAATTATTCAGATTTGCACCAATTTAAAAAAGAAAGAAAAGTGGTCCTCCTGATTATTAAAGATTAACTGAGTGGCATATTGTAATAAAAGTGAAAGGTAGGGAGTTTTATTATTTAACTAATTTCCATAAATTGAAATTGTAACAATTTTAGTGAAACGCCGAAAACGGAAAGTTGTAACACTTTCTCTGAAATGGAGGAAGTATTATTTGTGAAACAACTTTTGACTTGGGTGCAAAATCTCCATTTTACCCCGAGAATTGTCATCTCTTTTATGTCCACTTGCCCTTTATCTCTTTATGTCTTTATAATTAATAAAATAGAGAATATAAAAATATAAAAGTTATACCGATTTTCATATTTTTTCGTACTCTACAAATAGAGACCACTCTTGACTATATTTCGACCATTATAAAATTTACAATTTTTTAACTCTTAACTAAAATTATATATTAGTAGCCCCGGTGAGTTACAACACCATATTATAATTATTTTTATCGAATATCATGTCATTTATTACTATAGGAGAGTATAATTACTTAAGACGGGACCTGAAAAACTCATGGAATATTACAATGTGGAATTTATTTTAATTTATAACTGGTCCCAAGTTGAGACCGGAATTTTTTATTACTATAAGGAGTTTATTCCTATATGGAGTGATCTAGGGAGTTTTTATTGTATTGCTAGTAGAGGCAACACTGATGAACAAGTTCTATTACATGATTTTGATCTCGTTGAGTTAAATATGTGACTGGATCGATCACTTAATTTCGAAAGATTTTCAAATCTATACAATAAAGATTTCTCTGTCAACACTAAATCAACAAGGAAGTTTATACGGCATAATGTAATTGTAAATTATACATCGGTTAATTCTATTTAATCATAAGTATGCACTTAATCTATCCCAAACTAGAGACATATTACTTTGTTTGTCCGTCCTAAATTGTATAGACCACCTTCTCAAGTTATGGAGTATGTATTTTGTGGAAATAATTATCTACTTGTCGTATTATACATACATTTATATTGTATTATGCTGACATCTGAAATGATCTCGTAGATTTGGCAATTTAAAACATTTAAACAAAACTTGTCTTCTTGTCATGATATGCATCCGCTTGACGTATCAAACCAACATCGATCCCACACAATTATGAAGATCTAGGGAAAGTAAAACACAAATAATCAAAAGCTTAGAAAGAATAAATTTATGTTAGACAAAATTCTCATACATTTGTGACGTATTCAACAATACATCATGATTATTTGATACCTACACTTCTGAATGGATTGGATGTTCCATACAAAACGAATGGAAAAAATATTTTTGATTCTATATGTTCAAGAAGTAAACTTTATCATTACTGATTGCAAAAATAGTTGATGGTTTATTGTATTGAATATGAATAAGGTTGCATTATTTCCCATGAACTATCTAATTGTACATGACAATTTTTTTAATTTAATGAAAGGCGTTTTGTCCTTTAGACTATCAAAATTATTTAAAAAATGATATAACTTGTGACGGAGTGTATCCAAAAGACATTCCAGCTATACCTGAACTAGCTAATTTTGCTATATTATCAGCTACTAAATTTGCATTTCTACTAACCCATCTAACTTCACATGTCCAAGGCATAAATTTTACAATCTTCCAGCAGATGCGGGAGAGGCAGTTCCAAATCTTCTCATGTCTTCTCCATTAACAACTTAAAAGCACTTAAGGAATATGTCTCAACTTCAATACGAGTATGTCATTGATTCCAAGCTTCTTTGAGTCCCATTTCAGACCCAAAATTTCTGCTTGTGTGACATTCGGCGATGAAATTGGCGCCACAAACCATTTTGAATATCCATGGAGATCATGGAAATTCGATTACAAATAAAAACATTTACGGAAAAGAATCTTTAACAAAAACGTTTCCTCTTATCGTAATATGCATATTTTTGTCATATATTATACTACATCTTATTCAGTTGCCGTGATCAAGGGAAGTAAAAAAATAATATGAAACAATTGATGGTGTGTCGTATTGAACATGAATAAAATATGTTACATTATACATGAGAGTGTTTTGTGGCACGATTTATCTACTTGTCTTGTTATACATTTAAACCGTATTATCTTGACATCTTAATATTTAATAATAAACGCCCTTACCTTTCAAAATTACCCCAAGTTTAATTTTAAAATAACTGCAAAAATTATATAAAGATTAAAATTAAAAGTTAAAATAAATGGAACCATTAAAGCATTCATAGAACCATTTTACAATAAAGAATGAATAATAAAATAAGAAACAGAAAAGTAAAGAACCAATAAGTAAAAATGTTGATTTTTGGTTGAGTTTGTAATTGAGAATCTTTAATAGTATATTTGTTTGACCTTTTTGTAAAGATTATAATTGTAGGGTTTAGATTATATCGACGTGAAATGTAGGAGTGGTATATGAAATTATTATACTTTTATATGATTTTGTCCTTGGTTAATGTTAAATAATACTAGTATAGTATACATATTGGAAAATACAATTATCCATGCTCATATAAAAGTATATAATTCAATTACTCCTCACCGCAATTACCTAATATTATATTTATCCATGTAATCCCTACATTTCACGAAAAGATATTAAAAAAATTTATTTTGAATGTTACTTTAAAAGGTTTACATCTACTATGCATATGAAAATTTATTAGTACTCTAGTTACGCTCTTCTATATTTTATTTTCTCTTATTACTTTTTATAATCTACTACTACTTTATCAATATAATTATTTTTTTCAGTTATTTTAACTTAATAATTGTATCAATATCAATTAACAAATACATTAGTCAAGTTAAAGTAATATATATTTTGACTTAAAGTAATACGACGACTTATTTTTCCGATTATACGGTCCCCTGAACGCCCCTAGCCCAATTAGTTTTGACTTTTAATGAATTTTAATGCATCTCTAATTAATTAAACTATATTAATTATACTAGCAAGTACTGTAAAAAAGAGAATGACTTAAATTAGAAGAAAGAAAAACTTCACCCACGGTTTAATTAAGACAAGCCGAATATTATTACACTGATTCAATCAAAATCACAGCTATATTTGCTGACTATTTTCACATCACAATCCATTTTCTTAATACAAGTTATATATAGTATCTGGCCATTGCAGTACAACCAAACTTATAATCATCAGTATATATATCCCAATGCATTTCCCATTCTTCTTACTTAATCACCACAACTTTTTTATACCCAATATATTATTATTATTATTATTAAATATTGAAGTAGTACTTAATTATACTAGATGGATACTTCACCGTTAATTATTATTTATCATCATCATCATTATTATTATTATTATTGAATCACTTCCACCATCACCACGTTGGTTCCCAAATCAATTTCCCGGCGGAAGCAGGCCGAGATCCAGATTGAGATTGAGCGAGTTGTTGTTAGTCGGAGTTTTGGGCTCCTCATCCGTAACCGTAGAAGAGGAATCTGACACACTATGGGTGTCTTCGTCGCCTCCTGCACCACCAAACGGAAAGCGGTTCATCAGATCCATAATTTCCCTCCGCGATTCAGGTCCGAGGCGAAGCATAGTAGTCGCCGGACCACGCGTGATGCCGATATAGGCATCTGCAACAACCGGTTCCACAGCAGGTTGATTGAAGTAAGGGAAAGAAATCCTTACTTGATTCGGAGGTGGCGGCGCCGGAAACCTGAATTGAAGCACAGCCGGCGCCGCCACCTGGTTGGCTCGGGTAGGGCTCGGATTGCCAATTAAAGGGATTGGAAAGTTGGTTTTCGCATTGGGACCACGAAAGTGGCGTGCCGCCTTGTCATAAGCCAAGGCGGCTAGCTCAGCAGTGTCAAATGTGCCGAGCCAGACGCGACGTTTTTTGACCGGGTCACGGATCTCAGCCGCATACCTTCCCCACGGCCTCCTCCTAACACCACGGTAGCGAACTCCGTTGTCATTTGGAGACGCCACTTTGCTGGTTTTCGGAGCCATAGTACAAATGAAATGAAATGAGGGAGTAGTAAGTATGTATTTTGTTGTGTGAGTGTTGGGGGTATTTATAGGAGCACCTGGATGGGGGCCCGGTGACATGTGGCAGTACGGATTTGGGAAATTTTGCACGATCATGTGGATTTTTTAGTTGTCTTTTTGGAGAATTTTATCCCCTTTGATTTATTGTTTTTGTTCTAAAATTGTTTTTGGGATTTTGATGATATTGATAATACCATCAAACTTTCTATGAAATCAACAGGTTGGATATTGCTGTAATTGTGAATTTATGTAGTAGCTATCCTCAAATATTTTTGGAGTAGTCAAAATGTAATGCATTTTATTTAAGGTTATTATGATAATTTTACTTCTTTTGTTAGGATTTATAATTAGTGTTTTATGGTTGAGATTCATGTACAATACCAAGGTAATAGATGGAAGTTGCAATAATTAGGTATATTGGATTTTGATTTTAAATGAGTAAGTTTGACCTATAAAGCATAATGAGTAGGATGTATTAGTGATGGTAAACAATTGATGGTTTGTCAGTATAGATTATAAATATGGTCGTGTTCCTTGAGATGAGTTATTTACTTTCATATTGTGAAGTCGTGATATGCAATCTTTGTCGTATTAAACTAACGATCAACATCCGAAAAAGTAAGAAAATAATAAATGAAACAAGTGATGACGGTTTGTCGTATTCAAGATGAATGTCAGATGTGACATCATGTACGAACATGTTTCGTGTAAAGGGTTATCTATTTTTTGTATTAGACATTTATGTCGTCTTACATTGACATATTAATTAATTATGTAGGCCCGGGAGTGTCGGAACGAACGGGCACGTTCTCTTAAATGGATTATCTTATCTAGTCGTAATGTACATGTCTATCGAATGAAATTGCATCTTGAATAATCACGGAGATCCGGGAAAGTCGGTAACAGATGGAAAAACATTTACAGACATGACTCATTTAACGAAACTTAACCTTTTTGTTGTATTAATCTGACATCATGAACAATCCATGAGATCGATGCGGGGAGGTAAACAAATTAATGAGGCCATTTAAGGTGTGTCATATCGAACATGAATGTGATAAGAAGTGCTTGATATGCAATCTTTGTCGTATTAAACTAACAACCAACATCCGGGGATGTAAGAAAATAATATATGAAACAATTGACGGTTTGTCGTATTCATGATGAATGTCAAATGTGACATCATGTACGAATGTGTTTTGTGGCAAGGGTTGTTTATTTGTCTGATTATACATTTATATCATATTGCATGGACATCTTGATTGGCGATGTATAGGCCCGGGAATGTCGGAGCGAATGGGAATATTCTCTTAAATGGTTTATCTAGTTGTCGTAATGTACATACCTATCGTATTGAAATGGCATCATGTATAACCGCAGAGATCTGGGAAATTTGGTAACCAATGGAAACATGTACGGACATGACTCATTTAATGAACTTAACTTTTTGTCGCTATTTGCAATTTTTCTTCGTCATATTACTCTGACATTTTGAACAAACCCGGAGATGCGGGGAGGTAAAGACATTAATGAATCAACTGAAGGTGTGAACATGAATGTGCTCAGAAGTTACGGGTGTGTTTTGTGGCAAAATTTATCTACCTGTCGTATAATGCATTTGTGTCGTATATGCTGACATATTAATCAAACAATTACTTAGATCTGTGAAAGCCGGAATATATGAAACTTCTTAGCAAAGCTTATCTTCTTGCCGTGATATTTTGTCGTATAAGCTAATTGCGGGATCACAAAAATCTGAGAAGTAATAACAAAACGAAAAACTTAGAAAAATTACGTCTCTTTAACAAATTTCCTTGCTTATCGCCATACATTATGTCTATGCCAACAAATTTAGTAATAAATATCCATCATGATTCCTTGATACTTATGTATTTAAATGGACATGATATATTACACGATTGAAAAACGTTTCAATTCGAAACAATAAATAACTAAACTTTCTCCTTCGTATAAGACTATTACATGTGTAATACATTTTATAGATACCGTACAACATACGTAACAAAGTGAGCAATTATGAAGTGCCACAATAATGCAAATGTCGACGCCAAGTTAACGTGTGCTGGACACATTTTCTTCCCGCCAAATTTTGAATCATATTATATACATTACTTGTATGTATCATGTATATGATGAAACGTATCTCACTGTAAGGACTCGACTCTCGATAAGTTATTCGTGATCGGGCCACACACGTATACATATTATTATATTTTTCGCTAGCTTTGGACTGAAGCTCCAACCAATTCCTTGAGAAATCTCACACTGTTTGCTGATTTATATAATATTAATTTCACATCCACATTCTTATATTATGTGATAAACAATATTATTACACCAATTAACACAACATAAAAAATATGTAATATGATTATGCATGCGGTAAAATTTTACAATTAATGTTTACAATTACAAAACAAAATATTGTGTCCTATTTTATCCTATTCAAAAAGTTAATTACATATAACTTTTAGAATTGTGCATGTAATATTATAAAGCATCTTTAATCAGTATTGGAGTGCACACAACCAACATTTCATTTTTAAAAAAAAGGAAGCAATGTCTTTATTTCATTTTGACTTTATCTTTTTTAAAATTTATTTTCATAATATTGTAAAAGAAATGGATTTTAAATCTCATTTTACTCTATCCATCTCTCACAAACACTACAAAAAACTGGACCTTCAGCAACAGAGACTTTCCAACGGAAATTGGATTCGTCGCTATTCAGCAACAGATTACCAACGAAACACCAACAAAATTTTTCTTGAGAAAAAATTATACATAATTAACGACGAATTACCAACAAACCACCAAAAAATTCCATTTTTTGTTGTAATTTTGTTGGTATTCCGTTGCAGAAAGTTTTTTGGGTTTCCAACAAATTTAGTGTTCCGCTACTATTTCATTGGTACTAAATTTTGGGTTTAACCACTATAAACACCAACGGAAATCCGTTGGAAATTTTTCTCACCAACAAAAATTTCGTTGGAACTTTCGTTGCTGAATTTATTTAATGAACAATTGTAAATTTCATGCAATTTCAGTAGGGAAGATTTAGAAACTATGAATATTTGTTTAACTAAATAATAATATAGTAAAAAGATATGTTTAATGTGTTCACAAAAAGCTTAACAATCGATCACAACTCGAATAGTGATAATCCAAAAAATAACTAACTATGTAATAGTTATAAGGTGGTTGAGTGGTAAGAAAGTTAGAGGTACAAGCATCAGGTGATAGGATCGAATTCCGTTGCATGATTTTCGTTTTTCCTCATACGATTATCAACAAAATAGTGACGCTTCAACAACGAAATAGTAATGCGTCACCAACGGAAAATCACGTTGGAAGAGTTACCAACAAAATCAGATTTCGTTGCAAGATTACCAACGGGGGCAACTGGGACGATTTATGCAATGTAAATATCCGTTGGAAAAAACTTTATGCAACGAAAAAAGGCTTTCACTAACGAAAATAAGTGTTGCTGAAGGTCCTTTTTCTTGTAGTGAAAACAACTTCATGGGATGTCTAGTAATTTTTTTATCTTTTCGCAAAGTATATCAGCTAAACTAGTCTCTTTATAAATATTTATCAAACAGACTTATTACAGTTAAATCACACGTTGAGACTAGTAATTGATAGTTGCATTACTTTTTAAAATGTAATTGGAATATATTTTCAAATAAGGAAATCGTATAATTGCCAATCAAGAAGCATAAATTTCTAATGATTAAACCATCAAATGAAACGATAAACTGACTAATAAGATTGTTCAAAACCTAAACGTTTGGTGTAAAAGTAAACCGGGCCTAGTACAAGTTAGAAACTAGAACATCAAATATGTGTTGAGTGAGGTGTTGTTGACTCGACACCACTATAAACTGTTACACATATAAGTTTTGATGGCAGCATAATAAACTAGTGTAATCACATAGAAAACGTTGAAACGTCACTTCAATGAATGTGTAATCAAGTACAATAAATTACATTTCGCGCTTCAAAGACCAGGTAAAGCAAACTAAACAATGAGAGAAAGGTCAGTGATAATTAATCCACTCTCCTAAAAAACTTAGGTAAGACCAAACAGACTCTATCATTGCAGATTACAGAACGTGCTGAAATAAACACCAAAAACTCTTTGAACAATTAAACGCACAAACAAATAGTCGAGTTCTCAGAATCTCAATACGTTTGAAGATTTCGACTTCTTGCATATATAGGTTTCAATGGGGCTTTCAATGTCTTCAGTTGCAAGACATGCCTTCAAACAATATTTTGAGCATTTTAGAATATTTTCATGAATGGTGAAAACTTATAAAAATCTTTCTTCAAGATCTTATTCCGTATTTAAAATCTTCCACACATCTTTTTCCTATTTAAACTCACACACACTGCTCTCTTGATCAGCACATTGCACGTGGAAGGTCATGAAGAATGTGAAATTCTTTTAAAAAAAATCATGATTTTCTTCAGTATGAGTAAGCATCATATTTCTCCTATACAATTATTTGACATACACGAGTAGTTTTTAGTTTTTACATTAATATAATATAATCTTCTCAATTGTATAGTGAAATCATAATGTGCTCCACATTGTGAAAATAAAATAAAATTATACCACTACTTTCTGATGATAGTTGGGCGCTGATATTAATTATAGTGTGATGGATGAACGGAATATTCTTGTCATCGGAAGAGTACTGAGCACATATCGGAAAAGATAATTCGGAAAAACCGGAAGCGGCGGCTTTACCTCATCATAAATCGCAATATAGCTGCGTTACGGTCTATTTCATGGAATTTATTCAATAAGTTAACGACACGTAGATGTCATTGTGTACGTGTTGCTCATATGTTGTGATTGTAGTAGCCGCCAAATTTCTTGCCCCTGGTCTGCTAAAACCTCTGGTTTTTATGTGACGCCATCATCAGTTTGTATTCTAGCTAGTTTTAATTCTACGTTTGTTGAGAGTTTTTTTGGTTCTTGGTCTTTAAAGTGTCTTTAACTTAATGAGTGTGGGTCAAAGTGGCGTTTTCATTGTGTGTATGATAGTGTATTTCCCATACTTAACTCTTAACTTTTTATGACTTCAAGTTTTTTTAATTTTTAATTTTATTTTCTTTTGTTGTATACGCATTCTCAATCACAAAAATGTTCAAAACACTTCACCACATGAGAATAAACATTCGACAAGCAAATAAATAATTCTAAACAATTATATTAAGTTACTATTTCACTCACGTCAAATTAAATTACTATTCATATTTTAAATGTCCGTTAAAGCAGGATTTAGCAAATGGTATAGAAAATACTAGCCAAACAATGTTTGACTGCCTTCGCACTTCGCATTAGGGGAAAATACAGAAATAGAATCAGCACTAGAATGCTGAAAAAGGACATCATTTGAAACTTTTAACACAAACAAACACGTCCCATACCTTACTTAATTACACAAGACCAAAAGTCCACAACTATACCAATTATAATTACTTCACCATGCATTATCAACATTATTATTATTATTATTATTATTATTATTATTATTATTATTATTATTTCACTATAGAACTTCCACCATGCACATCACGATCGTCCCAAATCAATCAATTCTCCGGCGGAGGCATGTTGAGATCCAGATTGAGAATAACCGACTTGCCCCCAGTCGGAGTTTTCGGCATCTCAATCGTAACCGATGACGAATCCGACTCACTCTGAGATTCCTCACCACCACCAAAACGAACCATGTTCATCATCTCCGCAATTTCGCGGCGCGACTCGGTCCCGAGACGCAGCATAGTAGTCGTCTGCACCGGCATGATCCGGACAGATTCACCTGCAACAACCGGTGCCACAGCAGGTGCCGATCGGAACTGATTGTAGTACTGGAAAGGAAACTTCACTTGGCGCGCCGCCGTCGCCTTAGTCGGCGTCGGAGGTGTCACCACTGCAGCCACCAGAGCTATCTGGTTTGACGACTCAAGAGTGCTGCTGGCTCGGCTAGGGCTCCCATTGCCGATTTCGGCTGGTGCCGGAAAGTTGGTTTTCGCCTTGGCGCCACGGAATTGGCGTGCGGCCTTGTCGTAAGCCATTGCGGCGAGCTCACCAGTGTCAAATGTGCCGAGCCAGACGCGGCATTTTTTTACGGGATCACGGATTTCGGCCGCGTACCTTCCCCATGGCCTCTTTCGGACGCCGCGGTAGCGAACTTGGTTGTCGTTTTGTGGCGCGGCAGCTTTGGTCGTCCTTCGAGCCATTACAGGACAAACTGGAATTGGAGAGTAGTGATTTTGTATGTGTGAATGGCTGAGAATTGGAAATGAATGGGGGTGGGCATATATAGGAAGATTTGGGTGGGGTTTGTGACACATGGCGGTACGGATTTGAAGGTTGGCTTTGAAAATTTGATACGTGGAATAAAGGAGTGTGTATCAGTGTATGGGTATGTTGTGAATATTGAATAAGTTTCGATAAACTCATGACACTTTTTACATTATAGTTTTAATATGTTAATAGTTTTTCTATTGTCGAAAAGTGCAGGACATTTGTGATGCCGATTTCTTGAGCTCTTTAAACGTTAAAATGATAGTTACGCGAGGACAAACTTTCCGTTTGCATTTATGGTCAACAATAAAAAGGTCATGTGCTACTTTTCGATAAGATGGTGCTTGTGGCATTCAATAATTTAATTTATAAAGCTGAAAGGCATTATTATATTGCTTTTTCGTATAAATTTGAATGTATTATAGTTGAAGAAATAATTGTCCAAAATATAAATGTGAAGTTAAACACGGAATAAGTAATCGATAATACATCTCAACTTTTAAGAATACTAGTATCTGGGCACGGAATACTCCCGCGTGCAATTTTAAGTTTGAGAATATTTATTCGAATTATAGTAAGAATTTAGATAGATTTAGTCATTAAATTAAAATTAATAAATGTAATAATATGGAGAAAGAAGGTGGAAGAGTTGAGAGGTTTCGCAAAAAACAGTATATACTAATGTCTCTCCTCTTCCCGACATGTTATGCTACTCCAGACTAGGAGTGGGTCGAGTCATTCGCGCCTAGGAGCAAGATCCTAGCTCTATGGACTCAAACAACTCATTTGGTGACTTCACGGTGGCCAAAGAAGCGTCAAACCTTTCCGCGGAGATCCACAGAGCCACACTTGGATAGCAAGCACTCCTCCCGGTGCTGACTTCATTAAAAAACAATCAAATAGTAGAGAAAAAGATAATGCAACGTACGTGGTTGTTATTATAGCGCTTCCTTCGGCGCCTAGAAAACATCTATAAACCTGCCACCGAACCACCGAGGAGGGGCAAGAAGATAACAAGGAGATACATTACATCTGAGACAACAAGTATATATATTAATGAAAGAAAAAAGAAACGGAAGTTTACACTATTTTTTAGTATATAAATTGTTAATTAAAGTCAAAATAATGTGCTGGTTAAAATTGAATCAATTTAGGGTGACAACTCCTTTGGACCAGTTTGATTTTACAACAAAATATTCAAATCATTAAGGCGATTAAATAATTATCATTTATCAAACATAATTGGCAAATTATGAGGGTATTAGTACATGATAAAGTAACTCGTAATGTCGCTTTAAATCGAAATGTGTACCAGGAGCCGATATAATGTACAGGATAAGGCATATCGCACGTGGAAGGTCACTAAGAATAGGATAGGAAATAGAAATACAATAAATTAAACTCCGTTTGTTGATGATAACATAACACAATATTTTTCTCTAATATTTTTATGGATTTGGTATATTCTTGTCTTTGGGTGTGACGTCACGATTTAGACATATCGAAAATGATAATTCGGAAAAACCGGAAGCGGCGGTATTAACTCATCATAAATCGTAATATGGCTGCGTTATGGTCCGTTTCTGTCTCATGCGATCGGCTCGCTCGGTGGGATTTATTTTATCCAATAAGGACATGACACGTAGGATGTCATGGTGTACGTGTTGGTTATACATTGGAGGGTAGCCGGCAAGGTATCCTAAAACTAAAACCAGTGGTTTTTATGTGACACCATCAGTGTTTATTTTCGATTGTTCTTATTTCTACGGTTGTTGAGAGTTTGTTTTTCTTCTTCAGTCTTAAATTGTCTTTATTTAATACCGTCTCATCTCAATCTGAAATTTCTACTTTACTTTTTTTCATCTTGTTGAAATATCCCAAAAAAAAAAAGGTAATGAGATAAATATCAGTCCTTATACTATGGCTGGTGGAGTTTACCAAAAGATTTTTCTGGCCACACCCTAACTAGCAAGTTTTGCAAGCTAAACTCAACTAACCAACGCATACTAAGTTTTGCGATGTCAAGTTTCAACTTTCAAATGCCTGAATCACTCGAGAATTCTCAATGCATCCCAATATTAGACCAATCTAGAGCCGGACACAGCTTGTAAATGATGTAATGACAGGAAAGGCAATGTTCTTCCTGGTACACTCGGTTTCTTCAAAACATTAGATTCAACTTATAAAATGGACATCGTTACATCCTTTACGAGCTGGTTTTATACCTTTACGGGCCCTGTCAATACTGGACATTAGATGGGAAGGACAGTGTTCTTCCTGTTACACTCAGTTTTTTCCTGAACAGAATGTTCTTCCTGGTACAAAACCAAATTACATTCAGAAGATGCAATCAAAATACCATGGGAACCATAACTCTGTCAATACTGTTTCTCTAACTCTTAGCCATCTATCAACTTATAACATAATCACCTAAGCAAAACAGGATTGTATATATGATATATCCAAATTAAGATCATAAACATATGATTGGTATAGAAAACAGGCGCACATCATCCAAACCTCGATCACATAAAAAACCTAACGGACTAATAACCAAATCATTCTTAGAACATGCAGGCAAATCAGCAACAATTAAACAGTGTCGGAATCAGGTCACACTGAAACAAGCACATGGTATGTGAAAGAAAGCAGAGATGACCATGCTCACCGTGGTACACAGCTGACAGCACCATAGTAACCTTGCCACAAGCACCGTGTCTGGAACAAGCAAATGTCTTCACGGAGTTAGAAATAATCATCAGCAGTCAAAAAGTTGAGTTCTATCTCAAAAATGCTCCTTCATGGAGAATTAGAGATCATATTCATCTGCTCCTAAAACTACTGGCAAAACATCAAAACATTGCAACTTGATAATGGAAAGTTGGAATCAGCCAAAGTTCAGATAAGAATGCACAATCTTATCAGTGAGCTGGAATAACAAGTTGGCAGTTTGTGTAGAAACTTTCTAACACCAGGTAGATCCAAATAGGGTGTAAAACGAAACAGAATAAAATAAAATTAAGGAAAAAAAAAAGAGCAATCAACTCAAACAAATGCAACATATTATTGTGTTGTCTATGCAACATCATTTACATTACCAATTCTCGTGAAGCATTTTCACAAATTATCAAAGAGGTAACAGCTCAGAGAACCGACAGTCAATAAACTAGCCCTCGAGTAAGCAAAGAACAAGATGAAGCTCAAGATTACTACTTAGCAATGTGAGTGATAGTATTGAAAAAATCATTCTCTATAAATTATATATTTTCTATAATAAGACAGAAGCTCAAGAAAGATTAACAGGTTCCCCGTATAGTTGTTCCAACTCAGTTTCCAAGACTTTAATCAATTCATCTTTAGTTCGCCTATAAATCCATGCTTGAGCACTTTGATCCCAATCAAACCTGGATGGCCCACTGCAAAAGCAAAAATGAGAGTTAGAAAACAGATGTAATGCATATTATTGATAACCGCCACAAAACAAACAACGAAAATGGTTTTATTAATTGTTTGGCACTGGAGGGATGAAGATATGATCTGGGAGAAACACAAGTTGAATTAATGAAAGATTGTTAATTTATTTTTTATGTTTTATTTGTAATTTTACACTTAAAATATGTAAATATAAGATGTCCATGTTCTAATTTTAGTCCAGAGCAATGACATGTCATATTTCCGGCTCAACCAGAGTACCTTTTGTGATAGAAGATTAATGTTGAGTACTTGTTTATGATAAAAGAAAGTTGGGTATCTTTTGTGATAAAAATTAAAATCGTGGAGTATTATTTCAATACTATTTCAAAGCATATACATTTTTGTGAAAGCCTACAGCACAGTACACTCTTCTAAGTTCTAATCATATACAGCTGGCTAGCATACCTCTGAGGCTCTGACAATCAACTTGCCTAAGAAAAAACTAACTCGGGAGTCAGGAGTACTAAATAAATAACATAGCCAGCCCAGTCCAAGTAGGGTCCTTAATGGAAACAATGTCCATCCGTATTATTAAGAATACATGCAACATCAACTATAAGTTATACAAAGATAGTGCGTACACATGTTATAAGACCAAAACAACATGACCAAAGGAACTTTTACCCCAATAATGTAGAGAAGATAGCTACTAAGAAGAGTGCCTAGAACCATTACCTAACTGGAGATGACAGCCAAATCTGTCTATTTGGTGTTTGCTTGTTTATCACATAAGTTCCAGAATTCCCTAGCTTCAACGTTAACACCTCATTCTGGAAACAAAATTCATGGCAATATTACAATTTGGAGAAAATATGTCAACAACAAAGAACTACTCATCACTCAATACTTATAGATCTATCTTACCCCATAGTCAACATCATAACCCTCGATCTCCACTGAGTCACCATATTCCTATCACAAGAGAAGAAAAAATCATGTCAGTATCGTATTAAATGGTACAAATACGATTGGATGGAAATGAAGAGTGTTCCGGTACATGAGTGATAGTATAACTTAACGTCACCATATGCAACAAAAAAACTGCATGCAGCACAATCTTGGTCAAATTTAAACACAATGTAGGCCCCAGATGGACAAATTATGCAGTTATAGTTACTCTTGAACAGTTCGCTAAGCGACTTTGATAGAGGTCGAACATGACAATCTGACACTGCTTGATTGTACACTATTGTTAGGATAATTATACAGCTTAATCAGTTTACTTTTAATCATGTATGTAATCTGACCCCATCTCTATTTTGACCCTTATGCATCACAGATGGCAGTTAGAACTTAGAAGCATCTATAATGAGAGGAAACAGCAAGAGTCCATAAACACTAACCTCGAGCTTCTCAAGGAGATGGTGGATAGTGGAATTAGCCAACCTTTGGTACTCATCTTCTTGCAGCACTGAGCTGCATTGTACATGAGTCAACGCACGAACCAACTTTATCTCAATTGTAGACATATCATATATCAAAAACAAAGTGAGTAATTCAAAATGAAGAACTTATCTTCTTGGACCTGAATGACATAGTAGTAAATAACAGAGGGAGAGATGAGAAAATCACCGGTGATCTATTGCAGCAGGGGCATGTGACTCCTCTCCCAGAGAAGAGAGACCTCGGGAAAAGATGAGCTTGGAGAGCAAGGATGGAGGAGAATCATAAGTTTGTTGAAAGTTACTAGAAACGGTAGATAACGAGGAAGTTAGGGGTGTATTAGCAGCACGGAATGGTGACAGGGGCTTCAGAGCTTTCAGTAGTAGAGTTGTCCTCAGTGAACGAGAAGCCATTCTCGTGATACCCAGCAGGCCGTCTTAAATGTTTAACCGCCTATGTCAAATTTCAAAATTAAACCCCAAAATATATAATAAAACACACGCAGCCACAGAGATACCAAAAAAAAAGAGGTAATAAACACAAAACAATTATTTCGCTATGCTTTATAACGATTTGAATGGTCCCAATATTTAACCAACGGAAACACAGCTAAAAAAGGATGTAACTACCAAAAAGACCATGTCCTTCGTGCTACACTTACCAAGTTATACATGTACATCTTGTTGTGTGTGGCGGTAGTGTATGAGGACAGAAACGGAGTAGGTCAGGAAAAGGATTAAACTGCTGAGCAAAGGCTGGGCATTATTCCTTAAGACTGTATTTGCCCCGCTCTGGTGCTGACGGTTTACTTGACAAATAGTCTCCCAAGATAGAACAGCAGTATGTGAGTCAGTGACATTGAATCGTCCCTAGTAGAATACCATCGGATTTACTTGCCACCCGGTGGACGTGATGCCTTGAACCAGTCGGCGTTTTGTGTAAACCAAGACAATGATATCAACACAATAATTTTCCTTATTGCCTCGTTCCTTTTCTCGATCCGTTAAAGGCCTTGATCGCCGGATTCATAGGTGTTCTCGTTTAGCGGCCTCCCATACTTCACACCCAATAGGTGATCTCGTTCTAAGAACATTCCCGCCAATGCTCGCTCAGAAGCTAAAGAGATTAAGAATCTTCTTGAGAGATCATTAAGAGTTTAGTGACTCATCCTTCGCCGGTCGCAGGAGCACTTAAAATGTCTTTCACGGAATGGCGCAAGTGGAGTTAGTAACTCTAAGTGCTCTTACCTCAAGTACAAAACTTCACGAGGCGCCATCGGTCCTTTACGGTTTAGTTGTCCCATCAATCAAATTCTTGGGATCTCGGTCGGTATGATTGGGTTGCCACCGTAAATTTCCTTATTTTGTGGTCTTAAGCCCATTCCCTGAAACAGCGTACTTGATCCTCGGTAGCGCTTTGGTTAGCGGATCCACAATGTTATCCTTTGATTTCACGTAATCAAGTGATAACTCCGTAGAGACCAACCGCTTAATGGTTTTATGTCTTGACGTATGTGTTCAGACTTACCATTATACATATTGTCACGCCTTCCTAATCTTGACATCTTGTCACATAAGGCATGTGCTTATCCCAACAAGGACATCCTCTAAAATTCTCAAGCCATTCGCTTCTTCTCGACTTTGTCCAAAGCTATAAATTTCGATTCCATTGTGGATCGGGCGATGCACGTTTAGAGGACTTCATGAAACAACACCGCCACCAATGGTAAATACATAACCACTAGTGGACTTGGTGTTTGTCTTATCGATATCGGTTTGCATCACCGTATCCTTCTAATACCGGATATCTTCCATAGTGTAATCCATAATCTATTGTGGTCTTCAAGTATCCCGATAGATGAAGTAGAGCTTTCGTGAGCATTTCCGAATTACGCGTAAACTAGCCAACTTGTTGATCGCATGAGCAATATCGATGATCTGATTCATCACGTACATCAAACCGCCAATTATCCGAGCATATTGCATTTGGTTTACAGGATCACCTAAGTGTTTGTTCAAACACAAAGATTCGTACATTGGTGTCCTTGCACATTGACGGCCAAAGACCTCATATCTCTTTAACATCCCTTCAATGTAATGAGATTGTGAAAGCACGAACCTCGGGTGTTTCTGATTTTATCCCTAAGATTAAATCGCTACACCCAAGTCTTTCATATCGAAAAGTTGTTTCAACATTTGCTTTGTTTTCGTGGATCAAATCCGTTACTTCGAAGAATGAGCATGTCGCATATATAAGCATATCATGACAAAGGATTCAAAGATTCCTATCACATGTACACACTTATCACACTCATTTATAGAAAATCCTTTTGATCGCAACGTGTTGTCAAACTTTTCGTGCCATTGTTTAGAGCTTGCTTGAGTGCATAAATGACTTGACAAGACATGACCTTCTTCTCTTATCCTCGAACCACATACCCTTGAGTTGTTCCATATAAATTTCCTCGTCCAAATCTCCATTTAGGAAAGCGGTTTAACATCCATTTGGTGTATCTCAAAACCACGCAAATGCATGGCTATGAATACTCTAATGGAAGTTATTCTGAACAAAGTAGTATGTGTCAAAGTAGTCAAGTCCTCCTTTTATATACCTTTGGACTACTAGGCGAGCCTCAGATTTATCAATGGTTCCATCCGCTTTATACTTGCGTTTGAGTATCCACTTACAACCCAACGGCTTATTTCCGAGGAAGGTCAACCACTTCCAAGTATGATTTTGCGATGGAGTCTATTTCACTTTTAATGGCCTCTTTCCAAAAGGGGCTTTAGGAGTGAACATCGCCTTGGATAGTCTCCAGCTCATTTTCCACAAGTATGTGAGAAATTCAGACCAAAGTCTTTCCGAGTCCTAGCGCTTACTCCTCCTTGGTTCGACATCAAACCTCCACGCTCTCTTGATGCGACTTGACTTCGCGGAATTCTCCGGTGGTAAATCTTACATCTGTAGCATTCTCTAGAGGAGGTGATCCTATAGGTTCTGCAACATTTTCTGAAGGTACACCTTCAAATTCTGCATTAGGGCCTCTTGGGTCAGGGACCCCACAGGGACCCGCACAGGGTCCCCCACAGGGACCACCACAGGGTCCCCCACAGGGACCACCGCATTTGACCCTATTGCCGTATCATAGTCTCGTTTACGAGAGACTATCTTTTCCTTTCTAGGAAAAACCTTTTCAAAGAATTTTACATTCCTTGATTCAATGACAGTGCCCTCATGGATGTCTGGTATCAGCGACTTATGCACTAGGAAGCGATAAGCATCGTTGTTGTTGCATCCTATAAATATGCACGATCTTTAGTCCAATCTTTACTTGTTTTGGTTTGGGTATTAGCACTTTAGCCAAGCTTTACACTTTCAAGTGTTTGTAAGAGGCTTGTTACCTTTTCCACGATTCATATGGAGTAATATCACTATTTTTCCGGTATTCATTAAGAATGGTAGTGGCATGAGAATAGCCTCCCCACAAATTATGGGGTAATCCGAATCTAGTAATAGTCATTCATCATCTCCTTTAGAGTACGATTTTTGCTCAAAGAACACCATTAGATTGAGGGAATATGGGCGGTGGTTTGATGAATAATGCCAAACTGTGAGCAATATTCTTCAAGTGGTCCTGCATATTCTCCACCTCTATCACTTCGAATTACTTTAATTCGAGTACTAAGTTGATTCTCAACTTCAGTTTTGTAATGTTTAAATGCTTCTAAGGTTTGTCCTTACTCCTTAGCAAATAAACATAACAATACCTAGTGCGATCATCGATAAAAGTAACAAAGTACTTTTTCCTCCTCTAGTTGCACAAATTTTAAGTCACACAAATCACGTGAATTAATTACAGAGGAGACGTGGTTACATTCTTGAATGAAATGGTGCCTCATAGTTTTGCTTCCACACAAACCTCGCATTTACTTTGAGGGTTGATTTGAAAGGACGAAATGATTCGTTTTAATTAACTTTCGAATCGCATTGTAGTTGTATGTCTAATCTATGGTGCCATAAATTAGAAGACTCAATCAAGTAAGTAGAATCATTGTTTTATCTTACAAATGAGCGCACAATGACATTACAGACATTTTGAAGAGCCCATCACACATGTAGCCCTTTCCTACAAACTGACCATTTTTCATCATTACAAACTGACTGGACTCGAAGTTAACTTAAAACCTGCCCTAACAAGCAGAGGTTCGGACACCAAATTCTTGCGAATATCCGGAACTGCATCACTTCGTTCAGTATGAGCTCTTTCCCGGAAGTCATCTTGAACCACTCTTGCTAACTCCTTCACATCGGATGTAGCGTCGTTCCCCGTGAGCGACTTCTTATCCTTCAACGGAGTGTAGGTGGAGAAAGCACCCTGTAACAAATGCCGAGTTGCACCGTGATCAATCCACCACCGCTTTGGATTCTCAACTGTTTGCCTCCAAGACCACGGAAGAAAGGAATTAACCAAATCCTCCACTATAGGTCATCTTTGCTTTACGCAACATCGCCTTCTCCTTCGAGTTGGTGACGGTCGCCTTCATATGCCCCGGCTTTCCGCAATCAAGCAGCTTCCTCGATCCTCTGGAAGGTCCTGGTTTCGGAATTCCTCGACACTTCACGCCCTAATCACGCTCGCTTTGCTTTCACGGAGTTCCCTTTAACTTTCCTCGAATCGGCAGGTGAGCCTGCTCAACTTGTTGCTTCCTTTACTGAAACGCATGGTTGTCTTCCGAATCAAGTTTGATGATCAACCTCAAGCCCCATTTCCTTGGTCTTTAATTTGAGATAACTCATGAACTCGTTCCATGACGGCGGTTTCAATCGGTAAGCGACCAGAATGACTCATTAGCTTCATGCCTCCTGTTCCAAATCATGGAGAATCATTTGATACTCCGTAACTCGACTCATCACGGACTTGAGTCATTCATTCGAAGTTCAAAAATTTCCCCACAATGAACTTCTTCGCGGCATCCGCGCACAAGATTTCTGTCCGGTTGCTCACAACTCCTTTCAGGGTAATCTGGCAGAGTTAAAGCGATGTAGAGAACATCCGAAGAGCGGTTTAGAATGTAGTTCTTACACATGAAATCTGCATGGATCCAAGCATCATAGGATAGTTGTTTCATTGTTGTCTTCTTGCCGCCTTCTTCTCCTCTGGAGACATGGCGGCTGATCAATCTCTGCAGAGTGGGTGGGCAGAGATTCAAAGAAGGGAACTTTCGAACCCAATGGTTGTCAAGTAGAACCACATCTTTTGTTCAGACCGCCAAGTTCGTCCCGTGAACTTCTCTGGTTTCTCCCGTGGCGGTGAGCAACATTGATTCGGGGAGAGAACGCCAAGAACTCTGGCAGCGGACATCTTCGATAATCGGCAAAAGTATGCCTTAAGTGTGGCGGTGAAGCAGAAGAATGAGGACGTAAACGAGTAGGAAGGAAAGCAAAGGTGGGCCTTATTCCTTAAGCATCAGATGGCTTCCTGGTGCTGACGGTTTACTTGACAAATTGTCTCCCAAGATAGAACAGCAGTATGTGAATCAGAGTTCTAGCACTCGAACTTTGACTCTGCGAACTAATACAATAAAGGTTTTTCTGGCTTTAGAGAGAGTAGTTTAAGAGAAGGAAGAAGAATGGATTGCTGTGTACTGAAATCGATTCTAGGGGGGGTATTTATAATATTGAAGAGTTGCAGTCTGAATAGATGTATCCTTTCGCAGAAAGGTCCCTGCAGAAACAAAAATTCGAACAGACACTTCTGTTGGAATTTTCGTTTTGGCGAATGGTCAGACCAGTTCGCTCAAATTCAAACCGTTCGCTCAGACCAACCGGACTCGACCAATGGGCTGGTTTCAAACTTAACCGATTATCTTATTTGGGCTTAACCAAACATAATATGTTTCTGGCCCAAAAAGTTAATAATCAACTCAAGACCCGCGAGCCCACGACCCGAGACCCGGGCCCGGCGGGTGCGTATGTAGGAGCATCTAGTTCCTCCCCCCTTCCAAAAGCATGGGTGCCCTAAGGGCCCAATCACTTAACCCAAGTCTTGGACTAATAAGTAGTTCATTTTTCCTCAATTTTAGTCATGTGGGACTTCTCCCATTCCAACTCTTGACATTCCATATTCAATGCATCAACCAACACACTTTGAGCTTCAATAAATCTTTCACCTTTCAATGAATTTTAGTAATTCTTTCTCAAGTGTCATCTACTACCATAGTAGATTATACACGTTTAATGAAACTTCATTTCAAACGTGTGGGGCCCCTTTGGTTGAGTACAAAGTTATGGACTAGCCTCATTAGTGCTAAAATTCTAACACATCTACCTTTACTGCAGTAGTTTCAGCTTAGGTGACACTTCATGAAAGAAAAGGAAAAATCATGTAAATCTTAATCTACTCAATGCTACAGAAGATAGTAACTCACTACCTCTCATTAATTAGCACTAAAAGAATGTGTAGGGAACTAATGAGATGCCTGATCAATAAGCACTTCTGACCTGAGCCATTTCTGCAAACCTGAGTTTCTGTGAAGATATCTTTAAGCAAGGATGGGATTACTTTTAACTTTATAGGCCTGAACTCAATTCCATTAATTCTTGGTGTAAGCTTCCGATTCACAAGCAGCACAACAGAATATATGTAATTATTGATAACTATACCTCACACGATTACAACATCCATGATCTCACATACTGACACTAGAGTATAAATCTTCCTGGATAAAACTTAAGGAAACAGAGTTTAAGCTATTTATCTAAAATGTTCACAGATTAAAACTCTATCTCCACTTACAAATTCAATCAGAATCCTCATAATACAGCATAGAATTAATTAAGACATAAGACTGAGATAAAATTAAGTCTATTCATCCAGTGAAGAAGAAATAAAAGTATACATAAGAAACTCACAAGAATCCAGTTCCAATATTAATACAATACTGAAGTCATCGAATGAGCAATCAAAAAGAGATTGGTGAAACTATTAAGACATTCACAAGATTCCACTCCAATTACAAACACAATATGCGACATAGAGTAGAGACATGGAAGTTTGAGCTGAACAAATAAACAAACACTTGGTGTGCAAATAAAAACACCACTAAAAAGTAAAAGAAGAGAAAGAAATTGTTACCTGGTTGTATTAGAATTGAGAGTAATGGAGATGGAGGATTTGCAGCAGCTGATCGATTCGATGGAGATTTACGCGTGACTGTGCCGCTGTGTACCCGTAAAAAAATGCGGGTTGGTACAGTACAGGTTTCAAAACCAGTTTAGATAGACGGGCTTCCACTTGTGGGTTTTTTAACGGGTCGGATTCGGGCCAGATCCTGCTCAGTTTACTTAATGCATGTGAATGCATTTATAACTTGCGTAAGTGTCATGGCGGGTGGATGATTTTTCGGCCACAATATCTTGTAAACCTGGTTTCCGTAATAACTTCTCATTCGATTATTTTGTGTGTCTATGTTGCCCAGATAACTTATACTATCAATTATTTGATTTTATGATTTAGTTTCATCAATAAGTTGAGTATTGCCTTGGCGAGAGCTCCTGGGCCAACGTCGAAGACTAAAGACTCTCGGCCTGTTCAATTACATTATATTGTCCGGTCAAATGATGGTGCTGCTTCAATTTGGTGCCTCCCAAGTTAGAGACTAAATAAAATATCATAATTTAATTGTTTCCTGGGTTAATCTGACCAATTTTGCAATTGGTTCAGAGTTAGCTTCTATAGATGAACAATGCAGCTGAGATGTATCATCATAGCGCAATATCCTTTGTCTACTTCCATTTTAGAAACTCAAACATAAGTTCATTATATGTTTTTTCTTTATTTCTTTTTCAATCGGTTTTGTGTACATTTTCCACCTGCTTATTTGTACAGATGTTGTCAAAAATTTCGGGAAAAATAGTTCTAACCTCAAAAAAGTTGGATTTTCTTGAATTCGACGAAGATAATTTCTCGTGTGATAGAGAATGTGATGTAAGCCAATTTACCATTATTGGTACAAAATATAAAACATGTTTGCTCCTAGATGCAACAGCATGCCCGTATATAGGTAAGGTAGTTGTGGGCGAATGATAAAACATGAAAACATGTTAGATAAGCCTCGTGTTTTATTACTACTAATCGAAGAAATTGGTTTATCTAGCAAACTTGTAGTGCAATTGATGTACTCATTATATATTGCAATGGATATATGTCCTATGTTTTCATGTATCCACTCAACCTTATATAAATTATAGCGAAGCATAATTTGATGCACGAGCCACGTTGCAATCTGACCGTCTGTTCTTTTAGTATGAGATGGCTAGATGATCCTGCCATCTCAAATGTAATTGTTGTTCCTCAAACATGGAAAGGTTATTAGAAAGCACTTGCTTTGGTAGGTGATCATCGACTTGTATAGTTTGCTACTAACTAGCAAACCATTAACTAGCCAAAACACACTCTTGGCTCATATAACTAGCCAAAACATGTCCTCTCTACAAAAAAAAAAAAAAAAAAGATTTGTATGGAAGATGGAAGATAGTTTTTGAATTATTCAAGTTGCTTACTTAATAACTTGACTCCTTCACCTTGCTGTATGACAAAACACATTGTTCAACGCTGAAAGAGAGGGTTCACTCCGAAAAAACCCAGAGAACAATCTTGTAACTAGGATATAGAAAAGCTTAATTGATCACTACTTAAATTCATTTTAAATATAAAAGATATTTTCGACAGGTTGTCATCTACCCAAACCATGTCAATCAAATGTCCGTCAGAGGTACTTTATATTGATTTAAAATCCATTATGAAGTCGGAGCATATTCATTCGAACCCTTAATAAGTGTCAGCCTGTTTGGCATAAGTTTTTAAAGTAATTCTCAATCGACGTGAAGCCCAATCATAAACGTGTAACAAAACCGGATTCCATAAATTTGAAGCCCACTTTTAAAGCCATGAGGTTATGAATCCTAGCCCATTTTGAATCCTGTCAGAAACTCACGCTCAACTGACTTCCGTCTCACCCTCAACGCCGCCGTCGCCGGCCGAACAATCTACACTTGACGTTAATGTTAAACCCTCAAATCCTCAACTGACCGAATTTTCAAGGTACTTTCTCTATCTTTTAACAATTCAGCTTTCTTTTTTCCTGGATTAACAATGAAATGATCCCATAGCTCAGCATGCCATTCCAAGCGTATTACCTGTTTGATGAAATGTGTCAAAGGGAACCTTAAACTTCTTTGCTCAAGGTTGCTACGGATTTATTCATGTAACGTTTTAGAGGATCTAAACCAATTAACTTTGAAATGAGTGCATTTCTTCTGTTGAGTCAGCTACTTCTATATTCAATCTGAAATAGGCAAGCAAGCAAGCTTTGTTAACCGAATAAAGTGTCTGTTTTCTACTCAAGTTAGTGTAATATCTAGTCGTAAAGTGTGAACTGGGAGGAGTTAGTTCTTCTTTTTTGTGAATTTTTCTTGTAATTATAGGTTTTGACTAGTCATCTTTTTCTTCTTCTATCAAAGCATGTTAATCTGGAAGCAATAAAATAGTGCTCTGTTTTCCAATTCAGTTTGTATTGTCTATTTATCCTTGATTAAGTAAGGTAATATTTGCAAGTTGCAACAGATTTTAACAATTTCTCCAACTGATCGATTGTGTATGTTGTCTTAACTCTCTGAAGCAATTTTACAGGTGAATTCAGGCCCAACACACGGTTAAAAAGATACACTCCTAAACGATACCGTATCAAGCAAGCGGGCTAAACTGCACCCTGTCTATAAAACCAGCTCAAACACTAGTTACCCTTTCTCCAATTTATCTGCGAGGAGGGTTCTTTCCCAAAATTCAACAAGAAGCAAAACTTAGGGGCCTGTTCTTTATCCGATTTGCCCGTAATCCGCTGTAACATTGCTTCGAATTGGATGGGAACGGAGAGGAAGAGGAAGGTAAGCTTGTTTGACGTGGTGGATGAGTCGGCGTTGGCGGCCAAAGCCATCAGGATGAACGGGATGAGCAACACGTCACCCTCGATAAACAAGTGGAACAGCAGGCCATACTCGCAGAAGTATTATGATATTCTGGAGAAGAGGAAGTCTCTTCCAGTCTGGCAACAGAAAGAGGAGTTCTTGAAGGTTCTCAGAGAGAATCAGACCCTCATTCTTGTTGGTGAAACTGGTAGTGGTAAAACTACTCAGGTAAAGTATTCGACTATTTACGAGTTTTCATTCATCGTTTATAATTTGTGAAATGAAAACATTTGTGTTTACTTATGCGATGTGATGACTCACTAATCTATTAGTAGTAGTTACGGACCTGTTTCTTTATGGTCACAATTTATACTGGTAGGCTTAATACAAAGTAGAGTCTCCAGCCTAGTTGCCTGCACATGCATCTCATTGACTTGAAGAATTAAGAATTCCGAATCCATATGTTGAGTGAGGTTTCCGTGAGCCTGCACGGTTATGCAAGTCCTGCATTTTCTTTCTTATGCTTAAGACTCTGTTACGAATTAAAGTGAGCATTTGAGATTAGGGATATGAATGTTTTGGATGTATGGTTATGTTTAGTCAAGTAACTGAGGAATGCATAATCATGTGCTGCTTTGGTCTTATGTGTGCATACTTTTGCTGTTAGCTTGTTTTATTGGATGGCATTTTAATTAGTGCTCTAATGATGGTTAAAACTGCTAGCTATTGTTAAGGCAACTTGCTATCTTAGAGTAATGTCATGCATTTAACACAATATTTTGTAGAATATCCCTATATGAAATTTCCTGTTTCCTTGTTTTGCTTGTCGAATGCTCATGGTAACCTTAGAGTATGATGACGTGATACAAGTGGCTTATTCAGATTCATCTCATGACATTCTAGAATGTTTTATGGGCCAAATTGGTTGACGGAATGTTACATTGCTTTTTTTTGTTTTATCTCAGATTCCCCAATTTGTTATAGATGCTATAGAGACCGAGACTCCAGATAAACGAAAGAAATTCATGGTTGGCTGCACTCAGCCCCGGAGAGTGGCAGCAATGTCCGTTTCAAGGAGGGTTGCGGAAGAGATGGATGTGACAATTGGGGAGGAAGTAGGTTACAGTATTCGTTTTGAGGATTGCAGCAGTGCAAAGACTGTATTAAAGTAATTTCTATTTCTGAGAACCTCTTGTACTCTTATTGCCAATCTTTATTTGATAAATTTATCTGAATGCTTGTTCTGCGATATATGATACAGTTCTGTTCTTGTTTCAAATGCAGGTACTTGACAGATGGTATGCTTTTAAGAGAAGCAATGACAGATCCACTATTAGAGAGATACAAGGTGATAATTCTTGATGAGGCTCATGAGAGAACTTTAGCAACAGATGTCTTATTTGGTCTGCTTAAGGAAGTTCTGAAAAACAGGCCCGACCTCAAACTAGTAGTTATGAGTGCTACCCTCGAGGCTGAGAAGTTCCAGGGCTACTTTGGTAGTGCACCGCTAATGAAAGTGCCTGGAAGGCTCCACCCAGTAGAGATATTTTACACCCAGGAGCCTGAGAGAGATTACCTAGAAGCTGCAATAAAGACCGTCTTCCAGATACATGCTTATGAAGGTCCTGGTGATATTCTTGTTTTTCTTACTGGTGAAGAGGAAATTGAAGATGCATGTAAAAAATTAGCCAAAGAAATAGCAAATGCTGGAGATCAGGTCGGCCCAGCCAAAATTGTGCCATTGTATTCTACACTCCCACCAGCTATGCAACAGAAGATTTTTGACCCTGCTCCACCACCAGCCGTGGAAGGTGGACCCCCTGGAAGGAAGATCGTTATCTCCACAAATATTGCTGAAACATCTTTGACTATTGATGGCATAGTTTATGTTATAGACCCAGGGTTTGCAAAACAAAAGGTTTACAATCCACGTATACGCGTTGAATCTCTTTTGGTCTCCCCTATATCTAAGGCCAGTGCACACCAGCGTTCAGGACGTGCTGGAAGAACACAACCTGGAAAATGTTTCAGGCTTTACACCGAGAAGAGCTTTAATAATGATCTTGTACCGCAGACCTATCCAGAAATCTTGCGGTCGAACCTTGCAAATACAGTTCTCACTTTGAAGAAGCTCGGAATAGATGATCTCGTTCATTTTGATTTTATGGATCCACCTGCCCCAGAGACACTTATGAGAGCGTTAGAAGTCTTAAACTATTTGGGAGCCCTTGATGATGATGGGAACATGACCAAGTTGGGTGAAATGATGAGTGAATTTCCCCTGGACCCACAGATGTCAAAAATGCTGGTTGTCAGCCCAGAGTTCAAATGTTCAAATGAGATACTTTCCATCTCTGCCATGCTTTCAGGTACGTAACTTTATTGTTCTTCCTTTCCTTTTACGTGCTCTACTTGGGAGCAAATACTGTGGTCGAGTTTTTATTTCACGGCAAGTGAAGTTAATGCTCAAGTCCTTTACATGCATGGATATGCATGCCATGCATGTTAATCACAGATGTCAATTTGCATACATGAGCTCAGAAACAGTCATGTACGTGGTTGATATTTGAGTGTGTATTAGGTTGTCATCAGCAACTCTTGTCTTGGTTTCATGCCTGTACTGGCATGTACCGAGGATTACTAAGTGCTGATGCAGATAGTTGCAATTTCTCAGTATTCTCTCAAGCAAATGGTGTCGTCTCGCCTCTATGCATCGCTGACCTTCCGTGGGCTTCCTCTGTGATAACAAATTTTTTCTCTAGTACCCAACTGTTTTGTCCGGCCTAGAGATGCTCAAAAAGCTGCTGATGAAGCAAAAGCTCGGTTTGGCCACATTGACGGCGACCACCTAACATTGTTGAACGTATACCATGCATACAAACAGAATAGTAAGTTCTTGTTAATACCTTTTTATTGTGTTTTATTATGTTTCCAGTTCATTTATTCTTGTGGTTCTAATATCTGTTTAATGTCAACTTATTCACAGAGGAAGATCCTCAATGGTGTTACGAAAATTTTGTCAACGCTAGAGCTATGAAATCTGCAGACAATGTGCGGCAGCAGCTAGCTCGAATTATGGGCAGATTCAACCTGACGATGTGCAGTACTGAGTTCAACAGCCGTGATTACTATTTGAATATCAGGAAAGCTATGCTAGCTGGGTATTTTATGCAGGTTGCACATTTAGAGCGAACTGGACACTATCTGACCGTAAAAGACAACCAAGTATGTTTATGCTGCATTTTCTGATACTTATCACTCGACTTATTCTCGTGGCTGTTCACCTTAAAATGATTTATGTTTCATTTAGATACTGACCGCTCGACTTATCCTTGTAGACTGTGCACTTGCACCCATCAAATTGCTTGGACCATAAGCCAGAGTGGGTTATCTACAATGAGTATGTTCTGACTAGCAGGAATTTTATTCGTACAGTGACAGACATCCGTGGTGAATGGTTAGTTCCCGGTTCTATGTGATTCACTTTTTTTAAAGTTGGTTATATGTTCCGTTTATGCATGTCACTGGATTCGAGTTTCTTGTGTAAATACCATCACACACTTCAGCATGTGTATAGTGTATATTGGCGTAGTATATGTCTGACTACTGTTAACTACGTGGTATATAAGCCATCAAATTAAGAGAAATCTTCTTCACTGAACTTCCTGGTACTAAAGTCGATAAATTAAATCTTAGACAGGTTTAATCTCAACCTTGGCCTTGAGCAGCTTATTTTTCCTCAAGTCACTTTAAACAAGAAAACCTGACTGAATCCAGTACTGACGATTGAACGATACTAATGGGTTATGGTTATATCACATAGTATTTGTCAATGAGCCTAGTTCCCTCGGGGCAACCACTTTTTTGTTTTCATGCTTGAACGAATCCGTTCTACTTTGGCCTTGCTAGATCCCTTTTACTTTTTTCTTGGTTTGCTGAGGTTTCTGTCTATGTTTTTGCAGGTTGGTTGACATTGCACCTCATTACTATGATCTGTCCAATTTCCCAAATTGTGAGGCAAAGCGTCAACTTGAGAAGTTGTACAAGAAACGTGGGAATTCGAGGGAGGATAGCCGGAACAAGAAATGAAATTCCACAGTTGACTAAAATGAGAACCTTCTCTCATGTTTTAATGTTATAGTAAGAATATTGAAATGCACTGTGTACCCATATTTCTATTTATCAGTTTGTGCAACAACATTTATCTGTGCCCCCCATTTAGTTATGACAGCAGCTGATACGTGTGGTTTACACTTTACTCTGTCAATTGGCTGCATCGTTTTCATTTGGCTGCTCGGAAATGGAATACTGATTTACAAGTCGGAGCCTGTTAGATTGGTAATATGCTGAGCTTTGTCAATCCATAGATTAAAGTCATGGTTTCACGAAAGAGTTTTCATGTAGAAGTACTACTTTTTAGTACTGGTTGAAAGCCGTTCACATATCTGACTTACATTGCCTGAGTGATTGAATAAGATTAGTTAGTCGAACATGTACTGTCCTACGTTTGGTAAAACATATACTTCCCTTTCACATTATCTGAATGTCAAGGTTAATTGCAAGTCAATATTTGTAATATCATGAACAAAAATATCTACCAAGTCAGTCTCTTTAGACTTAAATGGAAGGAGCAGGCTAACAAGTTTGACTATCGTAATCAAAACTATGCGGCCGGTAATTGAAACAACGAGATTTGGTCGGCATTATTTGAGTAACTTATTATAAGCAACGACATAACAACTGAGGCTGATCCTGAACCTATACGAGATGAGAAAAACTATTTTGGCAAGAAATGACACCCTGTTTGGTTTGGTATTGGAGTACACTTTTGGTGGATTATAGTTGAGATTTGATCAAATTGGCTTTGGCATTGGATGGTAGTCCAGTTGCTACATGGTCTTTGATAGAGTAGGTATCGTAATTTTATTCTTAAGTATTAATTTTTTATTGTCAAGTATAGTAAAATTTATTTTCAAGTAAAAAACGTATCATTTCTTGCCAAAATAGTTTTTCCGATGATGATTGAATTGTGAATGTAGCATCCTTAAATAATTTGTAAGATGACCTTGAGATTGACCAATACTACTTAATAGTAGTATACCATAAACGAACCTACAAAGAAATGGGAAAACTGAACTCGACTACGTGTCTGTCCTACTCCCATCTAGTACAGTTTTGGGGTAGCTTCTCAAAACAAATTCTTATCGAATGTGTTGGCAATTAAGTTTATTCAATTTAAGTTGAATTTTATAATAAAAACGTGTGTGTCTCCTCACTCTAAATCATACTATACGATTTGAGTCGAAACTTAAAAGTTCAAAACTCAAATATACTACTCTATCAAAACTACAATACAATGCTAAATAGAAAATTTTAAAAATAACTAAGTTGAGTTACTATTCCTTAACTTTAAATTTTAACTAAAATTTAGTTTCGAATTGAATGTTAAACACGTTAATTTCTCATTCGAGTTAGTTCAAGATTTTGGGAATAAACAATTTGTCGAGGATGGAGAAATGATGAAGTACCAGATTATGCGGACCTATGCTGCCATCCATAGTGGTATAGTATTTATGCAGTTGTGACAAAATTAGATTTAAAAAAATCAACTTTAAAGAACATCCAACTTGTTTGTCCAATTATTATTAGTTACACTAGGTATATCACTTCAATGTTTCGAATTTAGCTTTTCGATAATCATATTTCACAAAAAACACTTTTATTTCTGGGACCATGCCTATTGAATCCAACAACAACATTTTAAACTCATATAAATTGAAGTCTAAAAATGTACTCCAAATAACACGAAAGCCACCAGGAAAATACAGGAAGAAATTGACGAAACCGCCCTCACACATTTTCTGTTAGGAAGGAAAAGTTTCATACACCACCCTCCAGTTAACCCACTATTCACTCACCCCTTCCTTTCAAATTATGACAAATTGACGAATTTAGATAGTCTCTAAACACTTGAGTCCCTCATAATTCCAAATTTACGATAAAGCCCATTATTGTCCTTAATTTTAACTTTTCCACAGAAAGTCTAGGCTGTCCCTTTATTTAACATTCCTTTTAAAAATACGAGTTTCATCAATTACAAAGTTTTATAAAAGTCGTACTCATTTGTGATAGTCCAAAAAGTCCATCTAGTTTCACATAAAAATTGTCTATATTTTATATTTGTCCATTTTAATATTTTTTGTGGATCTGGATTGAGGGTGAATTTTTTAAAAATTGGATCCGAATCCGGATCCGAAAACGGTTTTAGTATAAGAGTCAATTTTTTTAGGGTTTTATTTCACTTTCTTCATTTCCTTCTTCGTGTTTATCTCTCTATCTTCCAATCTCTTTCTCTCTCTCTAAAACCACCACTAAATCCGTCGTAACTCCGTCGTCCGACCACCAATACTAAATCCGATTGCATAATTGAGTAGCTTATGAGCCGATCTACATTTCTATAAGTTTCGTTTTTCCGTTTTGTCGACTTTCAAAATTGTTGTCCAGACTTCGAAGCTTTCCGGTTGTCTTCTTCAGCGAATCTCCGACTACTCAACACACATAAGTCATTACTTTGTCGTTTCCTCGATTTTCAGGTCACTTATGTCTTTTCCAACTTCGTTTAGTCTTTTGAATAAATGGTCTACATTTTAGTCAAAATTAGTTTGTTCAGTGTTAGTTTGAATGTATATATGATGTTTTGAATAAGTATCCATGCGTTTTATATGCTTTAATTTAGTAATTTTCTATATTTTTGTAAAAATTGTCTAGTTTTTTTTTTTATATAAATGCCCTATGTTTTAGTAGAAATTGTCTATGTTGTTCTTTATTGTTGGTTTATTGTGAAAAAATAGATGTGTTGTATATTGTCTAGTTTTTTTATATAAATGGTCTATGTTTTATTAGAAATTGTCTATGTTTTCCGTTGTTACTGGTTTAGTTTTTTTGTATAAATTGTCTAGTTTTTTGTATAAATGGTCTATGTTTTAGTAGAAATTGTCTATTTTGTTCGTTGTTGCTGGTTTAGTTTTTTGTATAAATTGTATATGTTTTAGTATAAATTGTCTAGTTTTTTTAATAAATGGTCTATGTTTTAGTAAATTAATTGCGTAACTGTTAGAAGAAATTGTCGTTGTTCGTTGTTACTGGTTTAGTTTTTTGTATAAATTGTCTATGTTTTACTATAAATTGTCTAGTTTTTTGTATAAATGGTCTATGTTTTAGTATAAATTGTCTATGTTGTTCGTTGTTGCTGGTTTAGTTTTTTGTATAAATTGTATATATTTTACTATAAATTGTCTAGTTTTTTGTATAAATGATCTATGTTTTAGTAGAAATTGTCTATGCTGTTCGTTGTTGCTGGTTTAGTTTTTTTATAAATTGTCTATGTTTTACTATTAATTGTCTAGTTTTTTTTTTTGTATAAATGGTATGTTTATGTATAAATTGTATATGTTTTTTGATATTTTTGTTGTATGTATTAGATTTTCGTAAAAAGGGTGACTGAACAAAGAAATTGATTGGTCACAAAAATTGAGACGTTGTGGAAGAAGGGGTCGACGAACAAGTGAAGAGTATGAAAAAATCTATTTTGTAGATGTAATAAATGTTTTTGAAAAGACATATATTTTTATAGGTTGTAAATTTTAAAATTTTTTTAATCATTTTGTGTATTGAAATTTATTGGTTGACGAATGAAATTGAAGTTCATGTTTATTTTTTTAAATATTTTATTTTGATTGGATAAATATGTTGTTACTAATGTCTGCATGCTAAACATAGACAATTTCACGATAAACATAGACAATTTGATGATAAACCTAGACAATTTGATGTAAAAATTAACATATGTGGATTTGGATGAACATTGATGAGCTGAGTAAGTTTTTTTTCCAAAAAAAATTGCTGGTCGACTCGCGAAAAATCATACTGTCTAGTTTTTAGGGTAAATTGTCTATATTTTTATGTTATAGAGGACTTTCGGGACTCTCTAATATGTAGGGATCTCTCGCAAGACGGACTCCTAGTTTTTAGGGTAAATTGTCTATGTTTATCTGTTATAGAGTACTTTCGGGACTCTCCAATATATAGGGGTCTATCGCAAAACGTACACTTCATCAATTGTCTAATTTTTTTTGTTTTTTGCCATATTGGCATATAATACTTTAAAACAATCCCAATTGACATATGGCACTTTAATATAATTCCTAAAGATTTCAAATTATAATAAATAAACTCCAAAATTTTATTTTTATCCATCTCATTCTTTAATTCAAGGTGAGATGGTGTTTTGAGTTTGGAGGTGGATGAATGTGGGGACTTGGTCCCTTTCTATTTTCTTTTTTGTTTAATTAAAAATTTAAATTTGAATCTAATTTAGCTTTTGTTCTAAGGAGAGCGAAAAATAAATTCACATAGAGAGCAAGAAAGCTCATGTTGGTCAATAGAATATGAATTTTTAGGTTTATCTGTAATAATTTGAATAGAAATGAAAAAATTGTAATTGACTCTAACTTACGGAGTACCGAAATAAATTATCGCATTTAACCACAACTACAAAGGGCATTTCGGTCATTGAAAGTGATAAAGGCAATTAATTAAAATTGATTGTTTATCAAGCATGACTTGTTGTTGAGGTTGAGGCAGCCAAGCCAAGCCAGCCATTTACTTTGAAGAAATCAAACCCAAGTCATAGTCAAATCAAAACTAGGCGCACACACACACCTCCATTCCCTCCAGCTCCTTTCTTCTACACCCTCTGCCTGTCATTTCTTCAATCCTCTCAGCTCAGCTGAAATTATGGCCTACAATCCCAACAGCAATCTCAAAATGGACCCTCAGATAGCTGCTGAGAAGGCTGTCTCAGTGATCGGATTCGGCTACGACCTCACTATCGACATCCGGTTATCCGCCTGCAAGCCCGGCCCGTCTGGCTCGGGCCTCATCGAGCTGGACAGGAGGAGGACCAAGGATTTGGTTGTTCCGGGGAACGTCGTCGTTTCGGGTGTTTCGGGTTCTATCAAGTGTGATAAAGGTGAACGGACGAGATTTAGCTCCGATGCTCTCACCTTCAATCAGGTATGGAGATTGGAATGACTCAATTTGGTTTTAATTTTCCTGTTTTGATTTGGTTTAGCTGGAACTGTAGATGAATTTAGGTTTCCTAATTGCTAGTTTGCTACAGATAGTTCTGATTCTGATTTAGTAGTCAACTCTGACCAACTCCGTGTTGAATTTGCATTTTCATAATTTAGTCTTGTGTTGACTAATTAGCTAGGGAGTTGGTTTTTTTTTTTTTTTTTTGGATTATATATACTTTATATTATAGTAGTAATGAGTGAGTTGGTAATCTAGTTGTGATGAGTACACTAGCTTTTCTGCCATGTTTGGAGAGTTTATTACTGTAAGAAGATAATCATCATAAATTCACAATCAGATTTTGACATTTATGCAAATTGACCTTTATAATTCTTTGCTAATGTAATGTAGTTGCTCTGCATTGGGAATTTAGTTAATGTTCGATATCTGAAGCACTATTAGGGAGTTGCTATGTCCTAGGCAATTGTATCTAACTTATTGGACATGCCATTTGCAGTAAAGGAAGTAAAGAATTTATTCTACTTTTTGGGAGTTCACATGCTAAGTATGTAGAAATGTAAAAATTTGCAATAGATTTATTTTGATGCCTGGTTTATTAATTGAGAATAGCTTGTGTTAGACGGTCTAATGGTTAGAGATGTGAATATTAGGCAAATTAGAAGAATGCACTTAATACTTGAAGTGGGTGTTGGTGTGGTTATTCATTATATATAAGGTGTGTGTAAATTAGGAGTGTGCCCAGCACTTGGGTGGGTGGTCGGTCGGGTGGTTATTCTTGGTGTTTAAGGTGTGTCGAACCATTAGACCGCCTAATGCAGTTTTTTGTCGTTTTGATTATGTTGTGATTTGTGATCTTCAATTGTGACTCACTCAAAGTGCCTTTTGCTTTGACTAAATATATTCAGATGTCGGAGCATTTTAACCAAGAATTATCTTTGTCCGGTAAAATACCGTCTGGTTTGTTCAATGCAATGTTTGGTTTCAAGGGTTGGTGGCAGAATGATGCATCTACAACAAAAATTCTTGCTTTTGATGGCTGGTCGATTGGTTTGTACACTATTCAGTTGGAAAGATCACAAATAACATTATCTGACCTTGTGAAACAAGAAGTACCTCCTACATGGGATCCTGCTGCTCTTGCCGAGTAATATTCTTTGCTTGAAGCTCTTTCTTCTTTCACGAGCAGAATCTAGTAAATAAACTATGCACCAGTTCTTTTCTCCATCAATTCACTTAGTCACTAGTCCTCTATCGTGTCTTAACCTACCATGATAAACAAAAGGAAGTAAAGGAACCCATGTCTGCGTCAAAATTCATAAACTTGCTCAAATTAACATCTTTGTCTTGTACTCTTGTTAACATCCCCGGAGTATAATCTCTTCACATATTTTCTTGTCATGAGAATGAGGGCTGAAGTTTATGTACATTTCCTTGGAATTCGTCTTATTTTATCTAAGATACTCTCATGCCTTTGGGTTTATCATCTTTTACTTGCTTGTTTAAGTTAATCACTGAATCCCCAACATCTCTATTTCATTCTGCACATGAATTTACCTGCCTTTTGGAAATGATCTGGATATCCTTTTCCAGGTGCACTTGGCCATTTTGCTAATATGTTAACTCATAACTGATGACACAATTTTTCCAGGTTCATTGAAAAATATGGTACGCATGTCATTGTTGGGGTTAAGATGGGAGGCAAAGATGTTATCCATATTAAGCAGCTTCAGAATTCAAATCTCGAGCCAAGTGAAGTGCAGAACTTATTGAAGGAGTTGGCTGATAAAAGTTTTTCTGAAGCTGGGGACAACCACCCTGTGGCTAACCCTGATGTTTCATCAGGAAAGCACAAGGTAATTGAAAAAAAATAAGTACCAATTTTCCTTCGCTGCAATGGAAGCATCAGATGTTATGAACTGATGATTGTGTTTTTATCACTCATCTTTTGAGATTAAGATACGGGAGCATAAAGATGCTCAAACAAATACATGGCAAAACCAGCTCATCACAAAACCAATCCCATAAATTTTAAACATCCATAGCCATCTCCACAATTCATTAATATATTTTAAAAGACTAGGCCAGCTCGCTTCAGAAGAAACTTATTGATAGTGGCCATCCAAACTGAGACATATTGCTTTGGTTTCTGTTTTATTCACAGGCTGAACAATCCTGGGACTTTCAGATGCCATTTGCTAGTACAGTGAGACCGCCCGTAGTTTCTCACTCCAAAAATGATGTAAGCCAAATGGCACTCTATTATTTGGGGAAAACATAAAATTCAATTTTATCAGCTCAATTTAGCCCCATTTTTAATTGATACAGGATTTATTGAGCGTTCATATAAGAAGGGGAGGTATTGATCTTGGACAAAGTCATAAGCATTGGCTTTCAACTGTCTCACAGAGTCCTAATGTCATATCTATGTCTTTTGTGCCTATTGCTTCTCTCTTGAGTGGTATTCGAGGCAGTGGCTTTTTAAGCCATGCGATCAATCTATACTTGCGATGTAAGTTTGCTTCAATTGATATACGCTTTGATGAAGATATTCCATTTTAATTTTCTTGCTTGTACCTTATAATGGCTGCCTATTTATTAAAATTCCCACTGTCGGTGCAGATAAACCACCATTGGAAGAACTCACCCAATTTCTGGAATATCAACTACCTCGGCAATGGGCTCCAGCTTTCAATGATTTCCCTCTAGGCCCTCGCCGTAAAAAGAAGTCATCCCCGGCTCTGCAATTTACATTATTGGGTCCTAAACTATACGTCAATACTATCAAGGTAAATGCTGAGCTAGCAACTAGATAAAAGAAACGAGGCTGCTTGTACTTGGTGCATCTTCTTCAAAACATTCTTGTTACTTTTCATACTAACATCTTATATATGCGCTAAATAGGATGGATGATTCTTAATCTTTTCTAAAACTCCTATCTTCTACAAATTGCATTAACGGCGAGGAAATTCCATGTGAGATTGTGTTTACATAATCACATATTAGCAAATCCTCAGGTGCATCATTGTTAGCCAAATCGGTAGTGTTTGCATCTACAGCTTTTGGAATTAGTATAATTTTCATAATTTTGGTTCTTAAGATCAACCACTTGGTGATTATTCTCATTGAAATTTTAATCTAAATTGAGGGTTACATGACACTCGTGTTCTTTTCTATTTAAAGTGCCATTTACACTTGTCAAGACTATTTTGGAGGCAATAAATAACATGTTGCATTGTTGAAACACATTTTGGAGACTAATTGGATGCTTATTGCAGGTCGATACTGGTGATCGGCCTGTTACTGGCATTCGTTTATACTTGGAAGGCAAGAGGAGCGATCACTTGGCAATTCATTTACAACATCTATCAACTCTTCCTCAATCTCTCCAACTTTCACATGACTACACTTATCAACCAGTAGACGAGTCCATAGATCGAGGCTACTTCGAGCCTGTCAAGTGGAGTATATTCTCACACATATGCACCGCCCCAGTAGAGTATCATGGAGCACGTATAGATGAATCTGCTTCAATTGTGACAAAAGCCTGCTTCGAGGTTAAGGGTATTGGCCTGAAAAAGGTCCTCTTCCTTAGGCTTGGATTCTCTATGGTAGCTTCTTCTGTAATCCGTAGATCAGAGTGGGATGGGCCAACTGGCACATCTAAGAAATCGGGATTGATGTCAATGTTGATGAGCACACCATTTAGTGCAGCTCTGAACCAACCCAATAAGCATAAAAAGGTGGATCTGAATTCAGCTGTTTATCCTGGAGGCCCACCTAGTCCTTCCAGAGCTCCGAAAATGTCGCACTTTGTTGATACAACGGAGATGGTGAGGGGACCTGAAGATCCTCCAGGTTATTGGGTGGTTACAGGTGCAAAACTATGCGTCGAGAATGGGATGATACGGATCAAAGCAAAATATTCATTGCTGACTATAGTTTCAGACGACTCTATGTTTATGTAAGGAATGAGGAAAGAAAGTGAGATGAGCAGAGTGGATGTTGTTGTACATCTTGTTGTACATTTACAATTCTTATACTAGCCATGATTATTTGTTGATATAAAAGCTTGTTTTGTCCAGATGACTAATCAGTTTAGTTTATTCTTTTTGGGAGAGAATAAAAGAAGGGTGATATGCCCAGCCAATTTCAAGTTGTGAGTTGTATGATTTGTCAGCTATAGTTGGAACTAAGATACAGATGAGTCCATCGTTTTAACAACAGCTCGAACATAAATTATAATTCAATAAGATTATCAAGGAGAGCTTCAATATTGGTGTGCTCGGACATCTTGATTCGAAAGTTCGATGAACTATAAGTTTGGTAACTTCTCAAACTTGCGACCTGAGCTGAACTCAGGTTTTCCAGTCTTAAATATTTGATTTTGTAAAATTACAAATTTGTGAGCCAAGTTCGAGTTGAAAAAGAAATTTGTGTCGAGTCGAGTATTGGCTAATTTAGCTTGAGCCTAGGCAAAAAACTTATTAACAGGTCGAGCTTATGAAAAACTCGACTCGGCTCGGATCAGATCGAATGCAGTCCCAGCCTGGAATCTATTGGTTGCAAAGATGTGAGAGGATCTAAAAGTGGATAGGAATAGAGGAATTATATATTTAGAGATGATTAGAAGTACAATACACATTGGTATTGATGTAGGGTAAAACTGGTTTAGTCCAACAGTCTTGATCTCGGTCAGAAGGGTCCGTCAGGAGCTTAGGAATGATTCTAATTAGTTTGTCAAGATTCTGTTCTGTAGTCTTTTAGGTCTTCTGGTCCGGCATAAGGTTACAGTCTGTCTAGTGGAATGGGTCAATCAGGCAGTTGAGTCTCTTAACAGTGATGGTCTGTCAATCTTGAAAGTCCGTCTTTGAGCGGGGGTCCATCACTTGAACACTTGGATGGATAATTTGCAATCAATAGGAGAAGGGGTTAAACCCTTTTGGGTCGGTCCGCCTAAGACAAACCGGGCTCGAACTCAATGGATTAGGAGGTTGTTCAAGCTGAAGCTCGGACCTCAAAATCTAGAGAGTGGATTATTGTGAAGTAGTTGCATACCTTAATGAAGAGTAAATGCGCCCCATTTATAGTGGTGAGCTCTGGGGACAAGCTTCTGACATCCCGGAGTTTGGTCGGCCTGGCGGGATAGTGACACGTATTCTCGGCGTAGGGAGGCACGTTTATGCTACGCTCGGAAAGATGACGTCTAAGTAGGGCCGACCAGTCTTGTACCCCGGACTCTATCTTGGTGGCGGTCCTTAAGCAGGACCAGAGCTATTTGATGTAGATTAATTCTGAGGATTGGATAGTGGGGATCGGACCTCTCCACTTCCTGTCTCGGTCTTCCTGACAATATGTGATGGCAAAAGGACTATGGAAGCCAGTCTTAAATTGTCCTGACGACGGACTCTTTCTTTGAGAGAAACTTCGAATTGTCCCTAGATCATTCTTGGATCGTGCCGAGTCGTGAGGTCGGTGGCGAACTTAATTAGAGGTACATATCAGGTGTTATACGGTTTGTTTCTCAGTCCAATAATTAGTGTTTACACATGATACTTTGAGTTTTTCAAAAAGGAAATAGTCTAACTTTGAGTGGTGGTCCTTTGATATAAATTACTACTTCAATATAATAATAAAATAAATAGTCTCATCAAATGTGCTAGCATCAAATTGGACTCTTTTTTAAAGATAATTTTTGTGAAATTGGACTTTTTCAAGATAATTTATATGTTCTACTGTCGATTCGAGTTGTGTTTTATAAATTTTTTGTCAATAGTCTGTTTTGCGAGAGACCCTTATATATAGGAGAGTTCCGAAAGTCCCTTCAAACGTTAAAACTAGACAATTATACTTTTTTTCTCGAGTTGGCTTCTGATGGTTTTTCGCGGATCTTTTGACCCGGATTCATTAAAAACGGGTCAAGTAAAAACTAGACAATATAATGTAAAAACTAGATAATATAATGTAAATTTAATATCATGTAAAAACTAGAGAATTCCTTTCATAAAATAGACAATATAATGTAAAAACTAGACAATATAAACAATTATGTTACAGCGAGTGAGTAAATTTTTGGACAAGTAATAAAACTAGACAATTCATTTACAAAACTAGACAATTCAGTTACAAAACTAGACAATATGTTGTAAAAACTAGACACTAATTTTTCTTCGATTGCTTTAGTTTCTTCAGAGCATTCTTCTTCAAATTATCCAATCCACCCTCTTCAAAATCATCATCAGCAGCAGGTCTCTTAGATCCTTGAGAAGCTTTTTTCATCAGCAACTTTCTTTGCTTCTAGCTTTTTCAACTTACATAAAAACTAAACAATACATACTAAAAACCAGACAGTTCAACACAACTGCACAACAAAAAGATATAGCATTAAAAACTAGACAAATATTGTTAAAAACTAGACCATATGTGTTAAAAGCTAAAACATAAGGTATTTACATAAAAACTAGACAATATATGTTAAAAACTAGATAATTTCACACAAAAAGATGTAAAACATTAAAAAAATAGACAATATATGTTAAAAACTAGACAATTTCACACAAAACATTCAGAAAATTCAAACAAACAACAAATCCCCACAAAAAACATATACAGTGTATGCAACCACATAGCAAATCTAAAAATCATAAAAAGTAGATGATATATGTTAAAAACTAGACAATACATACTAAAACCTAGACAACTGCACAACAAAAAAACTACACCAGCAACAACGAACAACATAGACAATTTCGAAAATAATCACGAAAAAAATTCACAACAGAAACATTTCAACCAACAACAACATAGACAATTTCTACTAAAACATAGATAATTTATACAAAAAAAACTAAACCAGCAACAACGAACAATATATATAGACAATTTATACTAAAACATTGACAATTTTTACTGAACATAGACCATTTATACAAAAAAAACTAGACAATTTATACTAAAACATAGACAATTTATGCATTAAAAAAAATAAATAAATAAACCGGCAACAACGAACAGACAATTTATACTAAAACATGACCATTTATACTAAACAATATATAACGCAAGACATGGCGGATGTGCAAATCTATATACTAGCATGCTAGAAATCCATCGTTACAGAAACAACGCAAGACAGCTCAACAGTTTTTATGCACAAAATTCAATTCTTATGATAACATTACATCATCTCACGAGAAAAAAAAAAAAACACTATCAATCAAAATTTAAAAACAAGACTAAAATAAAGTTAAGGAAAGGCATAATTAATTAAAGGCGAAAAGAGAAGAGAAGAGAAAGGAATACAATTCTGATTTTATCATCACAAATCTCAACAAAATCTCCAATCATATCACGCGCTTGGATGCCTTGGGCGGACGGCAGCACAACACACACAAAAAAGCTTTGGTGACGACGGCTCGAAACGAAACTTTTCCGGTCCGAAACCCTCGCCCACCATTAGATCGGCTCCTTCCGATCTTCAACGTGGCAGGTTTCGACGAGTTAGATGTAGTGTGGCAGTTTCACCCCCCATATCATCTTCGATTCCTCCGGTTACTAAACTCCGCCACATCTCCGCCGCAGGCTGGTGGAAGACTACCGGGAATTACAAAGGCGGATCTGGCTCACCGAATCTCACCTTATGGAAACAAATCCTCCTCGAACAGATTGGAACTCGCACTAACCGTCACAATTGAAGGCATCGCAAATCGTGGGAGAAGAAACACAAACGAACGAAGTGGAATGAAGAAACTCGAACGAATCTGGTGAATTGAGGAGACTATGGTTTTGGAATTTTTAGAGAGAGAAAACTGATTTGTAAAATGAAATGATGGAATGAAAACAATGAAAAAATAGCTATATTAAGGTTTTTATAGGCAACCCGTATCTAATAACCGTCTGGATCCAATATTATAACTGGAGCGACCCGGATCCGCAAAAATTGAAAGGAGAAGCTAGCTTTATTAAACCTAGACAATTATACATACAATATGAATGGACTTTTTGAACTCTCCAAATGAACAAATACTCAAATACTCCCTCCGTTTTTTATAAAACTTTCCATCAGATTATTCTCATGTCTCCTCGATTGATCAATTAATTCTAACTATAATAGTAAATAATTTAATAAAATCATATAATGAAAATTTAATTACTAAATTTTCATTATATGATTTTATTAAATTATTCTTATTATCGTTAAAGTAATTTAACAAAAGTCAAATGATGGCCAAAATCAAAATGGAAAGTTTTGTAAAAAACGGAAGTAGTACTATACTAGTTCACCCTATTAAAATCACAACTCAATATCATATAAAAACTTTTAACTCCGATTAAATTATTATTCTTCAACTTCAATTTTCAAGTAAAGTTCAGATTTAAATCGCATCTGAAGAAAATACCGCTAGACTAATTCTAAATAGCTACTACCACTACCAGAGGGAAACAGAAGAACAACCTTATTAGACTTTCCACCACCTCCAAATTAATATATACCTGACTACTGCTGACAGATCATATTGTTCTCTAACAAATATAGAAATACATCGATTATCCATTCCATATTCTTTCTTATCATCTGATCCAATAGACTCCATCTTTCATGATCGGTTTTGACTTTTGAACAGGTAGCTTCATTACCATGGCGAATCCAGCAGCAAGAACATGGCGTTATGTTGCCGCTAATCTCGGAAAACTCAAATCCAACAGAACCAATTCCACCATCAACAATCCATCATTGTTGCAGATGCAGGTAACTAGCTAATTCTTATCACTCATTCTCTTTGCATATTGCAATTCTATCTCTCTACCTCTTCTCTTATACATGTTCGATCATCAATTTCTTGCAGAACACAATTACAACTCAGGTAACAGAAAAATCGGCGGCTAATCGACAACGACATGTTCTCGACCAGCAACGTTTCTTTTGCTCCGGGCAGAACGATGCTGCTAAGGTACGCAATCTTTGATTGTTTGACAAGCGATTAAAATCATGAAAACCAAGTTAAAATTGATGTTTTTAACCAGGTTTTGGTGATTTAAATTGGATGACAAACAAGCACCCAGTGTTTTTTATCAAGGGGAAAATAAAGATTTAAAATTTCGATGTAAACATTAGTTTTGGACTTGAAACATTGTAAAGAAATAGGTTTAACACTATAAAAAACAGCTTCTGTGTAGGTCAGTAGAGGATGTTAGGATGATTAAGGAGCAGCTTTTCTCTAGATTAGAGGAAGACATTGCGAAGACAAGAGGGCAGCTTTCGCGTAGAGAAGAAGCTTGGATGATCCAGGAGCAGCTAGCGCATCTTTGGCAGCAATATTCTTATATATCTGAACTATTGTCCAAGATTGAAACAGGGGTTTTGCCCAGATTAGCTAAAGAAGCTGGGAGGATCGACGAGCAGCATTTGGCTAGATTAGCGGAAGATGCTATCAGTGTTGGACGGGAGCTTCAATCTAGATTTGATCATGAACTTGCACAGATTGCAGATCAACTATGGTCTAGACCAAACGATTGCGACTGGATGGTTGACACGGAAAGATGATTGTTTCTCAGTTAAGCTGTTTTCTGCAACACTTTTTGTTTTATTCTGCTATGAAGAAGCATTAAGCAGTTCTAAATCAGTTGCAGACAGTTAATTTGCTACTACATCTTTCAAGCTCAGTTCAGTTATCAAACAGCACTCAGGTTGCTTACTTTGCTTGGCCAGCTAGCGTTTAGCTTCAAATTTAGTGTACGTTCGGCAAAATCAGCTGATAAGTTGACTTGTAGCTTATCGGTCACCTACTCACCTTGTGAAAATCAGCCATCTTATGTACTCCAGTTGACATTCAATAAACATACTTATAAGTGTGCTTTACTTCAATCGGAAATATACTTTGCTGATGTAGGAAATTAAATATATACATACAAAGCCAGTAAAAATGAGTTGTAAAATTACGCTTAAACACGCGTACATCAATTCTAGTCTACATATACTTTGCTTTACTTTGCTTCAGCAAAGCGAATTACTGAAAAAGAAAGAACAATAAAGAGTAAAGAAGAAGAGGACAAGACACCAAACACACCTGCAATTCAACCTATGATAAGCAAACAGGTTGAACTGCTTTCTTGTATACCTACATATATATAGTATGTGTGCTACAAATAATTGGGTCCATAGGCAAGCTCCACTGTTTCCACTAGCATTTAGCGGATCACGGCAGGAACTATAACAATCACATCTTGTGCAATGAGAGTTATCGTATATCATCTCTGAAACTCGAATATGCAAGCTGAACATACTCTTAAATAGCTTCTTGTGCCAATGTGTTGGTGACGGTGTATAGTTTTGCAAAAATCCAGAATGCTGGCAAGACACTTTATAATTAGACACCTCGCTGACATAGAGATGAGCAGAGCAATTTGCATGATTAGATTGTTAATGAACGACTCACTAACTTCATTGCTCCATTAAGAAACTTGAAAAAAGCAGGTCTTGGACAAAAACGGCCCTTCCAGCAGCCTGCTTCATTCTTTCTTCCCTCTCTTCGTGACTCAGGGAAGCATCAAAACTGCAAGGTGAAAGGAATTAAGATCGAGAAAATGCATAACCAACATGAATTCATGAAAATTGATGTTGAAAAGAACTTAAGCTTGACAAGGAAGTCTGATCTAATACCTTGATTTCCACATATGTTCTGGAGCCTTGCTTTTTGGGGAGTTCTCGATACTTGAAATCAAAGATTTTGTAATATCATCAGTTTCAGATGTAGAGAAATTCAAAAGAAGAGATGAAAGGAATGGATCACTAGCAACATTAGAGGTCGTTGCACTACTTGATCGATACCCAGTACCCCCTAGAAGAGCTTGCAAATGAGCTTCTCGTAGATCCCTTCCCAACAGAGATAGAGCTTGAGTGTTAGGAACCGCAAATCTGCGCAATCTTCTACGGCGTCTCAAGTAATTATCAGTCAAGGACATCAATCATGATTCATGAATTCTCTGAGCATATTATTCAAGTTTGGCCGTTTATTAATGAAAAAGAAAGAAGGAACATGCACGAACAGACTGTTTCATGTAAGTTGTGATTCATGCCAAATGCCTGTGTTACATTAATTTTATTGGATGGAATCCCCTCTCGTTTTCAATAGGTTTGCAACAAGCCAATTTCTTTCTTTCAAAATTTGCAAAAGCCTTGGAGCTGAGCTTCTGTAAACACAACGGAATCCGTGCTAAACATATAAAATATTTGGCGCTAGTTACTCCTGACAGAGATGATACTGCCTGTTTGGGTTTGCAACAGCTTCTTTGAAATTGTGTTTTTGTTACAGAAGCAGAAAATTAAGTGTTCTTATAAAATAACTTCTGCTATTAACCAGCTTGAAAGAACCTGGATTTTAAAAAAAGCTGGAAATAAAAAACTGTTTGAAGGAAGCACCTATTCTCATTATCCTATTTTTAATTCTAAATAATCAAAAGCATTTGCAAACAGGCACTTATTATGCTATCATTCATATGAAATACGTACAGATATTGCATCTTTGACAGAAAAAGGATATCTTGAACAAGTGTCCGTGTTGCAGCGTGACGTGACTTAGCATATCCCGAGAAACTTTAACCGAACAAACTGGACACACCTGAAAGAACAAGTATGCGTAACATGATAAGCCCAGGATACGGTTAAGCAATATTTCCAGACCTCAGAGTTGAAGTATTTTGAGTGATTATAAAACAGAATCAGTAAATATCCAATCCGCAAAATTCTCATCCGAATACAACTTCGAGAAACACACACATCTGCTGCCCATGATGACCAATGAAACTTATACATCCCACAATATAAGGCCAATTGGCAGACAACCATTTCTATGAAAAATTCAGCAACACTTTCAAGTTAAGGAGCTATGATCAAACATTGTGTATGAGATCATAAATAGAATTACATCTCATCTAAAAGGTCGAACTCGTAGAGAGATGTGAAATCTATTCATTTATATTAATTCTCCAACAATCATAAAAGTACTAATTGATTAGGAAGAAAAAAAAAACAAGAAGAAACATGAAATGCATACATTAAAACAATATAATAAGCCCCAATGTTGGGCATCTAAAGCGCTCTTTTCTTTTCTAATTATATCAACGTTTTTTCCAATTCAGAGGAGCTGCTTCTATTTTTCTTTCGCTCTCATCCCCTTTCTGAATCGCTCTGTACCATATCAATCGTCAGCCCATCCCTTCCGGCAGTATCCAAGCAGAAAACGCCACCAGCCTTCTGTTTTATGTACCTTAACACCCAATCGCCGAACGATGCGTCGTCTGCCCAATCAATATATAGTGTGGTGGTTAGTAAACTGGCGTTATCCTACGACAATCAAAGCTACACAAGCGATTGATCATTCTTTCCCAAATCAACTCCACATTCTCCACCTATTTGCGACCTGCAACTTCTCTGATGTATTGAACTTCGGCGTCTACTCTCTGTTCAGGTAACCAGAATGTTCCGTATTGTTGCTGTACTTTTATCTTCTTACTGCCGCTAAGTTTTTGCCGCAATAACAATGCGCTTGTGTTGCCTTGCCTATGAAGTGTTCGATGAAATGCTTAACTTGTACCTTGAGATTTTGTTTGAATTTGAGTTTGCTACTATTCGGAAAGGCGAAGTGTTGAGATTTTGTGTGAATTTGTGGAGTTTGCTACTATTCGGAAAGGCAAAGTGTGCCACACAGTATACTCTTCTTCTTTAAAAAAAATAAACTAAAAAACAACAACTTTGTGGATTTTTTAGGAAGAAAATGCAATCATGTTCGTGAGAGATTATGATTGTATCGCAGACTGCATTGTCGTCGTTTCATATCTTGGTTTTCACTTAAGTGCTCTTTGATGGCTAATTTTGAGTGCTGTATGTACTTATTTTTTATATCTTTGGCTACCTATCAACATAAGTTTTGAGGTTCGGATACATTCTAGACTCTGTAACAATCTTCTTGTGGTGCCCATATTGGTTTTCGTCTCTGCACTTGATGGCAGTAGTATAAAGTTGCGCTATGCACTCTCAGCGGTTAAAAAACACAATCTGTTGGAGACTTGGAGTCATAGCCCACTGTAAAACCAAATAAAGATGCAATACAAAATCACTTCAGACTTTTTTTACCCCGATTTTTTTTGTACAATGATTGGGAATGATTCGGACCGGTCCTTTTTTACTGGAGTATGTTTGCACTCCCTCTTACGGCCCTCACAAGTGCTTCCTGTGATGAATTTGCGTGTCTATTTATATGACTATAGTTTTTCCTTTCGAATTCCTCAAGATTTAAACTTTTCCGAAAATCCTAATTGATGTGTTATTTGTATTCTGCATGTCAAAAAACGATGTCAATATCAGCAGCTTACGCGATGAAATCTCGAGGTGGCCATGTGTTGTAGTTTATTCATCCCCATTTCTCTTGTATGCTTATATTGTGATGTAGTATTTGACATGCCAAAAGAAATGGCACATTCACATTTAGGCATGATAACAGGTAGAAGATACATTTATGTAGTTACTGGGCAATATGGACCTCAAAGGAATGGGAGAACATGCCACCTTTACCAGTCCCCGGTATGAACTTTTGCATACAAGTCAGCACTTGTGTATTATACTTGTTTATTACTACTATAGCAATCCTTTATATATGGGTTGGTTTGTGGTAGTATACCATTATCAAATTAGGCTTCTTATTGAGCCCTCCATGGCGGTCGTCTTTTGGTTTGCTTCTATTGAAAGAGCAAGTATCATATCTAGGTTTGGTGGCTTGTGTTTGATTGTGATACAAACAATATATATCTTCTCTATCTCTTCCAAAGCTGTTGCTGGAGAGGTCTGTTTGAATTTAAAGGAGTAGAGGTGGGATTCAAATCAGCATGGATTGTGGACGGTGGATACTCCAGAATAGAAAGAAAGGTGATCTTTCTAGACATCCAATTTATGTGATGTGTGGTCTCTTCCTATTTGTCTGATTAAATTAGTTTTCAGATAAAACTCATCAGACTTCACTATTCTTACCCTTCTGGTATGTTGTCTAATTTCCTTATTGTTGAATGGTCCTCAATTATACTTTTTTTTTTTACCATAATGAAAGATGCAGGGCACACATGTTGTAAAAGGTTGGCTTGTATTGCTTAGTAGTCATCTCATCTTTACCTATGCGACTGGATTCTGTTTTCCGAACAGATTCAACCGACCTACGCCGTTTCACCTCCATAAAACCACGAACCAATTTTCAAGCGGCCGGGTTGCTTATCTGATCCATTGTATCGATCAATGACATCTTATTTATCTTCACCGCCGTCTTCTTCCTCTTCAGGTATGTAATTCTGATTGTATCCTAACTGCTGGACCAAATATGCTCTTTTTTTTTATCTCTGTATTCTACGTGAATAGTTGTTCCACCAGGTTTTTTAGTGGCTTGTTTGAATTGTATGCAGCAATGCGAGTGATGCACTTGACAAGTTGCGGTGTTTAAGTGTCACGGAGCCTCGCTTGGTGATGCAGGCGACTGAGATTCATAATAAAGCTCTCCTAAAAAATGAGCAGTTACAATAACATGTGTGGCTTAGGTGATTTTGTAAAATGTTTTTGAAATTGTAGTAGCTTCTTAGCTCATGTTTTTCTTTATACAGGGATACATGTATTGGGATGATGAAAGAAGAGCTCATTGACAGCAATTTGGCACTATTGCACAGTGTAGCACTTCTCAGTTCAACAATTATATCAGCCTTGTATTCATTCTCTGTGGTTGATAATCAGATGCGTATTAATTTGAATTACAAATGAAAGAGATGCTTTTCATGTAGGAAAACAACTGTGGACTGGCAATAGCTTGATTGGTCAATTTGGTGTCGGTTTCTACTCTGCTTTTCTGGTTGCTGAGAAGGTAATTGGTCGACTTGTTTCACTAATTGATAATTTGATATGATCATTATTAGTTAATAAATGTAGTAAGTTGATGTGGATTTTATGAGCTTCTCTTTTTATATTTGGGAATTTTGCAAGTCTCTATGTAACTACTGTATATACTGGCTTTTCAGCTGCACCACGATCATTTAATTGTTGGTCATGCATATGCAGTACAAATTTGTGGTTGATGATGAATGGAGATATTATGAAAATTAGCTATTTATCAATAGTATCCTAATTCCTAGGAATCTGATTATACTCCCTCAATTTTGAATCCACAAATGACTCCTCATCCTGGTTCCAGCATGGATGTTGATTTATTCTTTTTGTTTCACTTGGATTTGCATATGGCATATTCAAGAAATGTACTTCAATTTGGATCAGGGGCGGAGATCACCCCCAAAATTTTCATTTTCTTTATTAATATTGGCATATTTTAGAAAATTATATGTTCCGCCACCCCTAAATTTTTTAGTTAGTCGGCTTTATAATTAAATAAATTGAAAAATTATAAATTTTGATGAATTTAACGTAAGTCTCTTGAGACGCGGCCTTATACATGGAGATACTGAAAGAGACGGACAAACATTACAGTTATATCAAAAAAGATTATTGGTTTTACTAAAAACATCGGTGATATACATATACATAAAAAATGATATAAAATGTATACGTACTCATAATACATTATACATATACTTAAAAACATCAATTCGTATCTCACTAATACAAGTCTTTTTCAAGACTTTGTGATTAAAGAGATATTTTACTAATTAACTCATTTAAGAGGGTTATACGGGCAGTTTTTAATTTATACTTTTTGAGCAAGTTCTAAGCCTGCATTTTCAGTCATGAAAATTGCATAGATACGACTGCGGAGTTCGATGGGATGACTTCTTGTCTAGCAATTTGATAATGCATATTGAAAAAGGAATTGTCGAGGGTTTTGACATTGATTCAATCGCTAATAATTTGAGAAGATGAAAAGACGTAGAGTATGATTTTCATAGAAGTGGGTCGTTTATTCATTTTTTTTTATCGCATTTATCATGATGTGGTTCTTTCTTACCTTTCATTTTACTTGGATATTCATATTTAAATATGTATGATGAATTTGGTGTAAAAAATATTGATCCGACCCGACTCGGCCCGTCCTAACCTGACTTAACTAAATTACATATTGTGACAGTGTTATAATACTCCATCACCCCCACTTTCAAATCCTGTCTCCGCCCCTGATTTGGAGTCGACATATCCATGTTACTCTGTAGCTTATTGGAGATGATTTTCCTCCTTTTTCTTCTTATTCTTCGCAACTTTAAATTGCATATCCATTAATCAAAACCATCGACTTTACTTTAAGAAATTAGTCCTAAATTGAGTTATGTTTTCTATTCTACTTAATTCGATTTTATAAAGGGTCATAATATACTCCTCAGAATGCTAAAACTTGTTTATTTTGATAATGTTATGCAATTTCTTAATGCTCCAACCTTGGTTAACAATAATGGACAGCCGCGCTAAGCACGGTGTACCATTTCTAGTGCATCAATATAGAGATAATTAGATAAACATCGATGCAAAGAGAAACTCACGGTGGGATTGGATTCACACGAGTGCTCATCCTCAAGATGTGAGCAAAGGCTAGCTATATCAAACTCCTCGTAACAATACGGGCACGGAAAATCGGGTCGGGTCTCTTCTTCATCCTCCAAATCATCCATGTTATACCGATCTGTAAGATACATACAAACATAAAAAACCGATCTTTAATCAAAACATAACACAATTATTTAAAAAAAAAAAAATAGATCGTTCAAGAAATATCAAAACGGACCCAATTGAGAGGTCTGGTGGTTGGTGGCGGTTCCGTGGCCGAGATGGTGGTGGTGCTGCAAGTTGAATTGGCGTTTGGCGGCGGCAAGACGGGTCGTCCAGAAATCGGAATCCATGTTTGTAATTTTTTAATTGAAATCCGAAATTGGACAGACGGTGATTGGCCTGAGCTCAAAATAAGGTGAAACTGATTCTGATGTTTTCCGAAATGAGACAGGAGAATGGATGTGGTTGACTTTTTTTTTCTTGATATTGCTGTCTGATCCTTTTTCTGAATTACTCATATGAACGGTGAATTTAATACTTCAATTTATATTTTTCATGTTTTTTTAATATGATTTTGATTGGGAAATGACGGGTTTTTATTTTTCGTGAGTATTTTAATTAGTTTGTAAATGAATTAGTACATCTCCAACCCTCAAACTCTATCAAACTGTCACGTCAGCATTACTCTAACAACAAACCCAACTAAACTTTTCATCTTCAATTCTCAAACTCTATCATACCCAATTTTTAATTTTCTTTTCTCATTTCTTTTTAAGCTATACTTTTCTTTTTTCATTTCTTTTAAAACTTCATACTTCACACTTCATATTTATTTTGAATTTTGTTAATTAATTAATGTAACATGAAATAAAAATTAAAAAATTACAATATTCGATAATAAAAAATTTCATACTTTATAAAAATATCACAATACTTGAGATAAAAAGATTACATTACATAAAATTAAAACACTACATGAATTACAAATTACATATAATTTTTAATTTATATTTTATGCAAGTGTTTTTATTTTATGTAAGTTCGTTTTTTAGTGAATTCGAATATATTAAATTTTACAATTGGTGTTCTATATATAATTTTCCAATTTTAAAATATATGAAAAGTAAAAAATAAATATTACAAACGAAAACGAAAAGAAAAGAAAATATGAAATAGAATGGAAAAGGAGGGGGGAACAAACAGATGAAGGCAAATAAAAGAAAAGCGAAAAGAAACTAGAAAAAGAAAGAAAAAAAAAGAGAAAGAAAGAAAGAAGAGGAAGAAGAAGAAGAGGAGGAGGAAGAGGGAAAATGGCATCAAACGTGTTTGATATCAAACGCATTTGACATCAAACCCCTACCAAACTCCACCAAATAACCATTGTGGCTCAACTCTCATTTGATAGCTTTGATATCATACTCTACCAAACCCTGGTTGGACATGGTCTTAGTATCAGTTTTGTAGGCAACCAAGAATGATGACTTATGTTCTATTTTCCTTTTTTCTTTTTTTCCAGGTAGAATTAGAGGGCACGGCGTTTATCACTGGATAAAGATTAGATTAGTCGAATTTCAAGATTTAATTATACCTTTTCTAGGTCGGTTTAGGAAAATTGAGAAATAATTAGTGAAAAGATAATAAAGAACGAATTAAAATTGATAATAAGTTGTTGAATTGGAAAGTTTATGTAGTGGGCTGGTAACGTAAGTATGGTGTATTATGTGGATATTGGTTAAGGGAGTATAAGTAATATTTGTCAAAAATAAAAACGGTAACCTTTGTACGGCATGTCAAAAAATTATAAGATTGGAATTTTGATGCGGGACGAAGAGAGTAGTATTTTCCTATCAATCTACCATATACAATTTTAAAGTTTCAATGTATAAAAAAATTACAATAATACTCATAAACATAAGATTCATGCATCATACTGACTGATACCTTAAAAACACATAAATTTTATTAAAGTAAATTCTAAAATAATATATATAGATTTCTTTATAATGTATAAATTTAAATAAAATGATGTCACGTGTATATATGTAAATCATGCAGAATTTGAAATTAAATATATGATTCAAATCAAAGATGAATCATATATATATATGAATGGACCAATAAGATTGCTCCATTTCGCCCTTCAAATATATAAATGATTCTCTTATACAAGTATATGTAAAGCAACATCCCCCATTCTCTATAGACCCGCTTTGGAAGTTTGAAGAATCATTGAACAACTTCATTCGAAACTTAAGAGAGGCCCACGTTTGATCTAAACAAGAAGTCCCCACATGACTGGAGAAACGTCATTGGAAAATCAAAGTCCAAAAGCCTTAAAGAAGTTCAGGTAAAGTTCTTGAAGTTCTTCGACAAGTTCAAGCCAAGATGTCATTTGATTCACTAAAAAAAGATCGAAGCATGGATCCCAAGACAAGTCTGAAAGCTTTCCTCGTGAAGTTTACCGATAATTCGTCGTGAAAGCCCTTGAGTTGACGATTTGATTCAACATCAAGCCCTGAAGCCATGTAATTGATGTTTTCCAGACTTTAAAGTTACCAATCCCAAAGTGAATACTTAATTTCTTGTGAAAGTTTTAGCATGAATAAATATATCTAGCATAACGGTCTTCTATCTCTGTCTCGAATGTAACATTTGATTTTGAACGCAGAGATTAGTAAATAAATGAGAAATGTAGTTAAAATACAATGGATTTGTAGTACATAGACTCAAAATACAAGGTAAAATTAAAGTAGTGAGAATAAAGTAAATTAATGACCTTGTAACTATAACTCAAATTAAATAAGTGTATAAAACGTGAAAAGTTAAAACATGACAATGTAACACAAAAACTAAATAGAGTATTCAATGGATTTCAATCGTTACTCGTGTAAATAAGGTTAAGAGATTAAAATTTAAGTTCACAAATAAGACCATCTTCAGCAGTTGCAACTCTCTACAACCCACTCTCTCTGCCACATCAGCATTCCACTCACTGCAACCCTCTTTGCAACTCTCTACAATTCTCTACTCCAATAGTTGAGATCCAAATTTATTTTATTTTATACTACAATTTTCATTTCATTTTCTTTTTTAATTTCGTATTAAACTTGATTCTTCATTTCATTTTAAATGTCGTTAATTAATTATAACAACATCACATTAATTTAAAAAATGACATTATTTAAAAATAAAAATTAGATTACTTCAAAATAAAATTTTAAATACTTTAAGTTAAAATTGTAAAGTTTACATTTTTCAAGTATGTTTTACATTTTTTGCATGCGTGACTTTAATTTTAAATAATTTGCATTTTAAATTTTACAAGTAATGGTGTGCTTTAATTATTTCAAATATGATTGTTACATTTGATATATATTCAACTGAAATAGGAAAAGAAAAGAAAAGAAAAAATAAAATATAAAACAAATTAAACAAACACACAAATTAAAGAAACAAGAAAGAAACAAAAAATGAACAAAAGAGAGAAACAAGGAACTGAATGAAGAAAATGCGAGAGAAACAGAAAAACTATTTTTTTATAAAAAAAAAAGGTTTGGGACGCTTGGGCTGTCCCATCTTTGCAGCTCGCTTCGGTTGCAACTTTGATGGAGTTAGTCTAAGTATGCAAAATTGGGTTCGGAAAGGCAAGTGATAAATTAGCACGAAGCCCAATGTCGTGATTTCATAGTATAGACCAACGGTTGTTGTCTCAAGTAATAAGAGACTTGAGTTCACTTAAGCAACGTTTGAGTTCGGCATGGATGTAAAAGATTTGAAAGCGCCGCCGAAAGTGTAAAAGTCTTTAATTTGGATTAATCATAGCGGATCTGGGTGAAAAAAAAAAAAAAAAAGATTTCATAGTATAGAGGATTATTAATTTACTAACTCACATGATTAATTAACTAACCGAGGAGATTAAGAGACATTTAATTAATTAATTTCGGGTTTAAAACCGCGTGAAATTGAATGAAATATCCTCCCGAACATGTCGTTCCAACTTAACTTATCCAAACAGAGAATACTGACAAACCACCAACTAGTACTACTACTACTACTCTCCATCCAACAAAGTCACCAGTAGTCCACCTTCACTCAGCTTTAAATTCACTAACAATTTAGGGTTAGGGTTTCTCCAAAACCAACCAAACACTCATTTCTCCTCATCCGCCCCAATCCAAAACCTCAAACCCCCATCCATGGCGTCCAAAGCTCAATCCACCGCTCCTTCTCAGCCGCAGCCCAAGCCCACCCTCCGCAAGCCCGTGTACGTGAAAGTCGACTCTCTCAAGCCCGGTACTACCGGGCACAATCTGATCGTCAAGGTTGTTAGCGCCAGCACCATCCTCAGCAAGAAGCCTCGCAGCGCTACTGCTCGTGGTCCGCTCAATCAGAACTCTAAGATTGCCGAGTGCCTTGTTGGTGATGAAACTGGCTCGATTCTCTTCACTGCTAGAAACGAACAAGGTCTATTCGCTTGATTAATTAATCCCCCATTTATTCTCTTATGTCTTGTGATTTATGAATGTCTGGTGGGATTGCGATTATAATCGGTAAAACCTGGTTAAAAACACCCATTTGTTTTCCTGATTTTAATCTCTAGCCAAACAACTATGTTTCGAAATGCAGATGTATTTTGTTTGTTTTGTATTAGTATTTGGAGAAATGCAATTTGATGTTGCTAATTTATATGTCCATGTATATCGTTGTTTGCTGTGGCTATAGAAATTAGAAAGTCCTTAAGCGGCACTTGCTATTAGGAAATTTCAGCTAGATTATTGGGGATTTGATTTTGTCGAATTCGAATCAATGGTATCTCTGTTTTTTCTAAAGTATTTTGTTTTAAGGTGTTGATGCATTATGTTTATATGGAATAGAATATGCTCAGTGTCCTCTATCTGGATGTACGTAATGATAGTGCTATAATACTGCATCAATACCCTGATTCTAGCTCTCACCTATAACCTTTTCGAAACACCTGTCTAGAACTGTATGCTAGATTATGATTTATGTATATACTACATCTGTTGACAGTGTTGCTTTGATAATAATGTCCCGACCAAAGCTGAAAGATAAGTTCTAGATTTTCAGTTCTTCTCAATTGCGTCGCAAGCAGTGCTTCCCTCCTGAATTTCTGTTGCTTGACTTGTTCCTACATAGCATGATTTGTATTTGTTCCTTGCAATGAATTAAGTTCTTCTATAAATGTGCAGTACGAAAAAATATGTTGTTTGTCTATCATTATTTTGTGCCATGGTGCATTACCCCTGTTGTTATATACTAATAGTATTGCATAAACAATTAAATTCACCTATATGAATGGTTACGAGGACAGCTTATAGTTTTATTCTGTCCATGTAAAATTCTTGAATGCTAACGAGAAGGGTTTTCTAAAGCTAATTCATTGGAGCTATTATGTGTGTGTCCAAGAATCATGTTTTTTTGTTTACTTGATTGTGTTAACTATGATTTTATCTCAGCTATCCGATGACTTTTGGCGTTTCTGATTTTCCGAACCATATCTGTTTATTGAAAGATGTGATATCCTTGCAGTTGAGCTTATGAAGCCAGATAGCACTGTGATACTGCGAAATGCGAAGATTGACATGTTCAAGGGGTCCATGAGGTTAGCCGTGGATAAGTGGGGACTTGTTCAGGTTACTGAGCCAGCAAAATTTGTGGTCAAGGAGGAGAACAATCTGTCTCTGGTAGAGTATGAGTTGGTGAACGTTGCCGATGAATCTTGAGGAGTGCTTGATGTGTGTTGATGCTATTGGAGTTCTATTTATTGGGTTTTGGTATACAGATTTCTCTCTCAAATTGTTTTTGCGATGAAGGTAATTAACATGTTTTAGCCTGTTAGGACTAGTCTAATCTTGGCTTCGATGGCTGGTTTGTAAAAAATACTGTCGTCCGCTTGGTGGAACATTGCATAATGTCTTTGAAATGTGGAAAGTAAAATCATCAAGGCTTATTATTGAACTATGGTTATTTGCTATTCCTGAGTGCTTCATTGTTGGCATAATATTGTGGCTGTATAAGCTTTCTTTATAAACAGGAGGCATGGCTGGCTGGTTTTCTCATTCACCGGCTGCCATTCATCTATTCTTGTGAACTGGTGGGCGGTGGTTCCAGATCTAGATCCAGATTTTTCTATCTTGGATGTCGAACCTAAACCGTCCCCCAGAACTGGAGCTGGACCAGAATTTCTGCTCATTATTTATCGGGTCTGGTTCTTATTATCATACTGCAAAGACTTTTCTTTGCCCATGTTTTATTCCTTTCCTCACTTCCTCCTTGTCTGAATACATAGTGTATGGTGTCTCAAGGGTCTTTCAAGTTTGGTTTTAACATTTATATCTTGTTTGTCTTTCTGGTTTGTATGTACACATGTTGATTTTGCAATCTAGAAGTAGGTTTTTCCTTCAACTTGATTTGCTTCCCTGTTGAAACACTTGGGACCTAGACAGGCAATGAAGTGCGCCAAGTCTCTAGACTTAATTACAAACTGTTTGTAGCGCACACAACTCTCTAACGACTTTCAAAGTAATACTTAGTAAATTGCCTAAATGAAAAGATATAGAGAAGATAATTTTTTTCCTCCCATGTGATTTGAACTTCAGAGAAGAAGTCTTTTGTGGTAGACTGGTAGTAATGGTCCTGGAGCCTGCAAGTTAAAAGTCACATTGTAATTCTTGCAATTTATGAGAAGTTCATTACGTTCCCTGGAAGAAGTTTGCGGTTAATCTTCAATTAGGACAAGGAGGGCTGGGCGTTGTTGCACGGGTTAATAATGGCTATTGGCTAGGTGTTAGCTTGGAGAATGGAACACATTTCTGGAACATGGGCATCTGAAGCTACCACAGCCTTACTAGCAACAGAAAAGGACTCGAGTAATCATGGAAGGGGAAGGTTTAAACGTTGTAAGATGTCTGGATTTGTTACGACGATCTTTATCGGATGCAGGAACCTTTTGTGATGTTGTTAGGCAGTTGCGACATCACTCTGCTAAGTTGGACTTTTCTGCTGTCAAATGCGTTTGTGTATTGTTGAGCAATTGATGCACAACCTCTGTAATCGTCTCCAAATTGTGCTTTCATTCTTTTCTCTGGACTGGCGATAGACAGGAATAGCTCCTACGACAAATACATTTCCTCGGATGAGAGGAAACCCGAAACAAAAAGACCAAGAATAATAAGTAAAGCAGTATTCTTGTTGGCAGAATATCAGACCAATCCAACAAGGCAACAAGGTACATGGTGTTGCATAAAATTAAGGATGTAACAGAGAATTGGTGTACCCATGACTTCTTTTAATTCACCAGTATCCATTAATATATCAGTTAGAGGTGTTAATAGTAATAAACCAATTTGTTAGCGAGGAACTTTGAGAAAGTTCGATCAGAGCTCGTCTTGAGCTCGAGCTGGTCAACATGAGCCGCTCGCGAGCAACCTTGATAAATTTTGACCAAATAATAATGAACATTATGGTTGAAGCTCAACTACACGTCAACAACTTGCAATTATATACTACATACATGTTATTGTTATCTAATAACTTTTCACGCGTGTCTCTATTATGTTTAAAAAATGAAGTAACATTTTAGTGGTATTTAATTTTATTTATTCATATAGCCTGTACTATTAAATAAGAATTAAGTTAAATAATTTTTTCAGAAAATAATAATTAATTTAATTTAGCCGCTCGTGAACAAGTTCAATGCTTGCAAGCTTGAATTCAAAAGCTCGACAAAACAAGTTTTAGCTTGTGGCCGCCAATTTGTAGATACAGATATAAGTTCGATAAGGTCTAAAATCGTCTCGCTAACAACCCCAGATGTGATTAGAATTGTTTAGCAATCAATGTGTCTGCTCGATAAATAACCACATCACGAAATAATTAGTAATAAGTAGCGCCTGTAGCTCAGTGGATAGAGCGTCTGTTTCCTAAGCAGAAAGTCGTAGGTTCGACCCCTACCTGGCGCGATCATTATTTAAATTTTCATAACCTTTTTCAATAGGCCTAGGCCCATTTATATAATAATTTCACTTATTCCACATTCATTTACACTACAAGAATGGTTCACTCGGTTACATTTACTGGATAGTCGGCCTAGGCCCATTTATATAATAATTTCACCTATTCCACATTCATTTACAGTACAAGAATGGTTCACTTGGTTACATTTATTTTCTTGGGATTACAAGAGTTGGACAATGTTGCACGAGATGTGGTCAAAGTTATGTGTAGTAGTGTTGGAGATACTGCATCTAATTGAAAGGAAAGCTATACCACGTATGCAAAAAGCTGATGTGGCAAATTCCCTCCAAACTTAAATGATTTTTAATTCACCAATATTTGATGCATTAGTTTTTCTCTACACAGTTGTTAAACTCCCTATTTTCGTGGCTCAGATATGCTAAATTATATCCGAAATCTAATGCTTATTAACCAAAGTCAGACTAAGTGGCCTATTAACCATGGTTGTTAAGTTCTCCTATTGTTTAGGTCATTAGTTAATTAACGTGGCTTGAAGGTTCAAACATATTGTCTATATCTATATACTTATATGATAAAAATATATATAAGTGATGATGGCAAATTGAAGCCAACAAAAAAATGAATTATCAATCTTCGGAATTTTTGTTTTCCAGCACACCTAATTCGACTAAAGAGATATTTAATTGTTACATTTTTCTATTATTATGCCCACCGATTCATGTTGTTCATATGTTACGTGTTCACCACAAACTAATCTAAAAAATCATCATAAATCATCCTTGAAATCAGCTACTCATGCATCAAGAGCCAACAGACTTACCTATAAAATTCCTGTGCATTTTTTATACCGTATGTAATAATTTAGTTTGTCTAAAAAAAAAAAAACAATTTAGTTTGTTTCCTATTTATGTGGCAATTGGTTATCAAGTTGTTTATACCAACGATGAATGTAAACTTTATTATAAATGTCCTGAATTCATCTCATTTATTATCACACTATTTAATACCAAAGCATAACAAACATGTAAACATAGATGAATCGCGAATACCGTCAAACTATCAAGTATGCAGCAACCAATTAAGATTCATTGTCATCTTTCGTGTCCAGAATTCCCAAATGAAATCGTTATTTCATATACTTGGTGAAGTTGCAACTCATTCACTACTTGATTGGGCAAATTATGTTGTCAGGTATTTAATCTGTATTTTTATATCGTCTTCTAAATTGTATCACTTATCAAATATTATATAGTTGCTTTTATTTGATGCTATTAGTTGTCTGCTACTTCACAAGTTTGGGATGAACAAACACGTACTTAAGAGATTTGTATCGGTGCATCCAATATAATTGATGAACAGATTAGATTGACGTTGTTTATGTTTCACGAAATCCCGAAGCTGTACTACTCAAATCTTTGGTTGGTAAATACAAAAGTATTTACTCCCTTTTGCATGTACCAATATTTATTATTAACATTTATTTAATCTTTTGCAGGAGAAATTTTGTGTTTACGGAAATGAAGACGACGGATTTGCTTTAATGAATGTTGCGTCTGATCTAAACATTATCAAGGAAAATAGTACAAAGGAGTTAGTGGCACATCTTTGTTAACTAATAGATTTTCTTTGAGTTACAATATCAAATAGTTGTTTATTTTCAATTTTTCATGTATTAGTTTTAGAGGCGTTTGGATTGATGTATCACTTTGATTTTCAAAAGACAAAATTTGGGTATACATATGCATTGATAGATAACGCCATGTTGTTCTATTGGCCAACGAGTGTTATTATAATAACACCTATCATCATTGAAGGTGATTAAATTAAAATGTAATATATGCACTTAATCCATGTAAATTTTGCTATTCTCTAGTTGATCTTCTTTATAAGGAAAGAATGAAGTGGATTTGTGATACTTTTGTTTCTGTTGTACTCACAATGTCCCGAAATATTTTAAGGTCGGTGCGTAGTTTTATGTGAAAAATTAATATCGTATGATAAAATATAAAAATGTGGGAAGCACTTTTAATGGTTAAATGAGTAAGTTTAGTGTAGATATAAGATTTTAATGGTTTGTTGGGTTTGTGATAGCTTCATTGTTAGTAATTTATGAAGATTTGTGGGGTGGATGGATTAGTAATCCAAAAAATTCAACTAAATGTACATAAACAGTATCTTACGCACACTCTGTTTACTATTTTTATGTAATTTTACTTTTAAAATTTATATCAATCTAATAAAAAATGCAATGAACCCATGGAAGTTATGGAGAATCGAATCGAAATTATAGGATCAGATAATAAAATTAAACTATTAATAGTGAATTGGGAATTTACGTATAGGATTAGAAGAAAATTATACTCCCTTCCCTCTGTCCCAGTTTTATTTGCCCGTTTAACTTTTTCTGATCAACACTTACAAATTTGGTTTGTGAATTACTTATAAATAATATTGGTAATTTTTTTTTAAATTCATATTATTAAATATTAATTTTTAAATTTTCACTATATATTTTTTTTTAAATACATTACAAGTAATATATGAGTATTTCAAAGTTGAATGAAATAGACTAGGGAGTATTTACTATTAATAGTAAATTTGTGATTTTGCCAACAAATTATCTCCATAATCTTATGCCTCTTTCTCTATTTTTAGTCAACTATATATATCAAAATCATAAGATTTGTTGTCAATTTGGCAACTAATTTTATACACCCTCACACCAAGTAACGCTACTTGCTGCCTTCCTATTTATGTTCTAAAGCTATAATATGTGTTTGAACATAAATTAACCCATAGGGGGAAAAAAATTACATACACGATTTGGTGTCCAATTACCATACCTACCTATTTTCTTTAATTTTATACAATTGAGAAACCCAAATCTTTTCTTTAATTCTCAACAAACACAATTTTTGCATTGTCTAAGTACTTTATATAATGTTATTTGATATAAATACATTTTTCTTCGATAGTATTTGTATTATTATTGGGAGCAGGTCAATCGAGTCTAAATGCTGACAACTACAAAGATGAAGTTGATTATCTACACCAAAAATTGGTTTATCTACATGATTGGACCGAAAAGTAGTAGCCAGTTACAAGTAACCTATTTATTCAGTTGTGTTACATGAAGTATAAGAATAAGATCTACAAGTTTTTTAATAAAGGAATAATTCAAACTTCAAAATTCAATTCGAAAGGTAAGCTCAATTATAAAATTGGGATCAGTCTATCTAACTCGGAAACTCAATTCCAATGGTAAATGAACTAAAAGAATTGGACAATTTCCCACTAGAGAACTGTCAAAACAACTTTAAGAATGAGATTTTTCAAACTCGAAAGCTCAATTTGAATGTTAAGCTTAACTCTAAAATGAGTTAGTTTGATGATACCTCTATTTGAAGTACATATATACTATAACTCTAATAATGAATAAAGAAGAAGAGTAAAAATGAAAGACCCTCATTGTTGAAAAGGAAAAAAAAGATAATAAAAGAAAAAAGATTAAACGAGTAGATGCATATATTAGTTGTATATATAAAAGTGTGTTGTTAACAACTTAATTAATTCAAAAGCGAAAAAAAAAATCTAAGAATGTGTAGATTGTCTTGCTCGCAACTTTAATTGATCAGATTTTAATAGAGTTTCAATAAATGAATAGTAACTAAATTTTAATTGAGTTTTGAAAATATTTGCTTGGGATAGAGTTAAATTTTTATAGGTTTTAGGGGTGTTCTATAGCGTACCTAAAAGTGAAGTGATATGTGTAAAATGTTTAAGAATTATTTGATTGTTTAAGGTTGGTTGGTTATTCTCTCGTCAATTTACAAGGTTTACATTTTGATTTTGTGTGAATTTTAAGAAATATGTAGGTGGATGGTAAAAACTAAAAAGTAAGAGAGATGATAGAAAAGTAAGATAGAGAATATATAAAGTATGAAAGAGAATGATAAAAAAATGAATAAGTAAAGATAGTGGATTTTCAGAAAGGAAGCGTTAAACTTTTAAAAAATCTTCTGAAATGGCAAAAAGTAAACATTTATAAAGAACGGAGTGAGTATTATATATGAAGGAATATAGTGAGAAAAAAAGATAAGGTAGAGAGCGAAAATTTAATTGAGTTGTAAATAGAAGTTGGATTAAAAACGTTACTATTCGAACTCGATTAAAAATCGGGTGACAAACAAGATACGAAGGCTACCTCGATTAAATCGAGTAGGAATTGCATCTGAAACACTCCCGTGAAGATTTTAAATTGAGAATTCAATTCGAATGTCAAACATCTTTAGAAATGGAATAACTGGACTTAGTAACTCAATTACAAGCGCAAACTACACTATTCAAGAAAGCAATATTCTAAAAATTTGATAATTCCAAATTATAAACTATGTTTAATGGGTAAACCAATTATAAGAACATGGCATTTCCTACTTGGAAAATTTAATTCGAATTGTAAACCAACTCTTCGATCTTGAGAAATTAATTTGAAATGTAAACCAACTCTAAGAATGCAACTTTAATGGGTAACTCAACTCTAAGATGGAATAATTCCAACTTGAAAATTCAATTCAAAATACAAACTAATTATATGGATCAAATATTACAACTTCAGAACTCTAATTGAATAATAAACCACACTATATTGTAAAGTACTCCAAGAGTAGAATGATTACAAATTAGTATATAAATCTGAAGGTAAATGAACTTAAAAAATGAAATAATTCTAACTTGCAAACTCAATATGAGAAAATTCAACTCTATGAATCAGATAGTTTCAATTTAAAAAACATAAACCCAAATCGGTGAGGAATTTGAACTCCAAGGATGGGGTAGTTCCATCGTTGGAACTTAACTCAACTCTAATAATAAGTTTAATGAGAAAAATTTATTAGATAGTCAATTTAAATTAAAATTTTGTAACTCAATTCAAACGGTAAACTCAACTTTAAGAATGATATATTTCATTCTTCAAAACTTGATTCGATAGTCAAGTCCAGCCACACTACGACTAATATGATCTACATGAAGGTGCTTAACAATGTTTGGGGTAGTATCATTTTGTCTTTATTCAATTATACTCCATACTGCATTTGCTTAATATTTAAAATGATACTAATGAAGTATATATTAATTTATAATAAAACTCATATACTTCATTAATTATGTGTAACTTAATGACGTATGTGATTTTTATTATAAATAAAATTTTCACAAAGGTCTCTCAGTATTAAAATGAAATCTGCCATCATAATATCCAATTTAGATTATTCCACAATAATTCTTTATATATTAAAAAAGAAGGAAAACAAAAACATTTCACCATGCATATATTATCATGAAACAAATTTAACAAAGTTCAAGGATTATTTCGTGTATATTGAAATAATGATTGAGTTTTTTCTGAAACGAAAAATAATGATTGAGTTTAATAGGAATATTTGATAATAATAGATAAATATTAAAAAAGAAATAAAAAGTGCCCATAAAGAAATAAAAAAAGTATTCTAGGCCGAGACACTAATCTTTGAAAATTACTTAACTTATGACGAATAAAGGATCATGCCAGTTTAGGTGAGCAAGATTGGTATAGTCTGATCAGTTTATACTTGATTTATCAACAGTACAATTAGAAACTCCGATACAAACATTGGCCAAAAGAACTTATAAGGCTTGATTGTAACAAGTCTACTAAAAACAATCAAAAGTTTATGACCTAAAAAAGTAAAATTTCGATACTAAGTATAACAACAATTATCCGTTTGCAATATTAAACCTATCTATGTACAAATCATTTATACAAATGATTTGCACTTTGATCATACATTTTCGTTTACCATCAAACATTGGTAGAAAAAAAAAATACAATAAGATATTAAATTTCACATCAAATGTGTATAAATGATAAATAATTTCCTATTATAGATTCAAGGGCATATATTTTTCTGTAATGTTTACTAACAAGACTCAGGGACACTATCAAGGTCATCTCGGCATATATTTTACTACACTGGTATTCGTTATTGTACTTTTAAGCGGGTCGGAACTATCCAACTCGAATTCAATTCGGTTCGAAATAATGATGTTTATGTCTGAATCTAGCATATACTCAAATCCGTTCCATAGCTTTGTAATAAGATTCGGCCGCAACATTTCATGATTAAGTTAATAAAGCTATATTTTCTGGGGAGGTGTTTGAGGGTTGGTGGTAGGTAGCATGTGATACTATGTTTGTAAAATAATAATTTTTGTGTGTGTGGTGCAGTGATCACATACCACCAGGGGTGTTGAAAAACCGGGAGGGTGATCCGGATACTCTTTCATGGAACTCTTGATATTCTCACTACTTTCTTGACCCATAACGGACAGTGGTGTTTGGGGGGGGGGGGGGGGGTGTTGGTAAAAAAAACAGCCGTAGCATGGGCAATTAGGTTTGTAGAATAATAATTTTTGTGTGTGTGTTGTGGGGGCGACCACATACCACAATGATAGTTGTTGGGAAACGGGGTTGGGGGGGCTGCTAGAAGATACTCTCAAGGCGGGGAATTTCTCTTCGGTCTTCTCTCTATTTTCTTGATCTTCGTAACGGGCCGGGTGGGGTAAAAAAACAACTGTAACATTTGAAAATATGTTTGTAGAATAATAACTTTTATGTGCGTGGCGGGGGTGGGATGACCACTTACCACCCCGGGGGTGTTGGGAACCACCCCTATATATTGATTGTGTTGTATACTTTGATTATTTTTTTCGCGTTTGAAGGATGTAATATTTTTAAAAACATGTATTTGTTACTAATTAACAGGTCAAGTACGGTAGGACCTGATATGAAAATGTATCCGTCATGGTGAGTCGTAATTTCACGTTTTCTCTATAGTTAATTAACATAAGAAAACTAAATGTTATAGTATTGGATGAAGAATGACTATTCAATGATCCACGACCAACGTTGTTTAAACGTAAATTTGACTATCTTATTTTTTCAATTAATTTATTTTGTCTCACTTTTTTATTTATTATTAAAAGTAAATTATACCGTGACATCGACATGGATTAGTACTAGTTTATATAATAATTTCATTTATTCCACATTCATTTACACTACAAGCGCGATTACATTTATTGGCTTAGTCTAGGCCTAGGCCCCTTTATATAATAATTTCACTTATTCCACATTCATTTACACTACAAGAATGGTTCACTATGTTTTAAAATTTGGGTCCGACCGGCCGGTCCGACCGATCGGACTGCTAAACCGGTATTGAACGGCCCAAATAGGGCTAAAAAACCGGCCTTAAGTCATGCACCCAAAACCAAGCAAACCCAAAACCGGTTGGGCGGTTTTTTTTTTTTGCAGCTAAACCCCGTCCCGTGCGAATTTAGGAAGAAAAATATTAAATAAAATATATTTAATTTATATAGTCCAAGAATAAAAATATGAAAAGAAAAAAAAAAAAAAGCTAGGCGTCTTTTTTTTTCTAGTCAATCGTGAGTGCAGGGCTTTTTTTTTTTTTAAATTAAGGGCTATTTTTTTAAAAAAACCTTAAAATCCCTTCCATTGAGAGGTATTAGTTAATTGTTATGTATATTTTGAGTTTTCCATTGAGTTTACACTTTATAATGCAAATCAAACATAAAATCCATATTTGTTCTATTTATTAGTTATTCATTTTGTTGGTCATTATATATATAAATGACGTCATACCGGCTCTATCCGGTTGAACCGGTCCGATCCGGTTGAACCTTTTTTGGAGGGTGGTCGGCTCAACCTCCGGTTCCGGCTTTTAAAACATAGGTTCACTCGGTTACATTTATTTTCTTGGGATTACAAGAGTTGGAGCATGTTGCACGAGATGTGGTTAAAGTTATGTAGTAGTGTTGGAGATAATGCCCATTTATATAATAATAATTTCACTTATTTCACATTCATTTATACCACAAGAATGGTCAATTGGTTACATTTAGTTTATTAAGATTACGGAGTTGAAGCATGTTGCACAATATGTGGTTAAATTTATGTGTAGTATTTGAGAATCATTGTAAATGTTTAGATTTTACACCTTCCTATGAGATAGAGTTTTTATTTGATAGGATAACTTGGTGCATTACATTCATCAGTTTAGTTGTGCAAACGAGGTACTAAATTCGATCCTTATATCTTTATTGACGTCCTGGCCGAATCAATGTGATAAACATAGGAGTATCAGTTTTTAGAAGCGTGGTTATTAATAATAGCTACTCTCCAAGTAATTATATTAGTGTGACAATTCAACACGCTTTATCAACAACTTTTTTCTCATCACACACCAAGAAACTTCAGGTTTTCTACTGCCAGTCAGATTGTTGACCTGACTACTATTGTCAGTAAATGTGTCGACACATGACACATGTCCATTGTTCTCTATTGCCCTCAACGTAACTTGTTACTATATTTAGAAATATCAACTTCCCCACTAATTTCTAATAAAAAATAATTAAATACATATTTACATATACATTTATAATTTATAATTATATACCTTAAAATTATAATTACAAATAAATTTCCACATCAGATATTCCTAATATGAAAATATTAAAATTGGATTAAACCTAATTAATTTTTTCCAATTCAATACGTCTGGTAGAAAGAGAAATTCTCGTTCACCTTCCATCCAATCTTTTTCAACCTCAATTAATAAGCTAAATTCATGGTTAATTAGTGTCCAAGATCAACTCATGAATCATTGTAATAGTGATAATTATAATGAGCGCAAGAATTGGTGCTTCAATGGAGATGAGGAGTGGTTTGGCGATGATCATCATCCTGGCGCGGATGATGGGTTAATTTGGGGATTAATTTAATTTGTTTGTGTATGGATGAGATCGTTTTGATTTAATTTTGATTATTGATTTTGATTTGATTTTAATTGAAAATTTTTAATTGTTAGTAGGGAATTTTTAATATATGTAAATGAGTTTTTTTTTGTTTAATATATATAAATAGTTCAGGGCGATATAGACGGTTAGAGTAACACGTAGTGCAACATCTTGTGCGACAGCCTATTACAACACTTGGTGCGAACGGTAGCAGATTATTTGATCTCCACGGCTAAATTTTTAATCTAATGAATGAAAATAGGTGATTGAGTTAGTTAGGGCGATACATTTATTTAACTGACGGTAGAAGAGACCATAATGAATCACTCATCTTAAAGAATTTCAACGCAAACACAGTTAAAACTTTGCAGTTTTTACGCATCATGATTTCCTAGCTAAAATAAAGTCCCACTTTATGAATACGAATGTAGGTGCATGAGCTTTATCAATCATTATAAGACTTTTTTTTAGTCGGTTCAAAAAATTAAAACTGCAAACCACTTTTGACAATTCCTTCCCTAATTTTATTCTGAAAATTGATTTAAAAGTTCAAATTTCAAATCAGTCACCCTCATACCAATCTTTATCATCCCTATTTTGTTTTTTTATTTGTCTCATTTTTATCATTACACAATTATAATTTAAAATATATATTAATTCATTTTAGATCATATTTTATGCACCCATTTCGAGATTTAACATATCTTTACCGTTTAGAAGAAATGGGTTTTATTCTTAAAATTCATGTGAATGAGAAAGATGTGGTTGGGAACGGGGAGCATTCATAACCAATCAAACCAAAACCATTGGTTCGATTCGAGTTCCAATTTCCAAGTGCAGGCAAGTTTTTAACGGCTTCTTCTATGCTGGGCAGAGCAGTGATCTCACTTCCATTTAATGATGACACGTCGCCTGCCTCACTCCCAACTTTTATCTTTCAACTAAAGTACCACCTATGTAATTTATTAATTGCAACTCAAGTCCTTTACATTACAACTCGAGTCCTTTACATTACACTTCAAGTCCCTTTATCTTTAGATCAAACCCAACTATAATTCATATCATTTCCAAATAACCAGGAAAAAAAAAGAAACAAAAACTGGTTGAATTGTCGGACACTGAAAAAGTATTATACCCCTTTTCTTCGTTTTTATTTATGTTTTTAATAGTCTGTTTCTTTTACCATAATTTTATTATAGCGCCCTGAATTTTATAAAGACGAACTAAGGAAAATATAACATGCGATACGATCAACTGGGAAGTCTCCAGGTTCGCGAGTGAGACAAGTCTGGCGTGAAAGAACTTTGTGTTGGTATAGTGGTAGGTCTTTACCATTAGTGTCACTCGTTACATTTATAGTCGTTTACATAAATAAGTAAAATGTATTTTGTTGATAAACAAATAATATTTGAGCATGTAGCATGAGGGCCCATTTTTAGAGGGATTACAATGGACTGAAAAACATTACAACTAAAGCAAAAAAACATTGGGTTTTTAATAAGTACATTAAGATATTATACATACACATAAAACTGATATAAAATGTTTACTTATAAAATATTATTGATGTTGTTTAAAACATTACAATTATACTTAAAAATATCATTATGTCCTCGCCAATGTAGGTCCTTCCAAGACTTTTTGATAATATTTTGTGTGCAAATTGTTAGTTTTTACATTTAGAATAGTTGATGATATACAATTATCTTCACTAAAATAGTTGTAATGAAATAAGCAATGTAAACGTATTTTATATTTTTTTGAAGTGTACAAGTTCACATACTATATATTTACCTATAAATATATGCTTCATTTGGTTTGAGGGAAAATGGAGGAAAAGAAAAAAATAGCGGAAAATATTATTTTCTACCATTTGGTAGTTCTCAGAAAATCCTGTAAAATTCATAAAAAATCTATACAAAATACATTCATCTCCACAAAACAAGGAAAGTTGTTTTTCCCTCACATTTTCTAGGAAAATCTTATTTTCCCTTATTTTTTTTCTTTTCCCCCATACCAAATGAAGCCTAATAAATACTAGAATCAATTACATATGGCACCCCTGATAGACACCTCTCGCTCATCTAGATCCCTGTTAGTTTAACAATTACATTTAGGTCCAAAAAGCTGAAAATCCGTTGACCAACTTATAAGCTACATTAACTAATTCACACACCAAACAAGGCCTTAGCTCTATTCTTTGTAAAACCCTTAGGTTAATTATCATTTTTCCAAAAAAACACAACACTTCCACCCGCCAAAAACCTCTTCGTCTTCTTCACGCCTCTTCCTTTCAATTAACCGAATTCCGCCATTAAGGAAGCTCGATTCTTACTGTTAACGGCTATAATTTCACGTGATTCGCCATAATTGCCCGTCGCTCTGCCTAATCGGGAAGAAACTCCATCAGCAGTAAGGTTAGTTTTTTTTTGTTTTGGTTTTAAAAATTCAATCTTTTGGTTTTTTTTGTTTTCCATGTATTCAATCACCTGGAACTTCATAATTTCATGTCATGGAGGTTTGATTGTTATCGAGAAAGACAAGCATGTATGTACATTGTGCCTAGGGTTTTTTTTCTGTATGTCTGCATTTTGATTTATGGTTATTTTGCTTGCTTCAGTGATGGGAGCTAAGTTCGACATTAGGATTATTAGTGGCAAGGAACAATATTTGTTGGTCGACGTCGATTGTTCAAGGTACTCATTCTCCAAGCTTTTACATGATGTCAATGGTTATGTGCAAAACAGTGATGGTACACTCTGTTTTAGCATGGTGGCTTATGTTGAGTTTTGCTTTGAAACAATTGAGGTTATAGATGATAAATCTGTGAAGCTAATGTTTGAGAAGAATAAGGTAAACTAAGAAATTGACCTACACATTAATATCACTGATTCCCAACCTGTTCCATTAGCTATTGATACATCATGTACCAAGAAACACATCCTTGCCCATTTTGATGCTGAGTATGTGCCACCTAGTAGTCAGGTTGGAGCTGAAACCCACCCTAGTGCTAGGAGAAAGCTTTTCAGGTCATGTAAACCAATTCCACCTAGAAGAAGTCCAACAAAACCCACTGAATATGTAGACTTGACTTCTGATGATGAAGCACCCCCAGTTACTCAACCAACACAAGACACCCAACTTACTCATTCCCCACTTGCACAAGCATCCCCACATAGTCCAATTCATACAGCTGCACATCTTACAACTCCAACTAAAGAAAGTCCTAGTCCATATATTCCCCAACAGCTTGATGAAACTCCTCTTAAGTCTGTGGCAAGTAATGCACCTTTGAATGGTGATGAGTTTGAGGAAATATTATCTAGGATATTCACACAAAATGAGGTTGACATGGAGAAAGGGAAGGTTGATGGAAATGAGAAACAAACTAGGGAAGGTAGTAGTAGAGGGGTTGTTGTTGATGATGAGGTATTGGTTGAGGACTGGATTGATGATGAAGATGACATTAACTTACAAAAAGAGAAGTTTAAAGCTGAAAAACTGAAGGGTAAAATGATAGAGCCTGAGACCATTGTGGAATCTGATTGGGAAACTGAAAGTAGTGATAGTGAGTATGTAGGATTTCAAGATGATGGTGGTGAAATTGAAAGTGATAGTGTATCTCTTGTGCCTAGTGATGGTGAGGACTGTGGTACAAACAAGAAGATGGGAGAAAAGAGTAAATGTACTATTGATGATGATGCAAGTGATGGTGAAAAGAATGATAGAGAGGTGTTTGACTGGGAGTAATAATGAGCCAAACTTTGAGTATTTCCATGACAGTGAGGATGAAGGAATAGGATTTCACAGGGTTGTACATGCTGAGACAGATGATGGGGATGAGGAGAACCCTGAGGCTAATGAGACTGTGGGGACTGAGCATGAGACAGAGAGGGCTAATGAGACAGGGACTGAGAGGGCTAATGAGACAGAGGAGAATGTTCCTGAGCAAGATGATGATGATGATTATGTTCAAAGTGAGCAAGATGATGGTGATTTTACTGATGAAGAGTGGATTGGTGATGAATTTGCTGAGAATAATATGGATTGGGATAAAGAGTTTAAAGAAGGTGATGTGTTTGGCAGTGCACAAGAGCTAAGGAGAAGAGTAAAGGAGTATGTACTCAAGTGATGCAAAGGATAACATATAGAAGAAAGAAGGGACTGTCTTGCCAATCAGTTGTAATGCCTAGGGTGTTGAAGAAATTGAATGAAAGTCAAGATCAATCAAGAAGGTGTAGGCTGGTTTCAGAAGCAGGGCATATGTATGAGGTTCTTGACCACTCATACACTTTTGTTGTGAACATGGAGGATTGGTCATGTGATTGTAGAAAATGGGACATTGGTGGAATCCCATGTAGGCATGCATGGGTTGTTATCAATCACAACAGACAAGATGGAGAGAATTTCATAAGTGAAAATCATACAAAGGCTGCCTATATGAGAGCATATGATATGCTTATTCTACCTGTGCCACAACATAGATTCTGGCCTGATGATTTGACTAATGATGAATGCTCACTACCTGAGGTGTTGAGAGCTCCTGGAAGGCCCCCTGTATCAAGGATTAAACATCCTAGTGAAGGTTCAAAAAGGAGAAAGGTTCCTATAAGCAAAACTAGAAGACAACCTAAGTGCAGTTTGTGTGGTGTAAGAGGCCATAATTGTAGGAAATGTCCTGGTTTGGTGAGCTTGACTATCATTTTCATTGTCTTTAAACCTTGTTTATTTTGGAGTTACTCATATTAACCATTCAATTGTATTATTGTTTTGCAGCAAACAGCTAATGAAGAGGAGCCGACTGAGGTGTAGAACAATGCCAATGACCAACAAACTGGAGTAAGTTTGGCTAATTCAATCTTAGTTTGTTGCAGTTTGTGTTAGTTTGTTGCATTTTGTTAGATGCAGTCCTAGTTTGTGCAAGTGTGTGTGATTGTGTTAGTTTGTGCAAGTGTTTGCTTGTGTTAGTTTGTTGAAGTTTGTAATGGTTATGTGAATGTAGACTTCAAGTGCTGCAGCTGAGAGAGTTGGGAATAAAAGAACTAGGCAGGATGAAGCTAGTGGCAGTGGCACAGGAAGAGGAAGAGAAAATTCATCTAGGGGCAGGGGCAGGCCAACTGGAAGGGCAAGAGGAAGAAGAGGAATATGATGTGTTTTGGTTGGTTATGTTTTGGAAATTCAAACCTTTTTGTTGATATGTTTTGGTTGGTTATTATCACTAGTTTGACAGTACTCAAAATATGATATATTTTGGTTGGTTTTTGTCAAGTGCTTAGTATTTTGCCAGTGAATTTGTATTGAAACCTTACATTTGAAAATTGAGGTCAATACATATATGTTCTTCTCTTACACCTTACTAATGGCTATCTACTTCATTGCTTGTACAATTTGCACTATTAGATACAATGCAAGTAAGAAGAGATTTAGGCATACAAGTTGCCTTATCCTAACATATTTGTCTACTGCAGTATCAACTCTCTTCTTTTGACTTCTCTGCCTCACACCATCACGTTGATCTTGTATAATATGGCCATGCCCTTCCACAGTTTGAACTCTTGTTGCTTGTTTTTGAACATTGTGCACCCTTGGTTGAACAAATTCAGAAAGCAGTTGGGCATGCATATTATCTCCCCGTACTTGACCATTTTCTTCCGACTCATGCAACAATTCCGACCATCCATGAATTGGCTCAATAAAATCTCCTCGTGTGGTTGGCATTTTTCACGTAAGAACGGTCTTCTTGCGACAATTTGACTTCTTGCAAATAGGATGAATAATACCTTTCGGATCAAAGTTGGAACTCATACTTCAATTGAACAATTTGGTGTGAGCAAAAAACTGAATTATGGAGGAAAAATGGGGTTTAAATAGACTACAACTAACTTCCAACGGCTAGTTTTTTCAAAAATAACGGTCATATTTCAATTACATTGGACTACATATTAGTTTAGATTCAATTACATTTAGGTCCTCACGCGCCGGTCACGTGACACGGATAAGCTAAGGTTGTTTGGTGATTTCCAAAAGCTGATAATTGAATGAGGGCAAAATAGGCTTTTCCACGATTTAATTCGCCAAAAGTCAAATTCGTGGACCTAGATGTAATTGATTTATATCGCTATGGATTTAAATGTTATTCTTTATCTAACAGGGATCCAGATGTAATAATGAAATCTAAGAGGGGTGTCAGATGTAATTTGCCCTAAATACTACTAGTAGTTATCAAAATGTTAGGAAAGAAAAAAGAAAAAGATGAAACGGAAAATTTATGTTTATGGTATCTTTTCTTTTGTTCAATTTTCTAGATTTGATAACAATACTTCTCGTGCTTGAGTATGTATGTACAAATTTATTCTCCTCTAATTCGTCAAAAAAAAATCATATATTAAGGTTGACATGTAGTGTAGTGTGAAATTTTATAATAAATTGAACACATGAAAAGTTGCACTTCTAGTAATTTATTATTGTTATCATCTTCAATAATGTATAGACTATGAAATTCTATGAGACATAAAGTAATAATATAAAATATATAATGGTCTATAAGAAATTAAATGGACTAAGTTCCTGTTAAGTGGACAAAATAAATGGACTTATGATGGAAGGAATGATAATAACGGAGTAGATTTGAAATTGTGCAAACTACTTGGTTGAGAAATAAAAGCAGGGAGTGAGGCAGGCAACGTGTCATCATTAGATGGAATTGAGAGCACTGCTCTGACCCTGGATAGAAGAAACCATTTTTAATTGACTTCGTGGTACGTACGGAGTCCTAATTTCACAAGTTGGTACTGTTTGGTAAAGTGTCTCCATAATTATTACAGTATTCAAAGTAATGATATAACCTGACAAAAATCAAGTTGTTTCTCCTGATTTTTTATCAATTGACCCATGTCGTTACATATTTCTTGCAAACCATGAAGTTGCCCAGTCTCAATAGACCAGCGCGTGTAGGTTAAACCTTATATCGTCTGTCCTTTCTTCTTTTCACAATTCTCTCCATTTAACAAATTCGATTGATTAAATAATCTATCAGTATTTTTTTATATCTTACTTTGAGCTACATAGAGATATAATTTGTTTTGGATCTGAACGACGGCGGTCTGGATCTGATCGGAAGAGAAGGGGGTGACTGCTATGAGTAACAACGGCGTAGACGGTATGCTTCAACAATTTTTACTTATCAATCTGCTTCCAAATTATTAGGGATTATAGGATTCTAGCTCACCATCTTGTTACGCTTGCTGTTTTCCTTCCGATTCAATTACACTCTTTCGATTTAGTTTTGTGAAAATGACTTCAAAATGTGTTTGTATTCATTCATCTGGCATTTGAGCAAATGTTTCATAAATTTACCCTCTCCTGTTTGCTCCCGTGATTAGGAAATTACTCTCATTGATGTGCTTCTTGTGTAAAGTAGGAATTTTGTAACATGGGTCATGGGCAAAGCATTGTGGTTCTGGAATAAAAGAAGAATATGTCACTGATTAATGATGAATCTTGGTGATGATTTCAGATCTTTTTCAACTGGACTGGGTAGGCTCTCTCTTGTTTCATCTTGTAAATTGTAATACTACCAAGGTTGTGATGGTACTGTTTATTCGATAGTATTTGTATCTGATTTTTGGAGGTGTAATTCCCGAGCATTTCTTATGCTTGGGTAAACGCATAGTTCAATCCATCCATATACTATGTAAAGCACAAGGATTTAAACCTCACCAGATTAATTCAGTCCTACGTGAAATTTTATGGAATTAGTTATATTTCATTGTTATTTTTTGTATGCTGACTACATATATAGTTTTTATTCAATCTCATATAACTTTATCTACAAAAATTCGAAAAATATTTTGAACATATATTTAAATTCGTCGTGAGAAGACGAATCCATAGACACCAGTCTTGAATATAATTTATTTTTGGTATGTTGGATGCGTATATAGTTTTTATTAAATGTCATATAAATTTTTACCTACAAAACTCCGAAAAATACTTTGAACATATATTTGAATTCATCGTGACAAGACGAATCTATAGACACCAATCTAGATTATTATTATTAATTAAATAAATCATTTTATTCACTAAAATAAAAATATAAATTTATTAAATAAGATAATATAAAGCTGATGGGCTAAATCCCACCAGATTAATTCAAATTCCAGCCATCCTACGTAAAATTTTGATACGGTTGAGCATAGGCGAATAGGGGAACGTATTAGTGTTGTTGCTAAGGATCATGAGGGCAGTGCTATTGATTGGTGACAAAATTTTATGTCTAGGTTGTAGAAAATGCGGAAGGTTGGCCAACCAAATTTAAAACTAAATTTGTTCAAGATTTGGAGTGGCAACATGTAGTAATTGAAAGTGATTGTTCTTTGTGATTAAATATCTTAAACCGACAAATTTTAGCTTTGCCCTTTTGTTTCACTTTCAAATAAATTCAGGTATTTGATGGAGAATTAAGTTTTGCCAGCTGATTAAACGAGAGGCTAACGTTTTAGCACATAAATTAATTATCAGTTGGATTTTCTTATAATGATGTTGGTTTGGTAGATTTGTATTATCCACACCAAGATCGTTATGTGGGGGAGCACATACCACCTCAGGGGTTGCCTCGATTAATTTATTTTGTCTTCTCATTTCTATTTATTATTAAACGTAAATGGCGAAGAATTTTGTGGAGTTAGTTTCATTTTCAGCCAGTATATCTTTCACTGTTTATTTTTTGTATATTGGCTGCATATATATTTTTATTAAATCTCATATAAATTTATATAGAAAAATCCGAAAAATATTTTAAACATATATTTAAATTCTCCATGCTAAGACGAATTCATCTAAATCTTTTCAACTTTATCACTCGCATGTTTTCATAAAATCGGCTAACAACGATACTATCTACTATAATGGTGCTCTTAAATACAACTCTACGCATATTCTTCTCGAGTTTTTTTTTTTTATTTGATACGGGATCAAGATAAATTTGATACTTCTATTTTTGACAATAAGCTCCATCAGATGAGGTTGGAGTAGTTGCACAATATAATTCAGAACATATTTGACTTGGATATGCGGGAGGAATACCCTTTATTTGTGATTCTTAAATGGCAGAGATGTTGATGCGGAAAAATGCGGAGTCAAAGTTTACCTCGCATTTGAGTGGGATAAGTAAGAGTAACCTTGAGCACGTGTTCGTTCTTCACCTTCACATAGATTAGCCAAGTAATTGTTATCATTGACGAAATGTGGCTAAAGTACCTTGCGAATTAGTAGTAGTATAATACAAGTGAGTAAGTTGATGATGTATATGAGCTTTAATTATAATTTAAATCTTTATAGAGATCCCTCACTATTAAAAAGAAAATATGACAACACTATATACTACTACATATTATTCCATAATGATTTTTTATATATTAAAAAACAAGGAAAATTAAAAATTCTTACTTGATTAATCAACCGTACAATTAGCTAGGAACTCCGATTCAACCACTGGCCAAACGAATTTATAAAGTTTAATTGGCACGAGTCTACTAAAATGTTTTTTACAATCAAATGTTTACAACCTAAAATGTAAATTTTGAATACTAATAATCATAAAACAATTATCCATTTACAATATTAAACCTACATATATACAAATCATTTACTCATTTTATCTCCATCTTCATGCCCGATATTGATTATCTGACATTGATTATTTGTTTGTATTAATAAAGAAAATTCAATTTGTCGTATTTTTTTCTGATTTATTTTTTTACGTTTCAATTGGTGTTTCTCCAAATGACGAAGATGGTCCAAGAATAAAAGAAGTAGAAAAATACTAAATAATATACTTATTCAAGTCATAGTTATCATGAGAATAAGTTTGAGTGTACATCTCCTACAAAATTAAAACATTTCGATATAATAGATAGATGTTGATGAAGTGGATTTTATACTCTAAATACAATATTAAGCTAATTCAAGTTTACAAGAATTGAACTCATACATTATTATATAGTTTAACATGAGCGAACGTTTAAAGTTGTGTTAATTTGTATTCTATGGGTGAACTTTGATTTAAGGGATTTGCACTTTGCATTTTGAAAATAGTGTATCACTGTGAAATGTCACCAATACAATTATACCATAACAATTCAAATGCTTGGTAAATGTTCAAAATATGACTCTTTAAATTGCCACCTATTGATAGGAAGTAACACTTTTCAAGTATAATGATATTGAGATGCAGTGACATTTATAAATGAAATGAATACTATCTGCAGTTACACTCTCAATGGTAACTAATAACTATTACAGTAACACTTGAAAGTGTTGGTTGAAATAACTAATGTGGCATTGAATAAGATATCATTGTACAATAGATTAATGACATTATAGAATTAGCCACCCCTCTTGAAGTGACACTTCATAGAAAATGTCATTGAAGTTTAATGTCACCCAAAATAACAATTAATAACACTTTCGATGGTCATTAAATCTCACGTTTGTTGTAGTGCGTTTACCATCAAATCTTAGTTAGAAAAATTCTTAGACAATATGATATTAAATTTAACACCATATTTTGCACCTATTATATATTCCAGCGCATACATTTTTCTATACATGTTTAAGTTATGACAATTAACAAGAGTCAGAAACACTCTACACTGGTATTCCGCATTTTACTTTTAAACGGGTCGGGTTCTATCCAACCTGAATTCAAACCCCTCTGAAATAATGATGTTCATGTCCGGATCGGGCATATACAAAATAAATTTTTACATATTACATATAATACCACTATTATTATAATTTACAAAATGGTTCAATAATTTAAAAAAAAATACTATTTTACCTAAAAAAAAACATCAAACAAGTTTATTCGAATTAATTTTATCATCCGAATGGATAAACCGAAAAAACTTAAAAAGAAGAACACGAAGGTGATTTTATCAAAAAAACACTTATTTATGCATTTCAACTCTCCAACTTACATCTTTGTCTTCGAATATTCAAACAAACATAATTGAAGAACACGAAGGTGATTATGATCTTCAAACAAACATAATTAAAATTTAAGAGCAATGTTATAAATAAAAAAAAACAAATTTAATTAAATCTTACATAGTAAAATGATATTTTTAATTACTTAAAAAAACCCGAAAAAACTCACGAAAGGGACAAAATTTAATCTGGTAGACCTCAAGGCTGCCAAACGCCTGGCAGCCCTGAGGGCTGCTAGACCAGCCTGCCTGGCAGCTAATCTGGCAGCCCTCAAGGCTGCCAGACGGGCTGGCTGGCAGCCCCCAAGGCTGTCGGACGGCTATTCCGGCAGCCTTGAGGGCTACCAAACGTGTTTTTGGTCTCTTTTTTTTTTTTTTTTTGAAATTTTGGTGAAATATTAGTTAATTTAAATATACGAACGCAATAAAATAATTATAAACAATATAAATATCAAATTAAAAAAATTATACTTCTTCATTATCAGCATAATATGGCTAATGATTGTACGACATTGATTTTTGTTGTGTTATGATACCGTAGTATATATACGTTTATATATTTTTGAAAATGTGATAATTTGAAAAATTTTCCGAAAAATGGGAGTAATTCTATATTTTTATCAGTTGAAGGGCCTTTTGCAATATATAAAAAAGTATTCTACGTTTAGTAAAAAGTGTTCTGCGTTTAATATACCTCCTTCTCATTTTAGTCAACTATAATGGTTATTATGTAGCCATCTCCAGTTCGAGCTTCATTTAGCTGATTACTTGTGTGTATTACTCTTGTACTTATTTGCCATTAGCAGAATTCTTGCAAGTAACTATCCGAGAATGTTAAACATCTAGGCATAGGGTAAGAACATGAGAGATGATGATAGGAGTAGATACTTACGCGTGTGACGCAAATTATATATATATATATATATATATATATATATATATATATATATATATATATATATATATATATATATATATATATAAAAGTAAGTGGACAACTATTGGAGTTGTTCAATTGAGTACTTAATTTAAGTTAAATTGGATTAATTTGTAATATATATGTAGATTAGATTTTAATTACGAAAAACCAACCTGTTAATTTCAATTAAATTATAAGCCATAATTCCCCCATCAAAATCAATTCATCATTGAAAACCACTCAATTTGTCTTCTCAATTTAAATTTCAAGCCCTAATTCAACCACAACAAAAATAATTCATCATAAAAAAAAAAAAACAACAATAACCAATCTTTCTTCTCCATGTTCTCCAATCAAATAAAAAAAAGATCAATTTACATTAACCCAAATCATTATTCAACTTGAAAAAAGACAATCAAATATCAGAAGCAACCATATTGATTATCTTCATATACTTATTCCATTATTTGTAACCAGGTGCCACAATGACATGCGTATACTTAATTTAAGTTAAATTAGACGCAATTGTAATATATATGATAAATTAGACTTTAATTACAAAAAACAATCTGTTTAATTCAATTAAATTACAAGCCCTAATGCAACCCTAACAAAATTAAATTCTCATTCAAAAAAATCTCAATATGCTCTTCTCCAACTAAATTTCAAGCCCTCATTCAACCTCAACCAAATCAATTCATTATAAGAAAACAACGATAACCAATCTCTCTTCTCCATCTTCTCCAATTGAATTAAAACTGATCAATTCACACTAACTTAAACCCTATTTCAACTTTAAAAAAAGTACAATCCATTATCAGAAACAATGATATTAATTACCTTCATACAGTTTATCAATTATTATAAATATATGCCACAATAACACGCATAGCGTTTTCTTACGTTGAATATAATTGATTAAGTAGGCAAATGATTTTCATGTCATTTAGTAATTTGGAAGAATAAAGATGACATGATTTTTATTTCGCGAGTGACGGTCTTGAACAATTGTGGTTGTCCTTAGGGCTGGGCATTTGGGTCGGGTATTCGGGTACCGACCAGACCCGTTCGAGTAGATTGGTTTGGGTATTTACAAATTTTCGGGTATCGGGTACCCGTTTTACTACCTAATCGGGTATCGGGTACCCGTTGGATAAATATGAAAAAAAGCGAAAGTTGTGATTTTCAATTTCATTCTCGAACTTAGTATGATTGCACTTTTCCAACAACATGACTATACATGATTTATAGTAAAATGACTAAATAGACTTAATATGTACAATGCTCAATGTACAATCCCGAAAATTTTTAGTGATTTGCTTAATTTACACTCAATGGATTAACACTTGTTTTGCTACTTGATTGGTAACTAAAAAATGTGTATCTAGTACTCCCTCCGTCCCGGAGAACTTCATACATTATGGTTAGCGCGCAGTTTTATGCAAAAAGTTAAAAGTAATGATAAAATATAGAAAATGTGGAAAAAAGTGTACTTTTAGTGGCAAAAGGTGTAACTTGAGTGTATAGTTGAGATTGTTTATTATTATTTGCTGGGTGTGGGGTAGCTTCCTTTTTTGATAATGTATGAAGTTCTGTAGAACGGCTAAAAATGGCAAATGTATGAAGTTCTGCGGGACGGATGGAGTATAAATTAAAATGACGAATAAAAAAAAAAAAGAAATATAAATTTCGGGTACCCAAATACCCGAAATCGGGTACCCGTTCAAATAAAAAATTCGAAAACCCAAACCCAAAATACTCGAACCCGAAATACCCGTACCCGAAATATTCAATACCCGACCTGTGCCCGGCCTAATTGTCCTAGTGAACGTCCGCATCTATTTATTTTCCATCGTTAGGGGGTGTTTATGTAAAAAACTCTTATTTATTTATTTATTTATCTTTTACCAATAGAAGCTAATTTAAGAACCCCACATATTTTAATTTGTAGATCAAATTAATGTTCTGCACTAATTTCACTTTTCATTATTCTTTCGAAAGTCGTAATAACCCATCCTATGTTGACAAATTTGTATATAATGTTGGTTTCAGTTAGCAATTTTGCTGCAAGAAAAATCAGAAACATAAGCAAGGAAAGATAAAAGGATTACACATACTGCAACAGAAAATTACAAGAAACAGAAAAATACTATTGTTCGAATTTAATTCTGGACGAGTCAGCGGTGTGACCACTTCCCCTTAAGCTAAATTTGCCCGCCTTATTAAGCTTCAGGCCTCCCTCGGACAATTAGCTCCCACGGTACAACGTCCAATCTCAGCAGCTGCTGGAAGCACTGCAGTAGAAGCTCCGTCGAACTTCAGTGGTGAAGAAACTCTCGATTACTAAAGTGCAGAAAGAAAAACAGAGGAGAAGAGAGGAATAGATTTCCTGGTGTATTTTGCTCAAATGAGGGATGGGGTATATATAGATGTAGAAAAATGTAACATCTATCTCACCATTAGTAGCAAAAAATCGTAACTACTGTAATAAGAGCAATTAACCAGAATAATACTGCAGTTAGTGGGAAGGACTTTCAAAAATTGAAAATGTAACTCCTCTCATTTAAGTGGAACAATCTGGAAGAGTTTCTGGAAGGCCAACAATTGCGTTCCATGGAAATTTGTACTCCCTCCTTCCCGGAGAACTTCATACATTAGGGTTAGCGCGCAGTTTTATGCGAAAAGTAAAAGTAATGATATAATATAAAAAAGGTGGAAAAAATGTACTTTTAATGGCAAAAGGTGTAATTTGAATGTAAAGTTGAGATTGTTTATTATTTGTTGGGTGTGGGGTAGCTTCATTTTTGGTAATGTATGAAGTTCTGTCGACGGCTAAAAATGACAAATGTATGAAGTTCTGCGGAATGGAGGGAGTAGTAAAAAGATAAACACGCGAACCATATTTAAACCCACCCCGCTTGGGTTTTTTTAGTTCAAATGTGGCTTAATTTACATCTCACGGACTTGTGGGATGCTGACGGCGGACTCCGATCCGTGGAAGAGGTAAGGCCGGAACGTCATAAGTCGCCCTAATCCGGATCAATTCGGGGTCGGACTTAAAGGTACATATCATATATTATTAGTTATAAATGAAAACATTGTCCCTTTTAAAAAATTGGCATGGACATCAATATTTTTGGACGGCCAGGAATACAACATATCAATATTTTTGGACTTAAAGGTACATCAATATTTAGTCTTCTATGCACTGGAGTTTTCGCATGATACTTAACTTGTATTACTTGAGATTGGTGTAATGACAGATGACTTGCTTCCGCATGTTTATTCTATCTATTTTGAAATGGCACAACCAAGGATACAAGGTTTATTGAACACTATGACTCAGTTTATTCACTCTACTGGGCGTGAGCTATCACTAGACTAACTACTGTTGTTGGCCATCGACTGATGGACTTTCATCTGAACAATGTCTTTAACTGTTTAGTATAGATTAACTGTTTGGTATAGACTTAAAAAAGTGAATATAAAGGTGAGTTATGAAAAATGTATTTGGAATAGAGTTAAAAACTTATAGGGTTGTTACATAAGGTGTGTAAAAAAGAAGTGATGTGTTTGATATTTTTTAAGGGTGTTTGATTGGTTTAAAATTGTTAGTTTGATTAAAAAGTAAAGAAAAATAAGCGTATAGTAGAAACATAATAATGATTGTTTAGTGGAGAAAAAATTAACTTATTTTTCTTTTATTGTAGAAGATACAAAACTAATACTCTAAAACATTTTAACGGATGAATAGTCCGCTTTAGTAGCATACCAAACAGACGGTATATAAGGAGCTCGGACAGCGAGTGATCGGCGCGACTATAGTCTCAGGAGAGCACATAGGAAAGTACGTTATAATTTCGAGGATAGAACTGGAACCAAAGGACGCCCTCAGATATCCAATACCTTTCAAGAGGAGACAGTTCCCAATCAGGCTATGCTTTGCAATTACGATAAACAAGGCACATGGCCAGACACTTGATAGGGTTGGGATATATTTGCCACAACCAATCTTCGCAGACGGGTAGCTATACGTTGCGTTGTCAAGGGCTGGAGGTCGTCTGCCGTCAGGGTGTTGATAAAGCCCCTGATAGTTGACTGGAACGAGTTCACCAAGACAAAGAATGTTGTGTACAGAGAGATCCTAGAAAATAAAAACCAACGGTAGATAACATCTCAGTTAATCATATTCACCGCATCTTTTGTATTTCGCATTCAATCGCATATTCTTCTTAATTTAAATTCTATATTTACAGTTTAACTTATACGTCAAAATATGACTCTGTAACACGCGTAGCGTGTTACCCAGATTCTAGTGTCACAATAACGCTACGCGTGTCCCACATTCTAGTGTCCAAATTAACACTACACATACCCCGCTTTACACATAGAGCCATTTTAGGAAAAAGAAAAGGACGTATGAAAATCCACCACGCAAAAAATCTACAAAATATCTTAATGAATCCGCTATGCCTATCAAAGAAGAAGCATGTTTTATACTCCCTCCGTTCGATTATTGACTTCTCAACTTTTCTTTTTTGGAGTTCCATTATAAACTTTCTAACCCATAAATAGAAAGTTTTTACCCAACTAACTAATTGTTTATTATTTATCTTTCTTACTTTATCATCACTTTATTCAACCTCTCTCTTATTTTAATTATCACCCACTTACAACTTTATCAATATAATACCTCACATAAACTATTTTTTAATACATATTCTTTAATCTAAGAGAAAGTAGCATGCTAGGAAGATTTTAATGGATCGGAGGAGGTAGTAAGTTTTTCCTTGTTAACATATCAACAGCAACTAATAAACTTGGCAAATTGATTATTCTTCTGATGAAGACAAGATAAATTCATAATAGACCTTTCTGTTTGTTTTCCAAGAAGAGTTTGTGTAAATCAGAGATGTTAGATTTATACTTTTAACGGCGAGGTACATATATATATGTAAGATACTAACAGTTGTGGGCTTATGTGTAATTTGGCATATACGGGTTTTGTGTAATTTTCCCATTTTCAAAATATCTATGTCGAGCTGCCTATATATATATTCACGCAGTGAATGAACAATCCCTCAGCACTATAAACTCCATCTCTCAACGTATTTCACTAGAAAATTTCTATGCGATTTTGGTAAGAAGCCTTTGTTTTTAGTTTAATTTGATGTAATCATGCTTTAATAAGTCTCTTCAATTTTTATCGTAATTTTCTTCTTCAATTAATATAGTGAAAAAATGGGACTACACATTGTCCTTCTTCCCATGGTAGCTGCTGGTCATATCCTTCCTATGTTGGACCTGGCCAAGTTACTATGTTCCAGAGGTGTTAAAACTACCTTCATTTCTCCACCCTCATATGCCGATGCCATTATCAGAGCCCAGGATTCGGGCCTCGATATGGGGCTCAGCATTATCGATTTTCCACCCAAAGGTTGTGAACTGCCTGATTTTATGACCACCCCAGATTGGCTTCATCAGTTCATCAAGGCACTCACCTTTCTCCAAAAACCATTTGAGAAACTGCTCCAAGAGATACGTCCTGATGCTATTATTTCCGACTCGTTCATGCACTGGACTTCAGACTCTGCTGCGAAATTCGGTATCCCGAGATTGGTTTATTATGTGGCAGGTTATTTACCCACGTGTGCTTTGGAGGAGTTGAGGCTCCACAAGCCATATCAAAGTACTGCTGATGATCAACCCTTTGTCATGCCGAATTTACCCGGCAATTTCACTTTTCTGAAATCACAAGTTCCTATGTTTGAACTAGAAAAGGAGGATAAAAAAGATGATCCTTTCACCAAGTGGTTGTTGAAAATGGAGATTTCAGATGAGAGAAGCTATGGGGCGATTTTTAACAGCTTCTACGAGCTTGAACCTGATTACGTTGATCACTGGCGTAATGGCTTAGGCCGAAAAGGGTGGCATGTAGGTCCCCTCTTCTTATCCAATGATGAAAACCCGGAGGAAAGGTCGTGCAGAGGTAAGAAGTCATCAGTTGCTGCTGCACAGGATCCTTGTTTGGCATGGCTGGATTCAAAACCAGCTAGTTCGGTTGTTTACGTATGTTTTGGAAGCACGGTAAACTTCACTTCAGCTCAACAACATGAAACAGCGATAGGCCTCGAGGCTTCAGGGCAGGATTTCATTTGGGTGGTCAGGCAAAACGAAGGCGATAAAGAGGAGTGGCTTCCTGAAGGGTTTGAAGAGAGGGTGAAGCCAAAAGGCCTAATTGTAAGGGGATGGGCCCCACAACTTTTGATTCTGGACCATCCGGCCATCGGTGCATTTGTGACACATTGTGGATGGAACTCGACAATTGAGGGAATTTGTGCTGGGGTGCCTATGGTTGCGTGGCCAGTGAATGCGGAGCAACATTATAATGAGAAGCTGTTGGTGGATGTTATGAAAACAGGAGTTTCGGTTGGGAGTAAGAAGTGGGCGTTAGTTGCGAGTGAAGGGGTGTCGAGTGAGGCTATCGCCAAGGCTGTGAAGGACATTATGCGCGGAAAAGGCGTTGAGGAGATGAGAAAGCGAGCGAAAGGTTATAAGGAACGGGCAAGAAAGGCTGTTCAACATGGGGGATCATCTTTCTGTTCCATGACTGATTTCATAGAGGAGCTGAGTAACTATCCAAAATCCAACGGAAAAGCTTAAATCAATCAGATAGATATATTATCGGACGGATGTTGGTAATTGAAAGCATTCAATAAGCAAATTCATAGAATAGCCTCTCAATTTTAAGCTGTGTAACTGTGTTATTGTCTTCTCTGTACTTCTTTGTTTGCAATAATAGTTGATTAATTACTTGTGTACGTTTATCTTGCAACAAATATCTTGAACATCAGTATCTAATTACTCGTGGAATCTTGTTGGTCAGCAATTTTAACAGCAAAGGTGAATTTACAAGAGCTGTTGCTCTGTTTAGATGACAGCTGCATCAAGTCATCAACTAACTAATTATAGTACTGCACAATGCACTACTTAAGTCCATAAGTAACTGTACAATCCGAAATGCGTTCAGTACAATACAATCGTCTTAAGTGGTCGCTTGAGTTCGTCTTCTTCAACTACGCACAATCTCGTTGAATTGTCAACTTGATTATCTTCACATATACATGCATGTAGAATTAGGATTTAGGAGATAGGCTCGTGTAACATTTTTTTTTTTTTTTGGTAAACAGCTAATTATATTAATAGATCGAAATAGAAGTTTACAATGACATAACAAATGCTTCGAGAGTACATCACCCAAACCAATTACACTTCTAAATCAAATACATATCAAGTCTACACCTTATCACAAAGCTAGCTAGCTGGGCAGTCAAGTTAACATGCACTCCGTATTTGTGTTATGTGTTTTCCGTCTCTGGTTTTTTTAGTAGAATTCTTCCTAAATACGAAAAACCACAGTTTCGTTTCTTGGACTTCAGAGTTATCGTAGAATTAACAAAAATAATTAGATTCTAGACATAAATCAACTCCAGGAAAAAGCGGAAAAAGATGGAAGAACTTAAATTAAGCTTTCATGCATGGTCAGGTTTCTTAAAATTATTATGATTTCATCTCAATTTGACCAACTTAAATATTGAAAAAAAAAAATTTACACTAATAACTTTTGCCCTTTTTGAACTTATCCCACAACCTTTTTGTTTTTTTTTTCATTTCACAAAAAAACGTTTAACAAAATTTTGACATTACACTAAAAATTGACGGCCGTTAAGTTTGTATTTTAAATCACACAAAAACCTTTCAAAAAAATTGCACTTGCTACCAAAACTTTTTTCCAGTTTTTTAAATCACACCAGAACCTTTCTTGACTAGTTTGAGTTATCAAAATATATGTTCGCATGAATTGTTTGGGGTTGCTGGTCTAGTAGTGGTTGGATTATGCATCGTATTCGGCGTGACTTTTGCCTTTTGTAATCAAATTCTTCGTAGAATTTGTTGGTTCAGTGTAAAGATTTACGGCACTGCATATGTGCCTATGTCAATTGTGTATCTTCCTGCGTTTGAATCTAAAAAACGACACAAAACTACTCATATATGTGGAACGAACATATATTTTTGGTGCCTTCTTTTTTGTAATTTTATTGAACCAACTAGGAGGGATGGAATGTTAAGAGAGTTCGAACACTTAGTTTTAGCAAACAAAGGAAGAAAGTGTGTTTGGTAGACAAAATACACTAGTGTATAATGTTTATGGAGTGAGTGATAAGAGTTTAATTCTATTTTAAGTTTAATGGATGCCGTTAATATTATTTATACTCCCTCCGTTTCTGTAAAAGTGAAACAATTTTGATTTGCACACTACAAGAATTATGTCAAATAGCAACGGAAAGGGGCATATTCATCGGCCCTTAACGACGGATCGCTAATTTTACCGACGGATAGTGATAAACGCATATGACCATATTCTGTTTACTCGATAGTCGATGGGAAATTCACACGATAGGGAGAGGTGTAGCTTTTCCTGAGTTGCCGGCCATGGCCGTACACGTGTTAATGCATCAGATTCACAAGTTTAATTTTGTACTAGGCTACTAGCATAAATAAAAGTTACAATTATTTTTAAAAGCCATGTGCAACTTCTAACTTATATATTAAAGGAAATAATAAAAGGTAGTACTATTAAATACTCTAAATTAAGGGATTTTTTACATATATACCCCTGAATGATGGCGAAATTACAAATTAACCGGTACTTCGTTAATTTCTAATGCGAACCTCTACCGTTCGTTACAGCACTATGCTTACAAAACTAGTTTGGACCTCTACCGTTGGTCAAAGGTCAATGAAAGTCATTGGGATTTTTTTTATGGCCTCATAATTTTTTTATAACGTCGTAATTATTCTTTTGCTTCCAACAATATCTCCATGGGGTTGAAATTTAAGTACCCAAGTAGGTTTGAACTTAATATTTTTTGAATATGAACCAAAATTGAAATAAAATGTAAAATGTAATGGAATGGAATGGTGTTTGTGACTCATATGTTGGTTATTTCTTGTCATTTTTACATGAACCTGAAATATTTAGATAATAGTACTATGTGAGAGTCCATATAAGAAGGTCAAATTGATGTTTTCTTAGTCCATAAAGTATCAAGTGTACATGAGAGGGGTGTACAAGTAATAAAATATCTAGGCAATAGTCATGTGAAGTTCATAAAAGAAGGCCAAATTGAACATTTTCAACCGATAAAGTATCAAGTGTAAGTGGCATTGAGAAATGGTGTATAAATAATAAAAATATTTAAGCAGTAGTTATGTGGACATTCATATAAGTAAACTAAATTGGTACATTTTTGTCCATAAATTATCAAGTGTATATGACAGGTGACGTATAAATAATACATAGCCATGTGTAAGTTTATATAAGCTGGTTAAATTGGTGCATTCTAACTTCGTGTCATTTATTTGTCACTTTTCAGTCCATTTTTTCAAAGTTTAAATTCGTGCCAAAATGATGTGGAATAACAAACATATAAGTAACATAAGTTCATATTAAAAAATCTTACTTCATAAAAATTCCACTGACTTTTATTGACCTTTGACAAATTAACAACATGGGATGAAGCATTGATTTATTTGTAATTTTGCAATTACTAAAGTGGTGTGTATGTAAACATATTTTCAACATATATAAAGATATTATATTGTCTCCACAAAAGGGACGCACTCACATGTAGGAGTGTTAGGGAATCAAGCTGCTCGCGAGTTGCTCGCAAAAAAGTCCGGTCAACGCTCAGATCGCGCTCAAGATCGATCAACGCGAGTTTGCTCGTGAGCATGCTCGTCTCATTGTCGAGTTTGAATCGATCACCCTGACAAAATGATCGAAGCTCGCGAGCTGCGCGCTCGTGAGCAATAATTAATTTAATATATATTCAAATTTATTTATTTACATATGCATAAATAAAAAGTAAAAACTCTAGTTCCTAACTTAAGCTATCTAAAAATCAGAACTGTGTATAATTTTGGAACAAATGAGTTCATTTTCGAGCGCTCACGAGCAAAAGCAAGTCGAGCTGCTCGCGAGCAACCCGATATTTTAACGAGTCGATCACGGGCACGATTATGAAAAGTTCAACGATCACGAGCAGACCTGAAATTCTGACGATCAATGATCATTAAGTCAAAGTTCGACTCGGCTCGACTCGTCAACAACCCTACTCTCATGCATGTCCACGAAATAAAAACATTGACGAATGACGATATCAACTCAAATCAACTTCAGGAAAAAGCGGAAAAAGATGGACCAACTTAAATTAAGCTTTCATGCATGCTCAGGTTTCGTAAAATTATTATGATTACATCTCAATTTGACCAACTTAAATATATTCACTACAAGAAAAAGAGGCTTCACCAACACTTATTTTCGTTAGTGAAAACATTTTTTTCGTTGCAGAAAGTTTTTTCCAACGAATATTTCCGTTGCCTAAATTGTCCCAATTGCCCCCGTTGGTAATCTTGCAATGGAATTTGATTTCGTTGGTAACGTGATTTTCCGTTGGTGAGGCGTTACTATTTCGTTCTTGAAGTGTCACTATTTTGTTGGTAATCGTATGAGGAAAAACGAAAATCATGCAACAAGATTCAATCCCATCACCTCATGGTTGTACCTCTAGCTTTCTTACCACTCGACAACCATATAACTATTATAAAGTAAGCTATTTTTTGGATTATCACTATTCTAGTTGTGATCGATTGATTAAGCTTTTTGTGAACACATTAAACATATCTTTTTACTATTTTATTATTTAGTTAAACAAATATTCATAGTTTCTAAATCTTCCCTACTGAAATTGTATTAAATTTACAATTGTTCATTAAATAAATCTAGCAACGAAATTTCTAACGAAATTTTTGTTGGTGAGAAAAATTTCCAACGGATTTTCCGTTGGTGTTTATAGTGGTTAAACCCAAAATTTAGTACCAACGAAATAGTGTCGGAACACTAAATTTGTTGGAAAACCACAAAACTTTCTGCAACGGAATACCAACAGAATCACAACCAAAAATCGAATTTGATGTTGGTTTGTTGGTAATTCGTCGTTAATCATGTACAATTTTTTCTCAAGAAAAATTTTGTTGGTGTTTTGCTATTAATCTGTTGTTGAATAGCGACGAACTCAATTTCCGTTGGAAAGACCCAGTTGTTGAATTTCCAGTTTTTTTTTAGTGATTATTGGGTAAATTATGGAGTGTTAGGTGTTCAATTAACACTCAATTTTAATTCGGTAGAAGAGGAAGTTGGCTTTGATATGTCATTTTATTCTATGTTATTTTCATCTGAAAACTCATTAATTTCAGTTCAGTTCAGATTCATTCAGTTTAGTTCTGCTTAATTGTTTTTTAAACTACAAATAAATTATGTTCAGTTCCGTTCAGTTCAGTTTAGTTCGGTTCAGACGAAGATAACATAGCCTTAATGTGCTTCTACATTTAATTGAATTAACTGAATTAAAATATAATGTACCCATTATATATCTCTATTTTTCTCTCACTTTACGTTTTTATTTATTATAACAATTTTAAACCAAAATCAAATTAACTTAAAACCATTATATCTCCCTATCTACATTTAATGAGATTTTGTGGTGCTTGATTGATTTTTGAAAGTCTATTGGTTTTCAAAACATAGTAATTTGATTAGATATATGATTAAGGGGTGATTACATAAAAAAAAATGGTATTAATATTTAGTTTCAAAGTTACTAAAACTAACAAAATCACTAATTTGTAAAAAAAATTTTATGTACCACTATTGTGTAAGAAGTTTTTGAAACTATCACTATTGTATAATTACTATAGCTAGTTGACTCGAAAGGTCAAATCCCGATGTGATGATAACAAACACTAATTTGTTACTTCCCATGTCCCGCATAATTTCATACATTTGTCATTTTTAATCGTCCCATAGAACTTCATACATTACTAAAAAAAGAAGCTACCCCACACCCAACAAATAATAAACAATCTCAACTTTACACATAAATTATACATTATGACACTCAAAGTATACTTTTGTCCACTTTTTTCATACTTTATCATTAATTTAGTTTTTCGCATAAAACTACGCGCCAACCTAATGTATGAAGTTTTCCGGGACGGAGGGAGTATGTACTAACAATTTTTTAAGTCCAATATGTCTCCACTAAATCCATGTAAAGTTGGCCAAATTAAATTTGATTTTCATCAACCTTCCACCATTCTGAAACGCCGTTTGAAACATTAACGTTTCGGTCATTCTTTTGAGCTAGCTGGCTGGATATATTAATTATGTACGATATATTTTTCTGGTAGAAAAATATTGCACACGTTTTTCTCTTATAAAATTAGAGATTCGGGATTATAATGTAATTTATTATTTGGAATAAAATCTCTTGGTCAAATACGGATTTCAAATATATAAAGGAGGTTTTCAAATTTAATGAAAGCCCTATCTTTATGGACTTTGTTGGAGATATTTCTTGAATATATGCTTTTGTTATTTGTTTTGCAGGGTTATTTCAAGAGTAAAACTCATATTCAACAATTAAAGGAGTCAATATTAATATTGGGAAGAGAGATTTTCTCGTAAAAAATTTCAACTACGTACAAATAAACAGACTTTGCCAAACTAAATAACGTTATTCTTCCAGCAATTCAGAACAAACATCTTCTCTAACGTTTGAGTTTTCCCAGAGTCTTATAAAATAGTTCAAGGCTACTGAAAAAGGATACCGACAGAGACTATGACACATACAACAACGAGTTATATCAAGTGTCAGAAAAAAGAGCTGTCTTCATTCTTCAAAGCTCTCCATTGATATTCATTGAGTGTATTGTATTGAAAAAGAGAAACAAAGTTCTGTGAGTTTCTTATTCATTCAATCATTGATCAGTTGTATTGTTTTTTTTTCTAAGATCTTGTTAAAGGAGTGGGTTATTCTCCTTGGCACGAGTCACTTGGTCTAGGTGGGGATATCATAGACAGGAGCGAGAGGGAAAGACAAGGGTTGTTGTCTATGAGTGCTTGCGGGTTGTAAGTGTTCTATCAAGTATCTTAGTGGAAGTCCCAAGAGTAAATGCTTTGGTAGTGGACGTAGGTATTGCATTTGAAGTTTGTGAAAAATGAAAATATGTTTTTATGCTGAAGATGTATATTTTGCGAAGAAACATTGAGCAAAACTTTGAGTGAGACACTGCATGAAACTTTGCATCCAGAAAACCTTTTTGAGCGAAATTTTATTTTGTATTACAATTCCTATTATACATGAACGGAAAATATTGATTAAATTGACCATCTTTATCGATGAACTTCACTACCCAAACTTACACATACATTATAGAGTACTAAAATCTATGTATAGTCATGACTCATGGACTACCAAAAATGAATTTTACCCTTGGTATCATCTCTTAATTTTCTTTTCAAGAAAATCATAGATACTGGAGTGGGGTGATCTTACTTTATAGAGTTTTTGGCGGATTAACCCCCTGTATTATTTGAAATAGGCGGATAACCCCGTTGTATTATTTTTAAAGGCGGTTTAACCCCTTATATTTTGTTAAACGGTGCAATTTACCCCCTACATTAGAGAGTGTGATACACTCACCTTCATCGCAACTGAGACTGCTTCGTAACATATTTTTTGTACAATTCATCTATTTAGAAAAATCTAGTGATTAAAAAAAAAACATTAGTATAAAATTTAATAACTTAAAAATAAAAATTACTTATTTTAGTAATTGGTTCGCAATATAAATTTAGATGGGTTAAAATATCCTATTGAAAAATAATTAGGAAAAAAAAGTAAGAAGGAGAGGCGAGTTCGAGAACTATAACTTGAAAATATTTTTTTTCACATTATTGTTGGAAAAAAAATCTAATTTTTATACTTTTTTTCGTTGAAAGAGATGGCCAATTTATAAAGCTGCTAAAATGTGGTTATTTTTTATCATTATTGCAATAAACGAATAAATAGAGATGTAAAATTTGTATAATAATTTACTAAGACTAAGATTATCCGTGACCCTTCCAGCCAACCCAACCTCAAACTATTATAATAAATAATTAATTTCTATCTCATCAACTCACCCACCCTTACACTCAACCCAACCTACACAAAAAATGTAGTTTATCCATAACCTTCATCACCCACCCAACTCGATTAATATAACTATTTTTTATTAATAATTGTAAGACTTCAAATTAAATATAATAATTATATTACTTGAAATAATTATAAAGACGGAAAAAAATGATAAATTTTGATATTTTTTTAATAAAAAACAAAAAAGAAGATAATAAAAAACATAAAGAAGAAATTAAAAAAAAAAAAAAAAAGACGACCGATAGGTTGGGGAGTGTCCCCAACCCATCAGATTTGGGCCATTGGACATGGGGTCGGCGGTTGGTCCATTGGACCTTGGGTCTCCAAAAATTAATTTCATTTTATTTTTTTTTAATTTGGGCCCCACAACCCTTTGGGGAATTGATAATCTTGGTCTAAGTATTCATAGATCCAATAACATTATATAAAAGTTTTATAGAAGAAGCTTTAAAAAATTTCAACTTTTTAGGGGGGTAAATTTCCAATAAAAATAATACACGGGGTAATCCTCCTTTTATATTAAATACGAAAGGGTAATCCATCAAGAGTTAACGGAAAAGTTAACACCGTTAGTCGTATTTAACGGAAAATTAACGTAAGGGGACGAGTTGCACCTTATAAATAAACACATGAGGGTAAACGGCCTTTAAAAATAATATAGGGGGTCAATCGACTCTTTATGACAAATACAAGGGGGTAAATTGCCAAAAACCCTACTTTATACTATTTCTTGGGTACTTTTTTTTCTTTCTGTAAGCATGGATTGACCATGCATAATCTCCTATTTCCACCTCTGCGCATTGCGGAATAAGAACACCATACTTTACTTGCTATTTTGATTTTATGTATTTGAAATACAATAAGCATATTGCTCCTCATGTGGAAGTGTACACTTCCAAAGTAAGTGTGCTTATTGATTTGTTCAATTTTTCTTAGGCTTGATTGGTTTGGAAATGCTATTAGCCTTGGTCAAATAGCATAACCCAAGCCCGAACCAAGAAACACGTTTGCAAGTGTAGTTTGACTGAAAAATGTCAGAAAATGTGGTGATTGGGATGGTGTATTGTGATGTATTTTGGATGTCGCTTTCAAGTCCGAAACACACTTATCAAATTGCATTTGGTAATTGGTTCATGTGCATTTCGGCGTGTGGGGTCCAATTTTGATCCATGATAATGACACTTTATACTTCAATTGCATTGGATGTTTGGTTTTGGTGCATTTGATATATTTGCAATTTGTAGTAAAGTGAAGTAAAAATGTGACAAATTTAACTAGTCCAAAAACAAAATTTGTCCCTTCATTTACCACAATTAGCATAACTTTAATCAGTCATTACCAACAATTAACCAAACTAATACAAACAAACTTCAGTGAACAACTAACTACTACTATTAGAATTCCTAATAAGCCAATATTACCCACTAAGGCTCTGTTCTTTTCAACTGAAATTTCACCGAATCGAATCGAATGAATCCGAATCGAATCGAATGGAATCGAATCAATCGAATCGAATGGAATCGAATCGAATCGAATCAAATCAAACTAATCGAATCAAGAAATTATTGTGTAATAATAATAACAATTATATGATGGTATATATAATCACAATTAAAAAAATATATTATTTTTGTCATCTTTCTCACATTCTTCCTACTCTTTTTTACTCATTTTACATTTTATTTATTATTGTATAACAAACTTTAAAACCAACCGTGGAAGGTACTTTATACGATGCCTCAAATGGAAGACACATATCAAATATACGTGATATTTGCTACCTTCACTGCATAATTTTATGCGTGTAAACTTGAAATACCGGTTTGCAACATGATATCAATGTCCAAGTGGAGTGGATAATGATTTATTGAACCGACAAGGAAAGAAACGCGATGAGCAGCGCAAGGAGATGACATTGAGAATTTGGCGCCTATTCCGTGCAATATAGAGCAGGAAGATAATATAGAGCGAGGAAGGTAATATAGAGGAATAAATGCCATTTTTCAATATTTGTGATATATAATATTATTTTTATAAAGTTTGGTCCGATTTTTGGTTTGGTTTAACTTGTTTTGGAGTTTTTGAACATGTAGATTTTTTGTTAGTTCAAATTGTAATTATACTCTTTATTTCATTGATCTACTAAAAGTCGATTAAAAGAAAGAAAGAAAAAAGTTGAAAATAACTCAATTGGATAAATTTTCTTATTTTCCTCGCATAAAAGACGGTGTAAATAAATGATAAAATAATATTAATAATAATAATAATAATATGAATTTAATGAATCGAATCGAACCGAAATGAATCGAATCGAATGAATGGCCGAATCGAATCGAATCGAATTTGAATCGAATCGAATGAAGCCAAAGAACATAAATTAAAGTACTCATTAGACACATCGAAGGCAGACTCGAATTGCGTAATATCACCGACAAGATCTTGGTGATTTCCTACTTCACGAACAAAAACCAAACCATGAAGATGAGTATTAATTGGTACTGGTAGCTGTTTAGCAAATTTATAGAGATTCTTGATTCATTATACAAGAGTTATGCAGTCAATTGTTCTTAATCCTGCACAACGATAAATTACACAGTTAATCTAGACTCAAATGTACCCCATTTAATTCCATTTAAATTTATATCAATATAATATTTCATTTCGTTTCAGGCAAATAATTATCATCAGATTCCGATTGACCGAATTTTGAAGAAATAAAATTAACATAACATATTTTATTACAAACATTGCATATTTAGCATTAAAAGTGAACACGAACAATCAGAATAGCGGATCGCCTGATCCATCTTATAAAACATCATTGCAGTATGCCACCACTTTAAATAATACCCTAGAAAGAAACCAATTAATTAACACACAGGTATTCTTGAAAATAAGTTCCAAAAGTGAGTTCTCAGAACTAAGTCAGAATTTCAGGCCTTCTCATTGTTGGTATTGCACCCTGATACTTTCTTCTTGGCACTTGCCTGCTTGCTCTTACTACTCTGCCCATTGAGTCCAGCCAATTAATTATTTTGAAAGTAGTACTTTTAGCTGAATCATTCTTAGACTTTGCAATACCTGGGCTACGCAATACTGAAATCGTATTTGAATGTGCAGCCGAAACTTTAGGATGCCTTCCGGCCTTCCTTATCAGTAATTGTGGATGCTACTTGGAAGTTCCACAAACTTGAGAAGTGAAACTACCAATAAAAGAGATACTAATAAATAAAACAAGGAAAAGGAGATAGAGACTCAAGATTCCCAACAAGCAAGAACAGCAGATACCTACCTTCTTCATTCCATGCACCCTGCGGTGCTCTGCAAAACTTGCAAGTACAAAGACCAAATCCCAGCATCTCCCTTCATCAGTTCGTAGCAAACAATGAATTAACCTATGTAATCATCGATACCTGAATTAAACGGACATTGAATTCTACTCTCATTTCCTGGATTTCCAGAATTACTCAAAAACTTTGAAGTTGACATAGGGAATTGATCACTTGCTTCAAAGCACCTGCCCCACCACAATAACCATAGCAAAATGTTCTTAAAAATTTCTCTGATGCATCTATATATATCTTCACATGAGATACACTCGTTCATTTTTCATGCCTTGACTGAGTGCTGACTTACGCAGTTTTAGTCAAGTTAACATTGCCTTATCGAAGGCAAAAGTCAAGATAACGTGATGAAATGTTTATGAGCAGAAAGCTGCTTAAACAATTCTTTAACAAGAATCCTCATCGCCAGTCTCATCATTCTCATAAGCCACATCTGATTCTTCTGAAATTCCCCATCCGCTTCACCATCAAATAACACGTCCAAGTACAGTGTTTGTCAGCTCAGATTTTGTCGGAGAAGAAGAAATCGACGGGAGAAATGTATTTGTCAGCTCTCAATTTGGGTATTTATATGTCCTCACTAGGTTCACTATTTAGGGGTGGAGATGCTATTGAAAATGCACATCTTAAATACATGAGCCGAGCTATGCGTTCGAAAGCACTTTAGGAGGTGCGTTTGTAAACGTGGCCGCCCTAAAAAACGCACGGACATCACCAAATGCGTTTGGGCCGAAACACACCAAACCAATCACCAGTAGACATGTGGTCAACCCTCCAATAGCATCACAATGCATCAAACCAATCAGGCCCTTAGTAAAAACAAATTGATATTTAGTAGTATAATACAAACTCATCTTGATTTAACACCAGCCCCTCAAGAAATGAAAAGTATAGTTCTGCCCGTATCCGTATATCAATTCAAGTCAGAACTTAGATGTCCAAAGCTAGGGAACCTTAAATAACAAATCCAACATTCAACTTTCACATTCAATAAATCATTCCAGCGGTTCAAATAAAGATTAATACACAGAGTACTTGATAATAACATACCAAGCAATTAAGTTATATTTTCATCATTCAGAACAGTTCACAAACCATCACGCTAGATAGATATAAAACTCAAACTTGCTAGTTCAGTGTCACATCATCAATGAACTTGTAAGCATTGCCAGTATTGTCATATAAGTTCCCGTTAATGTTTTCGCTCCTGGCTCGAATCCTCTCATACGGATGATTGCTACTGTACCTCTCAGTATTCACATCATAAAAGTACTTACCGTTCTCCATGAACCTCGTATCACTCATTCCCTGCTGCTTGAATCCATTTGCATTTCCCCTGACATAAGTACCCTGAGGCTGGCTTTTGAAGCTGCTGCCACCGGTGTATTCGTAGTTTCTGTTGTACATGTTGGTGGTGGAAGGATAGCTTCTATATTCAGAATCTTCTTGTTTTTGCTGAGAATTATAGTAATCTTCTCCACCATTGTAGTTCCTGTTTGAATTGATTGTTTCGCCAGGGAATTTCGTCTTTTCATTTATCTCTTCCTCAAGCTCGGAATCCACGGTTGTGTACGAGAAAGGGTTGTAGTTTTTGGGGAGGTGGGGCTGTTTGGATTCGGCTTCGTTCAGGGAAGGTGGGAGTTGGCCTGATTCGTGACCATAGAGGCCGTATCCATTTCCGTCTTCAGTGTGGAATGAGGGTTGTTGATCATTGTTGGTGATTGTGGGTGGTAACTTGTTGAATACTTGAGAGTCTCTGGCACGGACATTGTAGGGTGAGCATGAGAAGAGTGTTATGAGTAGCAACAAGGAGATGAGAAACTGATTGGGAGAGAAAGCCATTGAATTGCAGAAGGAGATAGAAAGATTGTTGGTTGTGTGAATGATTTGGGAAGGGTAATGGTCTCATCAATTTATAGATGGTGAAGCTGGTACACAAGAACGGTTCATGTTCCATTATGAAAAAGGCGTTCAATCTCTCAATTTTCTTCTAATCTAAGACAGATTTACTATGAACATAAATGGTTGTTATGTATTATTGTTTTTTACCCTGTTTATTTTTTAGTATCAGGTACTACTTAATACTGTTTTTCCATGTTAGATATTTTTTGGCATGTAGAATCAACCATGTAGATTTGCAACGTTCTTATAAAATTAAGTGATATTGATCAGAAAAAGCAATTCTGATAAATGTGAATAAAATGATTGATTTTAGAAACCATCTAGCTAGCTAGCATTGGAAAATATAAGGTGACTAATTTACCGGTTATGTAATCAATTAGTGTATTGTTCAATTTGTTGGTTATTGATGAATTTTGTAATACCCGCATCTTACATTGGAATGGTTGAGAAGATAATATAAGTAGACCACCTCCATCATTGGTTAACTCATTTTTCAATATCAAATATGTACGGGCTCTAGTTTAAAGTGGACAATATCATACTAGCGTGACATGTGTGGTCCAAGTCATTATTTACCATGACGACCCGAAGGATCGGATATAAATCGATTACTTGTCTGAGTTATCTTCTCATCTATAATACACACTTTGTAAAATATAATAGGTATGGCTCTATAAATATACATTGCATCTGTAAACATTTTAATTTGTGGCTTTTAGTCATATTTCGCAGTTCCTATTTGAGATATGATAAGTTCTTTCAAGAGTTAGTTCACACTTACCGTATTTGTATTAATGTGATTTAATATTTTTATTATTTTAAAAAAAATTTACAACTTAATTGTATTAATCATAAATCATGTAATTTTTTTTTGAGTTAGTAAATCATTTACTGCGTTGCTTATAATATTAGATGAGAGAGATAGATGGGTAGTAATTATACAGAAGTTCGGTTATAATTTAATGTTGCATAAATTTTAGAACTACTAAATTTGAAATTCTAGTCATTCATTCAATTTTATGATCAAGTGAACTTTCAAAAAGAAAAAAAAACATTTATAATAAAGTGAAGAGTCGAGAAACTTATAAATGGTCTCTCATGGTATGATTTCATGCTATTAAATCTCCATGTGACCAATTATGGTTAATTATGAATTATAATTGCCCTGTGCCCATCTCCAACGGTAAATATTAATTGCTTTTTTAATGATTTTTTTTTTTTTAATCTGTTGATGAAAAGTACTGTCTATCACAATCATCAACCACTGTGAGGTGCTTTCTAACTCATCCTCCCCTAGTAAAAAAAGGCTATATCGGGGATTGTATGAGCTCCATTTTGGATATCACAATCGAACATAATTGCAGACAACCTGGCCAAGAAAGCAAGAGATCCTCAAGGGTGTTTCATAATTCGTACAACTTCACATTCAGCTGCGTATTCTACATCACACCGCATAGTTCATTTAGAACTCACCATACTAGCTCTTATATCAGATCTGTTTCGACAGCCGTGCACAAAAAGTAGAGCAGCAGTAGGTTTCATAGAATGCCAGAACTGTTTGTTATGGTTTTCATAATATCAGTATATAAATTGGAGTGGGGTTGAACAATCACAAGGATTCCTTTCTCAGATCTGAGCTCATTTCTCAGACAAGTATATATCGATGTGTTCTTTCTATCCTAGGCATGATACTGCTCAGTGAAAAGACTGGCCAGTCAAAACTGAGAGGCAACTTCCAATTTACATTCAAGAACTGACTTCTTAGCGCACATTGTTGCAGGACAGTTCCTCTGTTAGATTCCAGAGCAAATCATCAAGACTATTCCGTTAGTTGTGATTAATAAGGCAAGCACTTCGGTTTAGAGGAACTCTTGCAGCTAGTGCAGCTGAGATAGGAGACACATACAGGCTGCCATTATGGGGAAAGCCACCAGGGCCGATGCCTAAATAGGCAGATCGGAATATTAGGCAGGCATGTGATGTGAGAAATTATAGCCTACAGGTATGATTACGTATGAAGAAAAGCAGATCATTAAGGTACGAACACATTACCACAAAAAAGACCACCTCCTCATGAGCAACAGCTGCAGTGAGTTCATTGCGTTTCATCGCTTGCCTCGTGAAACATTGTAACTGATAAATTAGATTGAAAAAATGTCAGTACATGATAGCAAAGAGAGTTCTCTGTTGATTCTCAATGTAAATTGATGACTGGAAACTTAAATGTAGAGACACATGGCATCTATCTCTCGGTTATTAAAGTTGTCCCTAACTAAATATTACAAAATACAAAAGCATACAGTGACCTCGTCAAATTTCTTTTCTGTGAACTTATTAGCAGCTAATTTAACAGAAACATTGGAGAAAGGAGTTCAGGAGCCAACAAGAAGCCCAATTGCATAAAACACAGATTTTTGTTTGTAAGCGTAGATTCATGCAATACGGATAAAGAGGCATGTGAACACTGAGATGACCAGATAGTCACTGCTGGAGCTCACAACAAACTCGTTTCCCCATGGATGATGGACCAATCAGGAAACTTCTTTTTTTTTTTTTTTGGGGTTCAGATTCCAAGCATCTTAATAATGATACAATATGCAATGGATTCTAAAAGCTATAGGAACTTAGAAAAATGTGACAACGGCAGGGAAGAGTCTTTTTCTTCATAATTCTCTCAAAAGTCAAAAACCCGTAGCAGACTAGCAGTTGATTGATGAAGGAGAACAAAAAATAGAGCAAAGGCACAGTTGTTAATGACCTTGTTAGATTGTTAATATCACAGCATCCAAGTCTTTTGATACTAACATCATACTAGCTGCTAATTTGATAACCAACTTGCCCATCCAAACAATAAAACAGTATTTATTCACATAAAGCATGGAAGTTGGAACATTGTAGAATGAAAACACAATCTATGACTGGTTTGTCAATAGCATATACTTTGTAAATTACAAAATGATCAACTCATATTTCAAAGAAAAGAAAGAAAGAAAGAAAGAAAGAAAGAAAGAAAGAAAGAAAGAAAGAGACAATTTTTGCAACAAAACTTTAAGAGATTTTCATTCCATGACCAAAAAATCACACTCATAAAGATTCTAACTTGCAATACATACACACACAGAGCATGCACCAAATGGAAATAATCAAATAACTACATATATTGCCATTATTGATCGACTTGAATGTTGCAATCTGAATCAAATGATATCTCGTCCAACTTTCAAGTTAATTAATTTTCTTCAATTTTAATAAAATAAAAAAAATTCTAGACAACACGTGTAAATTGCAAGGTGCGAAACATATTTTCGCCCGTCTTAAGGATAGAGACTGAAGAAAGATTCTAGAACTTAAGAACATGTTAGGCAGAGAATCCCGGCAAACAGAACCTAACTGGAGAAGTAGATGAATCCACGCTTAGATGGTCAAGCTGAATACCTGGTGGTGACAATGCTTTGCAGCTATGAACATCTGCATAGCTTGAGACTTGCAGAAATGCAACACATTCTTATACCTTGGAACATAAGGATCCAGTATCCTCTTCAAGAAAATGTGACAATCTTCATACAGATCCACGAAGAACTAAAGAGTAACATGGTAGTGTCAGAATACACAAATTGGGGAAAAAAGGTAAGACATAAAATAAATCATTCAAATACAAAATAAACACTGTTTATTGAACTAGATCTTATTAGCATGTATATAAGATGTAGCGAGTGGACATATGATAAAGCTGAGATACAATACCGTCAGATACGGGCATCTTCTCCACATTTCCTTTGCAGCAATTGCCATTTTCACCTGCAAATTGAAAATCATTTTAAGTCTACGCAATACGACGACAAGTTGGTTTCCAATGAAATAAAGAGGAATCAGAAGTACCTCTGCGATGTAAACAGCCTGCTCAAGTTGCTTAATTTGATTCCACTGCTCAGTTACAATATCACTCATCTGCCAAAATAATAATGACCATAGATGTTTAAAATTTGTCAATACTGCTAGAATTAGATTCATTCTATCACGTATAGATATAGTTGATCACCTACACGACTACAACAGCACGGAAAAAACTCGCATTTCATTTTCTTTGAAGCACATGGAGAAATAGAAAGAGAAAAAAAGTAACTGGAATCTAAATATCTCTGCGAATATAAACGAACACGCATACTTGATATATCCACATTGTGGAACAATTAAACATTTAGCGTAAGAAACAGAACCCAAGCTTCAAACACATAATCAAACTATTGCAGAAGTTTACCTCTTCAACTTTTGAAGTAACCTCTTCTAATTTCCTCTCAGCCTCTAAAGCCTTGTGCTCCAAAGAATGAACTTCAAAATTAGTTTTCCGAGAGGCTTCCCATAGAAGTCGTATCTACATACATTACAAAATCTATTTACCAAAGGTAGAACTGCAATGAAGGAACAGTAATCAAGCAAATGCAAGATAATAGTAATAAAATGTATGTATACCTCATCCTCAAGAGCACTGATCTTTCCAATTGCACGAGAGTTTTCATCTCCAAAACCTGATATTGTTGATTTAAGACGATCGATTTCCTCACTTAGCACCTCAATTTTCTTCTCACACTCCTTCAGATGCCCACTCTTCCCATCTGCGTCTACGATTCTTTCTCCAAAGACCGATTCTGCGACAACAAACGGTTTCAATTCAGGATTTATTGATCAGACAAATGTAGATAAAGCATAGATAAAAAGTGGGGAGAAAATGACCTAATCGAGCAATTCTGAGCTTGGCATCTTCCAGCTGACATGCTAAAGAGTTGTCGTTCTGTTGGTTCGAACAAGACGACATCGTTTGGGTAGCAACTGTGGAGATTAGGGCAGTGGATTGGGGGAGAGATAGAAAGACATAGGCGAGTATGGCGGGAAGAAGTGTCAATGATTTGTTCATCACTGGGGTTTTGAGCTCAACTAGCGGAGTGATGATGATTCAAGATGTTAAACTAGAGTTGTCAATTTTTGCATCCATTTGATCTGGACCCCTAAAAGGCTATAACCATTGTCAATTTTGTATTCCCCATTATGGCATCACACATTCTTATACTATGATATACTGATACTGTTTATGTCACGACTCGACCACTAATCGATCGGCATCGATTCTTTAAGCATGCCATAGCTCGAAATGACACGCCTACATCTGCAATTTGCCGAAAGATAAAATCTTTTGACCGAAAAACCGGACCGGACCGGCCTGAAAAATCGGTTTTCGGGCTGACCCTAAACCTATTTGGTCCGGTCCTCGGTTCTTGAAATTTAAAAATTTCGGTTTTCGTTCCGGGCCGGTCCAAAACCCGAAAAAGCCGTGGGGCGGACCGAAATACTGTAGCATACCCTTATTGAAATGTAGAAATATGGTAGAAAAGAAAAGAAAAGAAAACACACACACACACTTCCATTTCAAAAACAACACCACCAGTACTAGTCTCTCTATCTCTCCCACTAATCCACAAACCGACACATTCCACCACCACTCGCCGCCTCACCACCGCCACCAAATGCTTCCATCTTCCGACTCCCCACCACCCCCTCCCTCTCCGACCGAATCAAACCCCACCATCACCGCGCCATCTTCTTCTTCTTCCTCGCCGTCCTCCTCCTCCAGCCAGCCTCTGATCTCTCCACGCAGCCAGCCTATATCCACCTACGCCTCTCTCCGGCCTCCCTCCACCTCCGCCTGCCTCCGTCCTCCGCCTCGCCGCAACTGTTCTCATCTCCAGATCTGATGCTGGAACCGAATTTTATTTGATCTGTTCGCATCTCCACATGCAATTACAATCGATCTGATCTTCCTTCTTCTTCTTCTTCTTCTTCTTAATTTGATTTCTTCTCTTTTCTAAAGAATAATGGAGTTTTGGATTTTTGGATCTACTTCGGTCTATATTAGGTTTAGACCCGGACTGAACCGAATTTTTCGGTTCGGTCCGGGTCTGGACTAATTGAACTTTGGTTCGGTCTTCGGTTCGTGAAAAATACAAATTTTCGGTTTTGGATTTTTCGGGTTCGGGCCGGTTTTGGCCCGATGCTCAGCCCTAGTACCAATTCATGCTTAATTATGGAGTTCTTGTGAATGTATTTCCGAAAAGAATGGTGCACCTTATTGATATGAATAAAGTTTGCGATCCCTTTAAGCTCATTGGACTTGACTTAAAACTTTGCGGCGTTATAGTTTATTCTTAATTTATTTTATGTTATTTTATATATACACAAATTCACAATCTATATTCCTAATAAAAAAAATTGATGTCTTCAATCAAAATATATTTTTATTTATGAAAAATACTTATATTCTTAAATAAATATTTTAAGTTTTCGGTAATAATTTTATTGTATGTTCGTCCTTTTCTTATCTTAACTATAGATAGTCTCTCATAAGACTTAATAAAGTATACTTGGAATGCTCCATCCCTTTTGAACCGATATTGGACTTTTATTTCGGTGTCGGTGTATCGATTTTCAATTGATATGATGGCCCCGTAAGTCAACACGTATCTTCTCCGGTGCATTTTATTCTCGCTCGTATGCACGTCAAGAAACTTCATAGAATATCAATGATAAGATTGCTTCAGGGCCGAACACATTTGAACTCTAAAGTTCGAATGAGTGAATGAACTAGAGAATGATAGATCTTGTCGGTATGGATAGTGTTCTTAGTACGAGACGTATTGGAAAGTTTTACGTGCATGTATAATTGAAGACGAAATGTGTGGTAAATGACATGTGTTGTTACTGTGAGTCGATATATCTTTCATAAATCGGTCTACGAATAATCGCATTCGCACCGATCACAAGGGACATGATGTTACATTATATGTGTGTTTTATCAAAGTTAATATTAATATAAAAAAATTAAATTAAATAAATGTGGTCAATTACTTTTGAATACCTAAAATTTTGTAGAAAAAAACAAATAAATAAGTAAATACTCACTTAAGAAGTCAAGATCTTTCATGCCCATACCATACGTTCATCAAAGGAGGAAAACAAAAATAAAATTAAAAAAAGAATTGACCAGTGACCATAAAAGAGGTACCAACCCGGCCCAAATGCCGACTCACCAGTATATCCGAACCGGACTCTAGAAAGTACTAGGCCCTTCTAGCTCAGAAAGCTTCAACTGATTTCCAGATTTCTCCATTGATCTATTATCTATTTCTCCCTGTCTATTTCCATACGAAAATGAAAATCACCAGCACACACAATAAGAACCAAAAATCTATCTCAGTTTCTAGCTTTACATATAGGCGAATCAACCTGCAATTGATTTGAATAAGTGCTCAGTGAATTAACAGAGGAAGACAAAGATGGGCGTGGATTACTACAATCTACTGAAGGTTGATAAAAATGCAAGCGAAGATGATTTGAAGAAAGCTTACAGGAAATTGGCTATGAAATGGCATCCTGATAAGAATCCCACCAATAAGAAAGAAGCTGAGGCCAAATTCAAACAGATTTCCGAAGCTTATGAGGTATGGAGTTATTTCTCTCTAGTAATTTAAGCTTTTTACTTGTGTTTTATTGTTTCTGAGATTATTTGATATGTAATTGTTACTTTGGTACTGGAATTGTTTGTTGATTTTAGTCTTGTTACCGCTCTATCTAACGGATCAGTTGAATTGGTAACGACTAATGAGCTAGTAGACAATCTAATTTGTTTGTTCTGGTCTCTGGATGTTGAAGATTGAATAATCTTTAGATGCCATTAAGATAAGAGTTGTGATTGTGATTGAGGGTTTGAGACTATGTTTCAGAGATATGGATCATTTCCCTTTGTTGAGGTTGTGCATTTTGCTCTGTGTTAAGCATCCTGTTTATTGATTCATTGGTAATGGATGAATGTTTGCTGTTTCTGCTAGAACACTATAGAGAAAGAGAACAGTTCTATTGTTTGATCCTCGAGGAAAAGCATAGCTAAGATTGTTTTCTTTTATCAAAGAGATTAGACTCAATATAACTTTGATTAGGCGAAAGAGAGATGTGTTTAGGAGCTAGCTGAATGGAGAATTCTTCGATTTGGTTGATAAAATAAAGAGTACTGAATTCTAGTGAGTGAAGAACTGTGTTAAACTTGAACCTCATGTGGCTCCCCTGTTCTGTTTGTGAACTTCAAGGATTCTGGAGTTTCGGTCCTTGAGGTTTCCATTCTTTACGTGAGCATATAGCCAATTAGCCATTAATCTTGGTAGCTCTCTGATTGCTTGTTGTGAATCAATAACTTTGTTACTCCTTTACTTGCACTTTTAGGCGTTAGCAAGCCAGGCTGCTGGGGTTTCTGTTTTGAGGCTGATGATTGTATTCATTTGCAGGTTTTGAGTGATCCCCAAAAGAGGGCTGTCTATGATCAGTATGGTGAAGAAGGTCTAAAAGGAGTACCGCCACCTGATGCAGGTGGCCCTGGTGGTGCAACGTATTTTCAAACGGGTGATGGACCGAATGTTTTTAGATTCAATCCTAGGAATGCCAATGACATTTTTGCAGAGTTTTTTGGCTTTTCAAGCCCATTTGGTGGCATGGGAGGCATGGGCGGTGGAAGTGGAATGGGAGGTGGTGGCCCCAGGTTCTCTAGTTCCATGTTTGGGGGCGATGACATGTTCGCCTCTTTTGGAGAAGGTAGGCCTATGAGTTCAGGTCCTAGGAAGGCACAGCCCATTGAACAAAAGTTGCCTTGTAGTCTGGAGGATCTATACAAGGGAACAACAAAGAGGATGAAGATTTCCAGAGAGATAGCTGATGCTAGTGGGTACGTTTATCTCTTCAGTTACTAATTATGATTGCTCATTGCTCATCTTATTCTTGCATTTCTTATCCCCTTGTCGAATGCTGTTTTGTCATGGTTTTATGTGGAACTCTTAGTCCAATTACCTAAAAATAAGTTGGATGTTTTAGCAGTGGCATGGACATTAGAAGGATCATAACAGTTCTTCCTCAAGTCGTCCATAAGCGGATAAACCTTTACTATCTATAATTACTTGTGTTTGGCATAGTTTTCTTATTGAACTCTATTCCTATGGATGAGTTTGAGTCTGTGATATTAGTAACATCAATAGGATTGTTCCTGTTAGTGATTATACATAGCAGCTTGTGTTGTATGCTGCACTTGGTGTCTTTGATTCGTTGTTAATGTATAAATGTGGTGTCATATTTGCTTGATTGTGAGATGTTGTTATGGATATTCAGCCCCAGTCAAAATTCTTCTGGTTGTGTCTTTGGTTCTTAGCCTGTGGTTGCTTCTTGTGGACAGGAAGACTATGCCTGTTGAAGAGATTCTAACCATTGACATCAAACCCGGGTGGAAAAAAGGGACAAAGATCACCTTCCCAGAGAAGGGAAACGAGCAGCCAAACGTTGTTCCTGCAGATTTAATATTCATTATAGACGAAAAGCCACATAGCGTGTTTACAAGAGACGGGAATGATCTAGTTGTCACTCAAAAAGTATCACTTGCTGAAGCTCTGACTGGCTACACAGTGCACTTAACAACATTGGATGGCAGGAGCCTGAACATACCTATTAACAGCGTGATCAACCCGAACTATGAAGAGATCGTGCCTGGAGAAGGAATGCCCATTCCCAAAGATCGCACTAAGCGAGGAAATTTGCGAATTAAGTTCAACATAAAGTTTCCAGCTAGGTTGAGTGCTGAGCAGAAAGCTGGGATGAAGAAGCTACTTTCTCCATGAGTTGGGAGAGCTTTAGTTTGTCAAATTGAGCTTGTGATGTAATACGTTCTGTATATTTCATTGCGGTTATGTTTACTTGGGTAGATTGTAGTTTGCTTTATGCTACTGCACAATTTTATAACATAGGACATGATTGTATGCTGGAAGATAATAATGGCTAAGCAATTTGGTCTTGGATCAATCTTGTAGAGTTTGTAGCAGAACAATTAGTTGATACAATGCATAGTGTTTCAAAGTAAAGTAAATGCTGGGGTGGAACGAGATGGGTACACTAGGGGAGTTCGTCTACCACCATATTCAAATTTTATTGTTTCTAGTCTCGAAAATAATTTTATATATATTAGTTGAATTTATCTGTAGATCCCCGGACAACTTAATGTTCAGTAGGGGTTGAAGGGCTTGAACCTGCACCACTAAAAACATATCAGAAACTTTTTTCATTCCATTATAACATCCAATTAAAATTTTCACAGCGTACTACAAATAAAAGGCAGGAGGTAGTCGAGGCGGGTCGAGTGATCCCTCCCGGCCTAGGTTTGCCTTTTATCAATATGTTCTCTATTATTCATTTAATGGAAACTACTCATCGGGCAACCACCAGAATGCCGCTAATATTACACATTTGGTAATGGCACTGGTATTTATGCCCAATTTGTTTGGGAGGAGATCAAGTTGGTACAAATCTGGGCGCTTTTATATAAAAATGCTACCTAATTCCATTATATATACAATTAAGCTGTATTTTTTCACTCTCTACGTTCAAGGTTTGGTTTAGCTTTGATAATCCATGGATAAAATTGGTAAAAAAGGGTTGTTTTAAGCTTTAAATGAGGAGAGCGTAAATTTAGGGAAACTTCTAGGTAAATATCCTTTGTCATCAAATAGTACAAAAAAAAGATGCATGGATTTCTATCTTGAATACTGAATTTTGATGGATTTGGTGGGGGAGAGTTATACTCTTCCTTTGTTTTGCCTAGGATGTGAGAAAGGTGTGTAGCATGGTATGTTAGAGTTATAACTTCGAAAGAGTGGATCTGATCCAGGATTTCTAGTTATAGGCTATTATGCCTATTGGTAGTCTCTTTCACCTCTGATTTGTTCCTGATTGTTTCATTGTTATGTACTTAGTACGGGTATGCCCCTTAGACTCTTTGTACTCCCTTATGCTTCAATATATTTTAACTTCATTCGAAAATATATTGTAATTCGGAGAAAACTGAGTTAATATGATGTTATAATTCAGCAAGTCATAAATTAATATAGTGTTACAACTTAGAGGCTTTGTTTGAATTAAAGTTTTGAGAGGAGTACCGGATAAATCTATCCGTCGAAAACAAATGGACTCGGCTCCGTTTGGGCTTTATGTCGTACTGGGCCAAACTTTAATTACGGTGCCAGGCCCAGTTCAAAAGAGTATGTCTCCTGATAAACGGTATCTAGATAATTTATCTAGAGACGGACCTATATTTTCAATAAAATCATTGATATTATTAATCAAAACACCTATGTTCTCAACATTGTTGTTTTTTCATATTACAACGAGACTTATTTCGTTAACAACATAGACATTTTAATTAATAACATGGATGATCTTATTGATAATATAGACCGTCTCTAGATAAGTTATCTAAAGAATTGGTCTCATGAGACACTCTGAATTCAAAATGAATAAGCTAAGATAACAAATGAAAAAATTACGGTGCCAGGCCCAGAAAAATCAACCTGTCTTCTCAAATGCGAATCATAACCGATTGAGCAAAGCTTGAAACCAGTTGGCGCCAAATCAACTCAGAGCCCTTCCGATCCGTTTGCTACTCTTGTAACTGTAACTGTAAGTACTGCATATTATTCGTTGCGTTCAAAATCAGGGTTCTATAATTTATACCCCTTCCATTTGTTCTACATCAGATTCTGAAAATATGAATAGCAGAGTGTCACACAACCTGTTCGACGAAATGCCTGAGTGAAACACGAAGAAGAAATCAAAACAGAAAATAATTTGAGACCGGAGATGGTATATCTTCGACGAAATTACTGAGTAGAAACCACGAGTAAGATCGAAGATGGGAACGAAGTTACAGCCGAAACAAATCAATCCATCCGTTGTTGTGCAGCTAATCCGGTCGGAGAAAAACTTGGAGAAGGCGATTGCTATATTTGATGATGCAACTAAGGAGTACTCGCATGGCTACAGGCATGATAGCAGCACATTCGCCGTGATTATTAGAAAGCTACTCTTTGCCAATAAGTTTGTTCCGGCAGAGGATATGTTGGTCAGAATGAAGCAAGAGAACTGTGGGATTGATGAAGATGTGTTCTTGACTATTTACTTGGCGTATGGTCGAGTTCACAGGCCATTTGAGGCAATCAGAGTTTTCGGGAAGATGAAAGAGTATGGATGCGAACCAACAGCAAAATCATATGTCACGGTGTTTTCTATTCTTGTAGATGAAAACCAGTTGAAGATGGCGTTTAAGTTTTACCGGCACATGAGGGAGAATGGTATGCAGGCTAGTGTTCCTGCACTTAATGTTTTGATCAAGGCACTCTGCAAGAGCAGTGAAACTCTGGATTCCGCTCTTAGAGTTTTCCGGGAGATGCCAAATCGTGGGTACACTCCGGATTCATACACTTATGGGACACTGATTAATGGCTTGTGCCGAGCAGAAAGGCTTATTGAAGCCAAGGAGCTTTTGGTTGAGATGGAGGCGAATGGTTGTTTGCCAAACGTTGTTATGTATAGTTTTTTGATACATGGCTTTTGCAAGTCGAGCAAATTGGAGGATGCACTTCAATTGTTTAAGCAGATGAAGATTAAAGGTATAGACCCCAATGTGTATACATATAGCTCCCTTATTGATGGTCTTTGCAAAAATGGGCATTCTACGCAAGCTATGAATCTGTTTGATAGAATGATCAGTGGAAAACTGGTTCCGAATTCTATAACTTACAGTGCTTTAATTTTTGGTTTATGTAAAGATGGTAAAATTTCTGAAGCGGTTCAGATTCTTAATAGAATGAAGCTGCAGGACTTGAAACCTGGTGCTGGGTTGTATTCCAAAGTCATAAACGGATTTTGTGAGATCAACAAGTTTATAGAAGCTTCCAACTTCCTCGATGAATTTGTTCTTTCAGGGATAGCTCCTAAGCATTTAACTTGGGGACTTCATGATAGGGTGATTCAAGGTCTTTGCTCTGAGAATCATCCTAACCGAGCTTTTCCTTTATATCTGAGCTTGCGTAACAGAGGCATATCAGTTGAGATGAAGACTTTCGAATGTCTCATACAATGTTTCTGTAAAAGTAGAGATATGCACAAAGCTTCTAGGATTTTGGACGAGATGGTGATTGATGGGTGCATTCCTGAGGAGGGGACATGGAATGTCATGTTGAATGGATTCTTGGATAGGGAGAAAGTTAAGGAAGCTGCTGAAGAATTACAGGATAAGCTGATAAGTGAGTTTGAAAACAACACGGCCAGTTGAAACACACATTGGTAATACAACTTGTTTCATCTCTTCAACCAACAGTATTATTCATAGTTCTCCAAGGTTGTGTCAATGTATTGGTGGAGGTTCTCTTATGTCTTCCACTTTCTTCTACCTTTTTCAGGAGTATAATGTCAGGTAAATCGATATTTATAACATTTATAGACCATGATTTTTTGCAACCAGTTCTTAGTCATATTGAGATCTTTGTTTTTTTTATATATTTATCGTCAATTCTGCATTTATTTTGAATCTATGTGGCATAATGGTATGTTATCTTTATTTACATTTCAGTGTTTATGTTTTATTGGTATTATCATCCCTGTGATGATTCCGTCCTCGTGATGTGGTGTTACAAAATGCAAAAGACCACCATGTTTAAGGAAAATGTGGAAGTACCTCTTTGAGTGGTTCGATTTTGCACCAAAAATGGGTTTTATGAACCTTTTTTCTTTGAAATAGCCAAATAGGTAGCTCTTGATCATTTTGAGAACACACTGCTTAAATAGCGCTTTTTTGAGACAGGAATTGATCTTGTGTAGCATCAAATCTCGAATTTATGGCATTGTTATTCTAAGATCTATCTTTATATTTAATCATGGCAGGTCCTGATTGAAGGTAAAATTTTATGCATCAGCCGCAATGAATGAAGGGCTTTGTTCGTAATGGTTTGCACTTTGTGTAATGATACAAGCAGCAATACCGCTATAGATAATATTACAATTAAGTGTTGCTTGTTGCATTTGGAAATTCATTTATTTGCTCAAATGGAATGCATAATAATGGATTTAACTCGAAGTAATGGGAAAGCCGATTCCATGTCTTTTCGTGGGGAAAGCAACGAACAACATGCTGCAGATCACTCCAATACCTACTGGCAGTGACGTGAGAACCTCTTTTGTTTCAGTTGATGGTGTCGGGTAGAAGCAGTTAACCACATTTTGATCAAACAGTGCGATGGCCGAGAAAACTAATATAGACATGAAAGCATGAACAAAGTCGATGAACTTCAGCTTATACTTTGCCGCAACCTCAGCTGGTAGGGTTGTTGAACCGTCAATGATCCACATGCCACGGAACGTGGCAAACCCATAAGAGATACTCCCCTTTTGGTCCTTGAAGCTGTCTGTAAAGCTCAACAAGAAACAAGACAACCCACAAAAAGCCACGAGCCCAGCTGTCAAGAACCGGCCAACTGGATCACACTCCCCTTGGTTGGAAAAAATAGGCGATAGAAGTTGAAAGGCCAGAACCGAGCCGGTTGGTAAGAGGTTTGCTAAGTGAGCTGTACTTTCGAACGTCTGGCTAATAGCTTGTTGAATCGGATTCCTCTCTACTTCAAAGAGGTTCTTGTTTGCCAGCAATGGTGTCTCTTGTTCACTTATTTCTTGTGATGACTCATCTGCCACCTTAATCTCCATTTTTATGATTTTTCGTAATTTTCCTTATCTGAATTGCTGTGTGAGCATACATCATTTATAGGTGCTGAGGTATCGGATTGAGTGAATGTCAAGGGAATGGAGATTGCTTATTTTGTCCAGCAAGAAACAGAAAGAATGCTGCTTTCTCTAGAATTCTGTTACTGGAAATTGGCTTTCTGGTTTGTGGGCTTTAGTGTCATGATAAAGCTTAATTTGATTGCTTATTCAGCTGGATTATGTATTGGAAACTTACCTTTGAGTATGGTGTTGCCTCTTCTCTTTGTATGCCTTAAACGGCATATTCAGGTCAGTTTTTCTGGATTATGGGAAACTTTAGCTTTGAGTATGGTCTTGCTTGCTTTTTCTATACTTTGAATAGCAAATTCGAGATTTTTTTTGTAAAGCCCATTAAATTAAATGTTATGCTCAACGTTTTAAAATTGAATATGGTGTGGCGACTTTATTTATGCCATGAACCCTTTCACACTTGATGTAACAAAAAAAAAAACCCTTACCATAATAATGAGTTCAAGTAGAGACCCTCGACTTGCATAATAACGCCGCACTAAAATATAACAAGGCTGCACTATAGTAACTTATCTTTTAAATTAATTTTCCTTATTTATAATATTTGCCTTTTATGTATTCTTCGCTTCTTTTATGCATTTCTTTCCTTCTAAATTTGCCTAATCGTTATTTTGTTCCTTCATAACACGGCTGCATTGCAGTACATACGGCTGCACTTCAGTACAAAACTGCTACACTATAGTTCATCATAGTAGATCTGGAGTAGAAAGAGAAAAAGGGGGAAAAGTTTGGTGAATCTGATCGGACGGAGATGGTGGCGGAAACGAGGGCGGTGTTGGAGGTGGTACAGATTTGGACTGTGCAACCGTTGTAAGGAGCATATCCAGTTTCTCGCCGGAGATGGTGGTGGCGGCGGCGTAATTGACGATGGCAGGAAGAAGTTAGTTGACTGAAATGGTGGTGGATCTGTGGTAGCTCGCCGGAGATGGTGGTGGTGTGGTGGTGGCACGTCGGATTTGCAGGAGATGGTCGTGGAGAGAATAAACCCATTAATATATGGTGTGTTGAAATTCAAGATCCAAACAATGTGGGTGTATTGGTCATTTCGGACCAAATTTTTAGTCTGAATGAAAATTTGAATGAGTGGGTGGAGTAAGGTACCTGCTTGTAATCTACCCTTTTTTTCATTGCTTAAGCTTCTTCTTAACGGAAACAATCGAATGGGTTTGTTTTCTTATGGTGTTTGATTTCTGTAGAATGGGACTATTACCGTAATAGTCCCATTCTAGTATTACATCATCAGTGGCTCGGTGCCATTGAGGCTGAGGATAGTATAGGATGGGACTATTACCATCTAAAATACACCATTGAAATAGTCATCTTTTCAAAAGGGCCTGACAATACTCGGTTGGAGACTTGACTCGAAATAGTCAAACACAGTGGATACGGAGGAAAAAAATGAAAAAAAATTAGTCAATGATCAATTTACCCGTGAATTACTAAAAAATGGCCTAGGAAAACTAAATTAAACCAAAAAAGGCAGTGTGCTTATAAAGTAAAGAAATGCAGTGTTTTACGAAGTGGAGAAATACAGTACTAGGTGACCCGTTTTACATAATAGTGTCCAGCTAGGTACCTTTTCTCCTCCCAAACAGAGCTACTTTACTTGATATGGCCCAGAATAGTTTCCCCGATCACAAAAAGGGTAGAGATCCAGTTACTCATTGGGCCGATAGTCCATTACCACATACTTCTGTATGACTGTATCAATAGATTGCCTGATAATTGATCAAAATTTTATGTTCATGATTCCACTGAAACGTTCAAACATGTCAGCTTTTCTTCAGTTTAGTGGTCATTACATAATCTAGAGGACTATATATATCCAGTACTCTTTTCATTATGTTGAAAGAAAGAAGACTGATCAGTTTTGAAGATTCCGCAGATAAGGGTTCTTATTAAGCATTTTAGAGATGAGTCTCTTGTGCCACGGTTTTATCCTAGGTGACATATGGGTTGTATATCCTCCGCGTAGGTAGACCCTGCCGGTCAAGTAAAATCATTCCTGGATGTAGTCCTCCACGTCTTATTATAGGTTCGGATTAATTGAGGTCTCGTTCTCATTCTAAACAACCGGATCTCATCACATAACTACATGCTCCAATGCAGATTTATGACACCAATACAGACTCCTAACGACGTGAAACCTGATTAAGGAAAATAGGAGAATACTACAAACCAGACCATGAAGTATAATGCATCATAGTGCTTGTTGAGTGTAAGACCTACTAATGCAAACCAGAGTCTTACTAAAATGAGGTTGTGAGGCATATACCTAATCTCCAAATCAAGATTTATGATTACTTCTATGATACGGACACTAACATGTGTAATTACTAAACACAAATACGTTGAGCAAGAGCAAGTTCAACCTATTTTTGCGTAATTAGTGCATTGATTTTTTCCCTTCGCGATCTTTGCATGTTTCCTATCAATTCAATAGAAACCTATCTAATCATCAATTCACAAAAATTGTGGAGGTACTGGTACTACAAATATACTACAAGTACAATAATTGAAAGGAGCGATATATATTCATTTATTTAGAATTTCCATGACTAATGATTAGCAGACAATCTGTTCTTTACCAGATATCGATCCCCCTCTATTCGGGGAATCTGTTTGTGAAGGCAATTAAAAAACCCAATCATCAAATTGGCCATCATTCTTTTCCTACTTTTATACGCAAAATCAATGGATTCTACATACAATACAATACCCTGTGTTAATTAATCTTCCATGTCATGTTGGGATCTTTCATGACCATTCCTCTTTCAATGGCTACAAGCTTGTTACCAAGTGTCCTACTAGTGTTTTTTTAATGATAATCAGAAGGATTTTCAATATAGAATAAGAAATAATTGAGTAACGATGATTAGCATTGCAATTGCCAAAATGTGTTTGATTTAGAGTTAAGTTGTCGTTACATTTGGTATTCGAGTGGAATTATTTCCGAACATATAAGGTGGATGGCGAAATTCAATCGTACTTACCTGACACATTTTTCCATTGGCTAAAAACACTCCATGTATGAAATAAGAGAAAAGAATATATGCTGGTGAAATAGATAGTACAAACAGAAACTAACAGCGTTACGTGCAATCAAAGGGCCCTTATTATGCACACCCATCATCGATCAGTGACTAGAAATTTTGTTTACTCATGAATAATAATCGTAGTATAATACTGCCAGCTGTTGTTCAACATTTTATCCTGCACAATTTGGTCTCCTAATTTGGTGAATTATCCATGATTATGCCACTACATTATTATTATCATTTGTTTCTTACTTTATTGACATTGATTAATTAGGCTGCATTATGATATATGGGATAGTATCTGGTTCTGAAAAATCGATTATTTTACTTAATTCAATATTGGTTTAGTAGATAATCAGCTTAACTAATTCTTGATTAATCTGTTTTAATTTTTCCAGAGAGAAACAAAGCATTAGGTAAAGAATGAGATCACAGGCTTCATATATAGCTATAAATCGAGTGTGCAATTTTTGTTATCCTGAGAGTCCTATACAAAAAGATTCAACTGCACAATTAGTATATAATAATAGACAATTTACAAATAGACAAAAATCAACAATTTACACACAAAGCCGCACAATTAGTATACAATATTGCAGGACTCTCACAAAAACTTGGACTTTCACAAGTTTTTGTATTTTGTTAATAACTCGGAGCAAAAACTCGTGAAAGCTTGAAGTATTGCAACTTGCGCGCAAGAGAGAAAATATAAAAACAATGAATTACTCTACTGACATAATTCGTTTGAGATATGGTGCGTATTGGAAATGATCATATTTGAACAATGTGGTATAAAGAATAAAAGAAATTCTAGGTAGAGAACACTTGTGAACAGGCTGTTGTTAGAAAAAGAAGAAAAAAAATCCGTGCTAATCATGTGAGCAATCACATACTTAAAACCTTCTCATCCAATCCAGGTACTTGAACTGATCACGACAATGATTCTGTAAAAACACACTTGTACTTTTGATCATCTCGTGATCCCAAATCTACCAATCTCAATTATGCAATGAGAAATCAAGATGAAATGTTTGTTGAATAAACACTTTGAGGAATGAAGAACTTTTCCCTGGATGAAATTTCGACACTTCACGGTGATCATCAAGCAAGTCGATTTTGTTGATTTTCCTTAGTAGTATAAATTGGAAGAGTAATGAGTCGTGCATTTAGATGGGAAGGTCGGAATGTATGATTTTCCTTAAGTTGAGAAAACACGACTTTTATAAAAAATTTCCAATTAACCTTTTCAAAACCATACCAAACCAACCATGTGCATCAAAGATTCCAAGGTCACCACCCATCGAGGGTTTGATCATGACCATTGATTTCTAAGATCTATGATTATTGGTGCAAGAACATGAGGGGATAGGGTTCGAGCCATATAAAATGACATTATTATGTAAGCAAGAAACAAGCAAAAACAATGGGTTGGTGAAATCATTGTTTTACTTTAGTTCACTACCCCTTTCTATGATTATGACTCTCAATTTTATAGAACTTTTTGGGCATACTTTGGTATTTGCCTAAAAATTAGTTAGAGCCTTTGATCATGAGGTCCCATAAAGATCTCTCTTAGTTGTGTTCCACCTTGTTAAAGCTCTTAAATCTTGCTTAATCTTCCAAACACTGATGAGCTTTTCAAAAAAATTTATACTATAATCTCAACTATTTACTTGATTATCTAATCACGATTAAAGCTCATGATTGTATCAGCAAGAATGCGACTAGCTCTTTGGTCCTTTTTAGAGTACATGGACCACGCCACTAGCTAGTAGCATCAACTAGCCTCTTTGTTGGTTACTTTCCGTTAATTAATTAACTAATCCATCTGTAATCTAGTTTGTATTTTTTATTTAATTAGGGATAAATAATTAAGTGTACACGTACTACTTTATCATTTACTTGTAAGTGTGTAGAACTCTTAATGGAGAACAAACCCGTGATTATGTTCATTACGAAACTAATGTTTGTTTTAGTAGTTGATCAAACATGTTTTTAATTATTAAAAATAAATTTATGTCATTTGCAAATTAACTAATTAAGATACAAAAAGACTAATTAAGAGGATTTTTTTTTAAATTTTTTGAAAGTTAAAGTGATGTTTCAATAAGATATTAGAAATTTAGAAGTAGTACTTACTAGTTAGTTCTGTGATGTGAGATAATTAATGAGCCGTACGCACATTACGAATTGACAAAACACTGTTATATTAATTGTTACATAGTTACATTTCCGACATGCATCATGTATGAATTGGTGAAGGTGTACATTTCAAATAATTTCATGTCGTTTAAATGAATGCTAAACAATTTGTCCGTATTGAGTTCATTCATGGTATATACGTAAAATGATAGCAAGGTTGTGTGAGTGTGACTCAATCCACGCCTTCTTTATTGAAGTGCTTAATAATTTCTAAAATGTCTATAGCGCGCAAAAATCATTCATGATACAAGATAAAAATTAAGACTATACTATGATAATTTATTGGGAAAATTTCTTTTGGTACCCCTTAAATTAAGTCCAATTACAAATTCAACCCCCTATTTCGAACATTTGTAGTTTCATCCAAAAAATGAACATAGTAATTTTTCTAATTACAGATTCGTCCAAAAGTCAACAACACTGTTGACATGGATCCGACTTTTGCTGATGTGGAAGGAAAAGTTGAAGTTATTAACCAAAATGCCATCAAGTATTTTGATTTTTCATTTTCTTTAATTCCTTCTTCTTATTTTCTTTTCTTTTCCCTTTTTCCTTTTCAACATGTTTTAGAAAATTACAAATTCAAGTACCTTGATAACATCTAATTCACCAATGACTACCCATGAGTTTTCTAAAAACCTCAAAGAAGCCCCTCAACTTTTGAATCGAATTAAAATATCAACGAACAATAACCAAAATCGAACCAATTAAGCAATTCGGGGGCGGAGGTGTAAATGGAGCTCCATGGGAGCTGCAAATTACAGCTCCATTAAGCAATTCATTGGAGTTGTAATTTGCAGCTCCATGGAGCTGTATCTACAGCTCCATTCCATTGGAGTTGTTTTTACAGCTCCAGTGAAGCTGTAGTTTAGCTCCAATGGAGTGCATCTGCAGCTCCATGGGAGCTATGTTTACAGCTCCAAGGATGGAGCTTGGAGCTGTTTTACAGCTCCGATGGAGCTACGATGCAGCTCCATCGGAGCTGGTTTTAAGCTCCGATCGGAGCGGGTTAAATAGCTCTGATCAGAGCTATTTTTTAAGAATAATAAAAGGAGGGGGAAGAAGAAGACGAGAAGAGAAGGAGAAGGAAGAAGAGAGGAGGAGGAAGAAGGAAGAAGAAGAGAAGGAGGAGGAAGAAGAAGTGGGTTTGTTTTATTTATCTTTTCTTTATTAAATTTTTTTTAGTTAACTTAAAAATTCTTTAGTTTTCTTTATTTCTTTAGTTAACTTAAAAAATTCCAATTGGGGGAGAGAAAGTGTAACATTGGAGACTTGGTCAACGGGAAGAGGGAATTTGTAATTGTTTGAAATCCGGTGATGAATCTGTTTCGGGGTCCAATTGCAGGGGTACTGTATGTAATTTTCCCTAATTTATTTTAAAATTTTAACCATTCAATGAAGAACATGTAGAATTGTGGTGTAATAGGTGGTGGGGTGTTAGGTATGGTCAAAATCAACGGTTATGTTAAGTTTGACTAACGCAATATCCAACTGAACACGAAATAAATGAAAGCTATCTAGCTGTAACAATTAACAATTAAATGTACCTAAAATAGAAGTGTCACAACTTAAGGTATATTTTTAGAATTTTTGCCAAGTTGAGTGTGATGTGTTTGATAGTAAGAGAAGTAAAGCATATCCACGAGAGCGAAATAGTTGGATTATATTTAAAGTATAATAATATAAGCGAAAGATGTGACTTAATTTCCATTTCAATTTAAATCTCATCCATCCATCCATCTCACATATTCAATTTTTTACTTTATGCGTGCACATGCCACTCTCTAAGTAGAAGGTGTAGGTAGCTCTCCAAGAGAGTTTTACCGGGTAATACTCCAACAGGTAAAAACGTGATGTAGATGGTCTGAAGAATACAAGTGGACATCAAGTCATAAATCATTCGTTTACTTTAACTTCTAACAGTTTGACTGACCTTTGACCGAAATAATTAACGGCAAGGGGTTTATATGTGACACATTGATTTATGCTGGGTTTATGTGTACTTTCGTCATTATCTGAGCATGGTAGCTAAAGGCCTGTCGGGCAAATTACCAAGACAGTGGTCCCAAATTTAGGGGGCCCAAATTTTTTTAGCATTTATATATAATACCTATTTATGTTTGAAAGGTTAATGAAATACTGTAGTGTAGTGGTATAAATTTTGGACCGGAACCACGAGGTCTTAGGTTCGAGACTTGTTGTGTCCTAGCTTATTTTTTTTTTCTTTTTTTTTTTATAGAAACAAATAGAAACAACAAAAAAGTAAATTTTTTATTATACTATTATTCGGGACCCTCTCTTAAAAAGTCGCACAGGGCCCTTGAAATATGTGAGACGCCCCTGTATACAGGTAGGGTGTGATAGAATTCCATCTCATCTAAAAGCTCGAACTTTTAGAGAGGTGTGGAATATAGTCATTTATATTAATACTCCAATACCTCCGCACTCGTGGCCGATTTCAACCTCTTTGAGGAGGCCATCCGAGTGAAATTTTAATATGGGGCAGAGATTGTCTCCGTGCACCTAGGTTGAACAAAAGCCAGAGGCTCTGATACCGTGATAAAATTCAATCTCATCTAAAATCTCGAACTTTTAAACAGGTGTGGAATTAATCCACTTATATTAATTTATCTAAGATGGTGTACGTAAATAACCCTACTCCTAAAAGCAATATGTAAGATCAAACTAGTGACTATACAGTTGTTTCACTATTATTTCAACAATTTTGTGATTTGCAAATTAGGTTAGCATGCAGACTAATTAGTCAATATAATTATTACCGCGCGCATGCATATGATCATTAAAGATGATGATCATAATTCATACACTTAGTTCCTGTACATGATCGACCGGAACTATCACGCGGGTAACAATATCATTCATAACATGCTAGCTAGGTTACTTGGATTGTAAAATGTCTCTCGTCATTTTATCCATGAGGCAAATCACTCATCTTTCCTTTCTGAATATCCCAATTTATTTGGCATGGAATATTGGAATATTGGAATGTTGAATATGATGAGTTTGTTTGATTTCTTTGATACCAGAGGTTCTCCACTAATTCATCTTTTTTAAAATTTAGAAGTGTCAACTCATTTTATTCTCTTTTTATTTTCTTATTTATCCAACATTTTAACCTTAATCGTAGTTAGAGTTTAACCATGTTTCTAAATTAATTTATCTGAAAATTTTGAGAGAAACATCAGATCTCGTCACAACATTTTGGCTAGACTCTAACTATGGTTAAAGTTAAAATGTTAAAAAAATAAGAAAATAAAAAAAGAATTAGATGAGTTGACAATTGTCAAATTTTAAAAAAGGTTGACTAATGGGGACCCTAGCATTAAACAAATGAGTTTGGTTATATGATAAATGGTGGCAGTAAACAACCTGAGTTACTGTTTCAACAACTAGTAAGCAAGAAATTAAATACACAATGAATGAGTGAACCCTGGATCTAACAAACAAGAACAAATATCATTAATCAAACGCATTCACTATTGTTCTTCTCTAACCAACAACCAACCTGCACTGAGTTAGAGTTAGTGAGATCGACTATATAGATCAACAATGATGTTAATTTGAGTTCCATTTCTCAACTAATGCCATGAACGAATTTAAAAGCTTTTATTGACACGTACGTCTACTATTATTAAATGTGCAGAGCATCAAGGTTGGCTATTTCTTTCCCAAAAAACTTCATGGTAATTAATGTTTTTGAAATTCCAAAACACATGTCCCCTCCATTTGGAGAAGTGAATTGACCTTAGCTTAATTAGCTGGATAAATTAAAAATGTGTTTTGGTTTGTATATTAAATCCGAATAATAGAATACTATTGTCCAGATAGTATACTATACAAATTAATTAACACAAAAAGTATACTAGTATTAACCTTTGTATTTTATCATATAGTAACATATTGTTATTGATGTTTTGTTTTACGAATACATCAAACAAAACACTTGCTTTAAAAATTGTAACTCAAAATCTCCCAGGCATCGTATTGAATCTTGTTTATACTGGCATTCTCTAATATTTATTGTAAAATTCTTTTTTATATTAACGGAATTATACTTATTATACTAATTGATCTAAAACTAGGGGGGCCAAAAATTGGCATGCTGAGTTTTCTTAATAGGTATGGTCTTACACTTACTCGGACCGTTCACATATCTTAGCATTGCCCAATTGTTTCATGGTCTGGACTCGGACCTACATCAATCCCGATTCGTTTGGACCCTACCCAGATCCAAATCCGTCTGAACTTTACACGGATCCATCTAGATACAAAACTTTTAAAGGGTCCATGATTGGATCCGGACCCAATCTATTAGTTAAAGAAATGTATTGAATATGGGGCGAAAAAGATAGGGTACGGGTCTAGACCCATAATACATAAAAGGGTATGGACCCTACCAATTAAGAACACTAGGTCGGGCTCTCTGAGCACCCACAGTCGGTTTGGACCTTTTACCTAATTTTCATGCTGGAAATTGGATGACTCAACTGTAAAGCAAATGTAGGGCATGAAACTCGAAAATAATTACTAGCTTGTACAAAATGAACTCGGAGTGTATATATCTATAAGAGATTTATGGGAACAGGATCCCAAGCTGCCAGTTTGTCTTCTAATATTGCATGAAGGGTCGTCTAACGGGTTTACCCTCGATAGAGACCTAAGGCACGAGTACCGGGCTAGACTTTCAAACGGAAAGGTTTCATTTAATCTTGCCTCAATTTATGCTCTAAGCTGAAAACGGCCGCCCTCAAATTGAAAAGGATCCGACCCTCTGGCAGCTTAATGGGGATTTTTGTAAGAAATTCTTACAAGTATGACTTGGTCACGAGTTTATATTAATTGTTTAGTCTGATACTAGAAGTGTAGTACGCTTTAAAGCATATTAACATTATATAATTCCATTGCATTTTTAGAAGTTTTAAAACAAGAAAGGGATTACAATAGATGGATTGCAGCCCGCACCTCCCGTTAGTATATTCAAATATTAAGTTCGGATGGAGATTGTAAATCCAACATGTGTGAGTGTATAATTTATTCATTGTTATACTAGGAGTATATCTTAGCTTAAGTTCGAGTCAAACTGAAGTTTACTCCAAAATTGACTGGGCTTTGTCTTCTTTTGTAGTGGAAGTAGTGATGATTAAATTAGATGGATGTCACTTCTGTCATAATCCGTGGTTTAATTAACGTGAAAGCAGAGTAACAGTACTGTCGTTACCGATAATGAGAACGTGTTCGTAGAAGCTTCACATTTATTTGTGGCCTACTGTAGTGTGAATACAGATTACGGATAGCCGTCAACTTGGAAAATTTGTATACTCTTCAATTCCAGTAGTGAATCCACCCGATTTCGTAATCTTTTTATTAGTATTACTTATCTTTAGAGCCTTGAGATTGATTATTCTTTCTCTTATATTACTGACAATGACCTTACAGGTTACAAATCCAAATTTATTTGCACGCATGCTTCACCACCAATCTTCAAAATATTATTGGGCCGTTTTGCACAATGACACAACTAACCGATCATTTTAATTAAGTCGAACATATTTTCGTATTTAACCTTATCATTTTAATTTATGTAATAGTCATTTTTTTTATTGAGTTACTATTCAACTAAAACTCGCAATGCTTATAATTTTAATTATATACTAAACATAAATTTTCATAATTAATTAAAATTTAATCGTTATTCATCAGTTATACCTCAATTAAAATCTCGTGTTAAAAATCTCGTATATTAAACTTATAAACTTCTTACCAGTCCTAAACCTAAGGTATTCACATAATTAACCTAGCCCAGTGTTTTTAAAGAGGAAAGCAGAAAAGTTTGGGGAGCTACAACATTTACTGAGGGTCTGCTGCCTTTGACTTGTATGGTAAATCTGGGTACAGTGCTTTTTGCTACGTGCTCCTCTTGTCTTTATTCCTCCTGTCTCCACTGAAGATTTTATTTTTTTACTGTCAAGTTCAGTCTTACGTAGACATTAAATCCAATGGGGATTGGCAGTAACTTTTGGCAGTTTATGCTAGTGCATCAGAATAGAACCAACCACTGAGAACAACTTGGGTAAAAAAAGAAAGACTGGGTGGAGTAGGTGTTTTTACGGATGACCCTCTCATTATGGTTTCCATGACCCTGCCCTCTCTTCTCTTACTCGGTTTTCAGATGGCTAATTTGAGTTGGTTGATGGTATCCACAAACTCAGATAATAACTCAATCAATCATCATAAAATTAAAACGCAACATCACTAAAGTCTCTTGGCAATGATACCAATAACATGGGCATTGTCAATTGATCGACTTGATCAATGACCACCTACTACGTAGTCAATCTACGGTCGTGAAAAGACACCTAACCCTCTGCAAATTAATGTATATGGTATTTTTACGACACTGTAATGAGTAATGACCATCTCCCTGCAATGGTAGCATCGATAATGTTGCCTACTCTTGCTTAAGGTGTAATTTGTTTGTGAAATCATCGTTTCAAATGTATGGCCAGTCTTTGACATTTTCCTAAAGGGTTTGTTTGTAACTTTACATACAGTACCTCATATCCTCATGAATAACAAGCTAGGAACATAAATTTTCTTATTTGACCTGAACCAATTTTATAGGTAGGAATCTTCATTATACATATGATGATTTGTGAAGTAATGTACGGTAGGGATGAAATTATTCTATAGCGCAAGTCAATTTGTTTATCCACTGGCCCCTATTTGTGCAGGCAAATAGGTTCCAAGTATCCCAATATCCACTTGCTCCTATACATGCAAAATATCCACTTGCTCCTATACATGCAGGAAAATTGGTTCCAAGTATCCCAATATCCATTTTCTCCTATACGTGCAGGAATATAGGTTCCAAAGTATCAGAATAACGGTGACAATCCGATCAATGATATATCAATATCCGACCCTTTGAACTATATATGACTTGGTCTACGCGTGTGTTTAATATTGTTTGTTTCGGGACGGATCCGTACAAATTTCCTTTTGAAATCATAAAGGACTCATATATATAATGTGATAGTGGTGGACTATTATTATACTCCATCCAGCCGGAATTCAACTTCTCACATTTCATTTTAATATATCCCAATTTCAATTTTACATCTCTAAAATAAAAAATATCTTTCATACTTTATTCACAATCCCTCCTACTTTAATCACTCTTATTTTTATTTTTTTTAATAAGATAATTATATTATAAGAGCTCAATTACGTACCACTACTTCTTGTCTTCCGCCTCAACCACCTTATAACTCATTGCCTCAACCACCTTATAACTCCTTATAACAACCTTCAACTTTCACGGGGTCAATTGCACCTCTCCATACAACCTCTCAACTCCTTAACACTAGGCACCTTTTCAAATCACTCTTATCTTAATTCAACTCGGGACGGAGGGAGCATGTTTATCCCACTTGGTTTTAACCGATGTGGGATGCATAATATTTTAATAATAATATTCAGAAAAGTTTTATAGAAAAGAAAATAATAGTATGAGAAATGATTTTGTTTAATACGTAATGCTAACTAATTAAGGACGTCCCTTTCGAAATCTAACAAAGTAGCTTTGGCCTGAGAAAAACATCACTTTCATGCTAGATTACATTTTAGCTTTGGCATGTAGTTTACAGCTTTTAACAAAAGGGGAAGACAATACTAGCTTGTGAATTTTAACATCTTGTGTAAAAATAAAGTATGCGCATCAATAAACTTACTTGAACATTAAACTTGTCTCAACTCTCTCTCGAGCATAATTGCATGCTTTCATTTTCCTCATATTGTCTCCAAACTTTAGTGATTTTTGACTTATTTACAGTCCTAATTAAAATTTGGAATTGTTTAGATTAAAGAATCCATTTTCCCGAAACATTAATATAAATTAAGTGAGCATATGAAACACTTTATATGTGGCAGATTACTAATTGAATCCGTTAATATAGTAACACAAATGTTTTTTTCCCTTGAATTATTTGGTAAGTTGAAATAATGAACTTCACTTATTTACGAATCGGATGTAGAGGGTATGTGAGGGGGATCGCCACCCCCAAACTTCAAAGAAACCAACAAAACTCTAAACAAAATTAATTTGAAAAAAACGAGAAGAAAACATATAGTAAAGAAAAGTGGTGTGTTTGGTTGGGTCTATATCGATTTGCACTAAAAATGATAGTGTTGTTAAATTTGTTTTTACCCATACATGCTAATTTATGATACCACTTTCCAAATTTCATGAAACTTTTTACTATCGACTAATAAAAAGTTTCGTGAACGCCAATGACTTCTTTAACTACCAATTTGGAAAAAGAAACTAGTCAATGTAGCTTTTTTTTTTTTTAAGAAGGAGCTTTTTATATTTTTCATTCCGAAAATATCTCTAACCTATATTAACCTAAATTAGAATAAAGAAAATATCCCTAACCTATACTAACCTATATCTAATATTTAATGTACTTGAGAGTCATCTAGATTATATATCCTTTGAAGAACTCCCTGACACTGCTAGTGCTAACCATGGAAATTCAAGAGAAACATCTATTGAGATGAATATAATCCGTGACAGCATTGCAGCTTTGATATGGGGCAGTGATGATCTAGCTTAGTTACGTTTTCTTTTTGTAAACCGGAAAGTCATTAGAATTCTCAACTTATATTTTATATTGTTGGATCCTTTGTTATACATTTTGTGTACTTTTTTGCAACTAGCATAAGGATTAATGTTTCCGCACCTCTTTAAAATGCATACATGTAGTACACATCAAATACTGATTTTTTTCATTACTAAGTTAAAATGCTCAACGATTATTTCTTTCAACTTCTGATAATTTTGATGATATTATTAAAGTGGCGATGTAAAGTACATTAAATATATATTATAATTATTGGACAAAATATGATATATTATTATTTAAAAAAGTATAGACTAATAATACGATATAAAAGGTTAAAGACAAGAAAAATAAGAGTAATACCCTTTTATGTCATTTTACAAAATACCAGCTAGCTTTTCAGCTAATTTGCTAAACACCTACATTTAAAACCAAATTTTTTCACAATTAACCACCTAACTACTACCGCTATTTTCTTTCCATTAGTTTTGCTAAACAGAGCCATACATTATAGTACTTCCTCCATTCCTGAAATAGCTTTCTATTTTATCATTTTAGGTGTTGCAATCAAAACTTTTCATTTCCTTTTTTGACAACCAATCACCCAACTAAAACATTAAATATAATCAAAATTAAACCCACTAACATTATTTTATCTCACTTCCAACTTTAAAAATCAATTTAAGGACCCATTAGTACTATTTTATCCGAAAGTAATACATACTTTATTTTTATCCACGAAAAAATTAAACGGAAAGTTATTCCGGGACGGACATAGTAATTAGAATCGAGAAACTTTTCACTCCCAAAGCTTTTGTCGGCCGCACCGCATTGTTCTAAAACAACTTTAATTTGGCACGCAATATCATATTCATGTTACTCTAATCTTCCATCGGAATTGTGGAAATCTAAATACCAAAACCAAACAAAAACCAAGGACAAACCCAACTTTCTTTGGGGAGCTTAGTCATAATTTTGATGAAAAAGTTACCCAAATTTAATCACTTTTAACAAGCATCATACAAGAACTTACGAACATGAATATGATAATATTTGCACGCAGGGGACATATTTACTGTTTTGACCAGATGCCTTGATTACAACGCAAGACATGTCATCATTTCCTGGTTCTCTTTTCAAATCGAGTAGGAGGGTAAAAATTAATAACATTTTGGGGGTAAAAAACTGAGGGTACGAGTCATCTTTTTGTATAGTGGTAATCAAAATGTACATGGCACAAAAGGTGAGATTAAATAGTGCCTTCTTCTTCTTATTGAGGTTCATTCAACGTGCATGTACCAGCCTGCTAGCACTTGTGGTAGTTGTTGCATGCAGATTGTATGCTCCTTCTCATTGATACATCAAGTACTAAGACTAAGTAATATATGTACGTGTTTGTTTACCAAGATTCAACTATTCAATATTTCCATCCTTTTCTTATAACACTATCCCAATTAATATTTACATAGTTCAATTTAAAATTTTACTATTACAGTTTGAAATTTATTCGTGGTTAAAGTTTAATTTTATTGATCGCGAATTAGTGAAAACTGGACAATTGACACTTTTTTTTACTTTACTTCGAAAAGACATGGGACAGAGGTCAAAGGGAGTGTATATTTATTTACTAACTTCTAAATTAAAATACTAATTTTCACTGAAATTAATACCAGCGAATTTATGTGGTGGAATGTATTTTATGAGATGTAATGAAGTAAGAATATCCCCATTTACGGTGGTTGCAGATCATCCACACCACAACACATATAATTAAGTATGGCCACACTCGCCCGATATTGTAAATGACTATTTAACATATTCGCTACAAACATTATGTCCGACATTATGTTGCAAAAGATGTGATGGTATAGTTGAGGATTCATGGCATATTTTTGGGGCTTGTGAATTTGCTACAAAGGTTTGGGCACTTGTTTACATGTGGCTAGGCAAAGAATTGGTGAGGGGATCTTCATTGACCGATTTATTAGAGGAGCATGGTAAGATACGGGTCAAAAGAGAAGCTAGCTTGTGGTATGTGTTTTGGCATGCAACGATATGGAATATTTGGTTGGCAAGGAATGATTGTATCTATAATGATGTCGTGTGCATTCCGTGGCAAATTCTTGATAAGTTTAAAATATCGGTGTGGTCGTGGCTTAAAGGAAAGGGCGAGCTAAACTCTTATAATTGTGTGAATCCTTGGTTGGGTGAACCGCTTTTATGCTTGAACATGGTGTAATTTGTGAGAGTATTGGCGTGATTGAAAGGGATAAGGAGCTACTGCTTGTTTGTTGATTGTTACAGGAGATGATTGGTTTTTTGATGTGTGTGGTGGGTTTGGCGCATTTGGGCCTAGTGAAGGGATTGGTGGGCTTTTTTAGCAAGTGGATTGTTGGTGGGTCATGGATTAAGCAGGCTTTTTTTTTTTTTTTTGCTAACGTTTACTTCTTGCAGGTTGTTTTGTTGAAAAAGTGGTCTTGCTTCTTGCTCTTCTTTCCCTCCTTTTTTCTTCTTGTTGGCCCTTGGTGAGTGGACACATAAGGGAGTAGTTTTTTCGTGTACTACGATGATCTTATGTTGTTTTAACTCAAAGTTTTTACTTTGAGGTTTAAGCGTTCTCTTCTTAAGTTTCTTACCGTTTGGTCATTTGCAAGTATTATAGGTGTAGGGGGTTATACAAATACCGAACTCTTGCTCTAGTTACATCTTAAATTGCTTACCACTCACTTTGAAAAATAAGTGTAGGGTGTAGGGGTGTAGCTATTAGGGCTTGTGGTTTGTTTTATCTGATAACTCTTAATTGTCTTAGATCGTACTTGCTTATGACCATTCGGTTTAGGGTTGTGTTTTTGCTTGGGGTGGTTGAGGTTTTGTTGGAGACTTCAAGTTATCGTGTTTTCGAGACCTCGCTTTAAATTTCTTGCTACTCACTTTGAAAGACAAGTGTAGGGTGTAGGAGCGTAGGCTAGTTTCGTTAACTTTTCTTGTTTCTCTAGTGCTTGGTGTTCCTTAGGTACCTCTCTGTTGGCGGTTTGGATGGAGTTGGGGTGTTGTTTGTTTTTTAAGCTTCTTGTTGGAAGGTTTGGATGGAGTTGGGGTTTTGAGTCTTTTTGGGCCATTTCGAAAGTTTTACTGTTTTTACTTTGGAATCTTATTGTAACAAGCTCTTTTTGTTATTTTTGTAACTTGAGGTTCAGTCTCTTGTGGAGTTATAGGTTGGGATTAAGGGTTGTATTTCCGCCCGTGGTTCATTGTCGAGCATACCTTGTGCACGATTGTTTTTTCTTGGACTTGTTCTCGTTTCGTAATATATATTTGGCTTATACAAAAAAAAAAAAAAACATTATGTTTAGCACTATCTTGTCAGCTTGATAAGTTTAATTTCAAAATAAGTCTATTACGTGAACGTATAACTAGTTTATCGAGAAAGCTTATAATAAAAGTAAGCTAGCTGATTTGATTTTAACATATTATATTTCACAAATACTATATCTAACAAATTAATCATCTTATCACCTAATTAATTTAACACTTTTATAATAATCCATTATCAAGTAAATTATCAGGTACCATCTATCTAGTCTCATGTTTAGACAAAATTGTATTCACCCTTTTTGCAATAGTGGTTGGGCTTGAATGATTTAACCTGATTGTCAATTTGGAGATTCATTGGAAATTGAATAAGAAAACAAAAAGGTAGCACCACCATGGCACCACACTTGATTTTTGCCACTGTAGTTGAAAATAACACAGATTTGAAAAGGCTTTCCAAAATTCACCTGGATCAGCTAACCATTTTAATGACAAAAACAAAACAAAGCAAACAGTAAATAAAGCTTCATCAACAGTACCAAATACCTTCCCTTCCACCACACCACCAATCATAACCAAACAGAAACAGAGCACACCATTACCATTCTTCTTCTTCCTCATCACTAACTGTCAGTTCATAACTTTCTTTCTTTCTTCCACATTTCCACTCCATTTATCATTCCCTCTAACTTCACTCTCACACAATAACTTTCCTCCCTTTATATAAACCACAAACCAACAAAACCAATTCAATTCCCAAATTCCCCAATCATGCTTTAACTTTATTCAATTCCATCACTCAATCTTCCAAAATGCTCCACCACCACCTGTTCCTCCTCCTCTCACTGCCGCTGATCCTCGCCGTGAACCAAGAAGGTCTCTATCTCCAACGAGCAAAGCTCAATCTCGACGACCCAAACTCAGTCCTCTCAAACTGGGACCAATCAAATGCCACACCCTGCAACTGGTACGGCATCTCCTGTGACAAAACCACCACCTCTGTAACTTCCATTGACCTCTCAAGCTCAAACCTCTCCGGCCCATTCCCAACAATCCTCTGCCATCTCAAAAACCTCACCTTCATCTCCTTCTACGACAATTTCATCAACTCCACTCTCGCAGACCTCGACCTTTCCACCTGCCAATCACTCGAGCATCTCGACCTTTCTCAAAATTACCTCACCGGTTCTCTTCCTGTTTATCTACCTGATCTCCCAAACCTGAAACACCTTGATTTGACCGGGAATAATTTCTCTGGTAGCATTCCGGAGAGTTACGGAACGTTCCAGAAGCTTGAAGTGCTTGCTTTAGTCGAAAACTTGCTCGAAGGGACAATACCGCCATTTCTAGGGAACGTGTCGTCTCTGAAGCAGCTGAATCTGTCGTACAACCCGTTTTCTCCGGGTCGGATTCCTCCGGAGTTGGGGAATCTTACGAGTCTCGAGGTTTTATGGCTGACGGAAACAAATCTGGTTGGGGAAATACCTGCCTCGCTGGGTCGACTCGGTAGGCTCACTGACTTGGACTTGGCGTTTAATGGTTTGACGGGAGAGATCCCGAGTTCGGTGACCGAGTTGACGAGTTTGGTGCAGATTGAGCTGTATAATAACTCGTTGAGCGGTGATCTGCCGGTGGAGGGGTGGAAGAAAATGACGGCGCTGAGGCGAGTTGACGCGTCGATGAATCAGCTGACCGGGACGATTCCGGTTGAGTTGTGTGAGTTGCCTCTCGAGTCGCTGAATCTGTATGAAAATCAGTTTCATGGTGAAATACCTGATTCGATAGCTAATTCGCCCAATTTGTATGAATTGAGGCTGTTTCAGAATCAATTCTATGGTGAATTGCCGGCGAATCTCGGTAAGAGCTCGCCATTGCGGTGGATTGATGTTTCCACTAATCGGTTTACAGGTCCCATTCCGGAGAATTTATGCTCCAGTGGAACTCTGGAGGAGTTATTGTTGATTCAGAACTCCTTCTCCGGGGAGATTCCGGTGTCTCTAGGCGAATGCCGTAGCTTGTTGCGTGTTCGATTAGGTCATAATAGCTTTTCCGGTGGTGTCCCGGCGGGTTTTTGGGGGCTTCCACACGTGTCGTTGCTCGAGTTAGCTGGCAATTCGTTCTCTGGTGGGATTGCGAAGACTATTGCCGGTGCCGGAAATTTATCGCAGTTGATTTTATCCGGTAACCACTTTTCGGGGGGTTTACCGGATGAAGTTGGGTTTCTGAGTAATTTGTTGGAGATATCTGTTAATGATAATAATTTCTCTGGGGTTTTGCCGAGTAGTATAGTGAATCTTGGGCAATTGGTGAAGCTTGATCTTCAGGATAATGGATTCAGTGGGAAGTTACCGGCTGAGATTCATTCGTGGAAGAAGTTAAACGAGCTGAATTTGGCGAATAATGAATTTTTGGGCGAGATTCCTAGTGACATAGGGGATTTAGTTGGTTTGAATTATCTTGATTTGTCTGGGAATCAGTTTTCAGGAAAAATCCCTGTTAAGTTGCAGAACCTGAAGCTTAATCGGCTTAATTTGTCTAATAATCGCCTCTCTGGTGATATTCCACCGATGTACGCCAAGGGAATGTATAAAGAAAGCTTTCTGGGTAATCCGGGTTTATGTGGGGATATAGATGGTTTGTGTGCCGGAAATGGGAGCACGAATGAGGGCTATGTTTGGGTGTTGAGATCCATGTTCGTGCTAGCTGCATTGGTGCTTGTACTAGGCGTGGTTTGGTTCTACTCGAAGTATAGGAAATATAAGGAGTCGAAAAGGTTGATTGATAGATCCAAGTGGACCTTAATGTCATTCCACAAGTTGGGATTCAGCGAGGATGAGATCTTGGATGCTCTAGACGAGGATAATGTGATAGGAAGTGGTGCATCTGGAAAGGTTTACAAGGTGGTGCTGAGTAACGCTGAAGTTGTTGCTGTCAAGAAGCTCTGGGGGCGTAAAAAGTTTGCAGATGAGAGTAGTAATGACCTTGAGAAGGGTACTACTGTCCAAGATGATGGTTTTGGTGCAGAGGTTGAGACATTAGGGAAGATCAGGCATAAGAATATCGTCAAGCTATGGTGTTCTTGTACTACGAAAGATTGTAGCCTTTTGGTTTACGAGTACATGCCTAATGGTAGTTTAGGGGATCTGCTACACAGCACTAAAGCCAGATTGTTGGATTGGCCTATAAGGTTTAAGATAGCATTAGATGCAGCGGAAGGCCTATCTTACTTGCATCACGATTGTGTTCCTCCAATCTGCCATAGAGATGTCAAGTCAAATAACATATTGTTGGATGCAAGTTATGGAGCTCGGGTTGCAGATTTTGGTGTGGCGAAAGAGGTCGATGCAAATGGGAAGGGCACGACCATGTCCGTCATTGCAGGGTCTTGTGGTTACATTGCTCCAGGTTAGTAAGTTTACGTTTTGCACTTATCCTTCAATTATCAAAGTTACATTAACATTTGCATCACCAAGAGCTTTCATCTTTATAGTAGTTTTACATTCTTACTAAGAGCCGTAGAGAACAAAACTTGTACCTAAAATATAAATTTAGGTCCCATGCTGTCTTGTATTGTCAAAGTCATGTAGCTATGAATGTTCTTGCGACACCTCAGTACAGCTAGCTAGTCTTGTCTGTTAGTTTTCCTTAAAAACTGAGACAGAGTCCATGAGTCGATTGATAACACATTGCCACAGCAATAACTTCATGCTAGTAGTATACGTTCTTGTTATGCGATCCTAATAATCGTTATGGAAAGTACGTAACTTGTTGTGGTGTCATGGTGTATAACTTTGCTATAGATGCTAGAAAGACCCAACTTGGGCTAAATGGAAATCCACCTTAGAGTGATGGAAAATCTGAGCATGACATGACAAATTGGTTTCTTCCTCATAAATCCACTAGTTGTTAGTACTGTTAGAACTTAGAACTGTTTCTTTTGATGCTGTTATGTCGTTACTAAATGAGCCCTACTTGCATTACAGAATATGCGTACACTCTTCGAGTGAATGAAAAGAGTGACATCTACAGTTTCGGCGTAGTTATCCTCGAGTTGATAACTGGCAAGCTTCCAGCAGATCCTGAATTTGGCGAAAAAGATCTGGTAAAATGGGTTTGCACGATGTTGGACCAAAAGGGTATTGACCAGGTAATCGACCCAAAACTCGATTCTTGTTTCAAAGACGAGATATGCCGTGTCCTCCACATAGGCATTCTCTGCACCAGCCCGCTTCCAATAAACAGGCCTTCTATGAGACGGGTGGTCAAGATGTTGCTGGAGATCGGCACCGTTCAGCAGCCAAAGAATGTTGGGAAAGATGGAAAATTGACGCCTTATTACTACGAAGATGCCTCCGATCATGGAAGTGTCGCTTGATCGATGGAACAGACAGACATTGTCAAAGAACGGTTCATCCTTGAGCTAACTTGTCAACTTATTTACCTATTCGGGTTTGGTAGAAAAGGTAAAAGCATAGAGTGTAACTTGTGGTGATTATGATTTATGAAATACCACCATGAATGAAGAAATGATGATGGTGATGATGCTCTATGCAAGTTGTAAAAATGAACCAACCACTAAAGTTCAATTTTCCACTAGTACTAAGAATGAAAGTGTTGTTGCATTTAATGTATGTGTTAACTAAAATTCACTGTTTGTTGAAAGTGATTTTAGTTGCTATCGTGAAGTGGAATTTATCTTTTAATCTAAGCATGTTACAGTTGGTAGCTGTGATGATAAATTTGACACTTAAATGGCAAAACACTATTTACCCTCTGCTCCAAAGATAGACCCTGGTGATGGGAATATTTCATCTATCCGGTGGGTGTTTTGGTTTTGGATTATATACTAATGGTTCAGTTCTCGGGTGAAATTTGTACTTGAGATTTTCCTCTTCGCTACTGCATTGTTTATGCTACGAAATTTATTGCTGCCTGTTTTTACCTTGAGAAGTCATGGTAAATCTCAGGTGTCCCTATATGAGCGTGCAGGATAAAATTGTTCAGAGGTTTTTACCCCAGCTTGTATCAAGTAGCTTTTGAATTTTTGACAACATATACCTCGGGTTTGGCATTGATTTAAAATACAAGTAACTGGTTAAACGCCTTACCAATTTATGCATGTTCATTGCTAATTTGCTATCAATAAGCAAGGCTAGCTCAGTTGATTAAAAGTAGGAGAATATCCTCTTAGTCACATCTTCACGGGGAGCAAATTTATGTTATTTATGACTTACAAATCTGCTGTCATAAAGATTTAACTTTCATCGCGCTATTATTATGCCGTAATTTACTCATGAATGAGTAAAAAATAGATGTACCAGACAATAAATATATTGATTTAGGGGATTCGATTGAAGAATAGTGATAAAAATGCCGATAAAAAAATTGAACCTCAATTGGTTACTGATACTACATTACAAAAACAAGAGATTTCGTGGGACACAATATATTATAGTGCTAGTCGGGTCCAAGAAGTATGTATTGATTGTACTTGCGTGCCCAATAATGCCTCCGGCCGATGCCATTTTAATTCATGGCAGTGGAAGGTTCTGAAACTTCTGAGTTTACTGAAGCAGTGAGTTAAATGAATTTATATACTGATATCCAAAGTCACATGAACGATGTGATTTTGATAAATTCCCAACAGTTTCTACACTCATTATTGAATGCCCATCAATACCAGCTAGCTACATTTTCAAATACATATGATTCAATTTGTATTCATGCCAACATCGGTGATTTAGGTAAGCTATAGTAAATACTCAAACCTGGGTCAATCCGACCTGGATGGATTGATCTGTAGTGTTAGATTAGATTACATGAAGGATTTGGGGATATTAAAATATATATTATGACGTTTGGTACACTAATAAATCTTATGCAAAACTATTTATTTTAGTAATATTGTGACAAATTTGCATTCATAATTGGTAAATTTATCACTAATTACTAACTTTCCACCAATAATATTTGGTAATACGTTTAATCATTTTTCATAAGTATCAATCTTTTCATTTTCTGGGAGATTATATGACTATAATACCGGACCAGCATGATTTAATGCACTCGACTCTGTAATAAATAATATTTACTAAACATTATATTAATAGGGATAAGTTATGTTAATATGCCATAATTTGTTCTTATATAAGTTAGAGAACGGCTCCTAGAAGCTTCTTCACAATATAATAGTAGTAGTCATTAATTTAATTTGTCCTATACACAAATAGAACTTCTAATCTTACGCAAAAATTTGCGGCCTACCCCAATTGTAATGTTGAAGAAAGGACCTGGATTTGTATTTCAACCTGTTATTGCACCCTTGTTACAATACCGATGATATTGATGTTGAGTCAACATTGACTACAAGTGACTGCAACATTGACTTACAAATACATTAACTATTTAGAAAGTATTGGAAACTAAATTTGTAAGACAATATAATAGTGTTTGGTTAAAAACTTGAGTTGAGTTTTATCATTTTTTTTGTTTGTTTCTCAACACAAAAACTTTAAAACTCAAAACAAAAACTTTAAAACAAGTTATTATTCATCTAACTCCAAAACAAAAACTTTAAAACTCAAATATTCTACCAAACCCTATAAATATTAGTACTCCCTTCATTTTAGAGAAAGTGTTACATTTTGATTCGGTCATTAATCGTTTTGAGCAAATAATTACTCATAAACGATAATAGTAAATAATTTAATAAAATCATATAATAAAAATTTAATTACTAAATTTTCATTACATAATTTTAATAATTTATTTATCAATATCGTTTAAGAGTAAATTGTGGTCAAACGCGGAGACAGTTGACCGCAGAATAGTAAAATGTAACACTTTTTCTGAAATGGAGGGAGTATTATTTAATACCAAACACAAACTTCAAAACTATTTGCATTTAGAGAGAGGCCACTCTATTTACGCGCAAGCGAATGTTAAACGCCGGAAGATAGATATGAAAAATTGATCGTTCGCAAGACATCGTGGAATTCGCTCCACTCACACGCGTCAGATTCTTTTTTCGTAGGCTTCTTAATCAGTTTTGTCTGAATTGACCTTCAATGATCGAATACACATGAAATTGAGGTTGGTTCAATTGTAATTTGGGACTAATTAGCATGCCTCATTTTCTAATTTATAATTAGTGCTTATACTGGACGCGGCCACTCTAGAGTACCAAAATTGAAAATTGCATTACCCAAGTTAATATATTGTACAGTCCACTTCTAATCTAATGCTCTTTTCGATCTTAGGTTGGGTTCTGGCAGTGGTAATGCTTTTATTAAGCTTTGTGAGAGTGCTAAGCTTTTAGGAAAGAGGACTTCGTTCTGGTTGTATTCTAGTAGGATTTGTAGGTTGGGCTGGAAGACTTGCTGTAGTTCTTGGTTAATGGCATGGGTTCTTTCTTGCAGGGTGTTTTGTAGAGTCACACCGAAACTTTTTCTAGCGACTAGGATGAAAGTAAGGAAGCATGCGGCGACTATGATTTCTTCGTTCCATATGAAAAGGTTTTTGGAACTTGCAGCGAAAGTGGCGAGAAGGATAGGAAATAGGAGCTTCTTCATTGATTGGGATGAGTTATTTTGTGAGGTTTCGCAAGCTTTTTGCCTGACTGAGTGCATTGAAAAAGTGAAGTCCCAATACTAAAATCTACATTAAAATTATCTAACATATCATCTAAACTAACTAATCAAGAACTCTATGTCCAGATGATAATGTTCCACTTTCGGTGTCCCATTTTTATTAAAATGCATTCCACTTTTAAAAATATGAATATATTTATTAAGTAAACATATTTAAATTTTTATCAGTTGCTTAGTGGTTGTCTGGCTGCCCATTAAAACCAATAAAATCTGGTTAAAAACACTTTAAAATACTTATTTAAACTTGATTTTCTTGATTTTAATCACTTGCTAAACAACCTGTTATTGATTTTTTATTCAAAAAATCTACACTAACCTTGTTTATTTATTTTTTCACTGCAGTAACTTACTCCACTTACATTATATCCCCATATTTTATTAAATTTCATAAAATCGGTGAAAACAGGTCAAATACCGTATAATTAGTGGGACAGATAGAATACTACTCAGTCTCGAGCTAAAAGCCACACTGAGCAGAAACCAAATTCCCAAAACAGTAGGGCTTGGGAAAGAATTGAAGGAGTAAACAGACTGCTCCTTTAGTCCATTGTATGTGGTTTATGGGCTATGCTCGGTTGGAGTTTGGACAAGGATAGTTGGGCTTGGGCCTTACTTGCGTTAACGTCCAGCTCAGTTTCGTAAGTCTGTGGATTTATAATCTTCGCTTTGGATGGGCTTAGTCTCATTAATTAATCAGCCATGGCCACATGCAGTCATACACCAACTAAACTAATTGTTCCTGCCTTTCTTTTCTATTTGTCACTTTTAGCTTTAAAACTTTCATTAAAATAATTGTGTTCATGGATAAATCATTTTCATAGTTAATGAATTAACAATTTTTTCGGAGAATAAAAATCTATTTTATTTTGTGCGAAAAAATTGAAGTGACAAATCAAATGAATGGCCGGAATATAAGTAACTAGACTGCAAGACTTTTTAGTTTATTTTTTTGGGTAATGAAAGAAAGTCATTAATTAAATCAAACTACATCAAAAATTCGAAATAGGCAAAATAGTATACTAGGTTAGGTTTTTGAAACAAGGGCATAGTGTTTCAACTAAGATCACATATTAATTCAGCGGCAGTTAATTCCCAAACTGTTAGGGCTAACTATATAATAAATAGTCTTTAATTTGTTCATTGTGTCCTAAGTAACAGCCTGCACAGTTGCAAATTCATCTCATGAAAATTCAAAATCTATGCTAACCTAATGTGTGATAGTTCTTGTTTTTATTCTGTAGGAAATTTTATAGGTAGCAAGTGGGATAGGAGAGTATTGAGAATAAACAACTAGGGTTGAGAATTGGTAGTTAGACTATATCTTATTATAACTTTATTGTCCTGCTATGGTGCACATACACATGTTTTATCAATAGTTCCCCAGGATCAAAACTCTCTTAAACGGCTAGTATGCACTCCGATAGTTGAGTCATATGAACCGTAATTTGAGTGTATAAGTATGGCTTGTGTTATGTATTGATGTGCATGACCTCATCACATATTTATAGCTAGTACTTGCTTCACAATCATTCATATGAGTTATACCCTTTCATTAAAAGTGGTAGCCCTTCATCTGATTGACACAAATTAAAAGAATGACAATTACATAACTTAATGGAAGGTGTCTTTTCATGAAAAGCCAAGTAAACTTCAGATTATGATCATAAGGGCTTGCCACGGTGAGTTCCTTATCTCGTCGCCGTGAGCAACAAGACCAAAAGGTTCTGTAAAAGCACACGACGGCGAGCCCTCCCAGTTCCAAGGCTCGCATCGACGAGCTCCCGATTTTTGAAAGGGAATCCGTTTTCCCTACCCATTTCGAATTTCGGCCTTGCCTTTTCAATTCCTTAGCTCACTCACAGCGAATTAGCACATTGGACTACATATCCATATGTTTAGGAATGAATTAACTCATTCATTCATTGATCAAACATATTCAGTGTATTAATTACCCTCTCCCCACTTGGTGATTTTAGTGATTGAATGTGAAGTACAATTTGTTTAACAAAGATATACACTCTATATAAAATGCTTGTTTCCAGGGACCAAATTGACCATTACATAGATAGAATTGAAAGCTCACTTGTTCTCTAAAATTCCAACATATTGTACTATCTTCACTTTAGAATAATGAAATTTTAGGGTTTTCTTAAATATTAGGGATTCTTTCTCTCAAAATTAACCCTCATTGATGTAAGAATAAAAACATACTCATGATAAATAAAAAAAATGAAATAGGTGTAAAAGTAATAAGCTAATAGCTTAGAACTTCTTCTATATATATATCTTGCAAAAGTTGAAATGTTCTAGAACTTTATTTATTTTGAATAGGGGCTTATTCAATAGATATGAGTAAAATTTAAATATAGTGCAACTTTCTAATTTTTTTGATTGCACATAAGTGATAGATAAACGATTTGAAGGTGTTGATGTACATTTTTGATCTTGTAAATCCGAGCATTCCTTATGCTCTTGTAAATATTTTAAAGTTATAATAGAATTTTACCCATCAAAATAAAAATTTCTCCGTATCCTTAATATGCATCTCAATGGTCATGGATTTGTAGCAAATCATATGAAATGTCTTGGGTTAATGAGGATAAAAGTAAAGAAGAATACGCTAGCATCTTCAACCCTAAGCATCATTATTATCAGTTAATCATAACAAGCACCATACAAACTACAAAATAAGCATCTCAAACTTGACAAACCAAGTATCATTTGAATATCAAGATTCAGAACAAAGTCAATTAAACCTCATGCACCATTAATTTTAAACCACAATTAAACATCATCCGATACCACAATTCACAAACATGATCTTAAACCACAAGTATCATCAAATACCACAAGCATCATCTAAAATTACACAAGTATCATGATATAATTTGTGAAAAGATAATTAATTGATGCTCAGTTTATTTGATGTAATGTATATTTACTATATTTAGTTGGAGGTGTTATAATCATGCCATAATTATACACTATGTTGTAAGGAAAAACAGAGTATATATATATAAATTATAAGTATTGAAGTTTTGGGAACACTAATACATAATCATCTTAGGATATAATGGTGGTGTAGGAGTACTTTATACTTTAGATTCCCAGTGCTACAAATGTTATTAATGTAGAGAAGTTACAGATCCTCCACCCCATTAAATACCCTACTCATTTAATTGGTACACATGGCGTACAAATTAACTAGTAATATTAACCATGGTTGACTCTTCTCTCTCCCATATATCCGCTCCTATTACAAAACTTTTACTAAAAATAGGCCTCTAGTCTTTTAAACATGATTTTCTTTTTATTTTAACACTAGTTTATGACCTGTCGATACTCGACGGATATGGTAAAAAATAATTAAGTATAAACGTGTAACGACCCGATCATTATTCAATCGAGCCCCACCCTTTGTGCGAGGGCGGTTACTCATAGGAAGCTCTCTGATTGATATGTTGGCCCCAATGTAACAACAACACGCGCCCTTTCCTCACTTTGTCTCACTGCGAAGCAAGGCGTTGAGACCAGTCACCCACAAAGAAAAAGTAAAAGTCTACCGAAACATGTGATAAGATATGATAGTGAAATAATAATACTTACTTTTTCAGTGGTCCCCCCCCCCCCCAAAATCGTTGGAGCGTATGAAAAATGATTTATTAAAACAATAAATTTATTTTTTTGGGTGGGGCGTGGGGTCCACCCGCGGGACAAGGTTGTTGGCCGCCTTACCTGATTAGTTATATATGGTATGCGCTTTTTTTGTATTGAACTTGGAGCCCACCCATACCCGTTAATTAACATTTAACGGGTACCGGTCGGAAACTCATTTTGATATTTATAGGGTTCCACCCCGTCGGTTTAAACTGGTTAGTGTCGGTTTGATGATTTTTTTTTATTATAGTCAATTCTAATTTATTAGAAGCATCATTCATGTTGTTTATGTTGTCCATATTTAAGCACTCAACAATATCACCGAGCATTATGACATATCATATTGATTAATCTCATCTACTATACAGACCATCTTAGTTATGAACTAAAATTTTATGAGATCGCACTACTCGAAAGTCTAATCATGATTCCATAAAAGCATGTTAACAGATGAAACCTTTAGTACGATTATATGGTTAGGCATTCCTGAACTGTTAAATCGTATTGATTAACTTTTGCGAAATCATTGCGGCAAACACAATGTTGTTGTAAATACATGTGAAATAATATCTCCGACACAATCCTTTTCAAATTATAGTAGAATAACAACACCGGCTTACTCAAAATTTCAATCTTCAATTTGATATAAAATTCAAGTTTAGTTTCAATTTTTTTTGTATTTATGCTAATTTTTGGGAATAATTTCATCCATGCTCGTTCTCATTATCTCAAATAACCTCGTTAAACGTGGACATTTACTAATTTCTTACATAATAAGGGAAATTTACATATACCACCCCTACAATTGGCCCTCTTGTCCCTCGCCCCTTACTATTTAAAATATTACAGATACATTCAAATTTTGTAAATATATACAACCTCAAAAGTCAACGAAGGTGATGACATGACCTACCATTTTAGTGATGTGGAGGAGAGAGTTTGCAGTATCCACGAAAATGTCATCCATATTATTGATTTTTACTTTCTTTAATTGTTTATTTTCGCTTTTCTTCTTACTCCTTTATTCATATTATTGCAACCCAAGTGCCTAGTCTTAATATTATTCTCCATAGCTCACACAAATCTTTCCTGAAAAAGCTCAAATCAGTGCCTATCAAACTTTAACATCAATTAAACTCCACAAAGACTAAATTGTTCAACTACATGTTATAGGTCTCCAAGAAAATAGAATTTGGAGCCTTAACATTCCTGACATGGAGTTGTTAGAGCTCCAAGTCGGAGTCGTCAACAACTCCGACATGAAGCTCATAAGTTGTGCAACTCCAAGTCGGAGTTGTCAACATCTCCAACTTGGAGCCGTTAAAGCTTCAAACCGAACAGCTCTGATTTGGAGCATTAACAGCTCTGACATGAAGGTGTCTAGCTCCCCCCGTCGAGTTATAACTATTAAATACTATGACTTAAGTGCATTAACTAAATTGAAATGACTTAACCACTAATCGATCGAACCCCGACCCTTTGAGTCGACACGGTTACTTATGGACAACTCTTTCGAGTCCTTTCCCACGCACTTTGTCCTCACTCGTGCGCGAATCGGGAGATTTATCAGTTGGTCACTCATCCTAAGATTGCTCCAGAGCAAGCACGTTTAACTCTGGAGTTCTTATGGATGAATTTCCGAAAAGAAAGGTGCAATTGGTATGAGTAGCGTTCTCAATCCCTTTAAGCTCTTTAAAGCTTAACTTGGAACTTTAGAGCGTTACATAAATAGTCCAAGTAGGAGTTGTAAGAGTTTTGGGAATTTTTATTGGAAAATGCTACAAATAATTTTGTATGATACTATTTAGGATGATCCATTTTGTTTGCGTTTAACATGCGCTAAAAAAATGTCAACTTCTGTGGACACATATTTTGTAAAGAATTGTTGAAATGATTTGATGCGGCTATGAATTCATCTTCTTAGACATGGCTCCCCGAGATCCTGTTTCTCTAACTACATATAAAACCCAAAGAACTTGATTCAAACTTCACTAACTTTTCAGTTCAATTTAAATTCCACATGTTAATCTTATTCTTTTATTCTTTTAGTTTCAATTTTGTACATATATATGTCAGTTTTTAAGTAAAAGGCCCAGGACTCGAGTCTTATTGGCATGATTTTTTCCACTTTTATAGTTTTATTTATATATTTTTGAATATCTTTATTTTTTTCAAATATTTGGTGTTATCAATGTTTTTAATCTTATACTCCTTCCGTCCCAATTTCAACTTCCCGCATTCCATTTTGGGACGTCCCAATTTCAACTTCTCATCCCTTACATGAAAAATCTATCCCCTACCTTATACACTATCTCTCCTACTTTATTCACTATTTGTCATACTTTATTCAATATATTTCATACTTTATCATTAGCTCTCCTACTTTACGAACTTTTCTCTTAAATCTAGTGCCCAGGCGCAGAAAGATAAAATCAGGACAAAGGGAGTATATATTATACTTGAGAGTAAATATGTAAAACTATTATACTTTATTTGTGAGAAGTGCCATAATTTTTCTAGCTAGCTGCTCTTTTTGCTTGATACTTCCATTTCGAGGTTCTTTACTTGAGCTATGTACGAAATATGTGATTTATTTAGTTTTTTTCGTCTATGTTATATGTACAAATTGGCACGGGGATGATCATGTTGAACATAATGGTTACTCAAAATCATCACATGATAAACCCGTCAAACCCCAACTAGTAATTAATTTGTTGCTTGTTCAGTGATTATTTTGTATTTTAACCCAGCTAAAATTAATTTTAATAATGATTTGCAAATAAACCAAATCTTATCCGACTTAAATTAAATTCCACCACTACTACTTTCAATTATAAAAGAGTAAGTTTTTAAGAGACGGACTACTGAAAAATAAAAAAGACGACATACGTTTGGATTATTACCGAAAATATATGGTGTTTAATTAAGACCATTGTGCTTTTTATGATAGAAAGAATATGCATTTTAATAACGAAATGGGTGTTTGTTTCAAGAGATTATGTTCTTCTTGACGGTATCACTCCATCTATTTTTAAATTAGTTATATACGGGTTTTAGAAAACATTATCTTTGTTGTGAAAAAAGTATAAACTTGAAGCTGTCAATTAAGCAATAGCTAGTTGACTGAACTTGATAAACGCGTCTCTCACTTTCCCTTTTTCTGTACCAACTAGTAAGAAAATGTAGTTTGCAATTGCATGTTAAAATGGAAGATGACAAAATAGATTATGAAAATTATATGTGTACATAGACCATAATGTATTATTATATGGAGTGATGTAGTGCAAATTTAGGCTGTTTGGCAAGGTATTTTTAGGTGTTTTTAACCAGGTTTTGTGGGTTTTAATCGCTTGCCACATATGGTTTGTTTCGTTAATTGAAACTTTGACTCCTTAAATGTTCCTTCAAACAATATACTCCCTCCATCCCAATTCAAATTCCGTTATTGTTTTTTGATCTGTCTCAATCTCAACTTCTCATCATGAAAAATCTATCACCTATTGTTTCATTAATATTTCACATACTCTATTCTTTCTTTCGATTAATTACTTTATTCATTCAAACTTACATAGTAAATTATTTTGATTATTTACAAATTTATACAATTTACTCTTAAAAATTGTGTCCGTACGACCATACCTATGAGAAGTTGAGTCTGAAACGGATGGATTATGAAAGAACATATTTTAATATCAATTCTATACATTTTGTGTATGGGTTCGATTTTTGTCGAGAGCGGGTTTGTGATTTAGTGTATGTTAGTTTGTGATAGATTGAAATGATTGACGAATGATATATTAGTTCAATTGATGTAATATGATTGTAATAGTGATATTCTTTAAAAAAAATTACATACCTAAATATATTTATTAACTTATCTAAATATATGAAATCGAACATAGTTAGTTAAATTTTAGTCAGGTTTTCTTCTTGTTGGACAACATATGATCAAACGACCGATAATGATGTTATATTGTTTGAATTTCCAACACTAATTGCCATAGTTAATTTCCATGTTTAAGACTAAATTAAACAGGAATGCGGAACTGCTTACCAAAAGCATGAATCAATTTGTATTGAATTTCCTTCTAACAAAGATTTTAGCAACTTCATTACAAATCAGCAAGGATTAAAATTTTTGACCAATTAGAATAAAACGATTTAACACTCAGCAATGGAATAGACCAATCACAGCATAAGGATTTGCGAACTAATTAATTGACGTGGACACTCTAAAATACCTCTAAACATTTTTTGTTTAATGTAGAATATAGATATATAGATTCTCGAGTAATGGAATTAGAGTCTTTAGTTAATCTACATTTGTATGATTTTAATTGAATTATTAACTACGATTGCATAAAATTGTTAAAAACATACAATCTAATCTTTATTTCACATTTGTAATGATTTCAAATCATTAAGAGTGAATGGTATAGAGCTTTAATTCAAAAAATTAGGTTAAAAACATCTAAATTTTTACATAACTTAAGGTTTTAATTCTATACAAATCACTCCCTAATTATATTTAAATGATTAGATGTTTTTTGGTCACAATTATTAACTACTTTAATCTTTCGAATAATTTTTAATTTTTTATTAGTAATATTTTTCACATGCATATTTCATAATCACAAAGTCATGGAATTGACCTCTTTTAATGAGGAACCGACTGATGTTCTCAAGTTTCATAATATTTTTGAACTGAACATTTATGTATATAATTTTAAGTTTAGTAACTAAATACAAAAATTAACTCTTAGACAATTGAGAAAAATGTTACACATTCTTGTTCCTCTCGTTTAGTACTTGGTACACATATAATTACGGAATTACAAAAACTTATTTTATATAATAATATTTCTCTATTCATTTTATTGTATGGATAATAATAATCAAGCATTTTAGTTTGGTGGGATTTTTGTTAGAATAATCATAAAACATTATGGGCGAAGAAAAATAAAAATATTGTGAGCTACCTATTCTTAGTAAATCATCAAAAAAAATTGTGGAAGGTGGAAGAGGCACATGGGAAAACTTAAAGATTGGGGAGAAAATTATGGAACCGTAAATTATCAAATAACCATGGCTAAACTTGATCTAATGAATTAAGGTTAAATTACGACATGTGGACCAATTATAAGAGTGGGGTATTTTATGGGGTAGGGGATCCGCCTCCCAAGAATTCGCAGTTGAACGAGTCATAATTTAGATAAGGAATAATTACAAATTAGTGTAACTTTCAAAAACTTCTAACACTTTAGTAGGCTCAGTCTACGGTCTGACTACATTTGTATTTGGTTAACGTACATCCATCTCAGTTGTATTCATTTATAACCTTTAGATCATTTGTATTAATAATTTTTTAAGTTGTACTAAATCTTGACCGTTCATATGATTGTAAAAATTATACAATGGCATTTTTTGTAATTTTAACTATGCAAACGGGTTGTAATGTCACGTACTAACTTTTATATTATACATTATAAATTTTGTTTTAAAAGTAAAATAAAAAACTGAAATCCGAATATTATTTCTATTTCATTTAAAAAAAAAACTAACAAACATTCGAACATATTAAATTTCTTCCCAAAATCACTAAGAACCCTAATTTATTTATTCAGGCAGCCGCTGGGGGCGATGTGCTAAAATCAAATGTATTGATCGATGGTTCTTGTCCATTGTCGCACAGAAAGACAAATTAAAGTGAGTTCTACTTTTTAGAAATTTAGAATTAGAAAGAAGTGTGGGCAATTTTCCTTCACTTCAGCTCCAAATGAAATTTATACATTGTTCATTCTTGGGTGGTTCGAATTGCATCAATCCTGCACATGGGACTGCTTGATAAATCTGAGCGGATGGAAGCGCCTTCTCTTCTCTACGATAATTCTGGTCCGGAAACGAGTCACGCTTAGGTGAAGAATATGAAATCAAATTTGATGAATTTGTTGGAATAATTGAACAAATTGGGACAAAGATGAAGAAATTAGGGTTATTAAAAATGAATTGGGAAAGAACTGGCTGGAAAAAAACGTAGATTTAGTATGATAATGATAATAATGGGAGATAAATATTTATATTCAGATATAAATTAATTTTAACTTTAAGAATTTATATTATGACATTACAATCTTATTTGTATAGTTAAATTTACAAATATTGCCATTGTAAAATTTACAAGTCCAATGAACGATTATGATTACAAGTTAAAATAATATTTGTGCAAACGATCTAACGGTTGTGAATAAATATAACTGAGATGGGTGTACGTTAAGCTGTACAATTGTAGTCGGACCTTAGAACTGCCCCACTTTAGTTATACATAAAAAAAACTTCCTACAAATTGGTGATAAACTTCCTACAAATTAGTGATTTTATTATTTTTAGTAAATTTGAAATTAAATACGCAATTATTAATAAAATCAATCAATTATTTATAGGAAACTAAATCAAAACACACCATTATCAACACGCTAGATGCCAATTGAAACAGGCAAGCATATGCTAATTGATACAACATCTGCTAATTGATACAAGCATCATCATCACAATAATCAACCTTCTAGCTTCCTACATCCTCCATTATCATTTTTTTCGTCATGTTTTCTTATTGACATCGTACCTCCTTAATTAACTAAATTCTATTGGCATTTGTTCAATCAGTGGATTGCATTGAGTTAGTTTTGTTTCCTCATTCAAACTTGGATGTTTTCTTAATGATGCTTGATGCTTGTTGTAGCTATTGAAGAATGATCCTTGATACTTTGATGTATCAATGGTGCATGTGTAACTAATATGTAACTAATATGATACTTGTTTTGTTTTGGAGACTTGTATTATATGATGCTTGTAATTTAATGCTAAATGATGATTGCAGTACTAATATGATGCTTGTTTCGTATTGAATGCTTGTATTATATGATACTTGTAATTTAATGCTAAATGATGCTTGCGAATACTAATATGATGCTTGTTTCGTATGGATACTTGTAATGTAATGCTAAATGATGCTTGCGGTATAATATAATGTTTGCAGTATAAGATGATGTTTGTTTCGTATTGGATGATGCTTGCAATATAATATGATGCTAAATAATGCTTGCAATTAAATGCTGGTAAATGAGAACGATCGTTTATTTTGATGGTGCTTGACTAATCTTACGAAACCAAATCTAAACAGATTCTAATAGATGATTAGATGATTGAATATTAATTTTGATTATTAAATATACTATATTTAGTATTTATTTAAAGGCATCTTTGGAATTAGATATATAGACACTAAATTGTACTTCCTCCGTCCCGTCCGATGTTTCCTATTTTGACTTTTCTCGGTCAACTATTTCCAAATTTGACTACGAATCAATCTTCAACGAAAAATGTAAAATGTTCAATTAAATTATATTATGAAACTTTAGGGAGTGAAGTTTCATAATATAATTTTATTAAAAAATTTACATTTGTGGTTTAAGTTTAATTCGTAGTCAAAGTTGGAGACGGTTGACTACAAAAAGTCAAAATGAGAAACATCGGACGGGACGGAGAAAGTAGTAAAGATATTATATATCACTAATTAGTAGGAAAGATTTGAGGATGACACCAATTTGTAATTGTCCCTTCAGATAATTACCAAGTCAACCTTGATATAACTCAGATCAGAAATTCAAGAGTAAGTCTTAGTCTCCTACAAATTACATCTCTACAACATGGTGAAAATACACAAATAAACATTATAATTATATATAGTCATTAGGGATTTTAAATTAAAAAATATCGAAATTATACATTCACATAACATATGACATTATGTATTCACCCATAAAATATTATTGGTATTAATTATTAAGCATTATAAAACGTTATCGATATCAATTTAAATTAATTATACTTGTAAATTTGAAGATTTCGGGGTATTAAGATGGGCCATCATCCCCTTAAAAGGCCTTATTAAGGGGAGAAGGTTATCCACCTTATATGTTGTTTGGAGGATCTACTCACAAGTGATGTGGGATAATTCTAACACGCCCCCTCACGAGTAGGCCGTGATTAGTCGGCTCTACACGTGGAATTATAATAGTCTATTTGGGCAAGCCGGAATTATCATCGACTGGGGCACCCATCATCAACTTGGGTCTGCTCTGATACCATATTAAGATGGGTCATCATCCCCTTAAAAGGCCTAATTAAGGGGAGAAGGTTATCCACCTTATATATTGTTTGGAAGATCTACTCACAAGTGTTGTGGGATAATTCTAAGACGGGGAACTCACAGCTCATTAATTTGCAAAACTGGCTGACTTATGAATAAAGTCTTTTCCCGTTGAATTATGGCATCTTCACCCACAGGCCACAATAAATTATCAACTTGTTTTATCATTCATTGATATTTATTTCATGTTTTCTACTATAATTCTTACGGTGTACCATAAGAAAACCACATTAATTAAGTTAAAATAAATTAAAATTGATTTTGTATGAGTCATATAGCGACCATATCCGAATCAAGTAAACGCTACAACAAAGCTTTACTTTTACATTATTTGTGGAAATTACTTTTTGAAAAAGTTACCCTAACTTTTGAGCTCGATCCTGTTCCAATATACGCACTCGATCATTAGTTTACGTTACAAGGAATTGGTTTAGATCTACACGTGGAAATTGTCATTGGCTGTGATTTGTTTGAATGTTTAATATGTTGAATATATAATCTCAATCAAGGAATTAATGAGTGTTGAGTAATTGAAGTCAATTAAAGCTGGCAGTAGGGACTCTCACTTTGTTTGCACACCATCACGTAACGTAAGCTACAGTTCTTGATTTTGATTCTATGATTTAAGCATGATGATATATACTTTAATCTTTTTAAATCAAACTCCTTTTTTTTCTTTTTTTGTCAAAAGAAGATTTTTTTCTGGCCAAAATGAACGTTTGATACTACAGTCCAAATTTTAGTTAGTTACACAAACCCTCCACGACCCAAGTTGCATAACCTTGTCTTGGAGCGATTACAATTTACATGACCAAATGAACAAAACATAAAATTATTCAATTGAAATTTTCTTTTTACTCAGATCGTATATAGCGGTATAGGTGTAGGAAAGGATAAAACCGCGTAAGTTACGTACAATTTAATTATCTTACGTAAGTCATACATGATCAAATGAGCATAACATAAAATATACGTGATTAAATTGAGATTTTCTTTTCCCTCAACTCGTAGAGGTGTAGGAAAAGATGAAAGTCGCATAATCTTGTTTGGAGAAGTTTAGAAAGTAAACGAGAAAGGAAAATCGAGATAGCAATTGTACTAGTAATAGAAGGCTACTAGATATAGTAGTACCAATTATCTGGCGCAAGTCATTACTGCATTTATTGTCGGCGCAGTTGACACACACATAGTAAAGTCCCGATCATTAGCGCGCACATAACGCATTCTATAATCCATACACGCACGTAATCTACGTGTGAGTCCGTTTATACTTAATTTAACTATAGACGGACATGTGTCGTTAATAAAAACATCTATATTATCAATAATATATATTTTTTATTTATAAAAAATAGATACTTTATTAACTAAACATTCTAAGTTACGTTTTCAGTAATATTTTAATGTATGTTCCTGTTTTATGATTTTTAGTTTTTTTACCATATACTCCCTCTGTCCCATGTCAGTTGTCCACTTTACACTAATTCGCGGTTAACAAAAATGAACTTTAACCATGAATAAATTTCAAACGGTAATGGTAAAATCTTCACTTGAACTATATAATGAAAATTTAGACTTAAATTTTCATTATATAGTTCAAGTGAAAATTTTACTATTACCGTTTGAGATTTATTCACACAAAGCTCATTTTATCGATTTAATTAAGACAGTTTGACAACCAAAGACGGAGGGAGTATGGTCTTTCTAGAGATTTACTCCGATCTATATGTATTTATATGATGGTTTGGTTTAACCTCAATTGCTTAATTTTTCACTGTAATAAATGAAACTTACAGTGAACCCACTTCTGCAAGAGAAATGGCAGCACCTGAATTTCCCTATATGAGTAGGACTAATAATTCTGAGGTGACGATATTTTTGAAGACATTTTTGGTAGGACACAATATTAAATAGTGGAGTACATATTCACTTAACTTATAATGTGTTGTCATTTGTCACTAGACATTGTCATAGCTTGTAGGTCACAACTCACAACTAAAATTAATGCTTCCATTAAAAAACAATATTAATTTCATTTAAAATGTTATAATCACATACCATATATATATATATATATATACTCGACATCCACAATATATAATGTTTGTTTGGAGACGATTCATCTGAGTCTGTCCAGAAATCAAATCCGCATTAATAATAGATGCATGAAAGATTTAACTTAATCCGTAAACAGAGTGACAAAATAAAATACGTTAATTCGTTAACATAGTTGTAAATAGAGTGTGAAACGATGCTACCGTATTTGATCGTAACTATATGAATACAAGGATCGACTTTTAACATAGTATCTGTCTATGTATTTGACTTGTCATTGACAGAAATATTTGGGGAGTTAAATGAACATTAGGCATCAAATACATTTTTTCCCCAACTTGACGGGAGTTTTGTTTCCATTGTTGATAAATTTGAATGGGACTTTGTGTAACGTACGATAATTTGGTCGCATTCTTCTGGCGGCTACATATTCCACCATGCACTCTGAAAATCTCTAGAAGTACTACATCTCTCTCTCTACACCCTCGGTGACTTGCATGTCATTTTAACAGTCACGTACGTAGACTTCATACATTACTAAAAAAATTGAAATTATCTCACATCCAAGATATAACTAAAACAAACTAACTTCTACACATAAAGTTACATCTTTTGTGATTAAAAGTACATTTTAAAATTTTTAAACGTTTATATAAAACTACGTCATAACCCTAATGTATAAAGTTATCTCGAATTGATGAAGTAGTATTTTGTAAAACTACGCACATACGGATACAATCAGAAGAGAAGAGCCAAATCTGTATTCCTTATTGACTGCTGGTGGTCTCAATTTGGAATCCAATTTTGTTTTCTATATTTCCAATACATAACCCTACACTCACCAGTCACGACTCACGACACATTTATGTAGTTCAAGTTTTATGGCCCATTACATTCAACGATATATACGTTTGATATGCAATTGGATTTTAAAAGTATTTATTGCAGGATATTAGAGATTGTTTGGATAACAATTAAAATTAAAAAAATCAAGTTAAAAACACTAAATTGTTACTTAACATAATGTTTTGATGATTCTATACCAAACACTCGATTTATAATTTCGTTTATATTGTAAATGTATAGCTAAAAGAAGAAGCTAGGGATTCATATATCATTGTGAACAGTAGTGGATCTGATCCGGTCTAATTCACTCGATCCGGCTCGACTTCTCCACATCATGAATAAAAAAATATAGGAATTCATATATGGTTGTGATTTGCGGAGTACACTTACTAATTATTACACTGTATGTACACAGAAATTTATTTTAAATCATATTAAAGTAAGGTGTGAGACATCTCATGTTTATATTAGGGGGTAACATAACATGTTAGGGAAATTAATTAGGAGATATACGTACATACGTCACTTACAACCATAGTATGTAAACTTGATAACTTATGATATACTTAATCTTGATGCATGTATTATATGTTAATTAATTAATATATTTATTTTTTACCATTTCGGGAGTTTTTTTTAAAAATTTTACGTTTTCTTTTTTGGAAACCCACTATCTTTATTTATTAATTTTTTAAACACTCTCTTTCATACTTTTATCTATTCTCTAACTTACTTTTCCTATTCTCCATTTTACTTTTTACCACTTACTTAATATTTTATTTAATTTTCTTAAAATTTAAACAAAATCAAAAGGTAAACCTTGTAAAAGTACGGAGGGAATAGTATATGTTAAATATAGTGTTAATTAATTTTCCGTATAGAAAAAGATCAACGGTGTAATAGTCCCAGTCCCGACATGGTTACATCGTGTGGCACGACTTATATAGGAAATGAATGGATCCTCACAAGTCCCTATCTAATCGCGACAAAAGAAAATATATTTAAAAGAAAATCATAAACCCATATTTGGGCCAGCCAGATGAATAGAACCATAATCGTCCAAATCAATGTTTTGTTTCCAAATAGAAATTGGCACTATTATTATTATTATTATTATTATTATTATTATTATTATTATTATTATTATTATGACACCTATTCCATATATATATATATATATATATATATATATATATATATATATATATTTTTTTTTTTTTATATTTCATGTTGAACTAGAATTTTGAGCAAAAATTTTGATTTACTTATCAAATTTGAACTATTTAAATTTCATTCCCTCACTCTCATACTTTATTATATGATTACAACTTTATCAATATAATACTAACGCATACGAAGTTTTTATTATTTTTTAGGTCTTAGATAAAGCAAATGCGGATTTACGTACATCGAATTAACACATGATCTGGATCATTTCAACAGCCCTACTACAGATAATATATAGAGGGGCCAACCCCACGGATGACAGCCCTCATGTACGATTGGGACATTACACCAAAATTTTCAATCGCAACTTGTCACAATTCTTTATAACTTATCTATAAATTCCATTATATTCCAACACTTTCTCCCACAATTATTTACTACAACAATTACAATACTACAATATCTAATTATTAGTCTCTCAATAAACTAAGTATGCAACATGGATCATCCTCACTTACAACAACAGCAACAATACTCCTCTTCACCAATATCCCAATCTCTCCCAAATAAACACAAGAAACGTCTCACTGAGGACCAAGCAAGGGTTCTCGAAACCAACTTCACCTTCAACAACAAACTCGACCCGGAAACAAAGGCCCAACTCGCCCAAGAACTAGGCGTACCGCCTAGGCAAGTCGCGATTTGGTACCAGAACAGGCGGGCCAGGGAGAAGAATCAGAGCCTTGAGGCTGATCATAATGCTTTGAGAGTGCAACTTGATAACGTGTTAGAAGACAATGCTAGGCTTAAGGAGGAGTCCATGCGGCTTAAGGCTGAGTTGGCTCGGATTCATAGTGTGTTGAGCACGTTTAACTCTGGTGGTTCTTGCGAGTCTAGTTTGATTCAGAAGCAGAATTTGGAGAGGGAGTATTACGATTGTTTGGTTGGTAGGGATGGAGGGCAGTTCATGGCAGCAGCAGCATCCAATGGATATAACTTTTTTGGTTCGTCTGTGTAACTTTAATTACTAGTCCTTTATAATTTTTTCACGTTTGAGATTTTAGAGTGTGTGGTGAATTAAGTTTGTTATGTAATGAACAGAGTTGTTCTTGTAAATATCATACTGCAAACATTGTGTTACTCTAGTATATTATTAATTAATTATACTATCCGAAACAACTTTTATAACATTTGAACTTTTAATTAACCAGCCATTTTTGGTCAAACACACATAGGAGTAATGTGTTGTTGTAGTATGGTATTGGCCAATTTGGCATATGGTCAATCGTCTCACATAAAGCGACCACAATAATCTATAGTCTTCAGCGCAGCCTACCGGACAAAGAGCATCCGCGAGGGCCTTTCCTTGCCTTATACCTAGTGACCGGTGAAGTTTATCAGAGGCTCAGACCATGCGTGGGCTACAAAAGGACCCTCGTTGATCAATGATCATACATGGTACGTCTCACCATCTCAGGCTCTTTGTGGGTGTTTATACATTCAAAATACTTTTTGTATATATATATATATATATATGTTACATATTACCATTCGACTTCTTTAACGTTAGTTTTTCAGTTTTTCAAGTGATGTCGTTAATTAATTGTTAGTCACATGATATACCACTCGCTCATATATCATGCCCATAGAAGCATTTACTGGAAATTTAATTAAACCACATATAGTAAAACCTCTATAAAATAATAATGTTGAAACCGAGATATTTTATTAATTTAGCGAATAAATTAATAATTTATTAATTTAAAGATGTTTTACGCATATGCATAACTGAGAGATAAAATTTTCAAGTCCACCGAGACCGGAATATTTTCTAAAGAGGTTTTACGTATATGCATAATTGATCATAAGAGCCTTTAAAATGTAATGTTGCAAAAGATTTTACCGAAAGAATTTTGGAAGGCTATGAGTTGGAGATTTCTTCTCCCGAAAAGATAAATGTATTAAATGTTATCAATCTAGTCATCTCATCTTGGACAGTAAGTGTGCAACAAGAGGCCATAGCAAATTTCTTTCGACACTGCAAAATTCGTTCGGCGAATCAAATCGGCTTAAGTGGTTTAAATGATACTCCCTCTGTCCCGGAGAATTTCATACATTAGGATTAGCGTGCAGTTTTATACAAAAAGTTAAAGTAATGATAGAATATAAAAAATGTGAAAAAAAAAGTGTACTTTTAGTGGTAAATTGTGTAATTTGAGTGTAAAGTTGAGATTGTTTATTATTTGTTGGGTGTGGGGTAGCTTCCTCTTTTGGCAATTTATGAAGTTATGTGGGACGGCTAAAAATGGCAAATGTATGAAGTTCTGCGGGACGGGGGGAATAAAAGTTATGGAGAAGAAATTAGTGAGCTTGAGAACTTGATTACTGGTATGCATTACCGGCACAAAATAGACGTGAATCACTTGCTAGATTTTCCCAGTGAAAACAATGAATGTTACGAAGTTCAGAGCATAGAATAAATATTGGCAGATATCATTCAAAATCCGGTAGCTGATGAAGTTGAGGATGATTCAATGGCTTTGAAACCAGTCACTCGAAAATAAGCATTGCAAGCGACATCAACTCTTCAAAACTTTCGGTTGTAGTACGAGAAGACAATGCCACATCTCTCGATTGTAATGGGGTAGATTTAGAGATGAACTAAATATAGATTTGAAGTTCAACAACAAATAAGTGACTATACACTCATTTTTTACTAAACAATCTTGGAATTTTCAAGTGTATAATACAAATATATATATGAAATTTTTTAGTAATTATTAATTTATAGTTTCGTTGGGACCAATATATATATATACTGGGATTGCAAAAAAAAAATATTATCTTATTATTTTATTGATTGGGATCCAAATTTGTACTGGTCTCAAGTTGAGACCGGACAAATTATTAGTTTTATCGAGATTATTAATTTATCGAGTATTATTTTTTTACGAAGGTTTTACTGCATGTACATCTTAGCTCTCGGGCACATCATGCAAGCTCCTAAATTAACTATCCGTATTCCCGTCATAACTATGGCAAAGCCGATCACCTACGAATCGATCCAAACCCAGCATTAAGCGTTGTAGGTGTCCCAGACTTTACAGGATCTTGGGTTAGACGGGTCGAGCTGTACATGTGTAACGTTCACACACACCTCCATGGTTACCTTATGTTGCTGCCTTCTAAAAATTGGGTTCTTCCAAACGCATTAGGCCGGGAATGATTTGCCAGTTTGGTTGAATTAGAGGTCAATTGTTTGCGCACATTAAAGGAGATGTTTAAGAGAGTCGGGTTTACTAACTCTCGATCACAAATTGTGATGCAATGCACACGTTTTCTCCTAATATTTTACTCCCTCAATTCCACTAAAATCTTTCCATTTTTCAATTTCAATAAAAAATAATACTTGCTAAGTCCCACATAATTTCATATCCTTTCCATTTTTAGCCGTCACACAAAAATTTATAAAATTACTAAGAAAATGAAGTTACCCACATCCGACATATAATGAAAAAATATGCTATTTTTTTTAATATTATATCATTTAAATTAATATTTCATCTAAAATTACGTGTTAATCTTAATATATTACCATCTTTTACTGATGACATAACTTGTGTTGCCTAACAAGTCAGAACCACATTTCATCATATGGTATATTCAAATATATTGCATAAGTTGGATATCCTGGTGTTCTTAATAACACAGTTACAGGGATGACAACGTAATTATATATGGTACACGAACAGGCCGAAAACGAAGGTGAAGAGATGATGAGCAATCCAAGAAGATTGGTATTCCCTTGTAAATTAAATTAAAACAATATAATAAGCTCCAACGTTGGACATCTAAATCGTTGTTTTCTTTTCTATTCGCTATCTTCTTCTGTAATCACCGCGATTGCGTGCGGTGTCAACCCATTTAACAATCTGGTTTGATCCTCCACGCTGTATTGTCGTTGATTCACCTTCTTTTAAATCCCAATTGCTTAGCCCTGCCCTCTATCATGCCAATTAATTCTTCCATGGCTCGTTCTCCCTATTTAACTGAACTCTTTCTTTTTAAGCTCTCCATCCAGTTGGTCAAATGTTTTCTTCGGTTTCAGGATGCGGTAATTGGCATGTGATGTTTTTGCTGCGTGCCATGTAAAAAAATGCCAGGGATGTCAGCCTGAAGAGAGTTTAGGCTCGAACTCCACTTCGCTCAAACTGTTTGACAGAATGCCTGGGAGGATTCTCCAACTGCGCCGCCTCTTAACGGACCAGTTGCCCCACAGGTGGCTGCCTAATTTCTACACTGCATGTGGAGTGAACAGTTCGACCCACATGTTACAGGAAAAAACTTTGCACCCGTTTACCTCAACTGCCTCTACAGAATAACAACATAAAAGGCGTCCCTTCTGCCAGTTTGTTACACATCTATCATCTCTCCCTCACAATTGTCATCTTTACTATTAGCGACTACTACACATGGTATCTTTGTTAGCGTTATGACATTTACCATGCTCGCAGAATCTGTGGTAAGCATAAATTTGCAAATCGATGCACTTCCTAACATTTATTTTTGTGCCCTGACCTTTTTCTCCTCCCGCAGAGGAAGCGTGCGATGCAAAAAAGATTAAGCGAACGCAATCAAGGGCTCTTCTGTCTCATGATCAGAATGAAAGACTCCGCTATTCGGCGAGACAACAGTACCTACGACGCAAAAAAGAATGCAGGTACTTATGCTACGATCTCCATGTTATGTATGTGATTTTGTGGGAGTTTGTCTGAAACTCTTTCTGCTTGTTCTACATCAAACCGGCCCCCCTCATAAACTTATCCGGCTCAAATGGTCATGAGTTTTTTTGTTATTGGTAGGAAAACTACTATTCTACTACAGATTCTGAATTATCCAATCATATGGACATGTCACTTTGTTTATGTTGGCTATTTAGTTTTGCCTCTTTTCGGATCACTTTCGGGGTGCTAACACTGCCATTCAATATCTTGTTTTTTAGCGGCTTCTTGCACCCGACTCTCACCAGAACATCACCCCGGCAATCATTCTTCAAACGCTCTTCCCTCCAGCTACAACGAGCAAGCTGCAACAGGTGACCACGATTCTAGCTTACCATCTATATTTTTACATATGGGGAAAAAAAACATGCACTAACACAACGGCTTCTACTCGATGTTGTTCAAAGGGGGACTAAGGAAGCGTCAACGCATCGAACAAATATCAGACTCTTACGATGGAAACCCCATTAGCTCACCCACATGTTCAGGTTAGCCATTCTCAAAGCAATTGATACATTTTATTAGATCGCGTGTATCTTTTTCTATTGGCTTTATCTTTATTGGATCCTAAAATAGTTATATATATGATAGTTTCACAACGATCAGCAGCATATGTTCAACAAATTAGTTACTAAGTTTTGGATGTTGTTCATGGATACTAACGTCAGTTGGCAAATATTTAGTTCCAGATAAAGAAAATGGGTCATTTCTATGGTGATTAGTATTTTATGGGTTCTTCGTTGCTGAGTTGTAGACTTCATTGAAAGGAAGACTCCTGCTGCTGCAAGTATAATGAGTTATATAGTGTCCAAGTGTGTATTATAGTAGATGAGGGCACATATCTCTGTGTATAGTTCAGGTCATGGGGTTATTGCATCCCATATAGACCAGGTCATTCCTTCCAGGTTTCTTTACTAATTAAATTCAAATATAAGGGTCATATATGTCTGAATTTTCTTGTGATGCCATTCTGTTGTGCTCATAATCTCAAGTATATGTGGTATAAAATTTCCACCTCACAGATTCCCATGAGGATTTTTCTTTTTAAAATTTGATATGTAGTGGGTCAATCGAATCCTCAATATCCCTGCTCCATGTCTACGTATCTGCATAAATGCCACTGATTTTGTTTTTTATGCTATCTGAAACTGAACATGGAACATTGTATTCACCTTTTGCCCGTGTGTTACGACATACTCTCCCGTTTAGAGTGGCTTTCAAATCTTGTGGGCTGGATAGTGATTTGTTGTTATGTTGGAGAATCTGGGCTTCAAATTTTGAAAGAGTGTGTGATGCTCGTCTAATTTGCAATGTCTCTCCTTTATATGATTTTATCATTACCTATGCTACAGATTTTTACATTAACAATACCTGCCTACGCACGCTCTCGAGTGCTTACTAACAGAAACATTAATTATACTAACAGAAACATTAATTACAAGTTTCCCGATATGGAAAGCATTCAGCATCTGGTGGAAGAAATGGGAACGGTAGCGCCACCAGAAAGTCAACAACAGTGGAAGCGTGTGGTTACTCCTTCAGAATTCAACATAAGTTCAAGGGACATAACAGAGCGCTACGCTGACGCGGTTCGAACTATACGGGAATTTGGAAGGGAAACCAAGAAAATTGAATTCAAACAACAGGATACTTGGGAAGGGAAAGACATTGTGATGGAGAATCCGGAATCTCCGAGGCCAGCAAGAAGGGAAGGACGATGCTACTGTGATATGCTCGATGTTGTCACGGCTCATTCGTGTGAAGAATGTTTACGAACTTTGACTGGCATCAAGTGCAGCGAATGCAAAGATGTCCCGCTAAAGAGGGTGTCATTCCACACCAGAAGAAGTCCGCCATATATGCCTAGGTTGTAAAATAATATTAACCAGCACACACAATGTGGTACTGCTGCAGTGATGTGCATATGATTTCAGTAAGAGTTTCATGTTACCTGCTTTGCTATATATATGTACTATCTCTTATATATATTCTAGAAAATATTTGACTCTGGTAAGTAACAAACTTTCTCAACTATATGAGCAAAAACACCAAGACAACCATTTAGCTTTTAATTGACCACATAAACCATTTATCTTTTAATTCATTCCAAACACTTCCAATCAAATTTGTCCTCAACATGTAAAAAACACAACTAAATGCAGAAAAAAAATTGTACACCACAACCGTATATTGAAATAGCATTTGTAAGTACATGTGCTAATTCGAATAAATTACGAATTAATTTATCATTCAAAATTATGGGCACCGCGCTAAGCGCGGTGTACCAACTCTAGTTGATAAATAAGATGTATGTATGGTTAGAAAAAAGAAAGGTGCTTTGTCGAAACAAATGCATCGTGTAGAAGCAACCTAGCTACAAGTAAATTGACGTGTTGAAACATTGCCCATCGGCCTACACGCAGGAAACCTATACTGTATTTCACATTGCTTGATAGCATGAACTCATCATTTGAGGAGGATATCATTCTTTTCTGAACAATATAGGTACTATACATATATGAAGTGAATGGTGGTGGTCCGATTCGAATACATTTATAGCAATGAAGGTTTTTATACTTTTTATTTGACTTATTCTCATTGATTAATTACTTTCCTTCAAACAGAATCCAAAACATCCCAATCCCCACAAATTAAGTTAAGAGAAGATTAAATAAAATGTCACTGTTTTGAGCTTTTTTGTGCTATTTCACTAGTTTGCGAATCATTGCAAGTGGATTAAGGTGTTTGCACTTTGCACTGGTGTTCCTTTCTCATCCATAAAACTCACAATCTACAAGCTTTGTTTAAAGTATATTAAATCCTCACCAATTGAGCTAATGATTGTTTACTCCATAATTCATCCCATTGTCTCAATTGATTGGATTGTGTTTCAAAACAATAAACTTGCAAATAAGCAGTCGGAACTTTAGCACAATGATTAAGGCCAAATCCCAGAGAGTTGTAAACTTGTAATTACAAAATACGATACGGAGAGAAATAACAAAAAATTAACGTATAAATCACAATTATGAAAATAGAGAAAGAACTCAGTCCAAATCACTAATACTAAACCACAACCTAGAAAAGTATGATTTACTTAAAATAATAAAGTCTTATGAGAGACGGTTTTTAGCTAATTTATTTAGAGATAATTAATGTTTTTAGGAAAATCATCCAGGTGATTAATCAAAATGTATATGTTGTTAACGAAATTCATTTCTTTTGTAATATGAAAAAACATCGATGTTGAGAGCATAGGCATTTTGATAATATCAATGATTTACTTGAAAACATAGATCGTCTATAGATAAATTATCTAGAGACCGTCTATCAGAATACTTGTTCATAAAAAAGGGATCGAAATCCTAATCTAGAAACCCTAAATTACAAAAATAATAAACATATGATATGAGCCAAGCCCATGACATATCATATTATTGTATTGGGCCTAAAGGGTGAGTGTTCATGAGCAATATCTCAGATCAAAAGCCCAAAATATCCTGAACATCGTTCAAAACTTTTTTGAGAATGTATAGTAAAAGGCCTGATTTTCCTATTTAATAGGAAAGACCACATTATACTAATGTAACTTATATATGTGAAACACTTGTATGGGATTAACACAACATATCCTACTGAATTACAATGGAGTACATCATGCGCTAATTTATAAGCTAATTCTTGTGAACTCAATTCCGGCCAATTGTTGATAAGCTCGCCACCACCCACCTTGATCAGCTTTGCTCTTCCATCATCAATTTTATGGAGCATACCTACTAGTCTACTACCATCGTTTTACCACCTCCATAATCAGTTTCCAGTTTAGATATAGACATAAAAAATTAAACATGGGACTCAGTAGTAGAAGACAAGGCCATCATCCACTTACAAGGTTCTCATGGAAGGTTCCGTAAACTGTGACACATAAAGCATATGTTTCGTACAGCATTTAAAACTGAGATAAAATGCCGTATCAAAAGTGAGTTAAATAAAAAAAATACTTGATAAATTATAACAGAGTTAAAATTTAGTTATAGAAAATTAATACAACTGGTGTAAAGAGCAATTACACGGTAGCAAGATTATTACATTGATTGTAGCATCTCATGAAGCAAGTGATGATCAGTCTAGAAGAAATTTACACTTAATGATTTTGACATTAATTGCCTACAAGATCTCACCAGAAACTTAAAATCACCACCATAACACTACTTACGTAGAAATACATCATGAAGAAGAAAAACTCATTACCAACATTCCTCAACCAGCACCTACATAAATCACACTTAAAAACAAGTCCAGTAATGTCTCTGAGCTTGTATACTACTTTAGCCAACTCCCATCCATTACCTGAGTATCAGTGGTGGTTGATACATCTGGTCTTCGTTGCACGGGAGCAAATTACTATCAAAACTAGATGGAGTTGGAGCATCTCCACTGGAAGCCGAAATCTTTCCTTCTGTCAGAGCAAACCCGAAGAGTCTGCAACTCTTTTTACATGTTGCAGCGAACTTTTGATTGTCTACGAACAACTGTTGACTGAGAAGAGGATTTCGTTGAGAAACACATAAAGAGTCCCTATTCATTATCTCAGGCTTGTTATGGTTTATTGATGTTACTGGAGGAGGCCGGGAGTAAATGTGGTGGAGATTGGACCAACTATTATCATGAATTGGCAACTGGGCTCCTCCATTAAACAGCAAATTGGCATTGTTCATCTGAAAGTTGTTAGCTTCAGATACTCGTGCATATGGAAGGATTGACCTTGCTTCTTGACCTTGCAAGACCTTGCGGAATTGAGAGGCGTCACACAATGCATTGCCTTCTAAGAAATTATCAGTGTCTGCACGAGACCTGGAATAACCCAGAGAAGGAAAGCACCGCATTGGGGATGGATGGTGGCTTGTTCCACTAGGATTTTCTACTCTCACATATGGAGTACAAATCCGGGACACTTCTTGACCTTGCAAGACCTCCTGGAATCTTAACGATTCTCCGAAGTCTGAAATTTCATTCCCATCTGTAAGGAACACATACACAGGTGATCGTTAAGATACATTATCAGAGCCCACATAACTTGAACAATCAGATTCACAGTTTAGCGGCTGGAAATAAAATTTATTTTTCCATCTTTACGAACACACACAAGCATTTCACAACTTGCGAATAACCTATGCTAAAGCCATTTAGAAAAAAACCAGAAAAGAAGAAACAACACACACCTCTAGGAAAGGGAAAATCTGGTTTTGCTGCGGAGAAGCCAACTCTACTTCTTTTAGTGCTTTGCAACACAAAGCTGTTGGATCCCGATGCTGAACCAGATAGCTCAATTTCCCATGGAGAAACCCTATTTAGGCAGTTGACCTCCATATCATCCCATCTCACCTGTAGATGTAATTCACATTAACATCATTTGCCAATAGCAAAGGCCATTACTAAGAGTCTAATACTTTGCCCACAAATTAGTACATCAATAAAGGGGAACACGACAAGCACATGAGTCATCGAAGGATCTTATCGCAGACAGAACATTGGATGGATTTAACATCTATAGATAGAACTTGTCACAAGATAACATTCAAAATAATTAACAACATATTTGGATGCAATCCTTGAAATCGGCATTCTCCAAACATATTCCGGTAGTCTTTTTTTTCATCACAGTAGCAGTACATGAGAGAGACATCATTCTCGAAGAGAAAAAAGCAACTTTTTTAAGACACATGCACCAAGGAAAACAAACAAACATTAACATTTGCATATGCACAAGCACAAGCAGGCAACATTAAGAAACAAGTGAAAACACGTCACATTACACCCACTGCATTGACAAAGGTAGTCTGTCTAGAAACGGATAAGAAAGGAAATACAACATACCAATAAGCACTTCCACTTTGAACCAGGCCAACGTACTGGATCCATATCACTAACCCCAAGAATAAGCCCACTGCACCTGAAAGACTGTATTAGTTCTCTTGATGCCAACAACAAACAAGACTTGGTAGGAATAACAAAACAAACCTTCTTTCAGAAGAATCTTCCGTTTCGAAACGGATTTTGAACCTCATCCCAGAAGAAAAGGAATGTGCAAGGCTTTTGGCAAACTTATAATAAGGTACGATAATCTTGGATGAACGAGCCCTGCAGTATATACACGAAGATCAGTTCCATCAAGTGGGAAATGAACAGTCAGAAAAGGAAGATCACATAGACAACGCTAACTCATGTACTCAAACCAATGTGACTCATATGTTCATGTAGTATCTCCAATCTGACACATGGACTTGGCACAAGGTGACTCATTTTATGGATAAGCATCGCAATCTATTACTGCAAAGAACATGGTTATTGAACAATTTGTAGAGTAGAAGCAGAATCACGCTGCCAGCTTTACACATATAAGCTTGTCGGCAACATGTCATCATACCAAAGATAAAACTTGGGCTAGTTCGCAGAATAAATTATAGTTAACCAACACATACTTCTGGAAAAAAATCCAGTTCATTTCAATCCATATTACATACAAATTCAACTTGTTTTAAAAGATAAGCATGTCAATGCATGTGGTCCACAATGTAACCCAAATTTGGTCCATGCTGTTCAAAGAGTAGGGAAGGAAGAAATTTAATGATGCTCAAATTAATTATCCAGTCAAGTGCCAGCCAAAATCAACTAACATAGGATTTCACAGTGGACCAAAGTACCTTGGATTGTAACAAATGCTGAAAGTACTGCGCATGGATATGGCATTCACAATAGCTGCAATGCTGCTTGCATTGAATTCATGGCAGCCATTCGGAGGAAGAACGTTTGCATCACTTTTGACTTGAGAAGCTCTACGAATTCCAAGCCTCAGTACTCCATCACCGCCTCTGAAACAGATTATGGATGTATAACAATCAGAAATTTTCAAGTAAAGCTTTGATTTGACTTTATGCTAATTCAACCTTAGAAAGAGCACAGCATCTCCAGAGACTAGCTTCTTCTTGTTGACAAATGCACTCCAGCCAGTAGTGAGTAAATGCCTTCGAGGCTGGCCTACTCCACCAAAATATTTGAAACTGAATTTCAGTACCACATAAATATAGGCTCCATGGAAGTTAAGGATTAAAGTCTACCTCTGTAGATATGTCGGAATTTCCACTCAGTACCATGTAAATCCTTAGCCACAAGCTCTTGTGAAGGTCTCTGCTGTTTGTAGTCCTAACACACAATGAACAAGCCATTAAGTTGTAAAACAACAAGCATGTTCACACTGCCTTCACATTACTAAAAGCAGTAACCAACAGGAAGTCCTCATATAAAACATAGTTACCAGAGGAGGAAAGCAATCCTCGGCAGCTCGACGAGGAACAGAGAAACCACCGTGAGTGCTGGTATCAGAAGCAGTAAGAGTTTTACAGAACATGTGAGGCGTCATAGACATCCGCACACCTTCAGCATCTTCGTCCTCACTCCCAGTATCCATTAAGCTCTGCCTCCATTTTTGCTCAATCTGCCAAAAGCAGAAATTTTGTCAAACAAGATAATGCATCACAACATAACAGCTTCATTTTAAGATTCCATAACTAGAAAAAACAGTATTCTAAGTTCAGCACAGTTGCATCTGTAACTGAAAAATTGGCTTAATTTGTCAAGAATACAGATGAAGAAAATTTCCAAGAAAGGGAAAACCGGTCTAGTTGCATTTGCAAATAACTTCACAAAATAAACCTCAACTATAACAGAGATTCCACATTTACCATTTCAAACAATTTTAGAATAGTACCAACTACTAAACCACAATGTACTCAAAATGAATACTGGCAAGGCCATTATTGATCCTCAAGATAGACATGCATACCTCACCTAACTTTTAGGCCTTGCTAGGAATAAAAAAATTTAACTCTCTTTGAAAAATTGTCAAAAGCAAACAACACAAAAGACTTTGATTCTTCAGAATTTCAACACCGAATCTTTAAAATAGCTATATTCTCCACTTCAACCTACATACGGAAACACGAAAAGAATAGTCCCTCCACAGAGTGACACACACACACACACCTGTTGGTCTGGAATCAGAGTAACTTGAGCATAAACCTCATCACTCGCCGCATCAGCCTATCAAAATTCACCAAAATTAGCCAAAATCCAAACCGAAAAACCCAAAATTCAAACAATTGAATTCAAATTCACCACCATACATGGAGTTTAACATCAGCAACGCGACAGAACACGTTCGGGGCGAGATCGTAAACGACGGCAGGATGCTCCGGCAAGTGCTCAACGTGTCCCTGAGGAAAGTAAACGACAGCGTTTCCTTTCTTCGGTAACGAAATCAAAGGTCCTGCACAGGCGTGCCATAGCTCCATACACACAGCAGACGACGTCGTCATGGCCAATTCCGAGCTGCCAGAAGCCACCGACGACGACGGTGGCGAAGCAGAGTAGGACGCCGTGTCGTCTTCATTCTCCACCGTGTTCAAATCAATCCATCCCAACACCATAACTCAAAAACCCTAAGCTGATGAGCAAAATCGCAGAGAGAGACGGCGTTTGAGTAAATGACAAAAGTATCAATATCTTCTATGGTAAAAAAAAAAACTTTCAGCTCGATTTTATTATCAAATATCAATACAGAGAGAGAGAGAGAGTTAGAGGTAGAGAGAGAAGGAGAGTGGTAGGAGTACCTTTTGAAGTTAGCAGAGCAGAGCACTAACTCGCTGCTCACTCAGTCATAGACAGCAAACGTAGCTTTCTTTCTTTGTTTCTCTCTCTCACTATAAAGTAAAGGAGTGGTTTGCTTTGGTGCCTTTTAATTATCTCTCTCCTCTCTCTCTCTCTCTCTCTCTCGTCTGTATATCTACTTGGGAAAGAGAAAGAGGGATCTGATCTAGTATTAAATAAAGTAAGGCTAATGAAGCTTTGTTTAAGGAACTGGTGCAATTGATGCTGCTACAGAAGAATACAAGATTAGTAGGCTGGGCTGCTGTAATTTTCTTTTTCAAATTTTATGTTTTTGGAGTAGAAAGAAAAATGGATATGTAGGTGGAGGGAATAGATACAACAGAGGGAGAGATATACGGGAGGTGCAAGTGGCAGAGTAGGAAGCTGGGAGAAAAGCACCGCTGGGTGAACAAGGGAAAAAATGTACACAGCTTAGCTTAGCTTAGCTTAGCTTGCTTACTGTGCGTGGCAGCTACTGAGTGGACTCACTCTGTCACCTTAACCATTTATTGCCTGCCACTCTTCACTTCATCTCTATCTCCATTTTACACAAATGCACCTTCATTCCGACGTATTTGTGCCTACACCCTTGTATACATGTTATATCGCGTGTCACATAGCATACCGCACGCTTATATCATTATTCAACTCACATAAAATTGAGTTACAATTCATTTGTTAAGTGTCTGATAACATGTTGAAGTCGTATGCTAAGCAGTTTATTTTCGAAGATGTTCATACAAACAAGTATTAACTCAATACATCATTGAACCAGGTTGAGTAAGGTTTCAAACTTTTAAAGTATTACATGACATACCAAAAGGTCGGACATAATACATACTGGAAGTGCTAATCATATCAGTACTTGTAGTTCGGGTTTTAACTTCCCCGTCGTGAGCACTTGCTTTCTTAACTAACATGATTTCCTTCCCGGAAAAGAAATATGCGATAACATCCACGGTGGAGTTGTGGAACCACGGTGTTTGGCATAATAACTCCACATATAACTTATATGCACTTTCATTCCTTACTTCAACTTCATGTAGACTGCTGGGGCACAAGTTTTAAGGTAATGTTAAATAAAGTAAGAGATGGTGATAATGTATGAAATATAGTAAATAAAGTAATATGATAGATAGTGAATAACGTAATAGATACGTTTAATTTATTTAAGAAATGAGAATTTTAAATTTTGACGTTTTAAAATTGAATGTTGTAGGTTGAAATTGGAACGGAAAAGTATTCTGTTTGAGCTGGGAGTAAGGCTATGTTTTCTTCAACTGAAAACTCATTCGATTCGATTCCCATTCATTTCGATTCGATTTCATTCGATTCGATTTAGTTGATTCGATTCGATTACTTAATTATATTTTATACTACAATTCAGTTCAGTTAAGTTCAGTTCAGTAAATTCCAGTTGAAAAGAACAGATCCTAAGTGCTCTAAATTCACCAATTGACCGTAATGTGGGCAAATTAGGAGTAAGTGCTAGGAAATGGATGTAATGTCAAGTACTACCTCCATTTCAGAAAAAGTGTTACATTTTATTTTCGGTTAATCGTTTTCGCGTTTGACTAATTTACTCTTAAACGATATTAATAAATAAATTATTAAAATTATATAATGAAAATTTAGTAATTAAATTTTTATTATATGATTTTATTAAATTATTTACTATTATCGTTATGAGTAATTATGGTCAAACTCAAGACAAATGAATTAAAATCAAAATGTAACACTTTCTTTGAAATGGAGAGAGTATTAATTACTAATTCCTCACGTTATTACGTGATTTTTTTCTATTGTTAACTTCGATTATTTGAATAAATCTTAAGCAGAATAAATGTAATTAAATTATATTATGATACTTTAAGGACTAAAGTTTCATAATATAATTTAATTGAACATTTTACATTTGATTTAAGAATTTAGTCAAAGTTGATATCATTGAAAAAAAGTCAAATTATTAACGTGGAGAAAGTAGTAAAAGTCCCTTCTCCATCATTTAAATTAAAAGAACATGTAATGCAAGTGGTAATATGGATTACACTAATATTTGTAACAATTGGTACTTGTTTGAATTTTACATTTGATTTTCTATAATTAATTTGAAAGTAACAAATAAGTCCGCGATCCTTTTTACTACTCTCTACGTTTCACATCAAATGACGCATATTCAATTTATATCTTCCCACTTTACATGGAGTATTACATTTTCCCTTGACAAAACATGTTACATCTTTTCAGTTCTCATTAATGCTCATGCCTATAATTAAATTTTAAATTTAATTTGGGACGAAGATAGTACTTTTTCTTAATTAAGATAATATTTGGGATGTATTTGCTATAAACATTTAGATTAAGTTGTATACATGGCAAATAATACTCCGTATCCTATCATTTTCAATCTCAAAATTTCATTTTACCTTTTTATTATCATAATTTAAAATTCACATACTTTAGATATTTATCATTCACTATATCTTACGCATTTGTTTACATAACCTACCCTTTATAAATTATTTATATAATTTAAAATTAAATTAATGTCCAAATACATGAGAATTTGAATTTGGAACACATGGAGTAGTAAAAATAAATTGAGAAATGAGAATTAAATTCATAAGGAAAAATAAGATAGGATTTGGTTTGGTTTGGTTTGGGGTCACATTAAGTCTACCTCCCCTTATTTTCGGGGGATGTCTTTTCTGTCCCCTTTGCCTTGAGCAAATCTCCCTCGTGTCCCTTTACTCCCCTTATTTTACTAATTTCCCATACTATTACTCCATATACTTTCTCTCTTCTATCTCTTTTTTCTTAAACAATGGACTAAATTTTTCCTTAAAAGTTTGGGGTATATTTTAAGGCATGACTTTAAAATAAACTATACTGTATTTGCGAGCCACACTTTAGTCTACGCGGATTTATTAAACAAAGTATTTGTTAGCTAACGATTAGTAATTTTCACAAGAGAGGAGTACACATGAATTAAATAATAGAAGTAGTAGTAGTAGTACTTGATAAGAGAAACAGAAACAGGACAATGTTGCGGTACGTACGGGAAGGCTAAAATCACTATTAATAAAGGGTTTGACCAATAAATTTGTTAAAAGTACTGGATCACAATTGTGTACCTCACAGATACGTTTACATTCAATAGATTTTTTTTCATAAAACAATATTATAATTATATAAATTCAAAAATTTTAAAACTATACACAAATAAAATAAATCAAACACTCACTATGATAATTATGTCCCTCTTAATCACATACTTTCTCAGCTTAACAATCGACTACAAACACTTGAACGTTCAGAGTGCAACCTGAATTCATGACAATACCATATGATTAATCTGGGAAACACCACACTATGATTCTACTAAAAATACTAGTCCATTTCTTACATACATGTATATATTCGCATGGCTTTAAATATAAGTATAGGTAGAATATTGGGAAGAAAAAACCCACAACCAATTACATGCAATATTAAAAAATTGTCCAACATACGAATTAACCTACCGAATTTTAACAGACCTTTATAGTAATTTAATTTTATATGAGTGGAAAAATAATTTAGCATTTTCTAGTTATATGTCAGACATGATAAATTGTAAAAATTCGACTCTAATAGAAGTTAAGTTGTTTGTCAAACGATCATAGCATGTTCTTTCTCATGTATGTAAAAATAGTAATCCTGTAGATAATTTATTCAGACAGACCTATATTGTCAAGAAAAATTATCAATGTTATTAATCAAAACACATATATGTTTTCATCATCGGTGCTTTTTCATATTACAACAAGACTTATTTCGTTAACAATATATACATTTTAATTAATAATATGTATGATTTTATTGATAACATATGCTGCCTCTAGATAATTTTTCAAGAGATCGTATCTCATGAGACTTTGTGATGTAAAAAATAGTTCGGTGATTATAAAAGAAAGAAAAAGAAAAGAAAGAGGAAGGACTTCCTTTTCAATTATTTTCATTTTATTTTCTTGGTTTGCAAATTGCAACCGTTTGTGTTGGCACATAAAGCTAGGGTTTGAATAGTGGTCCTGTTTTAAACTCTGATGGTGATATTGGCCAAGCAAGTTAACGACCCCTAGCTCACTATCACTTTGTTGGATCAATAAAGGGTCTTTAAATCTCTACTTTGCATAGCAAAATATGGTCCCAACATTTTATCCTTTTGTTTGCCTCAAGTATCTTTAATACACTATCCACATGACTCATTCAATTATAATGCACCTACCCATTCATATAAATGCATCCTAAACTTAAATTTTTTTGGGAACTAATCAAGTCATGCTTTTCTAAGTTAAACTTCTCTTCATTTAATAGATCTTCAAAATAAATATGAAGTATAATTAATCTTTCCTATAATTGAAAAAAATCAAATCCAACCTCATATGTCGAGTAATTCTAAATCATAATCTCCGTTTGACTCGGTGAAGGCTCTTTTTTTAACTTTATTTTTTTAATTCTTGGAAAAATTACAAAAACCACCCCTTAAATATGTACTCTTTTCACATTCATCCCTAGATTGGTGAATATTACAGATTAGTCCAAAATTAACAAATGACTAATTTAAGAATTACATCTACCCCCAAAAGTCAACTTTTTTTCCAATTTTATCTTTTCTTTATAATTCCATAATTAAATTAATTTTAGTTCATTGCAAAATAAGCCCCAAAACTTATAACTTTTTATAAATGAATCCCCAAAACTTTTACTCTCTCCGTTTCACTAAAAGTGAAACAATTGTGTTGGATACAATTTTTAAGGAAAATGTATAGAATTATATGGTCCCCAAAAACATGTGGTGGAGAATGAGTATGAGATATTAATTGAGTGGAAAAGTACAATGCGGACCTGAAAATAGGTGGTTAAAAATGAGTTTTATTATTATAAAACTAATTTCCATAAAAGGAAATGTAACAATTTTAGTAAAACGCTCAAAACGAAAAATTGTAACACTTTTAGTGAAACGGAGGGAGTACTTATTAAAATTCTACCCTCCTTCTTCCCTACTACACCACCACCTCCAATTCACTTCTTCCCCACCAAACCACCACCTCCAATTCACTTCTTCCCCAAAAAAACACCACCTCCGACCACCTCTCGGGAGCTGTAAATGGAGCTCACCGGAGCTTCTAAAGAAGAAATTGGAGGAGGGTGTGGGGAAAAGGAAGAAAAAGAGGGTTTGTCAGTTTGGTGGTCGGAGGTGGTTGGAAGTGGTCCGCTCACCGGTGCAATAATTTTGCAGCTCCATTGGAGCAATTTGCAGCTCCGGCAAGCTGGAATTACATCTCCCACTGGCCAGAGCTGCTATTGCTGCTCCAATGGAGCTGTGATTCGAGCTCGTCGGAGCTGCAAATTGCAGCTCCGGCAAGCTGCCATTGCAACTCCATTGGAGCTGTGATTCCAGCTCGTCGTAGGTGGTGGAGAAGGGAGTTTTTTTTTCCGGCGAGGTGGTGGAGAAAGGAGTTTTTTTCCGGTGAGGTGGTGGAGAAGAAAGTTTTTTTTTTCCTTTTCTTTTTTAAATAAAAAAATTTTATGGGTTAATTATATGACTTGTGAAATTATGGGGGTTATTTATAAATATTGTTAGGTTGTTTTTGTGAGTTATAAACATTTATGTCAAATGTGTAGTAAAATGAAACTTGTAAATTGCAATTAAGTCCAATTAATATTCTTTTCCATTAATTTTTAGTTGGTCAACTCAGAAAATAGGTTTTGGACTTGGATGTAATTGTTACCAATCCGGGGTTGAATATGTAATTAGCTCAAATTTAAGGGGTTGATTATGTAATTCGCCCTTAATTCTTTTATGTTTATTGCCATGATTGAACTTGAATTCGTTACAAGTGACAAAAATGTTATATTCGTCTTGTTTGTATGACCAACCGAGCCGAGTATAATCTCAATTAAGACCAATACAGTGCGAAGCTATGTTATGCAGTATTTGGCTAGGCTTGTCCGTTTAAGGTCACTACTATTGAATCGAAATGAAATGGCATCATTTGCCAGGCTATGAGGTAGTAGCCTGTAAGCAGAGATGTAAATAGGTAAGATCGCAGTCCGTACCCCTAGTATATATGGTAGTAACCCGGACAAAACGGGTTGTAACTGGAGCCCCATTTGATCTGACACGAGTCACATAACACCACTTCACCTCCCTATTATATCGGGTGAATTACATTAAGGCCCCTAATAAATTTTGTGGTAACATATTGATACCTAACATATCAACAATAACATAATGGTCTCTGAACAAATTACATATTTGTCCAAAAAGATTCATTTTTTTTCAACAATATGTAATTGTTCAGAGATCATTATATTATTTATGAAATGTCAGGGATTAAAATAAGTGGCCCCCATTTATCAGGGGGCTGGTGTAATTTTCCCTTTTATATCAAACATTGTACATTTATAATTTTTCGACTGGATTTTTCCTTTTGTTTTGATGTACTATTCTCTCTTATTATTTTGTTATTATCATTCGGTTTTATACATGTTAAACTTGTTTGTCATGCTCATGTTTCAATACATTAATTGTTAATGAAGTATATACTATTTATATGTTGGAATTATACTATAACATGATGTAGTATTCAAGTGGTATGTATATTAGTATTTTCCAAATTAATCCTCAATTTTGTTAAGGTGATAAAAGAATAATTTGAGATAGTACAACACAGTAAAGGACTTTTCTAAAGATGAGATGACATGTTTTGCAAAAGCTCCAAACTGTTCCTTGTAGCTTTTTGACAAGGGGCTCCTTCGCTTTTTCCGACGTTTTCTTGTATAGTCTCTATTGATTTGTGGAAAAATACTCTTTTGGTTTTTTTACTACAAATACTATTCACAATTATTCTAGTCCAACATTAGTGCCAAAATTTACGTTGTGAAATTTCCTTACCGAGTAAAAAGTTACGTCAAGGATCCTTTTTGGCCCTGCGTGTTTGGCATGCATCTTCCATGGTGCTTTGCTTAGTTTTGGAGTTACTTTTGTACACTTCTTATTTACAGACAAGAAAATTAAAATCAAGTGCATTGGTGAATGCTTGTTTCAAAGTGGGTTAGCCTAAGTGTTATTTATTTTTTTATTTTTTTTGAAAACGTCAAAAAGAATTTATCCATGACTACATAAAATTACATAAATAGTAAAAAATTGATCCCACATAATACATCATTTTCAGTTCAAGACCTTTACAATTGTTTCCCAACCGATGACATTGGGTTAACCTAATTGTTCCGAAGGAATTCTTGTAAAAGTTATATTTTCCTTAATAGGATAAGGACAGTCATCATAAATGGAAGGTTTATGATTTTTTTTTAATGCTAGATTTTTAAAAAAATTTATAAGAATTTGGCAGTGTCATGGTTAGCAAATTGTACTACACGAGGAATGGTAGTTTGGCCAGAAGGATTAAGTATTGAAATCTTTGGGGGTAATTAGTCTAGGAAATCTATTCATAAATATTGTTGCATGTGATTAATAGTGTTCAATTCAGTAAGATATACTGAACTGTACCAAAAAAAAAAAAATCATATATGAAAATTTGAACGACACAAATACTACAAAACCAAAATGTTTTTATTTTAATGCATAATTTTGATTTGAGTAGAAAGAGACATAAACCAAAATTGAAAATGTTAGAAACGAACCTAAAAATGAGTACATAGTTGAACTTATATGTGCAATTGTGCTAGTAATGGACTTGTGCGGTTTGAGTCATCAAGATACCATTTATCACCCACAATGTAGTAGACATTAAACATAGATTATGGAGCTGTAGTTAGGCAACAATTAATTCTTCATTGACAATTAGGAAAAGTTATTAGCAACAGAAGAAGACAGTAAAGCCGCAATGCTCACGTGTTGCTTTTGCCATGATTTTGTTTGCCTAATAATCATGATTAGACTTCAACCTTATCTTAGGATTCCATATAGAATCATGTTTGTCACTAGTTTGAGTGTTTATCATAGACTTGCCGTCTTGCCGGTGTGTAAACAAGTTCACCGTTCTGGGTAAGTTGGTAACTATAGATTTAAGTTACATGTAATGTTTATTCGCTTCGTTATGATAGGGGTGAGCGCGGACTGGTGATTAAAGGTATTAATGAAAAAATTAAACTGATCCTCTATGAGAGAGTGATTAAAATTATAAATCGAGAGAGATATAATAATTTTTGAATTTATAGCGGGTCAAATGATAACAATGGTGGATGAATTGACGAGTGAAGGGAGGCAAAACGAAAATGAGTTAAATGAAAAAATAAATAGTAGGTCTACAAGAAATGAATGTTAAGATTGAAAGGGCAATACGGCTGATAAGAAACGCGGGAGAGACAAGCAAGAACCTATAGGGAAAATAGGTGAGTGAGCCATCTTAAAACATTGTGTCAAGAATAAAAACTATCTCAAAACATGAAAGTAGGAAGCAACTACCCGTATCTTGGTAACTTACTTATTGGTTAACGTTTCACAAATCGTTGTTGTGTGGTGTCTAACAACATTTATCCTGAGTAAAAATTCAAATAGATTTTCACTGACAGCCCGATAACTAATCGATCGAGCTACGACCATTTCGGACAGACGCGGTTACTTATTGACAGCTACCTCAGTGATATGCTGGCCCTAATATACCAACACATATACTCTCCCACGCACTTTATCGACACTCATGCGCAAACTGAGAGACTTCTCAAATTGGTTACCCATCATAAGATTGCTAAATTTTGGAGTTATCTTGAATTGATTTCCGAATATAAAGATGCACCTTGTTAGTATGAGAATCATTTTCAATCCCTTTAAACTCTTTGAAACTTAACTTGAAACTTTGATTCGTTACATATCAATATTAAAAGAAATGACTCAATCTGCAATTTATATGTTTTAGTGGATCGGATGGCGAATTGATCCGTACACATGAGAATAAAATAAATTATTAATTAAGCAACAATACTCAATCTACTAAAATTAAAATTTAAAAGATAGTAAGTACCTTCCCGTCATATTTTCATTTCTTAATTTACTTTTTTTACCTATCACAATTGAAAAACCTTTCTTTCACTTAAATTCATTATCTCCAATCCTTCACTCATCCTAATTTGCATGGGCAAGGGCACAATTATTTGGGTGATAAATGAAGTACTAGTAAGATGGAGAGAAATGAAAAGAAGGGAAAAAGTTGAAGATGGAAAATAAAGCAAAAGGGTGAAAGTGAAATTAAGAAAGGGACAAGGAGCGATGAGAAAAAGGAGTATTGGAGTTTTGCTGGCTGCATTTAATTCTCTATCTTTGCTGGCTGCAGTGCAGTTAGAGAGAGAGAGAGAGAAAAAGAGACCCTCGACTTTTTCGCGGGCTCTCACTGCAACCTGTTTGTTTTTGATTCAATGGTCCTGGATTGGGGTCCATCCTCTGACCATTTCGGGACCCTTTTGACACCCTACCCTCTCATCGTACTTGACCCTCCTCCATTACAATTTACAGTTTACACCTCCCACTCCAATCCAATACGTCTCTTCTCCTCTCTTCTCTTCTCCCACAACTAGCCTTCTTTTGTCCTCAAACCAATTTTAATTGTACAATTTGACCAACCCTATATGGAATTTGTTCTCTCGGGTTTAATCACTGTGCACCCTCTCTTATTGTGAACGATGAATAAAATTACTAGTATAAACAAGCATTTTTACAATTGAGAGTTTGAGATAGCGCATAACGATGTCAACTGAATTTGCAACATTTTGACAACTAATCGAGTCACTCTTAAGGACTTAAGGTAATATGCGGTCTAGAACACCAAGATATGTCATATGCAGAACACCTAAAAACTTCACACTGAATTATTCGTCTCAAGATTTACTTCAAATCAACCACGTCTAACTATGATATTTATATGAATGAATTTTCAAAGATAATTATGCACTTTTATATAATTAAAATTCTAAATCCATTTAAACCTCTTAAATTTTAGGAATTACGGACAGGACCAAACATCTACGCGCCTTGTGTTTATGTGAATGATTCCGCACTAGTGTCATTTATGATTTGACCACGCACACATCTTGTCTAGTGTGATATGGCTCCGCAAATACCAATGTATGTTATTTCTTTCTTATTTTTGTCCAGACTCATGTGCACAACACAAGTTCAAATAAAACTAATCAAGAGAAAACATACTTAACCTGTAATTTTTAAATATGTTCGTAAAATTTAGTGTTATAACCCTGTATAACACTACTATCAAGCTTTTGGTCTCGTTAATTACAACTCCCCTAGCTACCAAATTCAATAAATATTATCTTTAGAAGTGCAAAATAAACTTGAATATATGTTGGCTGAAGAGGAACAACCAATTTAGCAAAAGATCAAGCATGGTGTCCAGGAACAAGTCATTGAATACAAGTCATACAGCATTAAAAGATAGAACCCAGCTAGCTTGATCTACATATGTTTGGTTCAGTAAGTTCAGATCCATAGATAAATTGATTTCCTTTTTCCTTCACAAAAGTAAAGTAATGAAACAGCAACTTATAAATGCGCTCAGTTATGCAAAGGGCAAAGGCCACAGCAATAATTGTGTAAACATGATGACAATATCAGTTACAATAAATTCAATGTGAAATCCAAAACCATTCTAAAATTACTATACCCATTCAAAATCTAACGGCTTTCTCAATTTCGTACTTGCAAATTGAGCTAGCACGAACACTTAATCTGATTGGAAATTTGGAAGTTGGAACCATGTTTCATTCGGAACAATCTGCTTCAAATGATGGTAAGTTAGTTATATCCTTACTATCCAGCTAATCCAGTATGGTGTTTTGGTTAATTCAAAAGAAAAACAACGAAAATTGTATCGCATGATTGCATGTTGTTTCGGATAGAACTCAGACGGACATAAACTCGAACTCTAACACGATAATATACTAGACCGGCTCATCAATGGTAAATCGACCAACCTTTGAGGCAATCTAATGGTGCCGAAAAGTCACCTCTCCTCTCCCTAGGTACCCTGCACCTGCAGTAGCACAATTTAACCAATCAATAACCCTTGTGTTAAAATGAATTACTAAACTTCATTCAACAATGCCTAATTCCGAAGCTATTCAAATCTCATTGCTATTGTATCTTCAAAATCAATGGGAAATGCTATGATCAAATGTCCAAAATCCAAGTAGGCAGAGGGACACAACACCCATAGAAAGAATCTTGTTCATTTTAAGAAACTCTTACATGTATCTTTCTCTTTATAACACAAACCACAAGTGAAAAAGACAAGTACAGAATGAACGTGTTGTGGATGCTTTCGGTAATTGTGTAGACTATTGGGTAAAAGTAAAGAGACTGGGTGAGTTATTAACCCGTGAGTGGGAACAGTGAAGCCATTGATTATTTGACCGGAACAGTGAAGTGGGGAAATAGCAAACCAAACTGGCAGGGAAAAGATCTGGCTTGGTCTGGTCCGAGCTCGCGATGGCAGGACCATTGACCATACCTAGACAATGTAACAGCCTACACTCTACATGTGAGTGTGTGTGTGTGTGTGTGATTGCTTGCTATGTAGAGCGACAAAATAGGTTCTCTATTGTGTACTATTGCAACTCTTTATTTCTTTGTCTTTCCACTTGTCAATATTTCCACTTCCTGAGTCGTGATATTCATCAATTATTAGGCTATGCTCACTAGTCAATTGCAAGATATATATTGTACCATATGATATTGATTGGGAACCGATAATTGAAGTTTATTTTAAACATATATTCTGTGGCGGATTTAAGCCAGATCGAGGGGGTCGCTCGACTAGCTAACGTGTCCTTACCTCTTACTAGCAATGCATATACAAGATTAATTTTGTATGCTACTTATAAATTGTACTCTTAAAAAGTCAGCAGTATATGTTTGAGTTGTGTGAATAGAGGCATAGAGTATGCAAAGAGTCGTGGGTTCGACTACCTTTTTTTATTCTATCTAAATACATAAGATGGGAGTGGTCTTAACTGCCGTGCACTGCAAGACGATTGATCTTGGAATCAGCCTTAACAAGGTGATTCCAGCCCAAATTGCTTGGAGCCCGATCCAACGTCTGAGACCGATTTTTTTTAATTTTTTTTTTAATTTTTAAAAATTAATTTATAAATTAATATTAAATAAAAAAATACTCCAACGACTATATTTTTTCGAGATCTATAAATACGACCCATTCACAACTCATTTCACCACACCTCAATTTCCTCTCCTCTTCCATTTCTTAAACTCAAAACGTCTCTAAACTCAAACACATATCCAAACATGTCTGCAATTAATCACTACATCAACAACTTATCATCATCTAGTTCCGATGATGATGAGTTTGCACAATATGCTGATTCCTCTTCTTCCTCTTCAAGCACACAACCGACATTATACACGTGCTACCAAACTTCTTATTCAAGCCACTCCTCACATAATCAACCACTGCGAGCAATAAAATCCACGAAGGAGGTCGGGGTATACGCGTGAATACATTGATCGGAAGAGAGAACAGTTTGCTATTCTACTCGATAACGATTACTTTGTTGAACGTCCAACATGGGGAGTGGTCAAGTTCCGACGTCGGTTCAGGATGCAAAGGCCATTGTTTCTCCGGATCGTCGAAGCTTTAGAGCAATACGACCCGTATTTTCAACAACGTTGGGATGCTACAGGGAGGTTGGGTTTTACGGCAAAACAGAAATGCACATCTGCCATCCGACAACTTGCATATGGTGTATGTGCAGACATGGTGGACGAATACACTCGTGTAAGTCAAACGACTGGTCAAGAGGCGTTGAAGGCCTTTTATGATGGTGTTGTTGTGGTTTTTGGTCCTACATATATGAGGAGGGCCAATGCGGAGGATGTACGTCAATTAGTCGAGGTAAACACTAGTCGAGAGTTTCCCGGCATGCTTGGAAGTATCGATTGCATGCACTGGGAATGGAAGAACTGTCCGTCGGGTTGGAAAGGGCAGTTTCAAGGAAAAAAACAAGAGAGCCACACTTGTTTTGGAGGCGGTTGCATCCCAAGATACTTGGATTTGGCATGCTTTCTTTGGTGTTTCAGGGAAGTTAAATGATCGAACCATTGTGGAGCAGGCCACCCAGATTGACGAATTACTAAGGGAAAAGCTCATACCGTTAACTTCAAGTGAATGGGATTCAATACGACATGGGTACTATCTAGCGGCGGCATATATCCTATGTGGGCAACATTTGTGAAGTCGATTAAGGGTCTATCAATCCAAGCAGGCCAAATTCGCAATGCAAAGAGGCGTCAGGAAAGATGTCGAACGTGCTTTCGGAGTTCTCCAAACGCTTTCAGTAATTATGGATCCAAAGATCGCCCATACCCGAGAGGACCTTGCTAGGATCATGAATTGTTGCATTTGTTTGCACAATATGATAGTAGAGGATGAGCGGCACTTATATCGCAACTACAAAGATGTGATAGCAGAATTCAATGATGATGCTGTAGAATTAGGCATCCACAACGATGAGCTTAATGCCTACACACGCAGGGATTCCTATATCAATCAAATGGATGGCTATTTGAGCAAAAGGGCTGGCCTAGAAAGTAAGGAGACCCATTTGCAGCTTCAAGAAGACATCATGAACCATGTTTGGTCTTTCAACCATGAGTAGTTCTTTTCATTGTAATGTGTTGTTGTTTATTTCGTTGTTATGCATGAGTGATGTTGGTTTGTTTCCTATCATTTTTATGCATTTGTTCTGTTTTTTTCTCATTTTTTTCATTCTGATTTCAATCTCAATAAATTATAAAACGAGTTTTAAGAATCCAATTTGAGTAATTTCAACTTCTAAACACTCTCATAATATATGAAGCAAGCTAAAAAAAATATTAAAAAAAATACGAAAAAAATAATAAAAAACACTATTCATTAGTCGTCCGACGCATTGAGACGATTTTTTTCTGCGTTAATTCGTTAAATCGGTAGTCATTTCATGACATATTATTGATCGTCGCGACGACCTATTGGGAGTGGTCTAACATAGTTTAAAGATTAACTAAAGTCGTACTTATAGCATATGGATAAATACATAACATAATATTATTTTTTAAATAAGGATGGAATTAGATTTGTAGATTAAGGGGTTATCTAGTCCAATCTGAAAGTTTTAATATAGTTTATCATAATTATTAGTAGTGGGAAAAATGAGAAGTAGGGATGTTCACGGTCTAGAACGGACCGGAACCGTAATCATGTAATTTCCATGTATTTGAAATCAAACTGTTTGTCGTGAACTATCCGGATCGATTTCGGCTATAAATCGTATTGGACCTAAATATAAAAAATAGAAAGCTCAGAAAAAATTCTTAGTTTTCCTAATCTATATCTATATGAAAAGAAGCGTATTTAAAGCCTTGTGGTTAAGCCATGTGTCATGCTGATGTGACACTATTGAGCATTCCTATTGGTCAGTTTTTTTTTCAAATGTATTTTGATTGGTTGTTAGAATTTGGTATGTTGGTGGTGGAACATTTTAAGTATTTAAGATGTAGTGCACCATATAACTCCCATTATTTATTTTTAGTATGTTGAATCCATATATAATTTTTATTTAATCTCATATATATTTATCTACAAAACTCCAAAAAATATTTTGAACGTATATATAGATTCACCACGACAAGACGAATCCATAGACACCAAACTTGAATATTTTAATAATTAATTAAATTATTTATATATTAAATTAAATATTATGTAGGTTTATTAAATGATAGAAATAATAAAATTTAAAAAATAGAGAATTTATTAAATACTTAATACTCCCTCTTTTTATCAAAGAAATCAATATTTATTTAGGTAACAAATGTATACTTTAAAAATTAGCAATAAACTAACGCATTTGATTAAATAAAAACCACCATCTTATCAGCATTTACGTGAATTCTCACACGTTTTCTACTTTTTACTCATTATTTATTCAAATATTACCTTCTATCTTATATACTCACTATATGAAACATTTTGAATATAAATTTCACAGATATTTACAAAACCCACCCCTCCAAGATGGCCACTTTATGATTGATCACGATGTTTGAACAATTACAAAATCCGCCCTTACATTTTTAAAGTAATTACATATAAACCCAAAAAGTCAAAAATTCTCTATTTTTATTTTATTTTACCATTACCTTTATTTTCACTTTATATTTTATCATTTATTTTTAATCATTCCATTTAAATATTTCATTACTTCATATTTTAAACCCCCATTTTTCCTTCTTCTCCAAAACTCCTCACCTCTACTTCCACCATCATCTCCTCCACGGCTCCACCCTTCTTCACCACCACCACGCACAAATACCATGGAATCTTCATCACCAGTCCACCACCACGAACCACCATGGATGCTCGAAATTGAGCTTCCATGGAAGCTTCAAGAGAGCTTCATGTCCATGGAAGCTCAAATTGACGAGCTTCCATGGACATGAAGCTCTGTCCAAACTTCCATGGAAGCTCAATTCGAGTTTCCATGGAAGCTCTTCTCCTACATCTTCTTTTTCTATTTTTATGTTTTTTAATTTTAATTTTAATTTGTTAAAAAAATTCTATGGAAGCTCCGAACCGGAGCTCCAGACATTTTTTTTAAAATGTTTTTTAAATAATTAAATGTGGGAGTTTGTTGAATTTTCGAATAATTTGAGGGTTGATTTCAAATATGTTTTTGGATGATAATATGAGCAAAATTTATAATTGGGTATATTTTGTTAAGTTTAAAATATAAGGGGCTCTACTGTAATAAAACTTACAATTGTAATTTTATTTTTCCATTAAGTTTTGTTTTACTATGTATTTTATCTTTTCTTTTTTCTTAAAAATGAAACTTTAATGTTGGTCAACGATTTTGGGTGTGGACGTAATTGTTCAAACATCGGCTATGAATCTGTAATTGGACAATCTTACTGGGGGTCTATTTGTATATGACCCATAAATTTCAATTTATATATATTGAGGTTATTATGATTGAAAATTAACTTTATTAGATTATTAATGCATTATTTTAAGGATAAAATAAGTAAAGTCGGTAAAAGATCTTAGGTGTTGCATAGCCAACTGTGGTAGCAGATTGGTTGCCGCCTAATCTTGGTATCATATTAGCTAATTTTGATGTTACGGTTGAGTATGTAGAGCCCGCATAGGGGTGGTATTAATTAGTGTTGTTGATAGACATCAACCGGGTGAATGTTATTGCTTGGCGTCAAAATTTGTGTCATATGGTTTTTTTTCTAGAAAGTGCGGAAGGTTTAACTGACAAATATTAGCAACTGAATTGGTTCGAAATTCTGAGTGGCAACATGAAGTAATTATTTAAAGGGGATTTCTCTTTGGGGATTAAATCTCTTGAGTCTACATATTATAGATTTGTATTTTTTTTCATTATAGAAGAAACCGAGACATTTGATGTAGAATTTTGTCCATTAGTAGTCGCTATGCTCTAATTTTATTTTTGTTTTTTTTTCATGATCTCTTTCGAACTATTTTTCAATTACATATTTGTTTTCGAACAACACCTAGATGTTGAAATGTTTCCTATATTCTCAAATCTCAACTGTTACCTTTAGTTGTGAAATGGGACATATGATTGTAAGCTTTATTTATTTGATAAACATGCATAGTTCTTGCTTGGACTTGGTTACATTTGAAACTCCTGATGGATAACAAATCGTCTAAATCGAGTAAGCATTCTGATCTCAAGATCAGACTCCACGAGATTGAATAAATTTGAATGAGGGGAAAATGTTCAAAATTATACTATTTTGAAAATATATTCTACATGTATTAGTTGTCTATTCATTAGGTACCCACTCAGTTCATATAACTGTTCTATCATCCGTGCACACAATAATATCCTTGCATTTACTTCAATGGATGGAAAATAGTCAAGGAAGTGAATAAACGAAAATGTCCTTATTGTTGTTAGATAGGTGGCTAAAATGATCACAAGATTGGCCCACTCTTGCCCAACCAAGGACAAACTCAAAAAATTAACGTTGCATATATGACCTTTGGACACGGAATTGACAACATGATCAATGCTCGGGTTCGTTTCATTAAACATCTACACTCAATTTTATGTATCTTTCACATATTTCGTTTCAAACAAATTATTAGTTATACATCATTTAGTATCCATTAGAATTATAGATACTCTATGATAAATAATTTATTTTATTATTATGGTAAAGCCAAACCAATGAGGCTGGTGTGAAAACTGCTACTACAACATTGATCAAAACTATGGTGGAAGAGTACAATTCATATGCAAAAGTATACAAGACGGCCAGATATCGCATCTCCCTTGATAATGCCCGTGAGGTAGGACTTCAACTTAATGCAAGATGCCAGGGGATGAGCAAACTTACAATTTGCTTACTACATACGAAATGGCGATGCTATAGTAGAGGGTGATGTGATAACTTACATGCAAAATATCATATTATGGTTGATCAGATGAGGAATGGGGACTTGAAGCACATAACTGAGTTTCGATGCTACCTTATTTTTCAATATCCATTACTTTTCGTCCATGGAGAAGAAGGATGGTATATCGATATAGTATTGTGAGTAAGATGCCAAATCTTATTCTCAGAGAGTTCTTAATTAGCTTTTCGGATACAAGATAGGGAGAATGAAGGTCATCAACTCATATTTAGCCAGACGTCATTATTACAATCATTATTGATTCTAGATGAGATATTATATTTGGAGGACTTTATGCTCCGTTTGAGAGCTAGAAGAGATCTGATTCTCCCAATGGATTCCTTAGGTATCATATCATTGATGCTTAGAAGTGCGAATCGCTCAATCAAGATTCGATATAACATTGAAGATCCATTTAGACTTTGTATGCAGTAAGATTAAGCTTGATTCTGATGCAACCTGTCTACTCAAAGAAATGCAGGTTATTATATGGGACGGGGCTACAATGACCTATATGCGTTGTTTTGAAGCGCTTGATAGGAGTTTGGAGGATTTTATGCACCGACCAGCCTCACCATTCGAGGGTTTGGTTATTGTATTTGTCGGAGAATTTAGACATATATCGCCAGTGGTTGCGGGAGGGTCTAGATCTGAGATTGTTGATGCAACAATATGCTCATCCAAAATTTGGAATTCGTGTGAGGTCCTCAGACTTACAAAGAACATGCGACTGCAGGTAACTAAATGTTTGTTTCACTTATGGTATGATTTTAGTAATTTGTATCTTTCTTTATATTTTGTAAAGTGTGTTTTGTGTTTTTAAGTTGGTACGTTAACAATTGAGATTCATGAGACTAGAGAATTCGCAAAGTGGATACTATGAGTTGGTGATGGAGTTGCCGACTGTGATAATGACAATGAGGTTGATATCGAGATGCCAGAGGACATTCTTTTTCAAGAAGTGAGAGATCCTATTCCTACCATTGTCCAAAGTACATATCTATCCTTACTTGAGCAGTAAGATTATGCTTGATTTTGATGCAACATGTCTACTCAAATAAACAAAGTATTATATGGGACGAGGCTACAGTGACCAATATGCATTGTCTTGAAGCGCGTGATAGGAGTTTGAGAAATGTTATGCATCGACTAGCCACACCATATTTGGTGGTTTGATTATTGTATTTGGCGGAGACTTTAGACAGATACTGCCAGTGGTTTCGCGAGGGTCTAGATCCGTCATTGTTAATATAATAATATGCTCATCCAAAATTTGGGAATTTAGTGAAGAGTATGTTAGTGGTTTGAAAGGGGGAAGTTTATGGGAATTTGCGAGTTTTTTACGTCACCTTTTCGTAACCATGTTGTAATCACGCAACATGTTGAGGCTTGAGTAAGTTTGGAACAAAACATGGACTTTATTATCAGACGACATTATGTACAATCAACAAAGGTTACTCAACAATCCTGGTACACTAAATTTAAATACTATATTACACATTCCCACATACAACGACAATCAGTTTAAATTTTCTATGTAATTGTCATGTAACGATAGAGAACTCTTCAGCCAGGTTTGAAATTCACTAATGAACAAATAAAAAACATTGCTATTATGCAAGTACAAAAGTTACCGAAGAAAAACTACAACAATCTTAGTTCATTTGACGATATGCCCGTGCCGGATGAGTCTGTTATATAAAATGCTACAAATCCATTCATTTTGTATTAGATATTCTATGTTAGAGTTGCAATGGAGCATAGCACGATGGTTTATACCCACAATTGACTGATGGATAACGTGCCATATATGAAATTATGTCTATTGTCGATGGTCAAAATGGCGAAGTATTCTTCTTATACATCTGCGGATGGACCACAAAAACCTTTATATAGAGAACGATGTCCCCTGTTTTTTAGGGCTAGAGAAGATATTGTAATTCCAGTTGCGTCCAGTGGGCTTGCATCACTCATTCTTTATAAAGGTAGGACAGTAGTCCGACATATTCAAGTTTCAGAATACCATTGCATATCACGAGGACTCAACATTCAATAAGCTTATGATTCAGAATGCTCAAGGATGCTCGGCTTATTATTTGCGATAAGGCTTTCATGACAAACCAACATTGTTTGAAGCGATCGATAGGAGCTTGAAGGATTTGATGGGCCGTTCAGATGAGCCATTTGGTGGGAGTGGTGATTGTCTTCGGCGGGAACTTCCGACATATTTTGCCCGTTGTTCCCGGAGGAATAGTTATAATATTGTGAATGCCTCTATATGCTCCTCTAGGATATGAGTTGTTGTGAGGTGCTTCAACTGACAAAGAACATGGGATTGCAGTTAAATGACCCGTTTTATCTATATACCACATACTTGTATCATACTCCCTCCGTCACGGGTTCATCTTCCCGCAAGCCCGGCCATAAGTTTTAAGATTAAAATGAATAAAGTAGGAAAGATGGTGATAAAGTATGAAAAGAGTGAATAAAGTATGACAAATATTGAATAAAGTAGGAGATATAGTGAATAAAGTAAGAGAGAGGTTTTCCATTTAATGGATGAGAGGTTGAAATTGAGACGTCCCAAAATGGAATGCGGGAAGTTGAAATTGAGATGGAGGGAGTATTTAACTTATCATTGTTTACGTCCAATTTAATCATATACAGACTGATTCGTCATCGTTCAAAATTAAAGAGATGAAAGAATTTGTTGAGTGGATAACACATGTTGGTGAGGGCATTACCGCTGGACCTAATAATTGTGGGTTCATATCAAGATACCGAAGTTTTACATATTTGAGAAGTGAGTCATCCAATTTAAACTATTATAGATAGTACATATCTTTCGTTGTTGTATCACTTAGGCGATCCATCACTTGACCTGTATATTTCATCACCGGATGTTCTTGCACTGAATGAAATATTTGATGATATAAATCAATTTTTCCGTCGAAGATGTCAATAGATAGCATTGAATATTTGGCGCATATAGCATTGCTACGGAAGATAATTTTGAGAACGGTCTCGAACATGTTTTCCTTGTAGAATTTTAACAACATTAATTGATCTAGATTGACTAATCTCGGGATCATACTAAAGGTTGTGTGTATGGTAATGCTTCTGAGAAATATAGATCAAACTTTCGAGTTGTGCAATGGAACAAGGCTTATAGTTACTAATCTTGGGAAGCATATCATCGAGGCAAAGATGATATATGAAATCAATGCATGCCAAACGGTTTTCATTATGAGGATGATGATGAGCCATCCGATGGGATGTAGTTCCCTATCAATTGTTGAGCGACTCCTATATTAAATACGCCTTGCTATGGCCATAAATAAGAGTAAGTGACACTCTCTCACACGTTGGCCTCTACCTCCCCTCACATGTATTCAACCGTGATCAGTTAAATGTTGCTCTTTCTAGAGTTACCACCGGGAAGGGCTTGAACGTAGTAATTTGCGACGTAGAGGGTAATACATATATATGACACGGCAAGCGTAATTTATAAAGAAGTGTTCGACAAGTTATAAGTTGATTTTATCTTTTATGTGTGTTTTTTATAGAGAGATGTTAAACGTAGGACAATAAAATACTAAACGTAGGACAACTTAAACTTAATTACACGTGAAGCCCATATATAGTCAAATTTGCATTACATAGACTTCATATTTAGAATAATTACAACAAGATACACTTTTAATACAAATAAATTAAAATAACAAGGTTGATGGTTTGTACGTTGACGAAATCAAACATGAGCGAAAATCTAAGTGAAGAAGATCCCTATCTTAATGTGAGTGACAAAGAAAGTGAAGAAGAACCACCATTGTATGAAGATGGTTATTTTCGGTGTTATGTACTTATATGTGTTGTTTTAAGCTATTTTTGAGAAAAATTCAAGAAAAAGAGGGTGTTTTCGAGTTGATGCCGCCAAACCAGAATCGGATATTGGCGCGAACCTAGCGCCTTCATCAACTAACCCGCCCATATTCATGGCGGTTGTGCTACATGGCGAAAGTAAGCGCCATTAAGCGAGGCAATTTGAACAAAATGTCGCCAAGTCTATATAGCGTTGAGATGTAGCGCAAAGAGACGGGAATCCGCGATCGAATACATCGCTACCTACAGTGAGATGGCGGCGAGATCCATAGCCACATGTGGCTGATGGCTTTGATTGTTTTAGGCGGTGAATAAAACTTGAAGCAACACTAACCTAATTCTTCCCTCTTCTTCTTGGTGAATTGCTCATCTTCTTAATTGATTAAAGCTTTTGTGGTTTTTTGGGTGTTGGAACTTGGAAGCGTCTGTTATTTTAGGGGTTTTGTGACTGACTGTATTGACTAATTAGGGGTTTCGAAAATTTATGACTGAAATGATAATTTAAAAAATAAATGTAGATACTTGATAATAATATAAAATAGAGATTTAATGTGTAAATGTTTTTAAGTTGTCATGTATTTAGTATTTTATGTCATGCGTTTAGTATTCGTGTTTATATATGTGGTTTTGTTCAATTTCACTAATTTATATTATGCACTTTTCAACATGTAGGGGTTACTTAGAGTCTGATGTTGAGCGATTAGATCATGCATTTTATCACCTTACAATTTTTATATGTTTCTCAACTTCAACATGTTATTATATACATTTATTCATTTCTTATTTTAATTATGTATCGACGGGCCATTAACTAGTTAACATATAATCTTATGATTTAATGTAGCAATCCACCCACATAAGCATATCTAAAAAAGTCATGAAATTTGAAGATGTAGAATCATTCCACCTCTTTAAATTGAAGCGGATGTAGGCGATACGTATATGAACTTTTCTTAATTGTTATGGACTTATGGTCATAATTACGATACGCATACTCCTATATAAGAGATCAATTAAGTTAGAATACTTTGTATATGTACCGATCGAATTATACTTGTAATCAGAAGTAATTTATTTATATGGACCGGAAATGGACCGAAACCGATACGAAATGGACCGAACCGTATCGACCGGCCAGGTTCCAGTACTCTTTTGGGTCCAAATCGTTGTTTGAAGTTTGAACACAGAAGAAATCGCTCCCCTCTTCAAACCTACATCTTCATCGTCGGCGTTACTTCACCATCTCACTGCTCATCTCTGCGACTACCAAAGATCAGCTTGTTCGTAGAAGGTAATTTTCTACCTTGCTCGTTTCTATTATTTTGTCTCACCATTTTGGATTCGAAAATGCATTCACTCACCACTATAGTCTGGTCTGAAATTGGAACTAGTACTCGTCCAATGGCAATAGTTAGATTAGAACCAAGTTACGATGGAGAGGAAATGAATTACTTTACTTGGTTTGTTTCGTCAATCACGCATATGCCTTCCTCATCTTACCTAGATTCTTTTCCCCGTCTAGTTTGGTGACATACTGACACAGAGAAAGTAGCTAAATGTTCCGTTTTTCTGTAAACTTGTGTACTTGGTATGTTATGTCGTGTCTGTAAATTAGTCTAACTAGTTGTACTCATATTTTTGATTTGCTGTGAGCTCTACAAGGTGATTGTTTCACCATTAGTCTATTTTACCTATAGTTAGATTTGCATTGAGTTATACAGTTGAAATATTCGAGCTTCGCGCTGGATTATACAAGTAAAAGATACATTATATAATTGACGGGACTTAAAAAAATTCGATCCGAACCTGAATCACAACTCCCATGCCCTCTGCCTCATCGACTCCCATCCGCCTCCATTTCCATATCGTCGTGCCTGCCTCTTCTCATCTTCCTCATCACTGGATTGCCTACTTCTCTCCAGTCCTCCAGCCGCCTTGTTGCCTGTAGTTTGTAGTTTCACTTTACAGATCTTAATATACTAGGTTTGTAAATGTTCTGGCCTTGGTATCATCTCACTTCTTAACGAAACGATCTCTTGTAACATCTTGGAGTTGTAAATGTTTATTTAAGCATACAAACTTTTGTCAAATTGAAACACGTGGCATATATTTTGCTTCTCCATAACAAACAGACGGACTTTTAATCAGTGAAATCAGTTGAGTAAATTTTCTGATGATCCCTGTTCACCAACAATATAAATATGATGTTATTACTTCTCTCGACAAAGTAGGTTACCTTGGCTTTCAGAAAATGCTGCGTCATCCATTATTGGCTGAGCTGAACGTGGCTCATCAGTCTACACTGCCTCCATGCTTATTTTTTATATTCATATTGATGTTCCACTGATTACTAAATGATGTATGAACTGTTCTTATCTGGCTTCATTCTCCCTTAATAATGAATTCTAATGACTTTGTTTACACTGTTTGCAGAGCATCGTTTGCCTGCGTGCTTGTTTTCTGTTCATCTTTGAGCCATGGTATGTTGGATACTTGGATGTTCAATGTCTTTTTAATCCTGGGCTTACTCTTTCAATATCTTAACTTTTTGTATTGCATATTTAGGTCGAAAAACTTTTTAAAGATGAAGCTACAGAAGAAAAGGGGGAGCGTGCTAGAATGGTGAGTGTGATTTACAGTGATTCCAGTTGTTTAAGATACTCAGTTGGTGTTTACAATAACTGCAGCTTTCTCTTAACTGCTCAAACACTGTTTTACCCCATAAGTAAGCTCTAGAAATTTGGAATGTTCATTTGTTAATTGCTGATTGGCAAGCGTTCTACATGTTACATACTTACATGTGTACCATGTAGTATATTATTTTGTATGCCTACGCGCGAATAAATTGATGAGTACTGGTTTGTTTTTGTCACTGATAACTTGGTTTTATATTTCTATGTTAGGTTTCGTTCATTGGTGCAATGTCTATTGCGGACTTGGTGAAGACAACATTAGGACCTAAGGGAATGGTAAATGAGCTCTATCTTAATTTTGTTGCATTTAGTGTGAAATTATAAAATTTCCTTTTTCTCTTCCTGTTATAATTATGTTTATGATGATGATAACAATAAAAGTAGTCATCCTCATCATCATCATCATGATTATTATTATTGTTGTTGTTGTTATTATTATTATTATTATTATTATTATTAATATTAATATTATTATTATTATTATTATTATTATTATTATTATTATTATTATTATTATGATGATGATGATGATGATGATGATGATGATGATGATGATGAAAAATTCATATAATTGTACACCCTTGCAGGATAAGATTTTGCAATCAGCAGGCAGAGGGCATAGTGTGACTGTTACAAATGATGGAGCAACTATCTTGAAGTCCCTTCACATTGATAATCCTGCTGCCAAAGTCCTTGTTGGTATCCTTGATTTAAAGTTATTGTCTTGTGCTGTAGTGTTGAAGGTTAGAATATTCATTTTTGGTGGAGTTTTTACTTTGCTGTCGTATTAGTGAACTTTGTAGAATTTTCATTTGACATCCTCAAAATTTAAAATCCAATTAATTGGCTGAAAGTGTACATTAGTTTAATAAATACCCTAAAGATTTTGTTTAAAGGAATGCGTCTTTGTCTTTCCTGTCAGTCCATGGTTATGGGTTAATGTATCTGTATATCCTTTGAATTTGCAATATCTCTAATAGGATCTGGATCATAATTATTGGAGATTATGTCAAAAGTGCATAGACAGTGAAACTGGAAAAAAGTCATTGGATCCACAGAATTCCTTAATTATAGTTGATAGATATTTCAAAGGTTCAAGATGATGAAGTAGGTGACGGGACAACTTCTGTTGTTGTTTTGGCTGGAGAGCTTTTGAGGGAGGCAGAGAAGTTGGTAAATGCAAAGATTCATCCGATGACTATTATTTCAGGTATGTCTTTGTGCTTTCAATTTTTTTTTGTATTAGTACTACTACTACAGTTAATATTAACTGCTTCAGTTTTCTTGGCATCCATGTTTTATCTTGGATGTAACTCACATAAGGATAAGGGTGATCTATTTGTCTTTGCATTTTCGTACACTCAACTTGCCCGTGAGTTCATTCACTTTGTTAGGTTTAACAGAATTTTTGCCCTTTTATATTCATGGTGCAGAAACCATAAATTGTGCTTAATTGTTTTTCAGGATATCGTATGGCAGCTGAATGTGCTAAAAATGCATTATTGGAGAAGGTTGTCGATAACAAACTGGATGCAGGTATATTATATTTGTAATTTCTTATAGAAAATTAGAAACCTCTAATTTAGTTTACAAAGATAGTGATCTCTTCCCATTTTTTATAGTTTAAAAGCACCCTCTGTCGCCTACTCAACAATGTTGAATTTCACTGGTCTTGTAGAAAGTGTATTTTAAATATTATTATCAATTGTTAAAGGTACCCTTGGCACTTCTATAGGATTTTTGCAGTCTAGAATCTAGATCAAAAGAGTATGACTGAACAATCTTCATTACCTGCCAGATTCAAATGTTTCATCTGGTTCTCATTTTTCTTGTTTTTAAATTTTGATCTTACCCTTTCAGAGAAATTCAAAGATGATCTGATGAAGATTGCAATGACTACTTTGAGCTCCAAGATTCTTTCTCAGGATAAAATACATTTTGCTAAATTAGCTGTTGATGCTGTCATGAGGTTAAAGGTACCTCTTTCTCCGTATGTATAACCTTCTGAGTCTGCAACTTGGTGAGAGGGGGTTTCCTCGAGTATACTATTGAGATTTTTACTCCCTAACGGGTAGTTCATAATATATATGCAATATAGATTGCTGGCAACAAGCAACCTTAGCATTTTGTATTGGGTGTGGCCTTCATTTGTCTAAAACTATGTGAGAAAGAGGGTGAGCATGTACTTTAGACTTTACTCTATGAAACATCAATGCCAATGATGGTTTGCTAGAGAAGTCTCCTATTGTGTCATGTTATAGTGGACCCAGAAGAAGTTTCTTTTGTGTTTCTTCTATTCAAACTAAACTAACATTTGGATATGTGATCAGAGCTCCGTTTTGTTTGTCTTTCCATCTCCTTTTGCCAGTAATTTTCTCATCTGAGCTTTAGCTGGCAACCATGGTTCATTAGTTACGATATATCAGGCACTTTCTGTCCAATTCAGTGCGCTCCCCAAAAAAAAAAAAAAAAAACTTTTCCAGCCAAATCCTTTTTGGCATAAGTTTGAGTATAACTATAATGTGTATTTGCCTAATTGAATCAAGTTTTCATGGACGGGCATCTTTATTCGCAGAGAGTTATGTGTTATGTATGTTATCTGCTATTTTAAATGTGTGAATTGATCTACTTCTGTAACGGTGAGCGTTTTTTGTGCATGAGATAATATATTTATGTGACTTTTGCATGTCTAATGTGGTCCCTTTTCTCTATTTGAGCTCAGCTTGCAATCTGAGCATCTTTGAGTTTGTTTTATAATTATTGGGGCCCCCAAGTTGGTTTAGTCTCTTCTTTTCTCTGTCTTTCCCCATTTTCTTTACTGGTATCGTGTTTGAAATGACAGGGTAGCACAAATTTGGAGTCCATTCAAATCATAAAGAAACCAGGAGGTGCATTGAAGGATTCATTTTTAGATGAAGGGTGAGCATTATATATTCGAAGAAACACATTTTCCATATGTTAATCGAACTTTATTACTTGTTTCACCTTCTTTGAGGATTATATTGCATGATTGTAGTTTGTATGGTGGAAGCGTGAGTAATTCTGAGTTTTTGGGAGATAGGTTTTTCTTGCTGGTGATTTGTGTTATTAAATTTGAGCCTTACTGTGTTAGTCCGTTAGGTATGGTGGAGAAGTTATATGCCTGTGTGTGTTTGTGTCATGTGTCTTCCTCACCTTTTAGTAGGCATGCGACCTGTATTTTCTTGGATTCCAGGGGAAGAGTTAGGGGCAAAGAATGACACCATCCTTGTTTTACCTCTTAGTGCATATACTGGATTTTAAGTTCCTATGAACGTATATGCCTATTTCTCATGCTGCAGTAATTGATTACAATGAAGACTTCTTTTGAAAACATTATTCCCCGCCATATTCTTTGTATGCAATTGAGTTGATTTGCTGTGTTTCGTTGGCAATCTCATCATATAATTTTACTATCATTTTTTCTTTATTTCTGAACATTCTGTATAATACAGATTTATTCTGGACAAGAAAATTGGTGTAGGCCAACCTAAACGGATTGAAAATGCTAAGATTTTGGTGGCAAATACTGCAATGGACACCGACAAAGTAAAAATTTATGGGGCACGTGTACGTGTTGATTCGATGGCTAAGGTGGCTGAGATTGAAGGAGCTGAAAAGGAAAAGATGAGGGAGAAGGCTAATAAGATTATTAATCATGGGATAAACTGCTTTGTTAACCGGCAGCTAATTTACAATTTCCCAGAAGAACTATTTGCTGATGCTGGAATTCTAGCAATAGAGCATGCAGATTTTGATGGTATTGAGCGGCTAGGTCTTGTTACTGGAGGCGAGATAGCGTCAACTTTTGATAATCCTGAATCAGTTAAGCTTGGGCATTGCAAGCTCATTGAAGAGATTATGATAGGAGAGGACAGATTGATCCACTTCTCTGGGGTCGCTATGGGCCAAGCATGTACAATTGTGCTGAGAGGCGCAAGGTACCTTATCATGCTATGTCTTTAACTTATTTTTCTTTTAATTCACACGCTGTAGATCATTCACTACTGTGTACAACAAGGTTTAGGACATCTCTACTAGATAATTCTCCCATTATTGGTTATTAGTAATATTTATAAAGTGCCTTTATGGTTTGGCCTATAGACAGAAGGCTCATAAGATCAACTGGAAAGGTTTTCAACAGCAACATAACTGCTGCAATAAAGTCACCCAGTGGGGATTTTGACATTTATAAAAAAAAAATACTAAGTTGGGTCCTTGCTTGAACGTCACATAAATTGCGAAGTAGTGATAATCTTGTAAAACAGTAAAAGGATTTCTTCTGTTCTTTTTCATTTATCTTGATGAGGCTTCCTCATTAGCGCTTAGCAGTAGTTGACTAGTTTCTTTGTGATTCTAATTGGTAATTCCTCATTACCAAAAGTGATGTTCGTTCAAGCATGTACAGATTAGGAACATAAACAGTTCTGCTACATGGAAGGGGGTATATAGGTTCTTTTGTGTTCTCCTATCTCTTTCCATTTCAATATCCTGATGCTGTTTGACTTTTGTCAAGTAGTATTACTCTTTAATTGATTTTTATTTGTTCAATTAAGTTATGCATCTACGTACCCAATATGTTGGTGCATGATAGAGTTTAAGTTGGTCCTATTCTTAATAACCTATAAAACTAGAAGACTAAAAGTTTTCCTATTCTTTTGGCAGCGCGCATATGTTGGACGAAGCTGAAAGATCTCTGCATGATGCCCTGTGTGTGCTATCTCAGACTGTCAATGACAGCAGGGTTTTGCTTGGAGGCGGATGGCCTGAGATGGTGATGGCAAAGGCAGTTGATGAACTTGCCAGAAAGACTCCTGGGAAAAGATCTCATGCCATTGAAGCCTTTTCGCGAGCACTTGTCGCCATCCCAACTACCATTGCTGACAATGCTGGACTTGACAGTGCTGAGTTGATAGCTCAACTTCGTGCGGAGCACCACAATGAAGAAAGTTCTGCTGGAATTGATGTCATCATCGGAGCTGTAAGTATCTTTGGAGCCGTCTTGTGCCTAATTTCTTGCGTTTGGGTGTCCATTTTGCATCCTTGTTTTTTATCATTTAGTTTGCTTGATGCATATACTTGTTCTATTTTTCCATTTGCACAATGATTTCTGTGTATTCTCATATATGTTTATGTTTCACTTTCACAGGATAATTTTATTCAACTAGACGTGTTGGATCCAACTTTTCATTACTATATTGAAGTATTAGGTCACTCCGGGACACACACAAATGCCACTCTTTCATGATCCTTAACCATTAGCACAAAATAATGAAAATATGCCTCCACACTCTTAAAATTACCATAAAAGTATTCTATACATGACCTTACTAAAAAAGTACTAGTACTGCTGTGCTGAGGTACTAGGATGTCTGTCTTGTTCATCCTACAAATTTTGCTCAAGCTAACCATATCGCCGAACTGCTTTCTGTGATTTATCTTCTTTTAGGTCTCTTTAGCCTCAGATTATTGGATGCTTTGCACAAACTTGGTTTGCATGGCCAGAATTACAAAACTCCTTACGTTCTAACAAAACTAGAATATGAAATACTCTAAACTACGAAGTAATTAATATCTTATTATTAAAGATCTCCATCAATAACTTTGAAACTTGAAAGATGACATTATTTGTGACCTATTTTAGCACGTTTTCTGGATACCTAAAAAATAGAATCTTTTCACTGGAAACATTAGGGAAGCTTAAATTCATGACTAATTTCTTTATGATTTTTGAACTTTTTTCTCGTGCAGGTTGGAAATATGGCAGAACTGGGAATATCAGAGGCATTCAAAGTGAAGCAGGCTGTACTGCTTTCAGCAACTGAAGCTACTGAGATGATATTGAGGGTCGATGAAATTATCACATGTGCACCGCGAAGAAGAGAGGACAGAATGTAGAATGTGAACAATGATTTCATCATGTGTGAGATGCCTTCTGAAATGTCCATGTAAACTGGGATTGAGAATTGACACCCCTCAGGGGGTCAAACTTTAAATGTCATGGCGTTTTATTTTGACATAACCATGTCAGCCATTAGTAACTATTGCGAGCTTTCATTTTATGTAACAATTTCATTGAAGTGGTGTGCTGATATTTTTTAGTGTTATCCTCGTGTGAGCTTGAGCTTTGGCAGTTTTTTTTTTTCTAAAATAAATTTGTCACAGTATCCGCTATCCGCTATATGCGACTTAATCCAACCGAACACTGTAGGACACTTTGGTAGCTTGGTTTATCCTATTAGGGACTGAACTCAGACTCTCAAAAAAGACACCATTCGTGAGCACACTCTGTCAATAAAGTTGAGATGGATCTGGAGTAAAATCATTACACCACTTAAGGAAGTGAATCAGGTTACTGGAATAAATTTATTTGGCACTCAGTTTTGACCATTTAGAGTGAAATAATTGACAAGGAGAATATATATATATATTGTGTACACGTGGATTGAGCCCTTTATTCGTTTCTTGCAATGCTCTTCTCTTCACTTGTTTGGAAGGAAAGGTGGAGGTATATGTATAATGGTAATCTTGTTTGGTCAAAGGCATCTATCTATATGTGGTTCATGTTGCACAAACTGACCCATTTTCAGAATAGACGTTTTATCCTCCTGCTTTTCACTTGCTCTATCATTATTGGACTACGTATTTATTTACATAAAATCATGTGCTATTGGCTTATGAGAAGCCTACAAAATAATTTTGCCCTTCAAAATTTTAAGTTTGATGCAATTTGTCCAGACTCATTTATATTTGAGGGGACAAACTGCACCAAATTTGAAGTTTGAAACAATATGGAGAAACTTTCCACATACAAATTTCATGGGGCACTTTGCACCTCACATATGTACATTGACTTATGCTCTTATGCTTCAGCAGTGCGCAAAAAGCTATTGGAGTACCGAAGTAGAGTATGCATATAATCATTTAAAGAACGGTTAATCTAGGTTGCATAATTCAGTCTAGAGTTCCATAGTAGCCTGACTTGCATGAGTTTGTGATAAGTTTTCTTTTTTGCTCTTCAAATTGAATGGGATAAGTTTGTGCGACTTATGTAGGGATACTAATATGATACACATGTGTATGGTGTGTAAGGTATATGTTCATGCGTCACATACTACAAATTAAAATCTCAATTTCAAAATAAATATATTATTCCTTAAAATACAAGATGCTTTACAACCCGTCTTGAAAAAAAATAATAAAAGATTTATAAATGATATTACAATTTTAAGTATTTAGCAATCTAGAATTTCATGTCGATATGCTTTAGGTAAGTCAATAGAATACATCTTTTTTACGAGAGACGGATCAACAATACTTGTTTCACTAAAAACATTTATATATTTATCTTATAACATCGCGTGTTTATTATTATTATTATCCTTGTGTTACCCGCATTAGTAAAAAAGTAATGTTCGTAATTGAACATGTGATGTTGGTCCCGTTTTTCCTATCTTAGAGAGACGGTCTATCATAGAAGATGCTCAAACGAGAGACATATGCGTATTTTATGATTGTTTAGACCAGACGTAACACACCAAAGTTTCAGAGAAGTTTTAGAGATTGAGAACGCTACTTGTACCAACAAGTTGCAGCTTTCTTTTTGTAATCTATCCTTAAATTACGATTGTGCCGGTATAAAAGGTTGGGCCTCAACCCGCAAAGCGACAATGCGTCACGTATTATACTTACCACCAAAAGAAAAAAGAAAAAGGAAATTGATGAAATTTAATTTCTTTTCCTCCCCTTTCATGAATATATTTGCAGAGAATCGATTTTTCTGAATTATAAGAGAGAAGAAGAGAAGAGAATCATATTCACAATTCATAGAAAAAAAGGAGAAAAGGAAGAACCATCACTTTACGAGTTTACTCTCTTTCTCTCTCTAGCTGTAGCAGGTAAATTTGGGGTTCTTCTTTCTCATCTCGATCAATCTCAACAAAAACCCATATGTTAAGAGCACCTTTTTTTCTACTGTTGTGAACTTGCCTATACTGTTTCTGTATATTTCATTCTGGTTTGTTTTGGTAATTGTCTAAATTATTGTCACTGTATGCTCTGCCCCTTGCTTTTGAACTTGTTTTCTGTTTGAAGTAAGCGAATTTGAGGTTTGCCTGTGATTTAGGGTTTGTAGTTTCTGCTACTGTGAGGTTTGGGCATCTGATTCCAAGGGCATAATTCCTGCCCCTTTACTTTTTATTGCATTTTTTTAGGAATATTATCTATATTTTCTTCGATCTGCCATTGATTTGGTGTTCATAATGTATGTGTGATTTTTTTCCTTTTCTCACTTGCTGTTTTAGCTGTAAACAAGAGTAGCAGCTGTTTTCTTTTTTTCTTTGGATAATATCTCTGAATTGTTGGTGGTCTGGAGCTGTTGGATAACTAGTGCTATTTGTTCCTGTTTGCAGCCTCTCTGGTAGAAAGTAGGGTGAACTTTGTTCTAGTTTGATGGGAAAGGGTTCGAAGAGCGGTGCGTGCAAATCAGCATCGCACAAGCTCTTCAAAGATCGAGCTAACACTCGTGTAGATGATCTTCAAGGCATGTTCAGTACTCTCCAGTCGATCAGGAACGATCGCTCGAGTGATGTGGCTTTGATTGAAGAGCAGGTTCACCAGATGCTTCGTGAATTTAAGTCTGAGCTCAATCAGCCCTCTCCAGCGTCTTCACTGCAACAGGTAATGCTTCTGTCAGGGGATATACACGTCTTTTCCTGGCATTTACATTGAAACGATATGCACTGTAGGCTGTTAGACGTGGAGGGGTACCGTTTGGTTTAATGAGAAAGGGTCCCATTGAACAGGGAATCTCTTAGAGCTGCTTATGACCATAGGTGTTTTAATCTCGTTTTGTGATGACTGGTAATGTTGCCATCTATCCACTCTTCACCTCCTGGGTACACAAGGATTTTAGCCGGCACACTCATAGGGAGAATGATATGCATTGTTCTCGGTTCTTGCACATGGAAGAGTTCTTGTCCACACGTGGAAAACATTTTTCACTACCTTTCATAGGAAAACACCAACTTTACTTTAGACCCATTGGAGAAAATCATGATAAAATTCCAATATTTGCTTTTGTCAGGTAGGCAGATGATGTGGTCTGTTGTTGCCCTTAGACGTCTGTCCTCTCTGTGCTCGTGATTTGATGTATATCTTTGTTAGAAGGGAATCTAGGTTAGGCAACTTGGAGTTTGCTTGTGAGCCTGGGCGTCTTAAGTTTTTGCTACACCATACTTTGCAAAAAAGAATAAACATCTATGCACTTGTCAACATCTGGATTACAATGCTTAAATTTGCTGGTTTTTTTTCCTTTTAGGGAGGGAGCCTTGGCTCTGATATTAAGCGGCTACTGCAGCATTATGAGGAGGATGATGATGCAACCAGTGCATTAGCTTCTCTAAAGCCAGAACCTGATATACAAAAGGTTGCTGATGGCTCTGTCCTTCAAGAGGTGATTAGTATTCACTTTCAAATTCTTTCTTTTATCTGTATTCATTAGGTTGATCAAGCGTGTATACGTTTTAATATGTCATGCTTTATCTGTTGATTTTTACACTTATATTAGCTTTGTGATACATTAGAAGATTTATTATCTCTGTCAAAACTTTACTTTGTTTTATACTATATGCGAATATGTTATTATACTTGCAAATAACATATTGGATCAATCATATTGGAAATCAATTTAAATACCCTGAATTACTCATTATATCCTCAGAACTCCCTTAACATAATCAGACACGTGATGCATTTTCAATCCCATTTCTTCCCCATAGATGCATATTATGTTTCAGAGTCTCTGTCCTTTTAATTTCATCAGACCACAATGGTGCATGGTTTGCATTGTGTTGATGAGCACGAGGCAGTTTGCTGATGTGTGGCTGCGTGTTTACTCGTGCATTATCGTGTTTCAGTGGCACATGCATATCTCCACCCCATTCGATGTTAGTTTGTGCCGATGCATAGTTGAGACTTGGTATTAGTCTATGCATTGGTTGGACGGATACGAATGATGGTGGTCATCATAAGTTTTCAATTTGGTGATTTATTTGTAAAAAATTATCATTGTACTTGATTAATTAAATAAATTGATATAATGTTCGTCTTCCTAATTTTATGCATTGAGGGTAAATTACGAAAAATATATGGTTTGGGTACTTGGGTGAAACAAAATTAATGCAAAATGTACTTGAGAGGAATAAAATATGGCTTGACTTTAGAGAAAGAAAGTTTGTAAAATGAAACCCCAGAGGAATTTCGATTTCTTCAAGAATAAAAAAAATTCATGTATATATATATATATATATATATATATATATATATATATATATATATATATATATATATATATATATTATCTGTACTTTCATTAGTATATGTCAATGCGGTCCTTAATACTTGTGATGAAATGTTTGGCTTCAGTGTGCTCTCTCTGTGTTTGTAATTAGTACCTATCTTTGTACAATTATCGTTTTGCACTCTTGTCATGGAAGCTGTGTATAATTAATAGAGTAATTGTGAATTGGCAACTTATTAATTGTCAAAATTGGCATTTGCTTCCTAAACTGGCCCTTACCTATTTTGTTTGATGCAGGTTTTCAATATATCCAAGGGTCCTGAGCAACATGGTTTGGAGTTGGCTGATCAATGCAAAAATGATGGCATTGGAGTTAACAACAATATGGGAATAAATAGCATGAATATGGAATCCTTCTCGGAATGGAATTCATTTGATTTCAATCAAGTATTTGAACCACATTACTATCCTGAGTTTGACGCAACTGGTTATGTTGCGGAAGATGGTATGCATCAGGATTCGGGCTATCAACAGAGCATGTTCCCCCCTCCACCTGCTGCCTTTTTGGGGCAAAAATGCGCCCTTTGGGATTGTCCAAGGCCAGCTTTAAGTTTAGACTGGTCTGTGAAAGCTATTGACTACTGCAGTGCTCATCATTCTTCGCTTGCACCTAGTGAAGGCTACCCGGGTAGTCCTCCAATTGTACGACCTGGAGGCATTGTCTTAAAGGATAATTTACTTTTTGCTGCTCTTGGTGCAAAGGCGCTCGGAAAAGAAGTTGGTATTCCTGAATGTGAAGGTGCTGCTACCACAAAGTCCCCTTGGAATGCAAATGGTTAGTTGGTTGTTTGTTCCTCGTATATTTGGCTAATTATTTGAGGAACTTTGATGTGAAATCTTGAAGTCTATGCGAAATTCCAGGTTGACCCATAATTTCAGAAAGTTTCACCAAAACCCTTTTTAAAAATTCTTGCCTTCTCCATACGAAACTGGTGTATGTAAATTTTTGTCGTCCTGGATCTTTTGTAATTGAGCCATACTTTTGGGTAGCACGATTAACTGTTCGTTAGTACTTTATTGCTTGCATGACTGATTTGTTTTCATGGTATTTGACAGAGCTCTTTGATTATGCCATTTTGGATGGTGAAACAATCAGGGAATGGTTGTTCTTTGACAAACCTCGTAGAGCATTTGAAAGTGGAAATAGAAAGCAACGATCCTTGCCAGATTATGTTGGAAGGGGCTGGCATGAATCGAGGAAACAAGTGGTGAATGAGTTTGGAGGTCTCAAGAGATCCTACTACATGGACCCACAGCCAATGGAAAATTATGAGTGGCACCTCTACGAGTATGAAATCAACAAATATGACACATGTGCATTGTATAGACTTGAGTTCAAACGTGTGGATGGGAAAAAGTCTGTCAAAGGAAAACTGAGTAATGATTCTGTTGCTGATTTGCAAAAGCAGATGTGCAGGCTGACTGCTGTCCCAAATGAAAAGCAGCGCCCAGTCAAGGGAAGGGGAAGAGCTAATACTAAAAATGGAACTGGAACCATTTCCCCTGCTTCTAATGCAACGGCAAGTCCAGGTGAAGTGTACGGAAGAGGTGAACTGCTTGATTATCTTGTTGACGACATTGATGGATATTACAAATAACATGATTGGATGAGTTGGTATGCATCTGGAATGAGCTAAATTATTATAGCATAAATCATTCCAGGCTGAATCTCTTTTTAAGGTTTTTTTTGTCATGGTGGATCTCCGTCTTGGATGCAGTGTCATTTGTCAATAGTTCATTGTCATCTGAGTAACAGTGCACAGCTGACTCCGTAGTTGTCCAAATTAACTGCATGATGGTATTTGTATGCTCGAAAATTTAAACCAGTAGTAGATGGTTTTGCATGTACAATGCACTTCTTGTGCACGTTTGATGAGTATAACCTCAAGACTGACAATATCTTCTCTACATAACACTATTTTGATGATTGTTATATCTTGGCTACTATACAATGCACTTGAACTTTTAACCATGGTCATCTTCACATACACGGGTTCTTTTTTTATTTCTGTCTGCATCTTTCAATATCATTCTTAGTCTTGGTGTTGTGAAAAGGAGTGTTACTTCTCATCTAGTCCGTGGTGAAGTGTTCATTATCCTGTAAAGATTATGCGGATTGACCCAGCTCCCGACTCCCAGATAGGAATATTTTGTTACAGATTGTAGGTTTGGTCGCTGCGGAAGTGTTACCTTGTGGAGCAAATTTCATCCCCCACTTATGATGACAGATGAGAAATTGGGCAAATATACTATACTGGACGAGGGTTGGTAATTGGGATCGACATTCACGTTTGAGAATATGATAGAATGAGTAGTAGAAAAGTTTGGTGAATCTAAATAACGTCAGCTTAAAATGTGCAACTTGACCGCATCGAAGTTTCATAAATTGAAATGAACATGTCAAAGATTGTCTCCCAATTTAAAAGGCTTTAATCTTGGATCTCTGGACAAGTAGTTGTAAGATTGGAGAAATGTTAGGAAATTAGAAATAAATCAGTAGGTTCTGAACTACACATCTTATCAAATATCATAAGAAAAGTTGATTTTTTTTTTTTTTTTTCATTTCCACTTGTGTTTCCAAGCATATGCAGTAGAGAAAGAGATCTGTTTGAAACTTTGAAGTATGGGTGAAAACAGCCTCAAAATTGTAATGTACCCATGGTTTGGCTTTGGCCATCTCACTACATTCCTTCATCTCTCCAACAAATTTGCACAGAGAGGCCACAAAATCTTCTTCATCCTCCCCACAAATACACAGTCCAAACTAGACCAGTTCAATCTTCATCCAGACCTCATACAGTTCAAACCAGTAGATGTTCCTAACGTCGAGGGTCTCCCTCAAGGAACGGAGACGACAGCCGACGTCCCTTTTCCTATGTATTCGCTCCTCCGCCGTGCAATGGATCTCACACGTCCCGCTGTGGAGTCTCTCTTCCATGAACTCAAGCCTCATTTCGTGTTCTACGATTTCATGCATTGGTTGCCTGCTTTGGCTCGGCCATTAGGTACCTTTCTCATGAAAATTGCAAGTCGATCTTGACCGTATTTCTCATGTGGCGAATTCTCTGTTTATGTTGTTTTCTGTTGACAGGTATCAAATGCATCCATTATTGTATCACAGCCGCGGCAGTGGTAGGGTACTTCTTTCGCGAAGGATCTAGTGTTGAAGCGTTCAAGGAGCCACCGGATGGTTTCCCTCCATCAGTGATCAGGCTATACACCCACGAAGCACGTATAGTGAACTCGATTAACAACGAAATGGAGGTCAGTGGCGACATGACATACCTACAGAGGATGATTGTAGCAGTGGAAGAGTCGGATGCTCTGGGGTTCAAATCTTGTAAAGAGATGGAAGGACAATACTGCGAATATCTTGAAAAGAAGTTCAAGAAGCCAGTGTTTCTTGCTGGTCCTGTTTTGGCTGATCCACCAAAATCAACCCTTGATGGAAAGTGGGCTAAATGGCTGGAAGGATTTGAACCGAAATCTGTTATATACTGTGCTTTTGGTAGTGAAGCTAGGCTTAAAAAAGACCAATTTCAAGAACTTCTGTTGGGATTTGAGCTGACAGGGAACCCATTCTTCGTAGCTTTGAAACCGCCTATAGGTGCTGAGACAGTTGAAGATGCTCTTCCAGAAGGTTTTACTGAAAGAACTTCGAAACGAGGGGTTGTTACTGGGAGTTGGGTGCAGCAACAGCTTATTATATCGCACCCGTCTATAGGATGCTTTGTGACGCATAGCGGGTGGGGTTCATTGTCAGAGGCCATGGTTAACGAGTGCCAATTGGTGCTGATACCAAACGTCGGCGACCAATGGGTTATTGCGAAACTCGTGGGCGGAGATCTGCGTATAGGGATTGAAGTCGAGAAGGGAGACGAAAATGGGTTGTTTACCAGAGACGGTGTGCTGAAGGCAATAAGGTTGGTGATGGAAGGTGAGAGTGAGATTAGCAAAGAGGTCAGGGAGAATAGGGCTAAGTGGAGAGAGTTCTTCTTGAAAGATGGACTTGAGAGTTCTTACATTGATGGTTTTGTTAGTAAGCTAAGAGGCCTCTTGGAATGATATGTTCTTGTAGATTTAGAAAATGTTTCAACTTCTGAACTTGATTTCTTTTCTGACTTGGTGAATTTTATCAAGTGTACTTTTGCCATAAGAAGTTGAAGAATTATAGTACAAAATTTTGGTAGTAGTTGTTAATAATCTCAATGACTTGAAGAAACAGGTTCTAGATGTTTGTTGAAAGCTGATTTCATCTAAATATCTCCATGGACTTTGTTTTTGACAGCTTCTAAATTATCTTTTAAGCAGAAGCAAGAATTGTCACAATCTGTGAAGTGATTGATAATGTTGCTTAATGTTGTGAAGTGAAAAATTAGTTCCATATGAAAATCAACTACAAATACAGTTTTGTTGCTAATAAAACTCTCTATAACAAATGAATCATCAGTGGTTCCTATAACTAAGAACTCCATATTTATCAGTACATGTTAACCAGAGCAGCATCCAGTCTTCTTCAAATCCGACACATCGTCTTTACTCCCAATGTTAATCGTCTGGCCTCTAGGCGGTGCTGCAGGGTCATAGTTTATGTCGAGAGCCTTCCTGCTCACAACGTGGTAGATTTGCGTCAATACTTCAGTGAATGCGTTCTCAACATTTAGAGCTTCAAGAGCAGAAGTCTCCATGAAAAATGTGTTCTCCCTTTCTGCAAACGCTTTGGCATTTGCCATGCCAACTGCTCTCAGGTGGCGAAGGTCTGCTTTGTTCCCAACCAGCATGATCACAATGTTGGAGTCTGTGTGGCCTCTGAGTTCCTTGAGCCATCTCTCAACGTTATCGAATGTCACATTACGTGTGACATCGTAGACTAGTAGTGCTCCTACGGCTCCTCTGTAGTAGGCGCTTGTGATTGCACGGTACCTTCAGTCAATCAAAAGAACAGTAATGCTTGAGATTCATATGTACTTTGGTTAAACATCATGTTAGTTTGTGAAAAGGCCGGATTCTTTAGCTCTTTTAAACAAACATGCCTGATAGCTGATAAGGTAGCTACCAGGTTATGTAGGTGACAAGTTAACGCTATATGGAACCTTTATGAACGATCAAGAATAATTTCATTAATTTCAGGAAATGTTAGATTTACAAACACAAGAATCATCATAGTCTGAACAAGTAACACATTTGAGTACCTTTCTTGGCCAGCAGTATCCCATATCTGGGCCTTGACAACCTTGTCATCAACCTGAATGGACCTGGTGGCGAATTCAACTCCGATGGTAGATTTCGACTCCTGGCTGAACTCGTTCTTGGTGAAACGAGATAACAGATTCGACTTTCCAACACCGGAATCACCGATCAAGACCACCTTAAAGAGGTAATCATAATCCTCATCGGCTCTGTATGCTCCCATATCCTCCTTAATTTTATGAGTCCCCCTATGTTGATTATATTTTTCTAATGGAAAATTTCATGACAAGTTGTTTAATCTCAAGGGGGGAAATTCTGTTTATCTTTTTGCAGTTTGGAGGAATGAATTCTTGGTTGTTTGATTCATTTTCCCTCCGGTTATCAGGGAAAAATGTTCGGTTCTGTTTCTCATCATTTTAACCATTGGAAATTTTTGTACTAAAATCTCTATGTCGTTTTTCTTTTTCTTTTTTAGGAAACGGTTATAATTAGCATACTTCAAATAGTAATACTTCACTCAGCCGGGGAAATTTTCAACCCTCGGGTTCTACCACTTATAGCGCTATAGCATGTGGACCCACTACTATAATGAGGGTGTTACTACTGCCTACTAGTGGCATTGCCTCTAGAGTCTAAGAAACCCTCAACCATATACTATTGTACTACATCCTACCAAATGGAATCGGAATCGAGTAAGGTTGTTGAAACTGGAAATAATCACAGCCACCATGAATGTGACCCTGAAATACTACTAGTGCTGAGTGCAGAATAACTTCGTTTATATATCGATGTTAACTATTCTCCATCGCTTGAGTATATATATTCTGGATGGTATATGATACTACGAGATAATTCTCTCCATACAAGGACTTTTAAGGGTAGTTGATAATCTATTTTTACTAATTATTATAAAAGACATAATTATGAAGAGACTAAGAAAGACACTACAAATCTAACTAGCAGCTCCTCAACATACTATTTTCGCGGGTCATAGTTATTTAACCCGATCCGGTCATCTAGTGGGCTGGATGGTTCGTATCATGTATATAATCATCTAAACCCAACCAGACTAACCAAATCGCCATTTCTTCCTTCTCGCCTGGAACATGGCGGAAACCTTAGGTATGGTTCTCTTCGTTTTCATCTCAATTTCGATCTGATTCCAGCATAATCGTTCCTTTCTTCTTCAGTTGTTGGTGTCTCCGGCTGAGGAGCTCTATTTTAACCTCAATGTCATAGTCAACAATGGAGAATTCTCAGGAAAGTCATAAACCTGTTAGTAAATCAACTTCGAAAGCTGTAATTGGTGTTGGAAACGTTGTTATGAAGGTTTTTTTGGCGAGGAATAAGAAGCGATCGACCGATTCAGAAGATAGAGGTATTTTTAAACTCAAATTTAGTGTAAATTTTTTTTTTTTGGTATGCTAGAATGAGACATCGCTTTGCAGACGCTTATATAATGGTATGTAATTTAGACACTACAACAACACGTCTGCAATTTGGGTGCTCCGTTCAATTTTCTGGGGTAAACGATGACGTGGCAACCAGAGAAGCAATTTTCACTCCAAGACTCGAATTTGACCGGCATTTTTGAATTTGAGGGGACACGTGTCGCCTTCAGATTAAATCTGGTGAATAAATTTGTAAAAAAATGAAAAAATAATTTTAAAAAATCAGAAAAATATATAAAATGTTTTTAAAAATATAAAATATTTTTAAAAATCGGAAAATCTTAAAAATAATTTAAAAAAAAATTAAAAAAATTAAAAAACGTGGTAGCCACTTCAACTCTTGTTCAACTGCATCAACCTCCATCTTCACAATCACATTCTTCAGCACTTTGGTTTCTTTTATTGCCCTTTCAGAAATCTCTAACAAACTCCTAACATCAGCATTAATGTCTGCCAGCTCCTTTTCCAGTTGCACTATACGATTATCAGCTTCAATCTTTTTGTTCAGCAAGCCTCTTATCAAACCAGATACTCTAGGGCACAGGGGTTCTTCAATCCACCTAAAATACGTACATCCACTGCAATTTTTCTTCTGAAATCAACAATAAACAACTCAACAAAGCAATCCCTAAACAAATTCCTAAACCACAATGAATACTTCTGCAATTTCCTAATTCGAATGAATTAACTACAAAACCCAACTAATTACGAGTACTTACGTCAAACATCGGACATCCCATGAAACGCTGGCCTGGAAATTTACTCCACGACATGCCCTCAACAGCAGCTCTTCGAGGATTCACGCATTTGCGAAATTCGACATGGGTTTCACTTCGCGTAAATGAAGAAGAAGACTCCATTGATGAATTAGCTACCAATTATATTAGGGAATCTCAAATTTGGTTGGAGTTATTCTAGGGTTTCTCAATTGAGGAAGAACAGGCTTTTATAAAGCATTCTAATTCCTCCCGGTTTTTTTTTATGTCCGTTGGATGATGTGACTGTGCACGTTTTTTATTTTTTTTTATTTTTTTATTTTTTAAAAAATTATTTTTAAGATTTTCCGATTTTTAAAAATATTTTATATTTTTAAAAACATTATATATATTTTTTTTGATTTTTAAAAATTATTTTTTCATTTTTTTACAAATTTATTCACCAGATTTAATCTGAGGTCAACACGTGTCCCCTCAAATTCAAAAAAAATTTTCTCGTGAAAAAAAAAAAAAAGGAAAATATTGCATCATCATCGCTCAAAAAAAAATTGAAAAAGAAGAACCCAAAAAAAAATTGTATATGTGTTAATAGAAAAAACCAATCAAATTCATTTTTTTTAATGCAAAAAAAGCGACAAAAATGTCATCATTACCAAAAAAAATTTACCCAGTGTTTGTGAGATGTTTTACACTTATTTTGTTGCTGTTGTTGTCTATCTTTGCTCTAATTTAGTGTTTTGATATTTTTTTGTGAAATGTTTGTTGTTTATATGTATAATAGTTCATCTGTTTATGATTTTTTTTATTTGTATGATATTTATTTGCAATATTATTGCTATAAGATGTCTAGAGTTTCATGATTAATATTGTTGATGTTTCTTTGTTTGATTATTTTCTAGTATACTGTACAAGCATATGATGTTGCAAAATGTTTGATGATCTGGTGTAAATATTTGATGTTTCTGATGTGGCTGCTTATCTTGCCTTTGAGGATTTTGCAATGCTGATGCTTCTGTGTAAGTTACTATATAATTCATTCACAATTGATTTAATTTGTTAAAGTTATTATGAAACTCTCTGGAGTTATAGTCAGGTGTTGCATAATAAGATGCTTTTGTAGACAAGTGAAGGAAATTTGTGTATTGTGACCTTTGACAGTTGATCCGGTCGAAGTGTACATTGTGCAGAAGAAGATTATTAGGTGAATTACTAAATGGATCTGCCTACAGATGTTGAGCATGGAGTGTCTTGTGATTTCGATAATTCCGGTTGCTGGTTCGGTTGCTGTAATGATTCTTGATCTCAAGGTTTACAAGTCATTCAAGAGTAGCTACTAGGAACTATGATCCCTGTTATCCTAAGAGTAGCTACCAATTTTTACAATTAATGGTTGGTGTTGAAGTACTTGGTGGTTGGTATTGAAGTACTGTAGTTTTATGGTTCAATTTGTTTTCGTTTTTGTAGTTGTTTATGTAATTACAATTGTAGCATTGTGAATGTAAAACGGCATTGGAGTTTCTTGGTGTAATTGAGACTAATATACACTGATAAATATTTGGCTAACAATACTGTTTTGAGTGTCTCTTTTTCCTCTTTATTGTGTAGATACCAAAGATTTTCAAGGTGGACCTATGGACTACGAAAAGCTTTGTAAAATTTAATAATGGTTAAGGTTATTTTGAAAAATGTTTATGGTTTATGTTTAGAATATTTTAGGTTATTTTGTATTCATGCTAAGGTTTATACATAATGATAGAACCTTTACAAGGTTACACTTAACCTTAACATTTATGTATAATAATATGAATTTGTGTCTCATGTGTCAAGGGGTTCTAGGGTTCACCATCTCCTCCATAGGGTTTTAGAATGCTTCAATGACCCTGACAAACCCTTAATTAGGGATTAGGGTTGACGTACCGCCCTGTACCCATCGTCAACCCTAAGCCCTAATTAAGGGCGTCGGACCCTAAGCCCTAATTAAGGGCGTCGGACCCTAAGAGTGTGTTTTCATGTGTTTGGGGTTTTTTGGGTTCACCATTTCATCTATAGGATTTTAGAAAAATTATTAAGGTTCTTTGAAAAAATGGTTATTAAGGTTTATGTTTAGGATGTTTTAGGTTATTGTATGTTGCTGTTAAGGTTTATATGTAATGATAGAACATTTACAATGATACATTTAGACCTTAACATTGATGTACAATAACCTGAATTTGCGTTTCATGTGTCAAAGGATTTAGGATTCCCATTTTCTCCATAGGGTTTTAGAATGCTTCAATAAACCGCGTCAAACCCTTAATGAGGGCTTAGGATGGGGTGATATATTTTCCAAAGTCAGTGTTAGGGGTGAGCGCGGGCGGATATTTATAAAAATTCAACCCGACCCACCTATGGCGGGTGATTATTTTTTCAACTCCCGGCGGATGGAATATTTTTCCAACCCGCGGCGGTTCGGGTGATGACAATGGCGGGCGGATAGGCGGGCGAAAATAGACAAAAAAAAACATAAATTTGAAATGTAAAATGAATCTATAAATCCCCAAGTAGCAATGATCATAAACAAAGTTTCAAATCCAAATTAAATCATACAACGTACAATAGTGGATATCCAAATAAAATAGGCACAACAGATTGGGGTCTGCTACATTGGAGTCTAGTTTAGTTTGAAGTTTCTATTTACAGTGAGTAGCAAGTAGCAACTAAGGAGAAAGCAATAAACGTTTTCATTACATACTACAACTATGAACTATTCTTTTATTACTAACGTCGGGTGGGTGGGGGGTGGCACCCGCCCAACCCGCCACCGGCCGGCCAATGGCGGGTTGAAAATTTTTCAACCCACGAAAAAATTTAAAAAAAAAAAATTTGGCGGGTGCGGGTGAGACGCGGGCGGTTTGTGCGGGCGGGTCGGTCGGGCAACTTTTTTGCTCACCCCTAATCAATGTAGTTAAGTTGTGTTTAAGGTTCTTTTGAACAGTGGTTAAGGTTTATATTTACAATATTTCAGGTTGTTTTGTGTTCCTGCTAAAGTTTATATGTAAAGATAGAACATTTACAAGGTCATAATTAAACAACAAGCATAAAACATACATTTCGAGGACAAAAAAATTGAACGTTTCTGATAGAATAAACAATGCTAAGCATAAACCTTAACAATACTTATTAAAACCTTAACTAGTTCTCACATAAACCTTAACTATTTCTAAAAAAAAATATTTGACAAATACCTAAACTAACTAGCTACATTCTACATGATATAAACCTTAAAATATATCACATATAAACCTTATAATGCATAATAAAAACCTTAACACTCTTTCAAAACAACCTTAACCATAAAAATAATAGACAAAGCATTTAGCATTTGTTTATTAAACCTCAGAGCATTCGTGAAGTAACCTTCACCTATTTTCAAAACAACCTTATTGAAAAACAAGAAATATTAACATTCACCAAAAGAAAATTCATCGAAACATATAAATCTAAATACTAATTTATTTTTATAAAACCTTAAACATTTATTGATGAAACCTTATAGTATTCCTGAATAAACCTTAAACATTTCTCATGAAACCTAACAACAAATTTTTTTAATCTAACCTTAAACAGTTTTTAACAAAATTAAACCTTACTACATTTTCGAATATACCTTGAACATTTTAACGAAACGGTACCATATCAAGTATAGTTTTCTAAAATTGTAAATTCACCCTTATGTTTTCTCAAATTCACCAATATCATACTTTGTACTTTTCCATTTAACCAATTTGAGCCCAAAATCAATATTGTGACACGAATACACCTCAAATCGACTTGAATGTAACCTCAACACACTTCAAAACAACTCAATCATAACCAATTCGAGATCAATTTTGAAACTTTTGGATCTCAAAATTTTCCCCCAAACTTCCATGGATGGAGCTCAATTTAGAGCTAAGCTCGCTGCTTGAATTGGACAGCCATTGCTATCCTGATTTTGTTCGTTTTGTTTTCAAATTAATTTTGCAGGTCGACCCGTGAATTTTATCACTTTTATATAATACTATATCTTCCTTTGTGTCTTTCCGTCTCTGCTAAGTAGGCGTCTCTCATGAGACCGACTCATCTTTTTTTACATGATATTAGAGTCGTCCCATTTGATGATGAGTATTAGACTGCTATAGTCGACTAACACGTGCATTATATATTGCTTGCTCAAGATATGGAATTTAAGGGATCCTTAAAAGTTAAAAACCCTTTTTACATTAGTATAACAACATTTGAATAAAATGCACCAACTTCTGTATACATTAATTTTACCAAAAGCACAGCTGTAGTTGAGTGTATAGATGGGATATATCGGACTCTGATGTTTAAAGTTGGTACTACTTATAGGCGTTGAGAAAAGTTTATTGGACTTGTACTTCTTTCTCAAGTGGCATGGGAGTTTTTCACGTTTAAAATACACAATTAAGTAAAAAGTCTACTAGAAAGCAACTTGCTTGTGATATGGTAATTCTTAATTATACCCGTACTAAGAAAAATGTTCCGTTTGATGTTTTTAGGTCGACTTTAATACCAATTCTCTTAGGCTTCATTTGGTTTAAAGGAAAATGGGGGAAAAGAAAAAAAAAATAGGGGAAAATATTATTTTCCACCATTTGATAGTTCTCAGGAAATCCTCGAAAATTCATTAAAATCTATACAAAATACATCTATCTCCATAAAATAAGGAAAGTTGTTTTTCCCTCACATTTTCCAAAAAATTCTTATTTTCCCCTATATTAATTAATTCGGAAAACAATTGATACAGTTACATCATGAATTATTAAACATACTTTCAACTATTGTTTTTTGAATATATATGTTTTATAATTCATGAGTAATTTGTGATCAAACATGCATGGCTCTTCTACGTACTTTTAAGTGAAACTGGTTATAGGTTCAAATTCCGACAAGTCTATATTGTGAAACTTGTGTATTTTGGCCTTCTTGCTTTATGTGAGGTTCTATTAGCTTGCGTGGCTTTGAATGTTGTAACATAATGCCGGAGTTAATAAAGTTGCGGAAGTAATAAACATAGAAAATATAAGGTATTAAACAAGTAGAAATCCAAAAAATCCAACAGTCAACAAAGTCAAAATTCAAGTACATGGATGAATACACTTGGAAAAAATTTAGTACCATAACTAACCAATATAAACCAATTTATTATTTCCGAACCATCTAATTTGTGAGTTTTGAGTCTCAACCTTAATTCAAACCAGTAATAATTAAGTGTATGTTTGTGCAACGATAAAAATCTTGAGTTAAATAAAAATTTAAATGTTTTTACGGTTTTAATAACTAAGCCCAAATTGGCCATGAATGGTTTTACTCCTCCATCTTCTTACTCAATTAAAAACGTGACGATAAAGCCTCATCCCATTTATATTTTTTGGTCAACTGATTTGTGGTTGCATTGGAGTCCACATGACATGAATAACAATTGACATGATCCACGTACATTGTACAATTTAAATTAATTTGCCATTGATGATATGTCCTGTCTAGTCGAACCTCCGCCAACTATATAAACATTCAGATCTTCTCTTCGATTACTTGTCTCATCATATCTATCTGTAATTCTGTATGTTGTTGCACCATATATGCTTCAACTTATGCACTTAATTTGTTACTCCGTCCCTAGATTAGCTTCCCACCCATACGCAACTGATCAGCCAGCACTAGTACATTACAATGTTGCATTCCACTCTTGTCTACATTCTGGCAGTGCTAACAAGTACTGCAATTACACTACCTGGAATTGCAGGAAAATTAGTCAATAACAACTCATTGATTCCGGCTCTATTCATTTTTGGTGATTCGACAGTCGATGCTGGCAACAATAATAACCTCGAGTGCGTATTCAAGAGCAACTTTGCGCCTTATGGGATGCATTACAACAATCGCGTTGCCACTGGAAGGTTTACTGATGGAAGGCTATTGACCGATTATTTGGGCAAGTCCATCCATCTCATGATACTAGTAATTTACAGTTCTTCTTTGTTTTCCATTTCGCGTAAATTTGATTGTGTTTTTCCTGTGCAAACAGCTTCATATATTGGATTAAAAGAGAACGTTCCAGCATACTTGGAACGCCCCAGCCTTGAGGAAATGATGACTGGAGTTTCTTTCGCTTCTGGTGGATCCGGATTGGATCCGCTTACACCTCAAATAAGTGTGAGTACTGTCTCAGTTCAATAACAAGATTGTTGGTGGATCCAACCTTATTCTTCTTAGCATTAGCTTATCAGCCACCTTATAAACTCGATGACTTTATTTTCGAAATATACATGTTATGTGAACTACTAAGCGCTAACTTATAAGCGAAGTAGTTTATAAACTTGTTCATATAGCTTATTAAAAAATAATTTAGCTGATCAACTACCAGATGACTTATAAGATATATTTGTTAGATTATCAGCTACAAAGCTAAATTTTCAACTAGTTTTGCTAAACTGATTTACGAGTATATTAATTATTATAAATAATTATTATGGTGGTATGTATACACATTTTTGTAGGGTGTGTTATCTTTACAGAAGCAACTGGAGTATTTCAAAGAATACAAAGCAAAAATTGAAAGTACGATTGGTGAGAAAAGGACGAAGGCTTTGATCGGAAAGGCAGGATATATCATAAGTGCAGGCACAAATGATATCGCCATTACTTATTTGAGTACGCCTTTTCGACGAGCTACCTACAACATTACCGCCTATCAACAACTTCTATTGCGAAATCTCCAGCAACTTGTTGAGGTACGATCCTTTTTTGTTCTTTTTTTTCCTTGTTTTCTTTTTTTGAATAGTAATACTTTAAGCAAACAATGTCTAACACGTGAGTAAGTCTTCTAAAATACGGTATTTAGACTCTAGAACTCCGATTAATTTACTTTCACCCTGATAATATAGTATAGTTACAGTACTAGTTAGTTAGGTTTTAACCGGAACTGACGCGGGAATTTAACATGTACCACCATGTGGGAAACATTTTTGAACGTATTTGCTTTGCCCTTAGCCCCTTAGTTATGATGAGATCTACTTAATTTGTTGGTCCTCATCTAGACATCATGGGCCTGTCCCAGCTCATAAGTCATAATATGGATGGTCCTATGTGTTCCATTCTTTGTCAAGTATACTGATAGTACAACTTAACTAACGTTGTTAGTTCAAGTAGGAAGATAATCGGGTACATTTAACTAAGGTTAAGTGTTTGAACTTTATGGATGTAAAAGTTGGATGAGTCACCTTTCTCAAATAGGTTGGTAAAAGAAATCATTTTGTACTTATAGCTTTCATGAGTATCACTTGCCCCTGCCCCTTTTAGTATGTATGGTTTACCATCTAAATCAAAATTCCAGGAGGCAAATCACAACGAATTTGAAACTTACAGTGAAAAATCACACATGCAAAGTTTATATAACAAATCACACATTATTTGAAACTTAAAATTGCATAGGTAGGCGAAATCGTTTTTTACAATTAGATAAAAATGTAATTGAGAATCTTAATAATCCTTTTCTCTGAGTATGAGTATTAAAACTTATAAGCATGTGTGCAGGATCTAAGGTCCGAGGGAGCTCAGCTAATAGCAGTGGTAGGGCAACCGCCCATCGGTTGCTTACCGGTCATCATAAGCTTGTATTCTCAAAGCCTAAATCCGAGCCGATCGTGCATCGACTCCATATCATCCATGGCTATCAATTACAATCGCATGCTCCAAGAAATGTTAGATGCGGCTCGAACCCCAGCCTCAAATCTCATTTACGTTGACATTTACGGAACATTAAGGGAATTGATTTCAAATCCCTCTAAATATGGTAAGTTTAAAATTGAAAACCAAGCACACTACAATATAGATTTTGTCTGTGCGACAACACGATAAAGTGATCCACGATACTTAATAAGTTTACTACACTTTTACAAGAAGTACTCTTAACCTGTACTATATAAGATAAAAAGTATCGTGAGGCACTACAATATATCATACTGTAACAAAGACACCAAAACCTTTATATTCTATTCTCTGTGTTGTTTGTACTATGTGTTGGGATATTAATTGGGCCACTATTAATATGTTGGTGCAGGTTTTGATGAGGTGAATACCGGTTGTTGTGGAAGTGGACTTCTGGAGACCAGTTACTTGTGCAATCCAAGATCGGCAATTTGCTCGGATCCATCAAAATATGTCTTCTTTGATTCAATACACCCAACTGAAGTAGCCTACTATCATATTTTCAAGGCCCTGCAACCGCTAATCGACCGTGTTCTGAAGTGATTGGTTCAATATGGATTACGGCCCAAAGCGTACAATTTCGATTTTAAAAGATGGCCCATTAATTTCTTTTCCGCGCTTTATCTGTCCAGTTGCATGTATTATTAATCAAAACAAAACATAATTGTTCTATATTAATGTATGTGAAGTTGAGTACGTCAGTTGTTTTGTAGGATTCTTTTTCGGGTTGTTAAGTTTATGCGAACAGATTATAAATTTAGTTCAGAAATAAAGTTTAACTGTTTGAGCAAATGATCCAGTTTGAAAATTTTGAGAAAAGTTTTAAAATTCCAGTGACGCACAGTAATTTCAGTCATTGACGTAGTGGACTATCAATGTGGCTTAATCAAACAATCGGAAATACGAATTAGTGAGAACTGAATCGAAAGCTACAAGACGAGACGACACCATCTAAGGGGTTCTACTTGTACCTTTTTGCCTATGCTTTGTACTGCACATTATTAATAATGTACTGTATTAGGGTTGATATTGTACATTGTGCATTATAGATAGTACTTGAGCGCTTAGTTAGTTAGAAGCTCTGTTTAAACAGAGTTTAAGCTGAGATTGTACTTATTTTAGGGTTTTTCAACTGTAGTCCTTCACACACATTTAACCTAGCAACAAACTAGCCAGCCTGTTCTTATTTCTACGTACTGGACGACTAATGGAAATATTATAACTTAGTGTAACTTTTAAAAGTTCATGCCAAATTAGTGGTACCTAAATAAATTCCTACGTTTTGTAAGGAAATGTTTTGTTCCACACAAATAAGCTGTGGTTCTTGTTTGTATTAAATAGAGGAAAAGAGTACAACAGATTCAACAAAGTTGTTACAAGTCATGGGACTGACTAAATCAAATAGACTAACTAACTTGACTAAGTGATAGAAGCAGTAGAGTGAGCCTTAAGTATAGGGGAATCTGGTACACTGTTGACAGCCCCCAGCAAGCCGAGCGTGGGATTCGAGCAAACGCGAAGCTTGGATCGGAAACGATGGAACAATGGTCAGGATACGCTCTTTGTAAAGACGTCCGCGACATTCAAATCAGTAGGAACAAACTGGATATCAATGCGTTTAGATAGAACCAATTCACGGGTGAAATGGTAGTCGAGCTCTATATGCTTGGCACGCTTGTGCGAAACAGGATTGGTGCTGATGAAGACAGCAGCCTTGTTGTCACAAAGCAGTATCGGCCTTTGAAGATGTGAGAGGCACAGATTAGCCATCAAGTGAGATAGCCAGACTACTTCACTGGCAGTGTTGGCAAGCGCTCTATATTCGGATTCGCAGCTTGATCTCGATATCGTTGGTTGTTTCTTAGAGCTCCACGAAACCAAATTCGAACCTAAGTAGATGGAATAGCTTGAGGTGGACCGACGAGTGTCGGGACAGCTAGCCCAAGTGGCATCCGAATATGCTAATTGAAGGAACACTTGCAGCGACAAAATCAAGACCATAAGACTCAGTTGCTTTAACATAACGCAGAATCCTCTTAACAGCTTGAAAGTGAGACTCTTTTGGATCTTGCATGAATTGGCAGACGGAATTAATGGCATAGGCAATGTCCGGTCGTGTAATTGTTAAGTATTGAAGAGCCCCAACAATTGACCGATAGCCTGTAGCGTCCGAATAGGCAGGGCCATCAAGGCTGAGCTGATGACCTACAACCATTGGCGTATGAATAGGTTTGCACTCACTCATGTGGGCTTGAACAAGCAGATCATGTGCGTACTTAGCTTGGCTAAGAAATAAGCCATTTTGTGTGTAGCAAACTTCGAGACCATGGAAATAGCTGAGACGCCCGAGATCTTTAATAGCAAACTGAGTATTCAATTGAGCAATAAAACAAGCAATAAGCTGAGAATCATTGCCCGTAAGGATGATGTCGTCGACATAGACGAGAAGATAGAGAAGCGTATGGCCACGTGAATAAACAAAGAGAGAAGTGTCTGCACGGCTTCCCAAGAACCCAAGGGAAAGCAGGTAGGTGCTCAATCGACTAAACCAAGCACGCGGCGCTTGTTTGAGGCCATAGAGTGCTTTACGTAATTGACACACATGAGAGGGAAATCGAGCATCTACATAGCCTAGTGGTTGTTCCATATACACTGTTTCATGAAGATAGCCATTGAGAAAGGCGTTCTTGACGTCGAGTTGATGCAGTGTCCAATGGTTTGAAACAGCAATGGATAAAACAACACGAACAGTAGTTGCTTTCACCACAGGACTGAATGTACTAGTGAAGTCAAGACCTGGAACTTGATTGAACCCCTGCGCAACTAATCGAGCTTTAAGCCTTTCAACAGTTCCATCCGCCAAATATTTTGTGCGAAATACCCATTTAGCACCAACCACATTCATATCATCTGTTTTGGGAACTAAATCCCAAGTGCTGTTTTGACGAAGTGCTTGAATTTCCTCATCCATAGCGCGAATCCAAGCGGGATTGCGCGAGGCAGACTTGAAGCCTTTAGGCTCCGAGGAGGCCAGCAAGGCGTGAAGAAGCGGGGAAGAAATATCGGCAAGAAGACCGGGATGCTTTATCTTGAAGGTACCAGCTTGGGCGCGGGTTCGCATATGGTGGGTTGGTTGGGGAAAGTGAGGCCGACGCCTTGGAGATGGAGTGAGTGGTCTGCTTGGTGGTGGCAAAGAGGAAGAAGGAACAGATTGTGGAGTGGGAGGATTGATGGGAGAAGGCGAAGGCGGTGGAGTATTCTGTTGGATAGAAGACTGTGCAGGGAGTTCTGGATTGGGCTGAGAAGAGAGACAAATGCTACATGGGCTTGGTTGATTGTGGGCTTGCTGAACAGAAGTGGTGCTGGCTGCGTGTCACGCCCCTGACCTTTTTCACCTCATAAGCATGCTTAAATATATCTTTAAGTAAATTTTAATATTTTGATATGTGTTATATACGTGGCCTTACTTATGGAAAAGATTTACTTATATAATGTGACATGGTATATTTGTGCTATATCTTGATGTTAAAAATTGATATTATGTGACCGTAATTGAATTTTAATTGTTATCGTTGATTTATAGTTTTGGACCGGCTTATTACTACTTTTAATTTTAACCGTTTTATATCCAAACGAGGGCCTATGAAAGAACGGACACCGTAATATGAACCGTATGAATTTATAGTTTTTGTTTGGTGTGTCTCTTTGACTTTCGGATCATCTTTGTGAAAATCGAATTAAGCAGGACTTTCGGATCATCTTTGTGAAAATCGAATTAAGCAGACTGGTGTAAATAATTGGTTGATTAAAATAATGTGATTAGTTAAATTTGATGGTATGACTCACGTCCACCGCCTTAGTGTCTCAACCCTTATCTTTTAATTGAAATTCAATCCCTAGCCTTTAGTAATCAGTGAACAAGCAAGTTGGTTCCTGACTTTTCATCATCACAGTTTCACGCTGCACTCACACATAAACCCAAGATCAGAACGAAACCAAAAGAAAATGAAAGAAAATTGGTGATGGTGAGAAGGTGGAAAAGGGATAGAGAAAGGAAATCGCGCGTATGAAAGTCGGGAGCTAGGGAAGAGATTAGGTTGAGATAAGTGACGAAAAGAATAATAGTATTCCCTAACCGAATAAAGTTCCAGAATTAACACAGGTATGTTTCGTGTCAAGCAGTTCAATTTTTACGTTACTTCCAATAGCCCTAGGGCCGGCATAAGTATACTCTTTTACAGGTCTTTTTGCAGCTAAAGACAGTACGATTAACACTAGTGATACTCTTGGATGGTCAACAGTAAGTGTGTTTAGCAACTCGTTATTTTAGTATTTTTGTAAATAATTTCGGTAACTTGTTGTTTGACAAATATGTGTGATTTGATATTATTGCTTTGGTGCTAGCGTACGAGCTATGTATATGTGAATTATATGGTTGAAGTTGTTATATGAAATGTGAAAATATACAGTGGTGTGCTATATATGTGAAATGTTTTGTTTTGGAAATAATGTAAAGTTAAAAGTGATTGGCTGATGATATGTATCAATTGTTCCCATGTACGGATGGGACATGTGTGTTGCTAAATTGTTCCCATGTACGGATGGGATACGTGGGATACGTGCATTTGTTATCTGAAAAGATACTATTTTCTGATAAAGTATTAGTTGTATATATTTATAAACATGATTATGTGAATTGCATTCATAAGAGATAAGATGATTCTGTTATGGCTGCTGAGACCTTGAGTTATGTGTTTTCCAGCTTGTCTGGATATCCAACACTGGCTAGACTCTGAATATCCATCACTGGATGGACTCTGTATGAAATATAGAATTCCAGGTACGGCTGGAATCTGTATAAATCTGTTATCGTGATCATGAATTACTCCTGGTCGTAACAGAGCCATAGCAGACAAAGAAAGTGACTAAGCACGTGGATTAGTATATAAATGTGAAAGATGTTGAATGTTTATAGCTGATATGTTGGAATATGAAGTGAACTGGTGTGATTTTGAAACTGTGAAATAAATGGAGTCACGTGTTCTGATTGTGAATATATGTGACTGAAAGTGATGTGTTTACCTGGTGTTAAATGGCTTGTTGCCGGTTATTTTACTGGTTATTAAATAACATGTTACTAATTATACTTACTGAGCCCGCAACTCATCCCAATTGCGATGTATTTTTTTTATATAGCCTTTGAAGATAAGGACAAAGGAAAGGAGAGAGCTGAGTAAAAGTAAAGTCATGAATCCAAGGTCGGCCGGCTGGTTTCCAATCCTTCTCCCTCGGCTAGTCATCCGCATATCAATCATGAAAACACTTTCGTTTTGTGAAAGCTTATTTACTGCATAAAGCTTCTGAAAATGTATTTTTCTGGCATGCAAATGTAAATCTGGTCAAAGAAATTCTGTTTAAAGCTTCCGCGCGTCTAAATTATAATTTTTACTGTCAGTAATTATCTGTGAGGGTGATAGGGCGTCACACTGCGGCTCAACAAAGGAGACAAAATCCAAGGCTTGGAAGCTAGATGAGCGTGTGTATCAAAGGGAAAGCAAGTTTCGTCAAATTGCGCATGACGAGTGATATAAAGACGAGTTGTTGAGACGTCAAGACACCGAAATCCTTTATAATACACACTATAGCCAAGAAAAACGCAAGGCAAGCTGCGTGGGGAGAGTTTATGCGGGGCATAATCGCGTAAGCATGGGAAGATGCGACAACCAAAAGGGTGGAAATTAGCATAATTTGGAGGAGTATGAAATAAGACTTCAAACGGAGACATATTATCAAGAATGAAGGTGGGGAGCCGGTTTATTGTGTAAACAGCGGAGGAAAATGCTTCCCACCAATAACCGAGGGGTAGTTTGGATTGGAAGAGCATGCTAAGGCCCATCTCCGTTACATGTCGGTGTTTGCGTTCGGCTCTCCCATTTTGAGAAGGAGTGTAAGGGCAAGAGAGCCGATGGAAAATGCCATGAAGACGAAAGTAAGATTGCAGTGAGTGATTAACGAATTCACCACCGCCGTCACTTTGAAAAGTTTTTATTTTGCAAGAGAATTGGCATTCAACAAACACACAAAATTGAACAAATATGTCATAAAACTCGGATTTGAATTTCATTGGATATATCCACGAGAAACGAGAGAAGTCATCAATAAAAATGGCATAAAAGCGAAAACCATCATTTGATGTAACCGGGGCAGGTCCCCAAAGATCACAATGTATCAAGTCCAAAACAGTGGAAGAACGTTTATTATTGATAGGAAATGGTAAACGACAACTTTTAGCCAATTGGCAAGGGGAGCACAAATGTGAGGAGGGAAGGAGGGACGAAACAGAGAGAAGCCCCTTCTTATTCAATAATGAAATTACGGCATGAGGCACATGGCCAAGCCGTTTATGCCATAAATCAAAGGAACCACAAAGATTATGATGTCTAATGGTAGTAACAAGCGCCGAATGGCCTTCCTCTAGCAAGTATAAACTGCCTTCACGCCTCCCTTTTGCTAGGGGCATCCCTGTCACTCGATTCTGGACAACAAACGAATCTTTAGAAAACAGAACATCAACATTATAATCGTTGGTGAGCTTACTGATGGATAATAAGTTCTTAGTGAGATGCGGAACCACAAGCACATGTAATAAACGAATGGCAGGAGAAATAGAATGTTGTCCAGTATGGGAAATAGGAAGAGAGGCGCCATTACCAATATAGACTGATTTCTTACCACCATAAGGAACGACTGAATCGAGAGCCGAGGTAGACGACGTCATGTGGGCCAAAGCACCCGAGTCCATATACCAGTCAGGAACACGGGGATTGACTGAACACGAAGCAGAAAATGTTTCTGCGGGATTGGCGTCAGTGGTAGGCGATGGTTGATAGCGCATTGGACAGTGAACAACATAATACCCCTCAACTCTACAAATCTGGCATCTGGGAGTACGTTTAGCACCACCATTACCGCGGCCAGATTGTGAGTTTCGACCACCACCACGGCCAGTAGAGCGACCGCCGCTTCGCCCAAAATTAGCTTGGCCAGAGAATCCACCACGGGAAGAATTTTGGCGAGCAATCAGTTATCGATTTCCCCACTCCCTGCTCTTGAGGATTTAATCCCCCAAGCGAAAAACTATGAACTCTTCAGCCGCTCGATGGATCGTGCGAATCCAGCTCCTACTGCAGCGTTTTATGCGCAGCCTGCTCTGATACCATGTAAGGAAATGTTTTGTTCCACACAAATAAGTTGTGGTTCTTGTTTGTATTAAATAGAGGAAAAGAGTACAACAGATTCAACAAAGTTGTTACAAGTCATGGGACTGACTAAATTAAATAGACTAACTAACTTGACTAAGTGATAGAAGCAGTAGAGTGAGCCTTAAGTATAAGGGAATCTGGTACACTGTTGACACGTTTTAGGTAATACAGTACTTTACTACAAATATGTGGTTATACTTATGTTAACTAGTACTAACCCATGGCGATGCCACGGTATAATTTACTTTTATTAATAAATACAAAGGGGATGATAAAATAAATTAATCGAGAAAATAAGGTAGTCAAATTTATGTGAACAACGTTGATCGTGGTGTCAGTCGGTAGTCCTTCATCCAATATTATATCAGTGAGTGTTTATTTATATTAACTATATAAAATGTAAAAATAGGGTCCTACCGTACCCGACCTGTTAATTAGTAACAGATACATGTATTTTTTTAAAAAAATCTATCCCTCAAACGAAACTAAAATAAAATACAAAAGTATACAACACAATCAACAGGGTTGTTCCCAACAACCCCGCGGTGGTATATGTGGTCACCCCACCAGACACAAAAAAATATTATACAAACTTAATTTCACATGTTACAGTTGTTTTTTTCCAATCCACCGGTTCCCAACAACCCGCGGTGGACCCCCCTCCGTCATGGAGATCAAGAAAGTACAGAGAAGATAGAAGAGAGTTTCCCCACCTAGAGAGTACCTGCCATACCCCCCCCCCCCGGTTATGGAGATCTATAAAGTACAAAGAAGATGGGAGACATTTTCTCCGCCTAGAGAGTATAAGTTGATCCCCCTCCCCCGGCTCGTTATGGAGATTAAGAAAGTAGAGAGAAGATCGAATTGAGTTGAGTCTCCCCACCTAGAGAGTATCAGATCCCCATACCCGTTATGGTTCAAGAAAGTAGAGAGAAGATCGATTTCCCCGTCTAGAGGGTATATGCAGACTCCCCCCCCCCCCACCACACCCCACACCCCGCCGGAGAAAAATGTAAGTTTTGCTAACTTAATTATAAAATGTTGCGCTCGGATCTTATAACAAAGGTATGGAACGGGTTCGAGTATATGCCAGACCAGACCTAAACATCATTATTTCGAACGGGGTTGAATTCGGGTTGGATAGAACCAGTCGTTCCAGCCAGAGACTGTAGAGAAGAGAACCCTTATACCTCATCGTACCGATCGAATCTTATACATAAAGAAAAGGAAATTGAAAGTCTTCACGTGTAAAATTAATGTTATTGATAGACATGTAAAGATCAAACACACCACCAATTAGCTTATTTATATCTCTTCTATCTCCTGAAACTGAAAAAAGCAGGTCTAGTACACGATTCATAGAACATTCTTAGAAGATTAGTTGAAGGGGCAAGCATAAATCCAAAGGCCCATTAAAAAAATGCATATTCAACAGTAAATCATACACATGTGAGGTATAAAATATAATTAAGCTTCATTATCAAACTTCACCATAGAATACAAATTAACTTTAAACGTTCACTCATCATGTTAAACTATATAAGAATGTATGAGTTTCATTCATGTAAGCTTGGGTTAACTTAGTATTGTCCTTAGAGTATATAATCCACTTCATCAACATCAATATCGAAATGTTTTAATTTTGTAGGAGTTGTACACTCAAACTTATTCTCATGATAACTATGACTTAAATAAGTATATTATTTAGTATTTTTCTACTTCTTTTATGCTTGGACCATCCTCCATGTTTGGAGAAACACCAATTGAAACGTAAAAGAAAAATCAGAAAAAAATACGGCAAACTAAAGTTTCTTTATTATTACAAATAGATAATCAATACCGGGCATGAATATGGAGATAAATGAGTAAATGATTTGTATATAGGTAGGTTTAATATTGCAAATGGATAGTTTTTGTTATGTTTATTACTATCCAAATTTATATTTTAGGTCGTAAACATTTGAGTGTAAAAAACATTTTAGTAGACTTGTGCCAATCAAGCTTTATAAATTCATTTGGCCAGTGGTTGGATCGGAGTTCCTAGCTAATTGTCGATTGATTAATCAAGTATGAATTTTTAGTTTTCCTTCCTTTTTTAGTTTATAAAAAAAAATCATTATGGAATAGTGCTGCCATATTTACTTTTTAATAGTGAGAGATGATAAAGATTTAAATTATAATTAAAGCTCATATACATCATTAACTTACTCACCTGTATTTTATTTACTACTAATTCACAAAGTACTTTAGTCACATTTCGTCAATGATAACAATAACTCAGCTAATTTACGTGATTATAAAGAATGAACACGTGCAAGGTTATTCTTCCTTATCCCAGTCGTGCAGTGTAAAGTGCAAACTTTGACTCCGCATTTACCTCTGCCAATTAAGAATTACAAATAAAAGGCTATTCCTCCCGTATCCAAGTCAAATATGTCCATAATAATATTTTGCAATCACTCCAACCTCATCTGGTAGAGCATATTGTAAAAAATAGAAGCATCAAATTTATCTTGATCCATATCAAATTATAAAAAAAACAACTTGAGAAGAATATATATATGTGTAGAGTTGTATTTAAGTGCACAATTATAGTAGATAATATTGTTGTTAGCAGACTTTATGAAAACATGCGAGTGATAAAGTCGAAAAGATTTAGATGAATTTGTCTTGACACGGTGAATTTAAATATATGTTCAAATTATTTTTCGGAGTTTTGTATATAAATTTATATGAGATTTTATAAAACTATATATGCAGCCAATATACAAAAAAATAAGAAAAAACGGTGAAAGATATATTGGCTGAAAATGCAACTAATCCCACAAAATTCCCGTGGCGATGTCACGATATAGTTTACGTTTAATAATATATAGAAATGGGAGGACAAAATAAATTGATCGAGACAACCCCTGGGGTGGTATGTGCTCCTCCCACATAACAATCATGGTGTGGATAATATAAATATACAAAACCAACATCATCATAAGAACACCCAAATGATAATCTATGTGCTAAAACATTACCCTCACGTTTAACTTGGCAAAACTTATTCTCCATCAAATACCTAAATTTCTTTGAAAAGTGAAACAAAGGGGCAAAGCTAAAATTTATCGATTTAAGAGATTTAATCACCAAAAAACAATCCCTTTAAATTATTACATGTTGCCACTCAAAATCTCGAACAAATTTTGTTTTTAATTTGGTTGTCCAACCTTCCGCATTTTCAGCAACCATAAGATATAAAAAAATTCATCAAGCAATAACATTCATGCCCTCTTGATCCCTAGCAACAACACTAATACGTCCCCTTATTCGGACTCTGCTCAACCGTATGAAAATTTCACATAAGATGGCTGGAATTTGAATGAATCTGGCGGATTTAGCCCATCAACTTTATATATTATATTATATAAGAACACCCAACTGATAATCTGAGCGCTAAAACATTAGCCTCACGTTAAACATTAGTTAAATACTCTATTTTTAAATTTCCATTAATTCATTTTATCTTATTTAATAAATTTATATTTTATTAATAAAATAATTTATTTAAATAATACTATTCAAGATTGGTGTCTATGGATTCATCTTGTCACGGCGAATTCAAATATATGTTCTAAACATTTTTTGGATTTTTGTAGATAAAGTTATATGAGATTTAATAAAACCTATATATATAGTCAATATACCAAAATTAACAATGAAATATATACTGGCTAAAATACAACTAATTCCACAAAATTCCACGTAGGACTGAATGAATTTGGTGAAGTTTATACCATTGTGCTTTACATAAATATGGATGGATGGATGGATGGATAGATATAAGAACACTCAACTGATAATCTGAGCGCTAAAACATTAGCCTCACATTAAACATTAGTTAAATACTCTATTTTTAAATTTCCATTAATTCATTTTATCTTATTTAATAAATTTATATTTTATTTTAATGAATAAAATAATTTATTTAAATAATACTATTCAAGATTGGTGTCTATGGATTCGTCTTGTCACGGGGAATTCAAATATATGTTCAAAACATTTTTTGAATTTTTGTAGATAAAGTTATATGAGATTTAATAAAACCTATATATATAGTCAATATACTAAAATTAACAATGAAATATATATTGGCTAAAATACAACTAATTTCACAAAATTCCACGTAGGACTGAATAAATTTGGTGAGGTTTATACTTTGGTGAGGTTTATACCATTGTGCTTTACATAATATATGTATGGATGGATGGATTATTTCAAATGACATCACTAAAATCTCTTAAACTGTTCCATATTAAACGTGCATCATATATGCAGTATCATGAGTAAATATAGACAACAAGCATCACACACATATTCAACTTATCATATTTAATACAAGCATCATAAGAGAACGTACAAGTATCATAAAAAAAGGAGCACCATATCATATATGATAAGAAAACAAACACTATAAGAAAACAAATATCATAAAAATCAAGCATAATAACAAATAAGTAGTATCATATAAAACAAGTATTAGAAAAAACAAATACCATAAGAAATCAAGCACCATAATAAAATAAATTTTATAGAAAACAAGCATCACTTATGTGTAATTTTGAGTGCTATTTTAATTGGATGTTTGGAGTCAATCAACAAAACCTCAATACCTACCCGGGATTGCATTTGTTCTAATTATAGATAGTTGTTAACCATCGACATTTTTGGTCACTACAAAGTAGGAAGAATGTTATGTATTAGATTGTGTATTAACACTAATTTGTAATTCACCCAGGGCCGGTCATAAGTTCAAGCGGGATGTTCACCTGCACAGTGCCCCGGATTATTAAGGGCCCCAATTTCAATATCATGGTAGCAATAAGTGTTAAAAGTATGAATAAAAGTATGTTATAAAAAAATTAATATATGATTTTATTTCAAATAACACTTACAGTGTTACATTTTTAAAGTGATATATTATGTATACTATTTTAATAGGAACTAAATTTAAATTTTATATATGAATCTTTTATCATTCTTAATATATAAGGTCCATTTTGAAAATTTGGCATGGGGCTCCAAATCTTGGGCGAATTACATAATGTACCCCTTAAATTTGGGCTAATTACATATTCAACCCCGGATTGACAACAATTACATCCAAGTCTAAAACCTATTTTATGAGTTAACCAACTAAAAATTAAATGGAAAAGAATATTAATTGGACTTAATTGCAATTTATAAGTTTTATTTTACTACACATTGGACACAAATGTTTTATAACTTACAAAAATAACCTAAAATATTTTTAAATAACCCCCATAATTTCACAATTCATATAATTAACCCACAAAGGAATTTTTTATTTAAAAAAGAAAGGAAAAAAAATCCCTTCCTCACCACTAGCCGAAGATATACGGAGCTCCATTAGAGCTGCAAATTGCAGCTCCGACGAGCTGGAATTAAAGCCCCATTGCAGCTCCGATGAGCTGTAATTACAGCCCCAATGGAACTGCAATTTTGTTGCTCCGGTTCAGTTCACCGAAGATGTTAAAGGAGAAGAATTTTTATTGCGGGGAGGATAAGGGTTCGGTGGTTGGAGGTGGTGGTTTGGTGGGGAAGAAGTGAATTGGAGGTGGTGGTGTGGTGGGGAAGAAGGAGGGTAGAATTTTAATAAGTAAAAGTTTTGAGGATTCAATTATAAAAAGTTATAACTTTTGGGGCTTATTTTGCAATGAACTAAAACTAATTTAATTATGGAATTATAAAGAAAAGATAAAATAGGAGAAAAAGTTGACTTTTGGGGGTAGATGTAATTCTCAAATTAGGCCTTTGTTAATTTTGGACTAATTTGTAATAGTCGCCAATTTAGGGTTGAATGTGAAAAGGTGTAGAATAAGAGGTTTGAATTTGGAACACCTTGAAAGGTTATTGAGAAAAGGAAAAGAAAATTTATCAAGAGTTGCACCTGTTGGTAGTCAAACACGAGACCTGCAACATGAGAAGAGGCATGACTGTCCAGTTGAGCTAGACACCACTTTGTGAAGAGATGTGAGACATATTCGGTTATGTCCTTTCGGGTGCAGACTGTTATGATTGAACAACTGCATATCTATATATAGGACTTCCCTATTTCGTTTTTAATAATCATCCAATCAAATATTCTCTTCTAAGAGAATTGTGGAGGATTCCAAGATAGTTTATCCTTTACGAATTTCAAGTCCCAAGTAACTTCAGATTTTCTAACGTCAGTCAGGGTGTCGCCCTGACTAACGTCAGTCAGGGTGTCGACATCTGACAGGTGTCCGTTGCTCTGTGTCGCAAAAGATGTTGCTCTAACCGTTTTACGTCGCTCTAACCGTTTACGTTGCTTTAAATTATTTAAATAAAATATTTTTGATATATTAAAAAATTAACGCTATTAAAAAATAATTTTTTTTTTTTAAAACTATTAAATTCTTCAAAAACAATTAATTATTAAAATTTTAACTCACCTTCCCCATCCCCACCACCACCCACTACCACCGCACCAACACCACCACCCACCACCAACACTGCACAGCACCACCAAAATCACTGCCGGAGCTCCGGTAGAAGTTCCGATCTTCTTTCGTCTTTTTTTTTTTTGTTTTTTTGTTTTTTTTTAATTGAGCTTCCGCGATGGAAGCTCCGACTGGGAAGCTCCAGATCTGGAGCTTCCATGGCGGAAGCTCAATTAAAAAAAATCGAACTCCACCGAACTCCGTGACTGCCGAGCTCGGTGGAAGCTCCGACCGCTTTTTTGGCGGCTTAGTTAGAGCAAAAATATTTTTTAAAAATATATTTAAATAATTTAAAGCGACGTAGGCGGTTGGAGCAACACGTAGCGCAACACCTCGTGCGACACCCCATGGCAACACTTAGTGCGATAGGTAACAAATTATTCGATCTCCACCGTTAAAATTTTAATCTAATGGATCAAAATAGGTGACTGACGTTAGTCAGGGCGACACCTTGACTGACGGTAGAAAGCCCCAAGTAACTTACTAAGTTTGGAGGACGTTGAATATGAATTTCCATGGGATTTTTTTAACCGTATCGAAGGATAAACAAGTATAAATAGAGTTTCTATTTTGATACTTGACGGGTGTTAGATGTTCTTCAGTTAATCCATTATTGTAGTATTTCACCGGAGTTAGAGTTCAAGTGCTAGAATTCTAATTCATCACTGCTGTTCTATCTTGGGAGACTATTTGTTACGTAAACCGTGAGTACCAGAGCGGGACAAATAAAGTCTTAAGGAAATAGGCCAAGCTTTCGCTCAGCAGTATAAATATTATTTTGTTCTTGTATTGTGTTACAAATTTCCATCTTCGATACACTACTCAGCCGCAGTTATATATGAAATTTATCCAACACCACATTGGAAACGAAAGATGAACTTTGATATCAAACAGCTCCGAAAATTCTGGAAATCCTACTTCAAAAGGAAAGGGAGTTTTGGAGGAGCGGTTTTGAAGGGGAGAAGACATGACTGATAATAGTCATAACTCATAACCATAATTGGCGGAAGACTAGTGCAAAATATGGGATCTGTTTCTGAGGTAACTGATATTGATTTGGGAAAACACGGGCATCTCACATATTTCAGGGGTCCTGTGTGACATTTTAAGAGAGCCCCCGAATAATAGTATAACATAAATAAAAAAAGAAAAAAAATGCCCCTGTGCGATATTTTAAGAGAGACCCCGAATAATAGTAAAATATAAATAAAAAAAGAAAAAAAATGCCCCTGTGCGACATTTTAAGAGAGGCCCCGAATAATAGTATAATATAAATAAAAAAAGAAAAAAAAATTTAGTTGGAACGCACCAGGTCTCGAACCTGGAACTTGATGCATACTGTCCAAGACTTCTGCCACTACATCACGACATGTTTCATTAGATACTGCAAAATTTGGGACCCCCAAATTTCCGGGGCCTTGTAATGAAAATTACTTATACTCCCCCTTAATAAATTCCGTAATAACATCTCAAGATCCCTAACTTTTGAACAATAACAAATCAACCTAATTTCTATTTTCAGAGTTGACTAATATTTTTCTCAATTGCCACGTGGAAATTAGTTCGAGGAGACATTTTACGCGTATTAAATGCACAACACTCCCCTAAGTTATTGTAAATGTGCACGAAACCCCGCTGAGTTAACGAATTAGTACCAACCCCCTTAAGTTATTAAAAAATGTGCGTGAAACCCCTCGAGTTAATAAATTATTCCCTGAGTTATGAAAAATGTGCACCCCCTAAGTTATTAAAACATGTGCGTGAAACCCCCTCGACTTTTATTTTTTTTTTTTTTTTTTTAACGGCGTGTGAGGTGCGCTCGTGTTAGGTGCGAGAATGGATGTTCTTTTTACATTTTCTTACTAGTAATGAATTGGTATATGTTATTGATATGTAGTGACAATTTTAATTAGTGTTATCTATGATTGTTAGTTATATAGCTCAGTGATATATAACCAGTCGTGTGTGATCGATTTTTGTTGTTGATTTAACCAGGAAACAATATTAAAGTAAAGTTTTACTATTTTTAATAACTCAAATTTTAGTTATTTTAATATTTTTAAAAATTTGGACTAATGAGTCCAACAACACACACAATACGCATTCATCATGTATATTTAGTATTAATATAAAATGGGTATTGCAATAATTTTATAAGAATCCCATGGGATGGTGTGCAAATTTTCAATAACTATGAGTTTTTTTTTCATTGATTTGGTGTAAGAAAACGTAAACAAACATCTATAGTCACACCCAATGAGAGTGTACCATACACACTTTAAAAATAGCACGTGCGCGATGCGGGGGGTTGTCCATTTTTAATAACTCAAGGGGGTTTAGTACTAATTCGAGGTTTCACACATTATTAATAACTTAGGGGTGTTATGCGTTTAACTCCATTTTGATCCTAATGGACTAATTCCTTGAACAAATTAACATGTCAACTTCTTCCGAACTTGTAGTATAGAAAAACATTGTAATGATGCGAATTTTGGACAATTTCTATGAAATATCAACTCCTTGTACAATTTTCATAATGTAATATGCTAGAAAAAGATATAGGCAGCACAGCTGTGCTAATTACTCATGCTAAACAGTGCTATCTGGTCTGGATTCTGGATCCATATACAGTTACCTTTTACAGAAGCTTCTTGAATTATTAATTTCTTGAATGTCTTAAATTTGTGTACCACATATGTGGGAACGTGTTATCTCAAACATTTATTATTCTACCATAAATTATAGTCCTCCAATTAAGTTTCCAACCATATATATAGTACACTACCCTAGCATATGAATCTTGGTCCCCATGTATAAGACTCTATCTTAGACATGGTTTTATTGAACGAGATATGCAATAAAAAGTGGTTTGAACTTTGTTTAGCAAAACTAACTGATAAGCTAGCTGGTAAATGATAAGGTAGTTAATAGTTAGTAGCTGATTGGGTAGCTGATAAGCTAGTTGATTTTTATAAAAGTGTTTTGTAAATCAATTAGCTGATAAGCTAGCTGATTTGCTAAATATGGTATGTAAAAACAAATCAGCTAGCTTATTTTTTTGATAAGCTTCCTGGACAAGCTTATCAGCTACAAGCTAGGCGTTCACGTAACAAGCTTATTACGAAAATAAGCTCATCGAACTGATAAGCTCGTGTTAAACAGAGCCTTGGTGGAAGAAATCGGAAAGAGTGAGAAGTTGTGACACCCTACAATTAATAAGTCACTAGTAAAACCTATCTTCTAAGGCTCTATTTAGCAAAACTAGCTGATAAACTAGTTGGTAACTAATAAGGTAGCTGATAACTGATAAGTTAGCTGGTAGCTGATATGCTAGTTGATTTTTATAAAAATTGTTTAGTAAATCAATTAGCTGATAAGTTAGCTGATTTCACTACAAAAAAACAGGGGTTTAGCGACGGACTGTCGATCCGTCGCTAAGGCCTTAGCGACGGATAGACGCCCGTCTTAATGACGGGCGTCTCTAAGGCGAATTAGCGACGGATAGTTATCCGTCACTAATTTGTGACGGATTTAGCGAATTAGCGACGGATATTATCCGTCGCTAAAAGTAGATTTTAAGTTTTTTTAAAAAACAAAATTCTGCTATTTTGGCGACGGATAAATTATCCGTCGCCAAAATAGCGATTTTTTAAAAATAAAATAAAATCCGTATATGAATACAAAATTTGAATACGAATATAATAAATCGAACGAGATCTTGATTTATCGAAACTACAATATTCAAATCGGACAAATCAAAACTACAATATTCAATACGATTATACAATAAATCGAAAATTTTATACAATATTCAATAATACAAAATTCAATATACAATAATACAATACAATATTTAAATGATTATACAAAATCGAAAATTTTATACAATACAATATTTAAATTCAATCGGAGGTGGATCAGAGTAGATCGGAGATGATGGAGTTGGATCAGAGCAGATCCGTCTTGTCCGATTTGGTGGTGGTTGAAAGATGGGAGTGGTGGACGAAGAGGAGACGGATAGATGGTGGTGCGGTGGAAGGAGGATGGTGGAGGAGGAGGCAGTGGTGGATCGATGGTGGTGCGGTGGAGGCAGTGGTGGAGTGGTGGTGCGATGGAGGTGGGGCGGTGGAGGAGTAGGCAGTGGTGGATCGATGGTGGGGCGGTGGAGTGGAGGTGCGGTGGTGGAAGTGGTGGTGCGATGGTGGTGCGGTGGAGGTGGTGCAGTGGTGGTGGAAGTGGTGGAAAATGGAAGTGGTGGGAGATGGAAAAATGGGGAATGGTGGCTGTGGGGGTGTTATATTACGGTTTTTAGGGTTCTAGCGACGGATAGATTTATCCGTCGCTATTTAACGACGGATACGACTATCCGTCGCTAGAGTTAGCGACGGATAGTCGTATCCGTCGCTAGATTTTCATTTTCCGTTTTTTTTTAATTTTAATTTCTTTTTTCTTTTTCTTTAAATTTTGGTCAACTATTCTAGCGACGGATACGACTATCCGTCGCTAACTCTAGCGACGGATAGTCGTATCCGTCGCTATATTTAGCGACGGATTTTATCCGTCGCTATAGCTAGCGATTCGTCGCTAGCTATAGCGACGGATAAAATCCGTCGCTAACTTACCGTGGCTAAATATGGGAATTCTTGTAGTGTTTGCTAAATATGGTATGTGAAAACAAATCAGCTAGTTTATTTTTTTTTATAAACTTCATGGACAAGCTTATCAGATCAGCTAGCTTATTAGCTATCAGCTAGGCGTTCACGTAACAGGCTTATTACGAAAATAAGCTCATCGAGCTGATAAGCTCGTGCTAAACAGAGCCTAAGTGGGTGATTTCAATTTCCTTTGTATAGGTCTTAACTTGTATGATTTCTAGAACTTTAAGAATTACAAGAATGTTAAACGCAGAACACTTTTTACTAAACGCAGAACAAATTTTTACATATTACATATAATACCACTATTATTATAATTTAAAAAATGGTTCAATAATTTGAAAAAAATTACTATTTTACCTAAAAAACATCAAACAAGTTTATTCGAATTAATTTTATCATCCGAATGAATAAATCGAAAAAACTTAAAAAGAAAACATGAAGAACATGAAGAATCGTCGCCGGTGACCGGAGCATCTCCGATTTGGAGTTTGCCGGAGCAAACTTGACCAGATCGGAGACTCCGATCTGGAGAAGCTCCGATCGGAGCTGCTCAGATATGAGTCTGAGCAGTCCGATCGGAGCTTGGCTGCTCTGATCGGAGCAGCCACGCATGCGCCATGCCCAGATCGGAACATGGCTGCTCTGGACGAAATGATGTTCGATGGTCATCTGCTCCGATGTCAGACTTCTGGTCGACTGAATTTTCCGTCACTTGAGGTCGACTAAAGTCGACTTAAAGTCAATTCGAACATGGTTCAGGTCAGCTTCAAAGTTGACGAGAACCATGTTCTCGTTGGGTTCAAACCCGACGAGACGACCCGTGTGGTCGGTTTTTGTCATTTTTAATCGTTTTTGCGTTTCTTTTTGTTATTTTTTGGATTTTTTGATTTTTTTAAAAATCAATTTAAATATACTAATATAATTGAGTAATAATTAACAACTACAACTACCAAATTAAAATAATAAAAACATTTTTATATTTTTCATTATTGATATAATATGGCTAATGATTGTACGATATTGATTTTTGTTGTGTTATGATACCGTAGTGTATATATTTTCGAAGATATAATAATTTGAGAATATTTTCGGAAAATGAGACTAATTCAATATTTTTATCAGTTGAAGGACCTTTTGCAATATATAAAAAAGTGTTTTGCGTTTAGTAAAATGTGTTCTGCGTTTAACATGCCCCAAGAATTATTACTCATGTCGAGTTTGTGGGTAGTGTTCTCAATGGATAGGGTCCAGACCCTACACATAGCCTACACTTCTTGAATCCGGACCCATCCCCCATGCCTACCTTCACTAATAGGTATGGATTAGGGGTTTGAGAGTGGTGGTATCGGAGTTCACCCGATGACCCTTGAAAAGTTTCAAATCCAAATGAGTTTAAATCTAGATATGATACGGACAGTTCCCTGTCGAGAAATGATATGAGTTTCGGGTCGGCCTCCATAGACCATAATTCATTTTTGGTCAATAGTTCTTAACATTTGGTAGCACAAACTTCACCTACCTATAATCCTGAACAATGATCAACATACTCAAAATTAGCAAGTAATCTACCAGTAGTACTATCCAGAATGAGTGAAGTATATCTCACAAACGTACAAATTTGCTCTTTCTGCTTAGCTGCACTTTCTTGAGTTACTGTCCAAATAAGATCCCCATGTGACAAATTTTTCCCAAATTACATGATCCAGAAGAGTAGTTGGGACCTGAAACTATTTACAACAAGTTACTTCAATTTTCCTAACTACATAAACTATATATTAAAATCTCGCAATGATGGCATACATTAAAATCTCTTAAATAAATACAGTTCATTCAACTCCACAAAAATGGGCCGCTTCTGATCTGTTCAGCTTTTTCTTCACTTCCATTTGTTTGATTTCATCACCAAAGAAAAGACAAAATGCGCTTTACATTCAGCCCCTTTTCACATTTTCTATGTTTCTTGTTGCTTCTTTTGTTATCATCATCTAAAACAACAGCTCGAAAACTTGCTGAGAGTTCATCAGTTTCCGCTGTTCTTATCTTTGGTGATTCAACAGCTGATCCTGGAAACAACAACTACGTGTCGACTACCTTCCGGAGCAACTTTTCGCCATACGGGAGAGATTTTGTCAACCACACGGCTACTGGAAGGTTTACTAATGGTCGACTTGCTAATGATTTTATTGGTGAGTTCAAATTAATAGTCAATATAAAGAGTGATATTCCGAGACTAGTACTGTACTAGTTTCAGTAGTCACATGTTCCAAAAGTGATCAATAATTAATGTTTACCTTTGTCAATGTAGCTAAATATGTAGGCGTTAAGGAGTATGTTCCTCCATATTTGGATCCAACACTCAGCATTGAGGAGTTTCTTACTGGAGTCAGCTTTGCTTCTGCTGGATCCGGATTCGACCCGCTTACACCGACAATTGGGGTCACATTCTTCTCCCTCGGCTTTACCTGTATGAATCAAATACGGAAAGTTTGTTTCCAACTCTGGCCATAAGAAGTTTTAGGCCAAGGAACATGGATCTAACACTAAAAACTTTTATGTCATTTATAAAATTGTAGTAATATTTTGTTTTTGGATTAGACCTTCCAAAAAATCCTCCACTATTTCTGTTTTTCAAGAATATGAAACACTAAGGTGAGTATTGTAGGATCCATTCGTTATTGAAGAACTAATATAATCACTATATTCTATACATTTCTACAAGTTTGAGCTTTTAGATGAACGGTAATTCTATCAAGAGACCTAGATCATAAACCACGCGATGAATCGATGATGATGCTGATTTTCATAAGATTGTTTACCGATATATAGAATGTGGTATCCATACCAAAGCAACTGGACAACTTCAAAGAGTATCAAGCAAAGCTGGAGGCATCGATCGGAAAGGAGAGAACGAAGGAGGTGATCAGCAAGGCGCTGTTTTTCGTCAGTGCTGGGACAAATGACTTTGTGGTTAACTACTTCACCTTGCCAATTCGACGTAAGAACTACACTATCCCAAGTTACATGAGTTTCGTGCTACAAGAATCCAAGAATTTCTTAGAGGTTTGTCTTTTTATTCCACAAATGTATGCAAGTTGTCACGAAAATATACATCTCTATACCTATCTGGCATGAATGTAATGCATTCTCTGTTGTGCAGACATTGTTGGATCAAGGGGCTCGGCGAATTGGAGTTGCTGGATTGTCGCCAATGGGTTGTTTGCCAATTGTCATAACACTGTATGGCGATCACCCGCTTCTTAAACGAGACTGTGTCGGTTATTTCTCTAATATAGCTCGAGACTACAATCGAATGCTCCAGAATGAGCTGAATGGTTTACAGAACCAGATACAAGGATCTGGAGGTCGGATAGCATACCTTGATGTTTATACGCCCTTAGAAGACATGTCATTTGGTCGCAATTATGGTGAGTTACAGAAAGAATCTGGCTATATGTCCTTTGTTTACTAACACGATTCGCGGTATATTAGAAGTAGTACTGCATCATTGTCCCTTGAATGAATGCCTTATAGCCATTCAACTTATATATCGAGTTCAGGATATTCTTCCATTTATACAGTAGTGCAATTTACTTAAACTTTGAATCTTATTAGGAGATCTTGCAGTTATAATTTATAACCCTATGAGTATCACTAGTATTAGGGTATAATCTATCTAGCCTTAGCACTATTGACACAAGATATTTAATTTAAATCATTCACTAAAATGTGCATATTTGTCTTGTGAGGGAACGCAGATTTTGAGGATGTTAGCAGTGGATGCTGCGGAACAGGCTTGCTTGAGACTTCGTTTTTGTGCAATCCAAAGTCAGCTGTATGTGAAGATGCAACAAAATATGTTTATTGGGATTCGATTCATCCTAGCGAGAGAACATATGATCTTGTAGCTCAATCCTTCTGGCCTGTCATTGATGCCCTTATCAAGAGTTAACACATAGCTCAACATATTGTATTGTACATTTGTACCATTCTCTGAATTCGGTATGATGCTGCAACCTAGTTTGCTGTGGAATTCATTGTGAATCACTTAGCTTACTGCCCTACTTGATCAAACTTTCTTTAGTGATGGAGGTTTACCCTTGTGAAATTTCATCTGCCTCAAGTTGTTTCTTGGTAGGATGTTCATATGTGATACTTAATAGAAGTCCTTGAAAACAATGATGTAATGTTAAAAATGGACTAAAACAGAGGAAAACAGAACATTAATGCAAGAAGTAATCTTAAAGAATTCCATAGGGGAATCAGTTAAAGCCAATGCTCAAGAAAACCAAGTACTGGCAAGAAGTTGCAGAACTTGATCAGCAATAATCCCGTACATTTTCTCCGTTGGATGAATCGCATCCCAGAACACAAACTTAGTCCGATCAGCACAAGTACTCTGATTCTTGCACGAATTGGCGAATTCGTACATTCCTGATCCACAACATCCCTTTGAAGGCTCCACAAAACCTGTCAGTCCACAGTATTAATTCACCTCAATTAGATATAGTTCTCATCATAGAATTTGATTTAATTGTATCTGTTTGTACTACTTACCATATTTCCTTGGATTCTGAACTGCATCTAGCACAGGGGAGTAGACGTCCACATAAAGAATTTTGGATGAAGGTTCATTTTGAGCATCCACCAAATTCTGTACTTTTGCATTGAAGGAAAAGGCCACACTGTTCAATTGAACGTCGCATCTGGCTGAGTCTCGAAGCAGCTTAACGAGAGGCATACACCCGAAGGGGGCAACTCCAGCTACAAGTATCTTCCTGGCACCTATAGATTGCATATCCTACCAAATTAAAAAAAAACCGGTTAAACATTTGCCAGTCGAACATGTAGCAGTTTTTCAAGCCAATCCGAAAAGCTATTTGAATATGTGACCTTGATGACAGAGAGCATGCGCGAAATCAGATAATCCTGATATTGTTCGATGGTGTACTGTCCTGAACGAGTAGGTTCAGTATAGTAGTTTAGAAGGAAATCATTATCTCCCATGCTTAAAATATATACCGAATTTCGTATTACTTCCTCGGATCTTTCTTCTCCTACAAGTGTTCTCAGGTGGATTTTGTAGTGCCTGAAGTACTCCAGTTGCTTCGTTATGGATATAACATTCTGCGAATTCCATATTCCATAATTCAACAAGAAAAGGTCATATTCTATCCCACATTGCAGTTTAGACTATAGAGTGTGAAAGACTTACACTGAGATTGGCCGTAAGTTCATCATACCCCGAAGCAGCCGATGCGAAACTGACACCATTCAACAAGTCGGTCGTGGTCAGGTTCGGGTCAAGAAAGGCCTTGATCACATTTGCGTGACCAAATGCCTCGGCTAAATTAACAATGAAATGTTAGTGTTAGCGTTCAATGTACAACAACTTCAAAACTTCAAAATGTGACCTATAAACTACAACCATATCTGACTACGACTACTTATAGTACTGTCACATCGTACTGATTTTGAGTACATTGACCTAGACTTTTAAATCCGTCCAAAATCAATCCGATGCTTCAATCTATTTTCCATTTGGTACAAAAAGTTACATAGATACCTAGATACCGAACTTACCCATAAAATCGGGGACTAATCTCCCATTGCAGAACCTCCCGGAGGGCTGTCCGTTGAAGAAATCCTCCCCATACGGCAAGAAATTGCTCTTCGCTAAGGTGTTCAGCCGGTTGTTGTTGCCTGGATCCACGCTCGAATCACCGAGCACCAAGATACACGTCGCGTTCTGCTTGGCGACCTTAAGTCTCAGCTGAGCAATGTCTATGGTTCTTGCATTGTTTAGGCAACATGATAGGATTAGTAAGGAAATTGTTGATGCAACAAGAACATAATTTGCTTTCATAGGGAACATGTTGGTTCAAAGTTTTGAGTAGGATGATATCAGGTTGAATGCAGTTATATGAAAGTGATGAAAATGCTAGTTAAGTTACTTTGGGAGGCAATCAATGTGTTAGGTTGAGTATTCAATGCTTGGTTTTTCCACACAAAACATCATTCAACTGCTACTTTGCAAGCCAGTAAGTATACAGCTTTGCAACTACTAGAATTAGCTATCAAAATTAAATTCAGCAAGAACAAGGAAGGAAAAGAAAGATGCTAGTATGAACTATGATGTTTGTATGTTCCACTTGTTGGAAAATATGCAATGGAAACCCTAGGTCAACGCAGCGGAATTCGAAAATTTTATTGCATATCCACGGGGATTAATTCTACCGAAGAACGTTAGGAGGTTCCCGTTCGAAACTATACTAAACTATTTAGTGAGTAGGGTTATAGAGAATTGAAGCAAGAAAGATGATCAAGCAAAAGCAAAAGGAGAAGGAAAACGTGTGTTATATTGTTTCTCTTCCAATGATCTCGCAGATTATATGTACTGATATAACCTAAATGCAATCCATGATGATGAGGACTCCTAGCTTAGTTGGTTGGGCTTGAATCCATCAAACATCAGGTCATGGGTTCGAAACCCACCAAGCCCAGCTTATTTTTCTTCATCTCTTTTGGGATTTTATATTTGGACTTCATTCCAATTTGGTCCAAATAAACTTCTCTTACGTTAATTAATTAAATTCAATTTAATCTAATTAATCTTTCTTCAAATATAAATTAAATCCAATTTGACTCATTAATTATTTCTATCAAATAGATAAATTCTCAACAATAGTAAATTAAATATTTATTAATCCAATTAATATTTAATTAACTCTAATACTCGACTGGTAGAACAATCACCACTTTGTGTGACCTATAGGGCCTTATGTAAGTAAGCACTAATCTAATTAAGGTTTGGTGAAACTCCTAGACAATTTACCAAACACTCTTAATACATAAAGAACGTTTGAAAGGATTGCAAACCACCTGTAATGTAGAGCTTATGATGATACGGTCCTTTCATTCGCGAACACTCGATTAAGTCTAGAACTTGATTTCGGTATGCATTCGATAACTTAATCACTTTATCTCATTCTACTAATTGATCCATATTATTTGAACACCATTCCAAATATATCTTGCGTTGGCCAACGACTTTGATCAAACTAGTAATGAGAAGTTAAGTGTTCTCTCCAAGTCTACTTTGAGGAATGAATCCTATCTTGGTTCAACTACTACCAACATGTGTGTAAGTGATGTCAACACACGCCAGATCTACCCTCTAAGGAGTGCAAGTTGGTCATGGTCAAAGCATACGAGTCCACACATGTAGTAAGTATTGAGTCAAGAAAAGACTATTACACCACCCTACAAACCGTTACTTAGTAGACACGTAAATAGAGTATCAAATGCTTTTTCTATTGGGTATACCAACACCTCTAAGGCGTCCATGTGTCCATCACGGATTACCAAGTAATTCGTAGTCGTGAGAACTAACACCTCAAAGGATATGATCACTACACGCAATCTCCAATGCATCATCGATATCCCATTCTCGATAATCATTGATTGGGGCTATTTTTTAGAGCTATGTTATGTCACTCAAGATCTCACATTCTTAGTTATAACATGAAGTTCATGGGAACACGTATGTAAACAATTACAGACAAACAAATAATAATATTTACATACCGTAATGCCTATTTATAAATGAACAGTAATCATAAATAAATACTAAATCGAATATGTATATTTGTCCTCAATCGATTGTCTCTAGGACATATATACTTTCACCACTAATATAGATACTCCTCAAATTTATGTAAATGTGATGTTTCTCATGAATCTAACTTAATTAAATCATGACAAACTCACTCATTTACACTAATTTTGTGATTGAAAGATGCCATTCTGTAATGAAATTTGAGGAGAAGAGGCGATGTTGCATTCCAAATAGTGTACGCTGTAGGCTTATCATTTGTGGAATTTTATTATTGAGGTTGTGACGTAATGTTATAATTTAGTCCGAGCATTTCTTATACTCTTGTAAACCTTAATTCGAGTTTGTAATATATTTTACCGATTAAAAAAAAAGAAGGTATGACACAGTCACTCAGTTTACACTAATCAGTGTGATATATTATAAATAAATACTTACTTCGTCCCGTGAATAGTTTTATGTTTGTTCTATTGGTCAACAAAATAAGAAAATTGAAAGATTTGAATAGAAAAATAATAAAGAATAAATAAAAAGTGATAGTGGTTGTTAAAGTGTAAAGTTTAGTATTATTTAAATGAAGGAGGAATAAAGAATAAAGTAATATATCAAAAATGCCGTTTTCTCTCGTTTTCAGTGTGCGATTTCACCGTTAGTGTGTGTCCGCCATTTTTGGTCTTTCTGCAACTTTCCTCTAGTGTTTGTTCAATTCGGTTTGTACGATGACTAGGAAGGGTAACAACAGAGTTGCTGGCTCGATTGATAGAGCGAAATCGGTTGGGAATGTTTTTGCGCTGTTGAATGATGATGATGTTTCGATTCATTCTGGGTTTTCGATTGAAGATGGTGAGATTGGGGATGTCCGACCTGCGATTGCTCCGGTTGTGCCTCAATCGGTGCCGTCGCGGCCTTTGGATCCTTCTACACCTGTGTTTGACATTGGGAGAAGTGAGATGCATGATCAAAGGTATGTTTCAAATTTTGCTGGTAATCGTGTTCCTGATTCGACTCTTGTATTCTCTGAACCTATTGATCCTTTGATACTCGAATATACTGAATCTGAGATACAAGAAGGTATTGATATCTGGAAGTTTTCGTTGGTCGGTATGATTGTTGGTCAGAAGCCCATATTCAATGCTATGGAGCAATATGTTCGGAAGCATTGGAAGGTGTTTCCGGCCATTAGCTTGACAGATAAGGGTGTTTTTGTTTTTCGGTTTGATAATGAGGCTGATATGGAATATGTACTGAATGTTGGTCATTGGATGATTAATGGAATTTATCCTTTGTTGTTGCGTCAGTGGACTCCTGGTATTAAGCTTGATGTGACGAATTTGCAAACTCTGCCGATCTGGATTAAACTACCTGATCTTGGATTGCAGTTCTGGACTAATAATCTGTTGGAAGAATTGCAAGTATGATTGGCTCTCCGCTTGGTGTTGATAAGATGACTCGTGATAAGGTTCGTCTATCTTATGCTAGGATTTTGGTTGAGGTAGATGCTGGAAAACCTTTGAAGGATCATATTATGGTCAAGGGGCCATATGGTGATCTGAGGAAGCAATCTATTGTGTATGAATTCAGACCTTTCCATTGTACCAAGTGTGCTAGGTTTGGGCATACTCCTAACAGGTGTCCTATGAATGGAACTGCACAGGTTTGGGTTCCTAGACATAATCAACCAGTTGTGGCTGTTATTGGTGAGTCTGCAGATGGTATTTCTGGTCCGGGTGGTGTTGTGGCTCCTGTAGTTGCTGGAACTCAGGGTGCTGCTCATTCTAGTGCTGGAAATACTGGTGGTAATGTGTCTATGGTTGGGCCTTCTACTGCACCTGCACCTACCCCTGCTGGTGTTCAGATGGTTCGGGGTTCTACCTCTGCTCTGGATAAAAGTGTGCCTATTCCTAATTCTGGAGTGCCTGATTGTAACTTTGGGACCTTTACTGAGACTTATGGTGAAATTCTGCCTACTGAGACTGAACAACCTTGGGTTACTCGTTCTAACAGGAGGCATAATAAACAAGCTACTAATGTGGTTCAGTCTCATTATACTCTGAGGGGTAATAGGTATGGAGCTGCAGCTCCTGGGACTTCTGCTGGTGGGGCTCATGATTCTCATGACTGACATCAACATTCTTACCTGTAATATGAGGGGTTTGAATCAACCCCTCAAGAGAAATGAGTTGAGAAGGTACATTAGTAAGTTTAATATTAGTTGTGGTGCTGTGTTAGAAACTAGGGTTAAGAATGATAAGTTGTCTGGTATTCTTTCTACTTGGGATTCCTGTTTGGTCTTTTGCTCATAATTGTCTGCTTGATAAGAATTGTAGGGTTTTAGTTTTCTGGAGGTCTGATATTTGTAGTATTGATGTTTTGCTTATTTCTGATCAGTTCATTCACTGCAAATTGGCTTATTTTGCTGGTACTTGGGATTGTTGTGTTACTTTTATATATGCTCATAACTCTTCTGATAAGAGGAACCAACTGTGGAAGGATATTTTGCTTATTCACTCTTCTATGACTTTACCTTGGATCTTGTGTGGTGATTTCAATGTTGTGTTTACTGGTTCTGAAAAGTTGACTCCTTTTGGTTGTCCTAGTGTGGTTTCTTCTGAATTGCATGATTTGTTCTCTCATACTGATTTGCATGATCTGAGTTATGTTGCTCAGTTCTATACTTGGGATAATTCTCATACTTTTTGTAAGCTTGATAGGGTGTTAGGAAATGGTTTGTGGGACAATACTTTTCTTGTTACTACTGTGGATTTTCTTCCTAAGGGAATCTCTGACCATTCTCCTTCTCTTGTTAAGGTGTTTAAAGCAAAAACTCTGCATGCTCCTGGTTTTAAGTTTAAAATTTTTTGGGTAGAGGGTGCAAATTTCTTTACTATTGTTGCTGATTGTTTGAAGCAGCCTGTGCAGGGCTGTAGTATGTTTAGACTTGTCTGTTTTCTTAAAAGCTTAAAAGTGCAGTTGAAAAGATTGGATGGTGATAAGTATAAAAGATTGGATGATCAGTGGCTGTAGCTAAAGAAAAGCTGTCTCAGGTTCAGTTGCAGGCTGCTGCCTCACCTTTTGATAGTTTACTTCATGCTCAGTCTAAAGATGCTCTTGATTCCTATGTTAATCTTAGTAAGCTGCAGATGTCTTTACTTTCTCAGAGGGCTAAATTCAAATGGCTTGCTAATGGTGATGAAAATACTAGTTACTTCCATTCTATTGTTAATCAGAGGAGGAGAGCTAATAATATTTGGATTCTTGTGTCTCCTTCTGGGGATAGGATTACTGATCAGTCTCTTATTGTTGATCATATTGTTCATTTCTATACTCAGTTGTTTGGTACTTTTAGAGCTACTACTCCTCTTGTCTGTTCTTTGTTTGATGATGCTCATATTGTTAATCCTGCTTTGAACTTGCTTTTAACCAGAAGGTTGACTCCTGCTGAATTGAAAGGGGTTGTTTTCAAAATGGGTAACAGTAAGGCACCTGGTCCTGATGGTTTTAATCCTTTCTTCTTTAAGAAAACTTGGCCTATTATTGGTGAGCTTGTGTTTCAGGCTGTTGATGAGTTTTTCTGCAATGGTAAGTTGTTGAGACAGGTTAATAACACTGTTGTTACTCTCCTTCCTAAAGTTTCTCATCCCATGTTTATTAAGGACTTAAGGCCCATTGCTTGTTGCAATACTGTGTACAAAATGATTACTAAGATTCTTGCTGACAGGATTCAGTTTCTTATGCCTACTCTTGTTTGTGCTAATCAAAGTGCTTTTGTGTCTGGTAGGTTAATGCATCATAATATTTTGCTTAGCCAGGAGTTAGTTAGAGGGTATGCTCAGAAAAATATCTCTCTTAGATGTTTTCTTAAAATTGACTTGCAGAAAGCCTATGATACTATTAGCTGGACTTTTCTTAGAGATGTGCTTATTCAGTATGGGTTTGATATGTGGTTTGTGGATAGGGTTATGACTTGTGTGTCTACTTCTAGGTTTTCTTTTAAAGTTAATGGTAGCTTGGAAGGTCTTCTTGATGGGCAACAAGGTCTTAGACAGGGGGATCCTATTAGTCCTTACTTATTTGTTCTTTGCATGGATTATCTGACTAAAGTTCTTAAGAAGAGTGGTTCTGTTCCTGCTTTTGGTTTTCACCCTAAGTGTAAAAGATTGAATTTGATTCAGTTAGGGTTTGCTGATGATTTGTTAATCTTCTGTAAGGCTAATGTTGCTTCTTTACAAGTTATTAAATCTGCCCTGCACCACTTTTCCTCAGTTTCTGGATTGCAGGTGAACACTGATAAGAGCTCAATCTTCATTGGTGGTGTAAAGGAGGTTGATAAGTTTGCGCTTCTTCAGGTGTTGCAGTTTCCTGAGGGGCAGTTCCCTGTCAGATACTTGGGGATTCCCTTATGCCCTAGGAGACTGAAGGTTTCTGATTATGAGCCTCTTATTTTAAAACTGACTAGTAAGGTACAATCTTGGGCTGCACGGAGTTTGAGTTATGCTGGTAGAGTGGTACTACTCAAGGATGTGATCATGAGCATTGAGAGGTTCTGGGCTCAGGTTTTTGTTTTCCCTATTGGTGTTTATACTAGGTTGGTTTCTATCTTGAGAAGTTTTCTATGGTCTGGTAAGGTGGGAGGTAAGAAGAGCCCTGTATCTTGGTTGAAATTGTGTCAACCAAAAGATAGGGGTGGGATTGGCATCAAATAGGTTTTGGCTTGGAACAAGAGTTCTATGTGTAAATATTTGTTTGAGTTGGCAGATGGTTCTGGTAGTTCTTTGTGGCATCATTGGATACAAACCTATATTCTTAAAGGGCAGAGTATATGGACTATTACTGCTAAGGCTTCTGATAGTGGTTGGTGGAAAAGTTTGCTTGGTTTAAGGGATGACCTGATGAGACTTGTTGATGTTTCTTCCATGCCTGCTATGACTTCAACAGTGAGGGTGCAGTACTTGTATGAAGTGTTCTTCCTTCGCTACAATGCCTTGGAGTTCTTTGGTGTGGAATAAGCTATCTACACCTAGAGTATCCTTTTGTCTTTGGTTGGTTTGTTTAAATAGATTGCATGTGAAAGTTAGGTTATGTGCTTGGGGTTTGGTTGATAATGATTCCTGTCCTTTTTGTCAGTTGGTGCCTGAAACTAGGGATCATTTATTTGGTCAATGTGTTTCTGTTGCTCCAATTTTCACTAGGATTTTGAAGGTTATTAGTATTAATCACTCTGTTAGTACTGATTTCAATTTTTAAATGAATCTTTTTGCTTCTTCTACTAGACAGAAGTCTAGTTTGTATACTTTAAAGGCTAGTGTGTTTTGTGCTGTGGTTGAAAAAGTTTGGAGTCTTAGGAATGGCCTTGTGTTCAGAAATGAGCAGGTGACTGTTGATGTTGCTTGTAAGCAAATATGTTCTATGCTGTTGTAAAGGCTGCATATGATGCCTGGTGTCCCAAATACGCATGTGAAGGCCTTGATTAGTAAACTTCAACAGGTTTGATTAACAAGTTAGTTTGTTTTCTATCTCTGGTTGCTGTTTTGGATATGGTGTGTTTGTCTGGTCTGGTTCTGTTCTTGTTGTTTGAGACTTGCAGGTATTCTGTAGTCTTGATGGGTGCCAGGCTGAAGTCTGTGGTTCAGGTTGCTCTCTATACCTGTTTCTCTCCTTCTCTTCCTTCCCCAAGTTCATTTCAAGCCTTCAAGTGGATAACTGTACTGTTGGGGGGGGGGGGGGGGGGTTTTATCCTTGGTGCAGACTACTCCTTGATTTTGATCACAGTTCTGAGCTGGAATCATAGCAGGAGTTTGTGTTATTTTTTGTTGATTAGGAGTCTTTCTTTGCTAGCAATCACAGTTGTATTCTGGAGTTGTCTAGCTTAGATTAGTTTAGTTATCCTAAATAGATTGTTGTGATCTATTTAGCTTGAGATTGTGAGTTGTACAGGGATTTATTCCCTCTAACATTTTGTACTTCTCCATGTTTACATTTTGTACTTCTCCATGTTTGGCTTAATGAACTTTAATTTCTCCAAAAAAAAAATGAATAAAGTAGAGATGGTGGGTTGTTAAAGTTGTAAATATGAATGTTTTGTGTGTGTATTAGTTAAGTGTGGTATAAAGAAACATTACTAAAAATAGAAATGAGAAGCTTCTTGTGAGACGATTAAAATGGCGGAAATGAGAAGATTGTCGTGGGACGAAGGAAGTAGAATATAAAAATAAATTTTGATCAAGTTTGAGTTTATTTTCAAATCAATTTCAATCTGGTGGCGTACATGTGTCCTTCTCTCACAAAAAGTTTAGGGTTCGAATCTCATTTCCATGATTTTCTCTCTCTTCTCTCTTTTCTGGTGGCGTGTGTATATATATATATATATATATATATATATATATATATATATATATAATTTTGGAGCTCGTCTCCTGAGAGATGCATGATTTGGAGAGATAGAGAGACACACAAGAAGATGCATTAACTACAAAATTGGTAAAATTCACGGGTCAACCCAGTGGGCCGGGTCGACCTGCGAATCTTAAAGAAAAAAACAAAGCAGCGAGCAGACTCGCTGCTACTTGTTCTGTCCATGGAAGTTATGGATGGAGTCCATCCATGGAAGTTTGAAAAAAAAATCAATTTTTTTTTGAATTAATCTCGAATTTGTTGTTAATTGAGTTGTTTTGAAGGTTGTTGAGCTTCAATTTGAATAAATTAAGTGGATTTAGATTACAATATTGATTTTTGATTTAATTTGGTAAATTATAAAGTATAGACCATGTTTTTGGAGAATTTGACAAAATGTAGGGATGAATTTGCAATTTTCAAATTGTATTTAGGTTTCATTTAAAATGTTTAAGTTTCTTCATAAATTCTTAAAGGTTTATATGGTATATGATTAAGGTTATTGTATATTCTTGTTAAGGTTTTTTTTTTTTTTTTTTTTTCATATGCAAGATGTCAATATGTGAGAAATTGTTAATGTATTAATGATAAACATTGTTTACATGAAAGATGGAAAAGGTTTATGGAAAATGTACGAGCTTTATACGATGTGTGTAGTTTGGTTTAGTGTATTGTGGAAGTAGTTAATATTTTCGTTAAAATGGTTAAGGTTTATGTGAAACAGAGTTGAGGTTTTAATAAGTAATGAATAAGGTTTATGTTTAGGGTTGTTTATGTTGAGGGTGTAACTCCCCAACTACTTAGATTTATTTCAACTCCACTAATGGGTGCTTTGCCTACTTAGATTTATTTCACTCACCCCGATCCGGAGGGCGAGTTGAATGAGGACGGTATTTTGCCTACTTGTGCCTCAACCATCCGAGCCGAGGAAGTGGATGAGCTCCGGAGGAGATATGAGATCCCGGAGTGTGTGGAGATTCATCCCAGACGAATCTCATGCGTTCTACAATCCGCCTCCGGGATACATGTGTGTCTATGAGATAAGTCTCCATCATTGGGTGTGGCTACCCGTATCGTCCGAGTTTCTGGAGATTTTGAACAGTATGGGGTTGAGTCCGCACCAGATCATCCCCAACTCCCTTGGAAATCTGATGTGCTTCGGGGTCTTATGTAAATATAAAGGCATCCCGGTCACATTCGATAATTTTCGTAAATTATTCAACATAAGTGTAAGTAATAGGAACACATGGTTCTATACGTTCGTATGTCGCCAGGCGTACACGTTTTTTGTTGTCCTCGTTGGGAATCCAATGGTTCAAGAGGTACATTTTTGTCCGTCCGGCTCTGAAGCCCGCAATCCGAGAGGGCCAAGTGGCAATTTGAGAGGAAATTCTTCCAGGCAAGCGGTACCGAAGCCACCGCCCGAATGTCCCCTATAGATGCTGGCGCTCCATCGGAGTCAAGAGGAAAAGTACTTCTTCCGAGGGTGATATGTCACCGCCTTTACTGGCGGCTTGTCCGAGCCAAGTTTTTGTGACAATATGGAGGATTTGAGTAAGTGGTTTCTCTCACCTCACGGTTGGTTGTCCGATTCGGTTTGTGGACTATGTAGTTACCATTTGTAGATTCTTTTGTATTTTGCAACTCATTGTGATTCGGATGTGCGACTTTTTGGTTCGAGTATCGATGTCGACCATGCAGAGTTGAAGCGTCGGCAAAATCTTTATGACGGAAGGAGATGGCAGAGGTTCCGGACCCAATTATCAAGACTTCCGTACTCCGATGGAAGAGCCAAGAATCTTTGCCGTGTTCCGAGTGGAGGAGTCTCGGAGGCTGCTGTGCAAAGAGGCCCAAACTATCCCTACTCGACAAGGGTAAGGTGGCGGTTCTAAGGGCTCAAGAAGCCTCCAAGATCCGTGTCCGAGATCCTCCATAAGCGGATCGAGCTGGTGCAAAAAGCGCCCTCAAGGTCGAATCCTCCCGCTAAAAAAGGAGGAAGATGAGCGCCTGAAATGGATTCGGATCTTTGAAGTTGCTCTTTGGTTCTTGCCGGAGTTGGAGCGGATTTCAGAGTTGGTTGCCGCTCAACGCAAGGTAAGTAAGTGTTTTGGTTATTTTGTTATCTTCCTGCGATTCGGAGATATCTAAACGTTTGTGATATCTGTCATTTTTAGCTTGCTGCTGCCGTGGAAGCATGCTCCTTGGTAGCTTCTCGGAGGGCTACCCTAGAAGAGGATTTGGCGAAATTTGCCGGGCGATTGAAACGTCCCGGTTGAACAGCACTTCGGAGCGCCTAAAGAAGGCCATAGCTGCTAAACAGGAGGCCGAGTCGTAGACGGCCAAGATGAAAAGTGCCATTCGATCTTTGGAGATTGACTTGAAAGTGCACCAAGATAGTTTGGACGAGTTCGTGGGTGTCTCTCGGACTTTCAAAGATATGATGCTGAAAGAGCTTCTGGGGGTCCCAGACGTGCCTAAGATTTCCTTGCCGGACTCGCAAGTTTTGTTCGAGTCAAGTATGAGGCCCGTCAAGATGGGTTCGATCTGTTGTGGACCAAGTCTTGAGGAAGGGTTGGATACCGGATGACTGCGACTTGGAAATTTGAGTGTCCGCCTTTAAGAATGGAGATGGCTCGGACTTTGCTCGGAGGTGTCTTGGGCGAAGACACGCTCAAATGTGAATTTGTGGAGCTGATGCTGACGAGTCGGAGGCAAGAAGTACAATCATGGCGGTCCAGTATCTCCCACCCGTCCCTCGGTGCTTATGTCCTGTGTTTTCGTTAGTTTGTAGGATCACTTGTAACACGAGACGGGCCGACTGCCTGGGCACATTCGTGGCTTCGATCCGGACCTGATCTGACAATGTCCGGCCTTCTTGAAAGAGGTTGAGGCCCGGAGAGAACGGAGGTTAGCCCAGGCAGCCCAACAGCAAGGTCAAGCGCCTCCGGAGAAGGATACGGGGGGTCCCTCTCGGTCTTAGCCTAGTTCGTCCGAGCGGCGAAGGCAGTAAAGACGGGGTATGCCCCGGGTTTTTTGTAGTAGTGTGCCTTCGGTCCTGAAAACGATGTTGTCTTTTTTGCTCATCATCTTTTTGTAAAACCATATATCCGACTTGATGAATGTTGTTGGTTCGGGCCCCTTGGTGGCTCGGAACTATTTTTGTCACTGAAATACTAATGTTGCTGTTTACATTCTTGCGCGTTTAATTTCGTATTTGCTTAGTAACTCGTCAACTCTCGTAAATTCGGATAGTGGGTTCGGACCTTTGAGATTCATACCGCCAGAACGTTAATTTGCCTGATGCAAATTCTCTTGTGCGGGTCTTGGGGGACGATCAACCATTGTGCCCATCCGAATCGGAATCTTTAATAGAAATAAACCGGATCACGAACGGTTCGGAGCCGCGTCTTAGAGTGACAAGGCTTGCGAGAAAGAGAATTTCCTTGCATCGTGGTAAGTAGCGTCGATTCGGACGTTGACTTGGTGTGTCATCCCGAGTCATACAGACTTGTGAGAGGGTGAGAAGATGATCAGTATTAAGTATAGGGTGACTCTATACGAATCACAGTTGCTTCGGATGTTGTCATGTCAGCCCCGAGCTGATACGTTCGAGTGAGGAACTTAGTCAATGTGCCTGACCGTATGGATGGATTATTGGGTTGGGCCAATGGAAGCCGAAGAGCCAGGCCCATGTTCGGCCCAAGCCCATTTCCGGTAGCTAGCTGGGACATGTGTCCGCTTCTAATTGGTCCTCTCTTTCTATATATACCTTTGCTTTGTACGGCTTTTCATTAGGACATTTTCTCCCTTTTATAGTAACCAAAGGTCCGGAGCTCGAGTCCGAGCGGCTGGTGAGCATGTTTATGCCATCACTCTTGCGCGTGATCTTGTCCCAAGGGTTTCTCCGATGCTTCGTAAGTCTACCCGGGTTGGTTCACGGTGAGATTTTTGGAATTTAAATTGCTCGGAAAGCCAGCCTCGGATCTTCGAGGATACGGTCCGTGCCGAGTGAGGCCTGAAATCTTTGCCAATCAATTCCTCTGATCGTCAGGCTAATCTTCTTTCTCCGGGGCTGTCGTCTATATTCGTGACTTTTAGCCCCGGAGAGGTAGATTAGCTGGATGGTTTGGGGATCTTCAAATAGTTGTTTTTGAACCTCAATGCATCCGAGGCATTCCGCTCTGGGTATGTGCCGGGACATAAGTCGGCATAATTGGTTTGGTAGAATCCTTCCAAGATTTCGTGGTTCGTCGTAAAAACCGCCGAGATGTTGGAAGGCTTTCTACCAATCCTGCCGTGTCTAGTTGTTCGCTTCTCGGATTGAGGAGATGTATCCCTTTAGTAGGTCTTTTAGCTCGTCCTTGAAGATACGTATCCGAAGCGGTTGTTCATTGGTGACTTTGTTTCCGATTGGAGGCTCGAGGAGCTACTTGCACTCGGAAAGGAGTCCCAGCGATCTTGAGCTTGTTTGGAGTCGGATCATGGGGGACTTCCGGAAGTAATCTTTCTGGTAACTCGTTTGTCTCACACCTAAGATCTTTCGTCCGAGCAGCTCGGCTTTGTTGGTGGCTGCGTTCCAGAATTGAAGGCTCGAGGGAGAGACTTGCAATTCTGGGACGGAGTTCCTGACTATGCCGGTCTTGTTGGGACTTGGACCAACGGGAGCCTCCGGAGTGACTTGGGTTAATCCGACTATCCGGGTTGGTCGCCTTCCAAATACTCTGAATCTGGGATGTATTTATAGTATTTGGTAAGAGGCGATCCGGATTGTTATAGTGCTTCTTGCTTGCTTCGGAGCTCTCTTTCGTTCAGAAGTGATGAAGTATCCTTTTTTGGAAGCATTGAATGGCCTCAGTTATCTCGTCCGGCTGCTGTTAGTCTTTAGATCGTCCGAAGGGGGCTTCGAAATCTTTGTCAGTTAAGCAATGAAAGTTGGGATGGAGGAATTCCTTCTTCCTTCGGAGCGCCCACAGATAAAGTTAATAGTGCTCGGACGGGGTTTGGTTCGGTAGACTAGGGTTAATTAAGAAGCTTCACTGTAGAAGTAGAAAAGAGATAGAATAGGAGCTTGTTTTTGTAAGCTCGATTAGGGCTCTTCGGACCCTGACTTTGTAATTCTGTACTCCTGTTTTAATAAAAGCGTATTTGCCTTTGTCAAGGTCGGACACTGTTTGATTGTGTTAATCCGATCCGGATCAGTGTATGATCTAGTTTCGGATCGAGTAGTTAAATATCTTCATGGCCTGTTCGAATCATGAGATCCGAAGGACATGATTATTAACAATGTTTATGAAATCACAGTTGTATTGATTTGACGGAAATCGAATTACAACTTGAGGGCTTCGAGGCCTTTTCAAAAAACAAACACAAAAAACAGATCGACAAGATAAAGGAAGGTGACAGTCGTTGCCACACTCCTTCTCTAAGTGTAAAACTTTTGGAGATTCTTGGCATTCCAAGTTCTCTTCAAGGCCCGCCCTTGCTCATCTTCTAGTTCAAAGCTTCCATTAACTCTTTCCCTAGTAACTTTGTACGGTCCTTCCCACTTGGGCTTAAGTTTCCCCACATGACTTGGTATATCGGCTCTTCTGAGGACTAAGTCTCCAACTTGTATGTCCTTGGGAAAGACACGTTTATTGTAGGCTCGAGCGGTCATGGCTTGGTACCGAAGGATGTTGGCCAATGCCTTATCACGTTTGTCTTCAAGGAGCTCAAGGTCATAGATCCTTGCGATCTCATTATCAACTGGGTTGTATTCTTTGGATTCTCTGGTTGCCACCACCGTCTCCGAAGGATGACCGCCTCGGATCCATAGACCGGGGAGAAAGGTGTTTCTTGTGTGGCGATTGTCGCTCGATGCCCCCAAAGGACCGTCGAGATCATCCATGTTGTCTTGGGAAGTTCTCAACCTTTTCTCCAAAATTTTGACTATGGTCTTGTTGGTGGCTTCCACCTGACCATTGGCTTGGGGGTGGCCAATGGAAGTAAAGCGTTGTTCTATTTTGAAGGACTGAAGCCACTCCTTCAGTCTTGACCCAGAAAATTGTGCTCCATTGTCTGAAACTAGCACTCGTGGAAGTCCAAACCGGCAGATGATGTTCTTCCAGATGAATGTCCGAACCACCTTCGTGATGGTTGACCTTTGCTTGACTTCGCTTAGTGAAGTATTCCACTGCCACTATCAAGAACTTCTTTTGATGTGTTCCTTGCGGAAAGGGACCAACTATGTCTATGCCCCATTGATCAAATGGGCATGCTATGATTGACGGAATCATAGGGTTGGTCGGGCGGTGTGGTATGTTGGCATAGTATTGGCAGTCTTCACAGGCGCGGGCGGTGTTGGCAGCATCTATGTCAACAACAATCAATAGTATCCTTGCCTTATGATCTTTTGCGCCAAAGTTCTTCCTCCAGAATGACTTCCACAACTTCCGGCGTGGATTTCTTCCATCACAGTTTTTGCCTCTTGAGGATCTAGGCACCTCATGTGAGTTCCGCTGTAGGATCTTTTGTAGAGATCTTCTTCCAAAATAAAGTATCTGTTAGCTCGACATTGAATCCTCCTGGCCTCTCTAGGATCCACAGGTAAAGTACCACCTTGAGGTAACGGAATATATCAGTCATCCAGTTTCTTTCTGTGCTCAAGAGAAGCATCTGTCCGTTGGGGTTTGCCAGGGAGGATTCCGCGCGGGTCATTAGGATGACACTTCTTGTGTCCAAAGCTCCTAAGGCTGAGGCGTACTTGGAGAGGGCGTCGGCTTTTTCATTCCATTCTCTGTGAAATTGGTCAAGAGTAAATTCTTCAAAGTGCTCAACCTCTTTCTTGAGGAGCTCCAAGTATTTGATCATGTTAGGTCCTTTGGTGGTAAAGGACCCGGAGAACTGAGATTGTATGCAATGCAGTCATGTAGGCTTTGATCCTTTTTACCTGAAGGGCTTTCGCCATTCTTAGGCCGGTGATAAGTGCTTCATATTCGGCCTCATTGTTCGTCACCTTAAAATTGAGGGTGATGGCGTACTCTAGCTTGGCTCCTTCAGGACTTTCAAGGAAAATTCCTATTCCTCCCAACCGTCCGGTTGATGATCCGTCCACTTGTAATGTCCAACATTCTTTGTTTCTTTCCTTACCTCCCGAAGTGGGAGTGAGTGCTTTCTCAACCTCCTGCTTCTTGTCGGAAGATGCAGTTGTCGAGGTATTGAGTTCTTCGTCCAAGAGAAACATGTGCCTTACTCTCAGTGAATCATCCATAGGTTGGTGATACTTAGTCATAAGCTGGATGCTACCTCTATGTGTCTCTTCTGCTTCTTTCTCTCCACTTGATTCCTTGATTTGGGCTATCACCACATGACTAGCCTTTTCCTGGGAGTTTTCGTTCTCCTCTTACGCTTTCTGGATAGTCTACTGTGAAGTCGGCGTAACTTGCGCTTTCTTGGCGGATGGGGCTTGATACCCAATATCATATTCACTTAGCTCAATAGCCCATTTGACAGTATACCGATCCGGTTTGTCCAAGACATGTTTGAGTGGCTCATTTGTAAGGACCACAATCCGATGCGACTTGAAGTAAGGCTTCGGCGCGATGCGATCAAAACTAGTGCGAAGGAGCTTTTCAACCTTGACATATCGGCCTCCGAGCGCAAGGGCTTTGCTCAAGTAGTAAATTGGTAAATGCTCGTTGTCTTGTATCCGTATCGATCTGAACTCATTGCTTCATCGGTGGTGGCCAAATAGAGGTAAAGAGTTTCACTCCATGGGTTTAGACAAAAGGCGTGAGAGGTGATACTTTTCAAGTTTTCAGGCCTCTTCACACTCCTTTGTCCATTCGAACTTAGTTCCTTTTCGTAAGATCTTAAAGAAGGAAGGTTCTTCTCGGCGGATCTTGAGATAAACGGCTCAATGCCATCACCTTTCCTAGAAGCTTCGAACTTCATTGTGGTCTTGGTAGATCTATGATTGCCTTTATTTTCTCCGGGTTAGCATTGATGCCTCTTTCGTGACCATGTAACCAAGGAATTTTCCTCCTTTCACCCCGAAGTGCACTTTTCGAGTTCACTTCATTCCGTATTTAGGAGAATAGAAAAACAATTGTTAAGGTGTTCGACGTGTTCCTCTTGGTCTTGCTTTTCACAAGCATGTCATCCATAGACTTCCATGGTTTTACCCAATTCTTCCTTGAACATCTTATTTACCAGTTGGTAAGTAGCTCCTGCATTTTTCAGCCAAAGGGCATGACCTTGAAGCAATAGACCCCTCGGCAAAGAATGCCGTTTCTTGATGTCTTCTTGAGCCATCCCGATTTGGTAGAAGCCTTGATATGCATCCATGAAGCTTAGAAGCGCACATCCTGCGATGGAATCAACCAATTTGGTCTATGCGTGGCAATGGATAGGGATCCTTTGGACAAAATTTGTTGAGTCTAGTGAAGTCATTGCACATTCTCCACTTTCCCGGAGCTTTTCGACGAGGACCACATTACGGACCAATCGAGTATGTCGACTTCTTCGATATGACCGCTTTCATCAACTTGTCAACCTCCCTGCTATGATAGCATCCTCATGGTCCAAAGTCTTTCCTCTTTTCGGATGTAATCGACGTCGGATCCATGTTCGACGGTGAATCGCGATCCTCGTCTATCCCTTGAGATCATCTGCTCCAAGCAAAGATGTCGCGATTATCCGAAGGCAAGTGATGAGCTTCACTCTGCCGTACTCATCTCCGTTCCAATCCGAGTTGTTCTTTTCGAGTCTCCTTCGACCAGTTGGACCTCTTTCAAGGCTTCATGGGATTCTATTCTAGCTGTCTTGGGGAACTTCTCTCTGAGCGACCCAATACCGATTTCTTCCTTTGGTGGCGTTAGAGTAATGGAAGAATGGCTACGAGGGCCCTTAGTGACCGAAAGGACAGTCGTGGCCCTCCGTTGACATGATGTAGCACTCCTGTTCTTCTAACGTTGCCCATTTCTTCTCCCACGTCGTTAGTCGGAAACTTTACCCTGTTGTGTAAGGGAGAAGCAATTGCTCTGAATTGGTTAAGTCCCGGGCGGCCCAAGATCACGTTATAGTCGAAGGTGCTATCTACTACCACAAAGAGGATAGTCTTGGTCACCCTTGTCGGAAAGGTGCCCATAGAGACTTGTAGTGATATACTTCCAATGGGGCGTACTACAGATCCTCCAAAACCTACCAATGAAGTGTACACTCGTCCATATTGTATTTGCCCCAGGTGCATTTGCTCCACGGTCCTTTTGGATATGACGTTGGAGGAGCTTCCTGTGTCGATTAGTACCTTGTTGACCTTGTAAGTGGCAATCACTAGAGAAACAACCAAAGGGACATCGGGGTCCTTGAGATCTCCTCCGCCAGACGTTGGTGGGGGGATCTCGCTATCGTCAAAGGTAATTGCATTTGTGCCTTTCGAGTGGTGGACCGTAAGCTCATCGTTGTTTCTCAAGTGTTGCGGTCCTTTCCCTTGCATTTCGCTATCTCCCCGTTGGTCCTCCTGCAATGGCGTTGATAAATCCAACGTAAGGGAGGTTCTCCATTTCAGATCTTCGCGGTACCCTTGGTATCTTTGGGCATGCCGAGGTGGGATTTCCTTGGAGGTGGTGGTAAAGATCCTGTCGGAGGTTCGGAATCACGCTCCTCTCTTCTCTGCTCATTCTTTCTATGCCTGGAGGGTTCTTCTTCACCTATTGGTTCTTTCAACTTCCCACTTCTCACTAGTCTTTCGATTTCTGTCTTCAACTGGATGCAATCCTCAGTCGGGTGACCTTTCTTCTTGTGGAACCTACAGTAGTCTTTAGAAAATTTACTCTTCTTCTTTGCTCTGATGTGTTTAGGCCATTGTATATCTAAGTCCTTCTCAACAATAGAAGCCAAGATGTCGGATCTTGGTGCATTGGCGAGTATACTCGGCGTATCTCCTAGGTGGAGTTCTTTCTCTACGGAATTCTTTCCTGTCCCTGAGATCTCCTTTTTGCTCGAACTTCCCTTGACGAGGAGGGAGTTCCTGTCGTACTTGTTCTTTCCCCTTCTTTATTCCTGCTCTTATCGGGACATTTCTTCGGTAATCTTCTCCATACAAGACTCCTTCGCAGATATCTTCCAGGTACTTTTCAGTGGTGATTTCTTCGTTGGAAAGCTTCCTTCTAAGCTCATCATTATAAGTGTTAGCATATAGGTGTCGAACCCGCTCTTTGATGCTATGAGGCTCTACCTGTCGTACTTCAGCGTTGAAGCGGTCAAGGAAGGTTCTAAGGTCCTCATGCTCTTTCTGGATTATGCCTGCCAGGTGCTCAACTGACCTCTTCCTTTTCTTTGCTTTCTCAAACCTTTTCAAGAAAAGGGAGGCGACGTCCGCATAAGATCTGATGGAACCATTAGGTAGTGAGGTCCACCAATCCATTGCTTCTCCAAAGAGTGTGGTGGAAAAGTTGAGAGCTTTCATGTTGTCGTTGAGTCCATTGCTTTCCATTTTACTTTCGTATCTAGTAAGATGCCCTACAGGGCAAGTATCTCCATAGTAATGCTCAAGGTTTGGAATAACGCAGTCGGGGCGCTTTCTTTCTCTTCTGATCTCATCGCACAGAGGGTTGGGAGTTTTAACTACCACCTTCTCATGTGCTTTGACCATCTTGCTCAAGGTGGCAATTTGTGTTTCCAAGGCCTTCTGTTGGAGGTAGATCTTTTCAGCTGTCAGTCTTTCACCAGTTCTGGGGTTGATAGCTACATCTGGAGGAAGATCACCGATTGGAACTATCGGGATGCTTTCCGCCATTTGATCTCTTGGCGCTTGTTGTTGAGCTCCTCGCTGACTGGTTCCCACTTCGTCTACTCGTGGCACTTCTGGACTTCTCCCTCGTTGTCCATGAGAAGCAGCGGCCCTCCTGTTAAGAAGGTTCCTTAGATCTTCCGGTTGAGCTTGTTCCCCCAGTCGTTATTGGATGGGACGGTGCTCATTTCTTGATTGATGAGTTCGACTTGTCTTGGGATTGCCAAAGGTGGAGTGGTGAGGAGGTGGAGGTTGTTCGATCCAAAGCATCCTTGAATAGTGGTGAGTAAGAGGCAAACCGATTCTCATTCATCCCAAACTCACTAGGAATGATCGTCCCATTCGGGAGGGTAAAGTTTCTTCCTGGAGGAGGACCATGTGTTCCTGACGGAGGAACCTGTCCTTCGTCCCCAAGTGTCTGGATCCTTACTGGTGGATTAGTGGCTCTTTCCTCGCCAGAAGAAAGACTAGCGGTATGGCCATCACTTGGATCATCTATTACTTCTCTTGTTGAAACTCTTGCTACCCCACCTCTTCTAGTGAGAGGTCTTCCCCTTTGTCTTGGAGCAGGCGTACCAATGGCAGTGGCGTTGGTTCTTGTGGACCTTCTTGTTCTTGCCATTACTGAAGAGAACGGGACTTTTTGTAAAGATTCCCACAGACGGCGCCAAAATGTTGAGGGTGTAACTCCCCAACTACTTAGATTTATTTCAACTCCACTAATGGGTGCCAAGGTAAGAAGCTCCTTGCTAGGTAAGGACCAATGCGTAAGAACCAGCGACCAACTACTTGATGAGACACGCACACTTGAGGGGGGTTAGTGCCCGGTTTGCTAAGTGTCAAACCGGGATGAGACTTTACCCGAGAGTGACTGAAGATCAACTCTGTATAATGCTCGGGATTAGGGTCGTGAAGTGACTTGTAAGATGACTTACTTGATCTTGTGGGGATGTGTGCCTTTTTATAGGCTATCATCAAAATGGAGGGGTTGCTAGGATTGCGCCATGTGTACGGCCAGGATTGAGCCACCAATGCTAATATGAGGCCCATAGCCCAATAATGAAGCTTTAGCCCATGCCATCTTGGGCTTTAGGGGTAGTTTAGTCATTATTGGGAGAGTTCTTGAGGATGTGACTAGTTCTGCCGAGTTCCCAGGTTCGGAGAGATGGGTTCGGACGATTGGTCCGGACCACATTTGGTTGTCAGCTGAGGAAGTTCTCCTGCCTGTCCAACTCTTCCGATTCGGAGCTCCTGGGTTCGGACATCTCACTCTTTGGTGCCCATTTGCTTGGTTGCTTTATGAGATGGTCATGCTGGATCCGAGTTGACATCCGGATCGGAGTCCTTGGGTAGGAGAGGGTACTGACTTAGCACTATGCTCCTAACCCAGAGAGGCTCGGACCAAGGTGGGTCGGACCTATGGTTCCGGGTCGGGCCTTGTAGGTCCAAATCCTTCGTCCCTTTCTTTCAATGTGGGTCGGACCATGGTTGGTCTACCCGGATCGGACCGTTGGCTCGGACCAAAGTGTCTCGGATCCATTGGATGACTTGGGATGCCTTAGGATTCGTTCCTTGGTCCTTTATGACGGATTGGACATAATTCTGTATCAACAGTTTAATTTGTCGAACATGTTCAATTTTTATCCTCGTAATGTATAACTTTTATGCTTGTTGTGGTTAAGGTTTATTTGATTAGATGATTCATGGAAGCATTCTAATATCCAATGGAGAAAATGGTGAACCCCCTAATACATGAAACACGAATTCAGGTTATTATACAAAAAGGTAAAGGTTGTAAAGGTTATTGTAAGTGTACCGCTGTAAAGGTTCTATCCTTACATATAAACTTTAGCATAAACACACAATAACCTAAAACATTTTAAACATAAACCTTAACCATTTTTCAAAAGAACCTTAACCATTTTTAAAATAACCTTAACAATTTTTCTAAAATTAACCCTATACATAAAATAGTGAAGCCTAAAAACCCCCGACATATGAAAACACCCTTATGGTCTGACGCCTTATGGTTGAGGATGGGTACCCTAAGCCCTAATTAAGGGTTTATCGGGGTTACTGAAGCATTTTAAAACCCTATGGAGAAAATGGTGAACCCAAAATGAAACAAATTCAGGTTATCATATAGAAAGGTAAAGGTTTAAACATTACCTTGTAACGGTTATATCATTACATTAAAACCTTAGCACCAACACACAACAACCTAAAACGTTTTAAACATAAACCTTAACCATTTTTTGAAAGAGGTTAAGGTTTCTTGTAAAATGCTTACGGTTTCAGTAAAAGATAGGTTGTATTGAAGATAGGTTAAGGTTTATGTTATAAATCCAGGTTATTATACAGAAATGTTTAAAGATTTAAGTGTAACCGTGTAAAGGTTCTATCATTACATATAAACCTTAGCATGGACACAAGATAACCTAAAACATTTTAAAGATAAACCTTAACCAGTTTTCAAAAGAACCTCAACCACTAGTACTTAACTAGATTAACGTTGAAAAATATCTTACGCCCTTAATTATTAAGGGTTTGTCATGAGTTATTGAAGCATTCTAAAACCCTGTGGAGGAAATAGTGAACCCTAACACATATGAAACACACATTAATGTTATTATACAGAAGGATAAAGGTTTAAGTGTAACCCTGTAAAGGTTCTATCATTGCATATAAAACTTGGCAGAAACACATAATAACCTAAAACATTATACACGTAAACATTAACCATCTTTCAAGAGAATCTTAAAAATTACATATACCCCCTATTAGATACCGTTGTCTCATTTGGGTACCCGTTAGTGTAACAATTACATCCAGGTCCAAAAAGCTAATTTTTTGTTGATCAACCTTAGATTATAGACAAACCAAACTAGCCTTAGTTATTTTCTAAAATTTTCTAATCCCCCCCCCCCCCCCCCCCACACACATATTTATTACTTTGTAATGTTGGAATAATTTTTATTTACAATAATAATTATTTGAATTATTTGGTACTTCTCTTTTATAAACTTTTTAAGGAATACATTTGAACCATTTTTGTGTTTCGTTCAGCGTGTGTATGTATATTCAAGTTTGCTCACGAGCATCCAAATTAAATTAAGGGCCCTTAAATTAATAATTATTTTCTAAAAGAATATTTATTTTATTATTGTTATTTAATTAAGTACATGCTATACTAATAAGATTTTCAAATGCTAATATGTACATTTTTTTAACAAAATACATGAAAAAGCTATTGTACAAAATGATTTTTAGAAACAATACTTATATATAAAATGTACTACATAGTGCTCGATATTCGGCCAACGTAATATAAATTAACACGTATATACTTATAGTGAAAAAATCTGAAATAAAGAGATAAAATGGCAAGTTTTGGTGTATAAATAGCCTCCAATTAACTTCCAAACGACTATTTTTTTTTTTTTTAAATAACGGTCATAATTCAATTACATGTAAGTATATAGAAGTTCAGGTTTAATTACATAGAAGTCCACATGTGTCATGCACGTGACAGCGATAAGTTAAGGCTGATTGGCAATTTCTAAAAGCCGATAATTGAACGGGGAAAAATGGACTTTCCAGCTTTTAAATCGCCAAAAGTCAAATTCGTGGACTTATATGTAATTGATTTTTATCTAACTGGATTTGAATGTTATTGTTCCACTAGCGGGTACGAAATCTAACATGAAGTTCATATGTAATTTATTTATTGATAATAATGAAAAAAGCTCATTGGGTTTATAGGAACCCGTGTAGAACTCGGGATGGAAGTCACTACAAAATAAACTACTACCAATGCTAAACTTGCCATACAAGTTCATCCACTCATATAAATAAGAGGATACACAAGATTCTCTTGCTCCATTTACATACAACTATACAACTAAGAGATCTTGCAGATGGTTAGATACTCTCATGTTTCTACTTTCTACCCTTCTCCTTCGTGAACTCTTCTGCTTCCTTTTTGTTCAACTTTTGTCTGGCCCCGTCTGCATTTGCCATGATGGATATTCTAGTTTTGCTCAGGTAATTTACTCAGATCCTCTCTTGCACTGCTAAGCACATCTGCCTTCATCTGTCTTCCTTTGGAATCCCTAAAGTTCTCCTTTCCATTTGTATGTAGGCTTCTTCAATTCTGAAAGTTTTACCAACTCTAGTAAAGCAACAAGAAACTGATCCCAGTTTATATCAAACTTGTTAGAATATGTTTAGGATTATGTTGGTAATTAGAAGTATAGGTTGATTAGGATTCCTCATTGATGTCTAGCTATACACTCTTGTATATATATGAGATTGATTAATGAGAATCAGTAGGGAAAATAATTCTTTCATGTGTATAGCTAGACATCAATAAGAAATCCTAATCAACCTATACTTCTAATTACCAACATAATCCTAAACATATTCTAACACTCCCCCTCAGTCGAAACGGGAGGTTGATGAACGTTGAGACTGTCCCCAAAAACGTCAAACTGAACTTGTGGAAGTCCTTTGGGGAAAAGTCGACTCATAGTTAAGAATCGGCAGATTTCATCCATGACGTGCTACGTTGATGTTGTAGGAGAACAGGCGAGGCAAAATGTATGGGCTTGCTGTGGGTGAGATCCAATAAGACCAGCTAGGTGAGATGGACCAGACGGTGGGCGATACCAAGGGGCAGTTGGGTATGGGCAAGGAGGACCCAAATTTGATACCCAACCCCACATAAGTGCTCGAGTCTGCAAGAGTAGGGTGGAACGAGGTCATAACCTCAGGCGAGGTACCAGAAGTCATGGCGACATAATCTGGGAGAGGAGAAGAACGAGACGGGACAAAGAAGACAAGATGACAACGGAAGAAGAAAGAACTTAAGCACCCATAGCAGACATAGAGAGACACCCAAAATAGGTAGAGAAGATTCAATAGGTGACCACAGGAGTCCAAGATCCAACAACAGCTTGAGCAGAAGAGGATGATGATGAGGAAAGAAAGAAAAAGAAAATATTGCATGGAGAAGGAAAATTCAATTATAGAAACCGAAGTAGGCCGGAGATGGAAGAGGCTCGCCGGCGTAGAGGGCGGAAGAGGGGCAGCCGATCAATTTGGAGAGGCGAAGAGAGGAGGTGACCAGAGAGGCTGGGAGGAATCATGGAGGCGTCACAGAGACAACTATGGGTGCCATTGTTGTAGCCAAGAAAGAAGAAAGGAAACAGTTTTCGTATGTAGTAAACTGCACAGCGCAGTCGTAGGAAAACGATGTTTCCCGCCAGCTCAGCCGTTGGATCGCCCTGAGAATTTGACCACATGTATCTAACACACGAATATACATTTTGGACGGTGGAGATCGGATTCCAAGTATATGAACCTTTCCAAACGTGCTGTCGAAGTCAGCTGCTATTCTGGACAGAAAGAAGAAGAAAAAGCAAATTGCTCGAGGAAGGCGACAGCGCGTGGAGAAAACGCAGTAGTAGAGCTGCAGGAGAAGAAAGCGGCTCAACCGCATAAGAAGAAGAGAAATCCGCTGCGTAATCAAAGGAGGAAGACCTGGCCGGAGGAATTGACCACCAGAGAAGAGAGCGGCTCAGCCGCGTGGAGGAGAAGAGATGCGCAAGAGCGCTTGAGAGAGGCAGCCGGAATGGTGGAAGCCGTTGATGCGGCTTGGGAGGTGAACGGGCAGGAGGCGGAGAAGAGGCGGCGCTAGGGTCCCGTGAAGCGGCTAGAGGAGGAAGGGAGCACGCGTGGATTTGGAGAGTTAAGGAGAAATGGGAGAAAGAGAGAGAAAGGCAAGGGCAATCAGATTGATTGCATTGAGGGAAAAAATCAGAGAATTTTTAGGGCGGAAGAAAGAAAAGAGGAGAAGCAGGACCAATGCTCGTTGGAGACTTACATGGCTCTGATACCATGAAAGAATTATTTTCCCTACTGATTCTTATTAATCAATCTCATATATATACAAGAGTGTATAGCTAGACATCAATAAGGAATCCTAATCAACCTATACTTCTAATTACCAACATAATCCTAAACATATTCTAACAAAACTAAACACACCGTTGCAATAACTTCCAAGAAAATATTTTATTCTACCAAAATCCATATTCCATCTACAAGAAGTCCAGGAACGCTCTTTCAGAATAAGACAAGGAGACCAAAACAAGATATAAAATCCTGAAAACTGAATAAACAGAGTACTGATACAATTAAAGGTTCAAGAGAAATAAAATTCTGATAGATAAAGATATAAGATACTACTTAATAAGAAAAATAAAACATCTAGATATGAACTGTAAGTGGCTTCAATCTTAGCTGGAAGTTTGGTTCAAAGAAAATCGGATAACAGTAGGATTACATTAAACATGAAGAAGCATGATACAGTTCCTTTACCTGCACAATTCCAACAATCTCACATCTCAAATCCATATTAATACATATGCTTGTATCTTATAAAATGCCAGTGATATACTATACAGACCTCAAACAAACCAAAACAGGATGTCAAGGTTTTTCACCTATCTAGTACTTTGTAAGGCTACTCACTATGGTGACCAATTTTTTGGTCGAATTGCCGGCCGACCTCTCTCGCGATAAAAAACTGTCACTGTGGTAGCGGTCGTGGGGTTGGTCGCCGGGATTTTTTTTTTGTATTTTTTTTATTTTTTTATAGTTTTTTAAGTTAGAATATTGAAACGACTCGTGAAAATGATGTTTTTATTGAAAGGGAAATGGATTCAAAAGTTACAAACAGCACACGAACTAAAACAGACAACACATGAACTAAAACAAACACAAACACAAATTCAATCACAACTTTAGGACATTAACTCAACTTTCAACATCTCAAACACATGTCGAGTCTCAGCCGTCATGGTGTTCGGATCTTGTTGGCTCAGGTTAAGGAACATCTGCAACCGTTGAGCCCTGGCCAATTCCAAATTACCTTGAGCGGTTATTCTGGCTTCCTCCGCCTTTTGTGTCGCCCTCTCTCTCAGCCAGTTCAATCTCTGCCTCTCCAGCTCCATTCTCTCCTGCTCAATCTGCCTCTGTTTAGCATACTCATCTTTGAACTTAGCAAATAGCTCACCCATGTCAGTTTGAGAAGAGGAGGTCGACTTCCCACTACGTTGTGCCTTTGCCCTATCACGGCCCATGGGACGTTTTGATCCAGTATTGTAATACCCCAGTTTTTATGTTAACTTGGTATTTTTGGTCTTGTATAATTTATTTAAAGTGTGTTTATTTGTGCGAAAATGTTTTTGAAAATTTTGAAGTGTGGTTTTGGGGACCAAATTCTTTTAAGGAGGGGTGAGTGTGACACCCCAGATTTTGACGTACCTTATTATTTTTGTCCTTGCATGCTTTAACTTGTGTTAGTGTATTTGTATGAAAATATATTTGAATTGTTTTAATTGGTTGTGTTATTGTTTTAGATGTTATTATTTGTTTTAAAAAGTCTATGTTACTTGTCAATTTGTAATATGTGTGGTTATTTATTTTGTACTTTTTTTTTAAAGAAGAGAAATTATTTTTGGTGTATTTTTCCTACTTAAAAATCTGATCATTTTATCGTTTAATTTGTTGGTATAATTATTTGAAAATAATTTGATAGTCATCTCATAAATTTATCTTTATGAATGATTAATGTGACAAGACTTCTTTTTAATTGTCTAACTTAATAGAAGTCTTTATGTGAGTGTCTTGATTGATGATTTAAGTGAAGAGTCTTCATTTGAATTCACTAATTCAATACAAGGTATTTATTTGTGTGCTTTGATTGATTTATAATGTGAAGAGTCACTTTTGAATTATGTAATGTACATGTCTTTATGTGTGTGTGGCTCTCTTAATGTTTAGAAATTAAAGTGTTATTTTATATTCATATATTTTAAAATAGAAGAGTTTGGAAACTTGAGGCTTCTTTAATGAATAAAATATTTTTCCTTTCTTATTCATGTTACGGTACGAAAGGTTGCCTGTAATGTCTAATGTTTCAGCTTTGTTTCGATCAGCCTTCTGTTTTTATTTTCATTTGTCTTTAATGTTTATTTTCATGTTACTTATGCATGTCTAGTGTGATATTGCCTATGCATGTTAAATATTTTGAGTTTAATTGTTACATATGCATGTCTAATTGTGAGTTCAATTTAATTGCTTTAAGTGTTGCATTTTTTGTGTTTCACATTTTATTTTTGTATACAATTGACCCTATGTGATACCAAAAACGTTTTTGAACCTTTTCCCAAGTAAAATATGATCATTTATCATTAGTTATTGTGTTTAAATGTTTGGAAAAAAATGTGAAAGGTCTCTCTTAATTTTGGCTCCTTTATTGTTGGTTTTATATCATGAGTTTTAAGTGCAATTTAAGCCTTTTAAATTGTCATTTATTTTTTAGCTCTTCAACCCTTTCACCTTCCCTAAATCCACCCTATAAATACCCCCTTCTTGCAGCCACGTTTACTCACAAAAATTCTTAGTATTTTACTCCCAAAAATCTTAAAGTACTATTGTCTTTTTCTTTCAAGTTTGTAGCTTGTTCTTCTTGCAAGTACTTTCACAGTTCTTGCTCTTCCTAACATTCAAATGTGAGTGTTCTACAAAACTATATATATGTATTATTTTCAAAACCTGGAAGGTATTTTAATATGTTTTCAACTTATATATAAGTAATGCATGGTTTCCAAAATGCACGTTCTATTGCATAAAAACCAAATCATGAAAGAGTTTTTAGCATGCTTCCACTGATTTTGAAAGATTTATATATTTTTTATATACATGATTTTTATTTTGTTTTGATTGACGGTTCAAGAAAGATACGTACGTTTGGTTAAGGTTAATTGGCTTGTAGTTTGGTCAGTTGTGTCTGGCGATCTACTTGTCGGTTTCCTTTGCCCATTCCCTTTAAATCGAGTGATAGAAGCCTTCACTGATTTAGTTGGGTCGTAGAATTCCACCCCTGTACCATGGCAGGGTCCTGACTGGATAGTTTGATCGACTATCAGGGAGACATAAGGCCTGTTTTGCTGTGGGGTTATAAGGAGCGGCATGAAATAATATTTTTTCTGAAAAGTATACGTTATTGAAAGTATATTGGATTTTAAGTTCTTGATTTTTATTGTTATGATTTTAATGAAAACTTCACACGAAAATCTTTGAACACTCATTGAGGTTTTTCTCACATTTGTTTTTATTCCCTTCCTTGTAGGTGAGATGGCGGTGAAGAATGAACGGTCGATAAACTCAGCAAACTAAGTGTGTAGTTGGGATTTGAAATTTTTGTCAATGAAAATAATGTCCTTTTGTGTATTTAAAAAACTCATGTCATTTCTTGTTATATTGTGTATCTTTTAAAGACAAGAGTGTTGAAAACCTTGTGGTTTTGTTTGCTGAATAAAATATATTTTTATTCTAGCAACTTTAAACGAAAGTTTGTATGTAACTTCACATATTTCACTAAACGTTTCGGCTCTGTTTTTGCCCGACGTTCCGACTGAAATTTACTCCTTTTAAAAAGCTAAAAGTCGGGGCGTTACAAGTATCACTTTCATCAGTCAAGCGCACACACTTACCGGAGCTACCCCCACTTGCGTCCATTTCTTGAGCACCGTCTTCAGGGTCAGTCATTTCATGAATTTCGAAGGTCGGAACTGGCTTGTCCTTAGGACCCTCGTAATTCATTTTGCTTTGCCACTCCGGGTATTCCCTCATGGCTTCCCAGTAGTACATCAACTCGAATTCCTCATTTTTTGGATGTGAGGACCTGTAGAGAGAAAGTGCATACTTAATTACGTCGTCCTCGTTGAGACCACTCCGCATCCCAACCTGACGATAAGCCTCCTCGTAAACACTCACCCACATGTTAACACATGGCTTGATTCGGTTCCATATACCCCGTAGAGAACTGCCCGTTCGAGCTCGTAGATTACGCATGTTGTCCGCCCTTGTCAGGTTCCACTTATCGAAAATGGCCTTGGTGAACATAGTGGTGTACTTCATGTTTGTCTCGGTGATGGGATCTTCACTCACTGCCATGAACATGGAAATGAGTGCAAGATCTTCCTCTTTCGAGAATTTCTTCGGCCCTTCATCGTCAACTTGGGTGCCGGCGGAGGATGCGGCCTTCTTTGCACCTTTCTTTACTTTGGCTTTCTCCTTCCCCTTGGACTATGGTGGTGGTGATGGTTGAGTCTCCGGGACAGTTTTCGGGGCCTGGTAATCGGGAGGGCGGTATGCACCGGAAAAAAGATATGGATCGTACGGAGTGTTTGGATTGGAGTTTGTGGTGGTGGACGATTGACTACTACGACCTTGGGAATCCATGTAGAGTTGGAATTGTCAGGGGTCGTTTTCCATCAACCACCTAGTAAGAGACTCGTTCGGATCCATGTCGGGAGAATGAGAGTTTTTGGAAGGATTTTTAAGAGTGTTTTGAGTTTAGTAGAGAGAAAGAAGGGTGATTTTTGAGGTGTGAAAAAACATATCAAGACTGGTCAGTATTTATAGATCTCGAAAAAATATGACCGTTGGTATATTTTTTTAATTTCGGAATTAAAAAAAAATAAAAACCTAAAAATATTGTCCGGTCCAATCAGGACCGGACAAGTGTCACCAGCCAACAGGCTGGTGACACAGCCCCAACGACATCTAGGCGACTTGGGTAATTTTGGGGGGAGCAACCCTCCCGGCGCCTATGGTGGTCGGCCAGCGTCATGAGCGGTTGCTCATGATCGACGGCTGACAAATCCATAGTGGGCGGTCTAACATGATCCAATGCCGAGTAAAGAACGTCTCGAGATAGTACTAGCTGAATTAGATACTAATTTGACTTTAGAAGCATAAAACCTCTATCAACACATTCATGAATACAATATTACAATTATTACAATACTTAGCCTTAGATAAATTTTATCATCAATAAATCTCTAAACACCATTTTAATCATTCTTTATACAGAGAGATAAGCCACCCATTTCTGGGATCGAACCCGTAATATCTTGGGTACGGGGTGTCTCAGCTTGACACTCGGCTACAAACACTTTGACTTATTTATATTTTTCTTGAAAACCTTTCTTATTTTTTCAATTGTGTTATCGTATAGTATTTATTTAGCAGTTTATGCATCTTACATTTTGTATTTGAGGGTAAATATATAAAAGTACTATTCTAATAGTTTTGCCAATTAAAAAGGAAATGAATAACACACAGATCGTTCATAATCATGTCGGCTCAAAGGGTCGGGACTCAATTGATTATTGGTCGAATCGTCACACTGGACCCTTTTACTTGGAGAATAACACACATATGCATAAAATGGTACTCAATGATGAATACATTATTCATTAGAAACCTATTTAAATTTAATTTCATCGATATCCTCATCAATGTTTAGATTGAACTGCAATATAATCGTACTCGATAATAAAAGAAATGGAGATTATAACTTATCACTTAATATCTTATCCTCAAACAATTAAAGGGGTTTTGGCAATAAACATGAGCCACGGAGAATTTTCTTGGAAATTTATTGTGACGAATCATCTTATCCTCAATAGCAATATGTTACAAAATATTAGGACCGCAAAATTTGTTCCAAACTACTTTATAATATAAAATAAAATTAATACCAAACGTCAGTTCCACAGCACATTTCATACTACTTGCTGAAGATAAAATAATTCAATAATTAAATCTGAACGACTGGCTTATAAATTTTGTTGGTTCTGCTTCTCCAATATTTATAAGAATATTCAAATTCAGTTATTATTAGTTATAGATACTGTATTATTCAGATTCTAAATATGATATCCGCGGTTCTTGGCCCACTGAAGTGTGAAACAGTATAGTTTTAAGGCCACCTAGTTTAAATCCATGACAAAAATGTTTCTGCGTGAATTTGTTTCTAGTATGAATTTGTTCTTACTTGTCTCCACTTTATCGTCTCGTCTCATGTGACTCACGGCCTGCAAATCTTCATTCACTCCAATCCAATTTAATTATATATTCACAAGAATATTGCTATAAAATATCTACACTGAAAGCTGCCCCCTGTTGTGAAACTTATGGATATGGTTATGATGCTACTACATGCAGTTTTTTTGGCGAATTCAGAGCAAAATTCAGTGGGGTTCAAATTTTATATTCTTTAGGAGAAGGCTATTTTGACAATTCATTCCAGATCTCCCGTTATTAGCCTAATTAACTCTAATGTATATACCGTACTTTAATGACTTTTATGAAACATAGATATTTGGAAGTATTTTCACATAGTTTTTATTTACCTTTTTGAATTGGTGAAAATATAATATTACTCCCTCCGTTCCGCAGAACTTCATACATTTGTCATTTTTTACCGTCCTATAGAACTTCATACATTACTAAAAAAGGAAGCTACCCCACACCCAACAAATAATAAACAATCTCAACTTTACACTCAAATTACACCTTTTGCCACTAAAAATATACTTTTTTCCACCTTTTTCTATATTCTATCATTACTTTAACTTTTTACATAAAACTACACGCTAACCATAATGTATGAAGTTCTTCGGGACGGAGGGAGTACTTAACAAAGTAAAGTATACATGGGCATAGATGCTTCACGAATACAAACAACCTATAAGTGCTAAACCCATAAGGCTGCTAAAAAAAACGACAACCGCCTATGCCTTTGCCATGTAATTACAATTCCAAACCAATACATATAGTCCAAAACATTATGCTAGCTTTCCATCAACAGTTTCACATCGTTTAAGTAATGGGAATGACTTTTTGCCTCTTTATAATAATGGGAGTGCATGATTGTTTGATCAGTGTTTGACTCGTAGTTTTAATTGACCGAATTATAACACAAATGAAATTTCAACTTTAATTGAGTTATGAAAAATTATATTTGAAATAGAGTTAAAATTTTATAGGTTTTATATGATTGTTATATAAGGTGTGTAAAAGTGAAATGATGTGCATAATAGTTTTTAAAATTATTTGATTAATTTAAATTTGTTATAATAAATGTGATAGTAAAAAAGGAGAAAAAGAGTAGTTAGGAATAAAAGGTAATTGAGTTGTAAGTACTAAGTAGTAGGTGACTTAAAAACGGGTAATGTACAAGTAAATTAAAGTGTGGCGCCAAAAAAAAAAAAGTGATCTAGATTAAAATTGAGCTAACGTCAAGCCAAACAACCAATTAATTATTGAACACCTCTCTTGGCTTTTGTATATTCATAAACACCTTTTGCTCTATTATTACTTTGTACTTTACTATTGTAATATGATACTCATGTTATTAAAAATATTTCTTCGTCTTCATGTTCATATCCACTTGCACATGTTTTATACAAGTAATAAAAAAATTAACCTATCGAGCATGCCAAGAATGACAACAACATTTTTGTATCAATTATACAATACGGACAAACCTTCATTTCTGGATCCAAAAAATGAAGAAAAAAATCACGTTCTACATGCACTTGATCCACTACATTTCTAAATAATATCATCTATAAGTTCATCACACTGCATTATATTATTAGCCCCAACTTGGCCTTACAACTAGCATTTTCAAATTTTAGCTATAATGGCTAAGTTTATGAAACTTGCAGCATATACCTCCCTTTTTGTTATTCTTGTCAGTCACTTGGCGTACAGCCGTGGCATTCCAGCAGGTTCGGATTCGTTATCTGACGGGTCGGGTCATGAGAAGAAGGCTTCGTTTCTCGAATGGGGCTTATCGGCTGAAGTCCAGTGCGTTCAGGCTTACGGGGTGTTGCCATGTTCGACGAATATTTGGGGACTTTTGTTTCTGATTGTGGTGTATGAGATTGTGCTTTCGTTTGGAGGGCAGTATGTTGGAATCGGGTCGAATCTGTTTTTCGAAATCATTGGACCGGGTGTTCTAGGTAGCAGTTTGTTCCAGTTGCTTGGCACAATCCCACAAATTGTCTTGGTTCTCTGTAAGTATTCATTCATTCAGTTTGGCTAATGCTTTTGGTTTTACTTCTAAAATGCATCATTTGGTTTAGGAACTTATCCTGTAAATATGAGCCTCATACTTAAGATATGCTTAATACCAAGCTATTTTAATTCCAGTTTAACTATAAATTACGTGTTGCGAGAGACCCTTACATATTTAAGAGTCTCGAAAGTACTCTATAACAGACAAACATAGACAATTTATCCTAAAAACTAGACAATCTGATTTTTCGCGAGTCGACCCGCGATTTTTTTTGAAAAAACACTTACTCTGCTCATCAATGTTCATCCAAATACACATATGTTGATTTTTACATCAAATTGTCTATGTTTATCATGAAATTATCTATGTTTAGCATGTAGACATTACTAACAACCTATTTATCCAATCAAAACACAATATTTAGAAAAATTAACATGAAATTCAATTTCATTCGTTAATTAACCAATAAATTTCAATACAAAAAATAATAAAAAAAATAAAAAATTTACAACCTATAAAAATACATGTTTTTTTCAAAAACATTTAATACATCTACAAAATAGCTTTCTTCACACACTTGTTCGTCGACCCCTTCTTCCACAACGTCTCAGTTTTTGTGACCAATCAATTTCTTTATTCGACCACCATTTTTACGAAAACCTAATACATATAACAAAATCATCAAAAAACATATACGATTTATACATAAACATAGACCATTTATACAAAAAAAACTAGACAATTTATAGTAAAACATATACAATTTATACAAAAAAACTAAACCAGCAACAACGAACAACATAGACAATTTTTACTAAAACATAGACCATTTATACAAAAAGACTAGACAATTTATAGTAAAACATAGACAATATACAAAAAAACTAAACCAGCAACAACGAACAACATAGACAATTTCTACTAAAACATAGACCATTTATACAAAAAATTAGACAATTTATAGTAAAACATAGACAATTTATACAAAAAACTAAACCAGCAACAACGAACAACATAGACAATTTTTACTGAAACATAGACCATCTATACAAAAAACTAGTCAATTTATAAAACATAGACAATTTATACAAAAAACTAAACAAGTAACAACGAACAACATAGACAATTTCTACTAAAACATAGATCATTTATATAAAAAAACTAGACAATTTATAGTAAAATATAGACAATTTATAAAAAAAACTAAACCAGCAACAACGAACAACATAGACAATTTATACAAAACATAGACAATTTATACAAAAAACTGAACCAGCAACAACGAACAACACATACATTTTCTTCTAAAACAAGACAACTTATTCTAAAACATACACAATTAATTTATACTAAAACATAGACCATTTATACAAAAAAAAACTAGACAAATTATACTAAAACATATACAATTTTATACAAAAAACTAGACAATTTATAGTAAAAGATAGACAATTTATACAAAAAACTAAACCAGCAATAACGAAAAATATAGACAATTTCTACTAAAACATAGACCATTTATACAAAAAACTAGACAATATACAACACATCTATCTTTTCACAATAAACCAACAACAAAGAACAACATAAACAATTTCTACTAAAATATAGAACATTTATACAAAAAATTAGACAATTTTTACCACAATAACAATTACTAAACTAGTAACACATTTGGACTAAACCATATATATAACATAAAAACATATACAATTTACACATATACATTCACATTTTCTTCTTCTTAACTATCCCTTGGACTATTTAGTCATTCGGGAGCACTTTAGTTAACTTGTTAGCTATTATATTTTCTTTAAAACAAGGCTCCCTACGCCTGCAATTGTATTATTCCTAAATGATTCTAACTAGACCAACCAACCAACCAAAATAGTGGAAGGGCAGAAGCCACTTTTTCCGCGGGGAAGCTACAGCTCAGTTTAACAATGACTACTCATTTACAGTTTGCACACCAAAAACGAAAGACAAACAATCTAGTCTAATTTGATGGTAAAATTACATAAAAGACCCTACTTTTAATTAGCTGGCCTATCACGTGCTTCAGCCTCGTATGGTACAATACTAGAGTGGCAATTTGCACAAAACCCCCCTGCGATTTTCTGCCCTTATCACCTAACGGCGTTATGGCGGACCAATACTAAGGATATATGTACCGATCTATGCCCATTCAATTGTGTAATTATTCAATAAACAATGAGTGTTGTATTCAAATCAATACACTTCACATAATGCCCGGACCACCCGGACTGTAATGTCCAGACCATAATGCCCGGACGTAATATCCGGACCGTACAAGTGACCATGCCTGAACTTATACCATATTGTACAAGTTACCATGCCCGAACCGTTATGCCCAAACCGTACAAGTGACCATGCCCAACGGATTTTGTACCTTCCCCATGCCCTGCTTGCATATAGCGAATAATTTTTGCACCCCGTTTTTTTTTTTTGCATATAATTACTTAAGTTTATAACATACCGAACAGTTGACCATGCCCGAACCGTACAAGTGACCATGCCCGAAACTTATACCATACCGTACAAATAACCATGCCCGGACCGTAATGCCCGAATCGTAATGCCCAGATCGTGATGCCCGAACCATAATGCCCGGACCATAATGCCCGGATCGTGATGCCCGAACCATAATGCCTGAACCGTAATGCCCGACTTTATAATGCCTGGACCGTCATGCCCGACTTTATAATGCCCGACTCCGTATGAAACAAAGCCCGGAGCTTATAATGCAGGACTATGTATTACGTTGTTGTTCTTTCTTCTTCTACCTTCTCTCTTTTCTCTATTTCTCTTCCTGTGTGCGCTTGCTTTCTTTTATTTCTTCTTATTTTCTTTCCATAGCTGATCGAGAGGAAACTCGTCTAATACACAAGACTAATCTTTATACTTCAACATTATATCAAAGCCCCATAGCCGCGAATATCCAATTGTTTGCAAATAGTTTTGGGAATTTCTTCAATCACGCCCTGTTTTTACAAAGGGAATGGGGAGGTGTCGCCACCGGACAAAAGGGAGGAGGAAGCAGATCTCATCTCTTTCCCTTGTGAAACAAACAGACAATTGATTCTTCTTATGGGTTTCGTTTCATCTCAAGGGCAGGTATATAGAGAGACATAAAGACATAGGTAAGCCCTTGTTCTTCTTAATTTGGGTGATGCTTTATTTTGAATTTTGAAATTTAGTCAAGTGGAGAAGAACAATTGGGAAATTATAGAAACAGAGAACGTGTAAAGATGATCTCAAATAATCCTAATTGTGATCTGGTTTTCAAAATTTAAGCTTTTTACCAATTCTCACTACAGCCTAAATGCTGTATATGAGACCTTACTATGGCATGTCCCCTGTCAAATGGTAAGAGACAAATCTGAAAGTTAAGAATTAATATCACTTGCAGTACCAAATTATCACGTGAGGTAGTGGAATTGCAATTGTTGGAGAATACATGCCCCTATAATGAAAACACATAGCGAAAATACCAAATTGGACGAAAATTAGACCTTTCTGTGAGCCATTATATGAATTGGCAAGAAAAAATGTCCTGGTGTTGGTTCAGTAAAGTGTTGGTCTATGTTGGACCATTCCGTAGAAAAACCCCTTTTTCAGCAAGGTATGGTGGAGATGTCGGCGAGACTAGAAAATACTAATAAGAGTGGAATTTTCGCTAATAGAGGTCTAAAAGTGCTCTGTTTGGCCCATCTCGAGACTTCTAAAAAAAACGCCATGAAAACAACTAACAAAACGCAAACAACAAAACGAACACTCAAACGTATGAAAAAACAACTAGATCGGCAGCAAAACACTACAATCGAACAAAAACAAGCGAAAATACCTTATAATCGCGTGTTGAATCCTCCTTGAACAGATCTGAAATCTGCAGTCTCACGTCTCCTCCACGAATGAATGCTCCGATCTCGATCGCCGGCTCACAAACCTCACCGATCTGATGTCTTCTCACGGTCTCAATCCTCCAGATCTCTTCATTCTATCACACGAATTTGTGGATTGATGATTTCGCCATGAATATGGTTTTAGAGAGAGAAAGATGAAGGTATGGTTTGATGCTTGGATGAGACTAGAAATAATGAATGAAATAATAAAAGGGAAGGGGTTAAAAGGGTTAATTTTATACTCAACCCATATCCGAAAATAAAAAAAAATCCGCTAGACCCGGATCCATATTTGTAAATATCCGACCCGCGAGACTGGATCCGCGAAAATGAGTAAACCATTAAACCTAGACAATTTGAGTTAAAACGTAGGGATCTCTCGGACTCTCCAAATGTAGTAGGACTTTTATGAGACTAAGTGCTAACTATATACTAATAATTCGCATGTATAATGGTCTTATTTGATAATCAGAACTTAAATTTTGTAAGTATGGATATGGTCTCCAATATTTTTGGAAGTAAATGTCCAAATATGAAAATCTAAGTGATGGCCTATTTGATTAATTCTGTGTTTTTGCAATGAAGCATCTGCACTTTCTGGAAGCCAAGATGCAGCTCAAAATCGAGCAAAACTGGGTATGGGCATTGTCGTGGGAACAACCGTTATGCTTCTGACGTTGATATGGGGTTTGTGTGTTGTTATTGGCAGCTACGATCTCTCCACTGACACTAAACTTAATGAACTGCATAGAATCACTACCAATGGTCATGTCGAATATCCCAATTATATTCGCTGTTTTAGGCATTCGTAAATCAACCAAACTAATACTTGATTAGTCTGATATCCTCTGGCAGGAATGGGAATAGTCACAGATGCCGAAACCAGCTACACTGCTAGGATAATGGTGGTAACATTGCTCCCGTTTCTTGTCCTCCTGCTAGCAACATTCTTTGGTTCTGCTGGAGGCAGAGTCATCATTCTTGTTGCTCTCATAATCACTGTTGTGCTGCTGTTTGGTTACATCCTATATGAGGTATTATTGGACTAACTTTAAAACTCATCAATTAAGATCATACAATTTGTTTGCTCTGTTATTTTAAGCTAAATTTGCTCAAGTGTTCCTTCCACATTTGGCTACAAGAAGAAAGTATTTAAAATTTTTCGTTGACTTTCACCTGTCCAGATGTTCGAGCCATGGGTTCAAAATCGAAGATTTGAATTTTTGATGAATAAGTATGCCAAAGACAAGCTCTTGAAGCTTCTGTCGAAAAATGGAAGGCCTGATGTTCAGAAGATGAAAGAGTGAGTCTCTCTTTGTATTACAAACTCAGATGTTATATACTAGTACTATACACTTGCCTGGCCTATTGGGTTTTTTCTCGTGGTCTTGTTAACTGTCAGTTTTTCCGAATCCACAGGTTGTTCCACTCAATTGACAAGAACCAAAGTTCATATGTATCAGCATCCGAACTCAGAGTTTTGCTGTTTGGATTAAGGGTGGATGATGAAGACAGCGATGATTTGAGTACACAAAGAGATGTTGAAAATATATTGGACTCTTTTGATATCTCTGGTGATGATCGAATCAGCGAGGAAGAATTTATCAGAGGGATGACCGCTGTGATTTGTGACCTGTCTGATCAGGCTCCAGAACGTATCAAACGAACTGGAAGTAAAAAATCCAAGGTAAAGCTTATACATGAATTCATCAAACTAGTTTTAAAATCGTTTCAAACTAGTTTTAAAATCGTTTAAGGACCCGGATTTGACACTAAACTAATGCTACCAGGAAGTCCAGTGTTTATAGAACACCTGTTCTGCTGTAGCTTGAACCGATGTTCTGAAGACACTGCTCTTCGGTAACCTAACACAAAGTTATACTTGACACTAAATAAACAGTGAAAATAAACAAGACAAGATATAAGTTTCAGCATATTATATTACTATAATTCACCGAGCCTCAAGGCGAAAGTATACACTAATCAATGATGATAATGCATACAAAACTAGTCTAGATTTATTCTTACGAATATCTCTAGATGCAAATCAACTGAGTAGACGTAAAGAGCTACCTCTACCAATCTAACTACCAATCTCTAACCTATAGAGAATACTAGATAGATACAACTCAGAAAAACTTAGACAAAACACAAATCTATATAAACATTCTTGGGAGAATAATATGCTTGCTTCGCGTAATTATCTTCAATGTCGACTCATGTATATATAGGCTTGATACCCGCTCCTGATATGTAGTAGAGTCCTACATTGATTCTTGTTATAACCTTGTAAGTAGAATCCTAGTCGGCTTCTCCTTCCTTCCTTGGCACACACGAATACACACTCCTTGTTCTGCTCATCTTCGATTTGCTCAAGTATCCTAGATTCCATGAGATCTTTTATCCTAAAATATCTGCACATATATAATACAACTAAAACTGTAGAACAATATTAGAGTTAGAATAAAGGTAAAAACTATACTAAATATATATATCGAAGTGTGACTTATCAACTAGTGTGGCGAGAACACTGAATCCACAATGTTCTTAAAACACTAGTACAAATACTGTGAATGTTATCAAAACACCCCCAACAGTCACACTTACATTCTCCCCCTTAGTTTTTGCCTTTCTTCACATCACCTAAAACCTGTAACACAAGTCCACAATATATACTAACCAAACAATATAAACGTAAGACAAATTGCTCTCCCTCAGATTCATAATAATCGTGCTAGCATATTTCAACAAAAGATCCAAAACATCACAGAATCTAGATTAAAATAGAAAAGAAAACATAAGTCCAAATTCCACTGGTGTTTTCAAAACACCACCACTCTCCCCCTTGATGTGTGGAAAGCAAAACATCCAAGTTAGCCTGAACCTGCTGCAACCCTGCAATGTGCTGTGCAATCAGATCCCTTTAAGCTAGTAGCACAGCCCTAGGCACAGGTAGCATCCCATCATCCCTTACTTCACCACCAGCAGCATCAAACCAAGGCAAATCCAAATGATGAACACCTCCAAGCATGCTGTGGGTAATCTTCATGACCCACATAAATTCTGTTAGTGGGAAGCTCGAGATGTGTGCGAAGATTAATTAATGGGAGTAATGGGAGCACATTTTTGTAATCATACTAAAAATAGGAGAATAGTATTAAAGAGACACAACAGCAAATCCTGTGAGCAATCAAGAATAGTGAGTAGTACAAAATCAACAAGTGATAAAAATTAGTATTTAAGAAATAATTCTATTTTAATGGTACAGTAACCAACAGAACTAAGTCTCAGTACTAACTAACCCAACATAAACTAATTACTCAATTTAACACCCATAACCACATGCACCCCAAGCATAGAGAGAGAGAAAAGGAGCGAAACACATAACATTACTAGCAGTCATAACCATGGTGTGTCCAGAACACCCCAACTCAAAGACAAAGAGAAACTCAAACTAAACTGAAAACACAGACCTCCACATAGAAGAAGAAGAAGAAGAAGGGGAAAGAAAAGTGTTGGCAGAACACACACATGACCATGGTGTTGTCAGAACACCTAACCACAGACCATTAGATACACAAACCGAAACTTGTTATTATACTCCAGCAAGATAACAAAATTTTAAGCAAGTTTTTTTTTTTAATTATTTTTTTTATTTTTTTATTTGACAAGGGTAACAAATTGAATGAAGGCAGCCGGAACTCCTATCATCCCAACCGTACCACAAGCCTTTTCAGCAACGTGGGTGAGTGCATAGGCACTGAATGAGGACAGTCAGAACTTCAACACCCCAGTAACCCAATGCGTACAAATTTACCACATCACCTTTTTAGAGAAAACCTCAAGTCAAATAGTCACACCGAATGCAAGCAGCCGGAACTCCACACACCCCAGCACAACTACCGATTATATCTGGTATCCCATCAACAACCATAAAGTAAACAAAAACAAGCGGAGTTTTTATTTGTCCAGAGAGTGGTAAAAAACAATCCATAATCAGGTGACTTTAACCCACAAATCACATGGTGTTCTGCACACACATGAGCCCTTTATTTACAAAAAGGAGGCACATGTATCAAGACAGTTAAGAGCCCAAAAAGTCAAGAAATTGAGAGAACTAGACACAAACATAGTTAAAACCTATAGTAACTGAAAGAAAGAGAAGGGAGAAGGATTTAGAACAAGATCATAACACATAACACCACAAACAATACAGGTGTGTTCTGGCGGTGTTGCGGACACACCCTAGCACTCAGACTTTTAGACTATGCACATTCCAAGAGATTTTCTAAGACTAAGAAATCTCTCAGCATCTAGGGGTTTGGTAAAGATGTCAGCTAACTGATTTGTGGTTTCTATATGTTGAATATCAATAAGCTTTGACTCGACCAAATCACGCAAAAAATGGTGTCTAATATCTATGTGTTTTGTTCTAGAATGTTGGACAGGATTTTTGGATATATTGATAGCACTCAAATTATCACAGAACATCAGAAGAGTATCACTTTCCAAACCATAATCATGCAACATATGATTTAACCATACTAATTGGGTTACACAACTACCTGCGGCTATGTACTCGGATTCAGCGGTTGAAAGAGATACACAGTTCTGTTTTTTACTGTACCAAGACACTAGATTATTCCCTAAATAGAAACATCCACCACTCGTAGATTTTCTATCATCAAGATCCCCTGCCCAATCAGAATCACTATAACCAACAAGATTGGCATTAGTGTCCCAAGAATACCAAATTCCCAAAAAAGCAGTACCAGAAGTGTATCTAAGGATCCTTTTAACAGCTACTAAATGAGAAGCACGAGGATCACCGACACCGCACATACACATACGGAGTACATGATGTCTGGTCGAGTGGCTGAGAGGTATAGAAGACTGCCAATCATGGAGCGATACAGGGTGTGGTCAACACACTCGCCTGCACCATTCTTGGAAATCTTGATACTTGAGGACATGGGTGTCTTGTAGGGCTTTGTTGCAGCTAACCCAAACCTTTCCACTAGGTTTTTAGCATACTTTTCCTGTGATAGAAACATCCCATTGGGTTTCTGCTTGACTTGCAAACCTAAAAAAGAAGGAAAGTTCGCCAATCATGCTCATCTCGAATGTACCTGTCATAGTTTCAACAAACTTATCTAGAGTAGACTTGTTAGTTGAGCCAAAAACTATGTCATCAACATAAATCTGAGCAACACACACATCTTTCTGAGATCTGAGAATAAACAAAGTCCGATCACCTTCACCACGAATGAAACCAAACTTTAACAAAAATTATGTAAGTCTATCATACCAAGCTCTAGGTGCTTGTTTTAAGCCATACAAAGCCTTATCAAGTTTATACACATACTCAGGATGATATGGATCAATGAACCCTTTGGGTTGTTCAACATAGACCTCTTTGTCAATGTATCCATTTAGAAACGCTGCCTTAACATCCATTTGATACAAGGTAATGCGCAGATGACAAGCAATAGCAAGAAATAAACGAATAGACTCAATTCTAGCCACAGGAGCAAAAGTCTCATCAAAGTCAACTCCTTCAACCTGTGTAAATCCTTGAGCAACTAACCGTGCCTTATTCCTAACAATTATACCATTTTCATCGCTTTTATTCTTAAAAATCCATTTAGTCCCAATTATATTAACATTATCGGGGCGTGGAACAAGAGTCCAAACTTTGTTTTTGGTAAATTGTAAGAGTTCTTCCTGCATTGCATTTATCCAATGAGTATCCTTAAGCGCCTGATTCACATTTTTAGGTTCAAAGGAAGACACAAAACAAGAAACTTGCACCTGATCAGTAGTGTGTTGAAAACACACATGAAGATTTACCATCTTTTTGTAATCCAAGCGTTCTTTGACACGCGTTTTCTATCCATCAGTGAGCTCACCAATGACCTGTGTGTATGGATGATCTTTTCTGATTTGTGGCGGAGGATCACGCCTTGCATTGTCACCTGTCGGATGATCTTCAAATACTACGCCTGTTGTGTTGTCACCTGGTGGTGTTTCCAGAACACCAGCTGTATTGTCTGTTGAAGTACGTTCAGTACATATGCAAGGAGATTTAGATGAATCTTCATCTTGCTCAACATCTGATGTGTCTGACCCATCACAACCTGCTCATCATTGAACTGGGACTCGAGTCGCTTCGTGTGTTGGACACTGGTACTCCATCGATGGGTGTTTCACAACACCGCATTTGTTCTTCCTCAACCTGTACTTCTGCATCACTAACACAATCATCAAATACAACATTGACTGACTCCATAATAGTTGTGCGTGTAGGGACATAGATCCTATACGCATGACTATTTACGGAGTAGCCAACAAAAATTCCCTTTTCACTCTTAGGATCAAATTTACTCAATTTGTCCCTATCATTTAAGATATAGCAAGTGCACCCAAACACACGAAGATGTGCAACATTGGGCTTCTTGTCTTTGAGAAACTCATAGGGAGTTTTGGTCAGACTGCCTAAGATATACTCTATTGGTTAGATAACATGCGATTTAAAGCTTCACCGTAGACGCTTTGGAAACTTTCATAGAGTTCAACATTACCCTAGCCATTTCTTTCAAAGTCCTATTCTTACGTTCAGCTATGCCATTTTGCTGAGGTGTTTTAGGAGCAGAGTACTCATGAAAGATCCCATGTTCATCACAAAAGTCAGCAAAAGATTTATTCTCAAATTCAGTTCCATGATCTGATCTAATGCGAAGAATGTATTTAACCATACAAATTGACTATACTAGCATGCAGTGTTTTGAACACACCAAAGGTTTCTGATTTTTCTTTAAGAAATTTAACCCAAGAATAACGAGAAAAATCATCAACAATCACATAAGCATATCTTTTACCACCAAAGCTATCAACTTCTACAGGACCCATTAGATCCATATGGAGTAATTGAAAGCACTTACTAGTACCGACGTATTGTCCATCCGTGAGTACTGGGCTGTGAGGAGCTTTTGTTTGTTTCCTTTCGAGACAATCCTCACATACTATCTTCCCTGGACTACTCAGCTTTGGAAGTCCTCTGACTGCTTCAATCTTGATCAACTTCTCAAGATTTCTGTAGTTTACATGTCCAAGCCTTTTATGCCAGAGTACAGCATCTTCCAATTTGGCCTTTTCAAGTTCAGCCTCTTTTTTGGGTAAGAGTAGCTTCCAGACGTGAGACTGTATCTTTGAGAAACTTGTTCTCCTTCTTGAGAGCTTTAGCATTCTTGATCGCCTTCTTCCATTCATCAATGAGATCAGCATAGATACTCTTCAGTTCCTCCACTATTTCTTCATTGCATGATTCATCGTCAGATTCGGTACCTGTACCTCCATTAAGATCAATACTACTACTCATGCATAAAAAGTTAGTGTCCTCATCAAAAATATCTTCATCGGTGTTCTCAAAACACACAGAATCTGGAAAATCTGCAAAGAAAACTTCATGAGCATCTTTAGTGTTCTCAGCACACCATGCATCATAGTCTTCATCCAGCAGGACTGAAGAACGTAGGACTGAAGTCTGAATGTTATCCTCTTGTGGAGTATCTTCATCTTCTTCAGAACCTGTATTATCTTCACTTACACATACCCAATAAGCACCTCCCTTGTTACGAAGGGTATTAGCACATTCATTAGCAAAGTGATCATAGCCTTCACATGCAAAACACTTCTTTTTCTTTAGTTGGTTAGCTTCTTCAGCAGATGGTTTCTTATAAGCTGGTTTAACAACATATTTAGAAGAATTACTACTTGAACCTGCTTTGAATTTGTCCTTAAGACTGCTTTTCTTAAAAAGTTTAACAATAGCATTAAGAAGCTTATTATCAATAGTTTCTTCATCAAAATCATCATCAGATGCATCAACAGCTTTTGTTTGAAGAGCAACACTTTTGTTCCTATCAACACTAGGTGGTGGATTAGTCATTGAGATCTCATAATTCAAAAGTATGTTCATCAAAGTTTGCAAGTCCATAGTTGACAAATTGTTAGCAGTTTCAATAGCAATTCTTTTCATCCCATAACGCTTAGAAAGAGTTCTAAGAGCCTTAAAAAACCATCTGCTTGTTAGAGTAAGGATCACCAAGTATTTGACTCTCATTAGCAATATCCATTAGTTTTTCAAAATACTCAGTTATGCTTTCATCATTAGTCATTCTTAAATTCTCAAATTTACTACTAAGCAATTGAGATCTAGAAAGTTTGACACTAGCATCACCCTCACAATGTGTTTGAAGAATTTTCCACGCAGATTTGGCAGAAGTGCATGATTGAATCAACTTAAACATGTGATGATTAACATGAGCAAATATACTATTAAGAGCTTTTTCATGAAAAGTAGCATCATTTAGCTCTCCTGGAGTATATGCCGATTCTGGTTTGGGCAGGACATCACCATCTTTATCTGGCTCCAGCATGGGAACACGGTAACCTTCAGTGATACACCTCCAAGCACGAACATCGATGGACTTGATGTACGTTCTCATGCGTATGCTCCAGTAGCGGTAGTTCGGACCATCCAAGATAGGTAACCTGTTGGCATTGGGGTTAGCAAAATCCATCTCTTTAGTATCAAATCCAAACACCAATTGATTTGGTGCCTAGCTCTTGATGCCAATTGAAATCGTTTAAGGACCCGGATTTGACACTAAACTAATGCTACCAGGAAGTCCAGTGTTTATAGAACACCTGTTCTGTTGTAGCTTGAACCGATGTTTTAAAGACACTGCTCTTCGGTAACCTAACACAAAGTTATACTTGACACTAAATAAACAGCGGAAATAAACAAGACAAGATATAAGTTTCTAGCATATTATATTACTATAATCCACCGAGCCTCAAGGCGAAAGTATCCACTAATCAATGATGATAATGAATACAAAACTAGTCTAGATTTATTCTTACGAATATCTCTAGATGCAAATCAACTGAGTAGACGTAAAGAGCTACCTCTACCAATCTAACTACCAATCTCTAACCTATAGAGAATACTAGATAGATACAACTCAGAAAAACTTAGACAAAACACGAATCTATATAAACATTCTTGGGAGAATAATATGCTTGCTTCGCGTAATTAATTATCTTCAATGTCGACTCATGTATATATAGGCTTGATACCCGCTCCTGATATGTAGTAGAGTCCTACATTGATTCTTGTTATAACCTTGTAAGTAGAATCCTAGTCGGCTTCTCCTTCCTTCCTTGGCACACACGAATACACACTCCTTGTTCTGCTCATCTTCGATTTGCTCAAGTATCCTAGATTCCATGAGATCTTTTATCCTAAAATATATGCACATATATAATACAACTAAAACTGTGGAACAATATTAGAGTTAGAATAAAGGTAAAAACTATACTAAATATATATATCGAAGTGTGACTTATCAACTAGTGTGGCGAGAACACTGAATCCACCGTGTTCTTAAAACCTAGTACAAATATTGTGAATGTTATCAAAACACCCCCAGTAGTCACACTTACAAGTTTATTCTGAAAATTCATACATAAATCATCAGAATCAGTATGGGTTGCGATTTGCGAATTAGATGAGCATCCTTAAATTTGAAATGCAGGAGAACGGCAATCCTCAACAAACAGGATTGTTGGCTACTAAGAGCATGACCAAGAAAGCAAGCAAGAAAGTGAAACAAAGAGCAACCCAATCTTGGTTCAATATCCTCAAGGCAGCTTTCTACGTGATATTCGGGTTATTTATTCTGTGTGTGTTTGGAGAGCCTCTGATCAATAGTGTTGTCGGATTTGCTACAGCTACAAACTTGCCTTCATTCTGCATTTCATTCGTGGCTCTCCCCTTTGCCATGAACTACGGTGTTGCGATGGCGTCTCTGGCTTCTGCTAGTCAGAAGAATCTGAAATCCATTTCTTTAACACTATCTGCAGTAAGTACCTTCATTCTACACCATACATCCAAATTTTAAGAGCTTTATTGTTAATTTCGTTTATTGGTATATGCAGCTGTATGGTGGCGTGTACATGAACAATATCATCGGTCTGATCGTGTACCTGGCACCAGTTTACGCACGCGAGTTGACGAATGATGTATCTGTGGAAGTGCTTGTGATTGTGATAATATGCATAATCATGACCTTATGGACAAGCTTTGCCACAACTTTTGCTCGATGGATGGGCTATCTCGCAATACTTTTGTATCCAATTTCTCTAGCGATTGTCTACTTCCTCAACAATTAATGTTCTTGGTTCGCCTTCATGTCTGACTCGATCGATACATAGTGTGATTCATGAAACATAGTATGTTATTTGTATTAAGGAAGATAAATCTTCCAAATCATAATTAGCATAGTTGTGAGATTGTTAATTAATGTTGTAATTATTTTTGCTTTCTTTATACCTCTTGTACATTGTATATATTGGGGCCCTTTCCACAATGATACATAACTAATAAAACAATTCATATTCTTTATGGTATCATCCTTTCTTCCTGGGTAAACCACGAAACAGATTGTTCTGCCCTAGCTTCCGCCGCCAAATTCCATCCCTTCGCCTCTCACCGTCAAACGCCACCGCACCAACTTACTAGCGGTCGTTTGCATCTCAATCCATCTTTCCCCTTTCGAATTCAACCACCATGTCGACCGGTGACAATAGCTCCACCAACACCACCACCTCTGAAACTGCACCGCCAACTGCTCCTCTTTCGGTTATCACCATCACCACTCCCTTTCCTAACTCCCATAAGCTTAATCGAACCAATTTTCCACAGTGGCGATCTCTGTTTCTCGCTACTTTGAAAGGATATGACTTACAAGGCTTTGTGGATGGTACTAACTCAGCCCCGCCGCCGTCGTCACCGGAGTTTAAAGCATGGTTCCGTCAAGATCAGCTGGTTCTTGCCCATCTCCAAGGCTCCTTAACTGATGAAGTAATTCCTTACACCACCTCTTACACATCCGCTGTTGATGCTTGGAATGCGCTCCATAAGATTTTTGCTAGTAAATCGCGGGCCCGAGTGATGCAACTCAAGTCGGATCTTGCCCGTGCCCATATTGGTTCCCGACCTGTTGCTGAATTTATGCACCATCTTAAAGCCAATGTGGACGAATTGGCCTTAATTGATATCCCTGTTTCTAATGATGATTTAACCTTGTATGTGCTCAATGGGTTGTCTCATAAATATAGAGACATTGCCGCATCAATTCGTGCGTCACAGTCATCTATCTCATTTCCTGAATTGTTGGATTTATTGGATGCTCAAGAACGTTTTGTCGATAGACTGGATGAGTCGACGTCCTTGGCTATTTCTGCTAATTCTGTCCAATCTGGCAACTTTGGGAAGCCTCGTAACTGAATCAAAACTCTCAGAATCGTCAACACTCTCAGAATCGCGGGAAGCCTCAGTCTCAAGGCAATCCTCAGGCGGGTAAACCAAATTATAAATCTAAACAGTTTGGTCCGTCTAATGAGTCTCGTTCTATGTTTTGTCAGTGGTGCGACAGTTAGGGGCACACTGCCTTACAATGTCGAAAGTTGCAGGCTAGGCTTAATGCCTCAGCTAATCTGGCTCGTTCTCCTCATGTTCATATTGTACCTAATTCCTGGCTTATGGACTCTGGTGCGTCTCACAACTTGACTTCTGATCTTGGGAACTTATCTCTTCACTCTGAGTATGACGGAACTGAAGAAGTCCAACTCACTGATGGATCTTCAATGCCCATCTCACATACTGGTATATCTCATTTAAAGTTTCTGTTACGCACTCTTACATTATGGACTCTAGTGCGTCTCACAACTTGACTTCTGATCTTGGGAACTTATCTCTTCACTCTGAGTATGATGGAACTGAAGACGTCCAACTCACTGATGGATCTTCAATGCCCATCTCACATACTGGTATATCTCATTTAAAGTTTCCGTTACACACTCTTACATTACCAAATGTTCTGTGTGTTCCCCGTGCTCAACAAAACTTGTTGTCGGTTCATCAACTTACAAAAGCTAATGATGTTTCTGTGGAATTTTTTCCAACTCATTTTGTTGTGAAAGATCGACTTACGGGGGCGCCGCTGGCTCAAGGAAAATGTGAGAAAGGCGTTTATCACTTACAAGTTCCAACATTTTATTTGAAGTCTTCTGCTCATTTTAATCTTTTGGGACTTCGTACTTCCATTAAGAATTGGCATGCATGATTGGGTCATCCATCTCACCGCATAAGCAACTTTATTATTTCGAAAAATAAATTGCCGATTTTGAATTCTGGTATGTCGGATTCAGCTTGTGATTCATGCTTATGTTGTAAGACTCATAAACTACCATTTTCTGATACTTCATTGATTGCTTTATATCCGTTGCACTATATTTTTGCTGATGTATGGGGACCCTCTATGACTTCATTTGATGGTAGTCGATTCTATCTGCTGTTAGTCGATGCCTTTACAAAATATTGTTGGTTTTTTCCTTTGGAAAGCAAGTCACAGGTTACTACTATCTTTCAGCAATTTTGTCCATTAGTTGAAAAGCAGTTTGGACACTTGATCCAAAACTTCTACAGTGATAATGGTGGTGAGTTCACGGCTTTGAGATCTTATTTCTCCACTCGAGGAATCAACTGGTTAACTACGGCACCATATACGCCTGAACAAAATGGGTTGGTCAAGCGTCATCATCGTCACATTGTTGAAACGGGCAAGACCTTACTACATTTTTCGAAATGACCTCCTCAATTTTGGACTTTTGCATTTCAAACTGCTATTTATCTTATTAATCGGATGCCAACTCCACTCCTGGAAAACAAAAGTCCTTTTGAGGTGATATTTCATCAAGTGCCAAATTATAAGAAGTTTTGTACCTTTGGTTGCATATGTTATCCATGGTTGCGTCCCTATGTTTCAAGCAAACTTGAGCCATACTCACGTCCATGTATCTTCATTGGCTACTCCACCACCCAAAGTGCGTATCGTTGCCTTGACCCCACCACTGGTCGGATATATATTTCTCGTCATGTTCGTTTTCGTGAGGATGCCTTTGCTGATTTTATTCCACCTACCAAGTCTCCTCCAGCCACTTTGGATGAATCTTCTGCGCTCACCGTGCCTCTTTCGGCACCACTAGAATTGATTACCTCCCCTGGGCCAAGTACTAGTATTCGACCTGCTAGGCTATCATCTCTACCAGTTGAGGAGGAACCACTACAAGAGTCTACCTCAATGACATCAATTCCAGCTCCGGATTTACTTGTCCCTCATAATGATTCTCGTGTAGAAATCGCACTCGCCAACCCTCATCGCGGCTTGCTGGTTTTATCACAGATCTTCCACCTTCTCTAACTCATCCTACGATCAATAGTGCCACCAAACATCCGCTCCCTGATGATGTTGCCTCAACATCTGTTTCTCAAGCCTTAAAAGATCCACGTTGGCGAGCGGCAATGGCTGATGAATTTACGGCTCTTACCAAACATGGAACATGGGATCTTGTTCCTACTCCACCAAATAGGAATGTTATTGGCTGTAAGTGGGTCTTCACAATCAAACGTAAGTCTGATGGCACCATTGATCGGTTGAAAGCACGTCTCGTGGGTAAAGGATTCCATCAGCGACCGGGCTTGGATTATCATGAAACATTTAGTCCCATTGTCAAACCTGTCACCATCCGCACGGTACTCCACATGGCCTTATTTCATGGTTGGGAACTTCATCAGCTTGACATCAGCAATGCATTTCTCCATGGTTCTCTGACTGAACTGGTCTTTATTGTCCAACCTCCAGGGTTTGTGGACCAGCACAACCCTGAACATGTATGTTTTCTTCGCAAGTCTCTGTATGGTCTTCGTCAATCACCCCGAGCCTGGTACCATGCTCTTAGCTCTGCTCTTCAGGATTTTGGTTTTTGTCAATCTAAAGCGGACACATCACTCTTTATTTATCGCCGTGGCACTGATTATTTAGTGGTCTTGGTATACGTCGATGACATCATTCTCACCGGATCTAGTTCGTCCCTTATGGGTGCTCTCACCCGGCATCTTCAGAACCGCTTTGCAGTTAAAGATCTTGGCACAATGTCCTATTTCCTTGGAGTTGAGGTGGCTCGATGTCGAGAAGGACTCTTCCTGTCTCAGCATAAATACACGGTTGACCTTTTACGTCGTCATTCCATGGACGGTGCAAAAGCGGTTAGCACCCCCATGGCGACATCATCCACATTATCTGTGTCAGGATCGATTGATCCATCTGAATATCGCAGTGCTATTGGGAGCTTACAGTACCTAACATTGACCCGACCAGATATTTCATTCACTGTCAATCGTCTGGCGCAGTCTATGTCTTCCCCTACACATTCTGATTGGTTAGCTGTAAAACGTCTCCTACGTTATCTCAAGGGAACACTTCATCATGGATTGTTACTTCGCAAACCCACTGCCTTGACTATCACTGCCTACTCTGATTTTGATTTTGGTGGGGACCTTCGGGATGGAAAGTCAACCTCAGCGTACATCATTTTTCTTGGGTCCCGATATCCTGGCGATCTTGAAAACAAACTGGTGTTGCACGTTCCTCTACTGAGGCCGAGTACCGAGCTCTTGCATCCACTGCTGCTGAAGTTTGTTGGATTTTTCACTTGTTTCGTGAACTTGGCCTGTCTCTCACCACACCTCCTAGGTTACTTTGTGATAACCTCAGTGCAACTCGACTAGCACTCCATCCAATTATGCATTCTCGCATGAAGCACATTACATTGGATTTGTATTTTGTCCGTGATCTTTCCTCCAAAGGCATATTTTCGGTAGCTTATGTTAATACTCATGATCAACTTGCTGATGCCCTTACTAAACCACTAGCGCGTGCTCGGTTTCTCTCCTTACGATCCAAAATCTCCGTGGCGGATGGCACGTCAATTTTGCGGGGGCGTATTAAGGAAGATAAATCTTCCAAATCATAATTAGCATAGTTGTGAGATTGTTAATTAATGTTGTAATTATTTTTGCCTTCTTTATACCTCTTGTACATTGTATATATTGGGGCCCTTTCCACAATGATACATAACTAATAAAACAATTCATATTCTTTAATTTGGTGCTTCATACAAACTTCAATTTAGTCATGTTATTATGAAATCAATGTAGTTTCAATTCGTGCCGTTAAACAAAACAGTATTCGTGTAAATCTTAATCTCCAAAAATACCTAACTAGAGTAAAGTGATCGATAAATGGTAAACTAAAAAGTGAGCAACTTTTGTGGTACAATTAAAATAAAATAGTTAAGTATCTATGAGACACGTGAAGATGCTACAATGGCTCAACAACGTGCCGTCTCCGGACATCCGTCTCCAGACATCCATCAATCCTCCTCCTCCTATATGGATGCAACTGCTGACCGGAAAAGACTGGAAATAATTATGATGGTTATCGTTAACGAATCAACTAGCAGATATGTGTAAATTGGTCTATTTCCTACCCTTGCAAACAAACCGGGACTGATGCCATTGGTCTTTCTTACCAATAGCTAGGGCAAACGAAGTAACACAGTAGCGGATACTACTGGCAGACGGCAGACGGAAGAAGGCTAATGGCATACGGTGCTACCGGCGGGGCAGACAGACGGACTAATATACCTATCTGGATTCACTCTGTTAGAATATCCAACATCACTTGTGAGTAGATATCTAAACACATGTAAGGTGGATAACCTTCTCCCCTTAATAAGGTTTTTTTAAGGGATGATGGGCCATTTTAATATGGTATCAGAGCAGGTACAAGTTGATGATGGGTGCCCCAGCCGATGATAATTCCGGCTGCGCATACTGCAGAACGGGGCTACTAGCAGATGGAAGAAACGGGCTATTGGCAGACTGCAACTGCAGACAGACGGAAGAAGGGCTAATGGCAGACGGAGACAGACGGAGTGTTCTCCTTTGGCCTGATCTATTTGGTCTGCCTCGTCTCTGCCAGGCTAATGTAATGATTTGCCAAGATTATGTAAATTGAAAAAAAAAACATAATGAATTTACTATTAAAAAAAAAACAATTAGGTGACTAAAAGGAAAATTTACCTCCTATTCCACTACTGAAGCCACTAGATATCCCAAATAATGCATTATTCCAACTCCACACCCAGCTCATCAGTCATCACCACGGTTTTCTTAATGAAAAAAAAAAAAAAAAGGAAGGACAAATGCTCGTTAGAGTTCGGGCTGGGGTCGGGCGGAATATTTGGGACTTTGGGATTACGGGATTGGGAATTCGGGACCGGGACAATTATTTCACATCCCAATCCCATCCCAAATAAAGTCGGGATTTTTCGGGATTGGGACTTTGGGATTTCGGGATCCCAAATAAGCCTAATTCATATTCATCATCCAATTCAAATAACGAGTTGTTTTCTACTTTTGTTAAACCAATATAGGCAACATAAGAAATTTGATTGGGAACTTTGAACATCATCATATATGTAATTCCACTATAATTAAACCAACAAGAATATCTAAAGACTAAAGTTGCTTCAGAAGTCAGAACACCAATGGCTGATCCAAAAGTAATAGTGCAAACAAGTAATTTCAATCTAAAAACATTTTGTACTATCAAAATGAATTAAATGATCCAAAAGTAGTAGTGCAAACAAGTATGTGTGTGTATATATATATATTAAAATCTCATTTTGGGATCCCAAATTCCAATTGGGATGTAAAATCAATCCCAATCCCGTCCCAAAATTTAATATGGGAATTTGGAATTTATCCCAATCGAGATCGGGATTTTCGGGATCGGGATTTTTCGGGATAATACCATTTGGGATCAGAATTTTCCCAATATCCCATACCAAACTCCCACCCCTAGTTAGAGTCTTACATGACTCTGGTACCATATAGAAGATATGAATTGGGACACCCCACTTTTGATAAGGAAAATCGAATAATAATTTCAATCCATCTTTTCTACGTTTAGAAACTAATGAACGCTATACTTAAATAGTAGTTGAATATATATAATATATTGTTTAAGAAATGTTGTGTTACATTTAAAATTATTAAAGTTGGTCCTTCGTATATAAATTAAAACATGAAGTAAATTTTTTTTTATATATAGATATACTTTTAGATCTTTATAAATAAAGGCATTTATTGGACTACCATGTAAATTGACATTGATAAAGTTAATTTCCTCTTCAATTTTCACAAGTACACGGCTGCCTTTACTCACTCATTTCTACCGCTTGACCTCACCTCTTTCTATTCCACATTCACCTTTACCATTTACCTATCCATCTTCACTGTTCATGAACAAAATAAATTTGAAGATTGATGACGGAGATCGACGCAAGCAAGTGGTGTGAAGTGAAATTCGACTATGCCACATATCGATCACATCATCTCAGGCTCAGCAGATTCGATCAAATGAAGAGATTCATCATCAATTACAGGTGTGAGAAGCTTGTTTCACTTATCCCTCTCCCATAATCGAGCTTCCACCACGTTGTCTCTTTCCTTGTCTATATAAAGCTCCTTTTCACAGTTAATTCTTAAACCCATAGATGCAATCAGATGAGATAATTAAGCAAAAGGAGAAATTGATCATTAGAAGAAATCCGAGTCGGAAAAACCGATTACCCGCAGGTAGTTTATATAATTTCTGTCTTATTCTTTGCTGATGTGCTTGAATTTGAACAGCCTGTAGTTAATTGAATTTATTTCGGGTGTGAGTTGGTGTAGACATAGTTACGGTACGGTTGGTACTCCATTCTGCTTTGTGATTTTGTTGGAGGTACTATGTTGTTGTGGGCCGAATTTTATACGGATAAATCTTTAGAGGATGATTTGCTTGTTGGTTCTTGATAAGCTATTCTGTTTTTGTTGGAGTATATGTTAAGGGACTGATTGGGTTGTCTTGTTCTAATTAGAAACAATCCATATGAAATTTCTATTATTGTTTGCACCCAAATGTTAACAGTGATTTTAAAACTAGGTTATACTCTGATTCTAAGTTCTTTTACATTTATTAAAGAACTATTTATGAGTAGAAAGTCTATTAATATTAAATTTGAATTTAAGAAAATTGAGAAAGTGTAAAGTGAGTTATTGTTTTGCTCGATGGTGTTTCTTGATAATTATTAGTAAATTAGCATATTTGTTTGGTAGTCTATCGATCCTGCTTCAATAGTTGTAAATTGGAGTTAGAACATGTTAAGCTCTTTTAAACCAGCAAACTTTTATACAAATTTTCTGGCCAAGTAAAATATGTGAAACCAACATCTTCTAACATGAAGAAATTACTCAAGAAATGGCTTGTGCTGTACTGTGCACGGTGATATGATATCAGGGGTTGAGATTTCATAAATGTCTCTCTTATAATATATTTTGACCAAGGTTAATACACATATGCTAGTGGGTAGAAAATAGACAGGTTGGTGTTAACCTCTGTTTAAAGCAGCAAGTTTCAGCTATGTTATAATTTTAAAATGATCTTTCCTGAACTTATGTCTAAATGGGTAGAACGTTAGTTTGTATATGAAAAGCTAAAACCTGATTCTTGATTTCAATACATGATGCATACTTAAGGTCTACTTTTGTTCCTACTTTTACTCCATGAGAGTGAATCATATATACTTTGTTATTACCTGGATATCTTACACGTTGTTAAGCAAGTCTTTGCCACTTTTATCGTTTATTTAGGATAATTCTGTGATATGCTAGGTGATTATAAATAATTAATAATTAGTTACTTCTTTACTTATATTACCTTTAGGTGCCATAAGAGTCGGTTAATGCCAGGATGATTATTTAAAGGGTTCTACATACAAGGTGAGGGTTCCTTTCTCTTGCTTCTTTGCCCATTGAATGTATCATTGCTCTTGTTCTTATTGCACTTGTTGAATTGAAGCCTTGTATACCTTCTTTTGGCTCGGCATCTTGGAAATTTTATTTCCAAGACTTCATTTCTATCTCTTTTCACATTCGATACATATTGAACCATTTCTTGAACTCGTTTCATTGTCTTGGTCCCTTCCTATGGTCCTTTGAGCTTGTCGTCGTTCCCTTGTTTTGCATCTTAGTTGATATTGCTAGCGATTATTCTCCTGAACTCTTATTATCTTGTATCCCACCCAATTTGCCTAATATCTTCTATTCATTCCTTGTCCCGCATTTTGAACCGACTCACTTGTCTTGTCTTTTCAGTTGTCTTGTCTTTTGGAACCTTTCAATCGGGTCTCTTCTTGTATCTATCTTGTTGACTTTGCCCTTTCTTACTGTTAATTGAGCCTGTCATCTTGTACCTTGCCTTGTTATATTATACCTCAGTTTCTATCACCTGATCAAGTTCTATTGCACTTAGCCTTGTCTTCCATCTCTTGCTCGTGATTGTTCTCTTGTCAACACTCCTTAATTGGCATGTTCACCGTATTCCTGTGTATATCGTCTCTTGTAACCCGTGTTGAATTGACTTGATATTGTGATACTTGGATGATGGGAATTCGTGTTTCCCTAATACTTGTACTCGTGCTTGAACTTGTGGGCCCTAGGACTGCGACATGTAACTACCGGGCAGAAAGGACTGACGGTTTAAGATTACTATGTTCAGATCCTACCTTTTGGATGTATAGAGTAGTCAGGAGGTGGCTGCAATATACGATCCAATCAACATGTACCTAGGCATGTTGCCGTGTTTCGAGGTAGCTCCTCGCCTGAGAGTATAAGGTAGTATTGGTATATGTAATGGTGTTGGTTGGTATCTGTTTCTCATGTTTCTTGTATTCGACATGTAAATCCTCGAACTCCATGCCTCAACTTTCATTTCAAATATTATCGTGTATTGATCTTGTTGTATTTCATGTTTCACTACACCTACCGTCAATCCTCCTGATCTTGTTAATTCATTGGGCTGATTATTTACCCTCACTAAGTCCTCTAAGACTTACCCTCTTTTGTTTCCTTTCCGCAGTAAGCAAGTGAATCATGCGACATGGATATTGTATATAGTGGGATGTCCTGATTGAAGTGGACTCATCTTGTTCTTGTGGAAAATTCATGTATATTAAAGTGTAATCACTAACCCCGACTCCCTTATGTGAAGTACTCCTAACGACTTGATTTGTATTTGAGATCGATATAGATTTGTACACTCTTTTTATAAGTTTTTGGAATAAAAGTCATTGGAATTCTTAATCGTTTTGTTTAGATATTGCCTAGCCGTTGTAATATTCTGAAAGATAGAAATTCTACTTGAAAGATTATTACATGCGGGTGGCTATCCGACTAGGAGTTGCCAGCTTCCGGTCGGGGCGCTACATGAATATATGAGAAGTTAATAGAAGTTAGTTACATTATTGTCTAGCATAAGCCTATATATATATATATATATATATATATATATATATATATATATATATATATATTAGTTAGAATCCTAAATAGTAACATATTACAATATCTCTGTAACTAAACGAGGTAGAATTCTATTAGAAATCAAACTTCGTTAATACAGAGTACTATCTTGTCCTCCACTTTTATTAACTTCTGGTAATATTCACCAGCATTTGCAGGAACAATAATGGAGATCATTGAGTCTTTATCTTAGTTGATGAACTCTCTGATGAGTTCCATTCTGTAAACAAGTTTTTCGTTCTGCTTATAATTTGCTTACTCATGTCAATTAATCTTAGTTGATTATCTAATCGTGTTGATTGTGCTATCAGATTACTATGGAAAAACATGATAACATATCATAATAAATGGATTATAAAATCTAAACCAATCGCGCACGTTTAAGTCTGGAACAAGACTCTCTGTATTGTACAAGGAGGTTACCTGTGGATTAATTACAAAACAATGGATAAAGAAGAGATGTTGATGTTGCACCAACAAGCTTTAGATGTACTCATGCAGTCTACGTTAAACGAAAACAAAAATTTATAGTACTTATTTATTTTTAGTGTTTTAGGAAAAAAAAAAATGGTGCTGGTGAAATGTCCAGAGATAAGGTTATAACTTATAACAATGTACAATCAAAGCATTTGGTGAATGAAGGAATGAAAAAATGGTGAATGTAATGTTATGCAACATGACAATAAATCAATTCGGCTGTTCATACCGTAACAACCGTGGTGTAATTTTCTATTCTTTCTCACAATTTTTGTGTTAGGATTGCTTGTTATATAAGATCCTTGGGCTTCTTCTGAATCCTGACAAACTTTTGTAGTGAAAGTTGTAGTTTTGATATCAACTATGGCTTCTATTGCAGCGCGTCTAGTTTTGTTTGCCTTTTTTATCAGCATAGTTCAATGCCGAATGCTGAGGCTGAACTCTTCTGATAATGATTTTATCTCAGATGGAACTGATCACCTCGAACGTCTGCCTTCAATCCCAAATGCCTGCAACCATCAATACGGATTTCTACCATGTGCGGAAAATGTTGGGGGGTATGTGTTCCAGATACTGGTTTATCAGGGCCTACTCTTATATGGAGGAAACTTGATTGGTAAAGGGAGTAAGGTGCTTTTTGATATCATTGGAGTTGGGAAAGTTGGTGGTATTGTATTTCGCATTCTTATGTCGTTACCATCAATGATACTGATGATTGGTAAGTAAACATGCGGTTATCACTTATATTGCAACTTTCAATATGTTATATTCCGTAATTTTCACCTTGAACTCAAAAAGGGAGTAATTTTCATGCTACACGCAGTATCCGGAGTTTTCAGTAGCAAAGAAAGTGCTCAATCTATGGTTTCAGTTGGAGTGGGTATAAACGCGGGAATCACTGTCTTTAGTCTTACATTTCAATGGGCAATATGTGTGATGTATGGTAGAAAACGTTTACCACAATATGGAGCCCCCGGTGACGCAGAGTCTGAAACCAAATGTTTACCAGCAAAAAAAGCACTTCTTGTCTTGAAAGGTTCGCCCCTCTTCTCTGATGCACAGCCTCTTCTCTGATGCACAGATCAAAACGTTTTTACATATTGGCAATCTGACGAAGCTATTTGTCCTGCAGATACTGGTGTTACAATTGATGAACAGACTCAAACTACTGCTGGGGTTATGCTGTTATCATTGATTCCCTACATTATCTTGCAGCTGGATGCTATCTTTACAGCCTCGAATGGAACTCGTGTTGTGACACTGATATCGCTGATCGTGTCAGCCTTATCTTTAATCGCATATTTCATTTATCAGGTTGCAAGGCTAAAAGCATCTCCGAGCTTTATACATGAATTTCTTGTAAACTGCAGTTAACGTCTCTTTTCTTTCCAGGTTATGAATCCTTGGATTCAGGAAAGAAGCTTGCACTACTCGAAGCATGAGATCCTGAGGACTGAATTCTTCAAGTACGTTCAACAACAGGGCCAACTCATGAATGAAAAAGGGGAACTTAACACCGAATTTGTCAAAAAGTAAGAACAGTGTAACAGTATATGTTGTGTGTGGACATAAGTTAAATAGTGCTTGTCAGGTGGATTGGAAACCCTCATATTATAAGCTTGATCTTGCAGATTGTTTGCTGATGTAGATAAAGATCACAATAACTCTGTTTCAAATGTTGAAATGGAAAAGCTGGTGCTTGAGATCATTGGCACTGGGAAGCTGAAGATTGATCAGAAATTTGCAGTTTCAGAAATAATGAAAACATTCGATGGTGATGGTAACAGTCGTATTGGTGAGGAAGAATTCATAGCTGGTTGCAAAAGATGGATAGAGGAAACGCCCCAGCCATCTGAAAACTCTGACCCTTCGAAAAACATTTTTCATGAGGCAAGCTACCTCTTCTCATTCGAATCCTATAAACATTGGTGCTAATGCAAGTGACATGTTAACTGTAAAATTAGCTGCAAATCATTTCTTGAACTAACTATGAACTCCACCGCATCTCAGTGATATTATCAATATCGGTGCTGTGTTTCTGCTATCTGAAGAATGTGGCCTAATATGCCTTCTTGCTCATTATGTCGAAGACTGATTCAGCATTGGCATGTTTGATTCAATTTGTTTTCAATATGCAGCTTCTGACTCTTTTCAAAGAGAACAAAGAAGATGATCCCCGAAAAAAGGAACTTGTAGTGTCGAAGATCTTAAAACATGCTGAAACCGAACTACTCAAGTCCCAATCACTTGTCACTGCTGATGGGAAGCCAAATGACGAGCAAATTAAGGCGTAAGCTTTTCATAGTTCCCGCCTCCTTGTTTCCTCATTTTCCATTTACTTGATGTTCGGCAGAGTTTTATTAACATGTTTATGTTCTGGCAGTCTTTTTCGGAAATTTGATTCAAATGAAGACAACTCAATATCAAAATCTGAATTAGAGAATCTACTAAAGACTGTTAAGTTTGGAGAAACTCAACTGAAATATGAGGATGTACTACATGATTTGTTTAAAGATTTTGATACGGATAACAATGATACAATTGATGAACCTGAATTCGTTGCGGGACTGAAAAAGTATGTGGATAAGGCCATAAGAGTTTCGAAAGCACAGGACAAGACTAAAGCTATCGACGAGTACCATGACGTGAGCAAATCTGCATGTTTTGCCTAAGTTGAGGTTTTCTGAGACCTAAATGTTTCCATAATTGAATCAATTTTCATGTTCTGTGTATTGCAGATAGTATGGACACCACAGAAGTATACAGAGTGGAACTTTTTTAGATCCATTATTGAAATTTTATTCGGCATTGTCATGTTGACATTCCTGGGAGGACCTCTCATGACTAGCATCCTACAGTTATCATATGCTATGAGCTTACCGTCATTCTGCATTTCATTTGTGATAGTGCCATTGGCAACGAACGCAACAGCAGCATTTAAAGCAATCTTGCCCTCCGGACACAAGACTGAATTTATGGCCTCTCTGACATTCTCGGAGGTATACTAGCAGTACAATCTTGTTTTTGGTTTTCTGAAATAATACGAACTTGTATTATTAGCCTATGCTGAACTTGTGATTTTAACATGCAGATATACGGTGGAGTCATCATGAACAATGTGTCAGGAATGACAGCACTCTTGGCAATCGTATTAGCGAAGGGATTGACATTTGATTTTTCAGCAGAAGTGCTCACAGTTTTGGTTGTCTGTGCCATTATCGGCATTCTTGCATACTCAAGAAGAAGCTATCCAATCTGGAGTTGTGTATTGGCGCTTTTTCTCTATCCATTCTCATTGGCCTTGTTTTATTTTGTTCAGCTTTTCTTGAACTGGAATTGAATTGAACTATGTTTTATGGCTTTCCATTGCTGTATTTATCTGTGTATTCGCTGAAATAAACATATAGTACTATATATTAGCACTGCTCATGATCAGTGAACTGGTGTAGTTATTACAGTTTTATAAAAAAAATTCATTACTGTTGCTATAAACCGTAATGAAATGATGGTATTATACGAGTCTTTCTAAAAATATATGTTGCATAGCACGAACATAGTTACCAAAGATTACATTTTTATCAAACCTGGCAAAACATTTTTTCTGCAGATCACATGTAAATAGAAGTAAATAACTGCAAATAGTAAAGCAGCCAAGCATCATATTTGTATTCATTCAGCTTTGTAGAAAGAATTAAATATAATTCATATCCATTGAATGTCAACGAAATCCAAGCCAATTAAAAAAAAATGATAGATCCCATGTTCAACAGACCTACTAATTTTAAATTCCAACTATATATTATAAACTCTGTAAAATAGTCTGTCATGGACATATCACATATGGAGTATTCACAATACCAGTTGTTAGAAATATGATAATCTTATAGAAACCAAATGTTCTTTGGAACTGTTTCCAGAAATATTTTGAAAATTTTCTTGTTTCTGTAGGCTGAAACTTATCTCGAAAAATGGACTACCAGGAGTTGTATATATATTCCTCCAGACCGTACATTGCACAGCTATGGCGTAGTGGATAGTAATCCATGCACAACTTATCAAATTTTTCTTGTTTGTAGGTAAACCTTTGTAGTAGGATATGACTACTTGCATTAATTATAATTTGGTTATTATACTACCACTATCAAATTTATTGTTAAGAAGATGTCAATAAGGCCTAATGGTTTGCCTTGCGAAATAATAATGCATGAATGGATTGGCAACTCTTTAACCACCGTATACCTGCACTCATAAAACAAGAAAGTCTTCTTGTAATACAACATGGTAACTTGTGAATGCTTACTTTGAGGATTTGTATAAAGAACGGATGAATGAAAAATGTCGAAATAGCACCACCATGCTTAGAAATTATAAGAATCAACTGGTGGAGGTTGACTTTTGAACCCAGTAACTTGACACTTGCAGAAAGTAGCTGATGTAATATCCTGTGACATAAGCATTTCTGTGATAGTAACATGACAGCATTTCACTCTATTTTATCAGTGATTATTTAATCAAAATACATGTTATAAGTTGTTACAATGCAGCCTGGATGAATAAAAAATGAGTGTTTACATTGTCGAAACCTAGTAGTATTAATTAAGATCCAAGTCACAATCACATTTGCTGGCATTATCAATTGTTATTATAAGTACCCTGGTCTTCATCTGGTTTCAAACAAGTTTTTCCGATTTGGCAGCAGTTTTCAGCCATGGCCTTCTTTGTGTCTTGCTTAATTTTGCTCATCTTTCCTATAGCCATAGTTCAAGGCCGAATGCTGAGTCTAAACACTAATACTAGTAGTGATTTGATCTCAGATGGAGTTAACCAACGTGTGGAAAATCAGCCTCCACTGGTTGCTCAAAATACTGCTCTACGACTTCCAAGCACATGCGACCATCAGTATGGGTTCCTTCCATGTGTGGAAAATATTTGGGGGTACGTGTTCATGATACTAGTCTATCAGGGTCTACTCATACATGGAGGAATGATGATAGGCAGTGGGTGTGCAGTGCTTGCTAATATCATTGGATCTGTCCAAAATCTGAATGACACGACCGCAAAAATTGGTGGTTTTCTACTTACTGTCCTTATGTCGTTACCATCAATGATATTGATGATTGGTAAGTCAATGATCGTCAATTTAAGAACTTTTGTTCATAAAACCTTCAGTTGTGATTTTAATCTGTTTATTTTCTATAAGTTCTTGCATTCATTATTTCATTATTAGTATAGTATAGATAAATAGAAATGACTAGGACTGTTTGAATGTAGCTGCGTGTTTTCGTATTCCAGGAGCCTTAACTCCTTACCCCACTTCGAACTTACAAGTTAAATCAAGATGTATTAATTTTATCTGCAAATCAGACTAAGGATTAGGGACCAGAATATCATGATTTTTTCGAATTCTTCTTTTTGCCCTGACTCCTTGACTTTTGATGGCATAAACTGGGTCAAAGTTGAATGATAAGACTATTTTTATTCACTCAATTTATGTTATGTTCCATGCTGAATGCAGCATCTGGAGTTTTTAGTAGCAAAGAAGTCGCACAATCTATGGTATCAGTTGGAGTGGCTATATACGCAGGAATCACCGTCTTTACCCTTACAGTGCAATGGGCTGTGTGTGTCATGTGTGGTAAAAAATATCTTCAAGATAACGAGATCTGCAGTAATACTGAGGAACCTGCTTCGAGATGGTTTCACTTTTCAGTAAAAAAAACACTTGATCTCTTGAAAGGTTTGGCCCCTCTCTGACAATTGAGAGAAACAAAAAGAACTTTTCTATTCATATTTACCTGACAACTATTTCTTTCTTCCAGATAATGCTGCTATTACAATTGATGAAAAGACTCAGTATACAGCTGGGGTTATGCTTTTATCATTGATTCCTTACGTTATCGTGCAGCTCCATACCGTTTTTAAGACCACATATCAGATTGTCACATTGGCAGCTCTGATTGTGTCATCGTTATCTCTTCTCGCATACTTTATTTATCAGGTTAGTTGGCTAACACCTTTTGCCGTTATGTATAACCTTTCTCCATTACTGGCTATCCAGAGCTGTTAACATTAGCTTGATTTTTCAGATAATGGATCCTTGGTCAATTCAAAAGGGCCAATTAGACTACTTGAAGCATGAGCTACGAACAGACTTCTTGAAGCATCTGCAACGTCATGGAGAGTTTGTAGATGATAGAGGGGAACTTAACACTGATATCATCAGAAAGTAAAAAAAGAGAAAAATTGGAGAGTTTGGCAGTTTGGAATCCATTGCATGCTCATTTGTTTCTCAATATTCTGCAGATTGTACGCTGATGTTGATACAGATTCTGACAACTGTGTCACGGAGGCTGAAGTTAAGAAGCTAGTGGAAGACTTGATGAGTGGAAAGATCAAAGTCAGTGAAAAATTTGCTGTTTCAGAAATAATGAAGACATTCAACTTTGACAATGACATGAATATCACCGAGAATGAATTCATTCAGGGTTGCGAAAAATGGATAGGTGAAGCAAACCTGCAATCTGAACATAGTGATGGCTCTTCAAGTAATATAGTTCTTGAGGCAAGTGCTCTTTCCATTAGTATTATGATTTATGTGACAATGCTAATGAAGCTTTTCTTCGTCTAATTAACCATCTATTGTTGTGATCCACAGATTCTTAGTCTGCTGAAGGAGAACAAACTGAAAAATCACCAGGAAAGGGCGCGCATAATGTCAAAGATCTTAAAGCATGCTGAAAATCATATATTGAAAGCGGAAGCACTTGTCACACCTGACGGGAAGCCAAATGTTGATCAAATTAGAAAGTAAACTTTTTTTTTTTTTAACTATAGTTTATCTTGACTTGTTAGTTGTTACTACTTTTGTTAGCAATCTCTATTTGTCTCCTTACACTAGTTATTTTCTGGCAGTCTCTTTAGGAAATACGACTCTGATGGAAGCAAAGGGATATCCACATCTGAACTAAAGGAACTTCTAAATAATGTCAACTTTGGAGAAACCCAAGTGACATATGAAAATGTAGTGAAGGATCTGTTCCAAGATTTTGATAAAAACGGCGACAATGTAATTAATGAAGAAGAATTCTCTGAGGGAATACAGAAATGGGTGCTCAAGGCCGTTGGTGCTTCAAATACACTAGACAAGACAAAAAGTATAGAAAAGTACCATGATGTGAGTATCATCTTCCCTGTTGATTTCGTTTATTAGCTATAAAATCATTCACTGATTTATATCCTGTGCGTCGCAGATTGTGTGGCAACACCGGGTGTATGGCAGGTGGGATCTTTTTAAATCTGCATTTAAAATTATTCTTGGCATAGCTATAATGACTTTCCTCGGGGGACCCTTCATGGTTGGCATTCTGCAGTTATCGTATGCCATGAGCATACCATCATTCTGCATTTCGTTTATTGTAGTGCCATTATTTACATGCGGAATAGCTACATATAGAACAATCCAGGCGCCCACCCAACAAAAAGCTCCTATGGCATTTCAAGAGGTACGCACTACGCACGCCATCTTCAATCATGTAGGATAAGTATCATACTGCTTTAACTGAATATGAGGTTCTCACAGAGCTGGCTAGCATATTTACATGTGACTTTGCTTGCAGATATACGGTAAAGTCATTATGAACAATGTCGCAGGAATGACAGCTCTTCTGGCAATTGTATATATGAAAGGATTGGCATTTGATTTCTCAGCAGAAGTACTAACAACTTTAGTGGTTTGTGCCATCATAGGCGCTTTTGCATTTTTCCGAAAAACTTATCCTGGATGGACTAGCATACTGGCAATCATCCTCTATCCTCTCTCCTTAGGCCTGTTCTGGCTTGTGCAGTTCGTCTGGAGTTGGAAATGACTCATATGGATCCATTAGCTACTTGTATGATTGTTGATTGTTGTATTCTCTCCATATTCCTGTAAAAATAACAAGTTTAGAGTTGTCAAAAGTGTGAGTTTACCACTGCTGTTATGTTTCACACACGGGCTAAACATACTCAATCCCGACCTGGACATGAGCCAAAAACTCTGATAGACTGATGCAATTACACAAGTACACCCAGTAAAACAAACTGCAAATCCAATGTGGTAATGCATGTAATGCATTAATTCAATCACTCCACATAATAATAATTGACTCATAAGGAATGTAACAGAAACCATCATCCATCTACAAACCGATACACTATAAGCAAGAATCAGTCAATCAACTATGTATATATGAGCTGTTCAAGTCTTGTTTCCAGATCCTGCAAACGTTGACTCCATTCGGGTTTAACGGAAATCGGCTTAACATTACTGAATTCATCAACAACCATAGGCACTGTCCCTTGTTGATTACCACCACTTTTTGTTCTTCTTCTGGCAAAGCTCGATTCTTGTTTCCGTTGTTTATTGGCCCTTTTGACTTTGGCTCTTCTTTCAAGTGCTATCAACACATCTGCACCACTCAGCTGCTGAGGTTGCTTATCTTCTTGTTCTAATGGTACTGATTCTTGCTCTGATTTTAACACCGCTTTAAATCTGAGAGGAGTAGCAACTTGTTTTCTCAGCTGGTGGGTGTACAGTTGACGGCGGAGCGGTGGTTGGGTGGTGGCGATAGTTGCCGGCCACGGTAGTGTTGGTGGTGGCGCCGCCCACATGGTTGGGTAGGGTAGGGTATGTGGCTGCGGATTGTTCTTGGATATCAGACCAAAATTTATCAAAATTAACCAACTCTACTTTTAGTGGTTTACCTAAAATGCAGGGTGTATATATGGGCACATTCTTCACTTTAGATTTGGAAAATTAGATTTGTGTCCGTTTTGGAGTTTATAGTATTTTAATTACGTCCATTGCCTTTTTTTTTCAATCACTTAGGTCAGAAATACAGTAGTTATTACGTTATTTTCATCTTAAAACTTAATAATTTTAGTTTAGTTCAGTTAGGTTTAGTTGTTTTTTATACAACAGATAAATTCAATTCAGATTAGTTCTATTCTGTACAGACGAAGATAACAGAGCCTAAAATGTATATTCGGCCCGACTACAATGAAAGAATCAAAATTTATGATTTTATTTTAGTTCGTTGTACATTGCATTTTCCTAGTTTTTTATGAAGAGGGAACGTTATACTTTTCCTTTCATCACACAAAAAAAACTATCATGAACTGTCCTTGCAACTCTGGTTTCACCAGTTAGAGTTAGACCTCCCTGTTAGCAACTTTGATTTCCACATAATTTGAAGTAACAGAAACACATGGCAATATAGAAGATTTCGAGAACAATGTACAAAATTTTAACATGAGACCTAAATTAATAATAATCAAATAAACAATTTTTTCATCTATAAAAAACAAAAGCTCAATATTATTATAAATAAATTGTGCCTTCATACACATCTAATGTATTCCCTTCCAACGATAAGACTGGCGAAGGTGGTCAAGGCAAATGTGGTGGCCTTGGCAAATCGCTAGTGGTTGTGACTAAATTGTAATGAAAGTAAAAATCTTTTTTAGTCATAGTGTACCCCTACAATGTTTCAATTTCACTTTAAGGATGAAATATGAAGGACATAATGTGGTGTATGGCTTGAATGACTAAACTGAAAGGATACAAACAAGTTATTAAATAAAAATGTAACAATTCAACCACTAATTAACTCATGTGGAATCTTTTCAAAAGTTGATATGATTTTTGAACTATTTTTGAGGTGATATGGGAGTTCCATCAACCAACACATATGTTACTTATCCTCATTTTGATAAATCTAAATTGATAAATCTAAATAAATAGTACTAGTACTATTAATAAGAAATAATAATAATAATAATAATAATAATAATAAAATGAGTAAAAATGGGTGCCTGACATTTGAAAAAATGACTTCGTCTCCAACAGAATCGACATCGATCTCTCTCTCACAGTCCGGCGGTTGACTTTGTCTTCCCACCACTCGTCACCGCCTTACCACTCTCCGTTCGTCTCACCACAGTCGCCGCCTCTCTTCGTTAGTCACAAAGAAGCGATTTGACGCGTTAGAGTAGCTCATGCGATTTGACGCAACAGATTCTTCTTCTGCCGATTGAGCTAGCTAGCTGGATTTCGATACTCCGAACACACTTCTGCTTCCCTTTTCAAATCATAGACAGGGAGAGAAGACTCAACAGCGATTGCAAAACCACCCAACTCCTCTCAAAACCCTAATTCCTTTTACTGTTCGAAGAATTCTCAATTTTCCCCATTTCTCCAGCTTAATTATCCACTTCGGTCGTCTTTTTGTTACTGTAAGCTATCATTCTTCATTTACGATACATGTATGCTTAATTCGTTATATGCAGGATTTCGAATTCATTTATTAGGTAGCGAAATGATTGAATTTTGTTTTGCTTGCTTGCTTAGATCAAATTCGAGAAAGTTGGTAGAATGCGAGCCTTGTTCAATGGAAGTTTAGATCATCTTTGCTGATTCTTCTGGTGGCTAGTTACAAGGTAAAATTTGATTATTTTTTTTCCTGAGCATTTCCTCTCTCTACTCGATTTGGTTTGTTTAGAATTGTTTACTCGATATGTTGATATTATGTTTGTGCATTGTGTTTATGTCAGCAGAATTACCATTGTATCTTGGTATCTGATTAATTTGGGCATTAGTTAAGACCAAGTAAAAACTCAGGGTATGGGTTGAATAAAGCAGCATAATCTTTTACACGTGTAATTTGTATCGGATGAGATATAGTTTGTTTTGCCTGGCGGTTTTGTTGAGAGTGATAGATTTTGTGATATTGAAGCAATTGTTATATCGTGCATTGTGTTTGCGACTGAATTACTAGCATAATCTTATGTCATCTTATTAATTGGGCATGAGAGAAGTAATCACAGTGGTGGTTAAAGGTTCTTTTTGCTACTGGTGATTAAAGCTCTGTTTAATACTAGCTTATATTCTTAAAATAAGTCGGTTACATGAAGGCGGCAGCTTATATGCTAGCTAATTTAATAAGTTGATTGATAAAAAAAACTAAGCTAGCCTATGTTTTTACATCCCATATTTAGTAAATCAACTAATTAATTAATTTACTTAACACATTCATAAAAATCAATTAGTTATCAGCTACCTAATGATCTGCTACCAGCTAGCTTACGAAGTAGTTTTCTAAACAGCCCAACTGAAGTAGCATATTTTATTTTCCACATATGATATGTTTCAGAATCAGATAGAGAATGTTGTGTTTAGAGTGGCGGATTGTGTGTTCTTGAAGCTTTGCCTTACTGATTTGTTTGCTACTCTCGGTCATGGGATTAGTTTTATTTATCAGTTTCAGTGTTGTTGGGTTTTGGGTAAGGGAATATTAATATGCAGGTCTGCCTGTTACACATCGGAGTCCTCTGTATATTGAATGTCAAAACATTACCTACACTATATTTTCCTAGAGTCCATAGGCGCTTCTATTATACTTCTATGTTTTGCATGAAGAAAGCATTGTACAATTACTTTAGAAGTTAGAACTTTTCCGGTATTTATATAATACTACAAGATTACATGTGTTATCGTCCACCTTTTTGCGTCACCTTCCAGACAGAAGCACCACATTCTATCCACTGACCCTTACAGTCACTAATGGTCTCTGTAGATATTACTTCTGGCAACATAGCACAGAATCCAGGTGCTTTATTGTTACTATCTCAAACCATCTTCCCTATTGCCCCTTCTTCCTAAACTTGATCTCCCAAGTGCATCTTCATGACCTTGCTGAAATTACTACATTGAGGTCTTTTCAATGTGAGACGATACTGTGCAAGTTGCATAAAATTTACCTGCTTTGCTTCCCTTTCTTCTTGATCATTTGATTTTGTTTTTCTTCTTTTCATCGTTTCTACTTTATTACCAGCCTTTCTTAACAAGGCCTTACCACTAAATTTCCAGATCCTGAGTGAACAATTTTGAATTGTTTATGCCTGTCATGTTAGTGTCAACTTTTCCTAGTGTTCTTTTTGTAAAATAAACAATTAGATGATCATTGCTTATGCTTTCCTTTTTGATGTATAGACAAACAGTTGCTTGGGTGTAGCAGAGGATGGAGATATCATTGTTAGAATCAATTCTCAACAGCATCACTAGTTTTATCCAATTATCATCTTCTGAAGGCATAGAATGCGAGCCGGTTCAGAGATATTATTATAGGGTTGCAGATATACTGAAGTTGTTAAAGCCAATTCTTGGTGCCCTTAGTGATGCTGATAGTGCTTCAGATGAAGAGGTTCAGAAAGCTTTTGCTCAGCTCAGCCAATCAGTGGAAGAATTGAGAGAGATATTTGAAAACTGGCAACCGCTGATGAGTAAAGTCTACTTTGTATGTGATAAGATCTTTGACTTTAGAAATGCTGTTTCCCTACTGTGATGATCATTAACTGATTGACTAACTTGTAGTTTGGTACTCGTTCCTTGTCATATAGGTTTTACAGGTTGATCTGCTTATTGAGAAGGTCCGAACTGATGGTTTGGAAATCCTAGAGTTTCTGAAAGCTTCTGGCCAGTGTTTACCTGCAGAATTGAATACTGAGTCTCTTGAGGTGATGGACCCTTTCTAACAGCTAATAGCTTCCCTCCCTCTCATAAGAAATATTTTAGTCTTGGCATTCTGGGTTTTGCGTTATGGAGTGAAATTTTAATATCCTGTTGCTTTTATGCATTCTTTTTTTTTTTTTTTTTTTTTTTTGCTTATATGGGTTTTGATTTTATGCATTCTTGTTGATTATAGCATTACGGACAGAAAATCAAGCACACAACATCTGAACAATTATCACCGATAATCACGAAAGCTGTCAAGGATGAGTTTGAGGGTTCTGGGGCAAGCTCAGAGAGCTTGGCTAGTCTTGCTGATAGCCTGAGCTTAAAGTCGAACCAAGAGCTTCTGATTGAGGCCGTGGCCCTCGAGAAATTGAAAGAAAATGCCGAACAAGCTGAAAAGACTGGTGAAGTTGAGTATATAGATCAGATAATTTCCCTAATTACCCACATGCACGAGCTCCTTGTTAGGATGAAACAGTCCGAAGTCTGTAACCCTGTTGAAATACCTGCTGATTTTTGTTGCCCTCTTTCGCTTGAACTCATGACTGATCCTGTAATTGTTGCATCTGGACAAACATATGAGCGGGCTTTCATACGGAGGTGGATTGAGCTCGGACTTACTGTATGCCCAAAGACTCGGCAAACTTTGGCACACACAAATCTTATTCCTAATTACACTGTCAAGGCACTCATTGCAAATTGGTGTGAATCTAACAACGTTAAGTTGCCTGATCCGACGACATCGGTCCATATGAACCGGCCTTCTTCACTACTTGCAAATGCTGAGTCTGGTGCGAGGAGGTTGAATGGGTCTATCCCCCCGGTTCGTTCGGTAGGTTCTCCACTGAGAAATTCAACTCCATCTGCTGCAACTGCAAGAGACGGCAGGTCTCCATCTCATCCGCGATCAATGTCCGAGGATTCTTTGACAGAAACAGCTGTAAATGGACATGGTCCGGACATGGAAAGACTGCCAACAAGAAGCTCTGGAGACAGGTCAGACTACTCAGGAGAGAGAAATTTGAACCCTGGTGGTCGAATTTTGATGTCCCCAGCTAGAAATGGCATGGTCAATGCTGATGAGCATTTATCACATCGTCACGGCCGAACTGGTTCAGCTTCCAGCACCCATTCAGATTCTAATATGTCTCAGGGAACAGCAGTTGATGATGATGAAGAGGCATCACGCGCTGCTAGTGATGTTTCTGGGGAGCTTGCAGCTGAGCGCGAGCCAGCTGCTAACTTAAATGGTCCACAAAGGGAACCCAGTTTTCCATCCAGGCTTGAAACTAGATATCGTGGACAAACAATTTGGCGCAGGCCTTCTGATAGGTTTGTGCCAAGAGTGGTGTCATCTCCAACGATTGAATCAAGGGCTGAGCTTTTAGAAATTGAAAATCAAGTCAAGAAGCATGTGGAAGACCTTAAGACTGGCACACTTGAGGCGCAGACAAAGGCCACCGCTGAACTACGATTACTTGCTAAGCATAATATGGACAATCGGATCATAATTGCAAATTGTGGTGCTATCACCTTATTGGTTGGCCTGCTTCGCTCTGAAGACTTGACAATACAGGAAAATGCTGTTACTGCTCTCCTCAACCTATCAATTAATGATAATAACAAGGCTGCCATTGCAAATGCTGAAGCAATTGAACCCCTGATTCATGTCCTTCAAACAGGGAGCCCCGAGGCTAGGGAGAATGCTGCTGCTACTCTCTTTAGCCTCTCAGTTATGGGAGAGAATAAAGTATTGATTGGAAGATCGGGAGCAATCCAGCCCCTGGTTGATTTACTAGGAAATGGAACCCCTAGAGGCAAGAAAGATGCAGCTACTGCTTTGTTCAACCTCTCAATACATCACGACAACAAAGGTCGTATTGTACAGGCTGGTGCCGTGAAATACCTTGTCGAATTGATGGATCCTGCATTTGGAATGGTTGATAAGGCAGTGGCTGTTTTATCGAATCTTGCCACTATTCACGAGGGGAGGAATGCAATTGGTCAGGAAGGTGGAATCCCTGTCCTAGTTGAAGTTGTTGAGCTTGGTTCTGGAAGAGGCAAGGAGAATGCTGCTGCTGCTCTACTCCAGTTATGCACTAACAGCAGTAGATTTTGCAACATGGTTCTCCAGGAAGGTGCCGTTCCTCCATTGGTGGCACTGTCACAGTCCGGTACACCGAGAGCCAGGGAGAAGGTAAAGTTCCCAGAACCATATGATTTACCCTTTATTTGTTTAACATGCAAATTATTGACCAGAGCCAGCCAAACCCTTGAGGTTTGGTGAAAGGTTTACAAAATTACTGTACTCCTGCCTGAGGTTAAATTGAAGGGTGAGATCCAAAAGAGAATGCAATTTAACAAGATAACATTGGTGGCAAAAAAAAAAAGTTACAATATCTCCTGCCGTCTCAAAACAGTTGTTACATTTTGGATGTTCCGTGAAATCGTTAAGTCATTCAATTTTTGGAAATACCATCACCGTCATAACACGTAATATCTTTACAACTTTACATCACTTCACTCATCTATTCATCTTTTTCTTTCTTTCTTTATCATAGCTACCTACCCTCTTGCACTATATCTCAATATTCTATTACATCCCTTATTTCCGTGACAAAAAACAAATCTAACAACTGTTTTGGGACGGAGGGAGTATGTCACACCTTAGCTTTACTTCAACTCTTTCATTTTTAGTGACCTGGTACTTTCTTCACATTAAAGTTGAATTTTGTCACCGTAAATTTTCTCTCCCCCTCTTCTTGTGCTCATGTCAAAATATGACTTTGAACACAGGAAGAATTTTTTTGGTTTATATAAATTTGGTTGTTTACACTAAATTACATGTGAATTCACTTTGTCATCCTTCTGTGTCAAATAAATCTTCTGCATTCGGTGTTTAACTGCAATGCAACGGCAATGATTTGACTTTGACTGTTTTAGCAGTTTATATCCTTCATCGGCATTGCTGTGTTTTTCCTATAATTAGGCTGATTACTCATTTGGTTTTATGATTTTCAGGCTCAACAACTTCTGAGCTACTTCAGAAACCAACGCCATGGTAATGCTGGGAGGGGCTGAATCCACCGGAAACTTTGTATAATCAGTGTGTAAATTCTATGTTGCAAATAATTTATTTACTACTATGGCTTTTTTTTTGTTTTCGTTTTCTTCTTGAGCTCCGTTTTTCTTTAACTAATATTAATAAAAGAACAAATTGGATTATTTTGGAAGTTTGGGTCTGAGTGGCTCTTGTAGAGACTTGTTGCACATGTAAGTAGAGTGAAAGTTTACACCTGTATTTGAGCTTGCTACTTGGGCTCTACTCAGCCCGTCCAATCGGTCCGGATTGGACCATATCCGGTCCGTGAAATAACTAAAGCGGATCTGGGGGATTTTGGTCCATTAGTCTGGATCGGATGTGGACTAAATCCGTGGATCTGAACGGATCAACGGATCTGCCAATGTCACAAATTTAGAAATCGCTCAATTCTTTCTCTGGATTAGGATTTTTCAATCTTTCACCATTCCATCTACAACTTTTTTGGGTTTTCTGGGTTTCATTGTACGCTGCAGAAGCTTGCAAATCTTTTGAGGTTCATGGATTAAGCTCTTTTTATCAGTCACGAGCATAGAAGACAGAACAATAAAGGACCAGATGGAAGAAATTGAAAGGTTTGAAACCGTCGGCTATCTCTTTCTTCTCCCAAAATTAAGCTGTTTTTGTACTTAAACTCGTCCTTGATCGATTAGTCTTCCTGGGTTGTTATTTCTCCCAACCTGGTCGTAATACAGATTGTTATTTCTTCAAGCATCAGACAAATATATCGATTAAGCTCTGTGCCAAGTTGGTGACTTATTCTCTTGTTGAGGTGCTGAATAGAATGTAGAATTTTTTTTTATAAAAGTTGGCTTTATCCCGAGATGTTTTTGAAATGCTATATGGTAGGCTGTTGCTTGTTAGATCAACAATGGAATAGGAATAAAATGGTAGTCTGTTGCTTCAAATATATGGTAGTCTGTTACTTGTTAGATACCATAGTTGGCTTGTACCTATCTTTACTGGAAGGTGAATCCAAAAAAAAATTATTGTGGATCCAAGTAAATCCGTGGATCTGGATGGATTCGATCCAATCCGGGTGGATTTGGTCACAATGCGGGTGGATTCTGATCCGATCCGGATCACCAAACTGTTGAATGGATCAATCATGGATGCAATCCAGGTGGACTCGATCCATAATGGATCGGACCGGACTGGATAAAATCCATCCGATTGACAGGCTGAGGCTCTACATAAGTTTGCCCTGTTTTCCTGTACCTGTTTCTTTCTTATGCAAAAGGTTTATTATTTCAGTATCAACGCTTATAATGAATGTTACATGAACCAATCAATGTATAATTCTGGACAATTCTTGTATTACATTGTATGCATTTGAGCTTCCAAGAATTCTCAAATCTCAGAGTTCATGGTTAAAATCTGCTCCAGAACTTTGGTCTGCGCTCTTCAAATTCAGGTTGTCGTTCGTACACAATGGATGCCGCCTTGATCAATATTCCAGCTGTGAAAGCCCATATGACATAGCACTCATTCTCAGCTTGATACTGAAAGTAATGGAGCAGATAACTGTAACCCATCCATTTGAGTTCCTGTGCTGTTCGGTTTTCATCCTGTGTGTACGTGCAAACATAAACGTCACTCTGATTATCGACTCCAATGTAAACAAAAATATATAGCCGGATTGACAAACCTTGAGAAACATCTCCAAAGGAACATCAAATATAGATTCCACTTCAGCAGCACTCAAGACAGGCTTGAAGGCACTCTTGTCCCAAAGTATTCCAATCACTGGAGATACAGCTATATTTTGCTGCGAAAGAGCTTCAGATGTTCTAAAAATCGATAATTCTTTCTTGGTTAACGAGTCTCTGATTCAAGATCATGACATTCAAGCACAATATTCTTACTTGATTAACACAATTAAACAAGCATCCTAATAAAACATAAACTTCAAATATAAAATCGAATTCGAATAAAGAAAGTCCAATATTAAGTACTCATTTCATCCCGCTAAACCATGCTATTTTCTTAAAAACAAACATTAAACCATGCTATTTTCTTAAAAACAACTTCGAAAACACAAAAGAACGAACTGAGATGGAGGGAGTACCTTTGTGTAAAAGGGTTCGAGTAGAGCAACAACCTCAACAATGGAAGGATCCAATCCAATCTCCTCTTTAGCCTCTCTCAAAGCAGTCTCAGATTCATTCTCATCGCCTTCTTCAGTTTTACCTCCAGGTAAAGAAACTTCACCTACAAATCAAAATCACCAATTACTCTGTTATCCCAACTTATCAGCCACTGACAAGAAATGAGAGTAGCAACACAACAGGTGGGTATTTACCAGAATAAGAAGATAGAGTTGAAGATCTCTTGGTAAGAATTACCCGAAGATCTCCCTTGTCATCTTCATACAAGCAAATCAAAACAGCAGCAGATTTTTTCTTGAATTCTGGGATATAATCTTGATTTGTTGAATCTCCAACCTTGATTATGGCATCTTTGGAAACATCGGCAGAAGAAGAAGAAGAAGAGTGATTGGGTTTGTAAAGGCGGAGCCTTTTAGCTAATTTCTGGAGATTCTCTGATTTTCCGGAATTGTAGGAACACATGTCAATGTTGGTTGTCTGGATTTCTTGAAAATGTGTTTGTTTAATCTTGTGCTTAAAGTTAAAGTTAGGACTCAGGACCAGTTAGGATTAAGGTCTTCACCCCTCCAAAACCGGATCAGAATGTGGGCTAAACAAGGAATTGGATACCCGATTCGGTGAATTTTTCCGGTTCAGCCGGTTTTAGACCGGATGCCCAATTATGCAGAATCATAATTTAACATCCATCCAGTGTTTCTAAAACTAAATTCTGAATCTCAATGAATGGTAATTTCTTTATCAGTTTTTCAACTCGCAATACAAGTTCATGATCCACTGATATAAAATGTTAAATCATGAATCGCTAAGAGTTGTGGCCCAGAAACCGAACCATTATTTTCCGAGTCTATTCCGAACCGATATAAATGGCCAGTTCCGGGGTCCAGACCAGATTTTGAACAGCCCTTATTAGGAGGAACTGTTTTTTACAGCGATGACCTAACTCTTCCTTCCAAATTCAGTTTGAACATATGTACTACAAGTAAATTTAGCAATCTAGCCGATAACCTAGCTAATGAGGTCGATGTTTATAGAGGTTTTCATAATAAGACATAAATCACAACCCAGCTGATTTGCTACCATTTTTTGGAGATCGAGTTGTGAATCAAGACACTGCGTATTATTGAATTTTTCGAGCCGTAATTGAGGTGGGTACATGTCTCCTTCAAGCTTTTGAATCAATGGACACTAGAAATCAAGATTGACAGTTACATGCTCATGATCAACATCATATACAGCTAATTCACAGGATACAGTATATTTATCATATCTCATGCGACGTTGGAGTTCGGAGAATTATCAAACTTCTGCATTCAGAGGTGGCTTCTGCCCCAAAATTTAGGCTGAGTGTTTTCAAAACGAGGTGGCTGCTGGTACACAATCGACGCTGTCTCAATTAAAACTGTAGCAGTAAAAGCCCATATTACATAAGACCTATTCTGATCAGCTTCATAGTGAAAATAATGGAAGAAGTAATTGTGACCCATCCATTCAAGTTGCTTGACTGTGTGGTTTTCGTCCTGTGCACGCAAAACAACATCATGCTCTGAATTCTGCCTTGAATGGAAGTCAGAAATGACTGACAAGCAATGGAAAATGCAGCTGAGATGAAAACCTTGAGAAACATCTCTAAAGGCGCATCAAACATAGATTCTACTTCAGCAGCATTCAGAACAGGCTTGAAGGCATTCTTATCCCACAGTATTCCAATCACTGGAGACACTACTATCTTTCGCTACAAAAACAACAATCTTTGATCCATAATCAAATAATCTGAACGAACAATCTCAAATCATTACATTATCTTTTTCCAACACAGCTAGGACAACAACAAACCATAACAACACAATCAAGTATATCAATGAAACAGTAACATAATGCAGAATACCTTAGAGAACAAGGGTTGAAGTACGGTGACAACCTCAACAATCGAAGGATCCAATCCGATCTCCTCATTAGCCTCCCTTAACGCAGTCTGAGCATCATTCTCATCTCCCTCTTCCCTCCTACCTCCAGGCAAAGCAACTTTACCTGAAATCACAGATGAAATGTTAAGTCCCTAGACTGATTGACCTTATAGAACCAAACTGACTGGGCCTATAACTTACCAGTATGAGTATTGAGAGCTGAAGATCTCTTGGTAAGAATCACACGAATTTCTCCCTTGTCATCTTCGAACAAGCAGATCAGGACAGCTGCTCTGTTGTTGCCATGTCGATTAACCGAATAATCTTGAGCTTTTGAATGTCTAACATTGTTATTGGAGTTGTCAAGGCGGAGCCTTTCTGCTAATCTAAGCAGACTTTCCGATTTTCCGGAACTGTTGGAACACATGTTGAGATTAAGAATGTGGGTTGACTTTTTCTTTGTTCTTGCAAAGAGTAATCAGATGAGGTTTAAGCTTTAATGAGTGTGTTAGGTAAGCTTCTTACTTTTATGGACATCATAGAAAACAGATCTTCAAATCCCTTTCAACAATATATTTTATTTTATTTTTTTCTTTTTATACTAATTGAGTAATGGAGGAATGAGACAGCTTTCTGTAATATTATGAGTTGAGTTCAAAACTTACACCTCAATCTAACTTTTGTGTAATTCATTTAAGCAGAGGGCATGAGGTTTTTTACGAACTGTTCGAGCAATCACCTAAAAGCTGCCAAGTATGAAGAATAATTTCTCAACAGAACCAACAAACAGCTACGAATCGAGTTAGCAGATCATGCTCATGTACATGTTCAGTCTAACCTGATGACAGAAGCAAGGCCTCAGAGATATAATACGACCAACCTGATTACAACATCGACGACTCTACAGCTTATTCACAGATTAGTTGTATACTGTCTCTCATGTGTCGAAGTTTCAAGTAAACTTCCACTTCTGCCTTCAGTAGCGGCTTCTGCCCCAGAATTTAGGTTGAGAATTTTCAAAATCAGGTGGTCGTTGGTACACAATCGATGCAGCCTCAATTAAGACTGTAGCTGTCAAACCCCATATTTCATAAGACATATTCTTGGCTTGATAGTGAAAGTAATGGAAGAAGTAATTGTAACCCAGCCATTCATGTTGCTCGACTCTGTGGTTTTCATCCTGAGCGTGCAAAACAACATCATACTGTGAATACTGCCTTGAATGGAAGTCAGAAATGACTGACAAGAATAGAAATGTAGCTGAGTTGACAAACCTTGAGAAACATTTCCAGAGGAGCATCGAACATAGAATCAACTTCAGCAGCATTCAGGACGGGCTTGAAGGCATTCTTATCCCAGAGTATTCCAATCACTGGAAATACATTTATATTTCGCTACAAAAAGGACTTGGAATATTCTTAAATTTCAGAATGCAGAATCAGTTAATTCTGAGTTCGAATGCAGAAATGGCATGTGAGAAAGGGAATGAAAGAGGATAAATCATAACATTTGTTCTTTAACAAAGAATAAAACGCTGAACTCTCAGTATTACGCATTTGTAAGGCCAAGCAAGCAGGATTGTAAAGCATATTATGAAATGCACTTGCTAGGCTTTATGCCTTTGCAGTACTGAAGATTTCAGGAGAAGTTGCAGAATTTTAGTCTATAACGTGTTATCTTTGCTTTATCAGTCACTGAACCCCCCTCGATGTTACTAATAAATTCTTGCATAAAAGACAGGAATAAAGAATAAGCGAATAATCTGTTCATATATGCTGAACCAATCTGCTTGGTGAAAATTAATCAGAAATCAGTTCAGGAATGATGTGGGGGAGTGAAAACCACATGCCCAAATGATATGACCATTGGCCACAAGAAAAAACCTAGAGACACACCAACTCAGCAATAGCAGAGAGATTCTTGTGAAATTGAGTCTCTGAGCCTAGAATTAAAAACAAAACGCAGCACCGAAATTACTTTGAAGCTCTGTATGAATATATATGTGACCTACTGACCTATACGATCTCACCCCTTTTCTTCATAAGATGAAAGTCTAATTTGTTCAATATTTTCACTCCACAACGGATTCCTGATTCTTCAACCGTGTACTCATAACCATAGTTTAACGCTTCCCTTAAGTTCTCACTCGAAATTTCAAATCATTTCAGATTTTTAGGTAAACAAAGAGAAAAACTACAAGAGATATTCTTTAGCCATCACTCTCAAGTCTCAACTTCAAAAGATAATCAATGAAACAGTAACTGAAAACACAAGACTGAATTAAAGAAAAGAAATCCAACAATACCGTAGCAGTTATGGGTTCGAGTACGGTAACAATCTCAACAATAGAAGGATCCAATCCAATCTCCTCGTAAGCCTCCCTCAACGCAGTCTCGGCATCATTCTTATCACCTTTCTCCCTCCTCCCTCCAGGCAAAGAAACTTCACCTGAAAATGAAATCACAAACAAAACCCGTAAAATCTCTAACCTCATTGAACTTAGAAAACCAAACAGAAAGAGAATTGAATTGAACTAACCAGTATGAGAAGAGAGAGTAGATGATCTCTTGGTAAGAATTACGCGAATATCACCCTTTTCATCTTCAAACAAGCAGATCAAAACAGCTGCTCTGTTTTTGACATGTCGAGTAACCGAAGAATGTTGAGCTGTTGTGGTGTTGGAAACAACACGGACCCTTTCAACTAATTTCAACAGGCTTTTGGATTTTCCGGAACTGTTGGAACACATGTTCAAGTTGAGGTTTTCAGTTTGCTCAAGGCAAACGGAGATAGTAATCTGTTGTATTTTTATACTTTATTTGTCGTGCTGATGCAAGGTCCCATACTCCCACGCCATTATTGGTCAAAAGCATTTGATGGCTTTCTGACTAATAAAATTGACTAATGACCAAGCATCCAGTTCGATGAATGTTTGAGAACAAAATGTTAGATCTTCACATATTTGGGCTCTGTCTTTATTTGAAACAGAGTTACATGGAATTTGTACATTTTTTTCATTTTGTACGTCTCGTCGAGGTAGCAGTCTACTTTCATTTCAAAAAAGATTATACTCCCTCCATCCCGGGTTCATCTTCCCGTGGACCCGGACACAGTTTTAAGAGAAAAGTGAATAAAGTAGGAGACATTGTGATAAAGTAGAAAAAAGAATAAAGTAGAAGAAAGATTTTTCATTTAAGGGAAGGGAAGTTGAAATTGAAACGTCTCAAAATAGAATGCGGGAAGTTGAAATCGGGATGGAGGGAGTATAATTTTATATTTTATGCTACTTCTAATAGGAGTATATCTAGATAATCTTATAAATCTTGTAATGGACCCAGAGCAAGGTAGAGGTGTGTTACTAGCTGATGGATTTGTGTGCTGTTACTTTCTGTTTAATTTTCTTCATTTCCGGGACAAAACTGATCTTCCTTGTTCTTTATACTCCGGAGTAATATTTTCTTTTTTATTCTCCATATTGAGCCTATGGTAGTTGCAGCAAGGACAGAAGGGAGAGGAATCAATGCAGCTCTTCAAAATCTTTAACCCCCTCAATCTAAGTTTTGTACAATTCATATTTAGGCAGAGGGCATAAGGATTTGATGGGAACCGTTCGAAGCAATCACGTAAAACTCTGCTAACTAGGAAGAATATTTTCTCAACAGAACCGAAAGACTGCTACAAATCAAATTGACAGTTTCATGATCATGTTTAGTTCCAACCTGATGACAGCACCAAGGCCTCACCTATACAGATTTAGAGATGCAAATGCACTTATTCAGCTTTGAAGGCTACCGTATATTGTATCTCATGTATTGGACTCGAAGTATGCCCATTTCATTGGCGACTTCTCGCCCAGAATCTGGGCTGGCGCTCTTCAAATTCAGGTTTCCGTTGGTACACTATCGATGCAGCGTGGATTAAAACTGTGGCTGTGAAAGCCCATATTAAATACAATTCATTCTCGGTCTGATACTGAAAGAAATGGAACAGATAATTGTAACCCGGTCTTCCACGTTCTTCTGCTCTTCGGTTTTCGTCCTGTGCATGCAAAAGTACATGATACTGTAAAAAGTGGTCGAACAAAATTAAGTCACAAGCATGGAAATGTAGCTGAACTGCAAAACCTTGAGAAACATTTCCAAAGGAGCATCAAATATCGATTCCACTTCAGTGGCATTCAGGACAGGCTTGAAAGCATTCTTATCCCACAAGATTCCAATCACCGGATATATGGCTACATTTTGCTACAAAAGGACTTGGAATATTTAGAATGGGGAACCAATATATCTGTAAATTCACGAACATTGAGTTAGAAGGCAGAATTAATAAACTCTGTAACTATAAAATCTTGAGTTTCACCCAGGAAAATTATACAGGAATGGAAACTGAAAGAAGATAAAGGCTAAAAAGCATAAAGTTTAGAGACAAGTGATTAGGAAAGTCTCCTGAGAAATTTAAGTATGATTAGACATTAGTAACATATTTAAGCATTGGCTCAAATAGGCTCAACCACAAGACAAGAGCAAGCTGGAATTCAGAAGTAGCTTAAACCTTAAAGACGTTCACAGGATGAACTTGTTAGGTTTTGTACTTTGTACAACGGAATATTACAGGAGATGTCGCAGATAGACATGTTAAGTGGGACTAATTAGGAATATAGGTGAACAACCTATATATGACGGCCAGGGATGATAGAATCCATGTAGAATATGGATGAAAAGAGTGGAAAATTTAATCAGCTATGTATTTGGTACAAGTAATCCCAAATCAGTTCATTATCCAGGTTCCAGTATTCATGTGATGGGAGTTCAGACAACATGCCTGATGCCCGTGTGATATAGTATGATCACAGGGGGGGGGGGGGAAAGCTGCTAAAAGATATACTAATTCAATCAGAACAGAAAGATTATTGCGACATTTACGTTGTAAGCCTGGATTTAGCACAAAAATAATTTGAGGTTCTTTACAAAATGTCTCAATGTGATCTCATCATTTTCCTAAACAAGACGTCCTTAGCCATACAGCGTTTCAGCTTATGCTGATTTTATATTCTTCGATAGTGAACCAAAGATTAAAGTTCCCCTCAAGGCCTCAACTCTTCAAGTTTTCATCCAAACTTCAAACCATTTCCAATTTTCAGGTAAACAAGGAGATAACTATACTTTCACTGTATGCTATCTAAAATTTAGAAGCAGTTTCTTAAAATAAGTCCTATTAAGCATTAACATCAAGAAAAAAAAAAACCACACCATGAATCCATGATCATGACACATAAACACAAGTTCTTAAATCAATTCATGTTCTTTCCCATCACAACAACGACAAACACATACCTACCATAAGAATCAGCCAAATATTCTTAACACAGAATACACGATCGAATTCGATGAGAATCCCAATATGATACCTTAGCTGGAAAGGGTTGAAGCACAGTGATAACCTCCACCATAGAAGAATCCAATCCAATTTCTTCCTTTGCCTCTCTCAAAGCTGTCTCAACATCATTAGCATCTCCGTCATCCCTCTTCCCACCAGGTAATGAAACTTCACCTGAAATCAAAAACCTCGTTGACCTCAATCACCACCAATATTCAACAGAATTAGCAACTCAATAAGACCCAATTGACATTAACAGCAAAAGGGCATTTTATTACCAGAGTAAGAAGACAGAATCGAAGATCTCTTGGTAAGGATTACACGAATATCGCCATATTGGCCCTCGAACAAGCATATCAAAACAGCACCTCTGTTATTGATATCTCCAGAAGTGTTATTGGGTTTGTGAAGACCGAGTCTTTGAGCTATTTTCAGGAGAGTTTCTGATTTTACTGAAGAATTAGTATTGGAAGAAGAAGAAGAAGAATACATGATCGAAGATGATGATGATAATTCACTCTAATACAGATTAAATTTCTAATTGATTTACGAATTCTGGTTTTATATTCAACCTCTCAAGAATTTTTGTTTGGCGTTTTATCCCGAATTAGTGCGACCCTTTTTCAACTGTAATCCTCATTAGAGATTTGGAAACAAGTTAAGTTCCACTTAAAACTAGCGGATAAGTTAGCTAGGTATATATAGATAGTAGTTGATGAGTGAACTTGAATCGTAAAATCGTAATGCACTAGTTAGGAATTGGATATATATCCTTGTGGATCATAGAACATATTTATTCTTCCTTGAGAATAAACTCAAGTATATAAGAATCATACAAAAAGAAACTTCTGAGCAATGAAAAACTAAGACATCAAAGAAAGAAAAAGAACCAACAATGAATCATGAAACAATATAACTGGCAAAAAACATGGAGTGAGGGAAAGATTAGTTGACAAAAGCACAGTGCCTCCTGATTTCACCAGCATTGCCGGTAAGGACTTCAATATTTCCCATCTTCACCATGGACACTGCAAAATCCTTGAAAAATTCTTCTCTTCGGGCAGCACTTGCGTGTTGCCTAACATATGCGTTGGTCTCGCTATCATCAAGAAGTGCAGCATCAGATGTAAACAATCCTCTTCTCTTGGCAACGACGCTGAAATATTTCTCATCGAATGTCTTAAAGCTCCCAGGATCCATCTCCGCAAGAGTGGTTTGGTCTGTGGCACTGCACTTGCTCCTCAAACGTGGAACATATTCGGAGTCCAATGTAGGGTCAACGTCTCCTCTACCGGTGAAGTTGTACAGTCGGCTTGTGAAGCTAGAACAGTGGGATGTTCCTATGGTGTGGCCTCCTGCAGCAATATGTAGTAAGCATATTTAGATTAGCCGGGCTTAATTCTGTATAGTAGAGTCTTGGAATACTTATTTTTCATAAACATTAGGAAAGATGCTAGTTTACTAGATCACAAGATTTTTACTTGAATCCACAATGTTCTAAACATATGATCATTAATCAACGGGACGGATGGAGTATGCATTTGCATAGTATATTATAATTGGATTACCTGACAAAACAGCAAGGTCCTTTCTGTTCAAACCCTTGGAAGCAAAGTTTGCTATCAGTTGAGTAATGTTGAAAAATGGTGGTGGCAAATTAGGCAAAACCTCAGAGACATTCGATACAACTCCATCTCTTCTTCCCAATGGAACTTCCCATGATAGTCCGCCCGTCTGTTGACATTTATAAATAGTACATCAATTTAATCACATAAGAATGATAATTCAATGAGAGACAAATGTCAAAACAAATTTGTTTTTACTTACGAATGTAGTAGCATCTCTAGCTACCAAAGCTAAGATGTCAGCACATGAAACAACACCAGGGCATTTTGCTTCCACAGCAGATTTTACTCTGTCAATAGATCCGTATCCTCTGAGTGATAGATTGGGGATTGCATTTTTCTCCGCTGTAGTTGAGTTCAACAGGATAGAAGCATCACAGCCCTGCAATACATACGTGTTCATTTGGAAAATGAGGTGAATATGTAAGCTAGACCAATGTGGAAACTAATATATATGTTGCATATGGGAATGGGAATAGTAAGTTGAGCATATACCCTAACAAAGCAGTCGTGGAAGTGCATTCTGAGCAAAGGACCAGTAAGGCTTGGAGCACGACCAAATATGATGTTGGTCGTCTTTTTGACAATCTCTTCAACTTTCGGGCATGTTTTGCTGTAGAAGCCTACTTGCAAGCCTTGGCCGTTACATATGTCAAGAATAAGTAAGACAGCGAAAAGGAAACTGATATGATTCTTGAAAGCCATTTCAAACACAAGATGATGAGTGAAATGTTTATGAAACCTTAAACTGTGTCTGGCATGTAATTGTTCTCATAAGCATGCATATATATACTATCAGAAAGTCTGTGCTTGAATATGTGTTTGAAATTGTCATACATGATCGAGTTGCTATGCATCATTAGTTAATTAGCCAAAACTAACTACTCATTCATCATTACTTGTTGGCATGAAATGTTCAAGCCAAGTTGTTTGGCCTGATTAAAGTTGACTTATGGTATAAAACCAAAATTGCACATGTATGCTGTAATATATAATCTCAACAGTAAGTTCTTAAATGTAAATGACTAATAATTCATCTCTGTACTGATCTGGACTTGCAAGTGCTATGGATATAGCCATATGGGCTGTAATTTCATGAGATAGACTTAATATATGCTTGCCTTCTGGATTGGGACTCATGGCATTGTTTCTACTGTTTTTGCCACGTAAACGGTGTGGATTTGTCAATTAACTACGGATGAGATGAGCCTGCAGAGTGGTGAAATTAAGGAGCTCCGAGCTCGTACATGTTCTGTTATAGTATGTGTTAGCCAGAATCACAATGCGACACAAATACACAGTGTACTGTAATAGAACGAATGTAGTCAAGTAAGCTCACGAACGGTTAAGCAAGGGAAAAGTAAAAGATTTTTCACAAAATCTCAGTTAAACTTATTGGCTTCAAAGTTACTCACATAGAGAAGTAATCGGTATATAATTCACCATTTATTTTAGCTTGGGAATACAACTTATTATGATCACTCTCTATCCATCCAGCCATATAGACTAATTGCAGTAGTACTAAAGGATTTGACTAATGAAATCATGTTACCCATGGTATTATTGCACCTTCATAATCATGATCGGCAAGTCATTCTATCTATTAATTAGATATTGGTGACAATGATGTAGGAATTATAGAAAACATTTGTTCTATTGCCAGTAATCAGATATGCTAATGCAACACCACTAATTCCACAATTAATACAATTAATGATCATCAGAGGTGGCGTTTCGGTCGTACCCTTAATGTATAAACAAAGACCAATGGCGCAGCAAGACCCGGAAAGAACATGCATGCCTTACAAGATTTTTTATTCTTTTTTCACAGTGATTTTGGGTCCCCAAGCTCAAAACATCATCTCATACTCTCACTGTTTTTTTCCATTTAGACGTCGATATTACAGGTAGGTTCTAAAGTTTCAAAAATTACGATGAAATTCAAACACTGGTCTTTAATGGAATACTATTTACAATCTGTTCAAAAGTCAAGAGTAAGTATCCTGAAAGACGGTCCTATGGAGAGACTAAAAAAGACTGACAAAAATTACAGTTATATCAAAAGAACATTAGAAGTTTTACTAATAACATCGGTGATATACATATATAAAATGTTCACTTATAAAAAATTAATGATATTGTTTAGAACATTATACATATACTTAAGAACATCAATCCGTCTTTTAGCGGTCTCACTAATACACGTTTTTTTCAAGACTTTGTGAAAAGTCAATGGGAGAGAAAAATATGGCAAAGTGATAGAACTGACTTTTTATTTCATTAAAATTTATAATTTATTTTATTACAATTAACAACTAAAACTTTCAAATTCTATTAAACAAAACCTAAAGATTTATTTGTCAATATGTTGTAATTCCTTCGTCCCGGAAGAAGTTTCCCACTTTGACTTTTAGTGGCCAAACTTTTCCAACTTTGACTACGAATTAATCTTAAACCGCAAACGTAAAATGTTCAATTTTTTTATATAATGAAATTTAGGGGCTAAATTTTCATTATATAAAAAAATTGAACATTTTATATTTGTGGTTTAAGATTAATTCATAAATGAAAAAGATTGAAAAAAAAAGCCAAGACTATGGATTTTATGAACTACTAGACTACTAGTATATCACAAGACTGACAAAAATTCCATCAAAATAACCCCCAAAAACTTCCAACTTCGCACAAACGGACCCAATTTGTTGTATTCATATTTTAAGCAAAAAAACAAAAAATAAATAAATAACCAAATAGCTTCCACCATATATAGAAGCACGTTTACGTGGCTTGGAAGATCTGACTCTGGCAACAGGACCACCTACCCTTGCGCGTTTGTTTTTACAATTTGAATTCTTTCGAAGTTTAATGCTATAAAATACTCCCTCCATTTCAGAAAAATTGTTATATTTTGAATTTAACCTGTTAATCGTTTTTGAGCTGATTACAAATTACTCATAACGATAATAAGAATAATTTAATAAAATCATATAATAAAATTTTAATTACTAAATTTTAATTATATAATTTTAATAATTTATTTATTAATATTGTTTAAAGAAATCGCACAAACGCTAATCATTGACCGCAGTAATAAGAAATGTAACATTTTTTCTGAAATTGAGGGAGTATATAATTAAAAAGAAAATAAAAGTGTAAAAAGGTAATATCACCACACTTTTTGGACATAAGAGTTTACTTTCGTACTTCAATGTAATACTCCCTCCGTTTCACTAAAAGTGTTACGATTTTTCGTTTTGAGCGTTTCACTAAAAGTGTTACATTTCCTTTTATGAAAATTAATTTTATAATAAAAATCATTTCTAAACACACATTTGTGGACCCACATGTACTTTTACACCCAATTAATATCTCATATTCATTCTCCACCACATATTTTTGGGGACTACATACTTTTATACATTTTCCTTAAAAATTGTATCCAACAGAATTATTTTAATTTTAGTGAAACGAATGGAGTAACATTTATTTCATATACCATCTTTCGGCCTTCAATATAATGTTTGAAACTTAGAGCCCTAAAAGCAATATGGTAGATGGCCTTTATTTTTATTCTTTTTCCTCAATTTACCTCTCCACATTATTATCTTATAATTTGTCATGTTTCGTGCTAACCTTTTAACTTATAAAAATAATGAGGAAACCATTATTAAGAACTTCAAATTAATAAATATAAAATTAAAATGTGTGAAATTCTATAAAAAAATCGACTTTTTCTAATTATCACGAATTAAAACTTACATTTCTGAATAATAATTCTAAATACTAAACTTTATCCATCAGGTAAAAAAGAACAATTTAAAAAGGCAAATTTTGTCGGCCGCTACTCTGACAAGCTCCGCCATTGGTGGAGCTTGAAGCTGCGATCTTCTGGCGTTGTTAGAAGCTCCGCCATGGGCACCAAAATTTTCTTTTATTTTGTTTATCCTTTTATTCAATTTTTATATTTTATTTTGTTCTTTATTTTGTTTTCGAAAAGGGGTATTCTGGTTTGGGGCCGATATTTTAGAATTTTAATGTTTGATTTTTTTACTTTAACGTTCGGGCTATATGCTAGATTATTAACACAGTGAATTTTTGTGTAATTAAGTGTAAACTCGTGTGTTTGGGTAGATTTTTCTTAAAAGTTCGTATCGGATTCAGTTCGGTGAAGTATTCAGATCGCATATAATTGGAGAAACCCGATGCAGATAGTTTGGTTTGGATCGGATTATCTAAAAATGGGATTAAACATCAAAGTTTTATTCTTCCTTAATATACAAACTCAACTATTACAGTTTTTGAGTCATAATCATGCATACATAAGAAACTTATACAAAATTGAAAAATAGGACGTCAAAGGTACAAGAAAAATAAATCATGAAACACAAATGACAAAACAAAGAAAACTTGGAGTGATGGAAAGTTTAATTGACAAAAGCACAGTGCCTCCTGATTTCACCAGCATTGCCGGTAAGGACTTCAATATTTCCCATCTTCACCATGGACACTGCAAAATCCTTGAAAAATTCTTCTCTTCGGGCAGCACTTGCGTGTTGCCTAACATATGCGTTGGTCTCGCTATCATCAAGAAGTGCAGCATCAGATGTAAACAATCCTCTTCTCTTGGCAACGACGGTGAAGTATTTCTCATCGAATGTCTTAAAGCTCCCAGGATCCATCTCCGCAAGAGTGGTTTGGTCTGTGGCACTGCACTTGCTCCTCAAACGTGGAACATATTCGGAGTCCAATGTAGGGTCAACGTCTCCTCTACCGGTGAAGTTGTACAACCGGCTCGTGAAGCTAGAACAGTGGGATGTTCCTATGGTATGGCCTCCTGTTGAACAAATGTTAAGTAAATAATTAATTTCCTTGGTCTAATTTTGGAAAGCTGAAGTCACTGAACTCATTTTTTGAGTTTAAATGTAGAACACATATAAATGAATAGTTAATAACAGGGATCTACATGTAATAAACTAATGGATCACTGGTTAATTAGGTGTGCTATATATGTTAATTATCCAGGAGAGCATACCTGACAAAACAGCAAGGTCCTTTCTGTTCAAACCCTTGGAGGCAAAGTTTGCTATCAATTGAGTAATGTTGAAGAATGGTGGTGGCAAATTTGGCAAAACCTCAGAGACATTCGACACGCGTCCATCTCTTCTTCCCAAAGGAACTTGCCATGAAAGTCCGCCCGTCTGTTGACATTTTATAAATATATAGAGATCAATAGGACATCAATTTAATCACATAAGATTGATAATTCACCGAGATAAAATTGTCAAAATAAATTCACTGTTACTTACGAATGTAGTAGCATCTCTGGCTACCAAGGCTAAAATGTCAGCACATGAAACAACACCAGGGCATTTCGCTTCCACAGCAGATTTTACCCTGTCAATAGATCCGTATCCTCTGAGTGATAGATTTGGGATTGCAGTTTTCTCCGCTGTTGTTGAGTTCAACAGGATAGAAGCATCACAGCCCTGCAATACATACGTTTTCATTTGAAACATCAGCCGACCTAATACTAGCTAGTACGAAAATGAGGTGAATATGCCAAAAATATAGCGCATATGTGAATAGTAAGTTGAGCATATACCCTAACAAAGCAGTCGTGGAAGTGCATTCTGAGCAAAGGACCAGTAAGACTGGGAGCGCGACCAAATATGATATTGGTCGTCTTTTTCACAATCTCTTCAACTTTTGGGCATGTTTTGCTGTAGTAGTCTACTTGCAAGCCCTGGCCATTACATATGTCAACAATAACTAAGACAGCGAAAAGGAAAACAATATGATTCTTGAAAGCCATTTCAAACACAAGATGATGAGTGAAATGTTTATGAAACCTTAATCTGTGTTTGGCATGTAATTGTTCTCATAAGCATGCATATATATACTAACAGAAACACAGAGCAAATTGAGCTGGGTTTGAATATATCATACTCATAGTTGATCCAGTTGTTATTAGTATCTTTTAATTATTTAGTTACTAACTTCTCATAATTAATCATTATTTGTGGAGTTGTTGGAATCCAAATTTTTATATCAAGTTGTAAATCTTAGTTAAAGTTGACCTTGATGTATAAGAGTAAAATAGCACATATATGCTAATATCATATTATCTCAGTAGCAGTTTTTAAATGAACTTGCTGATGATTCATCTCTCTACTGATTTGGACTGGCAGTGATATAGGAAACCACCAACGTGGCTAGCGCGTTGCAAACATACGCTTCAGAAATTTTATAAGTGTACATTAGAAAGATTTCAATTTTACTTACAGAACCACAATATACAATAACCCTTACCATAATTTGTTTTGCAGCAATGATGTGATGGAGTATTGGCCGGAGTCCCTAGCACATTTGGTAGGGCGTTGTTAAACGCAACACATTTTCGACTAAACGCAACATAAATATTTTGTAACTTGACGGAAATGCCCTTAGCTAAAAAACAAACTTATGAAATACGAAAAAATTAAAAAAACTCGTATATGCAAACACGAAAACATTATGCGAACATGTACGGACACTAATTAACAACAATAAACACAAATCGGAAAAAATTTTGAAAAAAAAAAATTTCTTCGAATATTTCGGTTATAAAAATATTTATAAAAATCTTAAAGTAATTTCGAAAAATTTTAAAAAAAAAAGGAAATTTATGAAATGAAACCGGCCACTTCATGATTTGGCCGGTTTTAAAACCGGCCAGTTCATGTTCCGGTTTTTTTTTAAATTAAAAAAATAATAAAAGGCACATTCATGAACTGGCCGGTTTTAAAACCGGCCATATCATGCTTCCATTTTTTTTTTTTTTTTTTTGCTTTTTTGGGTTTTTTTTTTAACTTTTGTAAAAACGAAATATTTTTAGGAAAAAAATCATTAAATTTTTTTCCCGATTCATGTTTAGTATTGTTATTTTGTGTTCCATCGTACATGTTAATGTTATTTGTATAAACAAAATATTTTACGGAAAAAAAAATCGTTCATTTTTTTCCGATTCATGTTTAGTGTTGTTATTTTGTGTTCGATCGTGCATGTTAATATTTTTTGTATAAATGAAATATTTTGCGGAAAAAAAAATCGTTCATTTTTTTCCGATTTATGTTTAGTGTTGTTATTTTGTGTTCGATCGTGCATGTTAATGTTTTTGTGTTTGTATATACGAGTTATTTCGATTTTTCGTTAACTTTGTAAGTTTGTTTTTTTAGATGGGGGCATTTTGGTCAAGTTATAAATATTTTGTGTTACGTTTAGCCGAAAACATGTTGCGTTTAACATTGCTGATTTTGCACGTACGTAGGTAGGGGAAGATTATCCGGTCGACAGGCCGGGCTTGGGTGGGGGCTCATGGGTTTGGGAGAAGAATAACAAAAAATTTACCATAATTAAGGACATATTCAAAAAAGAAAATACAAGTATAATTTAAAATTCTGAATTCGCCTTTGAAATCGAACTATGAGTGAGTTAACACCTTTTGGTTTAGGATTGTTACTATTATTAAAGATGACTTTATCTTTCAAATATCAACCCCACATGCAATTCATGAACATAGCTCAGAGAATGTCTGCATGTTTTTATAGGCATGTTGTTAATTTTAAAATTTCCGGAAATTACTTGGTTAATAGTACAACCATTTGGTGAGGCAAAGTTGTCACTGAATAGTACAACCATGTGGTGAGGCAAAGTCGTCACTGAATTGATGGTTCAAACAAGCAAAAAGAATTAAAACACTCATTTAATTTTATTTTGACTTTCTTTTAATTTGTCCCTCTGAAATCCAGCTATAACAATTAGACTGAAAGGTTTGTCTGATTAATATAAATCATGTTATATACCCGAGTATTGTTGCACCATCATTATCATGATTGGCAAGTAACCCAATCTCATAATTTTCAATTGAACAATCATGTAATCGAAATTATTGTAAATGCTTGCCTGTATCATTCCTACAATTAGCTATGCTAAAAACGGTTCATTCTTGGAGTTTAGAGACTTTAGAGGCCTGAGGTTAATTATCACAACCCATCTCCATATTGGAACGAAAATTGCATATAATGACCCGTGTATGGACCAAAATTCCAAACAAAATGGATTAAAATTGTTAAGATTCCTGTGATGTGAAAGGTCTCATCTCAGACGTAAATAAGGGGAATGACCAAAGGCTCAAATTAATGGTAGGTTTTTTTTTTTTTTAATGAAATACGAGCAATTCTTGTACTACATTAAAATTCAAAAATGGTACAACTTGAGTTGGGATTATCCCAAAAATCTTCCCGACCAACTCCGAACTAGGTAATTTTGCAAGCTTATCCACCACTAAATTCGACTCTCTACGTATCCACTTAAACTCGGCTAGCCAAGGCAAGTACAAAAGCCTTTTGGAGTCTTCTGTTAGAAAAAGATAATTTGCAATTATCTCAAATCTTCCAGAATGTTTAAGGCGGCAAAATGGATGTGGTATGAGCCATGACATAAGCAAAATTGCTTACACAATGAGAAAGTCATTCATGCAAGAAACTTCAAGAATATTGGTGAAGAATCAAACAAGCAGCTGAATCATCAAGCTAATGGCGGTGGATTATCTTGTGGATCATATTGAAGTACTTCATGTTCAAGTAATTGAGATAGCCGGCAATATGAGCCTATAAATAGGCCTAGATTCATTTAGATAATGTAATTTCCAATATCCGATGTATTAGATCACATATATAGAAATTCCGGGATAATGCGTAGCCATCGTGCTAATGCTCCCGTCCCGTACTAGATGAGCTTGTAACCTCCATCAACAAAAATATATCCTCCTCCACTCAATTCAAAATATCCAATAAAATATACATCCTTCCGTACACCTGATAGTATTCATCATTCTCTTATCAAAAATTTAACATCTTCTACGAGGCCACAATATTCCACTGGAATTTCTATCTCACCACTGACCATCTTGAAGGGTTCAAGCGAATTTGTCTCAACTTCGATTCTACCGTATCTGCTCTCCCAAACTTCCAACAGTCCTAATTTATAGCCAAAGATTATGCAGATAATGGCGTTGAAGATTGTAATCTCTCAGCAAATCACCATACCTAATTTCCTTTTTCATCTCGCAAAACTCCACCGGCGCCACCTCGATTTGCAGAGTTAATAGAGCTGCCATTTTGACTCATACTAACAAGAGCTATTACGAATCAGCTCATGTAATATTATACCATTTCTTACATATTAGAGACGGTATCTCGTGAAAGATGCAGATTCAAATGTACCCTAAAATTTTGTAAATCAAATGGAAAAGGTATTTCGCAATCCGCTAAACAATCTTGCTTGATTATTTCAGTGCTTAGATGATTCTTTGGCTTTCATTGATGATTTTTGTTCAATTGATAGATCCAGGAGAAAATTTTGGTGGCCTGGGCTTGTGATTGGGAGAGGGTAAATTGCATTTTCGAAGACCTAAATAATTTTAGTCCCACTTAATTCAATTTTGGCAAAATACTTCCCCTCCACTTCGAACCTGTGTTTCTGGACCGCGAATTTTGTCCCTTCGACTTGAGTAGAATCGGATTTAAGTGATCTGACGGATTATATGGATTGGGATCGATGGAAAATTCAGAACTCCATTACAATTAGTCAATTACTCTCCTCACTCATAAAATCCCCAAATCTTCTCAAGAGCCCTAACCCTAATACAATTTCAGAAATTCCCAAATCGATACCTTACTTTTCAAGTCTATTTCAGAAATTGGGGATTTTCGTTTTCTCTATGCATTCCTCCAAATTTTTCTAAATCCATTTCGAGCTACGGTTCTTTGCATTGAAGCTCTGAACAAAACTCAATCACTGAAGCTCTGTTACAGAGCTTCAACAGCTATGTGATGTTAAGATTTTCAAAAAGCTCCATACTCTGTTACAGAGCTTCAATGAAGCTTTGATTAAGTTCCATGGTTAACTTCTCCCAAGGAATTTAGTGGAAGGAATTAGGAAGTTCTCTGGTCTGTTTTAGGAGCATCCCAGGTATTGTAAATTGAAGGTTTTTGTTCTTGATGAATGAATTTGATGATTACAAAAGACAAAAGAATAAAATGAACCGCCAAACAATGGAACACTAATACATCAAAGGAAAATTATTATTCATGAAACAACACAAGAAGTAAAAGAAAGAAAACTTGGAGTGACAGGATAGTTTAATTGACGAAAGCACAGTGCCTCCTGATTTCACCAGCGCTGCCTGTAAGGACTTCGATATTTCCCATCTTCACCATGGACTCGGCAAAATCCTTGAAAAATTGGGACCTTTGAGCAGCACTGGCGTGTTGCCTAACATATGCGCTGGTCTCGCTATCGTCAAGAAGTGCAGCATCAGATGTAAACAATCCTCTTCTCTTGGCGACGAGGCTGAAATATTTCTCATCGAATGTCTTAAAGCTCCCAGGGTCCATCTCCGCAAGAGTGGTTTGGTCTGTGGCACTGCACTTGCTCCTCAAACGTGGAACATATTCGGAGTCCAATGTAGGGTCAACGTCCCCTCTACCGGTAAAGTTGTACAGACGGCTAGTGAAGCTAGAACAGTGGGATGTTCCTATGGTGTGGCCTCCTGTTAAGCAATATGTAGTAAATATATTTAGTTCAGCCGGCTTAATTCTGTAGTGAAGTCTTGGCAATACTTGTTTTTTATAAACATTAGGAAAGATGCTAATTTACCACTTAAAATCTTAAGTTTTTAACTTACATACACAATGTTCTACACACGTACAATCATTAATCAACGGGCAGATGGATTATGCATTGGCATAGTATATTATGAATGGATTACCTGACAAAACAGCAAGGTCCTTTCTGTTCAAACCCTTGGAGGCAAAGTTTGCTATCAATTGAGTGATGTTGAAAAATGGTGGTGGCAAATTAGGCAAAACCTCTGAGACATTTGATACGACTCCATCTCTTCTTCCCAATGGAACTTCCCATGATAGTCCGCCCGTCTGTAGACATTTATAAATAGTACATCAATTTAATCACATATGATTGATAAGTAAATGAGATAAAACTGTCAAAGAAGATTCGTTGTTACTTACGAATGCAGTAGCATCTCTAGCTACCAAAGCTAAGATGTCAGCACATGAAACAACACCAGGGCATTTTGCTTCGACAGCAGATTTTACTCTGTCAATTGATCCATATCCTCGGAGTGATAGATTTGGGATTGCAGTTTTCTCCGCTGTAGTTGAGTTTAATAGGATAGAAGCATCACAGCCCTGCAATACATACATGTTCATTTGAAAAATCAGCCAACCTAATGAATGAGTCTGGACTCTGGATGTACATATATGTATAGGCATAGAAGATAATGCGATAGTACTAAAATGAGGTGAATATACATAAGACCAATGTGGAAACTAATATATACGTTGCATATGGGAATAGTAAGTTGAGCATATACCCTAACAAAGCAGTCGTGGAAGTGCATTCTGAGCAAAGGACCAGTAAGACTTGGAGCACGACCAAATATGATGTTGGTCGTCTTTTTGACAATCTCTTCAACTTTCGGGCATGTTTTGCTGTAGTAGCCTACGTGCAAGCCCTGGCCATTACATATATCAAGCGCAACTAGGACAGCGAAAAGGAAAACGATATGATTCTTGAAAGCCATTTGAACACCAGATGATGAGTAAAATGTTTATGAAACCTTAAACTGTGTTTGACATGTAATTGTTCTCATAAGCATGCATATATATACTATCAGACACACAGCTAATTATAAGGGCTGCGTTCGAATAGGCCATGGATGATGTCTAGTTGTTTAATTTTTTATGATCATCACTAACTACTAATTGATCATTACTTGTGGAGCAGTTGGAATGCAAACTTTTATGAGATAGTTTGCTGTATAAGAGTAAAATTGCACATGTATGCTCTATTATGTTATTGTCAACACCAAGTTTTCTACTAATAATTAATTTGTAGTATTTGTCATGATCTGGACTGAGATATTCAATATGCCACCACCAGTCCACCTCCATTGTGGCTAATGTTGAAGATATATATACTCTCGGGAAATTTTACAAAACAAATTACATTAAAAAATTTATAATTTTACCTACAAAATTATATTTTTTAAAAACCCCATAATGAGTCCTTCTTCCCTTATAATCCACTGATGCGGTGCAATTCGAGAAGGTTTATATGCAGAAAATGGCGCATCCGAAGTTGCTGCGAAAGTGTCAGATTTCGACAAAAGCTTAGTGTTTTCCATGCAGAAACGGTGTTCTGAGTCAAAGTCCTCGCTTTGCCATGATGTACGATGGATTTCGGCCATCGGAGGTCGTCTGGAGGGTTAAAATCGCATTTTTATAAGTTTTGGGCACTTTTTGTAATTATAATAGTTGTTAGAATTCGTTTTGTATTAGGTTTCCTTTCCAGCAAGTTTGGTTTTCAGTATTTAAGCATTCTTAGACGTTTTTGTTTGCCAGTTTTGATTGATTAATAAAAAAACGAGGTTTTCTCAAAATCTATCAATTTTCGGTATTCTGCGTAATCAACGAACTTTGATAAAGAATTCTTCCTAGCCACGTGCGCTGCATCAGTTTGGTATCACCTGCTTAAGACCTCGTGCTCCTGTCAACGAGTGGTTACACAATAATTTGTTTCATTCAACTTGCACCATAGGTGGGAAAGTTTGCACCTTCATCATTGATGCTGGAAGCTGTGAGAACGTGATTTCTAAAGTTGCAGTTTCTAAACTCAGTCTCTCCCCTGAACCTCACCCCAAGCCTTATCTTCTTTCCTGGCTTAGTCAAGGTACTGATGTTACAGTTTCCAAGCGTGTGCTTGTTAATTTTTCCATCGGCTCTACTTATCGTGATGTTGTATACTGTGATGTGGTTCCAATAGATGCTTGTCACCTTTTACTTGGTCGCCCTTGGCAATATGATAATTCTGTTCACCATGATGGACGTGCTGACACCTATTCATTCTTATTCCGTGGTACCAAAATTGTCTTAATGCCTACTCAGCCCAAAGGGGGTGTTGTCCCCACAGCTCAAACACCTTCCCCTACCACCTTGTTGTCTTGTGGTCCTTTTCAGGCTGCCATGGCAGAATCTGGCATGGTATTTATCTTGTTTTCTTCTCTGGTTACGCGTGATACCCCCCCCCCCCGGCTGTACCTGTGCCTGTTCAACCACTGTTAAAGGAGTTTGCATATGTCTTTCCCGAGACTCTACCTTGTGAATTGCCTCCTTTGCGTGATATCCAGCATCATATTGACTTGGTCCCGGGTGCTGCCTTGCCCAATCGACCTCATTATCGTATGAGTCCCAAGGAACATGAAGAGTTTCGTCGCCAGGTTGAGGAGCTGCTAGCTAAGGGACACATTCGCGAAAGCCTTAGCCCCTGTGTTGTCCCTGCCCTCCTTACCCCGAAAAAGGATGGTTCGTGGCGATGTGTGTTGATAGTCGCGCCATCAACAAGATTACGGTGTGCTATCGGTTTCCTATTCCCCGTTTGGATGACTTGTTAGACCAATTGGGTGGTGCTTATGTGTTTAGCAAACTGGATCTCAAGAGTGGCTACCATCAGATTCGTATTCGCATGGGAGATGAGGGGAAAACTGCTTTCAAGACTCACGGGGGCCTATATGAGTGGCTTGTGATGCCGTTCGGTCTGTCCAATGCTCCTAGCACTTTTATGTGTGTGATGAACCAAGCTCTTCTCCCTTTTATTGGAAAGTTTGTCGTCGTTTATTTCGATGACATCTTGATCTATAGTGACAACGATATGCACACCTTGACCACCTGCGTGAAGTGTTATTGGTTCTCCGTCGTGATAAGTTCTATGCTGCTACCTCAAAGTGTGCATTTCTGTCGACCCTAGTAAGGTTCTGGCCGTCGACCAATGGCCCCGACGCGTTTTATACCTCACTTCAGTGGTGTTATGGCTCCTATCACGGATTGCATGAAAGGGACTAAGTTCCACTGGTCTAATGATGCGGAGGCTGCCTTTCTTGAGATTAAGCTCACTACCACTATTTTTTGGTACTTTCCCGATTTCTCCCCCCTTTGAACTCCATCGATGCTTCAAAAGCAGTGTTGATGTACTCACCAATCAGTCATTCCGTTGCTTATTTCGGAGAAACTTTCCGTGCTAAACTTCGCTTTAGTACCTATGATATCGAAGTTTTATGCGATTGTCCGTGCCATCAAGCATCAAGGCCATTATCTGTTTCAGCGAGAATTCGTCCTATATACGGATCATGATTCCCTCAAGCATCTTGGCAGCCAAGATAAGATATCTCATCATCATGCTTCTTGGATTTCTTATTTGCAACAATTTACTTTTGTGATTAAACACAAAGCAGGTGTTTCTAATCGCGTTGCAGATGCTTTGAGTCGCCATGGGTTCTCAATCGAGATGCGTGTCCATGTTCCGCTTTGATTCGCTCGTGGATCTCTATCTTGATGATCCATTCTTTTCGTGTCCTTGCGCATCCAACAGGTGACCGATGATTTTGTGTTGGAAGATGGGTTTCTTTCCGCGGTGTGCAACTATGCATTCCCGACTGCAGTTTGCGCTTGAAGATGATTCAGGAACTCCATAACGAAGGTCATGTGGGGCGTGACGGCACTTTCCAGCTTCTTGCGGGTTCATATTTTTGGCCCTCTATGCGCAAGGAAGTTGGTCGTTTTGTTGCCCGCTGTCGTGTTTGTCAGTTAGCAAAGGGAGCATCGACTAATGCCGGGTTATATTTACCCCTGCCTATTCCCACACAACCATGGTCTGATGTTAGTATGGATTTTTTCCTTGGCTTACCACGTACCCAGCGTGGTTCTGATTCTATTTATGTGGTTGTTGATCGATTTTCGAAGATAGCTCACTTTATTCCATGTAAGAAGACTTCTGATGCTGTTGCTGTACCGCAACTTTACTTTCGTGATTTGTATCGTCTTCATGGACTTCCTACATCTATAATTTATGATCGTGACACCCGTTTTGTGAGTCACTTTTGGCGGAGATTATGGCGTATGGTTAATACTCAGCTCAATTTTAGCAGTGCTTATCATCCGCAGATGTATTGGTCCAAGTAAATAAATCGTTCGTTGGGGAATCTTTTGCGCAGCTTAGTTGGGGATCATCCCAAGGCGTGGGATCAGAAACTGCCTCAAGCTGAGTTTGCCCATAACCATGCTGTTAACCGTTCCACTAGTTTCAGTCCTTTTCATGTGGTTTATGGGTTGTCTCCGCGGGGACCTCTTGATTTGCTAGCTCTGCCCAGCAAGGTGCGTCTACATGCTACTGCAGAAGAGTTTGTTGGACAGTTGGCTCAAGTTCATCACCATGCGTGCTTGTTCTTTGCTACTGCCAAATACAAGAAACAAGCTGATCAGAAACGGCGTGCTGTTGATTTCGATGTTGGTGACTTTGTTTGGGCTATACTAACTAAGGATCGATTTCCTGCTCATGAATATAGTAAGCTTGCTGCTAAGAAGATTGGTCCTGTCGAGGTTGTGGAGAAGATCAATCCAAATGCTTATCGTTTGCGCCTTCCCAGCAATGTTAATACTTTTGATGTCTTCAATGTGAAGCATCTTGTTCCTTTCGTGGGTGATTCTTCTTCTGATGAGGATGATGCGGCTCCAGATTCGAGGTCGAATCTTCTCTATCCAGGGGGGAATGATGCGGTGCAATTCGAGGAAGTTTATATGCAGAAAATGGCGCATCCGAAGTTGCTGCGAAAGTGTCAGATTTCGAAAAAAGCTTAGTGTTTTCCATGCAAAAATGGTGTTCTGAGTCAAAGTCATCGCTTTGCCATGATGTACGATGGATTTCGGCCATCGGAGGTCGTCTGGAGGGTTAAAATTGCATTTTTATAAGTTTTGGGCACTTTTTGTAATTTGTAATAGTTGTTAGAATTCGTTTTGTATTAGGTTTCCTTTCCAGCAAGTTAGGTTTTCAGTATTTAAGCATTCTTAGACGTTTTTGTTTGCCAGTTTTGATTGATTAATAAAAAAACGAGGTTTCCTCAAAATCTATCAATTTTCGGTATTCTGCGTAATCAACGAACTTTGATAAAGAATTCTTCCTAGCCACGTGCGCTGCATGATCCACCTAGCTAGTTATAGATCAAACAGCTAGTTAGTGTAATTCTGATAACTTGTGGTTGATTAATTCAAAATTCAAGCCATATTCACCCTGTAAATGATGAAACAAGGTCATCACTCATTAAATATTGGTGGTTCAAACACAATCATAAAAAAAGTCTCATGATAGCTAATTAGCTGTTTTAGCTAAATAAAATGTCCTTTGATCTTTTCATCCAGCTATAAAATTGCAAATTGGACTACATACAAAATATTTGACTAAAGATATTTAAATGTTCAAGTAGTAAATAAAACCCTTTTTTTTCTTAGACAAATTTTATTATCAATAAATCTCTAATCACCAATTCAAACATTCTCAATACAGAGAAATTAATCACTCATTTCGAAAATCGAACCCGTGACTTCTTGGGTACGGAGTGTCTCAGTTTGCCACTCAGCTACAAACACTTTGACAGTAAAAATAAAACCCTGATGACCCTAGGAGATGAATAATGATCATGATGAATGATGGGCTCTAAAGTACTGGACCTGTAGAGCGAACATAGATAGCTCGATCTCATGGAGATAAATCGAGCCAGGCCAAGGTCCAACTAGCTCGATCCCAACACAATCGAGCCTGGACATGTCATTAAGCTCGTACTCAGAGCATTGACATTTGAGCAAGAAGTCTAGCCTATACAGTCCAGCACACATGGACTCAGAGCCTCAGACCCATAATGACATGGCCAAGCTCTACTTGGCCCAGTGGCCCCTAGCAATGGGTCTTCCTCTAACAAGGTGGTTCGCGTATCATGTCATTTATAAACACCGATTCATTCATTTAGACAAGTACACATCAGATACACATATACCTAGCTCCGACCTTTATAGTTCCTTTGGGTATATCAAACTGTAATCTCGACCACCGATCTGACCTTGGTAGGTCTGTTAGACACCAACCATCCCCATCTAGTCCCATGCTCAATCCTTAATCAACAATAATGAAGTAAAAAAAGTAATCATATATATATATATATATATATATATATGACAATTGATCGATATCGGGGATCCCACCGGCATGGATCACCGGTGGCTTCATGCCTTATCAATATGACAATCAATATGCTAATGTGTCTTTCCACGAATTAGGTACTCAACATATAACCCAGTCGAGATTGATCGTACTTGTTCTATCTTTCACATTACTACTTTTCAAATAGTATAACATCTGAGTCTGTTTTTTAAACATGGGAGGATATGACCTTTCTATTGATAACACGATTGATCTTACACTAATATGTAAAAGGAAGACTTCCTGAATGATGAAATAGGAAACTACGATTGGATATATTCTGATAGTGTGAGTTAATAACGTTGGTCCCGTAGCTCAGTTGGTTAGAGCGTTGGTCTTATGGCATTAAAAGCAAGCCGAAGGTCGCGGGTTCGAGCCCCGCCGGGACCAAATTATTTTGACACAGCTTTTTTATATTGCAATGGATGCTATTTTCAAATAACAATGTGGGATCGGCTCATCTATTTCGAATTTTAGTCGTGTTCGTTACCCAAAGATAAATAATAAAGGACAAATAAGTTGAACCAAGTATGTCGAAGTCTTGTTGGAATTTTTAATTAAAGTGTGTTTAGTGTCTTTAATTACTTAATTCGGATTGAAGATGAATGAGAAGTTAATGCACAAATAGACCGCTTGTAATTATTAATACGAAGGTATTCACAATGAAGTTGTGAAAAATTCCGACAAAATAAATGTAAATATATTGATAAAAAAGGTGTGGAAGAAGAGGTTGAACTTGGTGCCTGAAGGAAAAAAAAAGATTTGCACCTGCTAAGGTTTGAACTCGTGACCACCTGAACACAAAATAAGGTGTCCCTCCAATTGGGCTGGGAGATGTTTGTAAAGAGACACTAGGCATATTCTAACTTGTCCGTTCGAGTACAGTGTTTGTAGTTTAACAATTGTGTCTTTTCCCTACATCTTTTGGATATCTATATATAGGACTCCCCTACTTTGTTTTTAATCATCCAGATGTAATCCATCCAAATCAATGCAAGTCTATATTCTCTTTTAGGAGAATGGTGGGGTGTTGGATATTCTTCAGTTAATCCATTATTGTAGTAATTCGCCGGAATTAGAGTTCAAGTAGGAATTCTAATTCATCACTGCTGTTCTATCTTGGGAGACTATTTGTTACGTAAACCATGAACACCATAGCAGGACAAATAAAGTCTTAAGAAAATAGGCCAAGCCTTTGCTCGGCAGTATAAATATTGTTTTGTTCTTGTGCTGTGTTTAAGATATCCATCTTCAATACACTATCCACCCAAAGTTATATGAAATTTACCCAACAAGTCTAATCGAACATTATCAAGCCGAATCTTATTCGACTCGATAATCAAAACGAACTTCTAATAGGACTCTAAGCCTTTAACACATTGAATACCCATTAAGGCTCGACTCTCCTAACATGACTTACCCAACCAAACTTAATTTGAAAATGTAAAATATGATTAATCTAATGCGTCGTTGATTTCATAGTATTCCAACATAAACCAAAATCTGAGCAAATTTGCGCCAAACTGGTAGACTACTAATTACAAAAACATTTGAAGGCCGGCTCCATAAATGAAAAACAAACATAAGCCCGCCATTTGTGTTGCCTCCCTCGAACAAATTTCATTCATCTCCCTCTTTCCCTCAAACTCAAACCAAAATCAAAATCTAATTTCATTTCCCCAATTCACCTTTTCCAAATCTCACTCCAATTTTTCCCCAAATTCCATTTCCCTCTTCCAATCTCCATTACAAATAACACCTTCCCTTCACTCTCACCCAAACACATTTCTTCTTCTCCATTTTCTCACACACAGACAAACATCTACTTCAATCAGATTCATACATTTTCCCAAATGGCCATTCATTCAGCTTCTGAAAGTAACAAGGAAAATGTTCCATGTTCTTCATCTGGAAAGCAAGTCAAGCTTTCAGCATCTAAAGTTCAGATGAAGAGGAAAACTGTAAGGAAGCCGCTTGAGGATATCACCAATCTATTATACCCAGAGGAGCTTCAGAATCTGGTTTCTTTCCCTGTGGATCTGGTTTTAGATGAATCTCGTTTGTTAATTAAAACCAGTTTGCAAGCTCAAGTGAGAAATTGTTACAAAAAGATAGGAATTTCGGTTGTGTCAAAGAAGAATTCGAGTTCTGCAATTTTGAGAAAGCATTTCAGATAGCTGGGCAAAGAGATGAGAGTTATTAGGAAATTTTATTCTTCTCTAATGAATTTTTGTTACCTAGATAAATACCCAAATTTGGTTTTAGAAAGTAGAAACTTGATTATTTTAGACATAGGGATAAATCTTGATGTAGTTGTTTAAGATTACAGTCAAGTTTAAATAATTTTTTCTGCATACTCAAGAACACATAATAACAGATTTGGTCAAAATATGTCTTTCTGATAAAATTCTTGTATTGATATTACAAAGGAAATTTCAATACTCATACTAATTTTCTCCATCCCAAAAGTATAAATACATTTAATTTTGCATATAAAGTAATAAAATGTACTCATACTAGGGCAATAAAATTAAGTTTCATACTTGGTCATTTCTTGAAAGTTGAATTTGTTATAACTTAGGCTTTAAGATTTAGTACCGGTTAATATGAAGTAGTGTTAGTCGTTTTAAGGTCGATTTGATTTGACATATCGGTCAAGACTTAATGATTGGGTTGATGGTTAGTTTTTTGTTAGTACCTCTCAATAAATCAAGTTGAACAGAGAGGAATCAATACCTGAAATTCAACAAATGATCTGAAATATAGAATTTGGCCAACGGACGCCTTAAATGACGTGTAACGTCCACCGTTAATGCACAACTATGTCAGTCGTTATGGAATCCAATGAGCACTAGGTATGCTCGGGATGTTGTTTGATCTCTTTCTTGCTCTTTCCCAAATGCCCATAGGTATGTCAACCGAGCAGATGGTATGCTTGGAGAAGGTCATAAACTCTTCTAACTTGCAAATGATGTGAAACCTAAAATTTAGAAGCCGCGCACATCGGGAAAGTATTGAACTCAGGCTGGTTCTTGTTGAGACTTGGATGTGTTCGAGAAGGCACTTTACTTGTATGCTCAAGAGGCACGGGTGTGCTCGGAAATGATGCTACCGTTTTGTCCTTAGTTCTACATCATGTGAGTAATTAAAGTAGGACTTATTATTTACTCACAAATGAGTATCATTAAGTATTTATAATTTGGAATTGTTATCGTGACGATGAAAATGACATGACCATTTGGGTCATTTTGATTATCAATGATGTCATATATTATATATTGATCCTACAAATCAATATGTATTGTTCAATCTACATTCTTATGAAAGAATTATTGAGAGGAAAAGTTGAAGCTTATCAATATAGAAATCATTATCCTATCATTTTGAACTTTGAACTTTTGGGTCGTTAACACCAGTCACCAGCTTTCATCCATGTGGATGCTCTTTGTGTAAGCTATATAATACAATGTGCATCAATGGTAGACTAAATCTCAGCCGCCATGGACCAGATCATTGATCTCGTCTAGGATTCACTTCTGCTTATTCGATCTTTGCTATAGCATCGACTATTTAACAATGTGGTCGTGTGATTTGAAACTTGTTTCTTTACTTTTTTAAAGAGATCGTCTGTTCCAAAATTTTGAATCGATATAATCATATCATTAGCTTGAGGTTATACGGATAGGTTTTGGTTGGGCTTAGCCTACTTATTGGGCCAACTTTGAAGGTTTAATAATCGGACTGGATTAATCGTTGGGCCAGCTTTGATGGTTTAATAATCATACTGGATTAGTTTGAAAGTATGTATGTCCTAGAGACAACTATTTATGAGGATGATATGTACTTCGATCACATTCAGTTTATTATTGTTTATAATATTGTTATTTGGCATTGCATCTATTGAGTTATTATTTAGTTGTTTGAATAATTCGATAAGATGTTCTAATACCGCATCGTTATCACCAAGTGTGTGAGAACTTGGGTGACAGAACGCAAGTCTTAAAATAGCCCCAATCGAGTGTCATTGAGATTTGGGATATCAATGACGCACGTTAGAGATTGGCATGTGATCTGCATCATATTCTTGGAGAATGTAGTAGCTCTCACGACTACGAATGACTTGGTCATTCATGATGGATACATGGACACCTTAGAGGGTGTTGGTAGACCCACCGAGAAACCATTTGGTTGATTCTATTTATATGTCTATGGAAGTATCGGTGTGTAAGGTGATGTATTAGTCCTTTGACGAGGTCAATATCGACTACATGTGTGAAATGGTGTGCTTTGACCATGACCAATGCTTGCACTCTAATGGGGTAGAATCTGCGTCGTTACATCACGAAGACATGGGAGTAATAGTTGAGCCAAGATAGGATTCATTCGCCATGATAGACATTGGAGAATACTTTACATCTCATAGTTAGGTTGATCGTTAGTCATTGGCCAATGCATTACGATACATTCAAAATAGTGTTTGAATATGATCGAGGATCAACTAACAAGATTGAGAAAGAAATGAATAAATTATTGGAACGGACATATTACCAAGTTCTAGATTTATTCGAGTATTAAATGAATGAAAGGACCTTACCATCATTTGAGCCTTACATTAAAGGTGGTTTGTATATCCTCACAAACGCCCTTATATATTAATATTGTCCGGTAAATTGTGCAGGAGTTTCAAGTGAACCTAATTGGATTAGTGATTAATATATAGTACCATGGATCACACTATATGGAAATCTTCTACCAAACCAGAGATGTTAATAAATAAATATTATTTATTGTAAATAATATGAGAATAATTTTAATTGGTTGAATTGAACGAACAATTAAAATGAGGTGTTATACTTGGACTAATTTAGAATTAGAGTCCAATAATTAAAGCTGGACTGAAATGGAAAATTGGGCCAAAGGGGAAGAAGAAAGCTGGGCCAAAGGCCCAGCAAGAGAGAAAAACCGTCGGGCGCGTGTAACACACGCGCCAGAGATTAATTTCTGGCGCGTGTATTACACGCGCCAGGAGTGTGAATATGGGGACGTGTTGCACGTCCCCATTATCACTCCCCTTTTTTCTTCTCCTTTTTCTGTTGTTTTTTTTGACTTCTTCCTTCTTCAGTCCTTCTCTCACGTTTTTGTCTGTAGTGATAACATTTCTCAGTGAAACACACAGAACCAAGAGAAAACAGAAGAAGACAAAATCAGATTTTGTCTTGTAAACACTTCACATTATTTTCATCTTAAAAGAAGAATCTCCCAAAGATTCTTTTGGTAGAAGGCTCACCGTGAATCTAAGGTTTGAGGATTCTAACCGTGACCCTGATTTGTCTGAAGATTGGGATTTGCTTGGAGAGGAGTTAGAGAATCTCGAAGAAGCATACGTATTTAACAGATCGACGAATTCTTTGGAATTTCTTGACTGAATTGCTAACTTCCAGGTCAAAAATCGGATTCGCTATCACCGTAGTTCGTTTACATGTTAAACACGTTAAATTCATTATCGTGTTGATTCATAAAATTTTGAAATTTCCATTGCATATCTTAGAGATATTATGACCCAAAATACCAACACCAGATGGTAGCCTGAAACGATTTATGATAATTTACGTGTTATTCCTATGTTTGATTTGTTTGGAGATAAAGAATACATATACAATAATTATATTTCCAGAATAATAAAATTCCAACTGTTCTTGGAAGAACAGAAGAAGAACAGAAGATTAACAAACCTGCCTTGTTTCTGTTTTTCGGTCCCTGGCATCATCAACCACCACTATCCCTCCTTCTACCACCTCTTCGTTAACGGACTCGAAATGTGGCTAAGGAAGTAGAGAGCCCAAGAAGCTCCGGAATCCGCCATTAATGGCGGTTGAAGGAGCTTCGCGAGCTCTCCTCGTTCCACAACCCCACGACTCGTATCCCGGACCTTGTTGGTGAATTGAAGGACCTCTAGATTTGATCTAGTATGAAGGATGGGTTTGAATAATGAGAAAGTACACTTCATCAATTTTTCGATTCAAATTAAATCCTGTTAGATTCGATCTATTGTTGTTTATATGATCAATTGATGATGATAATAACTCAGATTTGATCTTGGTTTGGCTTGAAAGGTGTTAGAAATCGATTTTTGGAATTTGGAATTCGTTTTCAAAGTACAGGGACTTGTTTGAGGTTTTTGAAAACTCGAAGCCCTTGTGTTTGAGAAGATGATGGGGTTATTCGTAATTTTTAGAAAATTACAGGGACTGAAATTAACATTTGAAAGGTTTTGGGCAGTTGGTAAGAAACTGGAAAGTCCCAGGGACTTGGAATGAAATTTGACAAATTTGATAATTTACTGAAAGATACATTCACTTCAGTTTCTTACATATGGGTACAAAAGATTCTGTTTATATCAATTGAATGCAGTACTTGCTGAATTTTTCAACTAGGTACAAAATTCTCCTGTTATTGCAATTGAGCGCAGAATTTTATAAAATTTAGAATTTGCCCCAGAAACTTTTAGAAAATTTATTTTAAAATTCTGGAAATTATAAAAAGGCCCCAAAAGTTTTAGAAACTTTAAAATAGCTCATAAATTGTTTATGAAAATTTTAAAAGGGGATTAATTAATCTTTTGAAGATTGATTAATTGTTTAGAGACACCTTAAGGTTTTAGAAACTTAACAATGCATTCTTTATCTCGCATTTAATTATGTTATTGCACGTTTGATTGTCTACGTGAAATGCTTTACTTTAAAGTAGCAATAGAGTCCGCGTTTTGAATTCTTGGGTAGGCGGCGCCCATTATGTGTCGGACCGCGTTAATGCATGTATGAGTAGGCGGCGCTCATTACTTGGTAGTCCGCGTGTTGCATGACTGGGTAGGCGGCGCCCATTACATGTTGTATAATTCTGGATCTTGGTCATACGAATAATTTAAATGTTCCCCAATTAAATTTAAGTCTCGGACTAGGTCTGAACGACGTCACCCATCATAATTGAATGGTGTATTGACCCTTTTCGAGAGTATTTACACCCTAGTGTTTGCTCCGTTCTACGAGGCGAAGTCCCATTCATAGATGCATGGCTTGCATCGCGTGATGGTTATGACTTACTTGGCTATGTCTTGTCGCCCTAGCGTCGGAATAGTTTAAGGACGTCGGTCAAACTTGGTTTGATCAACCAAGAGTTGCTTTGAGCAATTGGTTTGGAGACCTACCGGTTCAACTATTACAACGGTTCAGCCCTAGCTGGGGTTGTAATAGTGGGAATGCGGATCTTGGCCACTATGACTGTATTTGATATAAGTCCGTGCTCTTCATATGGGGTCGTTGAGTATGTGAAAATAGTGGGAGCTAAATATTACTGAAGTCCATGTATATTTAGTTATTGTTTGATCAAGGAATTTTATCCTAGTATTAATTCCAGGTTTATATTTACTTCTCTATGTCCGGAAAATGTCTAATTTGTCCATCAAAAGCATCTTGAGAAGCACATTCGATCGGGCCAAACTTCCGGATTGGATCCGGAATGTGCGTTTAGTTCTCGAACAAGAAAAGGTTGAATATGTGTTGGACACGCCTATCCGGTTAGACCGTGATCTTGTGAACTTGCTAACTATGATGAGGCTCCTCGTCAAAAGCATGTTGATGATCTTTGGTAATGTCGATCTGTGATGCTCGCTTCCATGAGCATGGAGCTGCAAAGGCAACATGAAAAGATGATGCCTTATGAGATGTTGGATCATCTCAAGAGCCTCTTTGACTCTCAATCTAAGAGTCTCGAGTTTGACTTGCTTAGAGAGCTCTTGCGATGCAGGCTGCAGGAAGGTGGAAATGTGTCAGACCATGTTCTCAAAATGATTGGAATCATTGAAAAGGCGCTTCGGCATCAAATTTGAGAACCATGTGTCTGCCATTTTCATTCTCCAGTCACTCCCGGATTCATACTCCACGTTCATTGTGAACTATAACATGAATGCCAAGGAGGTGACATTACCTGAGCTCCACAACATGCTAAAAACTTATGGTCAGACCATAAGTAAAGGAAAGAGTATTCTCATAGTGGGATCTTCTTCGAACACTAGTGCTAAAAGGAATGGTTCCAACAACAAGTTCAATAAGAAGAAGAAGGCTAAGGTTGGACCAAAGCCTCAAACTCTTAAGTCTAAGGGTGGAGTTCGAAAGCAGCCTAAGTTACCAAAGGATGCATGCCTCTCATGTGAAGGGCATTGGAAAAGGATTGCGAAGGCAGGCCGATGGAGCTTTGATGCATGGTGCATCCGACTCCAACAAAGGTATGTTTGTCATTGAGATAAATATGTCTATAAGTAATTCTAACTGTTGGGTATTAGATACAGCATGTGGCTCACACATTTGTAATAATGTGCAGGGCCTAAGTGACAGCAGACCGGTTAGACCAGGGGAAGTCGACCTACGCGTGGGAAATGGAGCAAGAGTTGCTGCTGAACGTGTAGGAACTTATAGATTAGACTTACCCTCGGGATTTACTTTAGAACTCAGTAATTGTTACTTTGTTCCTTCAATCATTAGAAATATTATTTCCATTCCTGTGTTAGACAATCTTATGGGTTTTTCCTTCCGTATTGCAAATAGTAATTGTTACGTTTTGCATAATGAAATTTCTCATGGAATTGCCCCTCTTGTGAATGGTTTATATTTACTTGATTGTAGACATAATATATTTCATATGCAAAACAAAAGGCCAAAATTAAGTAATGCTAAGAATCCTACCTACTTATGGCATTGTAGACTTGGTCACATTAATGAGACACGAATTGCACGATTAAATAAGTTAGACTATTTAACTTCATTTGATTTTGAATCATATGGAGACTGTGAATCATGTCTCAAAGGAAAGATGACCAATAAATCCCTTCTAGGAAAGGGAGTAAGAGTTTAGAAGGTACTTGAGTTAGTCCATACTGATGTATGTGGACCTTTTGCAACTCAAGCTAGGGGAGGTTTTTCATACTTCATAACTTTTATCGACGACTTCTCTAGATTTGGGCATGTATATCTTATGAAGCATAAATCTGAAGCCTTTGAGAAGTTTAAGGAGTATAAGAATGAAGTAGAAAAACAACTCGAAGCAAGTATCAAAACTCTACGATCAGATCGAGGAGGAGAATACTTGAGCAAAGAGTTTACAGATTACTTAAAAGAAAATGGGATTCGATCTCAATGGACACCTCCTGGAACACCACAAATGAATGGAGTTTCGGAAAGGAGGAATCGAACTTTGTTAGACATGGTAAGGTCCATGATGAGCTTCTCGACTCTTCCAACATTCTTATGGGGATATGCATTACAAAATTCAATTTACATTCTGAATCGTGTTCCATCAAAGTCAGTCGAAACAACACCATATGAGTTATGGCATGGTAAGAGGCCTGCTCTTTCACACATGCGGACCTGGGGTTGTCCGGCATATGTAAAGAAAATGCTCACTGGCAAGTTGGAATCGAAAAGTGAAAAGTGTTATTTCGTTGGTTATCCCAGGGAAACCAGAGGTTACTATTTCTATTCTCGCGATGAACACAAGATCATCGTTTCTAGGAATGCGACTTTTCTGGAAGACGACTATGTCTTCAAGGAACAAAATCGCAATAGAATAGAACTTGAAGAAATTCAAGAACCACAAAATAACATTGAGGTTGAAGAGTTGTCAAATGGAATTGACAACGATTGATGGAGCGATAGAGATGCATTATCTTTGGAAGCATGTCACTGGGTGGACATCTTACAGCCAGTGGGAGCGCAGCAGAAAATGCTCCGCGACCACAAGTTCCTCTTGCATCACCGGCAGGATCGGTTGTGGAAACCAACTTGCCGCCATCTCAAGAGCCAGTCTTGGACAACGCCCCTGAGATAGCTCCGAGTGTAGGACAGCCTGACACTCAAGAACCTCAACACGATCAGAATGAAGAACGAGAACAAACGCTAGTAGTTGTGCCACAGAGAAAAAGAAGGGGGCGGGTTATACCCGAACAAGTAGTCGCAGTTCGTAGGTCAGAAAGGGAAAGAGTTGGACCGAAGGATAGGTTAAATCTACTCTTGGAGAATCATGAGGATGATGTCGTAGATTCACCTGATCTAAATGACCCTAAGACCTACACCGAGGCAATGTTGGACACTGACTGGAGAGGTGGCAAGAAGCCATGAAATCGAAATAGACTCGATGTATCATAATCAAGTTTGGAACTTGGTTGAATTGCCAACCAAGTTAGACCCATTGGATGCAAATGGGTTTTCAAGAGGAAAACCGATGCCGGCAAGATACAAACCTACGAGGCTAGGTTAGTGGCAAAAGGCTATAATCAAAGACAAGGTATTGATTATGATGAAACCTTTTCGCCAGTTGCTAAAATCAAGTCTATACGGATTTTACTTGCTATAGCTGCATATCATGATTATGAGATTTGGCAAATGGATGTGAAAACCGCTTTCCTAAATGGAAACCTAGATGAGGAGGTGTATATGATACAACCTGAGGGTTTCATATCCAAGTCAAATCCCAAGTCAAGATATCAAGCTTCAAAGGTCCATATATGGACTAAAGCAAGCCTCTAGAGTCTGGAATATCCGCTTTGTGAAGCTGTCAAATCGTTTGACTTCGTCAGAAGTATGGAAGATCCATGCGTTTATATAAAACGCAATGACGAAGGAATTGTTTTCATGGTTATATATGTGGATGACATTCTAATCATGGGAAACAATATTCCCCTCTCTGATCAAGAAAGATTGGTTGTCCAAAACCTTCTTAATGAAGGATTTGGGTGAAGCTGTTACATACTTGGCATCAAGATCCATAGGGATAGGGCAGGATGTTGATGTCACATCACCTATATTGACAAGATGATGAGGCGTTACAGAATGGAAGAATCCAAGAAGGGATTCTTGCCTGCAAGTCATGGCGTAGTTCTGTCAGCGAAGGATAGTCCTTCAACTGAAGAAGAAATTGAAAACATGAAGAAGATTCCATATGCATCTGCAATTGGATCTATCATGTATGCCATGAATCGCACTAGGCGATGTGGCTTTCGCTTAGTATCACTTGTCGTCACCGGAAGAATCCGTTTTAAACATTTGATCTGTTAAGACGATCCTTAAGTATCTTAGACGAACTAAGGATCACTTTACGGTGTATGGTGGGCGTGATGGCATCTGGGTATGTCGATCTGGGTTTCAATCGATCCGGATGATTACAAATCACAACCGGGTATGTGTTTGTACTCAATGGTGGAGTCACCGAAGAGTTGCAAGGTGCAACTATTCGATTCTATGACCGAGTCCGAGTACATTCTTTGCATCGAAGCCGCATGAGGAGGCATGCGGATGTCCGAGTTCCTCGAGGAACTAGGAGTAGTACCTAATGTTGACCGATAAAAGTCTCTTGTGACAACAACATTGCTGCAGCAAAGGAACCAAGATCCACCAACAGAACAAGCATGTACCTAGGAAATACCATGTCATTAGAGAATTGGTAGCTAGAGGAGAAGTATCTATAGACGTGTCCCAACCGAGGATAATGTGGCTGACCCTTTCACCAAAGCTTTGAGCTCGGTGAAACATGTTAGACATTACGAAAACATAGGTGTTAGACATATGGGTGGTTGGCTCTAGGCCAAGTGGGAGATTGAAAGTATGTATGTCCTAGAGACAACTATTTATGAGGATGATATGTACTTCGATCACATTCAGTTTATTATTGTTTATAATATTGTTATTTGGCATTGCATCTATTGAGTTATTATTTAGTTGTTTGAATAATTCGATAAGATGTTCCCATGGGCTGCACGTTATCACCAAGTGTGTGAGAACTTGGGTGACAGAACGCAAGTCTTAAAATAGCCCCAATCGAGTGTCATTGAGATTTGGGATATCAATGACGCACGTTAGAGATTGGCATGTGATCTGCATCATATTCTTGGAGAATGTAGTAGCTCTCACGACTACGAATGACTTGGTCATTCATGATGGATACATGGACACCTTAGAGGGTGTTGGTAGACCCACCGAGAAACCATTTGGTTGATTCTATTTATATGTCTATGGAAGTATCGGTGTGTAAGGTGATGTATTAGTCCTTTGACTTGAGGTCAATACTGACTACATGTGTGAAATGGTGTGCTTTGACCATGACCAATGCTTGCACTCCTAATGGGGTAGATACGGCATGCGTTGGGCACATCACGAAGCACATGGGAGTAGTAGTTGAGCCAAGATAGGATTCATTCCTCGCAATAGACATTGGAGAGAATACTTTACATCTCATAGTTAGGTTGATCGTTAGTCATTGGCCAATGCATTACGATATATTCAAAATAGTGTTTGAATATGATCGAGGATCAACTAACAAGATTGAGAAAGAAATGAATAAATTATTGGAACGGACATATTACCAAGTTCTAGATTTATTCGATTAAGTGAATGAAAGGACCTTACCATCATTTGAGCCTTACATTAAAGGTGGTTTGTATATCCTCACAAACGTCCTTATATATTAATATTGTCCGGTAAATTGTCTAGGAGTTTCACCGTGAACCTAATTGGATTAGTGATTAATATATAAGGCATCACACTATATGGAGACTTTCTACCAAACCAGAGATGTAAATAAATAAATATTATATATTGTAAATAATATGAGAATAATTTTAATTGGATCGAATTGAACAATTAAAATGAGGTGTTATCTTGGGTAATTTAATTAGAATTCAATAATTAAAAATTGGTGAAATGGAAAATTGGGCCAAAGGGGAAGAAGAAAGCTGGGCCAAAGGCCCAGCAAGAGAGAAAAACCGTCGGGCGCGTGTAACACACGCGCCAGAGATTAATTTCTGGCGCGTGTATTACACGCGCCAGGAGTGTGAATATGGGGACGTGTTGCACGTCCCCATTATCACTCCCCTTTTCTTCTCCCTTTTCGGTTGTTTTTTTTTGACTTCTTCCTTTTTAGTCCTTCTCTCATGTTTTGTTAGTTGTGATAAGATTTCTCAGAGAAATACACAGAAACAAAGAGAAAACAGAAGAAGACAAAATCAGATTTTGTCTTGTAAACACTTCACATTATTTTCATCCTAAAAAGAAGAATCTCCTAGCATTCTTTGGTAGAGGAACTCCTGTGGATCTCAGGTTTGAGTTCTGACCTAACCGGATTTGTACGAAGATTGGGATTTGCTTGGAGAGGAGTTAGAGAATCTCGAAGCATACTGTAGCAAACGGATCGACGAATTCATTTGGAATTTCTTGAATTTGCTAACTTCCAGTCAAAAATCGGATTCGCTATCACTGTAAGCTTCTGTTCGTTTACATGTTAAACACGTTAAATTACTGTTATCATGTTGGTCTATAAAATTTTGAAATTTCCGCTGCGTATACTTAGAGTATATTATGACCCAAAATACCAACATAGTTATGGGTTAAGGATTGAGCAACTTGATTCGCGCTCGGAACGGTTCAATTCGTAGTATAGTACCAGTAGATTGTGCGACACTTTGCTCAGCTCAGCTCAGCTCTCGTCTTCAAACGAGTGAAACTGGACTTCTCATCTCAATCCATCTAATGGGAATACGATGATTACAAGCAAATTATCCAATGCCAAAACTCTATCAACCTATTTTCCACCAACACCAGTAGAACTAGTTAACGTTGTGAACCCTTCTTCTCTGGCATCAACTCTGCAAAGTTACATAAACTCCGATCACCCTTTCCATGGCCAAAAGCTCCATTCCCACATTCTCAAAACTGGGTTCACGCCCAATCTCAACATTTCCATCAAACTCCTCATTTTGTACAACAAATCCTCCTGCTTGCGATACGCACGCCAGGTGTTTGATGAATTGCCACGTCGAACTCTAACAGCCCATAACTACATGATGTCCGGCTATTTGCAACATGGGCGGATTAAGGAATTATTTGGTTTGGTTCGAAAACTCTGTTTCTCGGATGAGAGGCCTGATGGGTACACTTATTCCATGATTTTGAAGTGCGCAACTAGTGTAAATGCAGGTTTGTGTTCCCGGAATATAGCGAAGGAGGTTCATGCCCAGATGATTACATCTGATGTTGGAGGAGATGATGTGCTTTATACTGCGTTGGTCGACTCGTATGTGAAGAGTGAGAGGGTCGACTATGCGAGGAGAGTGTTTGATTTGATGCCGGAGCAGAGTGTGATTTGCTCGACGTCGATGATCACAGGGTACATGAACCGAGGCAGGTTTGTGGAAGCTGAGGATGTGTTTGAAAAGACTAGGGAGAAGGATGTGGTGGTTTATAATGCAATGATAGAAGGGTACAGTACGTCGATTGAAACAGCTGACAGGGCAATTGAGATGTATATTGAAATGCAATGCCGGGATTTTAGGCCTACTATTTCAACGTTCGCGAGCACTATTGGGGCTTGTTCTATTTTATCTGCGTTTGGGATTGGTCAGCAGGTCCAAGGACAACTGATGAAAACCGAGCATTTCTCACACATAAAGATTGGGAGTGCTCTGATAGATATGTACGCTAAATGCGGAAGAACTGATGAGGCAAGGTGTATTTTCAATCACATGCCAACACGGAATGTGTATACGTGGACTTCCATGATTGATGGATATGGGAAGAATGGATGTTCGAGCGAATCACTTGAGCTTTTTTATAGAATGCTAAGTGAATGCCGCATCACACCAAACTATGTCACGTTTCTTAGTGCACTATCTGCTTGTGCTCATGCAGGACTGGTTTCTAGAGGAAAGGAGATATTCGAAAGCATGCAAAGAGATTATTTAATAAAGCCAAGAATGTCACATTACGCTTGTATGGTTGATTTATTAGGCCGTGCAGGAAGTTTAAATGAAGCACTTGAGTTTGTGACACAAATGCCGGAGAGGCCTGATTCTGATGTCTGGACAGCTCTATTAAGTTCTTGTAGACTTCACGGTGACGTGGAGCTGGCTAATATAGCTTCTAATGAGCTGTTTAAACTAAGCGCAGGGAATAGGCCAGGGACATATGTCACGTTATCTAATACATTGGCGGAGGCTGGGAGATGGGATAGTGTGAGCAAATTGAGGGTGTTGATGAGAGTAAGAGGAGTAGCTAAACCCACCGGATTCACTTGGATCGGTACGAATAGTGGTTTAGAAGCATTTCATGCTGGGGAGCAGCTGTGATGGAAGGTTCATTGGTTGCTGGTTTACAGATTTCATCTGCAGGTTTGATCCTAACTAACTTTAGACTGTTCAGGTTTTCTGTGGAAGTTGTGATTTTTACATTGTATTATGATGGTCCTAAACCAGGACTGATTGTTTGAAGTTTTAGATATGAAACCTTGAAATTCTGAGCATTTTTGTATTGTAATTCCTCCGTCCCGGGAATAGCTTCCAATTTTGTCATTTTGGGTGTTGCAGACAAAACTTTCAATTTCCTTTTTGGTAATCATCTCCAACTTTAACATTAAATATATTCAAAAATAAATCCACTAACACTATTTTATCCAACTTTCAACTTAAAAAATCAATTTAAAATACCCACTAATACTATTTATTCAAAAGTATGTATATATTTTATTTTCTCCGTATAATAATGGTTTTGGTGACTCAATGGCATGTGTAATCGTCAACAAAGTACTATTGTTAAAATTTTTAAATGGACCAATTTCAACAATTGGTCTTTGCAGGAATCTACCTGTTGTTCTCCTTGCCATTTGCCGAATATATATAAAACATTTATTGGATCCCTAAAAGCACAAAGTATTGAAATAGTAGTTTAAAAATAGACCTCCTTGACCAGTACGCGAGAGTTCAGCTGATTTTCTAAATTTAAGTATAATATTATAAACAATGTCCATAATGTTACATTCGTAAATATTTATATGCATCTATAACGTGTCATGGCTAAAGTGTAGTTATTAATAATGTTTTATGCTTTTATGATTAAACATTTCATTTACGTGATTAAAATGTTTGTCGATTATTCTAGTACCTCTATATATCAGATACTTACTCCCCTAGAAGCTCCTTAAAAAAGACATAATTCACTTAATATTCCATACATACGGATGGATCATAGTACCATCTACGCCTCTGGTTTTCTGGTCATGCCACTTGATGATTTTTAAATTATTGAGGTTTTCTACTTTTACTTATGCTCCCACTTTTCTATCTTAGAAGTGGGCGGATCATCTGCTACAGAGATCGCTACAGACACCCGTTTTCGGATTATAAATCTCAAACTTGCATTAAATTATTATCATGAATGCTATCTTGATTCATGAATGTTACAAATATGACAACTTGTAATGTGATTTTGTTATATGAAAGAAAATTCCCAATACCACATTTGAACACCTGTGAACACCCATCCCCTAATTTGCACATGTTTAACATTTGCACCGTCATTATTTACTATATAGTACGAACCAAATTATCAGTAGTCTTCTTACGAAACAATTGATAAAAACTATATCTAAAGACCTCACATAGAAACCAAGAAAACCATTATGTGACTGGGAGAGTGAAATCTTAGTACTAAGTGTATGTAAATCATTTGGACCGGTGCAGTTATGTATGACTCGAGTCACATACATCACACTATTATATGATGGAGAGAGTAGAACTGTAGGACCTTACTGAGTGGTATTTGTAAACCCTTTGAGCCGGTGTTGTCATACATAACTTTGGTCACACACATCACTAGAGTCGTACAATTATGATATTGTCCGTTTTGAACCAGAGCCTACACTAATTTGATTCGAAATTAAAAAAAAAAAAATGCCCCATACTATGTGATAGTGATGGTCTACTTATACCATTTATCCCTTTTGCTCTTAACACACTGAGTCGGTTACTTGCTGTTTTGAATAAAAATATGAAGTTTTCAGGGACGAGGTATTAAATATGGAAATAATGATTAATCACTAAATGTGTCCCCCACTTATCAAATCAATTTGATACGTGTTTATTAGATGTTAACTTAAAAGTATAACCAATACAACACCCTTTAATATATTGTATGAATTCCATACATAAATTCTACTTCCTCTGTTCCGGGATAAGGTTCACATTTCATTTTTTGTGACTTTTTGAACCTCCATTTGTCTATAAATTAATCTTAAATCATAATAAAAAATAATTAAAAAAAGATTAAGTATTAAATATGATTTTGAATTAATTTGTACTCAAATGAAGGTTAAAAAGAAGTCGACGAAAATGAAATGAAAACCTTATCCCGGGATGGCGGAATTACTAAACGTTAAATATAGGGTCTCACATTGTTTACCAATTTTAAGTGCCCTTAATCATCTAAAAGTTGGGTAAACTACACAAAACCCCCTTCAATTATACTAAACATGCACGAAACACACTCAATTATTAAAATTGCACCAAATCCCCCGAAATATTAATAAACATCGCAGGATATGTCCTCAATTATCAAAATTGCACCAAATTCCCTGAAACATTAATAAACATAGCACGATTGACCCTCACTTATCAACATTGCACCAAATCCCTTGAACCGTTGAAATAATAGCAGAAAATTCATTTTTCGTCCATATAAATGAAGATGCGCTTCCCACGCAGCAAATAAGATTATTTATACCTATAATGTTACAAACTTACCCCTATTTTTTAACAAAAGAAATTACAATTTTTAATTTTGAAAGAACTTAAGGACCTAGGACTTGTACTTCTGTACTGATACACTATTGTTGATACCAATGTTTGTACAACAGTTGATGTAACAGTGACTGAGGAACAACAAACACAGTCAGAAACGCACAACGGGATAAAACACTTCAGGACACAAAATAATTTCTAGCAGGTATATGAATATACCCACCGAGCCATAGGTGAAATATCCACTATATGAAAGAGGATTTATACAAACTAGATTTAAGACTTTTCTATGAGAAAAGCTTAAACTGCAAAGCTAATCAGAATGGTAAAACCTATTCTAATGTTACTAATCTAGACACACCTAGATGACCGAGATCACACACCCGATCAAATAGTAACATCAAAGACTAGCAAACTAGGTTTACAAGTAAAGAGAGAATGATGTATATGATTGCACTATTGCTCTATACTTGCTTCCCTGGTTTACATTCTGGTCTTGATCTTGTATATATAGATGCGTTAATGATTAGTAGATCAAGTCCAGACTCTCCAGAGAGATCTTGTTGCTTATCCTTATCTTCAAGAGTCCAGCATATATTTTCTTCCAAGAGTCCAAGCCTATCTTTACTTCAAAAAGTACAATCTTCCAAGGTCTTCTCTTTCTCCATTCAAGGAGTCCAACTCTCTAAAACTTCTCTTCTGTTTAAGATTCCAGCACTCTAACACGTCTCCTATTCATAAACAAACAACTAAAAACGTGAAACTAGGTCAAAATTAATGAAGAAGTCAATATAACATCAAAGCCCTGTAAAGTGCACAAATTCTGAACAGGTGTTGTTATGACAACTGTTGGAACAACAGTTGATCAAACACCGTGCACTTTTAAATTTAGCAAACCATACGAAATTAGAAAACAATTAAATAAATAAAAGGGCCCTAATATCTCCGATTCCGCGGAACACTAGGGTTGTTAAAAACCAGTGAGTGTTTGGTCACCATTAATGAGTACAAATGTCTCCATTGCAAGGTCAGTGTTTCTTTATTCTTTTTATTGATTCTTACTGTTTTTAGTTTTCCATTTAATCTTACAATGATACATCGTTATGTTATAAAAAATAGAAAGAAACACCGACCTAACGACCAGATGATTCATATATAGTAGTACACGAAAAACCGAGACCTTAGGGACATTTTTAAATCCTACAATTATTTTTTTAATGTTTTAATTATGCTTTTTAGTAAGAAAATTTTTCCTTATAAATTTAATAAAACCTATATGTAACTTTGTAACTCAACAAGCATGAATAATGTCCGGTCTCATTTTATGTATGTAAAGAACACATTTAACAATTGGTAGTTTCAATTTTCCGCTATATTTATTAACATTTTTTGAGATTTGAAGAAATTTTGATAATTGAGGGGAAAAGGAGGTAGTTGTTATCAGGGGCGTCTCACATATTTCAGGGGCCATATGCGACTTTTTAAGAGAGGGCCCCGAGTAATAGTATAATAAAAATTTTACTCTTTTGTCGTTTCTATAAAAAATTAAAAAAAAAACTAAGTTGGGCCAAACAGGTCTCGAACCTAAGACTTCATGATTTCTGTCCAAGACTTATACCACTACACCACAGAATGTTTCATTATCCCTACAAACATACATAGGTATTATATATAAATGCTACTTCCTCCGTCCCGTCCGATGTTTCACATTTTGACTTTTCTCGGTCAACTATTTCCAAATTTGACTACGAATCAATCTTCAACGAAAAATGTAAAATGTTCAATTAAATTATATTATGAAACTTTAGGGGGTGAAGTTTCATAATATAATTTTATTAAAAAATTTACATTTGTGGTTTAAGTTTAATTCGTAGTCAAAGTTGGAGACGGTTGACTGCAAAAAGTTAAAATGGGAAACATCGGACGGGATGGAGGAAGTAAAAAATATGGAGGCCCCAAATTTCTGGGGCCCTGTGCGCCGGCCCTGGTGGTTATTGTTTCAGAGGGTTAGGTGCAATCAAAATAATTGGGACTGTTTCGTGCAATATTTATTCATGTTTGAAGGGATTTAGTGCAATTTTAATAATTAAGGGTGTTTTGTGACTGTTTAGTATAATTGTGTGGGGGTTTTTGTAGAGTTTACCCTCTAAAAGTTAGCATTACACGTATTTCAATTAAAAGTTTTGAACACAAATGGTTGTCGGTCGATAGTACTATCTCAGAAGATTTAGATGTAGTTAAAACAAGATTAGATTTAATTAAGTCAAATCAAACGAACGGACCAGAAAAGCGAACCAATGATCATTGGATGAATGAAAAGTGTAGGCTGGCTATAGAGTATGGCTGAGATGAGAAAGAACCAAAATTCAAAAACCACTAAACCTGCAGCAGTATGCCAAGACCAAAACTGCCCATGGTCTCTCTTCACTACACCTCTTAAACCAAACCCCAAACCATAGCTATAAATATTCACACTCCAATTCACCATCAAACAAACAAACAAACAATCAATCAAACAAGCAAACAAACAAATTTCCTCAATCTTTCATTTAAACCAATCAAGAACAGCTCAAAAACCAAACATCATGGAACAAATCTGTCCAATTCAAGTCCAACCGATCAGTTCAGCGGGAACGTTAGGCCGCCACCTGGCGAAACGGCTAGTCCAGATCGGCGTTCACGACGTGTTCTCTGTTCCCGGGGACTTCAACTTGACCCTGCTCGACCACCTCATCGCCGAGCCCGGCCTCAACCTCATCGGCTGCTGCAACGAGCTCAATGCCGGTTACGCAGCTGACGGCTATGCACGTGCAAAAGGTGTTGGCGCGTGTGTTGTCACGTTCACTGTTGGTGGACTTAGTGTGCTCAACGCTATTGCTGGAGCTTACAGTGAGAATCTGCCACTGATTTGCATAGTTGGTGGCCCTAACTCAAATGATTACGGGACGAACCGTATTCTGCATCATACTATTGGCTTGTCTGATTTTACTCAGGAGCTCAGGTGCTTTCAGACCATCACTTGTTTTCAGGTAATTTTTTAATATCATAATCCAGTCTGTGATCAATACTGCTTATTTTGTAGCACTGTTATTGATGTATAGATGTTGTTTGAAATGACAGTCAGTTGTAAATAACTTGGATGATGCTCATGAATTGATCGATACTGCGATTTCGACTGCTCTGAAGGAGAGTAAGCCGGTTTATATCAGCATAAGCTGCAATCTGCCTGGAATTCCTCATCCAACTTTTGCTAAAGAGCCGGTTCCATACTACATTGCTGCCAAGTAAGCAAGCATTGTGTTTCCCTGATTTCCTTAGGTTTTTAGTGCATATGATTTGTTACTATATTGAAAGATCATGCTTAGAAAGAGCTATACTATGCATATGTGATATGTCCAGCGTCGGTTTGATACATTGTTATAATTAATTGTTCTTGAAAGTAGTCCAGAAAGAAATGAATTTCAGAACAGGGCTGAGTTTGTTGCAGAGTGTTTTGTAAACATAAGGGATTTTATGTTACATCTTTAACACTAGTTATAAGTTTACTACCTTAGGCCATTTTTACCTTCGTTGGAATCATCATTGTTAGCTTGTCGAATGTAACTGAGATTCAGATTGGTCTGATCATTCCATTTGGATTGTTTGATAATGCGATTTTTTTTACTGAAACTTGAAAGTAAAGAAGTGACAAATGAATAATTTGGTTGAATGTAATACAGGACCAGTAATCAGCTTGGACTAGAAGCAGCAGTCGAAGCGGCTGCAGAATTCCTAAACAAAGCAGTGAAACCAGTCATCATAGGAGGGCCTAAGCTAAGGGTGTCAAAGGCGCAAAAGGCGTTTGTGGAGCTAGCTGATGCTTGTGGATATCCTGTAGCAGTTATGCCATCTGCTAAAGGACTTGTTCCGGAGCAGCATCCGAACTTTCTAGGAACTTACTGGGGTGCAGTCAGTAGCAATTTCTGTGGGGAGATAGTTGAATCTTCTGATGCTTATATGTTCGTTGGTCCTATTTTCAACGACTATAGCTCGGTTGGATACTCCTTGTTGATCAAGAAGGAGAAATCCATCATCGTGGAGCCTAAACGTGTGACCATAGGTAATGGTCCATCTTTTGGTTGGGTTTTCATGAATGATTTTCTGACTGCATTGGCTAAGAAGCTCAAGAAGAACGATACGGCTATGGAGAATTACCGTAGGATATACGTTCCTCATGGCATTCCTCTCAAGGGTGAGAAGGATGAACCGCTGAGGGTCAACATTCTTTTCAAACACATACAGGTAAAAGCCTGTTCCTTTTTTGTCCTCTCAGTTGAATTGTCAAAATGAAATATCTGAAAGTTTGAAAGAATTCAGTTCAGTGACTGAGATATTGTGGATTCATATTACAGGAAATGTTGAGTAGCAACAGTGCTGTAATTGCAGAGACAGGTGATTCATGGTTCAATTGTCAGAAGCTCCGACTCCCTGAAAATTGCGGGTTAGTCCATCAGTGCATTGTTTTTTCATGATTTTCTCATCATTCATGTCATAGGTTCCAGTGCTTTGAGATTCTCATTTTATTGAATCAAGAAAAGAGCAATTACCTGGATCTGATCCTAATGCTCTTCCAAGAAAACAGATTTTTGATTTTGTAATTGAAATATTTTTTCAGGTATGAATTCCAAATGCAGTATGGATCTATTGGCTGGTCTGTTGGTGCAACACTTGGCTATGCTCAGGCTGCGAAAGATAAGCGTGTTATTTCCTGCATTGGTGATGGAAGTTTTCAGGTCAGGCCTTAATCTTTTACATAAACATGTAGTTCCAGTTATCTTGAGATTACACTTCACCAACTTAGAAGACATGGTTTTTTAAGCTGCTCATGTGAAGAACAGTCACAGACAAGAAAGGTACTAACCAACAGCTGCAATTGTCTTGCAGGTAACGGCTCAAGATATATCTACAATGATAAGATGTGGGCAAAATTGCATTATATTCCTCATGAACAATGGTGGATACACAATCGAAGTAGAGATTCATGACGGTCCATACAATGTCATCAAGAACTGGAACTACACTGGCCTTGTGGAAGCCATCCACAACGGAGAAGGCAAATGCTGGACTGCCAAGGTAATTAGCATTTTCGACTCAAACCATCTCTCTAAACTCTTACAAGTTCGAATAACAGGAACTAGTCCATACTTAACAATAACAGATAGTTTCAACTTTCATAAGTTTGTTCCAAGTCCTAACATAATGGAAATGTATCTTGTTGATGTCAGGTGAAAACTGAGGAACAACTGCTGGAAGCAATAGCAACGGCAACAGGAGACCAAAAGGACTCGTTATGCTTCATAGAAGTTATCGCGCACAAGGATGACACTAGCAAAGAACTTCTTGAGTGGGGATCCCGTGTTTGTGCTGCTAACAGTCGACCTCCGAATCCACAGTAGTTACCCAGTCGACTATCACCGCGCCAGGACTCATCTAGCCAGTCAGTTTGTGTCTGCATTATATCAAATTGAAACCATAATTATCTATTTGGAATTAGGTACCAGATTTGGTTGGCGTGTCCAGTTTAATGTCTAAGGAGTTGAGTTTTATATTGTACTGATCAATTCATATGCAGAGTTGTTCAACCATTCTATCTGTATTCTGTAATCTATGTGTAATTCAAGGTTAATCTTTTTTTTTTTTTTAATAACAGTACTTCTTATTCATCCATAAAGGGAAAAAAGAGGTTACATCAAGGGGTTTATAAGAACCCAAGACCATGAGGAGTTTAGTAAGCTTCCTACTTACAATCAAAAGGGAATCTAAAATACAAGTACAAGCTGATGCAATACAAATGCATAGCTTCTAAGTACTTCAAAAAGGGTTTGTTTGCTCTTGCTTGTGCTTCCAGGCAGATTGTAGGCAGAATCTTCAATACAAATGGTACACGTAACAAACTCAAAGAGTTCAACAGTACACTTCTCAATACTAGCTCTACAGATCTCCATACAACTAATGACAATATACAAGAGGCTGCCAAAAGGCCAGAAATGTACCAGAAACAGTAACAGGTACAAGTTTCTCATAACCAAACAATTAGATCGTTAGATAGTTAGAAGTTAGCATGCACTCCTCAAAGCAGTAAAGAACCTGCACAAAACAAAAAAGCTCCATATGATAGCATGATATACATATTTTTCTCCAGGGGAGAAATGAAGCGTATAAATTTTCATTCGGAGGGGATTTGAATCTTGATGTAGAGACTAATACCAAAACCCAACTACTCTTTTCATATGCCCAACATTCCCCAACAAAGAACCTTACATATATAAGATCAATAGGCTTGAGCAGACACCAAGAAAAAGGAGGGATATTAAAGGATGTTTCCATCACAATTACAAAGACTGGGACCAAGACTGCAGACCTTACCATCTCCATCCAAAGAGAGTTGCAAGAAATTGCAGTCAGGCAATAGCAAAGTTTGGACGTTCATCTAGGAATTCTAAGGTAAGGAATTCCATTATTGTCAGAGTACACTTGCCTCTTGATAGCATCATTACAGTCCCTTATTTGCATTTGCCTTGTGACGTTAAGGTTCAAAGCTTCTTTGGCAAGCAGGTCTGCAACATCATTGCCTTCTCCATGAATGTGCTGAAAGGTAACTTCCATAGCAACTGAGGATGCTCCTGATTAAACCCCCAGCCTTTCCAATTAGAACCTGCATTGTTAGCTTTCAAAGCACAAATTACAAATAAAGAATCTGATTCAATGATAACTTTTCTGAAGCCTAACTGTTTGCATATACCAATTCCTTTAGCTACTGCAATGTATTCAACTTCTAGTATAGGTTTAGTACCTAAATAAGCTTGATAACAAAGAAGTACTCTACCATTAGAACATCTGATGATACCTGCAGCAGCAAATAAAGATGTTCTAGTATTGCATGAGCCATCTACATTGAGTTTTACTCAAGTGTCAGGGGGTTTAGAGCAATGCACTAAGATCAGAGGTTTGATTAAGCATTGAGTTTTACCCAAGGTTAATCTATTTGATTAAGCTAATAAAAGTTTACTCATACTGATAATATCTGTGAAACCTGGTAGTTTTTCTGTTAATTTTATGTTCATGAAGTGTCTACCATGATGCTTGATAGCAACATCATATTTTTTCTTATGGAAAGATACACAAACTATAGATCTACGTCAGCATTCCACCCACTGCAATCCTCTTTGCAACTCTCTACAATTCTATACTCCAACAGTGAGGTCCAAATTAATTTTCTTTTCATATTTCTTTCAAATTTAATTTTTCATTTCATTTTCTTTTCTCTTTTTCTTTTAAACTTTATTCTTTAATTTATTTTAAATATCGTTAATCAATTATAATAAAATCACATTAACTTTTTTTAAATACATTACTTGGAAAAAAATTACATTACTTAAAAAATTACAATACTTAAAATTGAAAATTACAATAATTGAAATTGAAAATTACAACAATTAAGCTATTATATGCAAACCCTTGTTATCATATCCGAGAAACTCACACGCTTCCTTATACTATATAACATATGAAAATAATCAATAATACATGAAATTGAAAAAAAATTACATTACTTGAAATAAAATTACAATACTTAAAAGATAAAGGAAAACAAAAACAACATGAAAAAAAAAATAAACAAAAAACAAAGAGAAAACATAATGCAAAAAATAAAGAGAGAAAACAAAAAACAAAATAAATTTTTAAAAATAATCAAAAATATGTTTTGGGACTCGCTGGGACTGAGCCCAAAATTTGGGACGAGTCCTAGGAGTCCAAACTTGCAACTGCTATTGCAACTCTGCTGGAGTTGCAACAACATTTTCAACCCCAATTTGGGCTCTTGTTGGACATGGTCTTAGTTTGCAATGAGGGGCAGAGAATAACACATGCTACCTATTGCTATAGCCATACCCCATACCCTAAAAAAAAAAAATTATATATACTCCTTCTGTCTCTTGCCAGTTGTCCAATTTTGACTTTTTTAAAGTCAGTAAAATCGAACTTTCACTACGAATAACTCTCGAACCGTAGTGCGAAAATTTTCAATTATTTTATATAATGAAAATTTATGGTATATTTGTTGTTTTTCAAAATATCACTAGCCAAACTTCAATTATATATATATATCAACGTACTATTACAAATGATAGTCTAGAATGTGTTTAAAGCCCATGTTAGTGTTTGGGATGTAGAAATGGCAATTCCGGACTTCCAGTCACAATATAATCGCTTTCCTTAAAGCGTAATTCGCCCCCACTATCAGTGTACAACAGGGTTGCAGCGAATCGCTCCCCGGATACAAGGAAGCCCAGAAAATCTATATGTTTGACTATGAAATGTACTTTCGGAATCAAACTCAAGAACTAGAATAAGAAGCAAAAGAAATGCTACAAAAACAATTACTGCAGATAATGTTTTGTACGTAGCATGGGGAGAGAAGGTTCTAATGTGCTTTTAATTTTGAACAACCCTTCTTATTTATAGATTTCAAGAGTCATGTTTGAAGAGACACAACTTTTCAGAAATATGAACAAAAACAGATGTAATAGATCAAGATAAAATCCAATCCATTGAATCACACATTTTCAAACCAATTATCATGATTAAATTAGTATTGGTTAAAACTTAAAAAAGTTTGACCTTGATTTCAAAATTAATGATGCCTAAGCCACATTATTTTGGTTGACTTATTACATTGCTAATGCTTGAGCCGCCCACCCCTATATGCACCCAGGCGAATGTAGTTCCAAAATATAATTAACACCCAACCAGATGGAACTCCAGAACAGTTGACCACTGGTGTCTATTTAAGGGCAGCATCAGAGATTGATCAAATCAATTACCTTAGATTGGTTCTTTCTTCGCAAAAAGTTCCTTCCCCTTTAACTCATTTGTAATTTCTCATAATGTTAAATATATAGAATGAGAATCATTTTATTCTTAGCTATTTCCTTCTCATGGGTTGTTCTTGTTTCAAGTAGCATTTCTCTAAAGTATGACTCTATTTTCAGCTTTGGTGATTCACTTGCCGACACCGGTAACCTCATTCGCTCCGGTTCCTTTGCATTCCCGGTCATTGCCAACCTCCCCTATGGCGAAACCTTTTTCCAACGCGCCACTGGCCGCTGCTGTAACGGCCGTCTTGTGATCGATTTTATCGGTACATTCTATCTTTAGGCCACCTTTTCAATTCTATGGAATTGAATTTCATGCAATTTGTAGCACACGTACTATATTTACCTTGAATCAGTATATGTATCTAGTTTTTCTTTGTTTGCATTTATCTGACATTGTACTATTTATACTGACATGTCGAAAATTTACTTTATAATGATCCTTATTTACCTTCTATGTTGATTTAGCAACGGCATATGGACTGCCTTTTGTACCACCATATTTAGGACTTACTGAAGGGCAAAACATAGAACATGGGGTGAACTTCGCGGTGGCTGGAGCTACTGCACAGGACTCGAACTATTTCTATGATCGTGGAATTGGGCAACTCTTGTTGACAAATTTATCATTAAGTGTTCAACTTGGCTGGTTCAACAAGCTCAAATCCACCCTTTGCACTAGCAAACTAGGTAAGCTAAAATTGTAGTCCCAGACTAATCACTCATTACTATGAAAGCTTTGTTCGCAAACACTCATACTACTGCACTATTTTATGACATATTCAAGCATTATGAAGCACTGCAGCCCTGATCAAACTTAACAGCCACGAATTTATGTGTCGTATTTTGACAGATTGCAAAAACTACTTCAAAAGATCACTCTTTTTGGTTGGGGAGATTGGTGGTAATGACTTCAACTACCCTTTCTTTGCTGGTGCAACCATTGACCAGCTTAAAGCAACGGTACCACAGGTAGTCGAGACAATTGTTGCAGCCACCAGTGTAAGCTCCCATGCCAATTATGAGCTCGTCTTTCGTACAGATTAAGATAGAAGATTTGTGTATGAGTTAGTTAATGGCATTGACCATTAAATGTTTTAAGTTTGCATTTGATTGAAGATGTTGATTGAAGGAGGTGCAACGCAGTTGCTAGTACCAGGCAACTTGCCAATAGGTTGCAACTCAGTGTACCTAACCTTTTTCGCAACGCCTAATCAAGATGCCTATGATCAAAATGGATGCCTCATAGCATACAATGACTTTGCCAAGTATCAAAATTCTCAGCTCAAACTTGCTCTGAATAAATTGAGACTGAAATACCCTCTCGCAAGAATCAGTTATGCGGACTACTATGGTGCTGCCTTGAGATTCTTCCAGTCCCCGGAACAATATGGTTCGTTGAGACTCAAATCCGTCATTGCATTTATATGTTCAATAACGTAAACCTTCAGTCGAGAATGTATAAAACTTAAAATGTGTCAAAGCGAGCTCTGAAGTCTCAAAGTGCGAGATTGCAATGCGAGTGAGAATTTTCTTTTTTAAATGTAAGAACTATAAATGTCTATGACAAAATGCAGGATTTTCAGATGGGGCTTTGGCAGCATGTTGTGGAGGGGGTGGGCCGTACAACTTCAACAATTCAGCCAGATGTGGTTACATTGGATCCGAGGTCTGTGATAACCCAGCAACGTTCGCAAATTGGGATGGGATCCATCTAACAGAGGCGGCCTACCGCTATATTACATTGGGCTTGGTGAGTGGGACTTATACTAGCCCACCGCTGATATTTGCACCTACAAATGCTATTTAAACTTACAAGCAACTTTAACACACGGACATCTGTATATGTGCATGTTTTGTTATTATTCAAAAGCGTTGTCCATGGCAGTTGCTAGCGTATTTTTATATTGCTTAACCAATAAATATATAATAAATAAGTTGATGAAATAAGTTTACTATTTCATCCCTTCGTAAAATCTTCAAACTTGATAATTTTGGATGCTTTCTATTATAATCTCGTTGCAACTTGAAGAAATTATCAAACTTGAGAATCGAGAATTGTGAATGTATTTAGCAAAAACTAGGGCCGGCTTAAATGTATATGTCCGTATCCTCAAACTAGCTGGGCTGGTCAGTATTTGCGCTTGCACGAGAATCCCAAATTGAAGTAGTAGCAAATTAGGTTTTGAGAAAAATTCAAGCCACTACTCACTGTGATTTTCTTATTTCTCTACCATGATGTGCTTGAAATGTTAAACTAACCCTAATACGATCGGAGAGAGAGTAGCGATGGGCAGCAATACTGATAACACTTTAGCATTATTTAGTCTAATTTCCCACAATATCTTTAAGGGGTAGGTTTAAGATAAGAAAAGTACGTGAGTAAGTATTGCAATTTACCAAAGTATAATTAACACCCAACCAAAAAGAACTACAGAACAGTTGAACATTGGTGCCTATTTAATGCCACTAATGGCCGCATGACAGATTGATCAAATCAATTACCTGAGTTTCTTTCTTTTTTGCAAAAAAATCCATCCTCTTTTGTACATTGCTGTACATGCTGGATATAGAATGAGAATCATTTTATTCATAGCTATTTCCTTCTTATGGATTGTTCTTGTTTCAAGTAGTCCTGCTCTAAAGTATGACTCAATTTTCAGCTTTGGTGACTCACTTTCCGACACCGGTAACTTTATTCGCTCCGGTGCCTTAGCATTTCCGGTCATTGCCAACCTTCCCTATGGCGAAACCTTCTTTCATCGTGCCACTGGTCGCTGCTCCGACGGCCGTCTTGTGATCGATTTCATCGGTACATTCCATCACTAGGCCATTTTTCTAACTTCTACAGTACTCTATAGTATTGAATTTCATGCAATGCACCTTGAATCAGTACTAGGCCATTATATATGAATCTCTTTCTTTGCACTACTGAACTGGTACCTGCATTTATCTGACCTTGTACTACTTATACTGCCATATGCCGAAAATTTACTTTCTAATGATCCTTATTTACCTTTTATGTTGAGTTTAGCCGAAGCATATGGACTGCCTTTTGTACCACCATATTTAGGACTACAGGAAGGGCAAAAAATCGAACATGGGGTGAACTTCGCGGTGGCTGGAGCTACTGCACTTGACGCGAAAGTCTTTTATGATCGTGGAATTGGGCAACTCCTGTGGACAAATATTTCATTAAGTGTTCAACTTGGCTGGTTCAACAAGCTTAAATCCTCCCTTTGCTCTAGCAAAGAAGGTAAACTAGAATTGTACTCAGAGTAATTACACATTAGTAGTAAGCTTTTGTTCGCACATTCAAGCACTAGCTATGAAGCACTGCAGCCCTCAAACTTAACTTCCTAGTGCATTTTACTACTTTTCTAGAACGTTGCACGAATTTATGTGCCGTATTGTGACAGATTGCGCGAACTACTTCAAAAGATCACTCTTTTTGGTTGGGGAGATTGGTGGTAATGACCTCAACTACCCTTTCTTTGTTGGTGGAACCATTGACCAGGTTAAAGCAATGGTACCACAGGTAGTTGAGACAATTGTTGCAGCCACCAGTGTAAGCTCGCATGCCATTATTGTTCCAATGTTCAAGAGACAAGTGATTTATGAGCTTGTCTATTCTACAGATTAAGATAGAAGATTCGTGTACGAGTTAATTAATCGCGTTAACTGTAAAATCCATTAAATAAATGTTTTAAATTTACATTTGAATGAAGATGTTGATTGAAGAAGGAGCAATGCAGTTGATAGTGCCAGGCAACTTGCCAATAGGTTGCAACTCAGTGTACCTGACCTTATTCGGAACGCCTAATAAAGAAGCCTATGATCAAAATGGATGCCTCATAGCATACAATGATTTTGCCAAGTATCAGAATTCTCAGCTCAAACTTGCTCTGAATAAATTGAGACTGAAGTACCCTCTTGCAAGAATCAGTTATGCCGACTACTATGGTGCTGCCTTGAGATTCTTCCATTCCCCGAAACATCATGGTGCGTTGTGACTCAAATCTGCCATTGCATTTATATATTTGTTCAGTCTCCTAAATCTTAAGTCGAGAATGTATAAAACTTAAAATTGTGTCGAAGCAAGCTCTGAACTCTCAAAGTGCGAGATCGCAATGTGTTGAGATTTTTTTTTAAAAATGTAAGAATTGTAACTGTCTATGACAAAATACAGGATTTTCAGATGGGACTTTGGTAGCATGTTGTGGAGGGGGTGGGCCGTACAACTTCAACAATTCAGCCAGATGTGGTCACATTGGATCCAAGGCCTGCTCGAACCCAACAACATTTGCAAGCTGGGATGGGATCCACCTAACAGAGGCGGCCTACCGTTATATTGCAATGGGCTTGGTCAATGGGCCTTATATCAGCCCACCGTTGACATTTGAATCTACGCATACTATTTGAACCTATGTTTGAGTAGAATGAATTGCTCGCCAAATTTCACGTCTTGTAAGCTTAGAAAATTTGTTTTGTCGAGTCCCTACGCGGCTGGATGGCGAATAGTCATCGAACGTCAAATTTGTACGATAAATATAATAAAGATGTTGTGAAAATAAGCGTAAATTGTGTAATATTTCATCCCTTTGTAAGTTCTCAAACTTAATTTTGTAAATTGTAAGCTTTCCCCTTGTATTATAATCTCGTTGCAACTTCAAGAAATTATCAAACTTCAGAAGGGAAAATTACACCTGCTCTCCCCACAAAACACCCCTATTTCAAATTAGTCCCCGCAATTAAAACAATAACACATTAGTCATTTTTTCAATATTTGAGCTGACCATCATTTGTTAGTTTATCCACGTGGATAATCAGGTGATGATGTGGAAATTGTGAGGATTGATGGGAAGGATGGAAAAACAAACAAAAACAATACTCCTCCATCATCCCACCTTCTCCGCCCTCCTCCATCACCACCAACCACCGTACTTGCTCCGCTCCGGCCACCTCCATCCTCCCATCTCGACTCCAACAATTTCTTTTTCCTATATCCACAGCCTTGTTCGCCCCAAAGAGCGGATCGAAGCTAAGACGTCGTTAATGGCAATTGACAGAGCTTTGAAGCTCATCCTCTGGGCCGGAACGGGTTGTCGGATGTTTGTATTCGTGATTTCTTGGTCATGGGAGTTCGAATTTGGTTTGGGTAGGTCGATGTTTTCGAATACGAAAGTTCGAATTTCAATTTGAATCTTAGTTGTTGGTTTAATCGTCTAAATGATATATTTTGGAGTCGATTCATAATGTCTTGTGTCTAGATTTGATCTATGTTGGCTTGGATGCCGAATTGAGGGTTTTAGAGAACTTCTGTAAGTTGCAGGGACTTATTTGAGGTTTTCAAAAATCCAAAGCCCCTGCTTTTGAGAATTTGATGCTCGCAGGGACCATATTACAATTCTGGATATTTATTTGGACCTAATTGATAACTTTGGAAAGTCTTAGGGACCAAATTGAACTTTTAAAAAGTTCTTGGGAGGTTTCTGGGAAATTCTAGGCAATTGCTAGCGAGGCCCAAAGGGTTTCTGGACCATTCAATTGATCCCAATAAGACTATGTCCTTTTCAATTAAGTTCAAAATTTCTTGTCTTGTGCAATTGAACCCCAAACGTTTCTCAAATTTTGCAATTAAGTCCAGAAAATTTTTAGAAAATTTTATTTAAATTCTGGAAATTATAAAAGACCCCTATAAATTTTAGAAACTTCAACTTGATCCATAAATAGTTTATGAAAATTATAAAAAATAAAATATCATATTTGTGGTTTTAAGACCCCAGAAATATATTACATAAAGGTCCCCCAATCCTACTTTTTCAAATTAAGCAATAAATTTTTTATTACACTTTGGTCCAGCAGAAAATCAATTACATAACAGTCCAACTGCCACGATTAAAAGAAATGCGAAAAAGGAAGAAAATGAGAAAAAATCATTTTCATCCTTTTACACGTCAGAATAAACATGCCAACTTGGATACTGCCTTTGACTTTCGGACCGTTCCGTAATAGTTCAAACATTGCAGGGACTAATGTGTTATTGAATTAATTCCGGGGATGAAAATGTAATTAGGGACTTTTGTAGGGAGTATATGAAATTTCCCCACTTGAGAATTGTGAGGCTATTTCTTCGTAAATGGACCGATATATAATTAGCTCAAGCTTGGGCCGACTTACATTTATAAGTCCATATCCTCAAACTAGCTGGGCTGGACTTATGGTTCAGTATTGGGCTTGCACATGGAACGGAAGAGAATTTAAAACCCCAATTGAAGTAGTAGCAAATTAGGTTTAGAGAAAAACTCAAGACAATACTCGCCGTGATTTTCTTCTTTCTGTGCTTGAATGGTAAGGCAATCTCCAACTGCAACGCCGCTGGGACGCTCCAGCAGCGTTGCAGCTGCTGTCCCAAATTTGGGACGGTGCAACTCGTCCCAAATTTTGGGACGAGTTGCACCATCATTTTCCTTTATTTTTTTAATTTTTTTTTTTTGTTTTTTTTTTTTTCTTTTCTTGTTTCTTTGTTTTTATTTTTTCTTTTTGTTTTTTTTATTTCTATTCCTTTTCTACTTTTATCTTTTTTATTTTTTTTATTTTTTTTAATATTTCTATATGTTAATAATTATATGTAGAAATAGAAATATACTTATACATTACTTCTAAAATTTAAAATACATATTAAAATCACACTTATAAAATATAGTATTTTAATTGTTGTAATTTTCATTTTCAATTATTTTAATTTTCAATTTCAAGTATTGTAATTTTCAATTTTAAGTATTGTAGTTTTTTTTAAGTAAACAAATCTTTTTTGGTTTTAACCCTGCGACATAGAAGGAATAGGAAAAGATTTTTTCTGGCTTGGCTAGGTGGGATAGCGGAGATCTTTTGGATAATTTTTATTTTCAAGTAATATATTTAAAAAACATTAGTGTGATTTTATTATAATTAATTAACAACATTTAAAATAAAGTCAAGAATAAAGTTTAAAAGGAAATGAGAAAAGAAAATGAAATGAATAATTAAGTTTGAAAGAAATGTTAAAAGAAAATAGATTTTGGGCCTCACTGTTGGAGTAGAGAATTGTGGAGAGTTGCAAAGTGAGTTGCAGTGAGTAGAATGCTGACGTGGCAGAGAGAGTGGGTTGCAGAGAGTTCTGTTCTTTGGAGATGGCTGGGCTTTCCATCGATATTCTGTGACAATTGCAACACTGATGGGCCTTGCTTTAGGACTCCAACAGAGTCCCAAAGCAAGGTTGAGATTTGGGGCGCTGGGCTGCGCCCCAAATCCTTTTTTTTTTTTCTTTTTTTTTTTTGTTTTTTCTTTTCTTTTCTTGTTTCTTTATTTATGATTTATTTTTATTTTCTATTTTTGTTTTTTTAAATTCCTTTTCTACTTTTATCTTTTTTATTATTTTTCATTTTTCTTGAATATTTCTATATGATAATAATTATATATAGCAATGGAAATATACTTATACATTACTTCTAAAATTTAAAATACATATTAAAATCACACTTGTAAAATGTAGTATTTTAATTGTTGTAATTTTCATTTTCAATTATTTTAATTTTCAATTTCAAGTATTATAATTTTCAATTTTAAGTATTGTAGTTTTTTTTAAGTAATGTAATTTTTATTTTCAAGTAATGTATTTTAAAAAAATTAATGTGATTTTATTATAATTAATTAATTACATTTAAAATAAAGTCAAGAATAAAGTTTAAAAGAAAATGAGAAAAGAAAATGAAATGAATAATTAAGTTTGAAATAAATGTTAAAAGAAAATAGATTTTGGGCCTCACTGTTGGAGTAGAGAATTGTGAAGATTTGCAAAGTGAGTTGCAGTGAGTGAAATGCTGACGTTACGGAGAGAGTGGTGGTGGAGATGGCCTAAGTCCCCTTGTAAGTTTATACTCCGACTTTGTAGCACGTACATGTACACCAAGCCCGATTTTCAAATTTTGACATGAAGCTTCAGTACTTTTGGGCAAGCTCAGTTGTATGAAGTAAAATATCAACTTTCACGTCTTAAACATGTTGCATTGTTGTCACTTGTCAAGTACTGCTACAAATTCTCTTGCATTTTACTCAAACTTTAAAGACGTGAACAAGTATAAGCCCGAATAACTGTGATTGCATAATCAGTCACTTATCATCAATGTGTGGAAACAACAGTGAGATTGTGAGTAAAAGCAGGATAATGAGGGAATGTGACAGAGATCTTTAAATTAGGTATCAAGTATATGAAGTATGAATAGGACGGAGCCTGTAAATGAGGCAATGGGTAATTGGGCGGCTAATGTAGGATCATATATAGGACCACTTATTCTTATCATATAATATTTCATCCATCCCAATTAGATGTGTTTCATTACGAACTTCGGTTACAACCTCAAAAGAATAAATAGAATTATATTCGAATATAATTTTATTGTGTGTGTTCTTAATCTAATGTAGTAAAAAGTTTGTGGCTTATTGTTCTTATTGTTCTGGGAAAATGAACCTAAAATGTTTATATTGGGACGGGACTATATTCATAATTTTGATTGGCAAACCTCACTCCGAAGTCCATATCACGGTTCTTTCATGTCACCGCATCAATTCTTGTGTGTACTATTTGCTTCATTATCACTATTCACAACAAGAATTCTACTTTGCATTTATATCTTTCATGAGCGCCAACAGTAGTTCTACTTCATTCTTATTACCCTCCACTTTATTAATATGCTTTCTCTACACTTTACCACCAAAATGTAATTTAAGATAGTAGGGTTTAAACGGGTAACGAGTTAGAACGCAAACGCGTCATCAGTTGTTTAAAAGCAAGACTAATAACAATCAATTTGGACACAATTATATCGTTGGCCAAACTTATAAGAATAGCTGACGCTAATTTTGTTCGTTAACATCCCTAGCTATATCTGATGTTAAAATCAATCGGTCAAATATCAAAGTGGCAAGCATATGAGGGGAACAAAAAAAAGTGGCTAAACCATGGTTTTGTGACCGGTTGGATTGAATTCAACCAAGTGTACTAAATTTTGGGGAGAAAATCATTTTTATCCGTATATTTGGAATTTACGCAAAATTGTGTAATATTAATTTAGTATGTGTGTGATTTGACTCCTGAAATGACAAACCTGATCTTGTTGCTTATAGGCGGAATTCCCTTAATTTGGCAAATTGTTTTTTACCCATGGAAAAGGGCGTGCAACATTATGGGTGCATATAAAGTTATCTAAAATTGGCTTAAAGTGTAATAAAAGTGACAACTAGATACTCTTAATTTCTAGGGATGCATTATGCATAGGGTATCATATCCTGTAACGACTATAGTGTCTTTCTAGGGATAATTAACCAAGTGAACAAGGCAAGTATATCATCAAAAGCCACAAACTTGGTTTAGGCACGCCTAGGTCCTAGCTAGCAATATTATTTGGTCACTGTCCTCTAACTTAAGGACAATTAACCCAGAATCAAGGTTGCTTAAAACTTCACAATAGAGACCTATCACTTTTGAAATTTATTTACATGTAACCATCTAAACTTATAATACATGAAGAATTAATGTGCATTATGAATTTTTGTGATAATAAATAATTACACTTATAATTATTCTGAACCAATCAATTTAGTGACAATAACAGAAGTAAGAGGTAGTGTCATATGAAAAAGGCAAAGCAGCAAGACTTTGAAGAAATGGGTTCATATATCAACTTCAATACCGACTTGAATGCTATACATGTACTAATGTTGTTTTATTTGGCAGAACTTTACCTTGATTCAGCTATGAAAAAGGTTTTTCCTTTTCGAAGAAAACAAGACTTCTGATTTGAACTTTTGGCCCTTTCTTTGTTGTTACACTACTAGCAAGCAAGCATCACGATATCCATGCTTCACTAGTCCTAGTCCTATCTGGTCATACAACAACTCAAGTATGGTCAAAGCGTTATTACATTTGATCATTAAACAATGTTCATATAAGTTATGAAGTTATTCTAAACCTTCATCGAGATAAAAAACAAAATTTTGTAAGGGGTATGGGTTAGTGAATTAACGAGTAATTAAACTAGCAGTTGAATTCAATTATTATGATGTGATAGATTATGTAAATATTAATTAGAATATTAAAGAATCTAGAATCTTAATCATAGTAGGTTTAGTATAGCTTAATTAGAATAGCATTAGTTTAAAACTCTATATTGTACTCTTGTATTTATCTTGCAGTTATCGATGAATTCCTGAAAAACATTCTTTCGTGGTATCGAGTTAGTTTACATTATCTTCCATTCAGTACTCCCGTATACAGAACCTCACGTTCGATATACTCCTGCAAATCAACCATCCCTTTTCTGTCCAATCGATCGTCTTCGATCCTTTGTCCTTCCCCAAATCGGCTCATAGTTTTCAACAATCTGCTGCTTAACGGCAAACGCAATTTGACCTATCAAACCTGATTCAATTCCGATCTCCACCGTTCAGATTGGAGTTCAACACGTTATCTTGATGGTGTCAAAAATTCGTGACGATCCAACGGCTGAATCTACGGGAAACTCCATTTTCCTCGGACTGCGCTGTGCTGATCCGAATTGGTACATGGATACTGGCGCATCTTCTCATATGACATCTTCGCCAGGTAATCTCTCGTCTTATTTTAATTTGAGCAATCAAAATAAGGGTATTATGGTCGGTAATGGTCAGTCTATTCCAATTCGTGGTTATGGTCATTCTCGTTTACCTCCTCCGAACCCTCCCTTATCCTAACAGAATGTGCTACACGCTCCTAGACTCGTTAAGAATTTAATTTCTGTACGCAAATTCACAACTGATAATTCTGTGTCTGTTGAATTCGATCCTAATGGGTTTTCTGTAAAGGATTTTCAAACGGGGATGGCAATCATGAGATGTAATAGCCGGGGGGACCTTTATCCTCTTACTACCACCAACTACTCCTTCCCCACGCCTTCAGCCTTCACGACTTTGGCGTCTTCTCTCTGGCATGATCGTTTAGGACATCCGGGAAACTCTGTTTTAAGTTACCTACGACAGAATAATAGCATTCCTTCTGCTAAATCTAGTCTTTCCGGTATTTGTCGTTCTTGCATTCTTGGTAAACACATAAAGTTGCCTTTTGATGCTTCTATGTCTCAAACAATGTTACCTTTTGATATTATTCATAGTGACTTATGGACCTCTCCTGTGTTAAGTTCATTGGGTCATCGTTATTATGTTCTTTTCTTGGATGATTTCTCAAACTTTTTGTGGACTTTTCCCTTAGCTAGGAAATCAGATGTTTATGCAAAATTCTCTATCCTTCGTGCGCATATACTTAACCAATTTGAGAGACATATTAAGAATATCCAATGTGACAATGGGAGGGAATATGATAATGGCCAATTCAAGAGTTTTTGCGAAACTAATGGGATGTCTTTCCGTCTTTCATGCTCCCATACTTCTTCGCAAAACGCTAAAGCCGAAAGAAAAATCCGGTCTATCAATAATATCATTAGGACTTTACTCGTTCATGCCTCCCTACCCCAATCTTTTTGGCATCATGCGTTAAGTATGTCAACTTATCTTCTTAACATTTTACCGAGCAAGATCCTAAACCATGCCTCTCCCCTTCAAATCCTGTATCAACGCAAACCATCATACTCCCATCTTCGGGTTTTTGGGTGCTTATGTTATCCCCTCATACAATCCACTTCCATTCACAAGCTTCAACCTAGGTCTACACCTTGTGTGTTTTTGGGATATCTGGAGAACCATCGTGGATTCAAATGCTATGATTTATCGACTCATAAGATAACTATTTCTCGCCACGTTATTTTTTATGAAAATAATTTCCCCTTCTCCTCCCAAATTAAACCGCAACCTTGCCCTATGGTTCCCTAGACGATGGGATTACCCCGTTTGTGATACAGAATTTGCCACAGGTTACTAAACCGCCAACCCTAGCCGATTCAGTACCGGCCCCTTCCCCGCTTTCGGCCAACTCGGGACCGGTGGTCCACCATACGCCGGCCACCCCGGCTCGATCTTCTTCCACCCATTCCTCTCGATTGGGTCGTATTACCCCCATACCTGTCCAGCTTTCACCACAAAGTCCCTCACCACAACCGGCCGCACCGGCCCCTCCTCCGGTCCAGCCAGCAATCGACCCCTGATTCGTTCCAGTCGCGCCCGCATTCCCAATCCCAAATTCTATGGCCCGGATTTTGTAATTCTCGCCACTGTTACGAAGTCACCTATACCTCGTAATCCGGTTTTCGCTCTTAGGGACCCGAATTGGAAATTGGCTATGGAAGATGAATTTGATTCTCTTATTAAAAATAAGACGTGGAATTTAGTACCCCGTCCACCTAATGTCAATATTATTCGTTCTATGTGGATATTTGCTCATAAGGTGAAATCTAATGGTGAATTTGAGAGGCATAAAGCTCGTCTTGTAGGTGATGGTAAAACTCAACAGGTGGGCATTGATTGTGGTGAGACGTTTAGTCCTACGGTGAAACCGGCTACGATACGTACAGTTCTAAGTCTTTCTTTATCCAGGCAGTGGCCGATTCATCAATTGGATGTCAAAAACGCCTTCTTACACGGAGAACTCAAGGAGACTGTGTATATGCATCAACCTATGGGTTTTCGCGATCCGATTCATCCGGATTATGTTTGTCTACTTCGCAAATCATTGTACGATCTTAAACAGGCTCCCCGGGCATGGTACAAGCGATTTGCAGATTATGTCTCCTCTCTTGGTTTTGTGAACAGCAAATGTGATACGTCTTTATTCATATACCGACAGGGTTCAGATATGGCATACATATTACTATATGCTGATGACATTATTCTCACTGCCTCCTCCGACTCACTACGATGTTCTATTATGAATCTGCTTGCCTCGGAGTTTGCAATGAAAGATCTTGGTCCTTTGAATTATTTTCTCGGTATTGCGGTTACTCGTCATAAAGATGGTATGTTCTTATCACAGCGCAAGTATGCTGAGGAAATTATTGATCGAGCTGGCATGTCCTCATGTAAGCCCTCTTTGACGCCGGTTGACACGCAACCCAAGACGAGTAGTACCTCGGGTGCATAGTTTGCGGATCCGACTCATTATCGCCATTTCGCAGGTGCTCTTCAGTATTTGACGTTTACCAGGCCCGATATCTCCTATGTCGTGCAACAAATTTGCTTGCACATGCACTCTCCTCGTGATATTCATATGCATGCTCTCAAACGCATACTTCGATATATTAAGGGCACCTTGGATTTTGGATTGCATTTGTATCCATCGGCGACTTCGGCTCTTGTCTCCTACACGGATGCCGATTGGGGAGGTTGCCCGGATACGCGTCGTTCGACGTCTGGCTATTGTGTGTTCCTTGGTGATAACTTGATCTCGTGGTCTAGCAAACGTCAACCTACGATGTCTAGATCCAGTGCTGAGGCTGAATATCGAGGCGTAGCAAATGTTGTTTCCGAGACGTGTTGGCTTCGCAACCTTCTGCTTGAGTTGCATAATCCGATTTCCAAGGCTACGTTGGTGTATTGTGATAATGTTAGTGCAGTTTATCTGTCTGGCAATCCAGTTCAACATCAGCGCACGAAACATATTGAGATGGATATTCATTTTGTTCGAGAACATGTCGCACGCGGTCACGTTCGGGTCTTACATGTTCCTTCTCGATATCAGATTGCAGATATATTTACCAAAGGACTACCGAGAGTTTTGTTGGAAGATTTTCGGGACAGTCTAAGTGTTCGTAAACCTCTCGCTTCGACTGCGGGGGTGTGATAGATTATGTAAATATTAATTAGAATATTAAAGAATTTAGAATCTTAATCATAGTAGGTTTAGTATAGCTTAGTTAAAATAACATTAGTCTAAAACTCTATATTGTACTTTCGTATTTATACTCCATAGTTATCAATGAATTCCTCACGGAAAACATTCTTTCATGATGAACTACTACTATGTGGAAGAGGCACGCTTTAGAGAAAAAGAGACTATACCAATTGGAATGAATATCGGGCTTTGCTCGTTTGGACCGTGTTAGGCTCTTCTAATTATTATTGGTATTCTGGTCAATATAGTCAAATCGAAATGCCAACCCGAGACCGGCATGGCTAGGTGGGACCATCTAGCTTATTCCGTCTTATAGAACCAAATTTCTTCGTTCATGTGGATGTGGTACAAATCGCATTTTAACCTCAAAGTTGGATAAACTTCACAATGCAACGCCATGCCTAGAAGTATTTGAGAACTCTTCCCCATACCACTTATGAAACTTTGAAGCAATAAGAAGTGAAAGTATATATGTTCTAAATACAATTGAATTGAGGACATTATACAAATTCGATTCAGTATTTATTTATGATTACTGTTCATTTATAAATAGGCATTACAATATGTAAATATTATTATTTGTTTGTCTGTAATTGTTTACATATGTGTTCCCATGAGCTTTATGTTATCATTAAGAATGTGAGATCTTGAATGACATAACATAGCTCTAAAATAGCCACAATTAATGATAATCGAGAATGAGATATCGATGATGCATTGGAGATTGGCATGTGGTCTGCATCATATCCTTTGAGGGTGTAGCAATTCTCACGACTACGAATTACTTGGTAATCCGTGATGGACACATGGACACTTTAGAGAGTGTTGGTATACCCAGCCGAGAAACCGTTTGATGTACTCTATTGGACTCAAGCTAAACCAAATGGGCTAAAAGTCCTCTATGTACTATGATACTATTCGAGTATATAAGTACACATGACCTGCGTGATCACATATAAGAGAACACACGTTTTCTCTTCTCATTCTTGGACATCATATTTCTTCATGATTATATTCTCCATAACCCTACTCACTAAATAGTTTAGTCTAGTTCCGAACAAGAACATCCTAGCGTTCTTAGGTAGAATGATTGCCCGTGGATACCAAGGTTGAGGAAGGCCAATCATGACGTACTGGAAAGCTAGTGCGACAAGTACTTGACGAACAGATTCAAAGAAGAGCTTTAAGATTTTAAAGTTGCTGTCTGGAAAGCTAGTGCGACAAGTAAGTATTGATTTGATTGTTTTATTTTATATAGTCATTGGATTAAGATCAATATTCAATAAATTTTTTGAATTCCGCTGCATTAATCTAAGGTTAATATTGCATATTTTCCATAAGAAGTGTTTACAAGTTTCTATTATGCTTTTTGATATTCCAAAATACATATAAAAAGGTTGGTCAATGTAAAAGTTAGTAGTTAGTACCAAGTCAGTTGTGTAAAATTTACAATCTTGAGGTTTGTTTTGGAGAAATTGTGGTTTCAGTAAACTACGACTTTTGAAGGTTGTGGAGTGTATTTGTATTGTGGGAATGTAATTGGTAGGGTTGAAAATTTATATGTTGATGTGGGCATTTCTTTGTAAAATTATTATCATCACTAATAAAATATTTCGTTTTGATACTGAATCATCCTACAAGTTTCAAGTGCGCGATAGACGGCATCTGAATGTCAAATGAATTTGTAAGCATACTCAAGAATCAAGATGTAACAACTAAAGGTTCCTAGGTGTTGACAAAGCATAATTTAGACATTGCTACCTAGCTAGGCTATTGCTTGTTGCTTAAACTTTCTATTAATTATTTATTGTTCTTTAACCTTTACATTACCATCGCTGTAAAGAACCATATAGTCTTGAAATTGAAAGTTTCATCGAAACCGTTCTTGAGTCTTGAACCTGTCGTTAACTAAAAACTCACGTCCCGGGCTTTCTCTCTAGATGCAAACCCTTCGGGCTGAATCTAGTTTTTACTCCGGCAACTTTTCTTTCAGCTTTCTCTCCCTCAATGTTAACACCTCTCTCCCCCTCTGCTATTAGAACACAAAAAAGACCAAGGCAATCTGCTGGCGAAGTTAGCCTGATGGAAGAGGATGTTGTGAGTGACGGTAGTGTATGAGGACAGAAACGAAGTAGGTAAGGAATAGGATTAGAATGCTGAGCAAAGGCTGTGCCTTATTTCTTAAGACTATATTTGCCCCGCTCTGGTGCTGACGGTTTAATTGAAAAATAGTCTCCCAAGATAGAACAGCAGTATGTGAATCAGAGTTCTAGCACTCGAACTTTGACTCTACGAACTAATACAATAAAGATTTTTCTGGCTTTAGAGAGAGTAGTTAGAAGGAAGAAGAAGTACTGAAATCGATTCTGGGGGGGCTATTTATAATATTAAAGAGTTGCAGTCTGAATAGATGTATCCTTTCGCAGAAAGGTCCCTGCAGAAACAAAAATTCGAACAGACACTTCTGTTGGAATTTTTCGTTTCAGTTACCACTACAAAAAATGCAGAACATGGCGGATAGATCCGCTCGATGCACAGCCAAATATCCGTCGCCCGGCTTGGCGGCGGATCGGGCGACGGATAAAAATCCGTCGCCCCCTGAGAATGGCGACGGATAAAATCCGTCGCCAATTCGCGACAGTTGACGACGGATTGACCTTTTTTTTTTAAAAAAAAAAATGATTATGGGGCGACGGATAGATCTATCCGCCCCATTTTTTTTTTTTTAAAAAAAATAAAATCGATACTGAATTTTTATATTCAGTATCTGGATTAATCCGGCGATGGTGGTGCGGTGGTGGCGGTGGTGTGTGTGTGTGGTGGTGGGAGGTGGTGGTGGTGGAAGGGTGGTGGTGGTGGTGGAGGAGATGGTGGTGGTGGCAAGGTGGTGGTGGTGGAGGAGATGGTGGTGGTGGCAGGGTGGTGGTGCGGTGGTGGTGGGAGTAGAGAGGTGGTGGTGGTGGAGATGGTGGTGGAGGAGGATGGTGGAGGAGATGGTGGTGGTGGAGGATGGTGGTGGTGGCTGGGGGGTGGTGGTGGGAGGAGAGTGGTGGGGGTGGGGGTGGTGAGATGGTGGTGGTGGAAAGGAGGTGGTGGAGGAGATGGTGGTGGTGGAGGATGGTGGTGGTGGGAGGAGAAAGGTGGTGGAGGAGATGGTGGTGGTGGAGGATGGTGGTGGTGGGAGGAGATGGTGGTGGTGGAGGATGGTGGTGGTGGGAGGAGAAAGGTGGTGGTGGGAGGAGGAGGAGAGAAGTAGTGGAGAAAAGGAGGTGGTGGAGGAGATATATTATATTTTTTAGGTTTTAGCGGCGGATAGATCTAGATCTATCCGTCGCTAATTTTTTTTTTTCCTTGTAGCGACGGATAAATCTATCCGTCGCTAAATTTTTTTTTTTTTTAATTTTGGTCAACGCTCTGTAGCGACGGATAATTTTATCCGTCGCTACGAGCGACAGATCTTTATCCGTCATGAGCAGGCGACGGATAGAATCCGTCGCCCCAAGTAGCGATCCGTCGCTACAGGGGCGACGGATAAATTTATCCGTCGCCCCTTTCCGTCCCATTACGGATGGATTCTTGTAGTGTACATCCTTTGGCGAATGGTCAGACCAATTCGCTCAAACTCAAACCAAACGGACACAACCGTTCGCTCAGACCAACCGGACTCGACCGATGGGCTGGTTTCAGACTTAACCGATTATCTTATTGGGCTTAACCAAACACAATATGTTTCTGGCCCAAAAGGACGATCCGGGCCCGGGCCCGGCTCCTGGCTCTGCCAGGTGGGTGCGAGTGTAGGAGCATCTAGCTCCTCCCCCTTCCAAAATCATGGGTGCCCTAAGGGCCCAATCCCATAACACAATCCTTTGACTAATAACTAGCTCCTTCTTCCTCAATTTTGGCCATGTGGGACTCTTCACATTCTAACTCTTGGCATTCCATATTCAATGCATCAACCATTACACTTTGAGCTTCAATAACTCTTTCACCTTTCAATGAATTTTAGTAATTCTTTCTCAAGTGTCATCTACTACCAGAGTAGATTATACACGTTTAATGAAACTTCATTTCAAACATGCGGGGCCCCTTTGGTTGAGGTACAAAGTCATGGACTAGCCTCATTAGTGCTAAAATTCTAACAGAGGATTCACAGCAGACCGCACCAAGTACTGAAAATCCATCTGAGGAAACAAGTACCTACGCATACAAACTGTATGGTGGACCGACGAAACAAGAGGTGTTTGTCGATAAGGACAGAACCAAAGAAGAATGTGACATGATCCAGGTTATGGATGCTTCTGATGAGGTACTATTTAAGCAAATTGTTCTCGCGAAAGAATTCAGGACTGACATTGAACATTAGTGGAAGGATGCCATTCTAATTAAAGTTTTGGGTAAACCATGGTTTTCCCCTACTTTGGTTGGGAAATTGGATGTGCTATGGGGACTTAAGGGTGATGCCGAGATGCTTGATCTTGGGCATAACTGTTATTGTTTGAAGGGAATCCCTGAAGCAAAAAGGGATTCTGACTGGTTGGCCATGGCAACTTGCAGGTAGCTTCTTGTCTATCAGGAAATGGAAACCGAATTTCAGGGCCGATAATGACAAAATTGAGACGGCAATCACTTGGGTAAGGATCATGAATCTGCCCATTGAATTGTTCCGAGAGTCCATTATTCAAACTCTGGCAACCTGTGTGGGTGATCCTTTAGAGATCGACGGCAATACTTTTAATGCTACTTGTGGGAAGTTTGCGCGTTTTTGTGTTCAGAATAGGCTTGATGTTCCTTTGGAACTAGGTGTATGTGCAACGCAAGAAGAAGTTGTCTCCGGCATGGCAGAATAACTAGGGCCCGACTGGTGTGAAAATCAAAGCCCATTCTACTGGTAAAGGAAAGGCGGCGGCTCAACATGCTAACCCTAGCAAAGAGTATGTTCTAATCGAAACTCATGAAGTCGAAATACAGGAGGACTCTTTAGGAGATTTGCATCCGCCGAAAACTAAGACATTGGAAGGAAAAAGAATCCTACCCAAATCTATTTCCAAAAAAGATTCGAAAAAGGATATTGCTGCACTTAAAAGACTAAACACCACGAGATTTTCTCATAATCAAAGTGGCTTTTTCTCTTTCCAAACTGGCCAAACTTCACGCGCATCAGAAACACTAATGTCAAACTCTTTTGCATGCATCTCTTGAAGAAACTGAACTTATTGGTGGTTGAAACTATTGAGGCTGATTATGGCTCAACCTTGGGATCACGGATTATATTAGGGGCCACAAGGAATGGTCCTGCAAGTCGGTCTGATCGAACCGATGGAGGTAGAGGAGGAACTAGTACCGGAATACGAAACTCGGCAGGAAGTCCTAGATCAGACGTCCAGAATCACTCTGATAGGAACGGAACAACTCTTGATACACGTGCTGGAGATTCCACCGATGGTGTGGCAGTGCTCAATCGATGCGCACTATCGAGAACGGATGAACCACGAGAGACAATTTTGGTTACGAGCCAAGATAGAGGAGGAGGAATTGGACTAGTTGTTTCACCAATTGCTCAATCTGATCATTCAACTGATTGTGTTATGGAGGGGGGGGGGGGGGGGACAATTGTTAGTCCCATCCAACCGATTGATATTTTTGGTTTACCAATGAAGGTTCTAACATGGAATTGTCAAGGGGCTGGTGGTCCTGATTTTGCTGCTAATTTTCGTGACATTGTCCGAGAACATAGACCACATGTAGTTTTTATTATGGAAACTAGGGTTTTTCCAGCGCATGCCGATATTATTTTACCTACTATAGGTTATAATGACTGGATTACCTCTCCGACTAACGGAATGATGAGTGGAATCTGGTTATTGTGGAATGCAGAAGAAACTGATGTAGAAATTCTTCATATTGATGATCAAGCAATTCATGTCTTGATTAATAGATGTGAGCAACCAAATTGGGTCGTCTCAGGTATCTATGCACAGCCCCGTCAGGAAGACAAAATCGAGTTTTTAATAGTCTTGAACGGTTTGCAAGTACACTTGAACTACCTTGGCCAGTGACCGGGGATTTCAATGAAATCCGATTTACACACAAGAAGATGGGGGGGGGGGGGGGGGGGGTAATGTTGCTTCTTTACGCCGATGTCATGCGTTTAATAGCTGGATTGAATTATGTGAGCTACGTGACTTGGGGTTCCATGGGCCCAAGTTTACTTGGAACAATCATAGAGATGGAACAGGCTGTATGGTTATGAAGCTCGATCTAGAGAAAGCTTATGATCGCGTTAGTTGGGCATTCTTAGAGGATACGTTAGATGCTTTCAACTTTCCACCTGTTATGATTCGCATAATAATGTTTTGCGTTAGAAGTGCTAAGTAGCAGATTCTTTGGAATGGTGAACGGCTTGAATCCATCACATATACTTGCGGCCTCCGGCAAGGTGACCCTCTATCACCTTATTTGTTCGTATTATGTTCGAAAGGCTGTCGTACTTGATTAATGAGATGGTGGAAATGAAGAAATGGGTTCCTACTAAGCCGTGCCGGAATGGCCCTGTTTTCTCTCATGTTTTATTTGCAAATGATCTAATTTTAATGAGTAAAGCAACAACAACAAATGCAAAGATCATCAAGAAGGTAATTGATCTATTCCGCGACAAGTCTGGGCTAAACCTTAATTTGTCAAAATCAAAGGTTTACTTCTCAAATACTAATGGGGCGAGTTTGAAAAGATCAATTACTCGGATCCTGGGTTTTAGTCAAACACTCAATCTGGGGAAATATCTAGGGGTCTTCTTACGACGTGGCAGAATGTCGGGGATGGATTCTGGGAAACTAATCGACAAGGTCATGGCGAAGTACACTGGATGGAAGAAACGCTTTCTCTCTACGGCGGGTAGAGTAACTCTTATTCAATCCGTCACCTCAGCGATTCCTATCTATGATATGCAGGCAAGCTGGCTGCCTGAACACATTTGTAATAGGCTTGATAAATTGAATAGAGATTTTATGTGGTCAAACGATGTTAATCAATGGAAAACTCACCTGGTAGGTTGGAAACAAGTTGTTCAACCTAAACAATATGGTGGTATGGGTATACGTGAAGCTCGTTTGAATGATGAGGCAATGTTAGCTAAAATCATCTGGAAGATTTTGAAGCAGGAGCGCTCAATTTGGTTGGACTTGATACAGGCCAAGTATCTAAAAGGACAAAGCTTACTCCACTATATTCCCCGTGCTGGAGACAACCCTCTATGGAAAGGTTTACTGAAAGTTGCGGATAAACTCCATTCTAATTTCAGATGGAAGATTTGTAATGGAAATACGATTAGATTTTGGCTAGACTCTTGGCTTAAAAATCCTGGGCTTTATGCGGCGGAGATGCAATTTGTAGATAAAATTAAGAGAAATGGACATCACTCTTAGTCAGGTTCTAATGGAGAATGGTGAGTGGGATTTTTCGATTTTCCGAACTCCTGTACCACAATCCTTACAAGATGAGCTAAATGGAATAAATATTGTGCTGAATAATGAGCCTGACTGCATTTTGTGGAATGACATAGCTTCAGGAATTTTTACTTGTCAATCAACATATCAATTTCTACGGAAAAATGCCAATGATATACCTATCCGCATAAGAATCTGGAACTGTATTTGGCGGAGCAGACTCACAAATAAAATGAAGTTTTTTCTGTGGTTGGCTATTCAAGAGAAATTACATTCGAATTTACTTCGGTATAAACGTCAAATGACCATAGCACCTACCTGTGGACAATGTAATGCTCCAGAGGAAAGTGTAATTCATATTTTCTGGTATTGCACAGTTGCACAGAGCATATGGAAGGAAATCTTACATGCAGAGGAGTTACGCAAATTCAGTGACATTCCTAATAATACCTGGATGGAAGCAAATCTCAAAGGGAAGTTCACCACCTGTCTGAATAGTGAAGCTAGCTGGTTGTCAATTTTCTGGGCCGCAACCTGGACTCTGTGGAAATCGCGTAACGCCAGCATCTTTAGAGAGAAGCCTGACACCAAAAATCGGATAATCTTCTTAATTAAACAGCTCAGCTGTGATCTCCAACTCAAATTGGATCCACATAGCGCTTTCATTAGAAATCAGAAGTGGTGCAAACCAAGAAATACCTGGAAGAAGCTCAACGTCGATGGAAGTGTCCAACCATCAGAAAACATAGGCGCAATTGGATGTGTACTACGAGATGATAATGGTGATTGGATTTGGGGATTTGCTGCACCCCTACGCCAACCGACTATCAATGAAGCTGAATTGAATAGCCTACTGAGAGGATTGTAGTTAGCTTGGGAACAGAGGATTCCAAAGTTGCAAATTGAGATGGATTCGGCAGATGTATATGGCTGGACACTGGGTTAGAAACTCCACCGACTGAATTAATCGATCAAGTGGACAAATGCAAGTCCTTACTTCGAAATCCATGGGAAGTAGAAATGAAGAAGATTGATCAGAAAGCAAATATGTGTGCAGATTACCTAGCTAGATTAGGTTATAATTGTGAGGATGAAGGGAAGTTTTGGCTTAACCCCCCAATCTCTGTAATATCCATTTTGGGAACAGATAATGGCTACTAAGCCTAATGCATTTTTTTCCTTAAAAAAAAAAAAGATGAAAACTAATAAGCTAATTAATTTTATGGATTTGTATAGTAAACTAGTTAGTTAACAATTTTGCTAATTTGTTGTATATAGAATATAAAAAACACATCATGTAGGTTATTACAAAAATACATGTGGTCGTTTAGTATATTATCAAATTAGTTATAGCTTATAATCTATGAGTTACTAATTTATGTAACAAATTTATTTTAAAAAATTCACTTCATAGCGCGCTATACGTGTTGTTTTGTAATATTTAATGTGATCAAATCGAATGGCGTGACAACTATTGTTTTTCATACATATTAAAGAGAATAATTGTAAAACACAACACTCGTTTGAAGCATAATACTTGCATATTTACCTCTAATATAAAGAAAGTGTACTATATATAGGATAAAATAATTGCTAACACTATACAACCCGATAATTGAAAGAAAAATAAAAAAAGATAATTAGAAAGGAGAAAATCACGCATACGGGAATCGAACCCTGAACCATTTACGTAAAAAGTGACACGTATATGCACTAGATTGAAATTGAATGAATATGATGAACGGATCATGTAACGACCTGACCATTAATGGGCCGAGACCCGGTGATCAATTGAGCCGGCAAGGTTACTCATGACTGTCCCACACACGTCTCGTTGGTATGATATTGTCCGCTTTGAGCCGGAGCCCACACGAATTTATTTTTTTGTATTCCCAAAAGGCCTCATACCATATGAGAGTGGTGGTCTGTATATATACTATTCACTACAACCGTTTTTTTAGCGATGTGCGATGTTACAATCTACCCCCCTTAAGGCCTCGACGTTGTCGTTGAGCTTCTGGGGGTTACAATCGGTCCCGAGACCATCTAGCCCTGCAGGATTCTAGAGGTGGCTCCCACCGCCCATAAAATATAGCACTTTGCCCCGCATGACACGCATGGCACTTTTAGTTCTTGCAGTTCTGGATTATCCCGTTCTGATACCACTTGTAACAACCCAACCACTAATGTGTCGAGACCCAGCCAATTGAGCCGTCAAGGTTACTCATGACTGTCCATACATGCCTCGTTAGTATGATATTGTCCGCTTTGGGCAGGAGCCTGCGCAGATTTATTTTTGGTATTTCCAAAAGAATGATCTGCATATATACTAATGTTACAGATCAGATTTAAACTGAATTATAATTTTAGTCAAATCCGAGCCATATAATAAGTTGTACTTATAAACTTGCTAATAAATTAATGAATTAATTGTACTAAAATATCATATAAAATATCTTTGTGGCATGTCCCTGCCTAGAACTAACCACATTTGGGGTGCACCCCACGCTCAAACTGATGAGTGGTGATGTAAAACTGACATTAAATTATAATAAAACATACATGCTGTGTTAATTACGTACCAACTAGTTAATGACAAATAAACGTGTATCATAAATGATAACTTAAGCGTACGTACAGTCATCATTAAATTAGCAGAATTGGATGTAAGATAATGTGAAGACAGAGGAGTCCAAGGAAGGGAGTAGGCTATGGTTTGGTTAATGGTCACATTCGATTTGTCCAGACGAGAATGATACATGGCCTTTCACATTAATGCCAAAACTCTCCAATCTTCATCACCAACCACTTAAACTAAATCAAAATCTAAAATCAAGATCTGCAATTATATTACCAAACAAGAGGACTTTCGGGCATTGAAACTTCATAGCAAATCTTTAAGATTTCCTGTCTCAGATATGATTCTTAACGAATCTAACTGTTTGCAAGACCATTCCAGACTCACGAGTTTGAGTAGAAACTCTTAATTCGAGTAAACACGAGTACGAGCTCGGTAAGGCCCAAACTCAACACGGTTAGGCTAATGAACACCCCGAGTTTGAATCACTAGAATTATAAAAAAATTTCTAGATCAAATAGAAAAGATGTATATAGCGGGTCCAAACAAGACAGCTCACGTCGAGATCGAGTTCAAGCATAGATATAAGAATTCTATACGAGTTGTTTTATAATGTCCAACTATGCGAAGTTGGACTCAGCATAGCTCAGTTGCAACGCCACATGATGATGGCTCTTGGGGACAAGAGTTATGAGTTATGGTTGATACAAACAGAGGCGGACGCAAAATGTGAAAATTAGGCTGTCAAACTATATGCATATAAGATTATTTCGGAGTTTAAGGGGATAAACTCTTAAATCAACGAAAAATATTACAATGTATACGAAAATTATTTTTAATATTTTGGGTGGGGGAGGGGAATCCCTATATGTCCCTCCTGGACTGTTTGACACCTTAGACATTGGAATTTTTATGTCATACGTGACATAAACAAGTTTCTCAGTATACCTAAATCTTAATCTTAAGAAATGGGAGTATACAAAAGTTGGTGTTACAGTTAAAATTTAATATCAACAGGACAACACGTAAAGGTGAGATCTTGCTCAGCGTTAAAGCATTTGATTCGCACAATCACAAATCCCTTTTGGTAAAATTAATGAGTATACACTAAACTTCACTAGCAAGGACCTCTATTGGTTAAGCCTTAGGTCAACCAGATTAGCAGCCAATTGACATTCAAATGATCACTTCACTCCAATCTCCAATATACAATTTCCCAGTAAACACTAAACATTGTTGTGTGCACTGTGCAAATAGTAGTAGTACTTTTGTTCTTCGTTTTTATCCCCGAAAATATCAGAGTAAGTAGAACTTTGTCTTGCTTATACGTCCATTATTCTTGAAATCTTTGTTGCACATCCAATTAACGGATTGTTTGGAATAAAATTTTAATTGAGGTATAACTGATGAATAGTAACTAAATTTTAATTGAGTTGTGAAAATTTATATTTGGTATAGAATTAAAATTTTATAGGTGTTTTTGTAGATTTGTTATGTAGGTTTTGAGTTAATTGAGTTGTATCTCAATTATACTATAGCAATGGTATCTCAATTATAATGGGATGAACAAATACGATTATAAGGTCCGACTTAATTAAAATGAAACGTTAGTTCTATCCCAAACAACTCGTAAGTCACTGAATTAAAAATCCGGATTTTGCAACTTTTTTGCTTGGCACCGAGAGGCTAACATTGAGCACCTAGTTAGGGACTCTTGCACGAACTATTTGTAACTTCAAGATCATACTCTTCCGGAGCACGTCCAATAAAGTCACATAATCCATATTCACAACATGCACCGTCCATCGTGGAGTACTCTAATCGGACCTAACCATGAACTTTCGTCTTTCTTCGTCGATCTGTCTTGCATCATCCACCACATTGTTGGATGATGGTCAATCTGAAGTAGTTTTGTTTGAAAATTTCCATAAATCCCCCCTAGAACTTTAGGTGGTCTTTTACTTGTATATCCACTGTTCTACCTTATAACTTTAGATGGTATTTTAGTCATATCACCTTATTTGACCACCTTTAAATCAAGTAAGGTGAAATTGACTCATAGGGCGCCTTATAAGGTGATGCAAAATATTAATTAATTTACCAATCAATTTGTTAAACATGTTGATTCAAATAAGTTGTATTATTAGCCTCAAATTTAAACTACATTGACAGTCTATCTTATCACCTTCCAATCAACTTATCATCTTGTAATTCCTCGATCAGTTAGTTTTGCCAAACATATTCTTAGCTTATCATTTAGCTAGTTTATAAGCTAGCTGACTTAATAACCTAGGGATTCACGTAACAAGTATTTTTGCTCAATGATCAAATAAACTCATGGATATTATAAGTTAATGGTAATCACTGCCTAAAACAATATACTGGACGTTTGGTATAGAGTTAGGCTACATTCTTTGGCTTCATTCGATTCGATTCGATTCTGCTAGTTATATTTTATACTATAATTGATTCGATTCGATTCGAAGAAATTTCATTGAAGAACAGAGCCTTAGAGTTATATAATTGATTTATATATTTTTTGATATATTAATACCAACTGAGTTGATCTGTGAATTATAGAAATAGGGTGTTGGGATAGAGTTAAATTTTATATTGTTTATAAGGTTATTATATATGGTGTGTAAGAAAAAAGTAATATTTTAATTTTTTTATTGGTTTTAATGTTGTTTGATTGGTTAAAAGTTGTCAAATATATTAATTGAAAAATTAAAGATAGATAAAAAGTAGTGCAGAAAGATAAATATCCAACATTTTTGGGATAACACTAAAGTTCGATTTTAATTGAGTTGGTATAGTGATCATGTTTGACAAGCGACTTTAATCGAGTTGTAAAAGTACCCATTTTTAATCCACATACTATTTACAACTCAATTAAAATTTCTCTATATATACTATTTTTTCTTCTCAATTTATGTTTTCATTTATTATTACAACCTGAAATCAATCAAATAACACTAAAACAAATCAAATCATTTTAAAAACTTTGACACAAGTCACTTTACTCCTACACACTTTATACAACAACCTTGTGAAACCTATACAATGTTACTTCTATCTTACATACAAATTTTCACAACTCAATTACTATTCATTCCGTAAAGGTACGTTAACTTCCGATCTTGCTAAAGTCGTATACAAATAATCACAACTCAATTAAATTAAAATATGTTAGCATTCCTTCATACGTTGAAAAGTACGTTAACTTAGTTGCTTTCTTACCTTACCAACCAAAAAGAAAAAAACCTTTAAATTTGTTAAGAAATGTGAAATAAATTTAATTTTCCTGTAAATCAGTTGTAGTTTGTGAATGATAATATATAATCCCAAATTAGTGAGTTAGTAATAAACAAGATCCGAGAAAGAAGCTTATGTGCTTTCATTCACGAAACCAAAAACTGACTTCATATTCATTCATTCCTATTTCCTACTACAGACCACAGTACAGTAACCAAACTCTCCACCCCTTTCTTTCATTCCCATTCCGTCTGAGAAACACCAACAAACAATCATCACCTTCCCTCAAACAAACAAAACCCAGCAACAATGGTTGCCGGTAAAGTAAAATCAGCAATCGGCCTCCAAAAACAACCCAACCCACCAAAACCCCACCCTCCCTCCAAACCGCCATTGCTACCACCAGCCCCAAGCTCCGCAAAGAAGCAGGACCCGCCCAAAGGCTCCCGCCCTTTCGGCGCCTACTTCCCACGCGCCTCCGCTCAGGTCCAGCCCCGCCCTCCCGACGTCGCCGAGCTGCTCCACCTCGTTGAGGAGCTCCGTGAGAGAGAGTCGCGGTTGAAAACAGAGCTACTGGAGCAGAGGCTTGTGAGACAGTCTGTTGCGATTGTTCCGGTTTTGGAGAAGGAGATTTCGTCTAGGGATTTGGAAATTGAACGTGGGAGAAGGAAGATCGAGTGCTTGGAGACGGAGAATGAGAGGCTCAGGAATGAGAATGAGTTTCTGCATTTGGAATTGTCCAAGCAGAATTGCAAGTATGATGAGAAGATCAGGTTTATGCAGGCCGAATTGGCTGATATTAAACAAACCTTCGCTCAGAGAGAACGAGATGAAAATGAAGATGATCAAGTGGAAGAGTCTTCGTCTTCTTATTCATCAGCATCACCATCGTCATCAACGAACACAACTCCCAAATCCGTTGTTTCATCAAGTAAAGCCTCCAGCTCTGTTTTTACAGAAAGCTGTTTGAGGAAATGCCTGACTGAGAACAAAAGTGATTTTACGAAGAATGAAGCGAAATCGGAGGAATTTTCAGAGACTGCTTATGACTCATTATCAACAGGGATGAGATCCGCTGGTTCTCGTGTACCTAAACCGCCTCCATTACCGTCAGCTTCGTTTCTGTCATCAATTTCTCCATTGGCGGGAAAATCATGCATTCCTCCTCCACCGCCACCGTCTAAATCAGTGGCGCCACCTCCTCCGCCGCCTCCGCCGGTCAAGGGTTCGAAGATGGTTCCGGCGAAGGTGAGGAGAGTTCCGGAGGTGGTTGAATTTTACCATTCGCTGATGCGGAGGGACTCGAATGGGCGGCGTGAGGGCGGCGCCGCTGATAATCAGGCGGCAGGAGCGACGGCGAAGGATATGATTGGGGAAATTGAGAACCGTTCTACTCATTTACTAGCTGTAAGTTTCCTAGTTTACTCTTTGTGTGAGTGTTTATTTACTGTTTTTGCCACTACTTTTACACCTATTTGTTGCTGACATCGACTGGTCGTGGACCTCGTGGTGTCTTGTTCTGAATTTCTGATTCCCCTAGTAGTAGGATAAAGCCAGCTATATGAGATTTGGAGATCAAACTTGGTAATGCTGAAAGTTTTAAATTGATGTTACAGCCACCAGGGCATTAATGGCAATTCATTACTCCTACTACTGCTACCATTTGAATGTGCTCTTCAGCTGTCTTGGATAATTAAGTTTCCGATTTTTCGTTATTTGGAAGATTGGACATAATTGAATTACTAGTACATTGTACTAATGAAGATGGTATCAGGTTGTGCTAAAGGTCTGTTTATGTTATTGATTATTGCAGATTAAGACTGACGTGGAGACGCACGGAGATTTGATTAGGTTTTTAATCCAGGAAGTCGGGGGTGCTGCGTTCACGGATATTGAAGACGTTGTGCCTTTCGTCAAATGGCTTGACGAGGAGCTGTCTTACCTGGTGATTTTCTTGGAGTGATAGTAGTTTTGATTTGCTTGCGTTTACTATTCTGCTTAGCTTACAGGAGACATTGTCAAACTAATATGTAGGTTGATGAGAGGGCAGTGTTGAAGCACTTTGATTGGCCAGAGCAGAAAGCGGATGCGTTAAGGGAAGCTGCATTTGGGTATTGTGATCTAAAGAAGCTGGAATGTGAAGCTTCCTCATTTCGTGATGATCGTAAACAGGCTTTTGGACCTGCTCTGAAGAAAATGCAGTCACTGTTTGAGAAGTATGGATTTGCTATAATTTTAGTAGTTCAGTAATGCTCCTTGCTGTGTTTTGATGTACTGTTTGGTCTTCTTTTCCAAATTAATACGATGTTGTACTGGCATAGGCTGGAGCATGGCGTTTACAATCTATCGAGATTGAGGGAATCAGCCATGAAAAAGTACAGAGCATTCCAGATTCCGACTAATTGGATGCTGGACACAGGCTACGTAAGTCAGGTAAATTCGTTCTCTATAAATCCTGATATTTGTATTGATTTCATATTCAACAATGACTTTATAGGAGGTAAAAATTTCAAATGTATTGCCAGGAATCCGATAGAATTAGATATTTTAGCTGGACATGAACATTGACGTATACTTAGTCTAGACACGGGTTACATAGTTCAACTTGGCATTGATATTTTTGGATCATTGTTTTTTTTAAAAAGCCATAAACATCATAATTAATGTACTCCAAAATAAATCATTTATGTTATGCTCTCAAATCACTGTAGGATGCCTTCTTGACTTGGCAAATGCTTTAGGTAGTTTTATTGTTGCCAGAACTTCATGCCCATGTGATAATTCATTCAGTTAGAGTTGTTGGCACTTGGAAGTTCATCCTTTTTGTTCATATGTACTTGGATTGGTTACTCCATTTGAATTTCACAAATTAGCATGCTAGATAATAAATTGTGTTTACTCCACATTTAACACCGGATAACATAGGTGTACTTCGTAGCCTGTCCACGAGCAGATATCAGTCCAGAGGTCTGGGGACCAAAATTTTTAGAGCATCAGACAAAACCATAAAAAAACAAAAACATATTATTTTCTCCGCGTTCTGAATAGAAAGCTCAAGCTGCATCTCGGAGTCGATTATTTCTAAATCCTAATCACTAGTCAAATATAGTACTCCATTATATTGATTCCATGACCATAAGTTGTTTGTACCTGTATGTTTTCCTTTCTATCATGGATGATATGCATCTATCCACATTCCCTCAGACTTATGTCATTATGTGTAACTTGAGCAAAGTCATTATCTTGACAAAAACTCTTACACATGTCCAAAATCCAATGCCAACTTCTTCATCAAATAATGTAAGTGATGATGACATCTGAGTACTTGTCTGAATAATTAAGTGACTTTCCACTTGCCAGTAGGTAAATTATCTCTACAGCTATCGGCCCTTGTAGAAGGGGAAGACTGAGGGAACTCCGAAAGCGATCCAGCTACTCTAATTATTGACCAATTTATTAGGTAGTATGTAAGTAGATGGCTTGATTAGTGCCTTGGTGGTCCCTAGAGATGTTTTACATACAAAATATAAAAAAGATTTATACAACTCGAAACTTCTGGGGAACAATGAGAATTTATGGGAAGATTGAACTGTTTTACATATAAAATGATTATGAAACTTGATGCTACCTACTAGACAAATGAGCTTAGCAAAAGTTGGATTATTTTATATGCCCACCTCAGTTTCATGTCGTAAATGTGAAAACTCAGATCTTTTTCCATTATTTTTCTTGTCTGTATTGGATTCATATTTTATGTCCTGGTTTTATTAGTGAGAGACAGATTCTTCATGTAGACATTTTATATTCAGCTGTGGTTTTTTAAGTCAACTTCTGGTTCCTAGTTCCCATGCTTTTTCTATTTGATCGCCATGCTGTCCTGGATTATTATATTCTTCTTTATCTGAACTTTAATTGAGGGACTTGATCAAATTTCATGCAGAATATTTGATCAATGCCTCAACTAACTGAAAGATGCTCTTGCTCTGTTCGTGTATGATTTGTAGAATAATTCGAAACCAACTATTAGATGAAGCTAGAATATAATGTTCCATTCAGATCTCAAATGCAAAACCTCTTGCTAAAAATTCCTGGGACCTTAGGTTCTCCAAAGACGCTAGTCTATTGGTGTATCTTGAACTGTATTGAAGTATGAAAATGGAGAACATTTGCGTAGTATTCTTGGCCTTTGATATATTTGTAAGAGCAGACTAATTGAAGGGTGGACAGACTCAAGTGGTGTGATCCTATCATGAGAATGATGAATTTTCTGCTTCGTTCTCATGTGGACACATGTTGCTGAGCTATGCAAGTAATACAAAAAGGGTTTTTTGTTGCTGCCTCTCATTGTCTTGGGGTATCATTAATAAATGTTCTCAACTGAAGTAATCTCTTGTGAAGATTTGTCTTTTGCCTTCTAATTCACATGATAACAGGACCAGTAGTGTATTAATGAGTTATCTACCTTCATTCCAGATCAAGTTGGCATCAGTAAAATTAGCGATGAAGTACATGAAGAGAGTACTTGCAGAGCTCGAACTGGTGGGTGGTGGTCCAGAGGAAGAAGAGCTTATAGTTCAAGGTGTCAAGTTTGCATTCAGGGTACACCAGGTAATATAATTTACCTTTGGAAATTTATTGCTGATCATGTGCTAGTAAAGGTAGTTGCATTAACCTGCCATGTTTTCGGTTAAATCTAAATCTAATGATAAAAGAAAAGAAAGAACATGTCCGCATGCGTGTAAAATATTGTTATCATTTTCAACTCAGTTTGCACATGTAGATCTCTGATTGGCCACTGATTTCATTTGTGTTTCTTTGCAGTTTGCTGGGGGTTTTGATGTGGAAACAATGAAAGTATTCCAGGAACTGAAAGATAAATCTCAAATGTGCAATGTGCAATATCAGAGCCAGCACCCACATAAACTTGTTTGTAGATCTTCAGCTACCTGCTGATTCATATTGCAGCAGACACAGCTATCCTTGTTTGAAAACAATTAGAAATAGTCACTACAGCTGGAGTATTTATCTCAAGTTAGGGAGTGAAAATATAGTAACAGGGGACTGTAATTTTCATAAACTTGCTAATGAAACTACTAAGTGAGTTTTGTATCCGCTGCTCCAATTTTGTGTGATGGTTTTGCAAGAGAAGGCCTGGGAACTGATTATGCAGTAGAAGAGCATGGAATGAACAAAGTTCAGAATTCGGTATCGTATAATGTGTGTATAAGTTTGAAACATGTGACCTTCGCCCAAGTGTTACACAAAACTGTATCACCTTAACGTGACTAGTAAAAGGAAAAATTTGACGGAAGAACTTGTGAGAACGAAATCAATTATTTGGATGACTTATCCCCTTGGCCTAATCTTTGGATAACTGTAGGTTCCCCTAAGCCTGAATTAAAGCACTTAAAAACAATCGCCAAGAATTATTCACGGTTCTTAGAAACTCACGCGAGTCTTCTTTTGTTCAATTAAAGCACTTATTTTCCTTTAAAGAATGTTAGCAAGTGTCTAACTTCTACTCCCTCTATTTAAGAATTTTTTTTAAAGTAATTTTCATACATTTTAATACGCATTACTCCAGTATCTAACTCCTAGATTTTCTAAGAATGTACTTGATCACTTAAAATCTAGGAGCCAATACAACTTAGTAGAGCATCAAATTCAACAACTTACATTAACTTATTATGTGGATGGGATGAAAATAATTAGGGGGGATTGCAAAACTTTTTATACTAAAAACATGAGGGATACTCTCCTTCCCTCCAATTGCATTCTTAACCAGATGTTAAACTACATCTGCGATTGCAACCCAGATGAAATGGAATACATTTCATACCCGTATCTTGTTGTACCGATATATAAATGATTTAAATGAAGTTCGAACTTTTAAAGAAGATGAAATTCTATCATGATATGAAATCGTCGAGTGCGGGTTCTGTATTGGCCAAAATTCGCTCTTGTCAACTAGTTTAACGGATCGGCCCAACCCACAATCCATTAATGAGTCCGCCTTGACTTCATACGTGAGTTGGACTCCAAAGGCCAGTTAGCAAGCCCACCTAGCTGAGTCATCCATGCAGCCAATCAGCCCGCATGCCACCTGACTAGCTCACACCTTGCCAACCTTCCAGCTGGTTGACAAGCTAGCTAGCTCACCTAGCTCGCCCGACCAGATGACTAACTCACAACAAGACCGACTAACAGACTAACCAACTCCAGTAGCTTGACTGACTTAGTCCGTCAGTAAGCAACCGACTTACGTCCACTCTCCTAACTACTTGAGACACGGTCTAATCCGTTCCAACGACCTCCCCGAAATTCGCGGGCAGACTCCAACGATGGGTGGGTTATATAGAGAAGGCTGAGGAGATGTAGAGACCATCGCATTCTAACTGCAACAAACCCTAGCAATCAACCTCTGACGCCTCCATCTCTCTCAAGCTCTCTGATCAACATCAGCCGTCACCTATCATCATCCACCATCGCTCATCACCAGCCATCATCAACCTTCAACCATCCGCCATCATCCATCTCTGCCAGACAACTGCTAGCTAACTCCTTCCCGTAAGGTCAGCTAGCCCACTGCCGGTGTTCGTTCACCACGTAGCCGAACCGACTCAACCAACAGGATAAGTCGACGCTTGCCACCATCTCTCCCTCTCTATCTCTTTCATTTGATTACTCCTTCTATCAGTCATCTAACTTGAGCGTCGGAGTCCCTTCGGTCGGCACCACACCGGTGTCACCTAGGAATCTCATGTCTCTGTTTGCTATTGTTGCCTTGCAGGTTGTCGGTGCCCCCAATCTCTAACCCTAATTTTGATTGTAGATTTCTGAGCGTCTACAGGTTCTATGTTCAATTCTCCACTAATAAACAATCTAATCATACTTTAAGTACTGCCCAAAAAGAGATTAAAATCAGTCACGGGTGCGAATTGTATCGCTGGAACCCAAATAGTAATGGACTAGTACAATAGAATCCAACTTAACATCAAACTGTACTTTTCGAGTCCAAAGAGCTAGAAGCAATAAAGTTCGATTCGAGTAAATTAAATTGGTGAGCATAGCCAATGACGACTCTTTGCTAGGGGTGTACGCGGGCGGTTATCTACCAAAATTCTAACCGATCCGCCTATGGTGAGTAGGACAAATCACTAACCACGGCAAGTGTGATTTTCTCCAAACCGTCGCGGGTCGGTTGGCTATTTTATGCGGATGGATTGGCGGTTTTGACACGTTAAAATGAGAAGAGATATTACAACGTTCGAAATAGAGTAAATACGTTTAACTACAAAACATAAGACAAGTTTCAAGTTTGATGATAACCAAAATATAAATATATAAATTCTAAATATGTTAGAGATAAATGTACAAGAGTTTGTATCTCGTTAGACTTGTACTAGATGAAGTATTATTTGTTGTAAATACTCTTCTAGATGTAGTCAAATACCTTGTAGATAAGCTCTAGAAGCTTCTCATACTTATATATATACCACATATACTATTAGTTGAATATACAGAATAACATTACAATTATTTCTCAACACGTTATCAACACGATAGTGCTCCACCAATTCCTCACGCCATTTACCGAAGTTCCCGTGCATCATCAAAATTTGAAACTCTTTGCCGTGTCTCTTTAGCTATTCAATTCGGCCAACTTTAATTTGTGTTTCCTTTACTTAATTAATTAAGGCCTTAATGCTCATTGTTAATGATTTTGCAGCTCGACCTGAAATTGGAGATGTTTCTTCATGCACACCGACGAACTTCGCCTTTCTTGTCGCCTTCTTCTTCAATATGTTGATTTGTTGATAATTTAGCTCTTCTTAATTACTTATTTCTGGACACTTGATCAATACTATGCAAAGTAAAGCGAATCAGCAACGTGTTGATCAAGAGATAACAAATCGGCCGGCTAAAATATCATTAGCTGCCCCAACTTCATGAACCCTTATTATTCCTCCGTCAATATTAATCCAATCAACTTATTCAATTTCATTGATGCATACAGGTTTTGCTCGTAATTCTTTGACTATGATTTTGGTGTATGATGGCATGCGGGGACTATTGATCAATCTCGAGTAGTTTAAGATAAGTTTTATTTTATTTATTGAATTCCTCATTCTTATCATATATTATTATCTACAATTGAAGACAATTTATCATATTCCCTAAAGTGAATATGTGATACAAAAACACCACAGACCGAAAGTGGTCAAGAATTGATGATCGTGAATTTTCGAAATTCCAAAAGAAAGGACATAATCAAACGAGATTTGTCCAGGCACACCCATATTAAACAATCTTATTGATGGGATGGTGATGCAAAGAAAGTGCGAAATAACCAACCGGCGTAGTTGGAATATATCAATGATCAAAATCACTTATGTAGTGAAATAACCAACCGGCGTAGTTGGGATGTATCAATGATCAAAGTCACTTGTGTTGTGAGACAGTTACTGATGATGATATGCTAGAAAAGCATACACTATCTTTCATGCCTCTAATATGCTTATACAGTAGCAATATCGTGAAAAATGCATGCTTCATTTGTTTGAAGCAAATATGACAATATACGAGGCAAGCTAGGCCAAAATATGCGTGGATGATAGCATATTCAATGTCAAATATTTTGACTACTTGTCAATGAGACAAGCACATGTGAACACAATTTCTGGTAGTGCAAAATTGATTGAAGGCTCCGATAGAGCGAATATAACACTACCAATTGGGACAAAAATTGCCATAGAAGATACGTTGTATTCTTCTAAATCTCAACTTAATCTAGTGAACTTTAAAGATATTCGACTGGATGAATATCATGTTGAGACTGTGAGTGAAAATGGCAAAGACATCAGAGTGAAATCCGACAAGAAAAGTGTTTTGAAAAAACTACTGGAATCGTCCCCTGATAAGCTTGCCATGAGATATAAATGCTTACCAACCTGAAATTGGTAAAATATTACTAATGATGCCATGAGCATTTGAAGGGAGCATTATATTGTAAATGCTCAGGTGTATGACTTGATTTCATCATCATAAAAGAGTGTGTACTCTCACGAAATTGTGCTCGATAACATATATTAGACTAAATTCCTGAAGGAATTGATATGATTAGTCTTGCCAATTATGAAAGGCACAACGATTGTGTCCAAATGTCACATTATTGAAAGGCCAAATTCAAGTGATGTATGAGAGATATAACTCGATGTGACAAATTAGGCCATCCGGGTATAACGTACCCATTGTGAAACATGAAGTTTCCATATGATTATGTGATGAAAGCTTTCTCATGTTGCAATTATTATTATGGCAAGACACAACACTGAGATGAAGCATGATTATGGAGATCTTGAAATGAGCAAAAATCCCACTTTTAAAGGTGACAGTGATTGATATATAAGTGGCCGGAAACCCACAAGTATGATCTCCAGTTTAAGGGCAAATTTATTATCAGCACAAGAAAATCCAACTATGCAAATATATATTGACTCCCTATCATATTGTTATTCGTAAAGAACTAATGCGTGAAGCATACTGGATGGTTGTATGCCTATATGATCTAAGCTGGGCATGATAATTTCTATTCCAAGCCCTTATTTACTAGTATGAGCTAGTTTTTCCCAGCTTAGGGGAGGAAGAACATGAGGAAGCTGGTAAAAACAAATTCGTAGAGCGAATTGATCCCCATATATTTGAAAGTTCAAACTTGAACTAAATATTCAGCTTCATGTTACTATATCAAGATATATTCAAAGATGAAACTCTATGATTTGAATGTTAACCCGCTATGACCCTATATTTTGAGGCATACAGAGTTGCATATTGATTATAGAATGGCATGTGTTGAACATTGAGATAATTTGCCTATTGTATTAATGATTTATTCACTTTGAGTGATATTCCAGTGGTAAATACATTACAAGGAGAATGGCAAGATAAAGCAGTTGGTACTCTTGAGGAGTAATGAATGCCATGAATGTCATAGATATCTGAATTAAAATAGATGGCCTATATGAAAGGAAATGGTACCTACAAATATATTCAGGTATCAATGATTAGTATTGACTTGAATAAAATCTAGCAAAGAGATTTTATATACCAGTATACATGGAACCGAGAAAGCATATGCGAAATTCGATGGACATGTAAATGGGGATCTTACAGGTGAGTCCATTCGATGACATCATGATGATGATGGAAAATGAGTTCATGGACTTGAGGTCCTTTTGATCAAACGAATTCGAGATACGTACCGTTGTATAAATGAATTGTGACTAGTTTGACATACAACTCATATGGTTTGAGAAAGTTCAATGAGGGGAGATATCATCTCCGACAGTTAGTCCCAAAAGGAGACTAAAAGTATCATGTCGGTGAACATGGATTGAACGAGGAAAGTTCTTGAGGAACTAATATTTACCTCTATACTGATCTCATAATCAACTTCACATTGACAAAATACGGATGAGATTCACCACAGTGAATAGTGAAGTATGAGATATGATTCTCATGACTCGTGAAGAGTATTATTGGTTACATCGATGTTAACTCAACCTGAAGTTTGAGCATGTAAGGGATTATTACAAGGTGTATTCTTGCTATCCTTGAGATTCACATGGTCCACAAGTACCACAACCAGTTGAGCTATCAAGAGCTACAATGACCCTTACTATACCTCCTGAAGAAGGTACATGAATTAATGGCAGACAAGCAACAATGACTAATTCTGCGCATTCCATGAGAAATGGTTGTACTTTTTTCCCTTTATAGGTTTTTATCCCATTGGATTTTTCCTGGCAAGGTTTTTAACGAGGCAACATTATAAGCGCTTATATATCTCCATGATTGTGAAACTGTTTGGTAAAGATGAGAGTTATGGGCTTGTTGGATATCTTTACGGTATATGGATTATGGAACATTGAAACTATATGATGTTTCAAGTGTTTGGAAAAGTTTTTCCTGAAGAAGACAATGAGTATATTATAGAAGTTCTGCTCCGCCATTATCTATGAGAAGAAGATTACATCCAAGTACAACATATTTGAAGATTTGCTCAACCACATCACATCCGACATCATCATTTGGGAAGTTAGTTTGGAAGGTTGAAATTTACAACAGTTCGAAGAGTACAATGATGCATCAATCAGGGGAGATTGATACGCACTGCACTCTTTTTCCCTTGACTATGTTTTTATCCCACTGGGTTTTTCTTAGCAAGGTTTTTAATGAGACAGTGTTCCCACAGCGTATCAAGTTTCAACGATCGTCAACTCATGTTCATTTAAGGGGAGTGTTAGAGATAAATGTACAAGAATTTGTATCTCGTTAGACTTGTACTAGATGAAGTATTATCTGTTGTAAATACTCTTCTAAATGTAATCAAATACCTTGTAGATAAGCTCTAGAAGATTCTCATACTTGTATATATACCACATGTACTATCAGTTGAATATACAGAATATATTTATCAACAAAATATAAGTAAATAAAAAAGGCAGCGAGCCTTTTTCAAAGTGCAACTCGAGTTGTACAGTACTTGTAACATTACCAACAATACTAATATGCTGAAAAGATAAAAAAGAAAATTGAAATGCTAAATGTGTAATATTATCACCATAAATTCCTCAAGGATCTAAAGAAGAACAAGGCGCCTCCAAAGCCTTAACAATGATCAAACAATCACTTCTAAACATCCTTGCACCCTACTCTTTGCAATTCTAGAACATTTGTAAATCGCCCAATTCACTTTTCTCGGTTCAATTCCCGATCAATCAACTTCGTCTTCGTCAATTTTGGAAGAAATCAGAAACCAAATCCCATTTCTCGCTCTGTTACAGCTTCTGCAATTTCCATGGCGAGTGAAGCAACTCCAGTCAAACCAGCTGAAACCGTACCTGATTCCTCGATTAAGCTCCTGTTTGTCGAAATGGGCGTCGGCTATGATCAACACGGGTATGCCTTCATTTGTGCATCTTCTTCCAGAATTGATTGAGCATGAATAATCTCAATTGAACTTTCTAATTGTGGAAATAAATAGACAGGATATTACTTCAGCAGCAATGCGTGCTTGTAGGGATGCCATTTCCTCTAATTCAATTCCTGCTTTCAGGAGAGGTAACTCTGTTTCTTCTGGCTGTTATGCATAGAATTTACGCAGCGAAGAACTCCCAAATTAAGGTTCAACACAATGATCATTGCATGAACCTAATAAGTACTCACTCCGCACGAAATAAGCTTTACGTTTGATTTTGTGGTCAATAAAATAAAGAAAAGTGGAAGATTGAGTATTATTTAAGTGTAAAAATAACAAAGAACCGGTAAAAAGTGATAGTGGGTTGATAAAGTGGAAGTTTGAATATTATTTAAATGAAGGGATAATGAAGAATGATTAAAAAACATGGATATTGGGTTGGTAAAATTGTAAATATGATTTTACGAGATTTTTAGTTAAGCGGGCTAGTGAGTCAATTACAAAAAATGGCAAAATGGGAAGCTTTCCGGGACGAATGAAGTATTACATTGCTCAATGTTGGAGTCACTCACACAAGGAGAATTGTATAAGCCTGCAAAATAAATAATCACTCAGCAAATGAGTCACTTGACTAACGAGTGATAATGATAGACATTGCAATTAAATGCTAATTAGTTACCATCATTATATGAATCTCTTTCAGGAGTTGTCGTAAATGTACTGTAGTGCTTCTGGTTCAACCAAACTTTGTGTGAAAGCTGAATCTGTACTTTTGTTTCCTGTTGCAGATGGCAGTTATAGATTTTGCACTAGTTCCATACATTATCGTGTTGTATGCCAACCAAAGAAAGATTATTATTGTGCAGCTCCTTGTTTTGCTATAAAATTCGAGTCATCTTTAAACATGTTATAGACTCATAGGCGTCTGGTGAATGGATAATTCCTCATTGCAGGTTCCATACCTGGGGTTTCGTTTGGTGAGATGAAGTCATGAAACTACAGATTAAACTGGGAGTTCCTTGACCACTCCAACATTTACTGGGTCATGATAAGATCAAATCTTTTTTCCCTTAGTAAGTATCTGGTATTTCATAATTTAAACGAGACTGTCTCAGACACCTTTTTTTTTTTTTTTTTTTTTTTTTTTTTTTTTTTTAGTAATGGAGTCCGTTGACATTCTAATAATGTGGTCTCTGATATAGCGGAGCAATATCTAATGTTGAGGTTGTGGATGGCAGACTTATATGCTCAAGTTGTGTGCATGTTGAAGAGATGGGTGATAAGAATGATGACTGCTACATTGTCAATGCAGCTGTTTATGTTGGTTACTAAGTTAATCATCCAGGGCTACAAGGTTGGTTCAATTTTTAATCTTTCTGATCTGTATTTTTGTAGAATGATCTTTACTCGAATCGAATATAAAAGTTACATACTTTCTGATGCCTTGATATTATCACTAAATGAGCAAGAACTATGGATGCATAAAACAGTAGTCTATTAATTAATTCCTATTTGACCTGTTCTTCATCCTTGCGATAGTGCTGCATACAGAAGTTGGTTCCAAGTATCGGGCAATCCAGGTAAGCACCAGTGGCTGCAATCTACACTATGGTCTGTTGTGTATTTGGATGGGTGAGCATCTTTTCTTAACTGTGAGAGAGTTGTGATATCAAGCAGATATACTGGCTTCTCTAGTTTACTCAATACTTTGTCTAAAACAACAGCTTCTGCTGGTCTTCCTGCTGGATAAGTTGGTCCCTTGATTGGCACTTGCTCATTGAGACAGTTAACTTTTGAACCCCATTCTTTGCCCCTGTTTGAATAAAATCAATTTGTTATGCATGTAGATGATATTACATCATGAATGAATGTGTAAATTTTCTTGTAAGGTCTAGATAAGAACTATGCAAGCATGATAATATCCGAATTGTAACCCTAAGACCCTAACTTTGTGTTTGATGAGGAAAAAAAAATCATGATCCGATATGTCTTCTGAAAAATTGAGCTGCTACAATTTGATTATCTGTGTGAATTTGACAAATTTCATACTTTGAAGAAATAAATTATAAAGGTTTTTCCAGTCAGAATGACTTAAGTGGTGTGGTTAATTACTTACTGAGTATGAGCTTGTGAAATTCCCTGAAAGAAGACCTTTGTCTTAGAAGGGTCCACATTATCTTGAACCCATTTACCCCAAGTTGTCAATCCCTTTGAATATGCAACTAGACGGTCCATATCTTTTGTTATTGTTGAACCATCTTGTATAAAATCCCACCTGCAACATACAAAATAGAAGGTTGGATGGAATAATGTTTTCAAAGAAAGGAAAACCTAAAATGTGTTTCAAATTACAGGTGCTCTATTTCTCCGAGATCTGACTTCTCCATAACCTTATTGTTATGTAAGTTTTATGACATGAAATATTTAGGACGATTACATGAGTTTTTGCATTAGGTAGTCTTAAATATAAGCTGCTATTTTCTGAAGATTTTTCTAGTTAAAAGATGAAATGAACAAATCTTACGCTTGAAGTCTTCCTTTATGTGTCCACCAGTGCCATGTGTTGAATATCAGCATATCCATTCCTAGCCATTCTTTTCCTTGTTGAATCGAGTCCAGCTTCAGGACTCGACCTTTTGGTTCCGTTACAAGATCCACCAAGTATGTGCTGCGATATAGATATATGGTGACTCCATATTCCTGCCATAAGTAGCTTCACTTTTTAGCATCAATTCGAGTGGATAAGTAATTTGACCTCTTATAAAGGGCAGATAATTTTAAGGTCATATTTCTCGTGGCTGTGGCCTCAAATTGTTTTTCAAGGATCGATAAATGAGTTTTGTGTGTTTGATTTGTTTTGAGATTGACAAAAAAACAGATGAATTGTTTGATGTGTGTAAGTAAGGGAATCGTTGGTGGAATGATGTCAAATCAGGTTGCACTGCATAAGAAGTTGAAAGAGTGCGGAGAAAAATTGGCACTAGGTGCTGAATCATCTCTGTAGTAAAATGTAATGAGAACCTTTAAACTTCCTAACTGCAAAATAATTTTACCTGGAATGTGACAGTGCCATGTGTTGAATATCAGCATATCCATTCCTAGCCATTCTTTTCCTTGTTGAATCGAGTCCAGCTTCAGGACTCGACCTTTTGGTTCTGTTACAAGGTCCACCAAGTATGTGCTGCGATATAGATATATGGTGACTCCATATTCCTGCCATAAGTAGCTTGACTTTTTAGCATCAATTCGAGTGGATTAGTAATTTGACCTCTTATAAAGGCAGAGAATTTTAAGGTCATATTTCTCGTGACTGGCGTCAAATTGTTTTTCAAGGATCTATAAATGAGTTTTTTGTGTTTGATTTGTTTTGAGATTGACAAAAGAGCAGTTGAATTGTTTGATGTGTATAAGTGAGGGAATCGTTGGTGGAATGATGTCAAATCAGGTTGCACTGCATATCAAGTTGAAAGAGTGCGGAGAAAAATTGGCAATAGGTGCTGAATCATCTCTGTAGTAAAATGCAACGAGAACCTTTAAACTTCCTAACCGCAAAATAATTTTACCTGGAATGTGACAGCGCTGAGCGGGACACCCCCTTTGTAGGTGGTTTTAGCCTTTGGATCAGCAGCATGTAGCGCACAGACTAGAGAACTCCATTGATTATAACTAAGTGAATCACCCACAAACATTATCTTCTTTCCTTTCCATCTTGTTAAAAAGTCCAAGCCATCAAATCTGTAGCCAAATATGAAGTTCAATCAGTATCTGGCCCCTGAAATTTGATTCCTCATTACATACTCGATAGTTTTCATTTTTTTGTATAGTTGTATGTGAACGTACCTTGGCAAGTGACAAGAGCTGGGTTTCCAGGAGTACTTGAGGAACTCCTTATCAGGGCGACCATGCTTTAGGCAGTCGAATCCATCTGGTAAAAATGGGCAGCTTGAAGGATCATAGAGAGGATCCAAGGATGAATTATGTACCCATTCACCCTGAAACAAATCACATTGATCTTCTGCGTCCTGCTCTGTCGTGTAACCACTTGCATTTTGATATAAATCTGCTCCTGAAGATACAAAAAGAACAAGCAAAATAATGTTTAGCAAAGATTGATTAATTAGTACCATTGTGGTATCTATAGAAGTTGTCAGTCCTGTACTGATAGAATCTGAATTTGTTCAAGGAGTTATATAGACAGGGAGATGATGGCTGGAAGGGTAATAATTTTATTGTTTGACCAGTATTTTATAATTGGAAGATTTAGATTACTAAACGTAGTATAATCCAGTAAAGGAATGGACTGTTTATGCGTATTCCTGATCTGCTAAATTACATTTGGTAAATTATTTACTGGAAATTGATTAAAATATTATTTATTTATATATATAAAGTAGTAAGACCATGTTCTCTTCATCTGAAAACTCATTAATTTCAGTTCAAATTCATTCAGTTTTGTTCAGTTCTGCTTAGTTGTTTTTTATAAATTCAGTTTCATTCAGTTCAGATCAGTTATGTTCTGTTCAATTCTCTTCAGATGAAGAGAACAGAGCCTAAGTGCATGGTAAAAATTATAGTAAGAGATATAATAGATAAAGTGTGAAATATAGTGATTAAATTTTTTAAGTGAAAAGAAAATCAATAAGTGGATTGAGTAAGTTTGATTTAAGGTAAATAGGTAATGCAATACTATATATTTAAAAGACATGGCCAAAATGTCAAATTGTAAATCTTTTAGTGAAATTGATGGATACTACTATTTTAAATGCTTGGGGTTTACTAAAAAGGAAGATAAGTTGAATTTCTAAACTGCTACAAGATTTTCGAAGTATTTGCACCATCTCACAATTTTAATTTTTGCATGCGTTCTCAAATATCGTCCCTAGGGTGCACTGAACCCCCAAGCTACAATGAACTCCCAAATTAAGGAGAGGTAACTCTGTTTCTTTCTGTTTCTTCTGACTATTATGCATAGAATTTACGCAGCGAAGAACTCCCAAATTAAGGTTTAACTGCAACACAGTGATCACTGCTCAATGTTGAAGTCACTCACATAATGAAAATTGTATGAGCCTGCAAAAGAAATAATCACTCAGCAAATGAGTCACTTAACTAACAAGTGATGATGATAGACATTGCAATTAGATGCTAACTAGTACCATCATTATACGAATCGCTTTCAGGAGTTGTCGTAAATGTAATGTAGTGCTTCTGGTTCAACCAAACGTGTGTGCGAAAGCTGAATCTGTACTTTTGTTTCCTGTTGCAGGCAGCAGTTATAGATTTCACACTTGTTTTCCATACTTTTATAGTGTAATATGCCAAAGAAAGATTATTATTGTGCAGCTACTTGTTTTGCCATAAAATTTGGTCCTCTTTAAACATGGTATAGACTATAGACTCAAGGCAGCTGATGAGTGATGAATGGAAAATTCCTCTTTGCAGGTTCCATTCCTGGGGTTTCGTTTGGTGACATTCTAATCATGTGGTGTCTGATACAGCGGAGCAATATAATGTTGAGGTTGTGGATGGCGGACTTATATGCTCAAGTGGCGTGAAAGTTGAAGAGATGGGTGATAAGAATGATGACTGCTACATTGTCAATGCAGCTGTTTATGTTGGTTACTAAGTTAATCATCCAGGGCTACAAGGTGGGTTCAATTTTAATCTTTCTGATCTGTATTTTTGTAGAATGATCTTTTACTCGAATCGAATATAAAAGTTACATACTTTCTGATGCCTTGATATTATCACTAACATGAGCAAAACCTATGGATGCATAAAACAGAGTCTATTAATTCCTATTTGACCTGCTCTTCATCGTTGTGATAGGACTGCATACAGAAGTTGGTTCCAAGTATCTGGCAATCCAGGTAAGCACCAGTGGCTGCAATCTACACTATGGTCTGCCATGTATTTGGATGGGTGAGCATCTTTTCGTAACTGTGAGAGAGTTGTGATATCAAGCAGATATACTTGCTTCTTTAGTGTACTCAAAACTTTGTCTAAAACAACAGCTTGTGCTGGTCTTCCTGCTGGATATGTTGATCCATTGATTGGCACTTGTTCATTGAGACAGTTAACTTTTGAACCCCATTCTTTGCCCCTGTTTGAATAAAATCAATTTGTTATGCATGTAGATGATACTACATCATGAATGAATGTGGAAATTTCTTGTAAGGTCCAGATAAGAACTATGCAAAAATGATATCTCCGAATTGTAACCCCAAGTCCCTAACTTTGTGTTTGATGAGGACAATAAAAATCATGATCCTATATGTCTTCTGAAAAATTGAGCTGCTACAAATTGATTATCCGTGTGAATTTGACAAATTTCCATACTTTGATGAAATAAATTATAAAGTTTTTCCAGTCGGAATGACTTGAGTGGTGTGGTAAATTACTTACTGAGTATGAGTTGGTGAAATTCCCTGAAAGAAGACCTTTGTCTTAGAAGGGTCCACATTAGCTTGAACCCATTTACCCCAAGTTGTTAATCCCTTTGAATATGCAACTAGACGGTCCATATCTTTGGTTATTGTTGAACCATCTTGTATAAAATCCCACCTGCAACATACAAAATAGAAGGTTGGATGGAATAATGTTTTCAAAGAAAGGAAAACCTAAAATGTGTTTCATATTACAGGTGCTCTATTTCTCCAAGATCTGATTTCTCCATAACCTTACTGTTTATTTAATTTTCATGACATGAAATATTTAGGACGATTACATGACTTTTTGGATTAGGTAGTCTTAAATATAAGATGCTTCTTTTCTGAAGATTTTTCTAGTTAAAAGAAGAAATGAACAAATCTTACGCTTGAAGTCTCCCTGCATGTGTCCACCAGTGCCATGTGTTGAATATCAGCATATCCATTCCTAGCCATTCTTTTCCTTGTTGAATCGAGTCCAGCTTCAGGACTCGACCTTTTGGTTCCGTTACAAGATCCACCAAGTATGTGCTGCGATATAGATATATGGTCACTCCATATTCCTGCCATAAGTAGCTTGACTTTTTAGCATCAATTCGAGTGGATTAGTAAATTGACCTCTTATAAAGGCAGAGAATTTTAAGGTCATATTTCTCGTGACTGTGGCGTCAAATTGTTTTTCAGGGATCTATAAATGAGTTTTTTGTGTTTGATTTGTTTTGAGATTGACAAAAGAGCAGTTGAATTGTTTGATGTGTTTAAGTAAGGGAATCATTGGTGGAATGATGTCAAATCAGGTTGCACTGCATATGAAATTGAAAGAGTGCGGAGAAAAATTGGCAATAGGTGCTGAATCATCTCTGTAGTCAAATGGAATGAGAACCTTTAAACTTCCTAACCGCAAAATAATTTTACCTGGAATGTGACAGCGCTGAGCGGGGCACCCCCTTTGTAGGTGGTTTTAGCCTTTGGATCAGCAGCATGTAGCGCACAGACTAGAGAACTCCATTGATTATAAGTAAGTGAATCACCCACAAACATTATCTTCTTTCCTTTCCATCTTGTTAAAAAGTCCAAGCCATCAAATCTGTAGCCAAATATAAAGTTCAATCAGTATTTGGCTCCTGAAATTTGATTCCTCATTACATACTCTATAATTTTATTTTTCCGTATGTGTGAACGTACCTTGGTAAGTGACAGGAGCTGGGTTTCCAGGAGTACTTGAGGAACTCCTTATCAGGGCGACCATGCTTTAGGCAGTCGAATCCATCTGGTAAAAATGGGCAGCTTGAAGGATCATAGAGAGGATTCAAGGATGAATTATATACCCATTCACCCTGAAACAAGTCGCATTGTTCTGCGTCCTGCTCAGTCGTGTAACCACTTGCATTTTGATATAAATCTGCTCCTGAAGATACAAAAAGAACAAGCACAATAATGTTTAGCAAAGATTGATTAATTGGTACCATTGCGGTATCTATAGAAGTTGTGAGTCCTGAACTGATATGATTTGCATTTGTTCTTGGAGTTATATACACAGGGACATGAAGGCACCAGCATGGCTGGAAGGGTAATTGTTTGACCAGTTTTTTATAATTGGATGATTTAGATAACTAATCTAGTAAAGGGCTGGACTGTTTATGCTTATTCCTGATTTACTAAATTACATTTGGTAAATCATTTACTGGAAAATAATTAAAAATATTATTTGTATTTATAAAGTAGCAAGTGTATGGAATATAATTGATAAAGTGGGAAATCCATCAAAATATATATATATATATATATATATATATATATATATATATATATATATATATATATATATATATTATGTAAAGCACAATGGGTTAAACTTCACCAAATTCATTCAGTCCTACGTGGAATTTTGTGGAATTATTTGTATTTTAGCCAGTATATATTTCAATGTTATTTTTGGTATGGGTGAATTTCATCCAGTACCCCTTTTAGATGTTCTAATTACACCTGGGTACCAGTTAGATCAACAATAACATGCAAGTCCTGATCTATATAAATCAATTACATGTAGCTAGGTCCACGAATTTGACTTTTTGCGAATTAAAATCACGAAAAGTCATTTTTACCCCAGCTTAAATATCAGCTTTTAGTTTTAGCCAAACAGGCTTAACTTATTGATGATGTGTGGACTTGGATATAATTGATTTTTTTACATATAATTTATATTTAAACCTATTATTAATTAACTTGTATATTAAGATACCTTAATTAGTGGTTGTATGTAAATGTTCAGGAGGGTCCCATTTTGATTTTTAAAGATAGTTTACAATTTCTAGAACTTCATACTTGTTTTTAATACTTAATGGCATCTATTTAAAAAATGAGAACTTCTAAATTACAGTAGTGATCCCAGGGCTCATTTAATTCTTAAAGGATAGCCCTTTCAATTTTTTAAAACCCTCAATTAAGTCCCTGTAAAATTCCAAAATTTTTAAAAACTTTGTAAAATTCCAAAATAAAATCATTCTTACACGATTAGGAGGGCATGGAAAGAGATCAGTCCAATCATGATTGCTCTTCCTATTATAAATAATACTCCCTCAATTTCAGATAAAGTGTTACAACTTTTCGTTTTCGGCGTTTCACTAAAAGTGTTACAATTTTCATTTATGAAAATTAGTTAAATAATAAAACTCCCTACCTGTTGGGAAATTTCTTGTGAAATTTGTTGGGAAATTTCTTGAGAAATTTGTTAGGAATTTTGTTAGATATTTTGTAAAGAATATCTGTTTAGTTTTGATCAGCAACATGATGACTTATCTTAGTCTCAGAAAGGTGATTAGTACTCTTGGTTCACTTGAACATTGTAAAAGAGGAAAACCACTGAGTATGATAGTCTAGCTAATCTTGTATAGGATGTTAGGTCTCAAAATGTAATTTTTATTTTATGAAGAGAAGACCAAGAAGAAGTCATCCAAGCAGAAAGCTCAACGACATTGAAGACTTGAAGAAAACTGCACAAGATTACTGAATTTGTTGTTCAGATATCTTAGCCAGATATCTTAAAGACACAAATAGTTTCAAACAAACTGTGTCACAAGAGATATCTGAGAAATAAGAGACATATCTGAAAACAAGGAAAGTGTCCACAGATATCTATTCTCAGATACCTTGAGCATTAACCACATTTCTGAAAAAGAAATATATTGCAAACAAAAGTCGTTTTAATAAATACGAGTGGTATCTGAAGATTATAGATAAGGATGTGCAAAGAATCGATAACACTAGTCTCGACATACAAAGCATAGTTCCGTTGACACTACATGACAAAAGTATAGTACAATGCATTTAATGCTGGACAGAGATGTGCGAATAAAAGCAACGGCGACACGGGAAGAAGACAAAACTCGCTCTGATTATACACAGATATCAATAGTTTGAATTTGAGCTAACGGATACTATTCTAACCAGACTCAAATTCATCTATAAATATCAACACTTACCGCTTGAGAAGACACATTGAACACCTGAATCGCATACAAACGTCGAACGTCTTACTCTCTCAAAGCAACTTACTTATCTTCAAAGCTTTACATTGCGACAAAGCTTTTGATCTTGAGTAAACCTTGAAGTTCAAGTGTCACGATCCTAAACAAGCAAAGCTATCTGAAGGAGTTGAATCAAAAGATCAACTATCCGAGATTCATTCTCTTGAGCAGATATCATAAGACTTGGGTCAAGAAATCGAACAAGATACCATACGCTGTAAAGTGTATTAAGTAACTTGGTTCACAGAGCTATCTGATTAACTGAAAAGTTATTAAGACGCTCATCTGACAACTCAAACCAAAACCAACACCATAACTGGCGTGGAGTACAGGAAGTACTTAGTTTGAAAAATCAGGGAATAACTCCAAGGTTACCGGAGTATAGGAAGTACTTGATTTGGGAAACTAAGGAATAACTCCAAGGTTATTGCGTATAGGAAGTACTTAGCTTGGGAAGCTAGGGAATAACTCAAAGGTTTCTGAGTATAGGAAGTACTTGGCTGTGAAAGCCAGGGAACAACTCAGGGGGAACATTTGGTTGGGAACCAATTGTTAAGAATCTTAGAATAGGATTATTGTAAGGAGATCTCAATTATCTGTTCTAGTGAATTCTAGGTCTTTGATAGACCGAAGTGGATTAGTTGGAGGATTACGCCACCTCCAGATACCACTATACTTGCTGTGTCATTTACCTTTCTGTATTTATATTTCAGCAACACACACACACATTAACTGTTTCTGCACTTATCTTTATTAAGTGTTCCGCACTCTGATTCTAAGTATCAGATATCCATTCAGATATCTGAGAAATAGTTGTTATCGACAAAAGTTTTAAAAGACTATTCACCCCCCCCCCCCCCTCTAGTCTTTTACTTTGCCGTTATCTGATCCAACACTACCTTTCACTTTTATTACAATATGCCACTCAGTTAATCTCTAATAATCAGAGGGACCACTTGTACTTTTTTACTTTTTCTTAAAATTGGTGCAAATCCAAATTGTAACAATTTCTCTGAAATTGAGGGAGTAATATTTATTAATTTATTAATTTTTATTTAACTTTATTGGAAACTCCATGGATGAACTTCCATGGCAGGAAGCACGGAAGCTCCGTCGGAGCTTCCATGAACGTGAAAGTGATAAAAAAAAATTTAAAAATTTAAAATTGAAAATTTGGGTTAATTGATCTATTTTTATTTTTTTAATTATTTTTTAGACAAATTTATGTTTTTTTTGTAATTTTTAATTTTTCAATGCCTTTTCAGTTATCAATTATTTTTCAATACCTTTTTTTAAATAATTTTTCTGTTATTTATTTATTTTTCGTAATTTTTTATTTTTTAAATTATTTTTCAGTTTTTTATTTATTTTTCATAATTGATAAAAATTTTAAATTATTAATTAGTTTATATTTATTATTTTTCACTCACATATCTCTAACAAATCACTTTCACCTTCTTGTAATGGATGGAGCTTCCATGGAAGTGAAAGAAAACATGTGTTAATTAATGTTATATTGTTTTTCACATTTGTTTATACTTTTATTTTATTTTTCATAATTTTTTATTTTATAAACATTTTTATGTCATTATTTATTTTTCAATTTTTATTTAGTAATTTCTTTTTTATTTCTTAAAATCATTTTTCTATTTTTCATTTTTATCCAAAAAAAATATTTTTATATTATTTATTTATTTTCATATTTTTTTAAATAACTTTTCTAATTTTTATTTATTTTTCAAAAAATATATTTTAAAATATTTTTTTCTATTTTTTATTTATTGTTCATAATTTTTTATTCAACCTAAATTATTTTTCCATTTTTTATTTATTTTTTGGACATTATTGTGTATTAAAATCGAAAATGGGGTAAAATAAACTAAGGACCTGTTTGTTTGTCCACTAAGGAATTTCTGGTCAACAAAAAATCAGCTTTTTGGACTTAGATGTAATTGTTGAACTAACTGGTGCTTAGATGCAATGTCCCTATCTAACGGGGAGGGGGTATATGTAATAACCCCTTTTGGTATGTTGACTCTATATATAGTTTTTATTAAATTTCATATAACTTTATCTTTAAAAATCTGAAAAATATTTTGAACATATATTTCAATTCGTCATGACTAGACGAATCCATAGACACCAATCTTGAATATGATTATTAATTAAATAAGTTATTTTATTATTAAAATTAAATATAAATTTAAATAATTGAATTTTAATTTTAAAAATAGAGTATTTATTAAATTATTTCAATTCTACATGGAATTTTGTGGAATTAGTTGCATTTTCAATGAGTATATTTTTCACTGTTTATTTTTGGTACGTTGGCTGCATATATAATTTTTATTAAATCTCATATAAATTTATCTACAAAACTTCGAAAAATATTTTGAACATATATTTAAATTCACCATGACAAGATGAATCTATAGACACCAATCTAGATTTTTATTATTATAATTATTATTAATTAAATAAATCATTTCATTCACTAAAATAAATTATTAATCTCATATAAATTTATCTAAAAAATCCAAAAAATATTTTGAACATATATTTGAATTCGTCGTGACATGACGAATTTATAGACACCAACCTTGAATACTATTATTAATTAAATAAATTATTTTATTCATTAAAATAAAATATAAATGTATTAAGATAAAATGAAATAATGGAAGTTTAAAAATTAAAAGCGCTCATTAAAACACATTATAAATAATTAAAGTAGCATCAGTCATTCAAAATGAGACTCATTTTAAATAGTTTAGCATCAAATATTCTGGACAAACTAAAATATACGATTATTTTGATTAGCCACATGTATATCCATACGGCCATACAATTTGTGCACTTTCGGTTATTTTGGGCACTTTCGTATATTTTTCTACTATATTCTAAAGTTGATGGTTTACTTTGAAGCACACACAATCCGCATTTGCATAAATGATACTTTGAGCGCTATCTAATTACTTGGACATTTTCTAATACAAAATTAATGTAAAAGAAAATTCATTTTAAATGGTAATGTAGAATTTAAAGTTTTGTTAACTCTCTAAGTTTCTTTTTATTTTTGAATTTAGGTTTCGACTTCTCTCTAAATATTTACGTATGAGAGATAATGAATAATCGTAGGAGATAGTGAATAAAATATAAGATGTGAGAAAGTGAATAAAATATAAGATGTGAGATAGTGAATATCTATGCTTGACAGTCCCTTCAACTCTTCCCATAATGTTCTATGAACCGTGTAATATATGTGCTCTTTTTCCTTCCAGAAGATAGAAGAGATATACGTGAGCTAATTGATGGTGTGTTGATCTTTACATGTCTATCAACATCATTCTACATGTGAAAACTTTCGACTTTCTTTTCTTAACGTACAAGATTCGATCGGTATGATGAGGTATAAGGTTCTCTTCTCTACGGTCTTTGGTCGGAAGGACTGGTTCTATCCAACCCGAATTCAACCCCGTTCGAAATAATGATGTTCAGGTCCGGTTTGGCATATACTCAGACCCGTTCCATACCTTTGTAACGAGACCCAACCACAACACATTTGATGATTAAGTTAGTAAATCGGAGGGGGGGGGGGGGAGGGGGAGGGGTGGGGTTCTGTAGGCGGGAAAATCTCTTCGATCTTCTCTCTACTTTCTTGATCTCCATGACGGGCCGAGAGGGTTGGGGGGGGGGGGGGGGGGGTACTTTCTAGGCGGGGAAACCCTCTTCTATCATCATCTCTCTACTTTCTTCATCCATATGCGCGCGCGCGCGGGGGTGGGTAACAACTGTGCCACGTGAAAGTATGTTTATAGAATAATATTTTTTGTGTCTTTGGTGGGGTGACACATACCACCGCGGGGTTGTTGGGAACTGGTGGGTTGGAAAAAAAAAACAATTGTAACATGTGAAATTATATTTGTATAATATTTGTTTCTTGTGTGTGTGGTAGAGTGACCACATACCACCGCGAGGGTTGTTGGGAACAACCCTCACTACAAAAAAAACGTGTTTTAGCGACGGAATTATCCGTCGCTAAAACTGGGCCGATCCATCGCTAAATCCTTAGCGACAGATAACCCTCCGTCTCCAAAATAGCCGTCACAATTTTTTTTAGCGACGGATAGATTTCCGTCGCTAAATAACGACGAACTGGCGACGGATTAATCCGTTGACCAGTCCGTCCGCATTGGCGATGGATTTCGTATCCGTCGCTAATTAGCGACGACATTTAGCGACGGATGTGTTCCGTCGCTAAATCCCACCCCTAAGCCGGCTTAGTTCGGTTGACATTTAGCGACGGAAAAAATCCGTCGCTAAATGTCAACTAATCACCTTAGTTTGAATTTAGCGAGATTTTTTCCGTCGCTAAATTCTTATTTAAATTTTTTTATATTTCTGTTTTTTAACCTGTTTGACCTGTTTTTAAAAACATAATATAGTCATAGATAATATACCCGAAACAATTAAATTGCATTAATATATCCGAAACAATATAAATTATCTACAAATAATCCGAAACAAGAATTAGAAGGTGAAATAGTGTCAAATTATCCATAACAAGTCTGATGTAACTAAGAATAATCGGGAGGATAATCGGGAGGAGGCGGTGGGTGAGACTGGGAAGAGCTACTGAACATCTGGGTCAAAGCGTCCATCCGCTGGGCCATACGAGCATTCCTCAAGCACTTGCTCGTAAGCTGCCTTGGTCGCAGCTATTTCCTGTTGGAGAGGAGTCATCATCTCGTTAACCTGCTGCTGCGTGTAGAGGTTAGATTGCGATCCTGATCCCTGGGACACTGAGAAGCTACCAGAACTCATGGAAGGGCCCAAACTTCCCAATCCATACATTCGACCCTTGTTGTCCATTGGGTTGACCTCGAAGAAGATCTGGTCTTGCTCTTCAATTGACAGCTCATGACCGTCGATCATCCTCTCGTCCATCCTCCTCTCGACCTCACTCTGCAATTGTTGGTTGCATACGAAATGAGATGCAATTTTAGGATTCACTTTAAAATACTCAAATACACATGTTAACCTTAAGAAAGAAACGTACCGCAATACGCTCGGCCCTCACGTCCCAGATGCCATTCTTCAGCTTAGCCTTCTTGAAGTGGTACAGAGCACTCTTCGGCTGTCCTCTATTGGCCTAAAAAAACATATGTGCAAACAAGTAGTTAGTTGATTGAAATGAAAGCTAAAAACTGTTATGTATCATATTCCAAGTCATAAACAACATATTTACTAACCTCCATCACGTGATCTGTAACAACAGCTCGCGACCCATAGTGATGTCTGGCAGTGCATTACCATCATGCGGCTCGAGACAAGCGGTTTTGTGCATTCTTATGCGCTTGATCACGGGCGAAGGATCATTCCAAGATCGTCAACCACAGTGCCACTCGTCATCCCCACCTAAGTTGGTACTGCGTGTCTCCTTCATTTTGTAGACCATTTTCCGTAGATGATGTCGGACCCTAAAGACTCGAAAACGGAGTACAACTGGGACACCAGCGCATTGGGAATGAAATAGTCCTTCTACAACAATTCCATTCAAAGTAAAAATTACACAAGTATAAAGAAAGATAACAATTTAAATATAACACTCAAATGAAACTGAAATGTAGTAGTCCTACAACAATTCAATTCAGTGGCTAACATACCACTCAAATTGTCCTAAAATTGACTAACACAATGGTGACTAACATATCACCCAAGTTCAGTGGCTAACATACCACTCAAACGACACAACAAGTTCATAAATGGTGACTAACACATCAAAACAAGCTTAGTGGCTAACATACCACTCAAATTGTCCTAAAATTGACTAACACAATGGTGACTAACATATCACCCAAGTTCAATGGCTAACATACCACTCAAACAACACAACAAGTTCATAAATGGTGACTAACACATCAAAACAAGCTCAATGGCTAACATACCACTCAAATTGTCCTAAAATTGACTAACACAATGGTGACTAACATATCACCCAAGTTCAGTGGCTAACATACCACTCAAACAACACAACAAGTTCATAAATGGTGACTAACATATCAAAACAAGCTCAGTGGCTAACATACCACTCACAGATATAGTGACTAACATACCACACACATTAATACAATGTTTAAAAGAACAAATAAAGCATTCATTGTAACATTTAAGCTTACGCGCAGCTCGTCGAAGTAAAAGTGCTTCATCCGGTCCGGGACGTTTGACCACTTCTCGCCTCCCTGTCCCGGCATCGCCCGCCTCCCCCTGAATATTTTGCCTACTTTGTCCGAGGCATCCGGAGGCCAAAACCTGTTATCAATGAGACAAACAAGAAACAAATATTCATTAGTAAAATTATGTAACATATATTTATCTTAAGTGTATGTTCTACAACTCCATAACACTTACTTGTTCCTGCCATTGGGGAACAACACCGGTTTCCCCTGAAATGTAGCACCGTCCGTCAACGTCAAGTACGGACACCCGTCAGAGGGGTAGTCACCAGGAGCAGAAGCCGTGTAGGCCGGTGGAGTCTCTGGTACCTGAGACTGGCTGCTGCTCCCCCCGATGTCGTATCTAACGAGAGGACTACCATGACTAGCTGGGGTACTACTAGAACCCGCTGGACTAGCACCCCTAAACCCGGGAGGAAGGTATGTGGACTTCCTTTGGCGCGGCATCTGCAAATAAGAAATTGCAAGAAAAAATGAGTTAGTAAATAATACATGAATATACATTTGACAGATATTAACGCAAAAATATGCATGAATATACATTTGACAGATATTAACGCACAAATATACATGAATATACATTTGACAGATATTACAATAATAATAATAAACAACTAATCATATATACACATAACAACTAAGCATACAATACACACATACCCTCGTCCTCATCGGCTATTGTTAAGTCTATAAATTGGTCTTCACCCAGGTCTATGAACTCATCATCAGCTTGTACATGCCTACTCGCTGTTTGATCGACGACCTCTTCTTGATACGAGTTGGTAATTGAATCGTCCTTATCAATGTACTCTACTCTGGAGCGGGCCTGTATATGCATCGCAGCCAACCAGTCCGCCTTATCGCGTTTGAGGCTTGGATATTCAATAAACACCACCTGTCGTGCTTGAGTCGCCAAGATAAACGGTTCATACTTAGTACGATACCTCTTCCTATGGTTAATTTCTACCATCTGATAGAGCTCGTGTTTCTGCGTACCACTTGGAGTAGGATCATACCAGTCAACATCAAACAGAAAGGTTCTTTTCAAAGGAAACCTCGGATATTCAAGTCGCACAATTCGTCTCAGGTTCCCGTAGAAATCATACAAATCATCAGTTGCATCTTGATCTTGCCCCCTGACACGCACCCTAGAATTGCTTGTGGCCATGCCGGTGTTAGACTCAATTGTTTTAAACCTAAGACCATTTACTATGTACGATGAGAATGTGGAGACCTTTCTGTTTGGTCCCTCTGCTAGAGATTCTAAGTAAGGACATGTGACTTTGTTGACAGGATTTCGTACGTACTCCTTGAACCAATCTGCAAATTCTGTTTCCAACTTCTCTTGAAGCAGTTGTTCAATTACGTCATCTGCCATTGTTGGATTCTTCTCTCTGAAAAGGCTGTGGACGCGATTACATGATTAGATATATATAGTAGTTCGAAGTTAAAATCTATGTGTTAGCGTAAGAAAGCTACTGACCGAGCATAAATCTCCATAAATTTGTCAACTTCAGCACAGTTCGAGAGGACATAATATGTGGCTGCCTTCAGCTCCTTATCCGTCAGCCATTCTGTCTTTTCTTCTCCAATAGGTCTCCCGGAGACCCTAAAAATTGAAATGGAAACGTCATCATCCTCTTGAACTTCAAATGTATGCGTTTACGGGCCTAGATGCCTTCGTCGGGACATGGTCCCCAAAGTAATAGGAGCAGAAGATTGCAGCTTCCTCTCGCACGTAGGCATTGGCCATCGATCCCTCAGGCTTGCCTTTGTTGCTGACATACCTCTTCAATTTCCCCAAGTACCTGTAATGCATATATGTTGATGTAACACAATGTAACTTGGGAAAATTCAGACTTTATAAGTAAATGATTGCCTTGATTACACACCTCTCGAATGGATACATCCATCGATACTGAACCGGTCCAGCAAGCCTCGCTTCATAAGGGAGGTGAACCGGCAAGTGCTCCATAGAATCAAAGAAGCTCGGAGGAAAGATACGCTCGAGCTTACATAGAATCAATGGTATGTTGCTTTCAAGATTTGCTAACACTACATCGTCAAGCACCCTTGAGCATAAATTCTTGAAAAATAAGCTCAGCTCGGTGATCGCAATCCATACAGGTTTAGGTAGCATTTCTCGAAATGCAACAGGGAGAAGCCTCTCCATAAACACATGACAATCGTGGCTCTTCATCCCGTACATGTTTGTCCTCTTCACATCCACACACCGCCCCAACTTTGAGGCGTAATTGTCGGGGAACTTCAATCCCCTCACCCAATCAAATAGTTTGTTCCTAGATTCAGTGTCAATTGTGTAGCATGCCTTGGGCCACTACCCCTTATCATTCTGCTTTGTCAACTCGGGCCTTTTACACAATGTATCCAACTCGGCTCTAGATTTAGGGGTGTCCTTTGTTTTTCCGGGAATGTTGCAAATCGTGTTGAATAAGTTCTCGAACACGTTTTTCTCAATGTGCATGAAATCCAAGTTGTGACGTATAAGAAGATCCGCTAATAAGGCAAGTCCCGAGATGCTTCTCTTCTTCCATTCACAATTTTTGCTAATTTTCTCGTTATGCTTATCACCCAACTTGATCACTTTCATAAGACCCAAACTATCTATCTCCGCAAGTATTTACGCACTGATAAGTTGTCTCGCGCCTTTGTTCACTACTTTATTTTCAAGAATTGAGTCTTGTTCTTCCGAATGTATGGTCCTTTGGTAGAAATCTACGATGACATCAAACCAACACTCCTTTTCGCTCTCTCCTTGATCTAAATGCATCGATGTCTTCCATACAATGTGGACATGCATTAAAGCCGCGTTTTCCTTCCAGATAGCATGGAGTGCAGGAAAATCACTCACGGTCCACGAAGAATGTCGCTCTCAATGTAAAGTTCGTCTTCTTTGACACATCATATGCGGGATACCATTTTCCCACAACTCAATCAGCTCCTTGATTAGGGGTGCAAGAACACATCCGGCGTGGCGGATCATCGGCCCGCACCAACACGGTAAGAACATGAATGGTTCCTTCATGCACTCACCGGGCGGGTTGTATGGTGTCGATGATGGCCAACAAGAGTACTTCGGTCATTTCAAGCGGGTTAAAACCATCCGCATAAAGCCCCAAGCGTACATTTCTAGGCTCATTGCCAAACTCGGTAGGTCTTATCGATCGCTTTCCATGCGGGTGAGTCGATGGATGCTCCATTCTACCCTCTTCTTCCGGATTACTGCTCCTTGTGCCACCGCATTTTATCGGCACAAGCACTTGAAGCATAACCTCTTCAAACGAGGTGCTAGAGGAAAATACCACATTTTCTTATGTGGTAGATTTTTCTTCCGACGTTTCTTTGACCTCCTCCTTGTAACGCTTGTACGGTCCTTACCACGTAACTTGCACTTCAAGAGATCTTTATCCTCCCCCCAATAGACCATGCACATATCCTCACAACAATCTATGGTTTCCATGGGCAACCCCATCCCCCGCATCTTTTTCTTCGCCTGGTAAAAGTTGGTGGGAACTAGATTTTTTTCCGGACAAAGATCCGACATTACTTGTACCCATTCATTGAAGCTCGCTTCAGATTGCTGACCATTAGCCTTACAACTCATTAGCCGAGCCAACAAAGACAACTCACTCAGCTTACATCCCGGATAAATCGGCTTCTTCTTTGATTCAACAATTCAAGAACACGATCCAGGATTCGGAGGCTCCTCCATATCCCCCTTGGTTACTGGCTCCCTGGTGTCCATGAACTCTGGACCCGCAACATCATACACCATTTGCTCCATCCGTTCATGATCATAATTAGCATCAGATGTAGACGTATTTTGAGTACTTCCGATCACATTTTTCTCCTTCCTTTTACGCTTTGAGAGATGCTCATAATCCATGAACGGTGCTCGTATCTCACCATGATAACACCATACCTCATACTGAGACACGAACCCCTTACGTTTCAAGTGCTCCACTACCGTTTCAGGAGGCAAAAATTGTTTATTCCTACATTTGTTCGCATTGCAAGGGCACTTCATCTTCCCCCCACTCAAACAAGTCGTTTGTGTAAGCGCAAAAGTGATGAAGGATTCAACCCCTTCCACAAAACTAGACTGAATTCTGCCATTCACTATGCGACGGTACATCCATGATCGATCGGGATTCATAATTATATGATTAGCCTGACACGTCTACAATTATTAGATTTATAACATGCATTTTACGTTAATATAATCACCAACTAGTCTCAAAACACTTAATTAAATCTTCATAATCTAGTGTATATATACGAATTTATCGAATCAAAATTACTACGTACTTATAAATTAAACATCCTAACATTATACTAATTAACAATACAAATTCACAATCAATATATCAATTGCACAAAGTTAACTAGCTAGTATACTATAGCTCCCATAAACATACAATTCATCTAATTAGTCGAAATTAACAAAATTCCCAATTTTGACAACAAGTAAGGGTTCCAAAACACTCAACTAAATCATTCTAATCCTACTACATATACGAAAATATCAAATTAACAACCCTACATACTTCCAAACATCTTAACATTATACTAAAAATCCAAATTCACAATCAATATATCAATTGAACATCTCAAAGTTAACACACTACGTAATATAAGCTTAATTAACTACTACATACTTACAATAAACATGCAATTGCTCAAATTAGTCGAAATTAACAAAATCCCCAAATTTGGCAAAGTTAGGGTTTTAGCGGTTCATACCTTCGATTTAGCTGAAAATAGGTGAAATTTGTTGACCACACGAGCTCCTTGTCCCACAGGCTTCGAGAAGACTCCGAAATTGGCCGGAACGGTCGAGATTTGGCCGGAATTTGGAATTGGCGATTGAAGAAGGAAGAGAAGAAAAAAACGCAGAAATGACGGATTTAGGGATGGATTTAAATATCCGGTCAACTTAATTTTTTTTTTAAATCCGGTCAACTTATTTAGGGACGGATTTAATATCCGTCCCTAAATAGCGACGGAATTTTTCATCCGTCGCTAAATAGCGACGGAAAAACATCCGTCGCTAATATAGCGACGGATTAACGACGGATTAGAGACGGATTGAGCGAATTCGCTCAATCCGTCGCCATTCCGTCGCTATAATTAGCGATTCGTCGCTAAATAGCGACGGATAGATTCCGTTCGCTATAGTCCGTCGCTAAATGCCGGATTTCTTGTAGTGCCTATTAATTGTTTTGTATACTTTTGTATTTTATTTTGGTTCCATTTGAGGGATAGAACTTTAAAAAAAAAAAAAAAAGCATGTACCTATTACTAATTAACAGGTCGGGTATGGTGGGACCCTGCTTTAAATTTTTTATAGTTAACATAAATAAACAATGAATGATATAATATTGTATGAAGAAGGATTACCGACCGACACCACGATCAACGTTGTTCACATAAATTTGACTAACTTATTTTCTCGAATAATTTATTTATTATTTTCTTTCTATTTATTATTAAAAGTAAATTATATTGTGGCATCGCCACGGGTTAGTTTTAGTATAGTGATTAATAAATAAGTAAGTGGAGTCAGTAGGCTGCATAATCTTAATGTATATTTTAGTTACATTGATGGGATACTATTTTAAATGATTGGGGTTTACTAGAATGAAAACATAGAATGATAAATGCAAGACAATTTTTATTAAAAGCAATACATTTTTTTTTATATATTGCAGATAATACCACTATTATAATAGTTTACATAATAGTTCATTAATTTCAAAAAAAAATATTATTTTACCTAAAAAATTTTTTAATTGAGTTTATTATCATCCAAACACAGAAATCGAAGAAATTTTTAAAAAAATCGAAGGAAAATGAAGACAAACAACAATTCTCCAACCCTACCAGAGCTCCGACGTCGGAGAAGCTCCGATCTAGGGCACGAAGCTCTATTGAGGCTGTTTGGTCAGATTTGAGGCTGCCTGAAACGCGTTATGGCAGCCTTAAATTCGTCAAACCTAAAAACAAGTAAAAAAAGGGATTTTTTTGAGTAAAAATTTTAACGAAATTCTAACTAATTTAACATAATAAAGTGATATAATAATCATCAACGATTATAAATATCGAATTAAAACAATTCATAATTCTTCATATTATGATCAATGATCCGCCCAATGCTAGTAAAATGTGTGTGTTTTTTCCGTTGTTTTATGGCAGTAGCAAGTATATGACTACTTATATGTTGTAAGATGTGGGGTTTGTTGGGTTTTATGAGGCAAAAAGAATAAGGCTACTTATAATACTTTTTAATAATTGAAGGGCCTTTTGTAATATGGTAAAAAAAGTGTTTTGCGTTTAGTAAAAAGTGTCATTCGTTTAACATACCCAACGACAATAAGTTGAATTTTCCAACATATTCAAGTTTTTTGAACTGCTTAGGCGTTTACCTATGGGCCATGATCATCCATGGCCATAGGCGAAAATTGCCATGTCCATTTTTATGGTTGAATCCTGAAAAATTGTATGCTGTGGGCCATGGTTCAAATGTGGCTCAAGTTAGGGATTGAAAATATATTAACATGGGACTGTAATTTTCATAAATTTGCTAATGAAACAACTAAGTGAGTTTTGTATCCTCTGCTCCAATTTTGTGTGATGGTTTTGTACAAGAGAAGACCTGTGGGAACTGACTATGCAGTAGAAGAACGTGGAATGAACACAAGTTCAGAATTCGGTATCGTATAATTAAAACAATATAATAAGTCTCAATATGTCCTGTTAAAGGGTGTTTTTTTTTCCAAAAAGCGTTGGTTCACTTACTGCCTCTTTCTCCATCAGACGTCTCCTTCTTCAACACGATATCGCTCTTCATTTGTTTCTCCTCCGTGAAAACACAGATCGGCAAATTCATCTATCATCTCGCTTGTCCCAATCGGTGCTATACCGGAATTCCAATCGGCGTCTTTCAACGATATATAAACTTGGTGCCACAGTTTATTTCTCTTATTATCAACCGATTTCACAACAGCGGTACAACATTCCGGCGTGTCAACATCTCTAACTGTTAGAATATGTATATATCTAGAATCCTAGTTAGATTAGACTTAGATTAGAATACTTGGTGATCAAGTTATCACATTGTATAAATACATGTACTCATCATTGAATCCAATAATAAGAAATATATTCTTATAATCTTACATGGTATCACGCCGAACATCGGTCCCTCTCTTCCGCTGCTAGCCGCCGCTGTTCGATCCTCCTTCTTCCCCTGTTTCCGGCCTCACGCCGCTCAAACAGCCTCTCCCCTTTCTTCCCATGTCTCCTTGTGTTCCGGCCTCACGCTAAAACAGCCTGCTCTGTCTCCTGTTTCCGGCCTCACGCCTCCACACAACATCGACTTAGCCTCACGCTAAATCGATAAATTCTCCTCTCTTCTCTGAACAGTTTTCCGGCACCCACCATGTCTGATCAATCACCCAAGTTTCATCCTGCTCTCTCTATCACCAACGTCCGCTCCCTGATTCCCATCACATTGGATCATGAGACCGGTATGTATCATTCTTGGGTCACGTTATTCCAGGTTCAAGCACGGGTGCATAACCTTATGCATCACATCATCCCTCCGACGGAAGAAACCGCCATCGCCAAAATCAAGGCTCTCAAAGAAGCCGATGTTGATCTCTATGATCGACTTGATGCCGTCGTATTACAGTGGATCTATGCAATAGTCTCTTCTTATTTCAATTCGAGCACTTATAATCGTCAAGTTGGGGTGACCTCTATCCAGTCCACCCCAACACGCAAGCCACCCACTTCAATTCTGCTTTTTCGGTTTCTTCTCCTACTTTATGGCATAGTCGTTTAGGGCATCCGGGAGAGACTACTCTTCGATCTCTCTCTAGCAAGAATTATATTCATTGTAATGCTCTTAAACATCAGTTTTGTCCCTCATGTTCTTTGGGGAAACAAATAAAATTGCCGTTTCATAATTCATTGTCAAACACTACTTCTCCCTTTGATATTGTGCATAGTGATCTCTGGACTTCTCCGATAGCTAGCTCAAGCGGACACCGATATTATGTGCTTTTTCTTGATGATTTTTCTAAGTTTTTATGGACCTTTCCTATCTCTAAGAAATCTCAAGTGTATGCTATCTTCACTATGTTTCATGCCTTTGTTCGCACCCATTTCAATACTTCTATTAAGAATATACAATGCGATAATGGCAAGGAATTTGACAATGGTCTATTTCACTCCTTTGCCCAAACTAACGGTATTCACTTCCGTCTTTCTTGTCCTCACACTTCATCTCAAAACGGCAAAGCCGAACGGCATATTCGTTCCCTAAACAATATAATCCGGACACTTCTTGCTCACGCATCCATGCCACCTACCTTTTGGCATCATGCACTTGCCACCGCAACTTATCTTCCAACATCCTTCCCTCGAAGGTGCTTAACTCTTCCTCCCCTACTCAAATTCTCTACAACAAACTTCCAAGCTATAACCATCTTCGTGTTTTTGGTTGTCTTTGTTTTCCCCTCTTCCCATCCCCCACTATCAACAAACTCCAAGCTCGTTCAGTCCCGTGTGTATTTCTGGGGTATCCTTCCGATCATCGGGGATACAAGTGTTATGAGATCTCTAGTCGTAAGATATTTGTCTCTCGACATGTCGTTTTTTACGAAACCACTTTCCCTTTTTCCACACTGCACACGCCAAACTCGAATACGTCAGTATTTGGATTAGAATCGAACCCGCCATTCTTCATCATATGCTTGATCCGGTCATTCGACCAACCGGTTCTGCCCCTACTGGGCAAACTGCCTCTCCCTTCCTCGCCGGTTAATCACTGACTTGGCCGTCCTTCCGGTTCTGCTCCACCTGAGCGTGCCGACCCTCCAGCCGGTTCTACTCCTCCTGAGCGTGCCGACCCTCCGGCTTACGCTTTGGCGAGACCGCCTCCCAAACCGGTTCGGACCAGTCCAGGCCAACCGTTACCTCCACCCGGCCTCGCGTATTGAATCCGAAATACTATGGTCCAAATTTCGTTAACTTTGCCTCCTGCGATTTTTCACCTCTTCCTCGTAATCCCGTCCATGCTTTAACCGACCCGAATTGGAAATCCGCAATGCTTGATGAATATAATGCTCTTATTGATAATAAGACTTGGGAGTTAGTTCCTAAGCCACAGAATGCAAATATTATTCGATCTATGTGGATTTTTCGTCATAAAAAGAAATCTGACGGTTCTTTTGAGCGACATAAAGCTCGTCTTGTAGGTGATGGTCGATCTCAGCAGAAAGGTGTTGATTGTGATGAGACATTCAGTCCTGTCTTCAAGCCAGCCTCTATTCGCACCGTACTTAGCATTGTAGTATCTCGATCTTGGCCAATTCACCAACTTGACGTTAAGAATGCGTTTCTTCACGGTCACCTTATAGAAACCGTCTACATGCATCAGCCTTTGGGGTTCCGAGACTCGAGATTTCCTGACCATGTTTGTTTACTGAAGAAATCTCTCTACGGATTGAAGCAAGCACCTAGGGCTTGGTACCAGCACTTTGCTGACCATATTGCGACTGTTGGTTTCTCTCATAGCAAAGTTGACCATTCATTGTTTATCTACCAGCGTGGTTCTGACATTGCCTATATTCTTCTCTATGTTGATGATATTATTCTCACTGCATCCACTGACACTCTTCGCAGCTCGATTATGGCCTTCTTAAGTGCCGAATTTGCTATGAAGGACCTTGGTCCTCTCAGTTACTTCTTGGGTATCACTGTAACTCGCAACAAGGACGGTTTATTTCTCTCCCAGAAACAATATGCAGACGAGATTCTTGATAGAGCTGGCATGTCAACCTGCTCTCCATCGCAAACACCGGTCGACACTAAATGAAACTTCGGCTCCCTGGATGCTCCTCCATTCGATCCCACCACATATCGTCAACTTGTTGGTGCTCTTGATATCTCATTCACTCGTCCGGATATCTCTTATGCGGTTCAACAGTGTGTCTTCACATGCACGATCCTCGGGTTGATCATATGAATGCTCTCAGCGTATTATACATTCAAGGAACCAAGGACTTTGGATTGCAATTATATAAATCGCGAGTGGACACCTTGACTTCCTATCGGATCTTGTTGGGGTGGTTGTCCGGATACTAGGCGATCCACTTAGGTTATTGTGTTTTCTTGGTGATAATCTCATCTCTTGGTCTTCTAGCGACAACCCACTCTTTCTCGCTCCAAGGTCAAGTAGAATATTGCGGTTGTTAATGTTGTTCGAATCTTGTTGGCCGCAATTTACTTCTCGACGCACTTTCCGGTTCATAAAGCAACGCTTCGTTCTTGTGACAATGTTAGTGCTATTTACTTGTCGGTAATCGATCCAACATCAACGCACGAAGCACATAGAGATGGATATACACTTCGTCCGCGAAAAGGTTGCCAGAGGTGAAGTTCGAGTCTTACATGTCCCCACTCGTTATCAGATTGCTGACATTTTTACTAAGGGACTTCCGAAGATTCTCTTTGATGATTTTCGTGACAGTCTAAGCATTCGCAAGTCTCCCATTGCGGGGTGTGTTAGAATATGTATATATCTAGAATCCTAGTTAGATTAGACTTAGATTAGAATACTTGGTGATCAAGTTATCACATTGTATAAATATATGTACTCATCATTGAATCCAATAATAAGAAATATATTCTTATAATCTTACACTAACGATGCCAAATTGCCAATAAGCTGTTGCAATTCCCCGCGCTAGATTTCTAATCGATGGCACTCAAATAGAATCAAATATGGACAAGGTGAGTTTGCTGAATGGTTAATCTATTTCATACATTTTTTATAACTAAGCATCTGCGTCTGCGTATTTTCGTTTTTCGAATCAGGCTTCTTTTTTCCCAATAAGCGAGCAAGAAGGAATACATATGGCAAGCCTCGTTTATGTATTTGACAGTCACATACGACTTATTTGCTTCATCATCTTTTTCCCCCTTCAGGTACTCGATGTAGTTTAGTTGAATTCTACAGAAGTGCATGATTTGGATGAGAAATCATGAAAGTGTAAGAAATGGGGATAACGCCAATATGGTGTTCGATGAAATGCCCAAGTGATTTTTTCTTTTTTGTCCTTCTTCTCTATGGTTGTAAGTGACCAGTGTGGAGTTTGGTCTTGCTGTTTCTCCATTTATCTGGTATAGTAGACAATGCTATAATAGGAGTATTTTCTAGGAGCATCTTAATGTTCTTTTAGCAGCAAAGCTGCCTTTTCATTTTTGGGGGAAATTGATATACACGACTCTCTGAGATGATATAATGAAGCCCTTCTTAATATGGTTATCATTTTTTATAGTTGTAGATATTTTCCTCATTTTTGCCTTGTTCTCTTTGTCAGGTTGATTGGGTTGTATCTCCCATGCTCACTTCCTTGTTGGCATGTCTTTGGTGTACATATATCATGTCCATTTAGAAGTATCTGGTATGTTTTCTCCGGTGCAATGTGTACGTTTGTAACTTAAATATAAAGAATGTTCTGAATAATAAAAGATTAAATGTTTATTTTGTCCATGTTTTCACCTTCTGGTATTATAGACAAGTTTTGTATATTTAGCTAAACCTTTTGTGGTGAACAAGTAAAGTACCTTGTGAATGACTGGATAGCAAATCCATGTGAAAGAGGAAAGAGTGTACATTAGCTCAGCCCATATAATAATAGGAGTGGTTATATGCCGTATAGTTGTTGTAGTTACCTCTTGGTACCATCATGATGTTAATTTTGGACACTGCCTTACCATAGATAACAATCACATTGCGAAGATGGTTGGTGGTAATTATGTCATTTGGGTTAACCGATAATAGTAATGGTTGTTAAGTTATAGTGGATAAAGTAAAGTAGTTCTGAATTGTTGTTAAGAGTTAAGACCCAGAAGAGAGTTTAGCAAATATGATACCTAAGTTTTTGTATTATAATTACCAATTAGAAATATATATGTGATTTAAATGGCTAGAGTTCAAGTTCACCAAAGTTGTTTTGAGAATTCTAACTCTCAAAACTTGCAGCATGGGCATGATGCGAGTAAAAATAGCTTTTCTTTGCCTATTGCATTGAATAATTGATACTACTTCCCCTATTCATCCAACTAAGTACTAATTCACTTAAAGAAACTGGCATAGTACCAATGGGACTTCTCACGAGGTTCTAAGAGAATTCTTCATGAAAATGCAAGTGTTTTTGGATCATTTGCTTGCTTTGTTAGCTACAGAACCAACAATGTGGAGTTTGAATTATTATCAGATCTAAATGATAAGCCAATAAAGAAGAATTTTGGTGTTCCCATGGATTTAATTCTGCATGATCGGTTGGAATGGATATTTGCTTACCTCCTTATTGCTAGCATTTTTTAGGACAGGTTGTGCCAGCAAAAGATGAAATGAAATTGTTTCCTCAAAAATCATGGAAGTATAACTAATCAGAATTTTACTGGATGGATTGGCAATTAACCTTCCGCGAGGTGCAGTTTCACCTGATTCAATAAGACTCGCTCAGGTAGATTACATGCCTTTGCCCTTGAAGGTACTGAATTGGATTGACTATCTTTTTCGTTTTGCTGTGTTTGCCTGTTTATCATGTTATTAATCAAAAAGAGTTTATCATGTTATTAAATAAAAAGAGGGCCTCTGGAAAGTTTGCACGCCTCCTCTTTTAGCCTACACATATCTTCATGTAGTTTCTTTTTATTTTATTGCAACAGCTTAGTGTCAACAGCTAGGTGAACTAAAATTAGAAAATGATACTTACCACCACAGTCCTCAGCTTTCTCTTCTCATTGATAGAATCTTGGAGACACTGATCTGCTGCCATAAGCTCTCCTACATGGCTACATCAGCTATGAATATATCAATCATGTTTAATGGCTTCACATTTAACAACTAAGGACACGAGTCCATTTATTTTCTGGCTTTCACTATATGAGTTGCTACTACCAAGCTTGCTTGGACTTTTTTTGCCCTACCCCAGTCTTTGGTCAAGGTTGATGGTGCAAAGGTAAAGTGTACTGGAATGGATTATTGGTCATTTCCCGTTGCCTTTTGTACATTTAATTGTTTATTTAGTGAACTGTCCATTTCAGTGTTGAAGGTTCCATTTACCAACTTTACACTCAGAATAAATTTTGTCTTACCTCAATGTCACACATGTTTTTATAAACTTGTTTTCTTTCTGTATACTTAGAATCTTACAATTTATATTTGGAAAAGAAGATTAACACTCTACAATAGATGTGTTGTAAAATTGCATGGTGCAAGGTCAGGCTTTCACGAATTTTATATATCACAAAACAGGTTTCTCCATCTATTTTCTTTTATTTAACCAAAAAAAAAAAAAACTTTAAAGTGTAGAGGCTATTTGCGTTTACCAAGAGAGAACACATATTCCCTCAATAAGTTATTTTTTTACGCTTTCCTCTTATTCTGGTTACGAACTTGTTATAACTCTATGTATATACATAAGCATTGCTTTCATTGTTATTTTATGCAAAAGAATAGTATGCATGATATTAAATTCGACAATTGCACTATGTCTGTATCACTCATTCATAAAATTGATGAAGAATACTGGAGGATTTAATTGGATTAGTAAAGTGTTGTGCATCCGTGGCTTTTATCCTCCTGATTTTGGCTATCGACTTAACATAATTATTTATATTAATTTAGTTGTTTAATAATTGACTTTGATATGAAGAATACTTAGTTGATTACCAGGACTACTTCATATTCTTTTTTCACCAAGGGATTGGGCAGTAGGAGAAGATGTTTTCGGATCAATATGTATCTAACCATGTTTCTCTGAACTTTTTTGTCGTCGCTTTGGTAGATGTAGGCATATTGCAAACCATGCTCGTTGTCCCTTATGTGGCCTATGTTTTGGTCCTCTGATTTAGACATATATTCATCTTGCATTTCTCCATGAACTTACATGGTTGTTGGTATGTAATGTATATTGTATAGAACATGTCTTCTAGAGCGGGAATTTTCTTACAGGAAAGGATATTGCCTTGTATTTGGATAAAAGAACTTATATGGTTGTTGGTATGTAATGTATATTGTATAGAACAGGTCTCCTAGAGCGGGAATTTTCTTACATGAAGGGATATTGCCTTGTATTTGGATAAAATAACTTATATGGTTGTTGTCACGCCCCAAAACCAAATCACTCTGGCGCGACCGGCCGTCTATCGTGAGATGGGTTCACGCTAAGACGAAGCCTTACAATCCTTAAATACATAAAATAATCTCAGAGTGGTACAACAGAGCGTCTAAAATCCCATAAACAGTAATTACAATAATAATTACAAGTCTTCAGTACATAACAACCACCTCTACGGTACAAATCATCATATTCAATACAAACTCAGAGTACGCTACAACTACTGAAAGTCTAAATAAGATCCACCATCCGTCTACCGGGTTCCACTCTACTGTACCATCCAGTGTCACTTCACTTACTAAATATCTGAAGGGGGTAAGGGTGAGCCTCAATGACACTTTTACCGGATCAAGCAGAGTATTTCAAACACACACACACACACACACACACACACACATATATATATATATATATATATATATATATATATATATATATATATATCCAAAATAATCTGCATGGAACACTTTATCAAAACAATGTCAATTCATATTTAGCTCAATCAGATAATACACTACGCCACAGGCAGTGGTGGCATGAGTCATTTTTACATAACAATAACAATGCCCTACCAAAGGGATAACATAACAATGGGAGATCTCCAAAAGCACGACATTACCTCGAAAGGGCCCAAACAATTCATAGGCATATCGATGAACATAAAACATATTTTCAATCCATGCTTTTGAACAAAACAATTTTCACAATTCACAATCACGATAAAACATTTTCCGTCTAGTCTTTACTACGGTTTTAAAGGTCGAAATCGAGGAATTATGGTAACAAGGACAAAACGGTAATTTCTGGAGCTAGAAAAAATAGGGTAAAAATTTTGGGACGTCAATATAGTAATTCTACATGTCCAGGGGTAAACCAACTGGGCTAGGCTTTCGATTGTTTAGCAGATAATAGTATATATCGTGGTAAGGGCAGATTCGGTAGATAACACAAGGTCCAGGGGCATAACAGGTATTACGGGTTGCTGGATCAAAACTAGAATATACTGAAGTTCGTCAAATTGCAGAAAGGTCCCTGGCACCTTCAAATTCTCAAAAGGGAGGGTTTTAACTTTTCAAAAACTTCAATTCGGTCCCTGTAACAATCCGAACTTTCCAAACTCGATCCAATCGGCTCCAAATCCAAGCTAGGGTTCCAAAATCTGAATACCCATCATCTCCTCCGTCTAAGTCGACCAAGAACAGCCCCAAAACAACACAAGCAGTCCAAATCGAATTGTGGATTCGATCTCCATGTTTCCCTATCCAGTTTCACGATTTCAAGCCTCCATATTTTCCGGTTTCATGCTCCTTCGTCTGTTCTTCTTCGATCTGGATTTTCAGTTACTTATGTTCGGCTTCTAATCGATGTGGCTGGGTGAGGGAGAGGCGTGAAGGCAGTAGTGGAGGTTGGGCAAACGGTGGTGGTCGAAGGTGAGGGGGAAATCTGGCACCGACGATAGAAGAAGAAAGAAAAGCGGACGTTTGGGGCTTGATCGGGATGGGGAAGCTGTGGGAGGCGAATGGGTGAAGACGAAGAGGCAGAGGGATAGAGACGGGAAAGAAAGCATGGTGAAGATGATGATGGCGGCAGAGGAAAATAACAAGAAGGGAACCTAAATAACTTTAATACAAAAGTGAACTTGGGCTTTTCCACTTGGGCTTACTCGGTGCAACCTCAAACCAATAATAACTATCGTAGCCCGCTTCGATTTATCAATCCATAAGATTGACTATTAAAATCCCGTAATTCAACTCAAGGTCCAAAAATTCTCGTCTCCACTTTAAACTCAAATAGACGCTTTCAAAAAAATTCCGGGATTTTACAGTTGTTGGTATGTAATCTAATCGGGCGAATTACATAAGGTACCCCTTAAATTCGAGCCAATTACAGATTCAACCCCCGATCTCAAACAATTACATCCAAGTCCAAAATCTATATTTTGAGTTGACCAACTAAAATTTAAATGGAAAAGAAAATAAATTGGACTCAATTGCAATTTACAAGTTTCATTTTACTACACATTATACCCAAATAATTTTATAACTTACAAAAATAGTCCAAAAATTTTTAAATAGCCCCAATAATTTCATAACAAACGTAATAGTCCACGAAACAAATTTTTTTTCCGAATACACCCTCATCCCGATCGCTGGCCGGAGCTCCGGCAGGCTTCCGTGACAGAGCTTCCATGGCGGAAGCATAGTGCTTCCGCCATGGAAGTCGGATCTGGAGCAGGCCAGATCCGGTAGGGTGTTGTGAGTTGTGGCGGTGGGGAAGAAGATGGTTGGTGGTGGTTGGGGAAGATGGTGGTTGGAAGTGGTGGAGAAGATGGTGGTGGAGTGGTGGGGAAGAAGAAGGGTATAAAGTTTAATAAGTAAATTTTTTGGGGTCTTTTTAATAAGAAATTGAAAGTGTTGGGTGTATTTTGGAATAAATAAAATTAATGTAATTATTGAATTATAAAGAAAAGATAAAGTAGGTGAAAAAGTTGACTTTTGGGTTTGGATGTAATTTTCAAATTAGGCCTTTGTTAATTTTGGACGAATCTGTAATAGACGCCAATCTAGGGGTGAATGTGAAAAGGGGACATATTTAAGGGGTGGTTTTTGTAATTTTCCCTAATCAATCTATATTTTATAGAACATGTCTCATTGAGCAGGAATTTTCTTACATGAAGGGAGATGGGCTTGTATTTAGATAAAAGAACTGGTGGGTTACTGCCAGAAGCCTGCTCGACTGCGAGAGTGATATGCTGGGTGGCGGTATATATGAAATTCCATGGTTGAAATACATGTGTTAGATGTCTAAATCTGTTGGACGCATTGGCATTGCTTTGTATACTCATCATCAGAAAAGTGTGATTGTAGATGTTAAGACTGGTGACTATAGGAGAATGGTCATATCATTTGTTATCCAAATTCTACACTGAGTATTGATAACTGTGGACATAATCAAATAAGATGATGTTTTATCATAAAATTATGTGATTTAGTAACAACAGAGTGATCAATCCACGGATTGAGGATTTTGTCATCTTTTAGATCACATCTATTTATTACTATATTAGCACTAAAATTTTATCATGCTCGTGAAGTTGGCCTTTGTATGACCTTGGGAGGTATGATCTAATATCAGTACTGAAACTGGTTAATTATGAATCTCTAGGTCAATATATGAAATGACATGGTTGTGAGCATGTGTGGTGCTGGCAATGGGAGAAAAACATAACATTTTATCTATTTGTTTATGTGGGGTATGTAGGAGTATCTAATTTTTAATAATGTATGAAGTTCTATATGACACATAAAAATGCAAAACATATGAAATGATAGGATACACCGAAAGGAATCAATAAGTTAAGTGTAAGCGGATATGAATTTCTAAGATGGTATCGATGCTTCATCAGGTGCTCAAGTTCAGGGAAACTCCCCGTTTAGGTAGATACCTTGCAATTCACCCGCTCCCTTTCGGAGAGTACATACAACTATAATAATTTGTTTTCTTACAATCTTTTGAAATAAAATATGGGCACCGCGCATTGCGCGGCGCTCTAACTCTAGTGTATGTATAAGTTTGAAACTTGTGTCCTTGGCCCAAGTGTTACACAAAACTATATCACCTTAGCGTGACTAGTAAAAGGAAAAAATTGACGGAAGAACTTATGCGAACGAAATCAATTATTCAGATGACTTCTCCTCTTGGCCTAATCTTTGAATCAATGTAGTTCCCCTAAGCCTTAATTAAAACACTTAGAAACTATCGACAAGAATTATTCATGGGTTCTTAGAAACTCACACGAGTCTTTTTTGTTCAATTAAAGCACTTTTTTCCTTCAAAGAATGTTAGCAAATGTCTAACTTCTACTCCCTCTATTAAAGAAAAGAATGTTTAGTATTTTCACACATTTTAATAGGCATTAGTATCTAACTCTAGATTTTCTAAGAATGTACTTGATCACACTATTGATTCAAGATAGGAGCCAATACAACTTAACATAAAATACAACAACTTACATTAACTTATTATATGGATGGGATGAAAATAGTTGGGGGGAATTGCAAAACTTTTTATACTAAAAACATGAGGGGATACTCTCCCTCCCTCCAATTGCAATCTCAACCAGATATTAAAACCTCAATTGCAATTTCAACCCAGATGAAATCGAATACATTTCATACCCATATCTTGTTGTACCGATATAAATACTATAGATTGGGAGCAGATCAAATGCCCTAGAAGTTCAAACATTTAAAGAAAATGAAATTCTATCATAGAATTTGACGAGTGCAGATTCATTGTTCAATTCTCCATGAATAAACAATCTAATCATACTTTAATTACTACCCAAAAAAAGATTAAAATCAGTCACGGGTGTGGATTGTATCGCTGGAACCCAAATAGTAATGAACTAGCCCATTAGATCTAAGTAGTTCAGTACAGTAGCATCCAACTAAACACCAAACTTTACTTTTCTTGGGAGAAACCAATGTTGGAGCCCATAGAAGCAGCAATAGAGTTCGATTCGAGTCAATTCAACTGATGAGCATAGCAAATGACGACTCTTTGCAATTCTAGAACATTTGTAAATCGCCCAATTCACTTTTCTCGGTTCAATTCCCGATCAATCAACTTCGTCTTCGTCAATTTTGGAAGAAATCAGAAACCAAATCCCATTTCTCGCTCTGTTACAGCTTCTGCAATTTCCATGGCGAGTGAAGCAACTCCAGTCAAACCAGCTGAAACCGTACCTGATTCCTCGATTAAGCTCCTGTTTGTCGAAATGGGCGTCGGCTATGATCAACACGGGTATGCCTTAATTTGTGCATCTTCTTCCAGAATTGATTGAGCATGAATAATCTCAATTGAACTTTCTAATTGTGGAAATAAATAGACAGGATATTACTTCAGCAGCAATGCGTGCTTGTAGGGATGCCATTTCCTCTAATTCAATTCCTGCTTTCAGGAGAGGTAACTCTGTTTCTTCTGGCTGTTATGCATAGAATTTACGCAGCGAAGAACTCCCAAATTAAGGTTCAACTTTAACTGCAACACAGTGATCACTGCTCAATGATGGAATCACTCACATAATGAAAATTGTATGAGCCTGCAAAATAAATAATCACTCAGCAAATGAGTCACTTAACTAACAAGTGATGATGATAGACATTGCAATTAGATGCTAACTAGTACCATCATTATGCGAATCGCTTTCAGGAGTTGTCGTAAATGTAATGTAGTGCTTCTGGTTCAACCAAATGTGTGTGCGAAAGCGGAATCTGTACTTTTGTTTCCTGTTGCAGGCAGCAGTTATATATTTCACGCTTGTTTTCCATACTTTTATAGTGTAATATGCCAACCAAAGAAAGATTATTATTGTGCAGCTACTTGTTTTGCCATAAAATTTGGTCCTCTTTAAACATGGTGTAGACTATAGACTCAAGGAAGCTGATGAGTGATGAATGGAAAATTCCTCTTTGCAGGTTCCATACCTGGGGTTTCATTTGGTGAGATGAAACTACAGATTAAACTGGGAGTTCCTCGACCACTCCAACATTTACTGGATCTTGATAAGGTCAAATCTGTTTTCCCTTAGTAAGTATCTGGTATTTCATGATTTAAATGAGACTGTCTCAGCAACATTTTTTTTTTTTTTTTTGATAATGGAGTATTGGAGTGCGTTGACATTCTAACCATGTGGTGTCTGATACAGCGGAGCAATATCTAATGTTGAGGTTGTGGATGGCGGACTTATATGCTCAAGTGGCGTGCATGTCGAAGAGATGGGTGATAAGAATGATGACTGCTACATTGTCAATGCAGCTGTTTATGTTGGTTACTAACTTAATCATCCAGGGCTACAAGGTTGGTTCAATTTTAATCTTTCTGATCTGTATTTTTGTAGAATGATCTTTTACTCGAATCGAATATAAAAGTTACATACTTTCTGATGCCTTGATATTATCACTAACATGAGCAAGACCTATGGATGCATAAAACAGTAGTCTATTGATTCCTAGTTGACCTGTTCTTCATCCTTGTGATAGGACTGCATACAGAAGTTGATTCCAAGTATCGGGCAATCCAGGTAAGCACCAGTGGCTGCAATCTACACTATGGTCTGCCATGTATTTGGATGGGTGAGCATCTTTTCGTAACTGTGAGAGAGTTGTGATATCAAGCAGATATACTTGCTTCTTTAGTGTACTCAAAACTTTGTCTAAAACAACAGCTTGTGCTGGTCTTCCTGCTGGATATGTTGATCCCTTGATTGGCACTTGCTCATTGAGACAGTTTACTTTTGAACCCCATTCTTGGCCCCTGTTTGAATAAAATCAATTTGTTATGCATGTAGATGATACGACATCATGAATGAATGTGGAAATTTTCTTGTAAGGTCCAGATAAGAACTATGCAAAAATGATATCTCCGAATTGTAACCCCAAGTCCCTAACTTTGTGTTTGATGAGGACAATAAAAATCATGATCCTATATGTCTTCTGAAAAATTGAGCTGCTACAAATTGATTATCCATGTGAATTTGACAAATTTCCATACTTTGATGAAATAAATTATAAAGTTTTTCCAGTCGGAATGACTTGAGTGGTGTGGTAAATTACTTACTGAGAATGAGTTGGTGAAATTCCCTGAAAGAAGACCTTTGTCTTAGAAGGGTCCACATTAGCTTGAACCCATTTACCCCAAGTTGTTAATCCCTTTGAATATTCAACTAGACGGTCCATATCTTTGGTTATTGTGGAACCATCTTGTATAAAATCCCACCTGCAACATACAAAATAGAAGGTTGGATGGAATAATGTTTTCAAAGAAAGGAAAACCTAAAATGTGTTTCATATTACAGGTGCTCTATTTCTCCAAGATCTGACTTCTCCATAACCTTACTGTTTATGTAATTTTCATGACATGAAATATTTAGGATGATTACATGACTTTTTGGATTAGGTAGTCTTAAATATAAGATGCTTCTTTTCTGAAGATTTTTCTAGTTAAAAGAAGAAATGAACAAATCTTACGCTTGAAGTCTCCCTGCATGTGTCCACCAGTGCCATGTGTTGAATATCAGCATATCCATTCCTAGCCATTCTTTTCCTTGTTGAATCGAGTCCAGCTTCAGGACTCGACCTTTTGGTTCCGTTACAAGATCTACCAAGTATGTGCTGCGATATAGATATATGGTCACTCCATATTCCTGCCATAAGTAGCTTGACTTTTTAGCATCAATTCGAGTGGATTTGTAATTTGACCTCTTATAAAGGCAGAGAATTTTAAGGTCATATTTCTCTCGACTGTGGCGTCAAATTGTTTTTCAAGGATCTATAAATGAGTTTTTTGTGTTTGATTTGTTTTGAGATTGACAAAAGAGCAGTTGAATTGTTTGATGTGTTTAAGTAAGGGAATCGTTGGTGGAATGATGTCAAATCAGGTTGCACTGCATATGAAGTTGAAAGAGTGCGGAGAAAAATTGGCAATAGGTGCTGAATCATCTCTGTAGTAAAATGGAAGGAGAACCTTTAAACTTCCTAACTGCAAAATAATTTTACCTGGAATGTGACAGCGCTGAGCGGGACACCCCTTTTGTAGGTGGTTTTAGCGCTGGATTAGCGGCGTAGCCGCAGATAGAGAACTCCATTGATTATAACTAAGTGAATCACCCACAAACATTATCTTCTTTCCTTTCCATCTTGTTAAAAAGTCCAAGCCATCAAATCTGTAGCCAAATATGAAGTTCAATCAGTATCTGGCCCCTGAAATTTGATTCCTCATTACATACTCGATAGTTTTCATTTTTTTGTATAGTTGTATGTGAACGTACCTTGGCAAGTGACAAGAGCTGGGTTTCCAGGAGTACTTGGGGAACTCCTTATCAGGGCGACCATGCTTTAGGCAGTCGAATCCGTCTGGTAAAAATGGGCAGCTTGAAGGATCATAGAGAGGATCCAAGGATGAATTATGTACCCATTCACCCTGAAACAAGTCACATTGATCTTCTGCGTCCTGCTCAGTCGTGTAACCACTTGCATTTTGATATAAATCTGCTCCTGAAGATACAAAAAGAACAAGCACAATAATGTTTAGCAAAGATTGATTAATTAGTACCATTGTGGTATCTATAGAAGTTGTCAGTCCTGTACTGATAGAATCTGCATTTGTTCAAGGAGTTATATAGACGGAGATGATGGCTGGAAGGGTAATAATTTTATTGTTTGACCAGTATTTTATAATTGTAAGATTTAGATTACTAAATGTAGTATAATCCAGTAAAGGAATGGACTGTTTATGCTTATTCCTGATCTGCTAAATTACATTTGGTAAATTATTTACTGGAAATTGATTGATTTTATATTTATAAAGTAATAAGTGTGGTAAAAATATAGTAAGAGATATAATTGAAAAAATGTGAAATGTAGTGATTAAATTTTTTCAGTGAAAAGAAAATCAATAAGCGGATTGAGTAAGTTTGATTTAAGGTAAATTGGTAATGCAGTACTATATATTTAAAAGAAATGGCCAAAATTTGAAATTGTAAATCTTTTGGTGAATTTGATGGATGCTACTATTTTAAATGCTTGGGGTTTACTAAATGGAAGATAAGTTGAATTTCCAAACTGCTACAAGATTTTCGAAGTATTTGCACCATCTCACACTTTAAATTTTTGCATGCGTTCTCAAATATCGACCCTAGGGTGCACTGAACCCCAAGCTACAATGAAGGGGGCTTCTAGGGTCGAAGGAACCCTCCTGATGATCAGGAGGATTGCTAGCTGTTATACCCAATTTTCAACCGTCGTTAACATCAAAGAAATCCAAGACATAAGACTGTAACAATCTATGAATGCTTCAACAATGTTCGTTCAAATCAAACACACAAATCTTGCAAATGCTTGTATCAGCAAAGATGAATATTCGCGCAATACATAGGAGCAAAGTGATATAGAGTTTGGTGAGGCCAACTTGACATCTCACACTATTTACTCATGACACAGCTTAAAATTACAGTCCTACTACAAATGATATTATTAATAACAGAGTATTGAGATTTATTAGAAGCTACAATCCATTTATTGAGCGTAGGCTTGTAATGGGCCACTTGGGCACGCTTAAGGTCATGTAACTATTCATATTTAGCTCGAAATCTTCGTACTATGTCCTATTGGTATAAAAAACTTTGCCTTCATATATCATATCAACAATTTTTCGTAAGATAGGTTACATGTACCGCAGCAGCAGGGGAAAATGAATCACATATGACAAAAGTGTAACACCAAAACCAAGACAAAATAACTCGAGGAGGATTATGCTATTTATCCTAAAACGGAATCATCATAGTAGAATTTTACAACTATGAGAGAATTAAATATCAATTTAGTCTTTATTTGTCTTATTTTCCACTTTGCCCTCAATTCAATATGGTAATTGTCTAAACAAATTGATTCAATCGATCAATCCAGTTTTAAAAGAAACAAAATTCAATTTCTCTCCAAAGTCCTCTCAATTTACCCATACCAAAATCTTTTCTAAATAATGATTAATCAACTGAAAATAGGTATCACAAAACCCTCCTTTATGTCGCCTTTCATGACCAACGCATAATTATCCGGGAAGAAACAAGCATCAACAAGCATCGCCGTCTACCTTAGATTAGATGTTTGTTGATTGTGGTTATGTTGATTAGAAGTTTGTTGATGAGATAGGATGCTTGTTTGTTGTGACTAGAATGCCGTCCTTGGTTTACAAACTTGTTATGGGATCATCATTGCATCAAATGTTTAGTGTTTGAATCACTCTATATTACATAGATAGATATAAATTGATGTATTGCTGGTATCACCAGATCGAAGAGGTCCAATCTCTAATAAAACATGATAAATAAAATGTGATTCGCAATTTGTTCTGCTAGTCTAATAAAAAAACTTGCTAAGTTAGTTATGGTTCTTATTGATCGAATCGATCCTCCGTAATCAGATATGGATCAACACGTATCCGTTTTGAAACGACCAGAACGCTTACTCGAACCAACCGGGTGCCCCGGTCGATCCCATGGTCTTGAGATTCCAATAAAGCCCTCGAAAATCTTCGAAACTGCGACTGTGTTTGCAATCTGCAAACAAGATAAGGCAAAGCTTGAAATGCTTCAAAGCTGATAAAACTAGCCCATTTCCAAAAGAAGATAACGAACGACAGAATAGGGAGCAAAGAAGAGAAGCAAACATGGCTTACTGCTTATCCTCAATGGGGGCAACAGTGTGCCCTTCACTTTCGTTTCGTACTGGTTCAAGAACAAGAACAAACTCCGTTTCATTCAGCTTGAAATCAAAATCAGCTTGCCAAGGAATGGATCTTCACTCTTCCTTCACTCCTCCCATATCCCTTTCCCTCTCCAGCTCCTCTTCCTTTGCAGGTTGTTTTCCCCCCTTCGTAATTCTCTATCTGTTAGTATTTCTTGATAATGTAGCTAGAGCAATGTGATTTTGTTTGAGCACTTTTTGGGTTTTCTTGATTTTAGCTTAGGGGTCTTTGTGTTTCTTCTTTGTAATGTTGGTGGTGTATGAAAGATTGTAGCTTTTTTCATTTTGTGTTGGTTTTGCTGCCTCATTCTTGTTGCTATCATTACGAGTGGCCTTTTGTTTGTGCAAAATTGCAAATTGAATGCAATGGAGCTAAATAATACTTTTTCTGAATTGTTTGGCATGTTAAATCGAAAGCATCGAGTAAAAAACCATAGAATGAAGTGGAGCTAATGGATAAGAATTTGCTGTATGATGTGACCAAAGTTCTGTATCGGTAGAGTTGTATGCTTGCCCTCTGTTAGATTGAACAAACTGGTAAACAATTATGGTTTTTGTTCTTGTAGGCGTATATGATAGAAACGAATTTCCAATTCTGTTAGCCGCACCTGCGAATATGGTACTACTTGACAGTTGACACCCATTGTGTTATGTTGTTGTGGCATGTTTAAGCTTCTTCTTCTGACTTCTGTAATGATCCTGCATAATACACAATAGGGCGAGAATATGTTTTTGATGATTATGAAGAAACCAAATGTGCTTGGTTGAGTGCACGGAGTGTGTTTTTTTTTCCGACCATTATCCTCAAACAATTTATGCCTGTGTTGTATGCCAGGGTCATCATTAGGTCTGGACTTGGGTTCCAGTTTTGGAGCAAGAACAGTTCAAAGGCGTGGCTTTGTAGTTAGGTCAGCAAAAAAATATCAACTTTGTCAAACTAAGAGGAACAGGTCAAGGAAGTCACTTGCTCGGACACACGGATTCCGCAAACGTATGAGTACTACTTCAGGAAGAGCGACTATTAAGCGTCGACGTGCCAAGGGACGATGGAAGTTATGCACAAAAACCAATCCCAGCAGTGGCAAACGTGCTTGATACTACAGTATTTTGAGTTCCAGTACCTGTATCATTTAGGTAATGCAATAGACGTTGAGGTTGCAGTGTATTATTTTTTAAAGTTTTTTTTTTGGTCGTTTCATGGAAGAAATGTGTTTATTGACTCGATCCATGTTATATCTATTGCATTTTCATATACATTCCTATGTCCTTCCAGTTTCTCTGTGAAGGAGCTATTCGAGTTATATGTTAGCTATATCACTTCTGCATTCCTTTCATAATATTGATCCTTGTGATTTTTCTGATGTTGCGATCTCTTGGACTTTGTTGCTGTTCATTTCATTACCATCATATAAAAAGTTCAGAAATGCAATGGTGACTATAGGTTTTCTTTTGTATGATTGTTTGTCTTTGTGATATGCCATAAAAGCTGAAACCTGTAATTTATACGAATGCGACTGCATAAAAGGCAATACAGCTGTGGACATACTTATCTGTATGCATGTCCTTATTCTCTTCTGAAGTCTACATGGACAAACCTTGTGTGACCAGATTCCAGAAAAGCCTGAAGAAGTTACGCAATAGGATACGTAAGCTCCATAGTAAGGCCACACATTCCTTCCGGGGCATCAATATCCCTCTGCAGTCTTACGTAACCATTCTCTCCCCAATTCGGGCCCCACGAGTTTTTCATTAACCAAAACTTAGTTCCATTTTCATCTGTTCCATATCCTACTGCTGTAATAGCATGCTTCAGGGTCGTTCCACAAGGACCTGTTAGAACTCCGCTGCTGTAAAACTGGAAGAGACTTGGGTCAATTCCAACTGTGCAATTGGTTGCTTAGCCACTGCCATTAGCAATGCAGTCTCGACCAGAGATTGTGACCGGAAGAGAGGATGGTACCTGCACTGCTGCATGTTCCTTCTATTGTTTGGTATAAATAGTCTGTATCAGAAGCAAGCCCCCCATTACGTGCAACAAATTCAAAAGCCTTCTGTGGCAGGCCACCGCTGCATCCGTCACCATCGCTATCACAATCCATTATGTGTTGTTCGAAGAGGGAAGCTATTACACCTGATTTGATCTGAACGATGCCTTCAATGGCTGTCACAGCTGTAAATGCCCAGCGACTCCTGTACAGGTATAATTTTTACCACTTTAGATGGAAAAATATGCTAATATCCAGAAGCTTACTTGCAGGAAAGTACCTGAATTATTCAAGATTTTGCATGTACAAAGTCTGATGATTATTTAAGTAAACAAGTGTGGTTCTGAACTTTATAAGACACATAGTTAGAGATGTGAGTATAAGAGTTTTGAAATATGTGGTTTGGTAAAACTTAGCTCCAAAATTTGTAGAATCTTCATGCTTGAGCTTTATATATTTGCTAGTTATAGACAGTGGCTAACCACATCCTCCTTGGTTCTCGACAGGTGTAACGGCTCCATAGTCTCTCCAATCTAGACTGAGCGGGACGTCTTTCACATTTTCATACTTAAAAGATGACGTGGAATATGTTTGTCGAGTCAGCACAAACCTGCCTGCATACTTGGTGAGGAATTCTTCTTTCGTTAGGTCTGCAAAATGCAAATGCATTTACTCCTAGCTTGTATGCCTTGCCCCCAGCTTTATTGAAACTCTCTATGTACTCTAAGTTATCTTTAAATATCTTAAACCACTGCTCTTTCTCTTCCTTGGTCTCTAGCGTCCATGTTCAACCATCCAATTCGCATGTTTTACTGACATGCTGTGAACCTCATCCGATAGAGACCTCGCTTGAGTAAATGTTATTGCAATAATGCCTGACAGGAGAAAGAACAAACAAGTTTTTGTACTGAAAGCCATTGCTTGTTAAGTGCTATCTTTTCGAATTTTCAGAAGTTACTTCCTCTTCTAAATAGAAGGGCTATTTATATGTGGTTGCCTTTGGTCATGTTTCCTCATTTTGCCTGTTTATTTGTGATAATCAATTTTAGATAAATTCTGCAATTCTCAAAATATTATGATCAACATCTTTAATTAAGTTGCAGGCCTACAATTTCATGTATTCCTGTATTATTAAACTTTGTCATGCTTCAAAGATTTGGTGTCATTTATTGGGATCTTCTAATTTATGGAGCAGCATGTGGTTTATATATATATACTTAGTGATTTCCTCGTTTTCATTTCAGATTTTCTCAAGGTAGAAAAGCTGAGGAACTGTTAACTGAAGGAAGTTACTGACACCATAGTTTGGGTTTGAACACAACACATCCTGGTAATTGGTAAACCATATTTCTTTTTATAGAAAGCATTTTATTTACAAGAGAAGTTCAAATACGTATACCTACATACGTTTAGAGAAGCGAAAAACATATATAGATACATGCCGAATTTTCTATTGGAAGCATGGTTCATTTGCCTCAAGCAGTCGGATACGAAGCTTGCATGGCAATTCCGCACAGACCTTCCTCGTCATGAATGTTCCTTTGCATTCTGATGTATCCATTTTCTCCCCAAGAAGTTCCCCATGAATTCTTAACCAGCCAATATTTGGTTCCGTCATCTGTTTCCCCATATCCAACTGCAGTGACACCATGGTCTAATTCTGTTCCGCATTTCCCACTGAAAACTCCACTTGAGTAGAACTTGAAGTCAGAGTCACTGGCATCAATGGCCACGGATACGGGTTGGTGGGCCACCGCGTTGAGTAATGCAGACTCGCTGTTGGCTGGGACATCCTCGTACCCTTTTATCTTAGTGGTACCTGAGTTTGCTTTCTTAGTGCTGCAGGTCTTCTGGACCCCCCTGTATGGATACTTTGATTCAGTAGTTAGTCCCTTGTTTCCAATAATGTACCTGAATGCGCTGTCCATGAGACCACCATTACATCCCTCGTTTTGATATGTATCGCAGTCTACGAGTTGTTGTTCAGATAACGAGACTAGAGTTCCGGTTGTTATTTGGTTGATTCCTTCTGTAGCTGCAACTGCTGAAAATGCCCAGCAACTCCCTGCATTTTTTGTTCATGAAATCTAGTCCCATTAATTATGGTTGAGTTTAACTGTTTAAGTCAGTAGTTTAATATTTTCTCTCTAGAAAAGTAATGTATCGTATTGTTCGACTTACCGCATTTTCCTTGCTCCTTGACGCCAGTGACGGCTCCCTTCTTCCTCCAGTCCATGGAACGTGGAACCGCTGTCACATTTACGTACCTGAATGGTGATGAAACTCCCAAAGGCTTTGAAACAGATCTCATCTTGTATCCCTTATGCAATGCTTGAAAATCCTCGTTTGTCATGTCAGCGAATTTGTTCACAGCAAGCTTGTAAGACCGAGTACCTGCTTTATTAACAGAGTGAATATACCGCACATTCTTCTTGAATGTTTTGAATCTCTTAGCCTTCTCTGTCTCATCTTTATACGTTCGACGATGTTGTACCATCCATTTCTCATGTCTCTTAACCATCACTGCATCAGGTGTTCGAGCTCTGGCTCTATTAGCCGACTCAAGTACTAACAATATTGCGAAAACAAGCATTGTAGTGAGTTTCAATGCCATTTTATCTAGAGGTGCGAATTCTTGAGAGTGGGGTTTATTAGTGTAGTAAGTAGGTTTTGAAGATGAATGCAGTAATAGCTGCAGCTGGTATTTATAGAGTATATGTAGTCTCAGTCTTGTTACACAGAAAACCTTAAACCATAAACATTCCGAATCCAAGATTGCAAGGATCCTAAATTGATGGAGAACCCAGCAAGTTAGGGCTGTAATGACATCTGGAAATCGTTGATTTAGCAGAAGATGCTTGCTTCAAAATAGTAGTATTCTTTTGCCTGTTATTAGCAAGTTCCTAGTCAAACTTGAACACACGGCTATTAGTAGTTAGCATGCATGGTTTGAATCTGATAAGTTTGTTTTTGACGGTTTTTTCTATCCTGCTGAAGCTGTAGTTGTAGCGCCTCCTAGTGCTTTAGTCTGTTGTATAGTGTAACATATAATGCACGTAGTACAACTATGGTACAACATATAAATCATTAGGAGGCAATAAATCATGTTGTAGGGAAGATAAAGCTGTCTCTGACCAATTAACGAAAATATAGAATTTATAGCTACACCATGGAGTGGGAAGAAAGCATTATACATACCCCATTTTCTTGCATAACTTATCAGACCTATACAGTTTACTAGTCTGCCTGTTCAGATTAACTTTAAAGACCTAACAATTTACTAATTAGTCTGCCCATTCCGTTGAATTGTATACGTATTTCATATTTCAGTTTCATAGAGTGTACACGTTTCCTTAATTGGTAGTAAGTTTTAACTCATTTATTTATTAAAAGATGTGACTCACCACTAACATAATTAAAAGGGAAAGTACGCGATTATTTCACTTAATACTCCATCTACTTAGTGATCAATAGCAAGAATGACTCACATGCAAATATAATACTATAAATAGCACTGTTTTGTCTGTCGTTAAGACTTTTTCTAATGAGAGATGCACTGCTATGGTTTAGGTCTTTGGGATCTTATATTTAGCAAAGTTTGAAAATAAATGTCAGATTTGGTCTTTGATTTGTCTATTGATTTCCAACTACAAGTTTACCTGAACATCAACAATAATGAATGTACATAATCTACTCTTTCTTCTTTACCACCAATTAGACGAATGTCAATGTCATTGGTAACCGCGCTGTCCCAAAGCCAAAGGTTTTAGGTCTCAGCCCCACAATGGCCTGCTCGTTAGTTTTTTTTTTTGGGGGGGGGGGGGGTTGATAGACTGTATATTCATGATCTTTCATCACAAGAAGTTTATTGAAGAGATAGCATATTCAAAGATAGTATTCCAACATTACATACATGTTGGTAATAGGTTCATGACTGAAACCATGCATCTTTAATAGTTGAACTTTATACAGAAAGCTGCACATAGTTCAAGCAGTTGGATATAAAGCCTCCATAGCAATACCACAAAGACCCTCAGCAGCATCAATGTCCCTTTGCATTTTGATGTATCCATTCTTTCCCCAATCAGTTCCCCACGAGTTCTTAACCAACCAATACTTTGTCCCATCACTCGTTTCTCCATATCCAACCGCGGTGACACCATGGTCTAGTCCAGTTCCACATTCTCCGTTGAAAACTCCACTTGAGTAGAATCGGAAATCAGATCCACTTCCCTCAACGGCTACAGATATGGGTTGGTTAGCAACAGCTTTGAGCAATGCAGATTCACTGTTTTCTGGGACCTTCTCATACCCTGTAATCTTGACAACACTAGAGGCTTCCTTCTTTGTGTTGCAGGTACCATCAACTGCCTTGTAAGGATAATTGGATTCAGTAGTGAGGCCTTTCTTGCTTATGAACTTGAAGGCACTGTCCATGAAGCCACCGCGACACCCCTCGTCTTCATCAGTACGGTCACAGTCCACGAGTTCTTGTTCAGATAGAGAAATCAATTTCTTTGTCGTAAGTTGGTTGATTCCTTCTGTGGCGGCGACAGCTGAAAACGCCCAACAACTTCCTGCATATTTTTCCGAAAAAATCAGTACCCTTTATATAGTTACATTGTTATGATAAATCAACATAATCTATGATAAATTATTTCATTACCACAGTGGCCTTGGTTCTTGACACCAGTGACAGCACCCTTCTTTCTCCAATCCATGGAAGATGGGACAGCAGTAACATTCGAGTACCTGAACGATGAAAAGTTTGATGACTCCAGTCGAGATCCCGTTTTGTATCCGGTATGTGATGCTTGAAACTCATCGTTGGTCATGTCAGCAAATTTGTTGACAGCAAGCTTGTAAGACCGACCTGCTTCATTAACAGAGTTGATATACTCAACATTCTCCTTGAAGATTTTGTACCTCATAGCCTTCTCGGATTCATCTTTATACGTGCGACCATGTTGCGCCATCCATACCTCATGTCTCTCAACCATCGCTGTGTCTATCAGCGTGCGAGCTGTGGCATGAGAAGCCCACATCTCTAGCACTAACAGTAAAGTGACAATTAGCTTCCTAGTGATTGTCAAAGCCATTTTTCTCAATCAGAATGCTAAAACAACAGGATATTTGATGCGTTTAACTTTAGAATTTACGTAGAAGGTGATGAATCTTACCAGCAGGAACCGGGTATTTAGAGGATCCATTCAGTGCTAGTCTTACAGAAACGTGCCTTAAACAATCTCACTTCCGAAGCTAATGGTGGGATCTTAAGGGTAGCTATGAATCCCAGGAAAACCCGGCAAGTTAGCATGATAGTGAAATTCAGAACTCGTGATGGTGGGATCTGAAGGGTAGCTATGACTCCCAGGAAAATCCGGCAAGTTAGCATGATAGTGAAATTCAGAACTCATTACGTAGACGAACCTCCAATATATTCAGGATGCCTTTCATACTGCAATTAGCAGTTTTCATAATGGCTGCCATTCCACTGGTTTGGATGATTGTTAGCATAAATCCAAAACTCCAAATGTCACAGTTGGATTTTCTTTTTGTCTTCTGGGTTTCTCTCACTGTGCATAAAACCAGAAGGCCATGAATACATCCAGAAGAGTGGCATTTAAATTACTTCAATCTGGCTTTAAACAAAGGAGCTGAAAGCTGATCCTCTATTTAAACAAAGAACTGATGCTCATAGTTTGTCCTATTAATGGCTAAATGGTTATAAATACAATGTGAAATATGAGTTCATCAAATTAATACTTTGTAATACAAATATATTCTACTAAAAATGGCACTAAGACAGTGTATCTTCACAGTCTTGGTGATAATTGCACTGGTTCCGCAGTTCATGTCCCGTGTAACCCCTCAAGCAGCAATGAGGCTGAGGCATGATGAGTGGATGACTAGTTTTGGACGCGAGTACAAGGACGCTTCTGAAAAAGAAGAGCGGTATCGTATATTCAAAACTAATGTTGAGTACATAGATTCAGTTAACAATGGTAAAGGCATACCATACAAACTGAGTGTGAATCAGTTTGCAGATCTAGAAAATGAGGAGTTTATGGCAACTTACATGTCATACAAGAGTTCTTCCACGAGGAAACTGGAAAAATTTAACTCTTTCCAGTATGAAAATATCACTGCTCTTCCACCTAGCATCGACTGGAGAAAGAAGGGCGCCGTTACATCAATCAGGAACGAAACGTGTGGTAAGTTTTCAATCCTGACCAAAAACTAACTTATCATTTTTTATGTCTTATATTTGAGATATATTAAAAAGTTCTTAAATACAGGAGGTTGGACATATCCTGCTGTTGATTCTGTGGAAGGAATCACTAAGATCAAAAACGGTACCCTTTACACTCTCTCAGTCCAAGAAATACTCGACTGTGACACTAATGGAGGAGGAAACTCCTGCAGTGGAGGTTCAGTAAATGAGGCATTCAACTTCATTACAAAGAACGGTCTGACCACAGAAAGAAACTATCCAGCCAGGGATGAACCAGGCACGTGCGACAAAAATAAGGAAGCACAACCCGTGGCAAAGATAAGTAGCTACGAAAGTGTACCGGTAGATGAGGAAGCACTCATGAAAGCAGTCGCTAACCAGCCTGTTGCTGTAAGTGTCGATGCAAGTGGGGCAAACTTTCAGTTCTATTCAAGTGGTGTGTTCACAGGACAATGTGGCACGACGTTGGACCATGGTGTTACAGTTGTGGGGTATGGGACTGAAATTGGGAAACTTAAGTACTGGATTGTCAAGAACTCATGGGGCGCGACGTGGGGAGAGGAAGGATACATGAGGCTGGAGAAGGATATTGATGAGAAAGCAGGGCTATGTGGTATAGCCTTGGAGGCTTTGTATCCTGTTGCTGAATGTTAGATGTGTATTATACTTGTATGGTGTAAGTATGTAACTTATGTGTTTATATGGCAGCATTGGATCCTGATGTCTGTTAATGTGAATAAGTTTGATGTGATCGTGTTAATTTCCAGATTTCCAGTCATATGTTGAATTAGGATTTTAAATGGGTCGGGTACCCAATACGACCCCCACAATACCCGTTTAAAATAATGATGTTCGTGTAGGATATATACTTGAGCATGAATTCGTTTACTTGGTCCTAATTTGATGAACATTTGAAGTAAAATTGACATTTGAGCAAATCATCAAAAGTATGAAACATATAACTAAAATCTACAGTTTGAGGATTTTATACTCTTCTATCTCGCATTCATTAGATACCAGCCTATGGTTGGATGATTCTGCAGACTGTTTTGCAGCAAAAAGAAAAACGACTTCTAGTAAGGCAAACTTTTAGAACTTGAACTATTTACCAAAGCCTTTAGTTTTGAGGAGATCTGGTCGCCATTCGCCCGACGAGTGATGGTTTCCATATTTTTATGTAAACTTAGCTTCACAATCTCCTTCAGTGTCATCTTCTCTTTGTCGAAACCCCTACCAGGTGACCCAGTCGACAGGCCTTCATCGAAATCCCTGCCAGGCGACCCAATGGACATCCGCCCTGCCTGAGATGTCAATCGAGGTCCCAATCGGACTGCTCGTTCATCCTTGAACCACTGCAGTATCTTCGAAGCTCTTTTCTGTGCCAAAGGACTACCCATCAGCATTAACTCGAGAAGCACCTGTACAATCCCAGCCTCAGCCATCTGCTGCCTTTGCAATGAGCTCTGATGAGCCAAAATCATCAGAACATAAGCAGATAACTCTTGGCATTTGGGGAAATCATCCCATGTCAAAATCTCCATGAGCACTTCCGGGACCATAGGGTTACCCTCGAGCGCCTTTCTCCCAGCTGAGGTCACGACTAAGTTCCCCAACGTAGCTAGCGATTTCTCTGATGTTTCCTTCACCTCTGACAAGTTTAGTAGTGTGTTGAGTACTCCAGTGGAGATCAAAGTCCCAGCATTTTCTATAACAGAGGAGAGGTTCTGCAATGCGGTTAAACAGATTGTTTTTGTGTCGAATCTTGAAGATGATTCGAGAATGGAAACGACGGCTGGTGTCATTCTTGCAATGCGGAGGGAGTGTTCACTGTTGGCTAGTGCTGATAGAGATAAGAAGAGTCGCGCAAAGTCATGCTTGTTCTTTTCGTCTAGGTCGGAAGTATCTTTGGATAATTTCGATAAGACTCGTGCCTCGACCATTAGGGCTTTGTTCCTGAGCAAGAGAAAAATGTATGGAATCATCGTTAATTCGTGGGTCATGCACAAAAGGCGGTGATTTAGTTTACGCTACTCGGTCCTGAATGATGCCGTCTCATGGCCCTGATTCATAAAGGTAGCCTAGAGTCAATATTCATTAATCAACAATGGGGAGTGGATCCTCGAGGATGGGTTGAGTTGATTCCTTCTGGAACATAGGCCCTCTGTAATTTGGCACATGAATTCATTGCTTGGGTCATAACACTACTTTATTATGGGCTCTTGTTTTGAATGCAGGGTTTAATAATTGATACCCTGGAAATGTGGGGTATATAACTGTCGATTGAATCATGAATTTTTGTGTGATTGAATGTAGAATGTGCATGTTGTGGACCAAGACTAATTACTAGTAGATCTCAAACCATTTACTCATATGGGTAGTCGAGGTAAGTAAACTTCGAGCAGTAAGTAAAAGGTGCAAGAATCGAATACAGTATGGTGATATAATTTGGGACCTAAAATCTGAAAGTTCAAGAAAATTTGAGAAAATTGAAAGATGAGTTTAGGCAGCTAGGCATCTTGATCTCATCTCATTAAGTTTAATTGACCAGGATGTTTTAGAAACTCTGTTAATTCCAAGATGTTAATTAGTATTTGATTTCAACATGAACATGCACCTGATCTAGATCATGTTCTGGTGAATTGAAATGAAAATGCCAAATGTGTCAGGTTTCCAAATTGAAATGGAACCATATTTCACTCTAATACCGTCTACCAAGAGAATTACTCAGTTTCCGATACTTAATCTAACAAGCATGATAAAAATGTGAAGATCTCAGTTATCAAAACTTACGTAAAAGAGTCTTTGGCAATTTCGATCAAGGCCTGAACAGCCAACCTCCGTCGCGCCATCGATTCCGAACCGACCATCGCCACAAGCGGTGGAATAACACCTAGCTCCGCCATCATTTTCCGCCGCTTCAAGTCCTCCTCCACGAGCTTGTTTATCGCTTTGACCGCCAGCTCCTTCTCTTCCCAGCTGATCCCGAAAATCAGCGCCTTCACAGACCTTCGCAAAACAACCATATCTTCCGCCATTGCATTTGCAGCTGCAGATTCTATTGGTTTCATTTCCACTAGACTTACTTCAAATGGGAGCAAGGAATTAATGGAATTTAAGCCACTTGTAGACGAAGAAAAGGCAAGGCAAGGCAAAAGCAGACTAGAGTTCGGTAAAGAATTTGAAAGTTTAGAGAGATCTTTTTGGTGGTTTTGGAACTGACAAAGTGAGATTTTATTATATAGATTATGAAGGAACTTATTCAATTGGCATTTGAATAATTTCTGGAAGCGGTAATGGGAATGAATTATGTTATGTGACAGAAAAGAGGAGGGAGATACAAACACACATCACATGCAATTCCATCAATTTTATATAATCTGTCTGGTCGGATGCATTAATGGACTATTTTCTGGCAGGGCACACACTGTAACCACATGTTTTATAACATTGAAAATTATTACCTAAACCAACTTAACAGACTATTCAACTTTTTCATAATTACAACATATTATAGTTAGAAATTATTCACAATACATAGTACTATTAATTAAGTGTAATCCGTACTTATATTGAATTATGGGACATCATTAGGCTAATGCCTAGTTGTACATATATGATTTAGGTAAATAGTTTACTTATCAATCGTACTTTTAAAAGTCATCGTAACACATAAACCTAATACTCGAATCATTCTTAATGAATAACATTAAAAGTTGTGGTTGCAGAATAAGTAACATAATTATTTTTGTAACCCATACTATGAAAGTATTATGAAATTTGGTACCCAATGATATTTAAATGATGTACTACTATTCATATTACTGCTTCATCCGTCCAAATATCAACTTTTCATATATATTAGACTTTTCGATCAACAATTCTCAATTTTAACCACATATTATTCTTAAATGATAATGATTAAACTTTTAACAATAAAATTATATTATAAAATCTTACTTCTTCAATTTTATATGAATCTATTAAATGATTACAGTTAGATTTTAAGAGTACGCGAGATTAAAATTGTAAATGATTGACTAAAAAAAGGTCAACATTGAGAAGTCCATGAGCTTGAAACATAGAGATTATATATATCTTACGATGTTCACAATTTAAAAATATTATGAGTACTACCATATGAGATAGCAAAAGAACAAATCCTTAAACAGTAAAGAAAGAATTGGACTATGAAGGAAAGAAACAAAGAGTGAAATGTAAAAGAAAATCACCCTTGCTTGTACTTCATCTACACCTTAATTTGGAATGTCCTCACATTACAAGAAAAAAAAAAAAAAGTAATAATAATAATAGAAAAAAATTCTTTCACATTCTATATGAATGACTCTTCACTCTTACATTTTATCAACTCTCATAAAATTCAAACGATTTTCAATCAACAAACATTTTTACACTCTCTTAAAATTAGTTGATTTTTTTAGAAGATTGGACATATCTTTGACAAGTGTTAACGTGACCTTTAACAAGCGGACTCGGAAATATGAGTAAAGTATGATTTGAACAGCTGAGTGCAGATCAATAATTACGGCTTGGGTAATGCATAATCAAAGTAAAATTTGAAAAAGCGCTTACTCCAATATTGATGGTCTTGGTGAAATAATCTGCAATAATTAGATACTCCCTCCGTTCCAGACTCAATTTGACTTTTTCTGATCAACGCTTACAAACTTCGTCTGCAAATTACTTATAAATAATGTTGATAAAAAAATTTAAAAATTGATATTATTGAATATTACATTTTAAATTTTCATTATACATTTTTTTAAAAATCCATTAGAGTTATTAAATGTGAATAAATCAAACTCAAAATTAACGGTGTTGATCAGAAAAAGTCAAATAAGAAGTTGAGTATGGGACGGACGGAGTATTTATTTAGATATTCCATTGACAAAGTTTATAATTAGTTCTAGTAGTACATTTTTTTTGTTATAATTTAATACGGCCTGTCATTTTAATTTTTATTATGATACTGGAATAATATAAGATTAAATAGTAACTTGTTGGAATTCTCATGTTGGCTGTCCCACGTAAATTGGCTCTCCTATTCATACATACTTGATCATGTGCTTTCATGTCAAAGAATGTGCAAGATTATAACTATTTATCGATCGGATATTCGGATTGAAGAAACAAATCGAAATAATAGTATATTAATAATTTCATTGTCTAATTAATTAGTTAATTACAGTTAAATTCCTCAATAGTCAATACTTTGTGGTACTATGTGACGTGCCAGTATTTGAAATTCAGATCCTGTCATTGGTTTCCAGCTCTAATTCCAGCATGTAGCTAATAATTGGCCTGCTAGGAGATAATAAGACGAAACAAATTGAAAGCTTCTTGTTAATTAATTTTGTTACTAATAAATTTTGGACTAGGATGCAAAAACATAGGAATGGTCAGACACGTGTGTTCTTACGTCTTGCCTTGCTTCTTGTCTTGTCAGTTTATCACAAGTTAACAACAAATCTTAATTTAATTAGTACCAGGATAATTAATCTGATCGCTTTGTTTTACTCATGGTTTTGATTAATACAATAATCATAACAAAATCTAATCCTCAACGCGGACGCGGGATTAATGTTTTAAGATTAATAAGAAAGTGTTTAAAACACAAAGAAAACATAAAAGAGAAAAGTATTTAAAAAATTCAAAACAAAATGCAGCATGATTCTTGTCTTGTCAGTTTATCACAAGTTAACAACAAATCTTAATTTAATTAGTACCAGGATAATTAATCTGATCGCTTTGTTTTACTCATGGTTTTGATTAATACAATAATCATAACAAAATCTAATTCTCAACGCGGACGCGGCATTAATGTTTTAAGATTAATAAGAAAGTGTTTAAAACACAAAGAAAACATAAAAGAGAAAAGTATTTAAAAAATTCAAAACAAAATGCAGCATGATTCCACAGTAGTTATAAGATAAGGATAAGAGCTTGTAACACAAATAAAACGCAGATTAAGGAAAACTATGTAACACAAACAAAACGCAAAAAAGAAAATAATTTAAAAAAAACAAAAAAAAGCAAAATAATCTGTACAAAATGCGGTGAACGTGGATCGAACACGTGACCTTCAGATCTTCAGTCTGACGCTCTCCCAACTGAGCTATCCCCGCATATGAAATTATTTGCAAATTTATATTATATATAGATTAGATAAACAAGAAAGATATACATATTGAAACTTGAAAGGCATCACCGTGCATGGTGAACACCATGTAGTATAACGAGTATAGTTTAACTAATTATGACACGGACCTTTGAATACTTAAATAAAATTGGGAGTTTTGAGTTTGATTATTTACGGTCAACAGTTTTCTGGAAGATCTACGGATCCCTGTTGCTTATGTTAAAACTTTCCAAGGCCCGCCTCACGGGATCCAAGTTGTCTTCAATTTAACATTTTACATTTACATTGAAAATTAATTTGTAGTTAAAATTAAAAACTGTTGATCGTAAAATGTCAAACTAAGTTAAATATTTATCCCGACCCAACACATAATTTGCAATAGGTATAACTTGTGATATATCAAATGTTTACTTTAAATAGTAGAAATATTTTAAAACTCACCTAAGTTACTTCTATCGTCAGTCAGGGCGTGTTGCCCTGACTATCGTCAGTCACCTATTTTGATCCATTAGATTAAAATTTTAACGGTGGAGATCGAATAATATGTTACCTTTCGCACAAAGTGTTTCCATGGGGTGTCGCTCATGTCGCACAAGGTGTTACGCTACGTGTTGCTCTAACCGCCTACGTCACTTTAAATTATTTAAATATATTTTAAAAAAATATTTTTGATATATTAAAAAATTATCTCTATTAAAAAATCAAAATTAAAATTTTGAAATTAAAATTAAATCAAAACCAATAATCAAAATTAAATAACATATCTTCTTCCCCACCACCACTAGCCACCACACCGCCACCACACCGCCACCACCCACCACCACAACTCACCGGAATCCATAGCGAAAGCTCGGAGCTTCCGCCATGGAAGCTCCGGCAGTGGTTTTGGTGGTAGTGTGCGGTATTAGTGGTGGGGAAGAAGATGGGTGGTGGCGGGTGGTGGTGTTGGTGGCGGTGATGGTGGGTGGTAGTGGTGGATTGGGGAAGAAGATGGGTGGTGGGGAAGGAGGGTTAAAATTTTAATAAGTAAATTTTTTGGGAGAAGTTAATAGTTTCAAAAAATTAAAAAAAAAAAATAGCAGTTGAGGCAGAAGGCGATTGAGGCGACATGAATAGGGCGATACAGAAAGCAGACACGTGTCAAATGTCGACATTGATCGTGACAATAACGAGTATGACACTGACTGATGGTAGAAAATCTAAAGTTACTTGGTCACTTAACGATGAATCCGATTTGCTCCCTGAATATGCTTGCACTAGTATGAATAGGGCTTAAACCCAAATTGCGGATCCAGGAAACAACCCATAAAAGAAGAAATAGTATCATCTTAATTACTTACAAAACCCAACAATATTGTCAACATAAATTACACATGCATATACACTACAAGAAGTTCGAATAGACCAATTAGCTAGGTTGATAATTAACTTGATATATGAACCTGGCTAGCTAAACCCTATACGTATAAAATGTATGTATTTCTTACGGATCTATAGCATTATTATCTGCACATATTGACACCATTGAGTCAGATACTCATATATAAAATTGAAAGCATTATTTACATACATACACATCCCATATATTGCTTATTGAGAGTCCATGTAATATTTGTATTTTCCTAGAGCTCTGTATATAGGAGTATATTAAAAAGCCACATCTCGAACATATTTTTCCCTCCACCATTACTAAAAAGTGCTCTCCAGATTTTTGTGAAAATACGCACAAAATATGCTCTCCTATCCAGACTAATAATAAATTTTGTCACTAAAAGAATAAATGCACCAGCCGGGAATCGAACCCGGGTCTGTACCGTGGCAGGGTACTATTCTACCACTAGACCACTGGTGCAACCATGTCTGGAAAGATAATTTGTACATAAACATCCTATTGCATTTATCAATTGCCTACCGACGATGACAATATTTAGTACTCCATTAATATAAGAAAATGGTTCTGCATATCAAATTTAGCACTGTCATATTGCAAAGTTGGAAGGTTTGCACTACTTTTTAATGTCTTGAGTGTAAACAAGTGGACATGAAAACTTTTGGTTTCAGGTTACATAAAGGGAAGTGGGTGGCTATTGATCAGACGGAAGGAGCACTGACGATGAGATTATATTTTAAATGACATTTATTATATGAACGCTTAATTTGTATTGGTTAAAATATTGTTGATGATTTGAAATTAATACATGCAACTTCTTTTAAAAATAAGATAGATATATGATGATTTGTTAAAATCTATTTTTGGTACTCAAGTGTGAGATATTGCCAATTTGGTACACCAAAGTGGTTGAGTCCAATTTAGTTACTACTAATTATCAATAACTATTTACAATTAAGGTACTAATTGCAACTAGGAGGCGAGGTGTGTCATTCACGCACGATGAATGTCAAACGCCGGAAGATAGACATGGGAAATTGGCCGCTCGCAAGACATTGTGGACTTCGTCCCACTCACATGAATCAAATTATTTCTCATCAGATTCTTTTTTATAGGCTTCTTCATCAGTTTTGTCTCGATTGACCTTCATTGATCAAATTCACATGAAAACTGAGCTTCGATTAATTGTAATTTGGAACTGCTTGGCACGCCCCACCTTCTAATTTACAACTAGTGCCTTAATTGTAATTAGTTGTTGATATTTAGTATCGCATTTGGGCACTCTGAAATCTTAGAACCGAAATGTCTGGAATCAAAATGAATTTTACCCCAAATCAACACTAAACAACTCACTGAAATCAATTAGTCTATCAACTAATAACTAAATTATCAACTATCAACCTACATGTACGTTTTATCATGTAGTTTTGTTAAATATACAGTTGATCACATACTAAAAACTAGTCACCGTGAAATTCAAGAGTGAAAAGTGAAATTTTTTATTTTCACAGATAGCTTCCTATTCTGATTATTATTAATAGATAATAAGAACAAATGTAAAGTTATTGATGACCATGTTGAACGAATTGAAGTCCCAATATTTATTCTAAGTCCATGTTGAATGAATTCAAGTCCCAATAGTTCGCATGAGCGATATATTCAAGTCCTAATAATTCGCACGAGCGATATATTCAAGTCTCAATAATTCGCATATGCAAAATTGGATGACCATGTTGAACGAATTACATGTTTTAGCTAGAAATTGGCTGCTTTTACATAATACAACATGGTTAGTTTTGCGTATAGATTAGGGTTCAATTGAAGATCTAAATCAGTAAAATCTAATCTACTTATGTTTGCCTGGATTAAGACCAAATCCAAACCAGGACTAAACTTGATCTAATTTGGACTGGACATGGGTCCAATCCAGATTGAACCGGATCTATCTAGTCCTGGCAATGGGTGGGTTTTGCCCAATCCATTTAAAACCCATAAGTTTAGGGAGGGAAGGGTAGGGCTGGGTAATTTACCCAAGCCCTCTCAGAACCCAGAACAACTCAGCCCGAAATAACTCGGTCCATACGGGCCAGTCCGGGCTGGGTTGGGTTTTTAAATTTTAAATTTGGTTTTTCCTTTTATATCCTGTTGAAATTTTTTTCTTCCTTCTTCTTTCACATTACCATCATTTAATGTCATTAGACTAACATAATTACAGTAAATCACCAATTAACCATCACATTGAATCCCTAATTGAGTAAGTTACCTTTACCTTCCAAATCCAATTCAAAGCAACAGAGACTTCGATAAATCCAAACCCTTCATCATCATCATCATCAAAATTCAGACCACCATCTCCATTCCAAAGTGCACGAGTCAGGAACGAGATCGAAGAAGCAGCACAAGATTGAAATTGAAGAAGCACCAGTCAAGATCGAAATCGAAGAAGAAACTGGGTCACACCTAATAACCGGTTTGTTCTATGCTAGGGGATGTGCAATGCTCTCAAAAGAGAGATGCTGATACATAGCCATTTAATTCTATCTTTCCATCTCAGTCATCATCTTGTTGGTTTATATTGCACTTTAATTCATTTATTATTGCAATTAGAACCCTTCACATACAGTAACTGTAACTATTTGGTAGTGGATATTGAATAGGATTGGACAAGTTAGAAGGGGTTAATCTTTTGTTCTGTACAAGATCCAAAATTCAGGGTCAGAGACATTGAATCTTGCAGACCGGGCTAAAAGGCAGATTCACATCTTGAGAAAGTGTGGTGGATTGTAATCCTCCATGAATAATCTAAGATGAAATTATCATTTTTCCACCGCAAATTCAGACATAAGATTTAACGAAAACATCTACAAACACTGAAACACACCGACTGGAGTACCAAAATCTCAGAAATCTTTATTTTCAACATTTAGATAATTTATCTCTTCCTAAACCTCCATCCATACCAATCTTCACTCCATGGCAAACTTGATTAAAGTGGTGGTGTGATGACTGGTGAGGAAGAGATCGGGATGTAAACAATAGTGAAAATCTTGACAATGCGGCTCGATGATAATAGTAGTGGTAAGTGCAAGATTTAGAGAGAAGGACCTCTTTCCTTCTTTCAATTGATCTCAAATATTTGGTGGGCTTGATGGGCAGTGGAGAATTGGGATCAATCATCAATGGGCTAATTGGGTAATTAAATCATCTACAGCTTAATTGAAGTAAAAACAGAACGTGATAGTCATCATTAGTCGTCTATGTTATATGGGAAACCGAACATGATTTTGTGTATTAAATCTTTCATATAGTCCGCCATATATTCATGTGAAATTTTTTCTTTACACAAGAACCTTTTGGCTCACTTTGAAATTATACCACAACCTTTTTTTTTTTCCCACTCGACACTAAAACGTTAGTCAACAGTTTGAGTCAGCCCAAATGTGAGACGGCGTTAAGGTGGTCCGTTAGTTTGCGTGTTTCTCACGCGCCTTGGAGGGCAAAACAGATAAATTACACTGAGAGACATGTATGAAAGAAGATAAAACACTTATTACCCTAGTTCTGTTTCAATTACTTCCTTCCCAATTAATCAATCTCTGAAATTCAAAAACGGCAAGTGTTGATGATCGATCATCTCCGATGGAATTGCGATGTCTTGGAAAAAAAGGAGTCCAGGTACTAGGATTCCCCAAGGACGCACAACTCCATAGTATGGTAAGTTCTATCACTTATATTCACAAGGAAACAGCTTTGTTTTGGTTTAGTTCGATGATAATGTTGGTGAATTATGTGTTGTTTTTACTGAGTTTACTTCTTCTTATCGATGATAATGTGTGTTCTCTGTAATTTGTGTATATTTTGTGAGTATAAAATTTGTTTGGTGAATAGAATAGTTTAAAGATCCCGAGAAAAGATAAAAAAAAATTGATTTTTGCACTCTTTTGTTGTGCAGTCCAATGAAGTTCAATTTTACAGTAGTGATGCACCATCATGGACAATTTAAGAAAGGGAAATCATACTATGAAGCTGTTTCTTATTTTGATTGGTGTAATGTGGATGAGATGAGTATGATAGAAGTTAAAGCAATGGTTAGTATGTGTGGCATTGACCCTAAGGATGTAAACTGTTATATGTCAAAGAGTGGGATAAATTGTTGTAGAGAGTTGGTAAAGATGGAGACTGACTCACAGGAATCACCGGTATAACAAGTTCTATCTTGTGATACTGACTCCATCCTTCGTGTTGCTTGTTAACAATCTAACAATTTCTTATCCAGTCTGCTGAGAAGAAGACCAATAGTGGCAACAAGAAGACAAGCAAAAGCCAGGCTGATACACCAACAAGGAGGAGCAGAAGACTAGCATTATTTGCTACTGGAACTCAAGAGTCAAGTGTCACTGCAAGTTCTGTGAATAAGTGACAATTTGTTGATTTAGTTGGTCTTTGTTACTTGTGAATGGATTAGTGTTTTGTTGACTTGGTGGATGGATATGTTTCATGTTTTGAATGGCTTGGATAGTCATTGTATTTTGATAACTTGGTGGATGTAACTAAGTTTGGTAGATTGAATTCTCAAGATATGTAACTGAGATACTTGAACTCCTTTTGTTTTGTTGAATTGAATTGGAGATGCTATGCTAGTTTGGTTTATTCAATTGGAGATCTCATTAAATTATCATCTTTGTTATTGTCTTAGATTACCAAGTTTGTTGTTGAACTGAGTACAGGTTCATTCTGAGTGTACAAGTTTATGTACAGATTTATCACCAGGTTGAGCAGGTTTTGCTGTAAGTTGTGTATTAACTTGCTTGTAAAAGTTGTTGGTGCAAAATCAAAATTTCATGAAAGGTTCAGGTAGTGAGTGAGATAATTTTAAAAGGTTCAGGTAGCGAGTGACATAATTGTAAAAGGTTTAGGTAGCAAGTGAGAGTTGAAGAAAAGGTAAATGTGCATAATTTAACTTGGCTACACATCAATCTATAGAAAAGCATTCTCATGCTTGCATTACCATTGCATTACTACATAAACAGTACAGAATTACATTACATCAAAGAGATAACATTTCTTACATCAATACATGGACTACTTCATAACAAACACTTAATTCTAGTTAATTCCAACACGAATACGCAACTCGTCAATCCTAGCACTTAGCTCGTTGATCTCATTCTTCACGTCTTCCCCTGCAATTCCACCACTACCACTAGCCGCAGTATTTGTTTCAGTTAGGATACTCTGAAGATGGCTGTTTTGAGCCCTAAGGCGTGCATTTTATGCCTCCAAAGCTTCAACTCTTGCCTCATATCCATTAATACGTCTTAATAACCCGGGAATGATTTCAGTCGATCTCTTGCACATTTTTGGGTCAACCCATTACATGGAACTCGGGTATTACTCTGCAATTTACCACACAGAGCAACATCAACTACAACAAACTCCATTCACACAAAAAAATTAGACAAATTCGAGTTGAAACCACTTACCCCAATGAAGGCACATTTGTCAAACCTTCTTCCGGGATGATTGTCCGTCCAAGAGGTGAATCGGACACCAACAAACCCACAACGACAAATGGTTCGTTCCGGTCCGTCATAGTTCTCCATTTTCAGTAGAGGAATTAGTGTAATTTCGGATGGAGGGAGGAAGCAATTGTAAATTAGGGTTACAATTTGGGGATAAATAGGGGGTGGACATTTTTGGAAGGAAAATCAGATAATAAAAGGAGGGAAATGGGGTGTGAGCGGTGATTTCTCTGTTTTGCCCTCCAAGGCGCGTGAGAAACACGCAAACTGATGGCCAACTTAACGCCGTCTCAACATTTGGGCTGACTCAAACTGTTGACTAACGTTTTAGTGTCGAGTGAGAAAAAAAAGGTTGTGGTGAGCCAAAAGGTTCTGTGTAAAATTTTTTTTTCCCTATATTCAATACGCTTCTAATCCAATCAGGCTACATAATGGCTCCTTATGATGCATTAGTGTATATGATATTCAATAATACCACAAACAAAAGTGAATGTGACAATAACTTTTCTAGCACGAGGACTCATGAAAATAATACTGTTTTCTTAATTATTACAAAATTCATTAAGTGATAAACTCGTCATGTATACAAGAATCAAAATCAACGCTCAGTACAAACTTTTATCTTTGTTTATGTTTGACTTTCCATTTTTTTATCAAGTTTTTATAGGATGAGAAAATGAGTTGTTGTATAAAACTTTAATTAATAAAGGATTGGTGTTGCAAATAAGAAAAGTAGTCAGTTGCAAATTGCAATACTGGAAATAAATATGGGAAAATTCGATCCCGATCTTACCCCTGGTGGTCTCACCTTCTCACTATAACAGTGAGTTAAAGTAGTCAATTGTAAATTGCAATACTGAAAATAAATATGGAAAAATTCAATTCTACATGGTGATACCAATTTCTCCATGGCGGTGGGTTAAAACATTCTACGGTGAAGAATGACCCATTCTTCTGATGAGAGGTGAGGCATAGAAAGGCAAAGTCTGCCTAACAAACAATAAATATGGATGACAATTAAAAGGGGACAAGGCACGTGACATGATGAAACAAAAGTGAGTGTAATGCATAGAAGAAACATACTCACTCCGTCCTGCAGAACTTAATACATTTGTCATTTTTAGCTGTGTCACAGAATTTCATACATTATCAAAAAAGAAGCTATCCCACACCCAACAAATAATAAACAATCTCAACTTTACACTCAAATTACACTTTTTGCCACTAAAGTACACTTTTTTCTCACATTTTCTATATTATATCATCACTTTAAATTTTCACATACGCTACAAACTTTCTACTTTTCCTCTTTGACACAAACTCACTCACCCATCATCACTTGACTAATTCAGTGTGTAAAAATCACTCCACCTGTAGGGTTAGGCCGGGTTCCAATCTTCCATGCTTCTTCGAATCATGTGAAGCTGCTGCACCACTTTACAGCTAGCTATTCGTTCGATCAATTAACACCAGCATTTGGCCAATTCCCCGATTTGGATGGGCAGATCTCCCTCCGGCTGCCGTAGCTAAAGAAGGCGTAAGTAACCAACCCAAGCCCTAATTTAATCAGATCTGGGTTTATCCCAACATCTAAATAAACCCCAACCCACCCATTATATTCAAATGTGATTCCAATTCCATTGATTGGGTAATAACCCAACTAAACCCAAACATTAAACAGTTGACTTGCCATCGCCTCTTCAACTTGGATTGAGCTTCGTGAGGCGTGACCCTGATTCTTGTTCCCTTTTAATTAGTAGTCTCTGAAAATCTTCCAAACAAACACTGATTAGAAAGGGTTCAATTCCATCACCCCCAAATTCTACAGACCATCTCCCAAGATCTATTTGCTTCGGTATCGTCGTTTTTATTGGGGTTTCGAGAGTCTAGAGAGCTACAACAGAGCAGAAAATACTCGACATGTCAGCCGCCTGTCAATTCTGTAATCGAAGAACCCTAACCCCCTGTGAGGTAACATCCAAGAACATATGCACTTCCTGCGATCGTGTTCAAGATTTCGACGATTTTCAGGCCAACTTCGGTGGTATTTCTGGCGAACCTGGTACTTTCTTACACGTTGCTACAGGTAACATCTCTGCCTATAAGGAGAAAAAGCTTTACGAAGCCAAAAATTCAATCCATGAATTTCTTCTCCAATTCAGCCTCTCACAAAAACACGCTGAAATTGAGGAATTGATTCGACAGATAACTGACGGAGAGTATGGGACGGGCAATTGGTTTCCTGTACTCATTGGTGCTTGTGCTTATGTTGTAATGCGAAAGGACAGGAATTTGATTTTCCCGCTTGCTCAAATGGCTGATAAGGTTGGGTGTGGTGTGTATGAGTTGGGGAGTATGGTTGCCCGTGTGCTCGATTTTGTTGATATGCAGTTGCCTGTATTTGATATTGTTGCTGCTTTTAAACAATCGCTTAAGAGGTCGTCTAGTTTTTGTGGGGTTTCGGTTGATTTGAGTACCACAATGGAGCAGCAAGGGGTGTTTTTGGTGCACTGTTTGATTAAGTGGTGTATTTCGACTGGCAGGAGGCCGATGCCTGTGGTGGTTGCTGTTATGGTTTTTGTTGGGGAGTTGAATCAAGTTGGGGTGAAAATTGAGCAAGTGGCTAGCGAGTTTAAAGTGGCTGTTTCTACATGTAAGCGGAGGTATAAGGAGCTTTTGCAGTCGCTTGTTAAAGTTGCTGCCAAGGTTCTGCCTTGGGGGAATGATGTGACAGTGAAGAATATCATGGCGAATGCTCCCTTTGTTATACAGTATATGGAGTTGAAATCTTTGAAAAAGAGGGATGGGAAACGGAAGGGATCTGGGCGTGAGATTGTCAGTTATGATATGGATGGATTAGTTGATGAGTGTTTGAGCAGGAGAGTTGGATATTCGTTTGATAGTTTGTCAGAAGATAAAGAATCTCAGTATTTTGACGTTGAGAATACTTTGACTAATTTGATTGAAGCTTATTCAGATAAAGTTAATATCTCTGCAGAATCCTTGGCTATGGTGTATTCCAACTACTTGGATGATATTTCTATTGTTAAGGCGAATACTGAAGTTGGTCATAAAAGGAAAGTACGAGGAAGTTCTGATCTTGACAATGATAGAGATTGGTGGAAAGGAGAGTCGGATTTGAGCGAAAGCCTTCTTCCAGACCAGATACCAAAGAAGGATGTGGGTTGGGATGATGCGCCTCCATCCTATCATAGAGGATGCACACGTGAAGCACTAAGGCGAGAAAGGATAAAAGCTGCCAAGTTTCGTATTCAGAATATTATGCAACCTACCAACAACGCTGAATCTGGGTTAAGTAATGAGCTTTGCCTCTTTGACCCTGAAAAGTCAAAGAATAGAAAGAAAATGAAATTGGATATTGATTCGGAAGATCTTGTCATTGAGACTCTTCTACTCCATAATGTGAAAGAGGAGGAGATAGAGAAGGGATATTACAATACTCTGTTGGACCTGCATGTATTTAATGATCATGGAGGTGCATGATTTGCTTCAGGGTGGATTAACTGATTTTGTGTTCTACACTGTGACTGTAGCAGCCTTATTCGGAAATGCAGGCTTTGGTTTCGCAAGAGTTTTCTCTATTTTCTTGCAACTTTACAAGCGACCTGTAACCTAGTGAGTTATCTATAATGAGGTTATTTATTGAACTGATCAATATGAAAATTTTCATTCATATTGAATTATGTGCAGTGAAGATTTTGTTCTAGTTTATTGCCTTTCCTGTGTATGAGAGATCCAAAGATCTCATGAAAGATTGATGACAGTCATGAAAATTGTGTATGGGACTGTGGATATGAAAATTTTGTAAAGGTGAAGATATTGACGAATTTGTTTTCTACATCCAATCACTTTCAAACATAGGATTCAATTTCACCAGATCAGTTAATTTCTGTTTTCCTAATCAATTGTTCTGGTTACTGACACTGTTTTCTTACTAGAGTCTACTGGTAACTGGCAAGTATGTTCCAGTTGCAAGTGCAGGACGCCAGTTATGCTTCCGTAAGATGTTAGCGTTGCACGTAGGGTTGTTTTACCTCTGTCATGTCTCATATAATGCCAAAACACCAAAATTATTACAGCAACATATAGACTGAACTGAATGAGAGCTTTAAAAAAGACTCAACTGAATGAGAGCTTTGAAAAACACAGCCAGTATTATAGACAATTTGCAGATAACTGAAAATTAACAAGACAAACTGTAGGCATCAATTTTCCCTTTTTCATACATTGCTGTTATTTTTGACTATCCTGTAAATTATAAGCTGCCAGTATATGGAAACAAAATTGGGGCAAAGGGTATGGCTAAAGAAAGACAAAAAATTGATTTTCTTTTGGCCCGAGAACTTCTGAATGTACCATATAACCATAACATAATCCAAAACAGCAGGAAGAAGTTTATCAGAAAATTACAAGAACCAGCAGACAAATAAATTTATCCAAGACAAAATGGAGCAGCGTTCACGTAACTGAGTTCTGAATTTCCCTTTCATGTAGTATAACTTAATTTCCAGTTGCTCAATGGAGTTTGTTGACCTCTATTCCAGATCAATCTACAAGAGTGAGCACACTGAAATCTATAAATACAAGCCGATTTGTGAGTAAAACCATAACATAAACCTTCAGAATCACATCTCATTGCACAACAGAATCTTTAACCAGCTCTCACTACTCAGCAGAAAAGGAAATGGCTTCTTGGATGCTTACCTTTGCAATGATACTAGTTCTGGGAATGTGGGCTTCCCAAGCTACCGCTCGCACATTGAATGATGCATCCATGGTCGAGAGACATGAGATGTGGATGGTAAAATATGGACGTACATACAAAGATGAAGCAGAGAAAGCTAACAGGTTTGAAATATTCAAGGAAAATGCAAAGTACATCGACTCTGTCAATCAAGATGGCTCTCGGACTTATAAGCTGGGTGAGAATCATTTTGCTGATTTGACAAACGAAGAGTTTCAGGCATCTCGTAATGGATACAAAATGTCATCTCATCCAAAGTCTTCAAGCAGCATGTCCTTTAGGTATGCAAATGTGACTGCAGTGCCATCCAGCCTGGACTGGAGAACCGAAGGAGCTGTCACTCCAATTAAAGATCAAGGCCAATGTGGTAAGTGCTGCGAAACATTTTCTAATTTTTAAAATTATCTGCAAAGACAATCTATTGCTTCACAATTAGTATTAAGTTCTCACCGACACTTCTTTATTGTAAAAACAAAAACAGGATCTTGTTGGGCATTCTCAGCTATTGCAGCCACAGAAGGAATCAACCAGCTTACGACAAAGAAACTGATTTCACTATCTGAACAAGAACTCGTGGATTGTGATACTACCGAAGATGAGGGTTGTAGTGGTGGCCTTATGGATAATGCATTTGAGTTCATCATTTCAAACAAAGGCATAACGACCGAGGCTAACTACCCATATGAGGCAGCAGATGGGACGTGCAATTCGAAGAAAAAATCTTCTCGTGTTGCTAAAATCACAGGCTACGAAGATGTTCCTGCCAACAGTGAATCTGCATTGCTGAATGCAGTAGCGAATCAACCAATATCCGTTGCTATTGATGCAAGCGGTTCTGACTTCCAGTTGTACTCAAGTGGAGTCTTCAATGGACAGTGCGGAACTGATTTAGATCATGGTGTGACTGCAGTTGGTTATGGGGAAACTAGTGATGGAACAAAGTATTGGTTGGTCAAGAATTCTTGGGGAACGAGCTGGGGAGAGAACGGTTACATTAGAATGCAAAGGGATATTGATGCAGCAGAAGGAATATGTGGAATTGCCATGCAGGCTTCTTATCCAACTGCTTGAAATTGTACACTTCCCTGCTTTAGATGAATTACATACATGTATAGTGTGTGCTTAAACTTATTTGTCTATGTATGATACTCCTTAATCGGATAGGAGCTTGTAAATGTCATGTTTATGAAGATGCATATACATGATTCTGATAAAAATGATGCTTAAGATACATTGTCACTATTTTCCTTTTCTTAACTTTATTTCTTACAGCTGTTAATTACCGAACATTGTTCATGTGGAAAGAGATGCATGTAATGTATCACCTCCAATCTGGTGTGACGCAAATCATGTGGTGAAATAGTTGCATGATAGTACCTTTTCTTTTCTTGCCCTGCGAAAACTCTCTGAGCAGAATGCTTTCGGTTCATATGGAACTATTGTTTGTTTTGATGATCATTATCTTCGTTCCAGGAGCATCAAAGTACCCAGTCAAGTCTGTGATCGTCCACTTGTTTTAAGCTGAATCAGACTCTTGATGTTTTTCTATATTTCGATTCATAAGGAACTTGTTTTAAGTTGAATCAGATTCATACCTGTAGGCTGTAGTCTAGGATTTCCTTTGCCTATTTTCACAGTTTAGCCGTAGATTCAATTAGAGTTTTAACATGTGTAGCTGGTTAACTTTAATTTTAATATCATCAATAAACTTAACAGGCAACTTAGTGTAAAGACGAATGAAAAATTATTGCAGCTACATTCTGAAAATTTAGAAGTTAAAATGAAAAAAGGGATGCCGTTGACATTTACTGGAGTGGAATATACGGAATTACAAGAAGAAACTAAAGCTACTCTTTCATATAATTGTCTCATATATAAAATCATCTATGCTTAAGCTTGTTCGCGTAAATAAACTGCTTATGACTAATGAGGGTACTAGCGTTCCATCAGTTTCCATGTCTAGATGTTTTAAAAGTTAGATGGATTCACTCAGTTACGCATTGCCGCATACCTGTGGGATGATAGCACAGAAACAGAAGTAATAGGTTGGTAGGCATGTTCACGTATTGTTAACAATCTGATTGCCTAATGAATAATTAGTTGTTCTAACAATGCAGCCCCTAGGTGAAGCTCATGTGATGATTTGATCAAACTGGAATCCTCATATACACAATCGAAAATCAAGCCACTTTTGCAATTCAAAAACTTTGTAAGCTGTTGCATTCAACAGATGTCACGAATCAACTTGGTGTTTCCTGCAAACTGGGGTTATTTTATGTTTTACATTTATCTTACTCTTTAAATTATATGGTGGCAGTATATATCAAACAAAACTGAGGCAAGGTTATGGCCAAAAAAGACAGGATTTGAATAATAATTAAGGCACTTGGCATCTGACAAATTAATATGTGTAGGATATCATAACAAAATCCAAAACAGCAGGAAGAATTAAGCTTATCAAATATAATAAATTTGAGCTCATAATGTAGCAATGTCCATGTAACTTTCCGGTTACTTTGTTCCAGGAAGTTTGTTGACCTCTATATGTTCCAGATTCACATTCAGCAATGTCAAATTACCAGGAATGAGCTCAATAGATTCTATAAATATCTGGTGCTTAATGAATGAACATATTATCTGTTTTCAGCAACATATATATTTCATTGCAAAACAAACTGTTCAATACTCCAATTACTGGCTGGCAGGAATGGCCTCTTCGAAGCTTATCTTTGCAGTTATGCTAATCTTGGGAATGTGCGCTTCTGAAGCCACTGCCCGCACATTGCCTGATGCGTCAATGGTCGAGAGACATGAGACATGGATGATAAAATATGGACGTACATACAAGGATGAAACAGAGAAGGCCAAAAGGTTTGAAATATTTAAGAAAAATGTGGAGTACATTAATTCAGTCAATCAAGATGGTTCTCGGTCTTATAAGCTTGCCGAAAATCATTTTGCTGACTTGACGAATGAGGAGTTTCAGGCATCTCGTAACGGATACAAAATGTCATCTCATCCAAAGTCGTCGAGTGTTTCATCATTTAGGTATGCGAATGTGACTGCAGTTCCATCCAGCCTTGACTGGAGAACAAAAGGAGCAGTAACTGCAGTTAAGGATCAGGGCCAATGTGGTAAGAGATGCAAATTAAAAGAAATCTTGTTTTTTAGAATCAATTTGAAAACCTCAACTATTTAAAAAAAAAAAAAAAACCTCTTTCATATATTTATACTTGATTTCAGCATAAATAATGAGTAGAGTTTTGCTGACGGGCTTTACTTACAAAAAAAATACAGGATCCTGTTGGGCATTCTCAGCTATTGCAGCGACGGAAGGAATCAACCAGCTTACGACAAAGAAACTGATTTCCCTATCCGAGCAAGAACTTGTAGATTGTGATACAACTGAAGACGAGGGTTGCAGTGGTGGACTTATGGACAATGCATTTGAGTTTATCATTTCAAACAAAGGCATAACAACCGAGGCTAACTACCCATATGAGGCAGCGGATGGAACATGCAACTCTAAGAAAGAATCGTCTCGTGTTGCTAAAATCACAGGCTACGAAGATGTCCCTGCCAACAGTGAATCTGCATTGCTTAGTGCAGTAGCGAACCAACCAATATCCGTTGCTATTGATGCAAGCGGTTCTGACTTCCAGTTTTACTCAAGTGGAGTCTTCAATGGACAGTGCGGAACTGAGTTAGATCATGGTGTGACTGCAGTTGGTTATGGAGAAACTAGTGATGGAACAAAGTATTGGTTGGTAAAAAATTCTTGGGGAACGAGCTGGGGTGAGAACGGATACATTAGAATGCAGAGGGACATTGATGCAGCGGAAGGCATATGCGGGATTGCCATGGAAGCTTCTTATCCAACTGCTTGAAATTATTCAAACATTCACTCCCCTGCTAAAGATGGATTACTTACATGTATAGCAATTAGCAAGTGCTTAAAATGATGTGTCTATGTATGATACTTACTCACACATCAGCTTGTAAATTATTGAAAATCGTGTAAATTCAGCTCTATTTATGAATTATTCTGATCTAAACTATGATGCATCGGTCTTTGTTCTTTTAATTTTGTAATCTATTCTGTTACCAACCATTCTATAGGTGAAAAGAAATGCACAGATGCACGTACGTAAAAGTATCACCTGCAGTCATTTGATGCTCTAGGCATTTCATAAGATTGTTCATAAGGATGTCCTTTGTTTCTGATCTGTTTGGTACTTTGGTTGTATTTATATCAACATTAAGGTATTTGGTCAGGCCTGTCATAAATTGGCATAAACTGAAGGCAATCTTGTATATTTACTCTGTTTTGTTCTTAACTGGCGGACGCTTGATATGCCATACTACAAGCTTTCAAGTTGGTTAATACAAATTTGCAGGTGAATTTAATATGATCATCAGGCGACTCAAAATTGATAACTCAACCAAAACGAACTTCTTAAAATTCTTAGAAGCGAATGAAAGGATAACAAGATGTATCTCCATTCTCCATATTATATTTAACTCGAATAATAAATGTCTAGAGTTAGCGAAGGATATATACTACATCTCCTGCTTCATAACATAGGGTAATGTCAACTCACATAGCTCATATCCTGTGCTTCAGGAATATTTCCACATATGCTAGTCAGGGTAGTATAATAGTAGTAGTTTTGTACTTTTGTATAAGATTTTGATTCGCTTTCACCTGTTATATCGCGTGTCTTGATGGTTTTCCAGTTCAACTGTTCTAATAGTGGGATGTTGTCATGTTCTTCGATCCTGCATCTATGGCTTAAAATTGATACAGAACTTGCTCTATGCTACCATGCCTGATATTCACCAATAAATCCAGAATTTTATTAGTTAGATTCTTAGTCCTGCAGATAAGTTTCCAGATTATCAGTTCGACTTATCAATTGAGCACATATATGCAATCCTATAATTCTGAATATTCCTGATGAAAGGTGAAAATGACAATTATGTGGCTTTCACACAAGGCAAAATAAACTCCTTAGATTTTGGGGCAAACTGCATTTTATTATTCATAGGACAAACATCAAAGGGAGCCTAGGTTTGTCTGAAAGAGTCCATCTAATCATATACAACAAAAACTTGTCAGATAATACAATCCAAAAATCTACAGATGAAAGATAGTAAAAGAATATTATTTTGACAGAATGAAACAACGTCCACGGAACTAATTAATTATGGTTCGTAATCATTTATAACTCACCGGCTAATCCAGGGACTTGAACTTGTTTGCTTGTGCATCATCAGGTTCTAACTGTTCACTGTGTAACTAATCTATGAGGATTTTCTATAAATACCATAAGCCTTATGAAGAGATCATCATCAGCACTTCTCCAAGTACTAAATTTCATTCCATAAAAGTATCCATCCTTTCCTATCAGTCAAATAAGAATGGCCTGGACTCTTTCTAAAAAACTTATTTTCATGACCATCCTAGTGCTGGGACTGTTGGCTTTCCATGCAACTGCCCGCACTGCACCTGATGAGCCAATGATCGAGAGACACGAGACATGGATGGTGCAATATGGGCGTACTTACAAAGATGATGCTGAAAAAGCTAAGAGGTTCACAATATTCAAGGCAAATGCTGAATACATCGATTCTGTGAATGAAGCTGGTTCTCGGTCTTATAAGCTGGCCATAAATCATTTTGCTGACTTGACAAATGAGGAATTTCAGGCTTCTCGTAATGGCTACAAAATGTCCTCTCATCCAAAGTCATCAAGCATTTCATCTTTTAGGTATGCAAATGTTTCTGCAATCCCATCCAGTCTCGACTGGAGGACAAAGGGAGCCGTCACTGGTGTTAAAGACCAAGGCCAATGTGGTAAGTGATAGAACAAACAGATTCTGGTTTCTCTTATTATAATTTGCAGAAACAGGTCTTGAGAATTGGAGTTTATGCCTTATTTAATTCGTAATGAGTAAAAATGCAGGATGTTGCTGGGCATTTTCAGCTATTGCCGCCACAGAAGGAATCAACCAACTTACAACAAAGAAACTAATTTCTCTATCAGAACAAGAACTTGTGGATTGCGATACAAGTGAAGACGAGGGTTGTAATGGTGGTCTCATGGACTACGCATTTGAGTTCATCATATCAAACAAAGGAATTACATCCGAATCTAACTACCCTTACCAAGGAGTCGATGGAACGTGCAACTCAAATGGTGAATCTTCCCATGTTGCTACAATTACAGGCTATGAAGATGTGCCAGCCAACAGTGAGTCTGCTTTGATGAAAGCCGTGGCAAACCAACCCATATCAGTTGCCATCGATGCAGGTGGTTCAGACTTCCAGTTCTATTCAAGTGGAGTTTTCACTGGAGAGTGTGGTACAGAGTTGGATCATGGTGTTACTGCAGTTGGATATGGACAAACTAGCGATGGAACAAAGTACTGGCTCGTCAAGAATTCATGGGGAGCTAGTTGGGGAGAAAGTGGATACATTAGGATGCAAAAAGACATTGATGCAGCTGAAGGATTATGCGGCATTGCCATGCAAGCATCTTATCCAACTGCCTAAGTGCTGCGCGACTTTAGATCATGTAATTTGGTCACCGGATCTTCCTATGTATTTAAATTATATGTATTTATAGTGTTTATGTGTATAGTACTGAAAGTCATGTAATTATGAAACCTGTTAAGAGATGATATCATTATCTTTGTCAACTGATTTGCTTAAAACAAATGTCCTCATCTTTTGGGGCACACAGCAGTATTTTTAGTACAGTTCCAAGTATAAAAACATAGCTTGGTCAAGATTCAAGAATGTGGCTGCAAGAGACGATCAAAATTGGATGACACTTGACAAGTTGATTATGAAGTATAATACTAGTATATCAGAAAATTACAAAATCAGAAGATAAAAAATTCAATCTTGACAAAGTGATACAATACGAGCATGCACAACTCATTTAAGATTTCCCAAGAAAAAGCAGAGCGAAATGGTTTTTGGACAGCTGCTCTTGGATTCTTCTTATTGAGCCAGCGAAACTTATCTTCAAAATGATTGTAATTTACATTTTTACTTCAAAGAAACATATTTCTCCATCCGAAGCCGATCAAGAAGGTTAATTCTTGAAAAATGCCTTTAGGAAAGACCATATTCATTCCAAGTATTTGACATACTCATATAGGTTACACTAGTGTAATGTGGTCTTTCCTATTTTATAGGAATATCAGGCATTTTACTGGATTTGCTCGATCAACAACAAGAAAAAAAAAATTGAAAAAGAACACTTCAGCGGGTCCTTTTCACCCTAAGAAGGAAGATGCTTCGACAAACAAGAAACTTTTTTTGATTGATTCTCAAATCTACGACAAAAAAAGTAACCCTGAAGGTTGAGAAGAAAAGGAGACCTTTGTCGTAGTCCTAGGAAAGAAAAGTAACCTAGGGATTGAAAAAAAACAGAGATCCCTTTAGCAAAATCTACAACAAAAAAGTAAGCATGAGGGTTGAAAAGAATTCAACGCAGATCCTCGTCGTAGTCCTAGTCTGAAAAGTAACCTAGGGGTCGTAAAGAAAGGGGATCACTGTAGAAGTTTTCTGGGTCGTTATCAGTGATTAGTTGTTTCGCCGTTTCTTTAGTTTTTCTCTAATCTGTTGAGTGTCAGCTTTTTTCTCTCCGTTCGTCTGTTTTTGTGTCTTTGCTTGCTTGTTAGGGTCGTTTTTTTATTTCATCCTGCTTTCGTGGGGGGACTTTCGTTGTCATGTCATTGCAGGAAGCTCTCGGCTTGGTTGCTGATTTGAGGTACGTGGCTTTCTCGTGGTATAGTACTAATTAGAACCTTTCTCTGGTTTTTCTGTGTACGGGGTTTAGTATGGCTGAAAACATTGAGGAGGGAAAGTTGTTTTTCACTGAGGAGGAGTTGAGTGGAACTGTGATACCGGATGAGGATTGGGAAGAGGGGGTTAAAAGTTCTTCGTTGTACTAGTAGGTCAGGTTCTGGGTAGGAGACCGATCCATTGGGAGAATTTTACCACCCTAGTATCTGAATTATGGAGTCCGACGTTAGGAGTTGAAGTGAAGAAACTATCGAGGGATAATAGGTTCCTGTTCTGTTTTCAGCATGCCAAGGATAAGTCGAGAGCTTTGCTAGGTGGTCCATGGCACTATAATAAGAACCTTATTATCTTGGGTGAGGTACCTAGCATAGGCACTCCTGAATCGATGGACCTGAAGAGCTGTGACTTTCATGTGAGAGTAGAGGGGATGCTATGGGGTCATATGTCTCGAAGAGTTGCAAAAAGTGTGGGTAATGTGATAGGAGTATTCTGGGATGTGGATCTAAATGAGGATGGGAGTAATCCACATGTTTATCTCCGACTTAGGGTGGGAATCAATGTGGAGAAACCAATTCCGCTAGTTACTAACATTAGTTCGAGCAAGGGAGAGAAAATCTAATTGAGTTTGACGTATGAAAAATTGTCGAACTTCTGTTATTTTTGTGGACTGATGGGACATTTGTTGAAAGATTGCCCGTGTCAATATGACATAGATGGGGATATTGTTGATGCTCCACAAAGATATGGAGAATGGATGCGTGCAAGTAGCTGGCAAGGAGCAGTGCCTAGAGGTGGTGTTATGAGGCCAGCGCCCCTTAATCCTACTTGAATTGACCTTCGAAGTAAGAAGGTGCTGGATAATTGAGTGTGGACGGGGGCTAGTTTATTCCAAACCCAGGGAAAGGGGCCCGAGTCTAGTGCCACAAGGTCCGACGTTGTAGATTAGCACATAAATAAAAAAAGTGGAGAATTCCTTATCCATGGCTGAGCTGCGGCAATGCGTTACAAAGGAGTTTGGTGGTGGTGTCGTAAGTCAGTCACTGGGTGGGATTAATGATGTGGCCTCTAGTTCGGTGGTCAAGAAAGGCGCAAGCTCTAAGACGAACTTGGTGGTTGCTGATGCCGAAGTAGTGCAGTCGACTGCGCTAGTTCAACCAGAATCTGGGCTACATGGTTCCTTAAATGCTCTTGCTTCGAGCTTGACTGATGTAGTTGCCTTGAAACATTTGGTTGCGGGTTCTCTGGATGCGACTGAGGCAGATGTGGTGCGCAAAACGAAACAACATTCAGCCTATTGGGAAGGATGGGATAGAGGTGGCAGAACCAACTAGCACTAGCGTTAGTTCGGGTAAGAACCTGGTGGAGGTTCCGGTAACCCACTCGCTTCAGGGAGGTAAGTCACGGTTACGTAAGCCAAAGATTGTCAAACGAGGTTCCGGCCAGGTGGTTGCGGAAACATCGTTTGTTGGGATGATGGTAGGGAAAAGACAGTTGGAGGACCCAATGGAGATTTCAGATTACCCGAGTAAACGACATGATATAGGCGTGAATTTACTTAGTGGCGATATGAATCCTGAGACGGCGGAGACTGCTAAGCAGTCCCGCCGAGCATTATGAATTGCTTAGCTTGGAACTGTCGGGGAATTGCGCATCCCCGGACAGTTCGTGCTTTGAGTGAGTTGCTTAAAGCGAAGAAGCCCCAAGTGGTCTTCCTGTCGGAGAATAAGGTAGGAATGAGGCGAATTGAGTTGTAGAAGGAACGGTTCGGTATGCATGGGATAGGAGTCGAAGCTAGAGGTCGTTCCGGGGGATTGGCGCTACTATGGGATAAAAAGATTACGGTTTCTATTCAGAGTTACTCATTAAATCATATTGATGCGTCATTTTTCCTGACGTTTCTACTGCACCGTGGAGATTCACCGGTTTCTATGGGGAGCCGGATCAGGGGCATAGAAAACGAACTTGGGATTTACTATAAAATAAGAAAACCAGGGACGAGAAAGACACAAAATTGGTTACCCAGTTCGTCAATAACTTTGACTACGTCTGGGGGCACTAGCTAACTGCTAAACTGCTCTCAAGCTCTATAGCTCTATGCTAATTATTCTTCTCTATAGTGATACATTATTACAAAGGCTAGCTGGGTATGTATAATAGTAGTCTCGAGTAGCTTGCGGCACTCCGAAACGGATTTGGAGTCATGACCGAAATCAACTAGGAGTCCAATTGCTTGTTGTTTCCATTCCAATTGTCACGTGAATTGTTAGTACTTCACCTGGTCATATTAGGAAAGCAAGCTGCATTCCCTAATCACGCCAACTCCTTTTACAATTCTTTCTTCAATTGGTTTTCTTAATCCTTCTTTAATTTGGTTTCTTCTCCAAACCCTCTAGGATTTCCTTTGCCTATTTTCACAGTTTAGCCGTAGATTCAATTAGAGTTTTAACATGTGTAGCTGGTTAACTTTAATTTTAATATCATCAATAAACTTAACAGGCAACTTAGTGTAAAGACGAATGAAAAATTATTGCAGCTACATTCTGAAAATTTAGAAGTTAAAATGAAAAAAGGGATGCCGTTGACATTTACTGGAGTGGAATATACGGAATTACAAGAAGAAACTAAAGCTACTCTTTCATATAATTGTCTCATATATAAAATCATCTATGCTTAAGCTTGTTCGCGTAAATAAACTGCTTATGACTAATGAGGGTACTAGCATTCCATCAGTTTCCATGTCTAGATGTTTTAAAAGTTAGATGGATTCACTCAGTTACGCATTGCCGCATACCTGTGGGATGATAGCACAGAAACAGAAGTAATAGGTTGGTAGGCATGTTCACGTATTGTTAACAATCTGATTGCCTAATGAATAATTAGTTGTTCTAACAATGCAGCCCCTAGGTGAAGCTCATGTGATGATTTGATCAAACTGGAATCCTCATATACACAATCGAAAATCAAGCCACTTTTGCAATTCAAAAACTTTGTAAGCTGTTGCATTCAACAGATGTCACGAATCAACTTGGTGTTTCCTGCAAACTGGGGTTATTTTATGTTTTACATTTATCTTACTCTTTAAATTATATGGTGGCAGTATATATCAAACAAAACTGAGGCAAGGTTATGGCCAAAAAAGACAGGATTTGAATAATAATTAAGGCACTTGGCATCTGACAAATTAATATGTGTAGGATATCATAACAAAATCCAAAACAGCAGGAAGAATTAAGCTTATCAAATATAATAAATTTGAGCTCATAATGTAGCAATGTCCATGTAACTTTCCGGTTACTTTGTTCCAGGAAGTTTGTTGACCTCTATATGTTCCAGATTCACATTCAGCAATGTCAAATTACCAGGAATGAGCTCAATAGATTCTATAAATATCTGGTGCTTAATGAATGAACATATTATCTGTTTTCAGCAACATATATATTTCATTGCAAAACAAACTGTTCAATACTCCAATTACTGGCTGGCAGGAATGGCCTCTTCGAAGCTTATCTTTGCAGTTATGCTAATCTTGGGAATGTGCGCTTCTGAAGCCACTGCCCGCACATTGCCTGATGCGTCAATGGTCGAGAGACATGAGACATGGATGATAAAATATGGACGTACATACAAGGATGAAACAGAGAAGGCCAAAAGGTTTGAAATATTTAAGAAAAATGTGGAGTACATTAATTCAGTCAATCAAGATGGTTCTCGGTCTTATAAGCTTGCCGAAAATCATTTTGCTGACTTGACGAATGAGGAGTTTCAGGCATCTCGTAACGGATACAAAATGTCATCTCATCCAAAGTCGTCGAGTGTTTCATCATTTAGGTATGCGAATGTGACTGCAGTTCCATCCAGCCTTGACTGGAGAACAAAAGGAGCAGTAACTGCAGTTAAGGATCAGGGCCAATGTGGTAAGAGATGCAAATTAAAAGAAATCTTGTTTTTTAGAATCAATTTGAAAACCTCAACTATTTAAAAAAAAAAAAAAAACCTCTTTCATATATTTATACTTGATTTCAGCATAAATAATGAGTAGAGTTTTGCTGACGGGGCTTTACTTACAAAAAAAATACAGGATCCTGTTGGGCATTCTCAGCTATTGCAGCGACGGAAGGAATCAACCAGCTTACGACAAAGAAACTGATTTCCCTATCCGAGCAAGAACTTGTAGATTGTGATACAACTGAAGACGAGGGTTGCAGTGGTGGACTTATGGACAATGCATTTGAGTTTATCATTTCAAACAAAGGCATAACAACCGAGGCTAACTACCCATATGAGGCAGCGGATGGAACATGCAACTCTAAGAAAGAATCGTCTCGTGTTGCTAAAATCACAGGCTACGAAGATGTCCCTGCCAACAGTGAATCTGCATTGCTTAGTGCAGTAGCGAACCAACCAATATCCGTTGCTATTGATGCAAGCGGTTCTGACTTCCAGTTTTACTCAAGTGGAGTCTTCAATGGACAGTGCGGAACTGAGTTAGATCATGGTGTGACTGCAGTTGGTTATGGAGAAACTAGTGATGGAACAAAGTATTGGTTGGTAAAAAATTCTTGGGGAACGAGCTGGGGTGAGAACGGATACATTAGAATGCAGAGGGACATTGATGCAGCGGAAGGCATATGCGGATTGCCATGGAAGCTTCTTATCCAACTGCTTGAAATTATTCAAACATTCACTCCCCTGCTAAAGATGGATTACTTACATGTATAGCAATTAGCAAGTGCTTAAAATGATGTGTCTATGTATGATACTTACTCACACATCAGCTTGTAAATTATTGAAAATCGTGTAAATTCAGCTCTATTTATGAATTATTCTGATCTAAACTATGATGCATCGGTCTTTGTTCTTTTAATTTTGTAATCTATTCTGTTACCAACCATTCTATAGGTGAAAAGAAATGCACAGATGCACGTACGTAAAAGTATCACCTGCAGTCATTTGATGCTCTAGGCATTTCATAAGATTGTTCATAAGGATGTCCTTTGTTTCTGATCTGTTTGGTACTTTGGTTGTATTTATATCAACATTAAGGTATTTGGTCAGGCCTGTCATAAATTGGCATAAACTGAAGGCAATCTTGTATATTTACTCTGTTTTGTTCTTAACTGGCGGACGCTTGATATGCCATACTACAAGCTTTCAAGTTGGTTAATACAAATTTGCAGGTGAATTTAATATGATCATCAGGCGACTCAAAATTGATAACTCAACCAAAACGAACTTCTTAAAATTCTTAGAAGCGAATGAAAGGATAACAAGATGTATCTCCATTCTCCATATTATATTTAACTCGAATAATAAATGTCTAGAGTTAGCGAAGGATATATACTACATCTCCTGCTTCATAACATAGGGTAATGTCAACTCACATAGCTCATATCCTGTGCTTCAGGAATATTTCCACATATGCTAGTCAGGGTAGTATAATAGTAGTAGTTTTGTACTTTTGTATAAGATTTTGATTCGCTTTCACCTGTTATATCGCGTGTCTTGATGGTTTTCCAGTTCAACTGTTCTAATAGTGGGATGTTGTCATGTTCTTCGATCCTGCATCTATGGCTTAAAATTGATACAGAACTTGCTCTATGCTACCATGCCTGATATTCACCAATAAATCCAGAATTTTATTAGTTAGATTCTTAGTCCTGCAGATAAGTTTCCAGATTATCAGTTCGACTTATCAATTGAGCACATATATGCAATCCTATAATTCTGAATATTCCTGATGAAAGGTGAAAATGACAATTATGTGGCTTTCACACAAGGCAAAATAAACTCCTTAGATTTTGGGGCAAACTGCATTTTATTATTCATAGGACAAACATCAAAGGGAGCCTAGGTTTGTCTGAAAGAGTCCATCTAATCATATACAACAAAAACTTGTCAGATAATACAATCCAAAAATCTACAGATGAAAGATAGTAAAAGAATATTATTTTGACAGAATGAAACAACGTCCACGGAACTAATTAATTATGGTTCGTAATCATTTATAACTCACCGGCTAATCCAGGGACTTGAACTTGTTTGCTTGTGCATCATCAGGTTCTAACTGTTCACTGTGTAACTAATCTATGAGGATTTTCTATAAATACCATAAGCCTTATGAAGAGATCATCATCAGCACTTCTCCAAGTACTAAATTTCATTCCATAAAAGTATCCATCCTTTCCTATCAGTCAAATAAGAATGGCCTGGACTCTTTCTAAAAAACTTATTTTCATGACCATCCTAGTGCTGGGACTGTTGGCTTTCCATGCAACTGCCCGCACTGCACCTGATGAGCCAATGATCGAGAGACACGAGACATGGATGGTGCAATATGGGCGTACTTACAAAGATGATGCTGAAAAAGCTAAGAGGTTCACAATATTCAAGGCAAATGCTGAATACATCGATTCTGTGAATGAAGCTGGTTCTCGGTCTTATAAGCTGGCCATAAATCATTTTGCTGACTTGACAAATGAGGAATTTCAGGCTTCTCGTAATGGCTACAAAATGTCCTCTCATCCAAAGTCATCAAGCATTTCATCTTTTAGGTATGCAAATGTTTCTGCAATCCCATCCAGTCTCGACTGGAGGACAAAGGGAGCCGTCACTGGTGTTAAAGACCAAGGCCAATGTGGTAAGTGATAGAACAAACAGATTCTGGTTTCTCTTATTATAATTTGCAGAAACAGGTCTTGAGAATTGGAGTTTATGCCTTATTTAATTCGTAATGAGTAAAAATGCAGGATGTTGCTGGGCATTTTCAGCTATTGCATACACAGAAGGAATCAACCAACTTACAACAAAGAAACTAATTTCTCTATCAGAACAAGAACTTGTGGATTGCGATACAAGTGAAGACGAGGGTTGTAATGGTGGTCTCATGGACTACGCATTTGAGTTCATCATATCAAACAAAGGAATTACATCCGAATCTAACTACCCTTACCAAGGAGTCGATGGAACGTGCAACTCAAATGGTGAATCTTCCCATGTTGCTACAATTACAGGCTATGAAGATGTGCCAGCCAACAGTGAGTCTGCTTTGATGAAAGCCGTGGCAAACCAACCCATATCAGTTGCCATCGATGCAGGTGGTTCAGACTTCCAGTTCTATTCAAGTGGAGTTTTCACTGGAGAGTGTGGTACAGAGTTGGATCATGGTGTTACTGCAGTTGGATATGGACAAACTAGCGATGGAACAAAGTACTGGCTCGTCAAGAATTCATGGGGAGCTAGTTGGGGAGAAAGTGGATACATTAGGATGCAAAAAGACATTGATGCAGCTGAAGGATTATGCGGCATTGCCATGCAAGCATCTTATCCAACTGCCTAAGTGCTGCGCGACTTTAGATCATGTAATTTGGTCACCGGATCTTCCTATGTATTTAAATTATATGTATTTATAGTGTTTATGTGTATAGTACTGAAAGTCATGTAATTATGAAACCTGTTAAGAGATGATATCATTATCTGTCAACTGATTTGCTTAAAACAAATGTCCTCATCTTTTGGGGCACACAGCAGTATTTTTAGTACAGTTCCAAGGATAAAAACATAGCTTGGTCAAGATTCAAGAATGTGGCTGCAAGAGACGATCAAAATTGGATGACACTTGACAAGTTGATTATGAAGTATAATACTAGTATATCAGAAAATTACAAAATCAGAAGATAAAAAATTCAATCTTGACAAAGTGATACAATACGAGCATGCATAATTCATTTAAGATTTCCCAAGAAAAAGCAGAGCGAAATGGTTTTTGGATAGCTGCTCTTGGATTCTTCTTATTGAGCCAGCGAAACTTATCTTGAAAATGATTGTAATTTACATTTTTACTTCAAAGAAACATATTTCTCCATCCGAAGCCGATCAAGAAGGTTAATTCTTGAAAAATGCCTTTAGGAAAGACCATATTCATTCCAAGTATTTGGCATGCTCATATAGGTTACACTAGTGTAATGTGATCTTTCCTATTTTATAGGAATATCAGGTATTTTACTGGATTTGCTCGATCAACAACAGGGAAAAAAATTGAAAAAGAACAAAAACAAGTTTTTTTTATTGATTCTCAAATCTACGACAAAAAAAGTAACCCTGAAGGTTGAGAAGAAAAGGAGACCTTTGTCGTAGTCCTAGGAAAGAAAAGTAACATAGGGATTGAAAAAAAAGGAGATCCCTTTAGCAAAATCTACGACAAAAAAGTAAGTCTGAGGGTTGAAAAGAACGGAGATCCTCGTCGTAGTCCTAGTCTGAAAAGTAACCTAGGGGTCGTAAAGAAAGGGGATCCCTGTAGAAGTTTTCTGGGTCGTTATCAGTGATTAGTTGTTTCGTCGTTTCTTCAGTTTTTCTCTAATTTGTTGAGTGTCAGCTTTTTCTCTCCGTTCGTCTGTTTTTGTGTCTTTGCGTGCTTGTTCGGGTCATTTTTTTTATTTCTTCCTGCTTTCCTGGGGGACTTTTGTTGTCTTGTAATTGCAGGTAGGTCTCGGCCTGGTTGCTAATTTGCGGTACGTGGTTTTCTCGTGGTATAGTACTAATTAGAATCTTTCTCTGGTTTTTCTGTGTACGGGGCTTAGTATGGCTGAAAATAGGGCTGAGCATGAATGGACCGGACCCGGATTTTATCCGGACCCGGTCCTGATCCGGACCGGACCGTATTTATCGGTCCGGGTATCGGGTCAGTAGTTTAGCAATTTTCGGGTTCCGGGCAGGACTGGGTAAAACCCAAAAAATTCAGGTCCAGCCCGGAACAACTCGATAGAGGTATAAAAAACAAATTACCCTAAAACCTACTCTAGTCGATCTGCACTTCTCCCTGCAGCACTTCGTCTCCACCTCCCATCGCTCATCCCGCCTTCTCTAGCACTTCTTCACACCTCACGTCGCTGCTGAGATACGTCTCTGCACTTCTTTTTGTTTCGTCTCTTCTTCATATGCTCAACAACTCAAGAACGAGATCTGTTTCCCCTTCTTTTTGTTTCGTCAATCGAAGAGCACTCGGGACTTATGGTCGAGTCAGCCATAAGATTGCTTATTTTCTTTATGTCAAAAGATTTTTGAATCCGTGGGACCAAGATTTGAAGGCATAGACATGCTTTCACAAGAATCCAGGATATATAGATCTAAACCTTATTTGTTTGTGAGGAAGCAAGTTGTTGTTTATGTTTGAAATTTTAATTGTGTTATGCCTATTGAAATTTGGAAGCAGGCTGCTGTTTATCTTTCTTCGCTTCTGTTTTGTGTTGTACAGTTTATATTTAGGTTTTTTTTTTTAATTAATAGAATTGAGCAATTGACCGATGACCCGTATATCCGGTCCGATGCAGGACAGACCCGTTCAATCTGATCCGACTCAATTGATAAAGGTCGACCCTTTATTGTCCGGTCCATTCCGGACCGGGTCGGTCTGGGCTGGATCTGGCCCGGCGCTCAGCCCTAGCTGAAAACATTGAGGAGGGAAAGTTGTTTTTCACTGAGGAGGAGTTGAGTGGAACTGTGATACCAGATGAGGATTGGGAAGAGGGGGTTAAAAGTTCTTCGTTGCTACTAGTAGGTCAGGTTCTGGGTAGAAGACTGATCCATTGGTAGAATTTTACCACCCTGGTATCTGAATTATGGAGTCCGACGTTAGGAGTTGAAGTGAAGAAACTATCGAGGGATAATAGGTTCCTGTTCTGTTTTAAGCATGCCAAGGATAAGTCGAGAGCTTTGCTGGTTGATCCATGGCACTATAATAAGAACCTTATTATCTTGGGTGAGGTACCTAGCATAAGCACTCCTGAATCGATGGACCTGAAGTGCTATGACTTTCATGTGAGACTAGAGGGGCTGCCATGAGGTCGTATGTCTTGAAGAGTTGCAGAGTGTGGGTAATGTGATAGGAGTATTCCAGGATGTGGATCTAAATGAGGATGGGAGTAATCCGCATGTTACTCCGACTTAGGGTGGGAATCAATGTGGAGAACCAATTCCGCGGGTTACTAACATTAGTTCGAGCAAGGGAGAGAAAATCCAATTGAGTTTGATGTATGAAAAATTGTCGAACTTATGTTATTTTTGTGGACAGATGGGACATTTTTTGAAAGATTGCCCGTGTCAATATGAGATAGATGGGGATATTGTTGATGCTCCACATAGATATGGAGAATGGATGCGTGCAGGTAGCCGGCAAGGAGCAGTGCCTGGAGGTGGTGTTATGAGGCCAGTGCCCCTTAATCCTACTCGAATTGACCTTCGAAATAAGAAGCTGCTGGATAATCGAGTGTGGACGGGGGCCAGTTTATTCCAAACCCAGGGAAAGGGGCCTGAGTCTAGTGCCACAAGGTCCGACATTGCAGATTGGCGCATAAATAAAAAAGCAGAGAATTCCTTATCCATGACTGAGCTGCGGCAATGCGTTACAAAGGAGTTTGGTGGTGGTGTCATAAGTTAGCCACTGGGTGGGATTACTGATGTAGCCTTTAGTTCGGTGGTCAAGAAAGGCGCAAGCTCTAAGACGGACTTGGTGGCTGCTGATGCCAAAGTAGTGCAGTCGACTGCGCCAGTTCAACCAGAATCTGGGCTACATGGTTCCTTAAATGTTCTTGCTTCGAGCTTGACTGATGTATTTGCCTTGAAACAGTTGGTTGCGGGTTCTCTGGATGCGACTGTGGCAGATGTGGTGCGCAAACGAAACAACATTCAGCCTATTGGGAAGGATGGGATAGAGGTGGCAGAACCAACTAGCACCGGCGTTAGTCCGGGGAAGAACCTGGTGGAGGTTCCGGTAACCCACTCGCTTCAGGGAGGTAAGTCACGGTTACGTAAGCCAAAGATTGTCAAACGAGGTTCTAGCCAGGTGGTTGCGGAAACATCAACAGTTGGGATGATGGGGAAAAGACAGTTGGAGGACCCAATGGAGATTTCAGATTACCCTAGTAAACGACATGATATAGGCATGAATTTACTTAGTGGCAATATGAATCCTAAGACGGCGGAGATTGCTAAGCAGTCCCGTCGAGCATTATGAATTGCTTAGCTTGGAACTGTCGGGGAATTGCGAATCCCCGGACAGTTCAGGCTTTGAGCGAAGAAGCCCCAGGTGGTCTTCCTGTCGGAGACTAAGGTAGGAATGAGGCGAATTGAGTTGTAGAAGAAACGGTTTGGTATGAATGGGATAGGAGTCGAAGCTAGAGGTCGTTCCGGGGGATTGGCACTACTATGGGATAAAAAGATTACGGTTTCTATTCAGAGTTACTCATTAAATCATATTGATGCGTCATTTAACCTGACGTTTCTACTGCACCGTGGAGATTCACCAGCTTCTATGGGGAGCCGGATCAGGCGCATAGAAAATGAACTTGGGATTTACTTATGCACTTGGGTACGTTGTCGGCGTTACCATGGTTGTGTATGGGGGATTTTAATGAGGTCTTGGATGACTCACGAGGTGGAATACCAACACCCAGTTGGCGTATGCGTCATTTTAGGGAGGCTATCACAGTGGTAGGATTGGCAGACATGGGTTTCCGTGGATTTTCGTTTACATGGAGTGATAAACGGCTAGAGCCACTGACTATTTGGCACCGTTTAGACCGAGTTCTGGCATCGGCAGACTGGTCCTTGCAGTATTCGCATGCTGCTGTAGATCATTTGGTCTCCCGAGGCTCGGATCATTACCCGATTATGGTGTGTTTGGAGAAAATACTGCCGGGGGGAGAAACTAAAAAGCAGAAGATGTTTCGATTTGAGGCAATGTGGGCGAAGGAAAATGATTGTGAAGCGGTGAGTAAGAATTGTTGGAGGGAGGGAACGGAATAGGGTGTTGATGCTTGTGTCTTTGATAATCTGCAGCATCTTTACATGGGGTTATTGGACTGGGATCTGTCATCTTTTGGAAATGTGTGCAAATATATTCATCGTTTGAGGGAGGAATTAAACAAGCTGCAGATTGCGAGCCGTACGCAGCACATTGTGGACGAAGAAAAATGAGTGCAGGTGGAGCTAGAAGATTTACTCGATAAGGAGGAGATGTTGTGGAGACAGAGGGGGAAGGCTCAGTGGATTTTATAGGGGGATAAGAATACGACTTTCTTCCATTCCTGTGCTAATACAAGGCAAAAGCGAAATGAAATCCTTGGGCTAAGAAATGTGGATGGCGAATTGGTGGAGGATGCTTAGGGAATTAGCAGGATTGCTATAGAGTACTTTCACAGGGTGTTTGGTTCTAGATCGCCTACACAAGATGATTTGGAGGCTGTTCTTAGTACTTACACGCATGATGAGGTAACAAAAGCTTTATTTGATATGTATCCTCTTAAGTCCCCAGGTCCGGATGGTATGCCAACTTTCTTTTTCCAGAAGTATTGGCATATTGTTAGTTCTTTTGTTTCTGATTGTGTGCTAAATTTTCTTAATAATGGCTCTTTACTTGATTCCTTCCATCACACCCATATTGTCTTGATCCCTAAATGTGCTAAACCGGAGTCGATGACTTAGTTTCGTCCTATTAGTCTGAGCTATGTGATTTATAAGATAGCTTCTAAAGCTATTACTAATAGATTGAACCCATGCATGTCAAATCTTATAGCTGAATCACAGTCAGCTTTTGTCCCTGGTCGTCTAATCACTAATAATGTCCTGGTCGCTTATGATATCAATCATTTTATAAAAAAGAATAAGAGAAAGGGTGATGGGTACTTATCTCTAAAGCTGGATATGAGCAAGGCTTATGATAGGATCGAGTGGTGTTTTCTTGAACAGGTTATGCTTCGGTTGGGTTTTACTGTGCAGGTGGTTGCTAGGATACTTCAGTGTGTTACTTCGGTCTCATACTCACTGATTTTAAATGGAGCAACAAGTCCTAGATTTTGACCTAAGAGGGGACTTCGGCGGGTGATCCACTGTCCCATACTTATTCTTGTTCGTGGCGGATGTCTTGAGTACTATTTGCTGACGACACATTTATCTGTTGTAGGGCTACGGAGGGGTCGGCGTGGAGGATCAAAGAGGTGTTATTGGCTTATAGTAGAGCCTCTGGTCAGGAGGTAAATTTCCAGGAAATCGGCGGCGGTGTTTAGTGAAGGGGTGGATGAGAGAGTACAGATTCAGATTCTGGGCATCTTGCAGGTCGAGGAGATTGGGTTACCATCGATGGTAGGTCAGTCCAGAATTGAAGCTTTTGCATCAATTCGAGATGTCATTTGGCGACGTATTGAGGGTTTTGAGAATAAGAAATTATCAAGTGCTAGAAAAGAGGTGTTAATTAAATCGGTGCTTCAATCTATACCTACATACGCTATGAGTTGTCTTAGATTACCGAAGACCTTTTTGGAGGAGATTGAATCGATGTTTGCAAGGTTCTGGTGGGGTAGTAAGGGGATGGATAAAATCCATTGGATCAAGTGGGAAGCTTTGAAGGAGAGTAAGCGGGATGGTGGCTTAGGCTTTCGGGATTTGAATGCCTTTAATGTGGCGTTATTAGCAAAATAGGCTTGACGGTTGCTTACCCAACCTGGCACACTATTGTCTCGATTGTTGAAGGCCAAGTATATATTACCCGTGGGGGAGTGTACTGACGACGACAATACCTACTGGATGTTCTTTCACATGGAGAAGTATAGCTTCTGCTATACCAGCTTTACGGGTGGAAGTAAGATGGCGAGTTGGGGTCGGGGAGGAGGTTAGCGTGCGGCGAGATGCGTGGGTACCTAGGGAGTCCTTTTTCTATTGTATTAAGCACCATAGTGAAGTACCGGAGAATCTCATGGTCTCCGACCTGATTACAGAAGATAGGCGTTGGAATGTGGGGCTGATCATGGACATCTGTACGGAGGAGGACGCAAAATTAATCCTTAGCATCCCGCTGTCTGAGAATGTTTTACCTGATCGTTTGGTGTGGAGCATGTCATCTTCCGGTATTCATACGGTACGGGAGGGGTTACTACATGGCCCGAAAGTTCCTAAAGCAAGAACGAGAACTTCGGAGTAATGGGCCACGCGGGGCTCTTCATCGGGTACGTGTGATACTTGGGATTTCTTATGGAATTCTAAGATCCCTGTCAAAGTGAAGATTTGTGTGTGGCGATTAGTGAAGGGAGCTGTGCCTACAATGCAACAACTTCTACGACGTAAGGTGGTGGAGACATCCACTTGTCCGGTGTGTCAGGAAGGGGAAGAATCAATCTTACATCGTCTAAATGAGTGCTCTTTTTCACAAGTGTGGGCTTTGAGCAACATACTGTTTACCACTACAAAAAACAGCCTTTTAGCGATGGATAAATCCGTCGCTAAAAGGCTGTCGATCCGTCGCTAAATCCGTAGCGACGGATAATAAGGTCGTTATAATTTTCTTCGTCAGAATCGATTTTGTAACGGATAAATTATTCGTCGCTAATTTGTAACGAATTTAGCGACGAATTAAACGTTGACCAATACGTTGGGAATTAGCGACGGATCGCTTATCCATCGCTAATTAGAAACATATTGGATAAATCGACAATGATATAATAAATCGACAATTTTATACGGATATACAATAAATCGACAATTTTATACGGATATACAATAAATCGACAATTTTATACAATATTCAATACGGATATACAATAAATCGACAATTATATACAATATTCAATAATATAATATTCAATATCCAATATTCAATACTACAATATACAATATTCAATAATACAAAGAAGAAATTATACAAAATTAATAAGAAAAAAATGAAAAAATATAGCTCTTGATCGATCTTCACGAATTTCAACGGATCTTTGTGGATCTTGATGAATCAGACGAGATCTTGACAAATCTAACGAGATCTTGGATGGTGTGAGGTGGTGGAGGCAGTGGTGGTGGTGGCGTGGTGGAGGCAGTGGAAAAAGGGAGGTGGTGGTGGTGGGAGGAGGCAGTGGTGGAGTACGGTGGTGTGGTGGTGGTGGCGTGGTGGTGGAAGGGAGGTGCATGGTGGAAGGGTGGTGGTGGTGGAAGGGTGGTGGGAGGAAGGAGAGAAGGAATTGTGAGTGATGGGAGGAAGATGAAGGAGTATATTAGGGTTTCTGCTAAACTTAGCGACAAATAGGTTTATCCGTCGCCATTTAGAGACGGATAGCCCTATCCGTCTCTAAATTTAGCGACGGATAAACCTATCCGTCGCTAAAACCTTTTTCTTTTCTTTTTCCTTATTATTTGGTCAACCTAATTAGCGACAGATACCCTATCCGTCGCTAATTCGCGACGGATTAGCGACTGATTGAGCAAATTGCTCAATCCGTGCCGATTCGTCGCTAAATAGCTCGCCTATATCCGTCGCTATTTAGCTGTATTCTTGTAGTGTACACATTGGGGGTTACCCATTGATACTGTTGAAGAATGGGTGAGGAAATTATATGCTAAGTTGGGACGGTTGGAGTGGGAATTTGCGGCGACACTCTTGTGGGGGGTTGTGGTATCATCGGAATCAAGTTGTCTTCGAGAACAGCCCGAGGTCGGCATTGGAGTTGGTTGAGTTTATTAGGAGATTTGTGTCCCAGCGTTTGGAAATCCTTAAGCAGCAAGCTGGGAGCTCTTCCGGTCGTGAAAGCATAGCAGCTGGCTTGTCTTCTGGTGTGGAAAGCAGTACTGCGAATGCGGGTGGCGCCAACCATACGACTGACTTTGAGGAATCAGCTACAATTCTGCCGGAGGAAGGGATGGTCCGAATTAATGTTGATGCAGATTTTTCTGAAGATGGCTCACGTGTGGGAATTGGCTACGGAATTTGGATGCATGATGGATTGTATGCTCGACGTATGGATGCTTTGGATCATCCTTTAATTAGCGCCACAAAGTCTTTGAAGCTATACCATTCATCTTTCATTCTTTGGGCGGTCTTGCGGAGTTATGATCGTGTTCGGATTTACGTATCTTTTCGTTGGTTACTTCGTTTAATTCTTTGAACTTTGATTTTTCAGTTGTTGGCCCTATTCACTACAAGATATTTAATCTAATACGACTCATAAATTTTACGAATCTTTATAAGAGTCGTAAAAATGAACTTAAAAAAGGTATTAAAATCAACCCAAAGAAGATAAAAAAAAATACGAGTTATAATTTGAGTCGTAATTTCAAAATTACGACTTTTAATTTGTACTTGAAACGAAAATATAACACACCCCTTTTGCGACCCTTTGCAATTCGCGTCACTTATTAAGAGTCATAATTTTTAAATACGACTCATATATACATGATACGACTCTATTTAAGGGTCGAATTAGATCAGATGTTTCGTAGTGTATAATGAGCCGAAAAGATTGGACTCGTTACAGCTTGAGCTAGCCGAACTCGGGCTAGGTCGAGTAATAAAATACTCGGTTCGACTTGATTACTTTAATACCATTAGTTCCCCTACGGCCAAAAAAGAATTTTAACCCGTGGCAATCCCAAATGTCCGGTGACAATTTGTTCACATGCATGCATGCCTTCAGTGCAACTTCATTTACAGTGAGGAAAACATGTTCCGCACTACTCCAGTTGTGTTTGTCCACTTGTGTAGTGCACCTGTTCTTTATCAAACGCGGAAACATGGACAGTTAATTATGACACTTATCCCTTGACATCTGGAGATGCGCAGGGCGAATCCACACGAGAGCACGGGGTAGCACGTGCTACCCTTCGATTTTTCTTGTGAAAGTACTATTATAACCCTATTCAAAATGTATTTTGGTTGAAATAAATGGTTTCCCAAAGCATAATAATATCTAGTGGTTGCAGCCAACTGGTTGCAAGGCAAGGATTAAATCTTCCTACACTCAACTTGAGGGATTGATCCCCTGTTGTGCACTTTTTTTTTTTCCTTTTTTCTTCCATCCGTTTAATGTTTTTTCTTTTCTTTTGACTTTCACGTTTAATTCTAGGCACCCAACACCAACAGTATATCTTTATTTTTCTCTTTTCCCCCTAAGTTTCATGCATGTTCTTTCTTTTCTCCTTCATTTTGTTTTATTTTTCTATTTTTAGCAATCATTATCATATTTCTTCTTTCTCTTTTTCTTGAGTTCTTTCATTTATATTTTAAATTTAATATTATTTTCACAAAATAAAATATGTAAAATGCTACTACGTCCTTTTATAAGTTTTCATTTTATTTTGTTTATTTCTTTTTATGTTCATTTCACCACAAACTAATTCTAACTTAAATTGAAAAATATGAATAGAAAATCTATAGTATAATTGTTATACTTGTATAATATTATAATTTAAGTTATCACTTATGAATTACTCCCTCTATTTCAGAGAAAGTGTTACATTTTGACTTTGACCGGTCAACTGTCTTCGAGTTTGACCACAAATTACTCATAAACGATAATAGTAAATAATTTAATAAAATCATATAATAAAAATTTAATTACTAAATTTTCATTATATAATTTTAATAATTTATTTATTAATATCATTTAAGAGTAAATTGTGGTCAAACGCGGAGACAGTTGACCGCAGAATAGTAAAATGTAACACTTTTTCTGAAATTGAGGGAGTATTTTTTATAAGTTTGTGGTCAAATGAACTATTTAAAGTAAAAATATACTTAAATAATTAAGAAAAGGAAATAGAACAATAAAATTGAAAGAGAGGCAGAGTAACACTACAACACAAGCTTTATAATAAATAATTTTTTATTAACTTAAATTATTTTATTAATAAAATTAATATTATTTTAAATATAATATTGTGCTATCTTTCATATAAATTTCTGGGTTCGTCCCTGGAGATGGGGTGGGATTAGCCTCATATCTCCGAATTCCATGAATGAACCATTCCTTTAATTACTAGAGTCACAAACATATTTTTCTAAACCAAACATTACAAAGTAGGTGATTGTGTCAAGTAATTGTATAGTACTGATTAGTATTTCCTTATATTTAGTAAAAGTTAATTTTTATTTAAATTTGAATTAGGGACGACACATTATATATTAGCATATTTATAATTAATCACGAAGTATTGGAAAAGACTACATATTGAGGAATCTGAGGACTATAATATTTTTTCGTCTTTTTTAGCCCATATAACTAATGAAGTTCCCAGTAAACTTGCTTATAATTAATTGTAGTCAAATGCTTGTAAAAGTTAATTTTTTCCTGATCAATACGAAATTATATTTCTCCGTCGTATGACACAATCTACTTCTTTATACTAATTGTGCATGATCTGAGAATAAAACAAGCAATCATTTAGACTACATTCTTGTTGGCTTCATCCAGTTCATTCGATTACTGAATTATATTTTATCTACAATTCAATTGATTCGATTTAGTTCATTGATTCAGTTTAGTTCAGAAAATTGCAGTTGAATATAACATATCCTTAGTATTATAATATGATGATTGTGAATGGAAAATTATGAGATTGGGTTACCTGCCAATCATGATTAATATAATATGGGGTAATGTAGGATCTGTCCAAGCACATATTGGCTTAGGAAAACTATCTAATCCCCAACTGGATATCAAGTGTTTTTGTGCAAAAATACTCGGGTAACATGATTTGATTAGACAATTTTATATAAACCTATTCACGGATTATTACTAGTTAAAGAAAGAAAAGAAGTATAAATGTTTTATTTAGCTGAAACTGACCTATCATTGGATCTTTTTTGATTGTTTCAACCTTTAAGTAATTGTTCTAGTTGGATGGGAGAGGGGCAAATCAAGTAAAGAAAATGAAAAGGTACAAATGATTTATTTAGCTGAAACTGACCTATCATGCATATGTGATATGTAGGACCTTTTTTTTAATGTTTGAACATCCATTTGTTTTTAACCGGCAAAAATTTCTATAAGATTACAACAATCCGGGCCAAAGTACATAAGCATAATGTGCTTTGATTGTTTGAACTTTGAACCTCCAATTGATTGTGAGAATGAACTTACTCGTTGACCAATTTTGTGGAAGAATGCCATGCTACATGTGCTTGAATTGAAACATAGCCGGGATTTCAACTTGGTGTGTGACGAGATTCTTACGAATTTTAGATTACATTAAGAACCCATAATCTGAAATAGCGTAAACCGAGTTGCATGGAGATCATACGGTATAAATCACAGAAATTCAATCTCCCGTGGGGTTTGAACTTGTAACTAAGATGATATTCTTCTCCTTTTAAGCATCCGAGCCACCCTTTTGGGTATCTTATAGGAATTTTTAAATAGGTAAACCGGATCAAACTTAGCAACATTATTGGATCATATAACAAAATTGGTCGGATGAACATATACATATGATCAAATATAATTTTTTAAGTTTGTGTCTTCATAATTAAATAAACTTTTACAAATAACATAAAGTCCAAAAAATTGAAGGGGTGGATTTGTATATACTCCTCCGCCGTGCCAGCATGGGACGGAGGTAGGCCTGGAACTGGTTGGTTAATAACCATAACCATAACCGATCAATAACCATCAACTTTTTCTGAACGGTTATTAACCGTAACCGTAATCGTAACCGTTCAGCAACCGACCGGTTGCAACCATAACAGGTCCGGTTTTCGGTTACGGTTACGGTTAAAAACCGTAATCATTTTTTTTTTTTTTTTTTTTTTGTTAACTTGACTATTCTGTTTTTCGAGCACAAAATTTTGAAATTAGTACGAAAAAGAAAATGGGCTCAACTAAGTTTGTTATCTACCCGATTGTACTCATAATTCTAGATTAAAAAAAAAACGTTATAGCTAACGTGATTGGATATCGATTGAAGAATATAATAGATGCATTAAACCGGAGAATATAATAGAATTGAATAAACCATCGACGATATATGTAAATCGCATCAAACGGAAGTAGATGTCATTTACATCATTCAAATCCCCCATAACGAGTTAACATCCATAAATTCTAAGCAAAACACAACCTAACACAAGTGGTTGGCCTAAATCAAAATGATGCTTCTTATCCATTTATCGCTCCACTTCCATTCTTCATTTTATCCACCTGAAATTAAGCAAAAGTGAAAATAAGTAAAATGTTAGTCTTTTTATCCTCAACTAGAAATAGATACACACCTATGCCAGAACATAGAAACATTCAAAGAAGCAATTTTTCTCAAAGATAGACCATGGTTCCATATCTTTTAGCAGCACTATACAAAAGTACACTACACAAAATTACTTCTAACACATAATTTTTAAAATCAATTCAAGATTCAACTACACTTGAAAGAATTGCAACATGAACAAGACACTATCTTGAAAGAATTTCTTAAAGGTCGGTAAAATTACCAATAAGAGCATCTAACCGCCGATATCTCCCAACATGTCTTCTCCAAGTCCAAGCCCTTCAAACACCTCCTCATCCGGTAATACGGGCAACACATGCTCCACGCACTCTCGATGCTCTACAAAAAAACCAGTATATATATAATTAGTCAATGTAGCACACTTGATAACTAGTTAGACACAAGCATATCAAATAATTTTGTTGAGAATATTTACCTTTTTGCTTAATTGGGGAAATCCAATCGTTGGCACATATCAACGCTTCCACGGATGTCGCACTCAATCTAGAACGTCGCTCGTCAATGCCACGACCACCAATGCTAAATGCAGATTCTGATGCAACAGTAGTTGCTGGAATAGCCAATATATCACGTGCAAGCTTCGCCAAGATAGCCTACTACGAAATCAAGAACGAAATCAACTTAACAACAATCTTTATCACACTAAGCTTATCTTCAAGACTTCAACATACTACAACATTTTCCGAAATCGAAATGGAGACGTATTGGGAATTGAACAAAAATCAAACCTTGAAGAAGCAAGAAGAAATCGAAATGGAGACGAACCGGGAATTGAACAGAAATCCAACTTCTCACCGAAAAAGAGAAGCAGGAGAGAAAGAACCAAAACAAGGAAAATGGGCGTCTGTCGGAACTCGGAATTAAAGCCGCTGTGACCTTTGAGTTGGGATCGAACTTCGAAATTGCATACTTTTCATGGCGACTGGCAAGTTTCAGCAACTAGCGTCTACCAATAACGAGTTCCATCAAACTTTCATGGCGATTTGAACTTTGAAGGAGTGAAATTGAAGGAGTCTGCGAAGCCCTGAACTGAAGAGAAGAAAGTGACTGAGTGAAAATGTGAAAATTGAAATGACGGCTGTGAAATGTAAAAAGATGAATTTTAAGAAAAACCTATCAATAACCTAAAACCATGGTTTTTTGCGGTTACATGATCGAACCGGAACCGGTCAGTAATTTTTTTGGTTTCGATTATGGTTATGGTTATTATTTAAATGGTTATGGTTATGGTTATAACCAAAATTGAAATAATGGTTATGGTTATGGTTATTAACCAACCATTTCCAGGACTAGACGGAGGGAGTACAAACTACTTTTACAAGAAAATAACAGTTTCGGTGGGGACGGAGGCAGCTCCCACCATCCCACATTCAAGTATGCAAAACAAATTAAATAGGGGAAACATGCACATAGTTGTCCATGAACTTAATCTTTCTCACCTATAAATTTCCACCAGCCTACACTCTAAGCTTCCATCATCCTTACCTACTCCAATCAATTCTATCCTTAATATCATAAATCTTCTTAACTCTTTACTTCCACTTCAACAGGAAAAATAAAAATGGAACTTCAGTATGTTACCCTGTTCCTGCTAGTTACCCTCCTAACAAAAATCCTCCAAGTTACCCTCCTAACAAAAATCCTCCAACGGAATAAACCGAACCTTCCACCTGGGCCAAAGCCCTGGCCCTTGATCGGAAACCTAAACTTGATGAGCTCCCTTCCTCATCGTTCCCTACACGAGCTCTCAAAAAAATACGGACCTCTAATGCAGCTGAAGTTCGGTTCTTTTCCAGTAGTCGTTGGTTCCAATGTGGAGACGGCAAAAATATTCTTAAAGAAAATGGACGACAATTTTGCTGCACGGCCCGAGTCTGCTGTAGGCAAATACACTGGCTACAACTACTCCAACATAACGTGGTCGCCATATGGTGCATATTGGAAACAGGCTCGAAAAATTTGCTCCATGGAGGTATTTAGTGCAAAAAAGCTTCAATCTTGGGAGTACATTCGGGTTGAAGAACAAAACTCTTTGATCAGAGAGGTTTTTAATTCATCAGGGAAGGTTATAGTTCTCAAGGACTATCTGTCCACGTCTAGCTTGAATGTGACTAGTCGCATGTTGTTGGGGAAAAATTACTTTGATGGAAGTCATGATGCAATCATTTCCGTGAAAGAGTTCAAGGAAATGCTGGGAGAGCTTTTCGTGCTGAGCGCAACTCTTAACATCGGAGATTTCATTCCGTGCATTGGTTTCTTGGACTTGCAGGGGCATGTCAAGAGGATGAAGTTTGTGAGCAAGAAACTTGATAGGTTTTTGGAGTTTGTTGTTAGTGAACATGAGGAAAGGAAGAAAAAGTTTGACAATTATGTTAGTAAGGATTTTGTTGATGTGCTACTTGAATTGGTTCAGAATCCAATACTAGACGTCAAGCTAGAGAGGCAAGGGGTGAAGGCATTTATTCAGGACCTCCTAGCAGGTGGAATGGAAAGTTCAATGGTAATTCTGGAGTGGGCAATGTCTGAGCTTCTGTTGAAGCCTCAGTTATTCGAAAAGGCAACCGAAGAGCTCAACCTCATTTTAGGACAAAACAGGTGGGCGTCCGAGGAAAGCATACCAAAACTCCCCTACATAGACGCCATTGTCAAGGAAACCATGCGCCTCCACGCACTTGCTCCAATGTTAGCTAGGGTAGCACAAGAAGACTGTCAGGTATGTTGTGTTTTTTTTAATTAAAAAAAAATTAATGCTATTTTAATTTTACATCTGGTATATATAACTTCCGGCACGATCAAGAAATTATAGAACCATTTAATTTGACATTTATATGAACTGCAGTTAGATGGATATGACATCAAGAAGGGGACACACGTTATGGTAAATGTGTGGACAATTGGAAGAGATCCATCAATCTGGGAAAACCCTAATGAGTTTTGTCCGGATAGATTCCTCGGAAGATATATTGATATCAAGGGTTCGGATATGGAGTTGTTGCCCTTTGGGTCAGGTAGAAGAATGTGCCCCGGTTATAATTTGGGCCTCAAGTTGATCCAAGTGAGCTTGGCTAATCTTTTACATGGATTTAACTGGAGATTGGCAGATAACATGACTCGCGAAGAATTAAACATGGAGGAAGTTTTTGCACTTTCGATGCCAAGGAAGATTCCGCTTAACGTTGTGGCAGAGCCGAGGCTTCCCGTTGAACTTTACTCCTTTTAAGCAGGTGTATGTAATAGTTCAATGACGCGTTTATGCAGTTAGCGTACTGTTTTCTTCTTATTAGGTACTTAACTCATTTTCTATAACCAGAACAGCATGATGTACAATATATATACACGATTGTAATTCAATAAATGTGGTGAAGTCGCGAAAAAGTTGTCAAAATGAAAGTGATATGGACATATAAGTCCCTCCAACGAATTAGACCTTTCTACCAACATCCAAGAACTCGAGAAACGCTTTTAGCCACGGTCAGAGAAGTTGAGTCCGTCATCCAGAAGGAAAGCCCGACACAAGACAAACTTACTAAACATAAAGTCCGGCACCAATAAAGAGTTCCAGAACAAGAAAACCTCGCTATAAGTCCTAAAGAAAAGTACCCAAAAAGCCCGGCATTAAGGTCTTAACAGACTTTGGTCACTACAAAAGGTCCGCCTGCAGGAAGTCCGCCATAACTAACGTGAGATAAACACGCCACCTACCTCCGAGACCACGTGGCACGCTGTCGCCAAGCCGACAAGATCCCAGGAATTCAGACAGCCTGTCCCCCAAGCTTCCTCTATAAATAGCCCGCATTTACTACTCATTAAGGTACGTAACCACGACTAAAAAATCTACTCTCTAAGTTTCGGGTCCGAGATAACTCGATCAGCCCGTCACACAAGTTGAGTCTTAGTCCGGACTGCCCACGGCAGGCCGGCCCAAAAGGGTCTAACCCCTTCCTTTTGTTCCCAGGAGATGTCCGGATCGAACTTTGCCGGCCCCTGCCAGGAGACGGACCATCACTGAACTGACGACTTGGATTGCCTTATCTGGGTTCATAGCACTACGGATCAAGCTAATGACGGACTCTAGATCTAGCTTAAGGAGGACCCAGGTTAATCTTTCCGGACCCCAGTTTGCCGGACCCAACTACTAAGCTCTTGCCGGACCCGCGAACTAAAACGATCCAAACCACGCGACCTGACCACTGGACTCTTCTGAATTACGCTCTTGACCCACGAATTTGACTTAACCGGATTTACCCCACATGTGGCGCCGTCTGTGGGAAACACTTATTACAAAAAGCCATGGCTCCAGCTAGAAGACGTACTAGAAGGACAGCTCCAGTAATCCTTAGATCAACAACTTCTGATGTTGGGCCCCGAAGTCAAGTCTGCAACCGCACCCCACGGGAAGTCAATCCTTTCACAGGAAATCAACGGATCAATGAACATGATGATAGGGATGGCCTCGAAGCTTCTCTTTCCACCACGGAGCATTTAACGACAAAGAACGCCCTCGATCCACCAACTCCGGCACCCGTAGACGCAATGACTGTTATATCTCAGGTCACTGCCGACGGTCTACTGGCCGGATACAATGAAGCTCAAATTCAACTTTTGCAAGCCGCCCTGTTACTAAGGACCCAACCTCAATTAGGGCCAGGCGTGAACCTCCTGAATAACTCTAACCACGCCAACGAAGAAGCGCTCAGATGCCAATCCGAATCAACCCCAGTAACAACAGATCATGTGGTAGAATCCAGAGGACCCCCGAACTCTCGAAATACCGATCGGTCCGAAAGTCTCAGAGCCTCAAGCCATAGAGCCCCGGGAGACTTACGAAACATGCTAAATCGTCGGGCTCGGAGTAATTTGCACTCGAGAAACAATCGGAGGACAAGTAGAGAGGGGAACATGGGAGTCGACGAGAGAACACGTCGTGACACAACTCCTTCTCGAACCATCGCGCGAAATTGGCAACGTCAAGATGACGGGAGAAGGGACCACGGGGAGCAATCTGACGAGGAGAACGAAACTCTCAACGGCAGGCGACTCCACCCCAAACCATCCCCGCCATGGGCGATTCCGTAATGAAAGAATACATACATGACCGGGATGACTAGGAATGATGATTATCGAGACCACAGGAGGGGAAGCCGAGATAGGGGAAGGGAACATCATCGAAACCGAACCAGGTCAAGGTCTGCCAGGACTCATAGGGGGGACAGGCACATGGATGAAACCGAACAAATTAAAGAACAAGTTAGGATCCATGAAGCTGCCCTAGAATTGGAACGGTCAAAGCTAGAAACACTTACCCATGCAAGAGATATCATGAAATATGGAAGGAGCCTAAATCCTCTTTGCCAAGCTATGAGGGACACGAACTCCTTGAGGAGGAGTGCCCAGTTCTAAGGAAACGTATGAGGGAATCACATGCCCAATAGATCACCGAATTCGTTTTGAGGCATCCCTGGGAGGCATGGGAGTACCGGACAATGTAAAGGCACAATTATTTCCCAACACCCTCTACGGACCCGCCATGACTTGGTGGAAGCACCTTGACCCAACACTATAACATCACAGGACGGATGATCGCCAAATTCACTCTGCGATTCGAGAACTTCCTCGAAGCAATCGTCGATCGACTACTGGCGTAAATTGTGCAAAAGGAACATGAAAGCTTGAGATCGTTTGTCAAAGGTTTGAACAAGCGATTGTCCTCGTTGAGTCACCCCATCAAAGATCGAGTATTCCACATGGCGAGAACACCAACAACTCTTCATTCCGCTACGATTGTTGATGCAGAATAACCACCGAACGAGTTGAATGAAGTAATCAAAAATTCTTGAGCACACACGAAACCCTTGACAAAATGGTAGTGAGCCGAGGTCAAGAAGGCAAAACCCGATGCAGATAACACAAGGTTGGGAAACCAACATTTCGAACAAAAGCGGAAAGGTGATAGAAGAGGAAGGGTTGAGGAAAGAAGAAGATCTCCCCGAAAAGTTTACATAAACTACGCTGACCTAAAAGCCCCCAAGGAACAAATCTTGACCATCATGCAAAGTCAAGGCTTCCCAATCCAGGTGGCCCCTGCACTGTGGAAACCAGTTCACCAGAACTCGAGCAATCATCACTTCCACCAACAGACGGGACACTCCACCGGAAAATGCACGCACCTCAAGCAGGAAATCCAGAGGTTGATCGAAATGGGATATTTGCAAGAATACATCATGAGGAAGCCCGAAGGCACCGACCAACGCGAAGCCGGACGAACCAATGAGTCGATGAGCCGCATGGTGCAAGGGACCGGAGAAATGCATCTCCCCGTCATTCTCCTCCCAGAGGGTCTAGCCCTAGGCATAACAGAGGTGAAAGGCCCGCTCCGATCAAGAGACGCTCGTTTAGCCCAAGAAGACAATCAGTGTTACCCGGACCACCGAGCCCGAGAGGACGCCGAGAGGCTAGGAGATCCCCAAGTCCGGCACGAGAGAACATGAGGGTAGCATACGTCGAAACTCAACCAGCTTACGTAGATGATAACCCGGTCCGTTTTGGGAGAATACTTAGCATTGCCGGAGGACCTACTGGAGGAGACAGTAGGAATGCTCGAGAAGCCATGGCAAGATCACTGAGAAATTCGGATGAGAAATCCGTCAATATGGTGGCTCCCGGCACCAACGTGATCACCTTTGACGAATCTGAAGCACCCCCTCCATGCAAGGGAGAAGGATTGGTCCATGACCCGGATGTCCCCTTGGTGGTGGAAATGGACATAGCAGGTTATGAGATCACAAAGGTATTAATCGATACCGGCGCCTCCTCTAACATCCTCTTCATGAGCACTGTCCGAAAAATGGAAATGATTTGAAGAGGATTGTTACCGGTGACAACGGACCTCGTTGGCTTTGGAGGAAACCGAATCAGGCCAAGAGGAATCCTGTATCTCTCGGTTTCCATGGGAAAAGCTCCACTCAGGGTTACTCACCAAGTCCCTTTTGTTGTCACCGAGGCAGGTTGCGAATACAACATAATTATGGGGAGACCGGCTCTAAATCAATTCAAAGTAGTGGTGTCAACCTTCCACCTAAGGATGAAGTTTTCCACCGCAGCAGGCATCGGATCCCTTAGTGGAGATCGGAGAAGAGCATGGGAATGCTACACTCTCTCTACTAGAAGGGCGTCGCGACCTTTTAGAAGTGAACATGATATAAGGAGAGAAGAAGATGACCGGAGAACAAAGAAACGGTGCCTCTTTATCCAACAAGAAAGCCGAAGGAAGAGGCGAGAAAGACCTCCGGGAAAAGGAATTAACTGGTTGAAAATGGGTGTAGAGAAAAAGAAAATGGCCGCAACGGCCAAGGAGTGCGAGGATAGAATCGATGAATATCAAGTCATTCCCCCTGAACCACGTGGTGAAACGCCGACCAAAAGCTTCTTTCATGAGAATCGGATGGCCCCCCATGAAGACGTCTTAGAAATCCCAATTGAAGAAGGATATCCCCAAAAACAGTGAAAATCGGCTCGGAAATGGACGCAGAAACAACCACAAAATGATTGCCTTCTTAAGAATGAATGCCGATGTTTTTGCCTGGGGAACTGAAGATCTGAGCGGTATAGATCCTCAAGTCATGGTACACGAACTCCACGTTGATCCAAATGTCCGACCCATTCAACAGAAGAAGAGAGACCATGGTCCCGTCCACAACAAGATCATCGCAGATGAGGTAGAACGACTACTCAAGGCAGGACACATTGAGGAGGTTCATTACTCTGATTGGATATGCAATGTGGTCCTAGTAGAGAAAAGTCCGAGAAAATGGAGGATGTGCAATGACTTCACCAGTCTCAACCGTTTCTGCCCAAAGGATCCCTATCCCCTGCCAAGAATTGATCAATTGGTAGACTCAACTGCCGGGTGTGCACTGTTAAGTTTCATGGATGCTTTTCAAGGCTTCTATCAGATCAAGATGGCTGAGCATGATATCGAAAAAACCGCTTTTATCACCGCATGAGGAGTATACTGTTTCAAGGTCATGCCGTTCATTTCTGAAACGCTGGCGCCACCTACCAAAGATTGGTGAACCAAATGTTCAAAGAAGAGATTGGCAAATCAATGGAGGTTTATGTAGATGACATGCTAGTAAAAAGCAAGGAGACATCTGATCACATCCCCCATCTGGAAAGATGTTTTGCCATAGTAAGAAAATACGGAATGAAACTCAATCCAGCCAAATGCACATTTGGAGTAACTGGAGGAAAATTCTTGGGGTACATGGTGACACAGAGAGGGATCGAGGCAAACCCAGAAAAGATAAAAGCCATATTGGAGCTTCCACATCCGGAGAAACTCAGGGACGTTCAAAGACTCATAGGAAAGGTTATATCCCTTAGCCGCTTCATTTCCAGATCAGCTGAAAAGAACCTCCCTTTTTTCAAAATCCTAAGGAAAACGGACAAGTTTGAATGGAACAATGAGTGCAAGGAGGCATTTGAGAACTTGAAGCTCTATTTATCCTCCCCGCCTCTACTTTCCAAACCAGAAGAAGGAGAGCTATTGTACATCTATCTCGCCATCACTCCTGAAGTGGTGAGTTCCGTCCTGGTGCACATATAGAAGAACGAACACCTTCCGGTGTACTACCTGAGTAAAGTACTAGGATTAGCGGAGAAAAACTACAAGGAAATAGAGAAGTATGCCTATTGTCTAGTAGAGGCCTCCAGGAAGCTCAAGCCATACTTCCGTTCCCACAAGATAGTGGTCCTCACGAACCAGCCGCTGAAACAGGTCTTAGGTGACGCCTCGAAGTCAGGAAGGTTGGCTAAATGGACAATTGAGTTAGGAGATCATACGATCGAGTATCAAGCTCCATCTGCCAAAAAAGCCCAAGTCCTGGCTGATTTCCTAGCCGAATGTCCGGGGAACACAGAACCTCAAAAAGATAAAGATGAGCAAGCCTCCAGTGAAGCCCCGAAAGACATTTCACCAACAAGCCAGGTTTTGATATTAACAACGGAAGTGGTTGGATTGGATATTCAAAAAAGTCGGGAAATCGATCCCGTGGCAGAATGGATTATCGCTGAAAAAGAAAGTCCTAGCTTACCTCCCCCACCAGAAAGAGAGCCGCCCGTGACCGCCCTAAAACATAAACCGACCCTCTGAGTGGCTTTTATCCCAAAAGAACTCGGTCCAGAAGAAAAGGACATATGGGAACTTTATGTGGACGGTTCATCGGCCGCTCATGCTGGTAGAACGGGGTTATTACTAATCAGCTCAGAAAGAGCCCAGATGGAATATGCTATCCGCTTAACATTTCCAGTAACAAACAATGAAGCTGAGTATGAGGCTCTGATAGCAGGAATGAAGATGGCCAAGTCAGTCATGGCCAAAAAACTCAAAGCTTACTCCGACTCTCACTAGTCACGAACAAAGATTTCGGCAAATTTACGACAAAAAGTGCTTCAATGATCAAATATCTAAAGGTAGTTAAAGAGTTAGAAAAAGCGTTCGACATGTTTAGTCTGATCAAGTTCAACCGAGCAAAAAACACCATTGCTGACGGATTATCAAAATGGGCTACGGCCTCCGGAGCTGTTGACACCCGTACGGTGGTCCTTATGACTGCCAATGAATCAGCCCTCACTGCCAACGAGGTCATAATGAACATGGGCGTCATATCCGACGATAACACTTGGATGAGCGACATCGTGAACTATCTACAGAACGGGATTCTACCCCGTGATTCAACTGAATCTAGAAGAGTCCAACGGAGATCCCAACGCTACTTCCTCTCTGGTATAGACCTATATAGAAAGTCCTATGATGGAACTCACCTCCGTTGCCTGGGTCCGTCTGAGGCCAGTACAATGTTGAAGGAGATCCATTTAGGAAGTTGCGGAAACCATTCAGGAGGAAGAGCCTTGGCCCAGAAAATTCAGAGAAATGGCTATTATTGGTCGGCAATGCAAAAGGCAGCTGGAAGATTCTCACGATCATGCTCGGAATGTCAAAGGTTCGCAAGGATCCTCCATCGGCCTACCATACCAATGATACCATCAACTATCCCATGTGCATTCGATCTGTGGGGCATGGACATCGTAGGACCTTTCCCTGTAGGACCCGGCGGGAAAAGATTTCTCATTGTGGCCGTAGAATACTTCTCGAAATGGGTAGAAGCCGAGGCAACGGCCTCCATTTCAGAGAATAAGGTCATGGACTTCCTTTGGAAATTATCGTGTCGATTTGGCCTACCACGAATACTAGTTGCGGACAATGGTCGACAATTCTCCGGGTACAAGCTCAAAGATTGGTGCGAAGAAATGGGGATCGAACAGCGTTTCACTTCCGTTGGGTATCCTCAAGCCAACGGACAAACTGAGGTAACCAATCGTACCATCGTCGATAATCTTCAGAAGAGACTGGGAGACGCAAAGAAAGACTGGGTCGATGAATTGGAAGGAGTACTATGGGCTTATCGTACCACGGCAAGAACGGCCACACAGGAAACTCCGTTCAGTTTGGTGTATGGATCCAAAGCTGTAATCCCATCCGAAATCTCAATCAACACCTTCCGGATCCAAGGGTACGTTCCCTCAGACAACCACGACAAAAGAGTGTACGACTTCAACATGCTCGAGACCAAAAGAAGTACGGCCCTAGCTCGAACCTTAGGATACCAAGCTATCATGGCAAGGGCCTACAACAAACATGTGAAAACTAGGGACCTCCAGATTGGAGACTTGGTGCTACGAAAGGCTGATATACTAAAACCAACCGAAAAACTCGAACCCAACTGGGAAGGTCCCTACAGTCAAGGCAAGTATCAATGGGAGCTACGCTTTGGAAAGCATGGACGGCAAACCGCTCAAGCGTACTTGGAACGCCAAGAATCTGCAGAAGTACTACGCCTAGATCAATTGTAATAGGATCTTTTGAAATATATCATCTTTTGTCTACCATGTAATCCTACCGTTCGATTATAATGAAGCATTTATTTTTCTGTCAACTATTTGCAAGAAGAACCGTACGCGCCACTAAGGGCAGACATTATCTTAAAGTTCCTCGGACCCAAAGTGTCAGAGAGAAACTCCCCAAGAAACAAAGATTGAGGTGCGGATTGTCTCGGACCCAAAGTGTCCGAGGTATACCGACGCTCGACTCAAAAATTATCTTAAAGTTTCTCGGACCCAAAGTGTCAGAAAGAAACTCCCTAAGAAACAAAGATTGAGGTGCGGATTGTCTCGGACCCAAAGTGTCTCAAGGACTTAAAAAGTCCGACACTCACTCACTACGAGCCAAAGCCTCAAGTGACGAAAGATCCGAGACCCACAAAGTCCGGGATGTTGTTTAAAGTGTCTCAAGGACTTAAAAATCCGACACTCATTTGCCACAAGACGAAGCCTTGGGTAAAAGAGCCATGATTTACAAAAATCCGGGACATAAAGTATCGCCGACACAAGAAAATAATGGCAAAAACAAGCATGAGAAAAATAACGGGAAAAGATGCATTTCATTTCATCAATTGACCCGGTCATTCAAAGATCTACAAAATTACATCCAAGTCCTAACAAAGATCCAGGAATGACCGATGTTACAATACTTGCAAAGGATAGGCCAAAAATATGAACCCTCCACAGGCCGGAGTAACCCAAATACAAAATATACAAAAAACACATCTACTTATTACTTAAGCTCCCGGAGTGGGGGGATTTTCCCGTTCCCCAGCATTGCCCTGACCGGCAGGACCCCCTTCGGCCAAATCACCACCTTCGATAGTAGAGGGAAGAACCGACTTCTCCACCCTTCTCCAAAATTTCCTGGTTATGACCTTCCCTCCTTCGATCTCAATGTCGGCCTCGACTTGTTCATGATTCTTGATAGGACCGGGAATATCAAGGAACCTGGCGTTATTGCCCCTAAAATTCCTATGCTCAAGGATCCCGGCCTCCATCACCTCTGGCAGCCAAGCCGGGTAGACAGGAGCAGGAGTACTCTCCATATCCAACCAAGATGCCACGACGGGCCAAAATTCGTCTCCACCCATATCCTCGGGCTCTTTGAGTTTGGGGTCGTCCACAGTGGCTCCGGCATGATTAGCTTGGATATCCAACCTATCATCCGTAACTTCAAAACCCTCATCCAACAAACCGAGAGATTGAAGCTGGCCAATACAATTGAAAAAGGCCTCCGTCCGAGTAGATCCGGCATCCATCCGGCTCAGAAAATAGTAGGCATCAGACCTCAAAAAGTCCGTCACAGCCTCCACTCTGGTCGTTTTACACTTGGACACCAAAGCTTCCGCCATTTTGCTCCGGGCCCGGGCGTGAAGATCGAGCCCCTTATCAGCCCTTTTGGTGGCCATCTTCTCAGACTCAAGGTTTCGCTCAAGTGCAGCCTTCTCGGCCTCTAGCTTCTTCACCTTGGCCTCAGACTCCTCCAGTAATTTCTTATATTTGACAGAGCTACCATCCTCCGCCTCCTTCAAAGCCACAGCATGGGCTGACACCTGCAAAAAACCGGAGTCAGCTCTCGGGCTCAAAAGAAAAAAAAAAGAAAAAAAGAGAAGCAAGCAAAGACAAACTCACTGTGTCAAAATACGTCCGGAACGCGGCCTCATGAGCCCGGAGGCGATCTCAAACTCATGATCAACTCGGTATGAGAAAGAGCCCGCAACATATTTTGATCTACCGGTGCGGCAAGGCTGGAACTACCGGTCTTTTGCCTCTTCGCGGCTCCTCGGGCTCCTTCCCCTCCTCTTCTTGGCCCGTGTACTCTCCGCCAGCAGCTTTTCACCTTGAGCCTGCACCTGACTACGTGTTAGAGGGACAGGGGAAGTAACATGGACCCTCGAACCACCAATGGTGGTCGAGTAACCATGGCCACGGGAGGATACCTTTGAAACAAATTTATGCCCGATTACCTGCTCAGCTGGCTTACTAGACCGGGAGCCCGGAACAGTTTGCGGATTGATGATATTTGCATGGTTCACATCGGGCAATTTTTGGGGCCCGGGCTTGTATTGGGTTTTCTTGGAGGTTCCTTGCCTTAGCTTCTCAAGCTCGGCGGCCTTCTCCTTGTTTCTCAGCTCCAGAATCCTCTTGGCGGACGACATTATCCAATACTCTGCATTGAAAAAATAAGTATTAGAAGTCCGACTTCCACTAACTTGAACGTTACAGAAAAACAGAGTCACGCTTACTTAAATCTTCTTTATTATTACAAAAAACGGGTTAGGAGTTAGTTTGGCGAGCCACATATGTGGCTGGACCGCCAAACCGTACGGGTAAAAAAGTGTGGGATCCCCCCCGTCTACCCCCAGCACGGCGGCCTCTTCGTATTGAAGACCCGGATCAGTGTCATGACGAAGACTTGCTGAGCCCCGGGTCCCAATCAGAGGAAATATCTTTTCCGTCACGACCTGTTCTTCTCCGGTCGCGGTACGAATCACCTGCTCTTCAGTAAACTCCAACGGCCTCAACGACTTCAACCACGCCGGGACCTTTTTCAGAGCCAAGGCCTGAAACTTGTCTCTCCGAAAATTCAGGGGCAGATTCCAGTCACCGGATGGATGTTTTACATAGAAATATTTGGGCCACCATTTGTACCCATGTGAACTTTCGTAACTATCCAAAAATTTATACCCCCGACGAGCATTGAAATAATAAAAAGGAATCCCGGGACTAGCAGCAAGAGTGAAGGCCTCCAACATTTTGTCATAACGGAACTCCTCGCCCTTTAGAGCCAAAATGACACCCATGCACATAATAGTACCAAGGGCGTTCGGCAGAAGTTGTGTCGGGCACAGCTGGGTGAAACGGAAAAAGTCCGCTATTGGATCAATCATGGGAAGCCTCCATCCACATTTAAAAGCCCGTACATGAAAGGTCATGTAACCTTTGGGCGGATTGTACAAGGTATCATTAGGTCCCGGGATAACTATCTCATAATCCTCCGGGATATCGTAAACCGCTCGAAGTTTGACGATGTCCCGAGGTTTCAAGCTGGAAGTACAAATAGGCATTAAGCCATCATCATTTTTCTCCGCCTCGGGCCTTAGTCCCGAAATAGGTCCGGTCCTGTAAGATTTCATCTCCTTGGCCGACATCCTCCTCGATTTATTTACTTGGCATTTGAGTTACACCTTCGGCTACCACCACCAAAGCCCGACAAGGATTAACATCTTGAGGCACCTCCTCGTCCTCTCCATCATCTCCGGCCTATTCTTCATCAGAATCCATGATATTAATGTTCTCTTCATCCCCCCCCCCCCCCGGCACCGCTTGAACTAGCCCGCTCACCAGATCTGCGTCTTTCAACGGCCACTCCTTCCTCATCAGATTCCGATCCCCAAGAATCCTCCTCGGACGAGCTCCCATCTGATGAGTCCGACGAAGACAAATCACCATTAGACGGATCATCCTCTGGAGGCCTCGATTGAGCCTCGGGATCTGCAGTGTGTCGCTCGGGCAGTCCTACTCCTCATAGGATTCGAGTCAAAAAGCGGTGACTCACCGCCTTCCGAAAAAGGTTCCTCTATCAACGGAGCGTCTGTCTGCCACGATTCTTGAATGAACTCCCGGCTTCAAAATCAGGAATGGATCCGTCTGCATAAGGGGTAGCTCTAAAATTGTACCCGAGACTGGCGTACGAAAACAGAGGATATGGATTCCTCGGATGAATAGGCCCCGGAGGAATAACGGTTGTCGGACGAGGTTCGGGATCCACCTGCTCGATCCTTGCACCAGAAGATCCTACCAAGGTTTGCGATTCCGGGCGCCTAGAAATAACTCCCACCAGTTCGACTTCAGATGGGGACGGCGGTCCTTCATCCACCTCAGAGCCTTGGTCAGAGTCCAGGTTAATTATGGGAGCCGGCTGTATAACTTCTTCACCCTCATTTCCAAAAAGATCACCCAAGTCGCTAGCACGGTTCGACATACCGAAATAACGGTTTAAAAGGACCGAGATGGGGAGTCTACGGGAATAAGAGAAAGCAATTAAATAAACCTAAGCTGACCTCGGTCCTCTACCTATTTTTTGTCTGAGACCTGGACCAAAAAAAGAAATAAGTAAGCGAAATAAAACGCCATAATAAAGGAGAGTAAACTTACTTGTTTCAAGGAAATAGCAGCGGATCTCGGACTACAGACAAGCTCGCGGGCACACAGGGGCTTCTCTCACAAGATGGACGACGGTCTCTTTATCTCTCTAGGTAAATTTTCGCGAAAGTAAAAAGTGCGAAAATGACGGACAATCGGGGGTATTTATAAAACTTACTGGGCCGGTCGAACCAAGCCCATGGGCCCTCGATCCAACCGTTGCATCGGTCCACGAGATTGTAATGATTACAAATCAAACCGGCCTAAATCGTTCTAAAACGTCGGAATCACGATTGGGATCGAATTATTTAATACCGAATTACATTGCAAATTCAGATGACGGACCATTAAACCCACAGGCAAAAGCCCGACTTCAGCAACAAAAGACGATTCAAATTTCATTTCAGCAATATTCATAAAGAGTACAAAACACTTTTTAAGGCCCGAGACCCATACAACGGGAAAATACTTCTACAAATTGGACCATACAAATAACAAACGGGGCATACCCCACCTTCTCCATTCAATGGCTTCCAGAGGTCGAGCCTTGATTCGAACCGTGACTTTAGCCCACGCATGCAGCCTCATCCGGATCTGGTTTCTCCTCTCCTCGGCCAACCTTATAAACACCACCGGGCACACAGCAGGATCACCTTCGGGGTCGAGAATAATAGGATCATCCATGGTCCCGGAACCAGAATAGACCGGCGGGTGTCTCTCCCCACAAGCACAATATATCCAGTGCCGGTACCTAGGATCACCCGGTTCAGCAAAATCATAGTCCACGGCATTCATATTGCCCCAAGTCAGTTCACCCAAGATTAGGTTACCCACGGACCGGCCAGCGATCCTCGCAGATTCCGCCATCCTGCATGCAGATCTCGACATTAGAAAATAAGAAAGGAGGATAAAAAGTAAGAAAATTGGATTTACCACATCACCTATATATAGTGACATGAAATCACTGCGATTGTGCCACGTGTCCTCCATCCAACGGCCCGGAAGATTAAGGGACACAGTAATAATTCGCCTTAAAATGTCAAGATCACAGTTCGGCTTCTCACGGCGGACTTTTATTAATCAAGTCCCCACCTTGGCATTTTTTACCAAGCCCGGAACTTGGGGGGACTGGTATACTGTAACCAAACGATTAATGCCGGTCCATCCCTGAAAACCGAAGAATTTTGAAAGACCCTCCCCTTTGGCATGCTTGCGTATCTTCAAAGGCAAAAAGCTGGAAGCAGTCAGCCTTCAATCCAAAGCTCACCCCGCCAGCTAACTATCTTGGAAGGACGCAAACACCTCAAAAGTAGACCTTGATCGAAAAAAGAGCGGACTCCCAATTAGGCGGACAATCTGCCACGAGTCCACCTCTATCACCATCACCATTTTCAAGATTAACAAACAAACATGGAAAATGGTAATTGATCGAATATATTGAGCAAATGACGGACCGACTGACACTCAAGAAGAAAGGCCCGTCAAACCAACCCATGACCAAGAGAGGCCTTAGGAACATAGAACAAACAAAAGATCAGTGATCCCGGTTCATATGCATCAGAAGATAAGAAAAAGGACCGACTGACTAAAAAATTGTCACGGACCATTTTCGGACGGAAGGAAGGGACGAAAGAAAAAACAGTGAAAGCTAGATTTTGAGTTGAGGGAGTATTTATAAAAAGAAAGGTCCAATCAAATCTTGCCACGTCAGCCTGATGACACCAACATATTGGGCCAGGGCTTGGGCCGTCCTTTGGGCCTCTCATTTGTGACAAATACTGCAAGCCCAGAAGCTGGCCACCGGGAAAAACACCAGTCTCGACGGGCCAATTCAAAGAATTTCACAACTATCTTTTACTAAGATACTTGGAAACTGGGGGGACTTATGATATGGACATATAAGTCCCTCCAACGAATTAGACCTTTCTACCAACATCTAAGAACTCGAGAAACGCTTTTAGCCACGGTCAGAGAAGTTGAGTCCGTCATCCAGAAGGAAAGCCCGACACAAGACAAACTTACTAAACATAAAGTCCGGCACCAATAAAGAGTTCCAGAACAAGAAAACCTCGCTATAAGTCCTAAAGAAAAGTACCCAAAAAGCCCGGCATTAAGGTCTTAACAGACTTTGGTCACTACAAAAGGTCCGCCTGCAGGAAGTCCGTCATAACTAACGTGAGATAAACGCGCCACCTACCTCCGAGACCACGTGGCACGCTGTCGCCAAGCCGACAAGATCCCGGGAATTCAGACAGCCTGTCCCCCAAGCTTCCTCTATAAATAGCCCGCATTTACTACTCATTAAGGTACGTAACCACGACTAAAAAATCTACTCTCTAAGTTTCGGGTCCGAGATAACTCGATTAGCCCGTCACACAAGTTGAGTCTTAGTCCGGACTGCCCACGGCAGGCCGGCCCAAAAGGGTCTAACCCCTTCCTTTTGTTCCCAGGAGATGTCCGGATCGAACTTTGCCGGCCCCTGCCAGGAGACGGACCATCACTGAACTGACGACTTGGATTGCCTTATCTGGGTTCATAGCACTACGGATCAAGCTAATGACGGACTCTAGATCTAGCTTAAGAAGGACCCAGGTTACTCTTGCCGGACCCAACTACTAAGCTCTTGCCGGACCCGCGAACTAAAACGATCCAAACCACACGACCTGACCACTGGACTCTTCTGAATTACGCTCTTGACCCACAAATTTGACTTAACCGGATTTACCCCACATCAGAAAGGATTGAAAAGTTCAAAAGTAACAGAATTAATGACACAACAAAATTAGATCATTAGTTTTGGTCTGTTTTTAAAAATTAGGAGAAACTTTTCCTTTTTTGGTTTCTATTTGTTAGTTTAGTTCCTTGTTGAGCCACATAAGAGTTAAGACATTAACAAAGTTCACCACAACAAAAAAAATTAAAGCAAAGGACTGAAAGAAGAAATGGAGGAGTTAATTGAGAACTGGAGCAAATTGTTGGGACTCAATATCAGACATTGAAAGCTTTTTGAGCGTTCAGTAAAACACCCAAAGTATCTCGACTATTGAGGAAGTGACACGACATACGAATTGGATGCACGCTCTTGGGCACGAACTTAAACTCATGAAAACACCGCCTGAGATGATGTTAAAACGCAACAAAGCGTTACCAGCTTTGGTTCACAAACACCAGCAGAAGATTCATATTGTACCAATTTAGTACTCATGCCATTCGATAAAAATCGATAGATTTATTGTAACAATGAGCTTGCAATTTGTTATATAGGGCTTCTTCAGGTAGAATTTTTTGGGTTGATAAATACACTGCCATTTGGGAATATTGAGAAAATCTTCCGGAATTATGGTTTCTTGATTTTACTCTGATTTAAACAATGCAAATTAAGAGTGATGTATTTCTTCATGTTTAACGAGCCGAGTTGAGCGAGTATCTCCTTTCTCAAGTTCAACTTGAACTGTAATCAAGTCAAACTCTACTTGGCTCGTTAATAAAAAAAGCTAAATTTCCGAGCTTGAATCACAATAATTATACTCGAGCTTGATTCGATAATTTATAGAATACCAAGTTAAGTTCGAGCACGGGTCAAACAACTCATAAAACTAGTAAAGCCGAATTCTCGATAAGGCTCCAAGATGTTTTCACATTTTGTCAAATTTAAAGATAACATGATCAATCAATTAATGGTGGAAACAATAGGCTTTGTCAAATGTTGCTTTCACACAGTTTAATACAACTCCTTAGCAATGTTGCTGAAAGAGACAATTAAAATTGGATAATCAGAAAGTTACAAAATCAGAAGAAAAAATTTGACAGTGTGAATTAGCAACAACGTTCACGGAACTATATGTTCTGTATTTCACATATCGTTAACTTTCCGGGTAATCCATGGACTTATGCAGAGGCGAACGCAGAAATATATGTCAGTGGTAGCGAATTATTTTAAATAAATTTAACTAAAATTTTCATTATTAATGAGAATTACATTTTCAAAATTGCATGGTAAAGAACAAGGTTTACACTATAATTTTCTAATCTAGGATTAACAAAATTTTTATTTTAAGTCCATATATCATTTGTTCATCAATAATACTTATAAGGGATAACTTAAATGTATTCCACCCAACTTATATAAATATTCATTACTTATTCATTATTCACAACAAAATCTAATAATCACCAAAGTTTTTTGAAATTTATTACTACTACTTTTTATCTATCTTTTTGAAAAATAATGCGAATAGGGTATATGAAATTTGGGCGAGAATCTGAGATCATGGAATATTATTCTCTATAACCAAAAGAGTGCATCACATATTCACATCCACTTTAGAAACTAACATAATTATTAAATATATTAATGTATTTTTATTTATACAAAAAAGAAAAACGAACATGATAACTAATAATTAGTTGATGGTAAAAGAAATTCATGTTAGAAAAGGAAAAAAAAATTATATGTTCATTTTGAGGAATTAGATACTAAATAATTTTGTTAAGATTTAAATGATTAAAATTAAGTAAATGCATGTACATAGAACAGAAAAAACAAAGATACATCAAATGCCGAAAATGTGACAATGTTGGGTATCGAACCCACAATCAATTGACAGGGCAAACCTTTGTGCAACACTATTCACTCATGTTAAATTGTATCTCTATATCTTTAAATTGTTAAAAAGGATATAATAGACATTTCATGTATAAAATGAGGGGCTGCGATTGAGGCTCCTTGCGCCTACGTGGGGCCGCCCCTGGACTTATGTTTTGGCCTATGCAGCAGATTCGAATCAAATTGTGATCTAAATGAAAAGTTAAAAGGAATAATGTGAGAGATTGAATGACGGTGTTTCACATGGAAAAGGTAGATGGATCATGGAAAGGTTGTACAATTTGCATATGTGGGATCACTATTTGTCGGCCTGATTAAATCGATTAGTCATTACAACTCACCACAACCCTACCTAGGGCGGCGATGCAATGCACATGCATCACTCATTTTATACTTGCATATCAAATTCGATGGCGGGGAGGGTTAGACCACTCCCAATAGGTCGTCATGACGGCAAAGTGAATAATTCTTGATGCGACGGTGATTTAACTAAGCTGCAGAAAAAAAAAGCATACAATAGGTCATTTGACGATAGTGAATAGTGTTTTTTATTATTTTTTTCGTATTCTTTTTATATTTTTTTTAGCTTGCTTCACATATTATAAGAGTGTTTAGAAGTTGAAATTACTCAAATTGGATTCTTAAAACTCGTTTTATAATTTATTGAGATTGAAATCAGAATGAAAAAAATGAAAAATGAGTAATTTATAGATCTCGAAATGAGTTGTATTTATAGATCTCGAAAAAATATAGGCGTTGGGATATTTTTTATTTAATATTACTTTATAAATTAATTTTAAAAAATAAAAAAAATAAAAAAGGGGTGGGCCCACCCGGTCGTCCGGTCCGTTGGGCTGGGGCCCAGCCCAATGGTCGGGACGACCGACCCCAAAATTCGGCCTTGTTAAGGCCGAATTTTGGTGCCGTCCTCCTGACGTCGGTGCTCAACTACCACCACGTACCGTGGTGCTCCATTGGAGCACCGACGGCCGGCCATGAGGCACGGCCGTCTCGACGACCACTCCCAATGGGAGTGGTCTTAGGTCGGCTTGCATTACAAAAAGTACACTAATTATAAAGAGTTAAATCTATTTAGGTTTCATGTGCATATGGATAAAAAAATTTCGTGTGTTACGTATTCCGTATTTAATTTGGAGTAAACACGTTTAACTTTTGAATTGTTATACATACTCCCTCCGTCTTAGTTTCATCTTCTCACATTTCATTTTGCTCCGTCACAACTTCATCTTCCCATCACTTAAATAAAAAATCTCTTGCCTACTTTATACACTATATCTCCTACTTTATTCACTATTTGTCATACTTTATTCACTTTCTTTCCTACTTTATCACCATCTCTCTAACTTTATTCATTTTTCTCTTAAATTTCGTGCCCGAACTTGCGAGAAGATGAAACGGGGACGGAGGGAGCATATTTTATAAAAGAAATGTACACTTTGTTGAAGTGTCATGCTCAATGTTTTTTAGCTTTAAACTCTGAATTGTTACATTATCCGTTTAGAAATTAAAAATTATATCCGAAAAAACAAAATTAAACTCAAATTTGTATTTTGGAGATTGAGTATTTTGTACTTTGTAGGGATGGATGGAGTAGAGATTAATGTTGGAGAATCACTTGAACATCTCCATTGCCCAAATGGGAGATGGATGTTGTGTACCATTTTTGTTTGGAACCACATGTATGAGTATAAAGTTAGAAATATACAAAATCATCGGTAATTAGGTGTTGGAATTTCCAGTTTACTTTAGTGGTGCGGTATTAACGGGGTGCAAAAATAGATCCTATCTGTGACTAACGGATAACTAGTTGATCGAGTTCCGACCTTTTAGGCGGACACAGTTACTCATAGCATGGACCATACACGTAATATTAGTGTGATATTGTTAACTTTAAATTAGAGCATATTTTTTAGGAGATGTTGGATATTCACTAAGGTTTCTTGTAGACTTATAGTTTACTTTTTCATCAAGTGTTCCAAATTATTATTTCAAGTCACAAGTTCACAGTTGAGTCTCAATTTAGACCAACCCGTCAGGGTGGTGGGATAATAAGCATGGCTATGTCTAGGTATCTCCATGTGTGATATGGATTGTATATAGCTTTCTCATAGAATATTGTTATGTACTTATTATTTATTGTTCATTTATCTTTTATCACCAAAATGAAGTAAATACTCTAATTATATATATTTAATGTTTTCAATTTTTATGATGGTAAAAATTGGACAAAATAAAGAGTTCCTGGGGGCTTATGTTAGGACAAGTGGCCGGTTAGAGGATGCATGGTGGTGGGCTGTTTCGTTTTGATTATCCCGTCGTCATCTTCTCTGACGAGGCATACTACTACTACTATATTCATTCATGATGGTTTCAAAGGTGTTAAGATCAGTTCATTTAATTTCCTATAGTTTATTGAGGATTTGGTGAACAGTTGCGTCTACATTGACAACACTATTAATTCAATTTTATTTTATCCAAAAATAAATTTTATTAATATTTTAACCAAAGCACGTGTAGTTTACGGTAAAAACCTGGCGAAAAATGAGTAATGTTCATAATAATTCGGTCAAAATTAACTGTTTGTTTTAACTAATAGAATATTAAAATTGGACAAAAACGAAAGAAAATGTAACAAAAGTGGACTGTAACAACGAAGGTATCAAAACTGAAACTGCCACAACTTAAAGTGTAAAAAGTGAACTTCTCCGATTAAAATTAAAGGTTTCATTAACTTTGACTAACTGCGTACCAAAACTGGACAAAAACTAAATAATACTATTGGAATAATCTCCACGGAGACAATCTCCGCCCCGTATTAAATTTTTCACTCGAATGGACTCCCAAAGAGGTTGAAACCGGCCACAAGTTCGGGAGAGTATTGGAGTTTTAATATAAATGACTAGATTTCACACCTCTCTACAAATTCGAGATTTTAGATGGGATGGAATTGACTTCTTTGATTTTCTTGTTCTGTATTTAGGTGGAAGTACATCTGTTTTAGCGTATTATATACATATTCAATAAAAATTTCTAACTCATACTCTTTTTCAATTTCAAATTTGCATTAATGCAACTTTCACTTACTTCTGCAAAAATATGTTTACTTTACGAAAGATTGATTGATGTATACAAACAGCACAAAACGATTGGTATAGGTGTCTGTGACTTGGTCTTTGCAAATTGGAAACCCTAGGCAGCGAATACATCAATTTTGAAGAGCTATTGTGGGATGAAAACGGGAAGAGGAGCAAAATACATGGAGGCGAAGTATCTATTTATGTAGGCAAAAAGGCACGAATGGTCCCAAAGTTTGGGGGTATTGGCGTACGCAGCGCACCGTTTGGGGGTTTTGGCAGACTTGGTCCTGCTTTTCAAAAAATCTGGCGCGAATGGGACTTTTCGCCATTTTTTGACTTTGACTGCTGATTTGTCAAGCAAGTCAACGAGTCAAAGGCAGTTTGGACTGCCACCTCATGACTGAATTAAAAAGGAAATGAAAAATCAAATTGAAAATGCAAAAAAATCAAAAGAAAAGAGAAATTCAATTAGAAAAATAAAAAAAATAAAAGAAAAAATGTTTTATTGATGGTATGTTACTTGTTAAAACAATAAAACATCAGAATGTTAAACGCAGAACACTTTTTACTAAACGTATAACAAATTTTTACATATTACATATAATACCACTATTATTAAAATTTACAAAATGGTTCAATAATTTGAAAAAATTACTATTTTACCTAAAAAAACATAAAACAAGTTTATTCGAATTAATTTTATCATCCGAATGAATAAATCGAAAAAACTTAAAAAGAAAACACGAAGATCCACGAAGAATCGTCGCGGTTGATCGGAGCATCTCCGATTTGGAGTTTGCCGGAGCAAACTTGACCAGATCGGAGATGCTCCGATCGGAGCTTGGCTGCTCCGATCATAGCAGCCATCTGGAGCTTGGCTGCTCCGATCGGAGCAGCCAAGCTCCAGATTGAAATTTTTCACTCGAATGTACTCCCAAAGAGGTTGAAACCGGCCACGAGTTCGGGAGAGTATTGGAGTTTTAATATAAATGACTAGATTCCACACCTCTCTACAAATTCGAGATTCTAGATGGGATGGAATTGACTTCTTTGATTTTCTTGTTCGGTATTTAGGTGGAAGTACATCTGTTTTAGCGTATTATATACATATTCAATAAAAGTTTCTAACTCATACTCTTTTTCAATTTCAAATTTGCATTAATGCAACTTTCACTTACTTCTGATAAATCATGTTTACTTTACAAAAGATTGATTGATGTATACAAACAGTACATAGGTGTCGGTGAATTGGTCTTTCCAAATTGGAAACCCTAGGCAGCGAATACATCAATTTTGAAGAGCTATTATGGGATGAAAACGGGAAGAGGAGCAAAATACATGGAGGCGAAGTATCTATTTATGTAGGCAAAAAGGCACGAATGGTCCCAAAGTTTGGGGGTATTAGTCTGTGATAAGTTGGGGGTTTTAGCGGACTTGGTCACCTTTTCAAAAATCTGCTTGAATGCGACTTTTCGCCAATTTTTGACTTTGATCACGATTTGTCAAGCAATCTGAGTCAAAAGCGATTGACTGCCACCTCATGACTGAATTAAAAAGAAAAGAAAAATCAAATTGAAAATGCAAAAAAATCAAAAGAAAAGAGAAATTCAATTATAAAAATTAAAAAAATAAAAGAAAAAATGTTTTATTGATGGTATGTTACTTGTTAAAACAATAAAACATCAGGAATGTTAAACGGAGAACACTTTTTACTAAATGCAGAACAAATTTTTACATATTACATATAATACCACTATTATTATAATTTACAAAATGGTTCAATAATTTGAAAAAATTACTATTTTACATAAAAAAATATAAAACAAGTTTATTCGCATTAATTTTATCATCCGAATGAATAAATCGAAAAAATTTAAAAAGAAAACACGAAGATCCACGAAGAATCGTCGCCGGTGACCGGAGCATCTCCGATTTGGAGTTTGCCGGAGCAAACTTGACCAGATCGGAGATGCTCCGATCAGAGCAGCCATGCTCAGATCTGGAGCAGCCATGCTCCGATTTGGTCAGCCTCAAGGCTGACCAGAAAGTGGTCGGTCGACTTTTCCGTCACCTTGAGGTCGACCAGTAGTCGACGAACATGATTCTCATCAGCTTCAAAGCTGACGAGAACCATGTTCTCGTCGGTTTCAAACCCGACGAGACGACTCGTGTGGTCGGTTTTTGTCATTTTTAACCGTTTTTGCGTTTCTTTTTGTTATTTTTTGGATTTTTTGATTTTGAAAAAATCAATTTAAATATACTAATATAATTGAGTAATAATTAACAACTACAACTACCAAATTAAAATAATAAAAATATTTTTATATTTGTCATTATCGATATAATATGGCTAATGATTGTACGATATTGATTTTTGTTGAGTTATGATACCGTAGTGTATATATGTTTATATATTTTCGAAGATGTAATAATTTGAGAATTTTTTCGGAAAATGAGACTAATTCAATATTTTTATCAGTTGAAGGGCCTTTTGCAATATATAAAAAACTGTTATGTGTTTAGTAAAATGTGTTCTGCGTTTAACATGCCCCAAAAACATTAACCGGGATCTGATAATTCGAGTTTCTTCCCGGCTTGGAGTTATTGGGAATAATATCCACGACGAAAGAATTTCTATTGTGACCATTAATGTTTTATTGTTTTTCTTTTATTTTTTTTATTTTTATAATTGAATTTCTCTTTTCTTTTGATTTTTTTGCATTTTCAATTTGATTTTTCATTTTCTTTTTAATTCAGTCATGAGGTGGCGTCAAATCGCTTTTGACTTGATTGCTTGACAAATCAAAATAAAAGTCAAAAATGGCGAAAAGTCCCATTCGCAGATTTTTTGAAAAGGTGACCAAGCCGCTAAAACCCCAAACCATACAGACGTCTTCCAAACTTTGGGACCATTCGTGCCTTTTTGCCATTTATGTACAACCAGCTTTTCCGATTTGATGTGGAGACTAATGAAGTCGATGTATTCTCGGAGATGGACATATACCTGAGTTTCTTTTTTGTTATTATTCATAGAATTTGAGTTATAGTTAGAGCTATTATAAGATAATTATGTTTGTGGTGCAGTGGTAATTGCTTGTTATCTCAATATTAACCAACTGAGGTCAATTCTCCCTTGGTCTTTTTTTTTTTCTCTCTTTTATATTTTTGCATGCTCATCTTTCCAGTGTTCCTTTTATTTTATTTTCATACATGAAGTATATAAGATTTTAGCCTCTGCCTTCGATATAGTTATTTTCTTTAATTGTTTATCGGTTATTTAGGCATTGGAATATTCATCAACTTGCCTTTCTACCACAGAGAAACGAAATTAAATTATCAAATGAATTGATGAATTATTACACAACTTACATGACTCGTGTTTTTCATATCAACAGTGTGACACTGAAACAGAAGAATAATGAGACCAATGAATGCTATAAATACCATTAGTGTTCTGATAACAATACACAACACAACATACTAATCTACAATATCAATTTTAGCAGGAATGGCTTCAACATCTTCTTGGAATCTTATTTTTGCTGTCGTGCTAGTGCTGGGAATGTGGACTTCCCAATCAGCTGCCCGCACATTACCAGAGGCATCAATGGTCGAGAGACATGAGATGTGGATGGAACAATATGGACGTACATACAAAGATGATGCTGAGAAGGCCAAGAGGTTTAACATATTTAAAGAAAATGTGGATTACATTGACTCTGTTAATACAGCAGGTTCTCGGTCTTATAAGCTTGCCGTAAATCATTTTGATGATTTGACAAATGAGGAGTTTCAGGCTTCTCGTAACGGATACAAGATGTCCTCTCATCCAAAGTCATCATCAAGTGTTTCGTCATTTAAGTACTCAAATGTTACCGCAGTCCCATCTAGCCTCGATTGGAGAACAAAGGGAGTAGTCACTGGTGTTAAGGACCAAGGACAATTTTAATTGTCTCTTTCAGCAACATTTCTAACCTAGTGTTGAAAAACTATTAGAATCTCAGAAACTAAGATTCTCACAGGGACTGAAAGTGGGAATAAAGAAAGATTTAATTACAAAATTAAGTTAGTAATGGGGACTAAATCGAATGAAACAAAGAAAGCATGGCAGATTTTGCAAAATCACTCAACCAATTGGAAATCAACAGAATTGTGCCGATCCAACTACGGGTAAAAAAAAATTTACGTACACGACAGTGCCAATTTGGATACACTAGAATGGTATTGACCGATTTTAGTACACAAAAACATCACGTAAATTTTATATACTCCAGTTAATTTTCCGTCAACATTGATGACGTGTCAACCGGAGTTCTGATTTTCACCGTCCTAATTCGATTTTGACCAAACTAAATAGCCACGTGTCGTTCTCTCGTTTATTCGGGAGATTGAATTTATAAAAAAATGTTAAAATAGTTTTAAAATTCAAAAATGATTATTTTTTGAAGTAGAAAAAATTTGTAAAATTATAAAATATTTAAAATCAAATAAAAAATAATTTTTTTATTAAAAATAAATAATAAACTCGAAAATAAATGGACTTAAGGTTCATGTGTTTCTTGAATATTACTATATTTTAGAGTTTTTATATTTATTTTTAATTAAAAAATTATTTTCTATTTTTTAACATAATGTATAATTTAACTTTTTAAAATTTTATAATATTATAAATTTTTTATATTAAAAAAATACTTTTTTCACTTTTGAAAACCATTTTAATTTGGCAGTTGTATGTTTTATTTTCAATAAAAAATTTATTTTTGAGTTTTTTTATGTATTTTTAATAAAAACTTATTTTTAATTTTTGTATTTAATTTTATAAATTTTTTCTATTTTAAAAATATTTTTTGAATTTTAAAATCCATTTTAATTTGTCAATTTAAAATTAAATAAAAAATTATTCAAAAAAATAATTTGGCAGTTTAAAATTAAATAAATAATAAACTCGAAAATAAAATATTCAAGAACCACATGAAACCTAACACCCAAATATGAGAAACAAATGAACCCTAAGTCAATTTCATTTTCGAGCTTATTATTTTTTTAATAAAATAAATTTATTAATTTTTAATTTGATTTTAAATACTTATAATTTTATTAATTTTTTCTACTTTAAAAATATTTTTTTTGAATTTTAAAAACCATTATAACATTTTTTTTTAAAACTTAAAGTCCCGGAACGAGAGAGTGACACGTGGCTATTTAGTGTGGTCAAAATCAGAACTCCGGTTGACGCGTCATCAATTTTGACGGAAAATTGATCGGGGTATATAAATTGTATGTGATGTTGTTGTTGTTGTGTACCAAAATTGGTCAATATCATTCTAGTGTACCCAAAGTGACACTGTCTCATTGTAGTGTACCTAAAAAAAAATTACCCATCCAACTACCGAAATGGATATGCGTTCTAGACCATGACGAACAAACGGTTAATGCTTGAGACAACGATTATGATCATGATTGAGTCTCATGATTAACGGACCTCTCCTAAAAGAGAGAGTTAGGTTCTGTTCTCAGACAGAATTGAACAGAACCGAACAGAACTGATCTGAACTGAATTTATTTGTAGTATAAAAAACAACTAATCAGAACTGAACAGAATTAACTGAATGAATCTGAACTGGAATTAATGAGGTTTAGAACTGTTGCATCTGAATCCGAATTGACCTAAACATGAATTCATCCAACACAAAATAGTATGAAGTATTATAATCCGAATAAAAATAAAATCCAAACAACAACTGAATCCAAATTGATTAGATCCACAGTTGACCCGATCTGAATGGCTATGAAATTTTATAATTCAAACATCACCCAAATCCAATCCAATCCGAATTAAATCACAAATTCCAACAAGCCGATCTGAATGACCCATTTGTGGGGACTAGCTGTAGATACCAAATTTGTAGTATATCATATTTATCTTGAAACCAAATTGCCTATATTTGGGCGGTACTACTAGCAAAGGCAAAGCCAAATTGTACTACAAACACACGTGATATTAATTGTTAAACGGCTAGCATATCACCCCTCGATCGATTAACGGCCGGCCAGTATATACTTTGTCAGGTGTGGTACGGACTAAATTACACCACTAGCTCGTGACTCTTCAGGTTTTCTTGCTGATCAGTTTGCCTTTCGAGTATTCTGAAGCTATGGATAATTAAGAATTGTTTGGTGAAATGAAATTTGAGTTTTATAATCTCCCAAACAAAATAAAGACTAATACAGCACATGTTCCATACTACTGTGTCTATGGTCCACATTTTCTTTATATCAAATGGTGAAACATCCACACAGTTATAATTATCTAATTTACTAAAAAAAAAAAAAAAGAAGTGTTTGATATAATTAAAATATTAAGTTAAGAAAAATTTTAAGTTTTTTATTTTATTTTAGTCGCATGTCAAACATACACTTATATCCATTAACTAACTTAATATTTTTCAACTCTTATAGCATTGAGTAGTCTTGTAAAAGATTTAACTTCTATAAACAATATGAAAATAATATCACAAGTACTATAAAGAATGAGAGTGTGTGATACTGGAAGAGAACTTGAATCTTATAAGAATTTGGTTTGGTGGGGGTGCATTATTAGCGTATAGTAGTTGATTTTGAGAATATTACAAGAAAGCATTTCGTATAATTTTGATAATATGATGATGATTGTGAATAGAAAATTAATAGATTGGGTTACTTGCTAATCATGATAATCATAATGATGGTGCAACATTACTCGGGTAACATGATTAGACAATTAAACCTTTTAGTCTAATTGTTACAGTTGCATGTGAGAGGTACAAATTAATGTTCTCTTTAGCTAAAACAGCAGAAATTTACCTATGATCATTGGGTATTTTGTTTGATCGTTTATGACCAATTTTATAGAAGAATCACTCCACACTTACCATGCTAATTCATGTGCTTGGAATCAGGGAGAAAGTCCAGATTCCAAAATCGGGTGTGACCGTGACTATATTCGTCTGAATAATTTTTAGCTCGGTGAACCGGGTCAAATTGTGATGAATTACGGGATCATATGATATAAGATCTGGTCGGATAAAGGTGGGCGGACCGCGGATGTGTATATACGGACAGACTACATGTGGCTAGGGATTTACTGGGTGGACGGGCGGTCCCTCCTACCATCCCCTGTCTGGGAACTAGACCACAATTCAATAATGCAAACAAAAATGGGGAACACTTTATCCAATAACTCAATCTTTCTCACCTGGCTTTAAATGTCCACCAGTTTACACTCTAAGCTCCCATCATTCTTAGTGCGATCCATTCAATATCACAAACCTTGTTAACTCTTTACTTCCACTTCAAGCAAGAAAAAAAAATGGAACTTCATTATATTACACTGTTCCTGCTGGTTATCCTAACCATAACAAAAATACTCCCACGCAAGAAACCAAACCTTCCACCCGGGCCAAAGCCCTGGCCGCTGATCGGAAACCTTAACCTGATTAGTTCCCTCCCTCATTGTTCCCTACACGAGCTCTCAAAAGAATATGGACCTTTAATGCAGCTGCAGTTCGGTTCTTTTCCAGTTGTCGTTGGTTCCAACGTGAAGATGGCGAAAATGTTCTTTAAAATGGATGACAATTTTGCTGCGCGGCCTGAGTGATCTGCAGTAGGCAAATACACCGGCTACAACTACTCCAACATAACGTGGTCGCCATATGGTGGATATTGGAAACTGTTGAAAATATTAAGCTCAATTTATAAATAGAAGAATCTAGAGGGACCTAGAATTGAATAGACAAAAGCATGGGACTTTGAAGAAATATCTAGAAGGACCAAGAGGCAATAAGAAAGCAATTGGCAGCAAGAATAATCTGGATATTGTCAAAAGGGAGAAAGAATTGAAGATTCTGGAGAATTCATGAATGGCGGTAAAATGGATCATGATGAAGATTAATTAGTGGCTTTAAAATTATTAACTTCTTGAAGGTTCCATGATCGACCGATGAAGTCTATAAATACTAGTGTGCTAGTCTTGTTTGATGTATGAGTGTTGAAGCAAAGTAAGTGAGTGTGAAAAGAACAAAAAAAAGAGTGAGCAAAGAAACGAGCAAAAGCTCTAGCTAGTGAGTTGAATTTGTATAAATATATATTGTACTAGTTTGTATTGAATAAAATCGAGTTATTCCGTTGCGTAAAATTAATCGTTCCTGGGCACCTTGATATCCGTAAACGCTTAAAACACCCAACAAATTTGGCATCAGAGCCACGTCATTTGGAGGAAGAGTACCCGAAGGTATGTATGGCGTTCGTGGCAAATACCATGCAGCAGCAGGTCCCGAAGCTTGAAAAGCATAACTATGGAAATTGGAGCATCCAAATGCGAGTCTTGTTGCAATCGCAAGACTTGTGGGAAATTGTTGAAGCAGGATATGATGAGCCTGGTTCCGTGGAGGCCGAAAACGCCTTCACGAATAATCAGAAGAACGCATTACGAGAAGCTAGAAAGCGCGACAAGAAGGCTTTGTCATTATTTATCAAGGAGTTGATGAAACGACGTTTGAGAAAATTAGCGCAGCGGCAAAGTCGAAGGAGGCATGGGAGATTCTGAAGAATTCCCATACTGGCATCGATAAAGCGGTACGTGTTCGACTCCAAATTCTTCGTGCCGAATTTGAAGCATTAAATATGAGTGAGTCCGAGTCTATTTCTGATTATTGTACAAGAACACTAGTCCTCGTAAATAAAATGAAAAGGCTCGGTGAGGAAGTCGAAGATGTTCGAGTTGTAGAAAAGATCTTGAAATCATTAACGGAGAAGTTTGAGCATGTCGTTGCGGCAATTGAGGAGTCGAAGGATCTCAACACGATGACGGTGGACCAGTTGCAAAGTAGCTTAGAAGTGCACGAGCAACGTATGAAAAGAAAGAGTCATGGGTCGTTGGAGCTAGCGCTAGAAGCAAAAATGAAGATAAAAAAAGATGATAAGTTGGAGTTTGTAGCAGCTCGTGGAAGAGGAACTCGTGGACGTGGATATTATCGCGGAAGAGGAGGCTGTGGAGATTATCGAAGACATGGAGTATATGGTGATCAAGATACGTATGCACCTCGAGGTCGAGGTCAAGGACGCGGTAGAGGATTTGGACGAGGCTGCCGAAATCAAACTATAAGTCAGCAGACTTATGATAAAAGAAATGTTGAGTGTTATAATTGCCACAAATATGGACACTACAGTTATGAGTGTCGAGGCGCAAAAAAATATGGGAGGACGACAACAGGTAAACTATGCAGATGCCGATGTCGCAGAAGAACAAGCAGGATTGACATCATTGTTCATTCATAAAGGAGTTGACGGGGCTGAATATTCCACATGGTATCTTGATAGCGGAGCAAGCAATCACATGTGTGGCAAGAAGGAGATGTTCATGAAGCTTGAAAAAACTCCGCAAGATGATGTGACGTTCGGAGATTACTCCAAAGTCTCGGTCCAAGGCAAAGGTACGATTCTCTACAAATCTAAGAATGGTAGTCATGGTGATATATCAGACGTTTATTACATTCCTGCCATGAAAAGCAATATTTTAAGCCTTGGCCAACTATTGAAGAAAGGATTTATCATCAATATGAAGGATCCATATATGACACTTAAAGATGCACGTGGAAATTTGATTGCGCGTGTGGAGATGACAAAGAATAGGTTATTCACGTTAACATTAAGGCATGATACACTTAAGTGCATGAAAAGTGTCATAAAAGATGAGTCATGGTTGTGGCATTTGCGGTTTGGACATTTAAACTTTGGAGGCCTGAAGTTGTTGTCTGCTAAGAATATGGTGAAAGGTCTGCCTCATATCGATCACCCGAATGAAGTATGTGAAGGATGCATTCTCGGAAAGCATCATAGGCCGAGTTTCTCGAAGGAAAAGAGATGGAGAGAATCACGTCCATTGGAGATAGTGCACACGGATGTTTGTGGTCCACTAAAGCCCACATCTCTTGGAGGTAGCAATTACTTCCTTACTTTCATTGATGATTTTTCTAGAAAGACGTGGGTTTATTTCTTGAAAAGAAAATCGGAAGTATTTGAAGTGTTCAAAGAATTTAATAACTTGGTGGAGAATCAAAGTGGTTGTCGTATAAATGTCCTAAGATCCGATCAAGGTGGAGAATACACGTCGGATATGTTCTAGAAATTTTGCAGAGACCATGGAATTCAACATCAGTTAACGCCAGCCTACACGCCACAGTTGAATGGAGTTGCAGAAAGAAAGAATCGCACTATATTGGACATGGCAAGAAGCATGGTGAAAGGAAAGAACTTGCCTCGAGAATTTTGGGCAGAAGCCGTAGCAACGAGCATGTACCTGTTGAACCGTTGTCCTACGAAAAGTGTACGATTCAAGACTCCTAAAGAAGCATGGAGTTCATTCAAGCCAGGCGTTTCACATTTGAGAGTGTTTGGATGTATTGCGTACGCAAAAATCCCGGAGGCCAGAAGGACCAAGCTTGACGACAAAGGTGAGAAATGCATTTTTGTTGGATATGGAAATAGAACGATGGGTTATAAGTTATATAATCCACTAACGAAGAAGAATATCATAAGTCGGGATGTCATCTTTGAAGAAGATCAAATGTGGAATTGGGAAGGTCCACAAGATAAAGGAAAATATATAGTTGTTTAAGGAGAAGAAAGTGAAGAAGAAGCTCCTATACCAGTTGATGAAGGTGAATCGCCACCGAGAAGAACACGAAGCTTGAGGGATATCTATGAAGCAACAGAAGCACAAGAAGAAAATGAGGATGTGAATATGATGTGCTTCTACATGGATTCTGATCATGTATCATTCAAGGAAGCTTCGCAGGAGAAGAAATGGAGGACTGCAATGAATGAAGAAATTAACTCAATTGAGAAAAATGATACTTGGTATTTGACGACGCTGCCGGAAGGCCGTAAAGCAATTGGCGTCAAATGGGTATACAAGACTAAGAAAAATGCCCAAGGAGAAGTTCAGAGATATAAAGCAAGGTTAGTGGCGAAAGGATATCGTCAGAAGGAAGGAATCGACTACAGTGAGGTATTTGCTCCCGTAGCACGTTTGGAGACTATCAGACTCTTTTATTTCACTTGCTGCACAACACAACTGGAAAATTTATCAATTGATGTAAAGTCTGCTTTCTTGAACGGATTTCTTCAAGAAGAAATATATGGAATGACTCAAGGCTACATCAAGGGAGGACAGGAGAATAAAGTCTACAGGCTCAAGAAAGCATTATATGGGCTTAAGCAAGCTCCTCGAGCATGGAATACAAGGATCGATGAGTATTTTATGAAGGATGGGTTTACGAAGTGCCTGTACGAGCATGCACTATACATGAAGAAAGACGGTGCATGTAACGTTTTATATGTTTGCCTCTATGTCGATGATTTGATCTTTACAGGAAACAATGAGGCTATGTTCGAGAAGTTTAAGAAAAGTATGATCAAGGAGTTTGAGATGACCGATATTGACTTGATGGCACATTTTCTCGGAATTGAGGTGGTGCAAAGCAAAGAAGGAATTTTTATCTCCCAGAGTGCTTATGCAAAGCAAATATTGGAGAAATTCAAGATGGAGTCATGCAATCCAGTAAATACTCCAATTGAATGTGGACAAGAATTTAGAAGATCTTATGATGAGAATCGCGCATAGACACCATTGTCAAGGAAACCATGCGCCTCCACGCACTTGCTCCGATGATAGCTAGGGTAGCACAAGAAGACTGCCAGGTATGTTGTGTTTTTTTTTGGTTAATTACACTTTCACCTCCTATAAGATTCTCATTTTTCAAATTCCCCTTGAAACTCAAGGGTTCCGAAAGATCGTTACAATTTCCCCCCTGAACTTTGCTCAGGGTTTCATGCCGTTAACTTTCGCTGTCAGTCAACAAGTCAACGCGGTCAAACCGTTAAAAAAGTCAACCGTCAACTGGGGTTTGAAAGTAAGATTTGTCAAAAAAAAAAAATTACATGAGCAAATTTTTTTATGACGTCATAAAGATCGATGGTTTCCACCTCTGTCCTCGAGGGTCCCAAAGTAAGATTAGTCAAATTGAAAAAAAAACACATAGATTTTTCTAAAAAAGTAATAAGGGAATTTGAATGTAATTTACAGAATAGAAGTACAAAAAAGTAAGAAAATTGATTGAAAAGGAAGAATTTGAAGTTAATAATATGTGTCTTTTCATTTTGGTGATTTTCTAACTCTGCATACCTCCTCTAACATGTTTTGGAATTGATTTTGATGTCTTGGAATTAATAATACATGTTAAATTGATAGAAAGAATTGTTAACCTTAATTCTTTTCAACTATAAATACATGTTAATAATATGTATCTTTTCATTTTCATTTTCGTCATTTTCCAGAATTTTCCGTCATTTTCATTTTCCATAAAAAAAGTTTCCGTCATTTTCATTTTTCAGAATTTTTTTTTAATTTTCGAGGGGTTCCAAAGTCAACTTTTTGTTGACTAACGTTGACTCCGTTAGTCAACTAACGGCAGGGGGTGTGCAAAAATGTTTGGGGGAAATTATAATTTCGGACTTTTACATGGGGTGTTTCTGTAATTAACCCTTTTTTTAATTAAAAAAAAATTAATGCTATTTTAATTTTACATCTGGTATATATAACTTCCGGCACGATCAAGAAATTATAGAACCATTTAATTTGACATTTATATGAACTGCAGTTAGATGGATATGACATCAAGAAGGGGACACACGTTATGGTAAATGTGTGGACAATTGGAAGAGATCCATCAATCTGGGAAAACCCTAATGAGTTTTGTCCGGATAGATTCCTCGGAAGATATATTGATATCAAAGGTTCGGATATGGAGTTGTTGCCCTTTGGGTCAGGTAGAAGAATGTGCCCCGGTTATAATTTGGGCCTCAAGTTGATCCAAGTGAGCTTGGCTAATCTTTTACATGGATTTAACTGGAGATTGGCGGATAACACGACTCGCAAAGAATTAAACATGAAGGAAGTTTTTGCACTTTCGACGCCAAGGAAGATTCCGATTAACGTTGTGGCAGAGCCGAGGCTTCCTGTTGAACTTTATTCATTTTAAGATGTATTCAAATTGTTCCATGACGCGTCTATGCAGCTAACACATTTTCTACTTAGGCTCTGTTCTTTTCAACTGAGTTCAGTTCAGTTTCATTCAGTTCAGTTCATTAAAATCATATTATTATTATTATTATTGTTGTTGTTGTTGTTGTTGTTGTTGTTGTTGTTGTTGTTGTTATTATTATTATTATTTATTTATTTACACACCCGATCTTTTGTACGAGGAAAATAAGAAAATTTATCCAATTGAGTTATTTTCAACTTTTTTTCTTTCTTTCTTTTTAATACTACTTTTAGTAGATCAATGAAATAAAGAGTATAGTTACAATTTGAATTACCCTTCTTTTCTACCGTAAAATGTGATTTAAGATAAGAAACTATAGGAACCTGAGAGTACCATACAATCTGGTTCACATGCTATGTACGTGCATCTCTAACAAAAAATCTACATGTTCTTTTGTTGGAAGATATCAGAACAATATAATTAAACTCTGAAGCTAATATTGAGTTTTTTCTCAAACTTAACAAATAAAAAACAAGTTAAGCCAAACCAAAGTCAAAGCAAACTCTACAAGTCTTTCAAATGACTCTCAAAAACTCCAAAACAAGTCAAACCAAACCAAAGTCGGACCAACTTTATAAAAAAGAACATTATCACAAACATTAATCAAATATTCTTAATTTCTTTTTATAAAAGTTGAAATATGAGTATTGAGACATGAAAGTTGAAGAAGCAGTTTGGAAAATGGAACAAGGCTGGAGGTTCTGGACAAGAAAGAGTGGTGATGTAAAGTTGTTGGCACGAGCTTGTGCATGATTTATGGACTAGTGATTTTGATTAAGCTTTTAATCATTTTATTTGTTGAACATTGTCCATGCTCTTGTAAACATTTTTAAGTTGTAATAAATTTTACCGATTCAAAAAAAAACTAGATAAAGACAGTTTGTATGGCGATTAAAATTCGGTTTTAATCGATTTATCATTCTCATATTGTTTTCCACGCGGTTGGTTTTAAAGTTTGTTATACAATAATAAATAAAAAGGTAAAATGACAGAAAAAAGAGTAGGAAGAGTGTGAGAAAGATGACAAAAATAATATGTTTTTTTTAATTGTGATTATATATACAATCATATAATTGTTATTATTAATACAAAATAATTTATTCAGTCCAGTTTAGTTCGTTTCAGTTCAAAAAATTGCAGTTGAAGAGAAGAGATCCTTATTATGTAGTTAATTTCTTTTCTGTGACCAGAACAAGTATGATGTACTATGGATTTTTTACCCATAAGTCACTAATGGGCTTCTTTTTTACTTTTAGACACCAATAGATATTGGGCTTACTAATGAGTCACCTTCTCCTTACCCAGAAGACACCAAAAGTGACTGCTTTGTAACTTAAATCGTGTGTATTCATTTTAGGTCACCCTTCTCATTAGTTTAATTAAACAATATTGCGGTGTCCTGAATCCACAATCATATCACGATTATTTTGTATTCCTTCTTATGAGCTTTAATTAAATTTTTATAGACCTTCATAGCAAACTTTGTCCGGGAAAAAATTGCCTCATCACTTTGATCTGGCAAGCGGAGTAGTGAGATGTTTTGAACCAAAATTCTCATGTTGCTTAAGTTTTATTTCTTATTAGTTTAATTAATATTTTTATTTTTTATTTATACCTCTGGAATAGTTTAGCCTGGACATGACGTGCCACGGGCAAAGTTTACCTCGGGCATGGCGTGCCACGGGCAAAGTTTGCCCCGGGCATGGCGTGCCACGAGCAAAGTTTGCCCGGGGCAAATTTTTTTAATTAATATTGTATATTGTGATTATTTTGTATTCCTTCTTATGAGCATTAGTTGACAAGTTTAATTCCATTACCACAATATTATGTGATATTTAATTAAATTTTTATAGAACTTCATAGCAAACTTTGTCCGGGAAAAAATTGCCTCATCACTGTTTTGAACCAAAATTCTCATGTTGCCTAAGTTTTATTTCTTATTAGTTTAATTAATTTTTTTATTTTTTTATTTATACCTCTGAGAATAGTTTACCGTGGGCATGGCGTGCCACGGGCAAAGTTTGCCCCGGACATGGCGTGCCACGGGCAAAGTTTCCCCGGGGCAAATTTTTTTAATTAATCTTGTATATTGTGATTATTCTGTATTCCTTCTTATGAACATTAGTTGACAAGTTTAATTCCATTACCACAATATTATGTGATATTTAATTAAATTTTTATAGACCTTCATAGAAAACTTTGTCCGGGAAAAAATTGCCTCATCACTTTGATCTGGCAAGCGGAGTAGTGAGATGTTTTGAACCAAAATTCTCATGTTGCTTAAGTTTTATTTCTTACTAGTTTAATTAATTTTTTTTATTTTTTTATTTATACCTCTGGGAATAGTTTGCCCCGGGCATGGCGTGCCACGGGCAAAGTTTGCCCCGGGTATGGCATGCCACGGCAAAGTTTTCCCGGGGTAAATTTTTTTAATTAATCTTGTACATTGTGATTATTTTATATTCCTGCTTATGAGCATTAGTTGACAAGTTTAATTCCATTACCACAATATTATGTGATATTTAATTAAATTTTTATAGAACTTCATAGCAAACTTTGTCCGGGAAAAAATTGCCTCATCACTGTTTTGAACCAAAATTCTCATGTTGCCTAAGTTTTATTTCTTATTAGTTTAATTAATTTTTTTATTTTTTTATTTATACCTCTGAGAATAGTTTACCGTGGGCATGGCGTGCCACGGCAAAGTTCTTCGGACATGGCGTGCCAAGGGCAAAGTTTCCCCGGGGCAAATTTTTTTAATTAATCTTGTATATTGTGATTATTCTGTATTCCTTCTTATGAACATTAGTTGACAAGTTTAATTCCATTACCACAATATTATGTGATATTTAATTAAATTTTTATAGACCTTCATAGAAAACTTTGTCCGGGAAAAAATTGCCTCATCACTTTGATCTGGCAAGCGGAGTAGTGAGATGTTTTGAACCAAAATTCTCATGTTGCTTAAGTTTTATTTCTTACTAGTTTAATTAATTTTTTTTATTTTTTTATTTATACCTCTGGGAATAGTTTGCCCCGGGCATGGCGTGCCACGGGCAAAGTTTGCCCCGGGCATGGCATGCCACGGCAAAGTTTTCCCGGGGTAAATTTTTTTAATTAATCTTGTACATTGTGATTATTTTATATTCCTGCTTATGAGCATTAGTTGACAAGTTTAATTCCATTACCACAATATTATGTGATATTTAATTAAATTTTTATAGACCTTCATAGCAAACTTTGTCTGGGAAAAAGTTGCCTCATCACTTTGATCTGGCAAGTGGAGTAGTGAGATGTTTTGAACCAAAATTATCATGTTGCTTAAGTTTTATTTCTTATTAGTTTAATTAATTTTTTATTTTTTTATTTATACCTCTGGGAATAGTTTGCCCCGGGCATGGCGTGCCACGGGCAAAGTTTGCCCCAGGCATGGCATGCCACGGGCAAAGTTTGCCCCGGGTAAATTTTTTTAATTAATCTTGTATATTGTGATTATTTTGTATTCCTTCTTATGAGCATTAGTTGACAAGTTTAATTCCATTACCACAATATTATGTGATATTTAATTAAATTTTTATAGACCTTCATAGCAAACTTTGTCCGGGAAAAATTGCCTCATCACTTTGATCTGGCAAGCGGAGTAGTAAGATGTTTTGAACCAAAATTCTCATGTTGCTTAAGTTTTATTTCATATTAGTTTAATTAATTTTTTTATTTTTTTATTTATACCTGTGGGATTAGTTTACCCTGGGCATGGCGTGCCACGGGCAATGTTTGCCCCGGGCATGGCGTGCCAAGGGCAAAGTTTGCCCCGGGCAAATTTTTTAATTAATCTTGTATATTGTATTTATTTTGACCAAGGGGAAGAAAGGTGATTAAGCAACATAGGAAGAAGAAAGGGGAAGAAAGTGAAAATAGGAAGAAGAAAGGTGATTAAGTTGAAATTTTGATCAAGATACAAGGGTATTATAGGCAATTCGTAATAAATGGTGACTTGAGTGTAAGTAACAAATGTATTGTTGTTTTAGAGTAAAAATTTGTCCCAAAGGTGACTGATCCGCTCGCCGGATGTACTATACATAGCGATTGTAATACAATAAATGGAGTGAAGTCGTGAATGTGAATGAGTTGTGAAAATCAAATGATTGAACCGTTCAACTAACACAATTAATTGACATAACAAGATCGGAGGATTAGTTTTCGCCTGTTTTTAAATTGAGGAGAAACCCTTTCGGGTTCCATTTTATAGTTGCTTTATTAGTTTACTAGAACGTGATAACACATTACGCGTGTTATTGTGGCATCTACTTATAAATAATTTATAAAATATATGAATATAAGTAATATCGTTGTTTCTGATAATGGATTGCCATTTTTTTCGAGTTGAATTAGGGTTTAGGTTAGTACGAATTGATATGTTCTAATTCAATTGGAGACGATGGAGAAGAAAGATTGGTTATCCTTGTTCTTTTACAATATATTGATTTGGATGGAGTTAAATTAGGACTTGAAATTCAATTGGATAATACATATTGAATTTTTTTAATGATGAATTGATTTTGTTAGGGTTGCATTAGGGCTTGTAATTTAATTGGATTAAACAGATTGTTTTTTTTGTAACTAAAGTATAATTTACATACTTATTACAAATAAATTCAGTTTAACTTAAATTAAGTACTCAATTACACATATATATATATATATATATATATATATATATATATATATATATATATATATATATATATAATGTAATAATTGGACCACATGAGAAAGAAATTAAAAAATCACCACAACTTAGCTTTAACAGCTTTTCGAGAAAAGTAGCTATGTTGAAAAATACTCCCTCCTCCCTTCCAGTAATAAATTCCTAACTTTACTTTTTTGGGAGTTTCATTAGAAACTTACTAATCCCATAAATAAAAAAAAATTATCTCCACTAACTAATTCTTTATTATTTCTCTTTCCTACTTTATCATCATTTTATTAAATATATCTCTTACTTTATCAATATAATACTTATTACAAACTAGTAGTTTTTACTACCATTCCTTAATTGAAGAGAATGTAAGAGCCTAGGAAGCTTTTAATGGATCCGAGAGAGTATAATAAATGCAAAGGACTGGAAGAAGAAATGTAGGAGACTAGGAGTTAACTGAGAAGTGGAACAAATTGTTGGGACTCAATATCAGAACATTGAAAGCTTTTAGCTCACTCAGTAAAACACCCAAAGTATCTCGACCATTAAAGAAACGACACAGCACACGAACTGGATCCACGCTCTGGAAGACACGAACTGAAACTCATGAAAACACCTCATGAGATGATGTTAAAACGCAAAAAATCGTTACCAATTTGGTACTCTTAGGGTTCATGCCGTTATGAAAATCGATGGATGGATTGTACAATTGGCTTGCAATAGGTTAGGGCTCCTTCACCTTACAAAATATTCCGTTTTTATGTTTTAGATTTCGGAAATTATAGCTAGCTTCAGGTGGAAATTTGGGTTTAGTTTAGGTTTCTATTACTATTCAATACTCATTATGCCATTTCGGTGTATTGAAACAATCTGCAGGAATTATGGTTTCTTGGTTTACTCTGATTTAAACAAGAAAAAATAAGAGTGATATATTTGGTAATGTGTAACGAGTCGAGCCAAGTATCTCATTTTCATGTTCGACTCGAACTGTAATCGAGCCAAATTCGACTTGGCCCATTAACAAAACGAATCATGATAATTATACTCAAGCTCAGCTCATTCGTTCATGTTTTAGTCGAGCTCGAGCTCATTGTCGAAAAATGCCTATAAATATTTTTTTTTTCTTAAACATATATTTAACGGAACCTAATTGAGCCTATTTGAGTATGAACGAGTCGAGCGCTACTCGACTTGATAATTTGCAGAGTATCGAGCATCGGTCAAATACCTTGTCGAACTAACCAAGCCGAGTTTTCGATAAGGCTGACTGGCGTAACTTGGCTCTTAGATGTATTCACCACATTTTCTGAAATTTCTTGATAACACATTTGTCAACTATTGCTTTCACCCAGTTTAACAGAACTACTTGGCTTTTGGGGCACACTGCAGTATTTTATTCCAGTTCCAAATACATAGGAGTATAGTTTTATACAAACATAACTGGACCAAGAATGCTGCTGAAAGGGACAATTAAAATTGGATAATCAGAAAGTTACAAAATCAGAAGAAAAAATTTGACAGAGTGAATTAGCAACAACGTTCACGGAACTATGTTCTGTATTTCACACTTATATATTTCACTGTCATATCATATCGTTAACTTTCTGGGTAATCAGGGACTTGTATTTTGGCCTATGCATCAGATTCCAAGTGATACTGCATATCAACAGTGTGACACTGAAACAGAAGAACAATGAGACCAATGAATGCTATAAATACCATTAGTGTTCTGATAACAATACACAACACACATACTAATCTACAATATCAATTTTAGCAGGAATGGCTTCAACATCTTCTTGGAATCTTATTTTTGCTGTCGTGCTAGTGCTGGGAATGTGGACTTCCCAATCAGCTGCCCGCACATTACCAGAGGCATCAATGGTCGAGAGACATGAGATGTGGATGGAACAATATGGACGTACATACAAAGATGATGCTGAGAAGGCCAAGAGGTTTAACATATTTAAAGAAAATGTGGATTACATTGACTCTGTTAATACAGCAGGTTCTCGGTCGTATAAGCTTGCCGTAAATCATTTTGCTGATTTGACAAATGAGGAGTTTCAGGCTTCTCGTAACGGATACAAGATGTCCTCTCATCCAAAGTCATCATCAAGTGTTTCGTCATTTAAGTACTCAAATGTTACCGCAGTCCCATCTAGCCTCGATTGGAGAACCAAGGGAGCAGTCACTGGTGTTAAGGACCAAGGACAATGTGGTAAGTGTACGATATGAGTATTTGCAATTCCTTTCAGATTTTCTAATTAAGCAAAAGCTGGGGAAATGGTTTCTGGACAGCTGATCATCTGACTTTGAAACTCAACTTGGCTCATTAACAAAACGATCTAACATCCATATATATGTAACTGTTTGAAGTCCATTATCTTGCTAGGTTTCAGCACTTAACAACATTTATATGCATGTTTTTATCGACGGTTGTTAACAACTTATGATTTATGAATAAAAAAAAACAGGATGTTGCTGGGCATTTTCAGCTATTGCCGCGACAGAAGGAATCAACCAACTCACGACGAAGAAACTTATTTCACTATCCGAACAAGAACTTGTAGATTGCGATACAAGTGAAGATGAAGGTTGTAATGGTGGCCTCATGGACTACGCATTTGAGTTCATCATATCAAACAAAGGAATTACATCTGAGTCTAATTACCCTTACCAGGGAGTCGATGGAACGTGCAACTCAAATGGTGAATCTTCCCATGTTGCTACAATTACAGGCTATGAGGATGTGCCAGCCAACAGTGAGTCCGCTCTGATGAATGCTGTGGCAAACCAACCCATATCAGTTGCAATTGATGCAGGTGGTTCCGATTTCCAGTTCTATTCAAGTGGAGTTTTCACTGGAGAGTGTGGTACAGAGTTGGATCATGGTGTCACTGCAGTTGGTTATGGGCAAACTAGCGACGGAACAAAGTACTGGCTCATCAAGAATTCATGGGGAGCTAGTTGGGGAGAAAGTGGATACATTAGGATGCAAAAAGACATTGATGCAGCTGAAGGATTATGCGGCATCGCCATGCAAGCATCGTATCCAACGGCCTAAATATTGTGCAACTTCAGGTCATATTCATGTATAGTGAGCTTGAATTGTATGTGTGGTTGTATGTTAATACCATGTATATTAATGAAAGTCATAAGGATATATGTAAAGAGATGATGTCAGGTTTATAAATTTATATGTATATGTATTATTTCTAATTTCTGATATATATCATGCTTAAAAATCTGTAACATTTTCTGCTACTTCTGTAATCTACAAGTTGTTATCTTCTAACCACAAAAAAATACATTATGCTCCATAGACCGTAGTTTTCATGGGAAAGAGATTAATGAAATAACCACACATTTTGCTTGTTTTGCTGGCCAATATTTTTAAGAGCAGATGGAACCTATGAATAAATCTGATAAGATAGCGTTTTACAGATCGTTCAGAAATCTGATAGTATACATGCAATGCTGCTGTTAATTTAAGTCTTCCAGATACTTTCTTCACCTGAAGTAGAAAATGATCATCCAATTATGTTTCCATAATCCATAGATACTCTTTACACTCTGCTTTTGCTTTTAGAAACACTCTACTGATTAGTGTTATGCTTTGGCAACCAACCCGAAACGTTTATGACATGTATGGGTAGTAGCAGGTTGACAGGTTCTGCTTAAATTTCACAGATTTAAATTGTACTATTTCTCTTCTCACTTGATTCCAATATTACATATTATCTCTTTGGCAGCTTGAACTTAATAATTGGTCAGTACAAGTTTCATAACATCTGAACGCAGTGAAGGAAGGGGGAATTTGCCTTTACATGTAATATAAAACTTTATTTTCAAACGATAGACTCGCTCAAGCCTCTATGATTTTAAAACTTTCTTTTGAATACTGTTGAACTGAAAGTTATTAGGCCGATGAATCTTCCATCGTCTGTCGTAGATTTCTTTTTATTCACGGCAGATGGAGCTCAATGCAATTATAACATATGAAGAAGCATGGAATTCATGAACCCGATTTTACATGATATTTCTGGAAAAGTCATATGACATAGATGGCCTCATCACATGTTGCTTATTCTGTGTTCCTTATTGAACCTGATTTTAAATGATACTAAAATATTGGTGATCAGGAGTCAATAGGACAAATTGTTGGCTTCATCACCTGTTGCTTTCAAAGTCTAACAGAGAACTACTTAGCTTTTGGGGCAAACTGCAGTATTATAATATCCACTTTCGATTCTCAGTACATACAAGCACAACTACAGCCAAGAATGTGGCTGCAAAGAGACAATTGAAGTGCTTGATTTCACAAGTTTTGACAACGTAACATTCTAAACTGAAGAAAAGGAAAAGTTACTTCTCAGAGACTCAGACAATTAGATTAATCAGTAAACAGCAATATTAAATTTTAGTAAATTGTCACAAATCACCTGTAAATACCATAGGCCTCATTAAATTGAATCACAGCACCTCCTCTTACCTGAGATCAAAATATTAAGAAATTACATTTCCAATATTAAGCTAGTAATAATGGCTTCAACATTCTCTTGGAAACTTATTTTAGTTTCGCTTGTTGTATTGGGAACTGTCACTTCTCAAGCAACCGCTCGTACAATGCCTGATGCTTCAATGGTTGAAAGACATGAGTCCTGGATGGTGAAATATGGACGTACGTACAAAGATGAAACTGAGAAGGTTATGAGGTTTCAAATATTCAAGGTACATTGAATCTGTCAATGCACAAGGTTCCCGGCCTTATAAACTTGCTGTAAATCAGTTTGCTGATCTAAATAATAAAGAGTTTCAGGCAACTCGTAATGGTTACAAGATGTCCAGCCGCCCAAAGTCATCAAGAGTTTCATCCTTTAGATATGCAAATGTTACAGCGATTCCATCCAGCCTCGACTGGAGAACAGAAGGAGCCGTTACTGGTGTTAAGGATCAAGGTCAATGCGGTAAGTGCAATCAATAAAGTTCCAATCTCATTATTCCTATTTTCTTTAGACACTGACTAATTAAGTTTTTTCGATGGAAATATTATACAAACATGCAGGCTGTTGTTGGGCATTTTCAGCTGTTGCAGCGACAGAAGGAATAAACCAGCTAACAACAAAGAATCTAATTTCACTATCAGAACAGGAACTTGTGGATTGCGACACAGATGAGGACCAAGGCTGCAACGGTGGACTAATGGACAATGCATTTGAGTTCATCATCGGAAACAAGGGTCTCACTTGCGACACAAATTATCCATACGAGGGAGTGGATGGCACTTGCAACACCAAAGAGGAATCTTCTCCTGTTGCTAAGATTACAGGATATGAGGATGTTCCAGCAAACAGTGAATCGGCATTGCTAAACGCATTAGCTAACCAACCGATATCTGTCGCCATTGATGCCAGTGGTGATGACTTCCAACACTACTCAAGTGGAGTTTTCAGTGGAGAATGTGGAACCGAACTAGACCACGGTGTAACTGCGGTTGGATATGGAGAAACAAGTGATGGCACCAAGTATTGGTTGGTTAAGAACTCGTGGGGAACTAGTTGGGGAGAAAATGGATATATCAGAATGCAGAGAGATATCGATGCTGCTGAGGGTATCTGTGGTATTGCCATGCAAGCTTCTTATCCAACTGTTTAAAATTTTGGCAGATGAAACTCTTGTCCTTCAATCAAATATGGATTCGCTATGTATGTATAAAGAATTCATCCTCAGTTTATATGTGTAGTTACGATCTGTACATGTTCACATTGACATGTAAATGAATTTAAATCATGTATGTATTCTACTAAAAACTGTAGATTGTTTGATTCTGTCAGCATATTATTTTTACTTAATCTGATATTTCACATTGAAATGTGTAACACTCGTCAACAAGACATCAACTAAAAAGAAGCGAATTGAAGAAAAATAGAAGGCCACAATGCGGAAGATTGTTGCACGTAGACCTTATATTAGTAGACAAAGATAAAATGCAATCTTGTTAATTTTGAAAAGATACATTTCTAGACTCTAGTATTCCTGATATATTCCTATAAACTGCATGCAATTCTTTTATATTACTAAAGTACATTGCATTAAGTATGAATGATCAGTACTCAATTTACTATGTACAAAAAACAGAGAAATTAGCAGGAACTTTTAGCAAAAAACAAAATACTGATACAAAGTTGTGAACAACATTTGGCAGCTATTGTTCCTGCCTGCTAGCCTGCACGAATGACGAAACAGGGGAAACGGAGTATCACAAACCTGGGGCCTATTTAATTATTTCTGGATTGTCTGTAGGAGCAAGTTAGTAAACTATTGGTTTACATCCCAGCAGTTCTGCTTCTTCCTCAATTTCAGAAGCATATTTTATTTGTGACATATGTAAGACCTCTCATGATCTAGCTACTTCGAAACCAAGGAAATATATATTTTTCAAATTTCATAGGTCTCTACCTTTAGAGTTGTCTTCTAAATGGTTCTTGATCAGGTCCATTTCTTCCTGACTAGTACCTCTAACTCTACATAGATTTTTCTGGATCTGATAAATTGAAAATTTTCTATTAGTTTATTTGAGCCTAATATTTTAAAGAAAATGGCTAATTGAGCTCGACTGCTCAAAAACATGTTCCAAACTAGGCTCTCTTCGACGCCAGATTAGAGAAGCCTTGAGGTATTATCAGGTAGATTTCTTCATCAAAAATATCAACTAAGGAATGCAGTGTGCGTCTGTAAGCATTTCGTTCCGTCAAAAGACCAATTTCTCTTTGGCCGTAATTGCTAAAAAAACTTCTCAATTAGAGGAGAAAACTATACTAAGAATATCACTTTCTGATCAATGCTTTATTTTTTTTCATAATTTGATTTCTGAATTCTGAACAGATGTGTTTTATTTTATCAGGTTTGATCTGGCAGTTAATAGGTTCCTAATTCCTTATTGAACCTAATTTTACATGTAGAATATTGGTGATCAAAAGTCAGTAGGACAAATTGTTGGCTTCATCACCTGTTGCTTTCAAAGTCTAAACTTAGATTTTGGGGCAAACTTCATTATTATAGTTCTCTTCCGATTCTCAGTACAGCCAAGAATGTGGCTGCAAAGAGACAACTGAAGTGCTTGATTTCATAAGTTTCATAACAACATTCAAAACTGTAGGAAAGTTACTTCTCAGAAAATTAAAAAATTAGTAGACAATTAAAGTTTACTAGTACTAAATAGGCGCAAATCACCTATAAATAACATGGGCCTCATTAAACTGAATCACAACAACTCCACTTACCTGAATTCACAAATCTTAAGCAGTTACTTTTCCAATATTAAGCTAGTAAGAATGGCTTCGACATGGTATTGGAAACTTATTTTAGCTGCACTTTTTGTATTGGGAACAGTTATTTCTCAAGCAAACGCTCGTGCAGTGCCTGATGCTTCAATGATTGAAAGACATGAGTCCTGGATGGTGCAATATGGACGTACATACAAAGATGAAGCTGAGAAGGCTACGAGGTTTCAAATATTCAAAGAAAATGTTGAGTACATTGAATCTGTCAATGCAAAAGGCTCTCGGCCTTACAAACTTGCTGTAAATCAGTTTGCTGATCTAAATAATGAAGAGTTTCAGGCAACTCATAATGGATACAAAATGTCCAGCCGCCCAAAGCCATCAAGAGTTTCATCCTTCAAGTATGCAAATGTTACAGCAATTCCATCCAGCCTCGACTGGAGAACAGAAGGAGCTGTTACAGGTGTTAAAGATCAAGGACAATGTGGTATGCAGTACAATTAAATTCCTATCTCATGATTCTGATTTTCGAATTTTACTATGGGGTCTAACTAATTAAGTTTGCCTGGATGAAAATATATGCATACAGGATGTTGTTGGGCTTTTTCAGCTGTTGCAGCGACAGAAGGAATCAATCAGCTAACAACAAAGAATCTAATTTCACTATCAGAACAGGAACTTGTGGATTGCGACACAGATGAGGACCAAGGTTGCAACGGTGGTCTCATGGACAATGCATTTGAGTTCATCATCGGAAACAAGGGTCTAAATACTGAATCAAATTATCCATACGAGGGAGTAGATGGCACTTGCAACACCAAAGAGGAATCTTCTTCTGTTGCTAAGATTACAGGATACGAGGATGTTCCAGCCAACAGTGAATCTGCATTGCTAAACGCTTTAGCTAACCAACCGATATCTGTAGCCATTGATGCCAGTGGTTCTGACTTTCAACACTACTCAAGTGGAGTTTTTAACGGAGAATGTGGAACTGAACTAGACCACGGTGTAACTGCGGTTGGATATGGAGAAACAAGTGATGGTACCAAGTATTGGTTGGTTAAGAACTCGTGGGGGACTAGTTGGGGAGAGAATGGATATATCAGAATGCAAAGGGACATTGATGCCGCGGAGGGTATTTGTGGTATTGCCATGCAAGCTTCTTATCCCACTGCTTAACCTCAGTGTTATTAAGATATGAATTCTATCTGTATTAAGAACTCTCACGTTATATGTATACTTATGTATAGAGAGCTTTTCCTCAAGTAAGTGAATGTAAATCATGTTAGAATGATACTCAATTGTTACTCACTTTTATCGTATTGCTTCTGTTTCCGTTAATCAGATCTTTTATGCGTAAATACCGAAAGGAAAACAAGTCCTAGACTGGAATGAAGCAATTTTAACTAGTCCTGATCAGATATTTCATTGCTTCTATGATGAGTCTAATGTCCAGTGATGTAAGGATGAATGATCAAATACAATTAATGTAGTACTAAAACAAGGAAAAACAGAGGAAAATATTAATTGTGAGTTTAGCTTAAACATCTAATACCGAAGGTGTTAGGAGTTGGATGATGAGGAATCCTTTTGGAAACAGAATTAGGAATTCCATTGGCAACTGGAAACCAACTTTGAAAAGGAAACTACTAGTTATTTGATTCCTAGTTAGAAGTGAATTGGTACTATTTACTTTGTATAAATAGGTGGTTCCATAACTAGTTAGTTCAATAGAATGATCTGAGAACATAGAATGAACTCATATAGAGATTTCTGAGAGAAACACAGTGAGGAAGAGAGAACAGAGGAGCGTGTAGCTTGAAACTCGGGAGGTTTGGTCGATTCCTTGTAAACTGCATTTTGGTTCTTGGTTAATAGAAATCTTGGTTATCTTGTGTTTATTTTCTTACGTTTGTTTGTTAGTTGGTTTGGAGTTTATTGGATTGAATTGGGTTGATTTGATTAACAATTGGCGCCGTCTGTGGGAAGAGAATCGACTGGTATCTATTCATCAATGGCATCTCCAAAGTTCGACCTCAAACCGTTGGAAGGAAAGATGACTTTGGTGCGTGGAAGAGAAGGATGATGGCTCATAATGCGGCAGGTGTTGTCGACCTTGACCGAAGTTCGATACAACTTTGTCTGATGTTGATAAAAAGGCAATCAAGTTCAAGGCTTACAGTTCTTTGATATTAGCTCTGGGAGATAATGCTCTTATTGAAATCGGTGATCTTTCATCGGCAAAAGAAATATGGGAGAAGCTAGAAGAATTGTATAATGACAAGTCGGATGCAAATAAAATCTATGCAAAACAGAGGCTATTTGCATTCAAGATGGTTGAAGGAAAATCAATCATGAGTCAGTTGGATTTGTTCAAGAAGATGGTTGCACACCATGACAATCTGAAAACTGATGAGAAGAACAGGATGAGGAGCCAAGACAAGGCAATTATCTTGTTGAATTCACTCCCTAGGTCTCTTGTTCCATTCAAGGATGCTTTGGTGTATGGGAGGACAGAAGCATTGACAATGGAGGCTATTGAATCTGCGTTAAGATCAAGGGAGCTGGACCAGGATGGTGTTCCACCAACACTCAGTACTGGTGAAAGCCTTATGGTGAAACAACATCACAAGTTTCCACCAAAGAAGAAGCAATATCCAGATCAAAGGAAAGCTCAGTATACCAAGGATGGCCCTGAAACAAGGAAGTGTTATTCTTGCAAAAAGCAAGGACACTTGAAGAAGGATTGTATGAGTCTAAAGGCGCCGAAAGGCAAGGGTGTGGCGACAACATTGAATACTAATTATGGCACAGACATTACAAACAAATCAGAGGCTTATCATACTGCGGAAGCTCTTGTTACCGAGGTACTTTCAGTCACTCAAACTAGTCAATCAACTGAATGGGTTATGGATTCAGGCTGTTCGTTTCATATGACACCTATTAGAGAATGATTTTCAACTTTTGAGCATAGAAACTGTGGATCAGTTGTTCTTGGTGATGATAGACCATGCATAATAAAGGGTATGGGAAGAGTGAGAATTGAGATGTTTGATGGAGTGATAAGGGATTTGCTTAATGTGAGGTATGTGCCACACTTGAAGAGGAACTTGATATCTTTAGGAACTATGGATAGTAAGGGATACAAGTATTCAGGTGATAATGGTGTCCTTCAGGTTAAGAAGGGTGATAAGGTGGTTATGCAGGCTCTGAAAAGGAGAGAATTGTATTATTTACAAGGAAAAACTGTTACTGGTGAAGCTTCCAGTGTACAGTGTTCTGAGAACACCCGGCAGTGTTCTGACAACACCGTTCTATGGCATAGAAGACTAGCACATGTTGTAGAGAAAGGTCTTATGGATTTATCTAAGAAGGGACTCTTAGGTGGAGACAAGATACATAAGATGGAACTTTGTGAGCTCTGTGTGTTAGGGAAGTCCAAGAAGAACAGTTATGGTGTTGGGAAACACACCACACAAGACATACTTGAGTATGTGCATGCAGATTTATGGGGACCGGCGAGAACCACCACTAGGAATGGAGGTTGATATTTTATGTCCATCATTGATGATCTGTCAAGGAAATTGTGGGTGTTTGTATTGAAGTCCAAGGATGAGACTTTCATGAAATTCAAGGAATGGCTTGTGGAGATGGAGAATCAAACGAACAAGAAGCTCAAGGTGATCGAATCGATATAATGGGCTGGAATTCTTGTCTAATGAATTCAATACCTTCTGTGTTGGAAAGGGCATCTTGAGACACAAAACAGTTCCTGGAAATCCACAGCAGAATGGAGTAGTTGAAAGGATGAATAGAACAATCCTAGAAAGAGTGAGGTGCATGCTTCTTGGATCGGGTTTGTCAAAAAGCTTTTAGGGAGAGGCTGTGACTACGGCAGCACATCTTATTAACCTATGCCCATCATCAGCTATTGGTTTCAAGACACCTGAAGAGGTTTGGAAAGGTACTCATTCAGACTACTCATATCTCAAAGTATTTGGATGCTTAGCTTATGCTCATGTCAAGCAAGATAAGTTGGAGGCTAGAGCAGTAAAGTGCTTGTTTCTTGGTTATCCAAAGGGAGTTAAGGGATATAAACTCTGGTGCCTAGAACCAGGGGTAAATAAATGCATCATCAGTAGGGATGTGACTTTTCATGAAGATGTGATGTCATTATTGAGGAATACTGACAGTGTTGAGAGAACACTCAGTCAGGTGGAGCCTGTCGAAGATGGTGTGTCAGGAACACTGAATATGGAAGCACAGAATTTGGTGTGGTGATAACACCAGTTTTCGCAGACCATGGTGTTCTGACAACACCGCATGCTGAATCTCAGGGAAATACTGACATACATGATCAGGTGGAGCCTGAATCGAATAATCAGGTGGAGAGGCATGTGATTAGAAGAAGGACAGGGATAAAGCTTAATAATCCAGATGATGTTGTGGATTATCAACTCATCAGAGATAGAGAACCAAGAGTTAGAACCTCTACTGCAAATCCAGATATGGTGTATTTTGCACTGAATATTGCCGAGGATATTTATGTGATGAAGTTTGGATCATGTCTACGTTCTATCAAGTTGATGGAAGGGGTGTATTCTAACCTAAGGAATACTTGAGGATTTTCAGATGTTGAAGCTAGGTGGAGAATTGTGAGTTTAGCTTAAACATCTAATACTGAAGGTGTTAGGAGTTGGATGTTGAGGAATCCTTTTGGAAACAGAATTAGGAATTCCATTGGCAACTGGAAACCAACTTGGAAAAGGAAACTACTAGTTATTTGATTCCTAGTTAGAAGTGAATTGGTACTATTTATTTTGTATAAATAGGTGGTTCCATAACTTGTTAGTTCAATAGAATGATATGAGAACATAGAGTGAACTCATATAGAGATTTCTGAGAGAAATACAGTGAGGAAGAAAGAACAGAGGAGCGTGTAGCTTGAAACTCGGGAGGTTTGGTCGATTCTTTGTAAACTGCGTTTTGGTTCTTGGTTAATAGAAATCTTAGTTATCTTGTGTTTATTTTCTTACTTTTGTTTGTTGGTTGGTTTTGAGTTTATTGGATTGAATTGGGTTGATTTGATTAACAGTAATTAAGGGCAGTATTATTCATTAGCTTTGAAGCTAGAAACTTCATGAAAAACAACCATTTCTTCACAAGAAACAAACTACTGAGACAAAATTGAATCAACTGTAAAACAATATTTGTCTCCATGGATCATGAACTCTTGAAATCAATTGGAACGAAATCTTTCAGTTTCGTATCACTGTCCTGCAGCAAAGGCCTCAGCAGGGAAAGTCTTGGTAATTCCAGCAAGACTCTTGAAGTGAATCTTACCAGTTGGTGGATCATCAAGAGTGATCTCACTAACCGGTGGCCAAAGCATAAGTTCCTTAGCCTTAACTCCCTTAAGTTTCTTGATCCTCTTCTTCTCAACGTATCCACTTACCTCAGTTCCATAGCTCACAAGCTTGCTAATCATCTTGAAACTATGTTCAACTTTCTTAGTCTGCTGGATCCACATGTACCCTGTGCTTCTGACAAATCCAACCTCGATCACACCGGCCAATGGGAGGAGTCCAGCTGGCAGCTCGAACTCTTCAAGAAGGGAGAGAGCCAGCTTTAGGCCTTCTTCATGTCCTTTCATTACGATTGCTCCTACTCTTTCAGCCATTGTTGATGATTGATTTGTTTGGATGTTGGTTTTGTTGCTATGGAATTGTTTGATAGGAGGTTTATTTAAAGTGGTGAAGGCCATGCATGAAACAAAAGATATGGGAGAAAACAATGTGATGCGCTTTGTATTCTCCACTCAAAATGCGCTTTTGTTACAACTCATTGTAGTAATCGGCGATTGTTTCGTACAAGTTGTACACGTTTTTGGTCTTTAGCATATGGTTTAACGTTGATGGTGATTTTAGCTGTAGAACACACGACACATAGGTAAGTGGAATATATCAAATACTACAAGCTTTCATCATAATTGATATACCCGGCTTCGGCCCAATGCCTTGATAGAATATGCTTCTTCCGAACGAAGGTAGTAATTTAACTTTGGAGGGACACGTTAAGATACTTTCAAATCTACGAATCTGATCGAAGCAAATCGTATTAGTAGACTTAAATACTTTTATATGATTAAATATTGCTATATATATTTTTGTGTATAGCTTTGATAAAGGAAGTGTTTGTATTGAAGTAGTATATTATAGCTTTAATTGGAACACAAAACTATATTTCAAACATAATTTTTCAAAATTCTACTACAATCCACTCACTATTTGTTCCAAAAAACTTTGCTATAATATTGTTAGCTAAACTTTAAACCAAACAACAGCCTCTTAATCTTCTTCTTCATAAAAATAATAATTGTGTTATTATTAGAGCTCAACTTTTTTTTTTTTTTTAAATATCACTATTACAATCATATTACATGGAACTAATATATCATTCATATCAATTGTTACATAATCATCACTTATCAATCTATCATAACTAGCATATATACTAGATCACAACCCGCTTTCTACGGAAATCACTCATAACCTCTGGGTTATATCACCTCGGCCTAACCAAATAAGCTAGACCTAATTGGCATTACCGCATTAGTGCTCAACTTAATTAGCACAAAATTGCACAAGAAAGAATAGACAAGTAGTAGTACTTAAGAAGCATTAATTAAGTGGATGACTTAATTAGCTAGGTAGAGGAAATAAATTAAGTTGGTTAAGCGCGTGATGATGTTGAAAAATAGCATGCACCAGCAGCAGGCTCAATATTTCGAATAAGAAGCTGGAAGCTTCACTTAACGCGTCACTATAATCACGTCGTAGATCGATGTGAGATCATCATACTAGCTAATTAACGGAATTGACTTTCTTTTTAATTATATTTCAAGTCAATCCTTTAATTTGGGAAATATACTGCATAATTTACGCAATGTACATTGTGCAGCAATTCAAGTGTTCAGCGGACAGGTTTCCTAGAAACAGTTGGGAAGTGGTTTGATTTTGGACGTAATTAGAAACGAAATTCAAATAATATAAAAATGATATTTAGAAGTTTAAGTGCAAAAAATGCTGTAGTAAAAATAAATTTTCAAAATAAGGATGAAATACGCAAATAAGGCTCTGTTCTTTTCAACTGAAAACTCTTTCAGTTCAGTTCAGCTCGTCTTCAGTTCAGTTCAATTCATTAAATTCATATTATTATTATTATTGTTGTTGTTGTTGTTAATAATAATAATAATAATAATAATAATAACAAAAAATCTACATGTTCAAAAACTCCAAAACAAGTTAAACCAAACCAAAAGTCGGATCAAACTTTATAAAAATAATATTATATATCACAAATATTGAAAAATGGCATTTATTCCTCCATATTATAACAAGGTTAGCTTCAACTTGGACCAAGTCCAATTTAAAATTTTTCTCGTAAGCCTATTATAACAATACGTATAAAATCGAAAAATTTCACGGAATTTTACAATAAAACAAAGTTACGTTAATCAAATATACTTAATTTCTTTTCATGAAAGTTGAAATATGAGTATTGGGACTGAAAGTTGAAGAATCAGTTTGGAAAATGGAACAATGCTGGAGATTCTGGAAAAAAAGAGTGTTGATGTAAAGTTGTTGTCACGAGCTTGTGCATGGTTTATGGACAATTAATTTTGGTTAAGCTTTTAATTATTTTATTTGCCGAACATTGTCCATACTCTTGTAAACGTTTTCAAGTTGTAATAAATTTCACCGGTTCAAAAAAAAAAATAATAAAGACAGTTTATACGACGATTAAAATTCGGTTTTAATCGAGTTATCATTCTCATATTGTTTTCCACGCGGTTGGTTTTAAAGTTTGTTATACAATAATAAATAAAAATGTAAAGTGACAGAAAAAAGAGTAGGAAGAATGTGAGAAAGATGACAAAAATAATATATATTTTTTAATTGTGATTATATATACCATCATATAATTGTTATTATTATTATACAATAATTTCTTCAGTTCAGTTCAGTTAGTTTCAGTTCAGTTCAATTCAGTTCAGTAAATTTCAGTTGAAAAGAACAGAGCCTAAATTAGCTTATTTCACATGATAGCCTATTTATAAAACATGTCTAAATGGCTTTTTTTATTAAGTTAACTCAGATAACTTGTCAAATAAATTATTTGATCATTTGCCAGGTAGTTCTATTGTCAACAAATGCTCAAACGTGTTCATTTAACTTGACAGAATTTCGTCTTATCAAAAAATTTGAACTTGTATAGGAATATATATTTATTTACATTAATTTATGGTGCGATATAATATATATTTATTTACATTAATTTATGGTACTCTATCGCACTTGTGACCGTTCACAACCTCTTTAGGGAAGTTATTCGGGTGAAAATTTGTCTACCACGAAAATTTGAACCCAAATTCATGTGCGTGTTATTATCATTTGTGCAAGGATAAAATGTACTTACTCCGTCCCGTCCCATGTTATCCATTTTGACTTTTTTCAGTCAACAGTGTCCAACTTTGACTACAAATTAATCTTAAATTGCAAATGTAAAATGTTCAATTAAATTATATTATGAAACTTTAGTACTTAAAGTATCATAATATAATTTAATTGAACATTTTACATTTACCGTTTAAGATTTATTCTTAGTCAAAGTTGAAAACGATTGACCGAAAAAACGTCAAAATGGGTAACATGGAACGGGACGGAGGAAGTAATATGGAAAAAAATAGTATGTTAATAACTTAAGAGGTTATAGCATGATAGTCTAATCCATGTAAACATTAACAAGATAGTTAAGTTTTTATTTTCTTCGTTTGAACAGAATTAAACTGATCTAAACTAAAATTATTTGTAGTATAAAAAACAACTGAATAAATCTGAAATGAATGGTTTTTAAGATTAAGAAAACGGAGTAAAAGTCGATTACATCACAAAACCAATCTAGGTAGAGTGTTAGGTTGTTAGATTTATAGGGATTAAATATAACGTATTGTATCCACTATAATTAAATTTTGTTTTTGTTCGAAAATTTCAACACAAAGTTACATGCGAGACCGTGTTTAGATAATTTATTTAGAGACGGCCTATGTTATCAATAAAATCATGAATGTTATTAATCAAAACGTCTATATTGTTAACGAAATAAGTCTTGTTGTAATATCAGAAAAACACCAATGTTGAGAACATATGTGTTTTGATTAATGACATCAATGATTTTTTTAATAATATAGGTCCGTCTCTAAATGAATTATGTAAAAACTGTCTCTCAGGAGAGTTACTCAAATTTCAAATGCAACTTCTGGGTCCTCATAGAAATAATACACGAGTGGACCTGCTAGTTATATATATTTGACGTCAATAATTACTACATAAAGTTGTGAAGTATGTAGAAATACATTCCCATTGATTATTTATAGTCTTTTATAAATATGTATGTATGTATGTATGTAGGTAGCTATATGTGAATGCTAGATATATAAGAACGTTACTTGCTCACTAATTAACTAATTCCAGGTCATTTCATACTCACACGACACGAGACAAGATATATTAACTGTAGTATTATATTTCATGAGCTAGCTAGCTCCATCTATATAAAGAACGCGCCTGTTGTTCTCTAACGCTTCCATAACCAAAACCTAGCTTTAATTTCTCAGTTCTTCACAATCACGAGCTAGGAGCAAACTTACTCATTCAGTCATTCATTTCCAAACTTCAGAAAATATATTGCAGACGGTTATATTTTTAACTAGCTATACTACGAGTTACATATTTCTATAAAGTCGATTTATAGATATGTCGGTGAGCATTCTCTTCTTCAATTTTACTCCTATATACTTATTCAAAGTTAATTTTCATTTAGCTCATATAAATGCATCCGTATATATATGGAGCATACATAAATCTTCTTGTTAACCTAACCACAAACATTTCATTCATGATTTCAACTAGTAAACATTAATTACTCCAAGAACTATCTTGTTTTTTAATAATCTAGCTAGCTAGGAGACTTCTAACACAAGTCTGAATGTAACTATTTCGCTCCCAATACCTGATAGATTGCTTTCTTAGCTTAATTTACGACAAGGAAATGGGAGAAACTACAAGTATTAATTACTTCTATATTTTTGTATTGCTTATTAATTAAGGATGTGTGGCACGAATTAATTAAGTTGCAATTTGGATGATCGAAATAAGTTTATAACTTGAAATTAAGTAGGTACATTATGCTAATTTGCCTAGCGTGGGACTAGTTGCGATTGTTGCTAGACAATTACTCAACTTAAAAGCTGGGTTTCATACGTACTTTCGTTCGAGCTAGGACATTTGTTCTTCGATAGATGACGGCGCAAACTTAACCAAATAATTAGACGCTACATCAATTGATTTGCATGCAAGAAATTAATTATCCCCATTATGTTTCATTTCAATGTCAAATTACAAGTCAAACTTATATAGTTGTCAACCCGGAAATTACATGTTAATATATATGTCATGGTCTCCAATTTATGTCATGCTAATAATTATTATTATTATGAGAAACAACATTTTAAATGCATAAAGTTAAACTTCACTATACATCCTATACATAATATTTATGATCTTTGTCATTTTTGCGTCATGCGTCACAATATCCCCTAAATTAAATGAAAAGTCTGCACGAACCACGTAGAGAGACTATATAGTTGTGTCATCAAATGGAACCTAGCTCATTGTGACATTGAAATACATTTGCTCTTTAGTAATTACTTTAGACGTACACTAATTATGAGGTCATAATGTTATCTAAGTTTCATCACCAATAATGTCGCAATAATATGTAGGGACAAATGTAGCTAGTCAAGATAATAATGATTTAAAAGCGATTATATTATATTGTTGTAATTATCTCTCAATTCACTGAATCTTACATGAAACTTCTGTAATTGATCAGATTGTGGAGTTGTTGGTGGACATAGACTGCCCTGGATGTCAAAGCAAAATAAAGAAAGCTCTATCCAAACTCGATGGTACTTCCACTCTTTAGTCTATGTTTCGCAAAATTGTTTAGTCGATACTATCTAATAAGGTAACTGATAGTTTATAATGTGATAATTGACTGATTGACCTTCTGTATTGATTAGGAGTGGACACCATTGATATAGATATGGACCTGCAGAAGGTCACAGTAACAGGATGGGTTGATCAGGAGAAGGTTCTGAAAGCAGTGAGGAGGATGGGGAAGAGCGCAGAGCTGTGGCCACTTCCATACGACCCGAAATATCATGACTTTAATCGTTACTACGGCCAGTATTATCCCACTCCAGCTAGCAACTATTACCCGGAGCAGAGTCAAGAGTACTACACCAGTCCAGACAGTTATTTCACGATTGAACAGCCCTCGACTTACAACTATCAGAAACATGGGTACAGCGGGGATGAATACAGCTACTATCAGCAGCCGCCCTCTGCTGTTTACGTGAATGAACGGGCTAGCACCATGTTTAGTGAAGATAATGCCACCGGCTGCAGAATTATGTGATGAAATGGACATGTTTTGACAGGTTTAATGCTCAACTGTGCACAGTTTAAATTATGTTTTCAAGTATGGTTGGTGTATCATGTATATATGATGTGTATTTATTGTAATGTATCATGGACTTGTACATTAAATTTTTATGTTCTTTTTGCCCTTCTTACATATCATGGCACAAAAGATCTTAATTGACTATGAAAAAAGTCATGGTGTTGATTCAATTAAACTTTTTATTTCTCTCTTTTCCTCGTTAAGATTGTGAGCTTTAGGCCTTCTACTCAGAAAAATTAATTCACTGAGGTTGCTTTAAATGAGGGGAAAGACAATTTACAAGTTAGCAGCAATGTATGGTGAAGGATCTTGTTTCTTCTCTTGATGTTTTATGGTGTCTGCAACATGAGCAACCACTCCTACTCCGGCATTATGAAACATTTCATTTTTCACCTGATTTTCAACGGAGAAATCAGATTACATTGGTGTACAGGCAGTGGAATCATAAAAACAGCAGATGTGAGCGTATGCAATTAATCTTACATGGATATTATTATGAGCAAAGAAAGGCCACAATGAGGAGTGAAAACTGACATCTACTTTCAGCCATCCTAACCTTTGTAACCCGAGTATCATTTCCTCTGTACAAAAAAAAATCAAAGGAACAGAGTCAAGTTGAATACTGCTACGCAATAATCTGTATTTACAGAGTTAACAGCTCCATATGAGAATGAACACATTTGCACCTTCCATAATCTCATGATATTCTAAGGTGTTCTTCGTGTTGGGTTCCTTTTGAGCAGCCTCCTTTGCTTTGGCTGCCTTTGATGGGAAATGGGGACCCTCCGATGAAACAGGAGGACAATACACGACATCAACAACGTGTTTGTATCCAACCAGCGATCTACGAGGAGGCTGCCAATTTCAGAGAAACTAGTATGATTCAGAATTCATATATCGTGTTTCTGAAGTAGATATCTAGAGTACATACTACATACAACCAAGCCCAAAAGTGTCAAAAAGGTGAATAATGCCTTTCATCAATTTTTATGAAATCACTTCAGAGCCCCTTGACTTCAGCAGATGTGTGCTTTGGCTCTACCACATATTATATGAAATTCTCCATGGTGCTCCATAACTTAGGAATTGAATGCTCAACTAAAAAATCCCATCATGGTGATTTACCGATTTTCCTGACCATGCCATGTACAGTGCATATTTTTACAAGGTTATTTTTGTGAGTTGAATGTTAGAATTGACGCCTTCCCCAGTTTCTTGATTTCTTTTTTTGATTTCTCACTGGTATCCGCTACATGCGACTAATCCAGTCGAGCACTGTTGGACCCTTTTTGAGGGGGCGGCTCTCCCAGCGGTGTTTTTTACATCCACAAGGCTCGAACCCGAGACCTTGCTTAAGTGAACTCAAGTCCCTTACCACTTGTTGATTTCTGCTAGAGCTAAATAATCAAAATTGCTCGCCCTAACTCAGTGATTTTATCAAATCTGCCAGTTTTCAGTCTGGGGGTTTTGAAAATATTGTGGCAAAAGTTGGGAATTTTCTTCCCGTGTCAAAGCAAAAACAACCCTGTGACAATGAATGTAACTGAATGTGCATCAGAAAATGAATTTTGGAGAACATATTTCAAGCCTTCCATATTGATAGTATAGAAAACCAGGAAACAGTTCCATAACAATCAGATTAACAAAAGGATTGATTACCTTGACAAGTTCTTTTTCCCTTCGTATGGAGGATGTGCGCCAACCAACCATATCTAGATTGTGTTAAGGGTTTTAGTGAGCAATACACGACAATTGATCTCAAATCAATTAAATTAGACATGTTTCGAGTGCCGAGTGAATGAGAGTGAATGCAAGGATACGGTCGTAAGACACATTAGCATAAAGAACACGACATCTGAAAGCGCCAAGAGCAGATCTGCAAGGAACTTCACCATATAAGCTTCAATAGATGGAGTGAGTAGCCAAGGAACAGATCAGCAACTAAATATACTCACATGAATTTTCCAGCTTCAGAATCAGTGGTCATTTGGAGTAACAAGGGAGGTCTGTTGGGTTTGCCATCTGTAAGGAAAAGTTGACTGCCAGTTCGACCAGTGACAATCGGGGCTATAGGAGCAGCAAGTTTTTCCAAGAAGGGTACACCCAGAAGGAACGGAAGCTGCATCATTCAAACACAAACGACTGTCTGGAGGTCAGATTCTGAACAACAAACAGACACGATTTTGTCGATTCTAAAGCAACGAAATCCATTATGTATAATTGTATAGACTCTTGGGTCCAAGCTGAACATTGAAAAATTTACGAAATGAGAATACACGATCATAACCAGGCTCCTAGGTCATTCCATCAATATAGCGAATTATTTTGGTTCAAATGTATTATTCACGAAAGGAAATTAAATAAGCAGATGAATCAGCATTATCCACTTACTGCACAGAATGCGTCCAGGCACAAAAAGTGAGGAAGTCAATTTAATCAAAGCTGATGCTTAAAGGATGTATTAAATTCTACCTTTGAAAGCCACCCATTGTGTTTTTCTTATTTTAAAATTCTTGGGTGCAAAATGAAGCTTCAATCACTAAATTTCTCAAAAAATGATACATCGGAGTTGCTGCAACCAGTAGCAAAATATACCTGTTTGTTTCCTCTTACTCCAAGGTGAGGGGTTGCCAGGGTAATAAAATTTATTGCTTCAAGCCCAGCAATCAAACCTTTACCAGCAGTCTTATCGTTAGATACGTACAATACAGAGACAGCATATCTTGCAAATAATCCACCAAGGGAATGTGCCAAAAAGGATATCTTCTTTAAGCTCTCTGTCTTCTTCACAATCTCCATGACCTGTCAATTGCAGAAAGCAAATTTTACATGCATAATAGATCGTTATCAGAAAAAAATACAAAAGCATGTATGTAGCAGATATGAGAGATGGAGCAAGCATAAGAAGAGGACATCAACAATTCAAATATCCATGATTCACAATCTAAATCACACACCCACAAACAATAGGGAGAGAGTGGTGCGTATTGGGAAGGTTGGACGTTCGTGTGTGGAATGCACAATTTGCATATGAAAAACTATTATAAGAAAAAGATAGAAAAAACCCCTTTTAAAAACTTACTTCATCTCCTAGTCGTTTCCCAGCACCGTCAATACCAGTGAAAGTCTTAGTGAATGTGTTGCATGAACTTGCTGCACATACAATCATGTAAATTAAGAAATTTTAAACTTAATGTGTGGCTTATGTTTATCTAAATAGTATAAATATGAAGACAAATCCGACTGTAGGCTGAGTAGTAAACAGAGAAGTAATAACCCATTTACTTAGTTTAGTGCATTATGCCGACAACCACGTCAATCAATAGCCTTTCTTGTATAAAACACAGACACCGACATTCTTTCCTATCTTTAGCAAACCACAACTGAAATATCATACGAGGAAAATCCTTAATTCTCCTTTTATGAAGCTATTCTATAGTTCCTTTTTCCTCCAAAGACTTGAATAATTTCCAATATTTTCACTTTCACATGCCATTGACCATGTATCTATTTGATGATGCTACAGTGCATCAACTGATCCTGGCTATGAAGTTCCTAAAATTCGCTTATACTACAACTGCCCAAGAGCCCAATTGTATGAAAGGAAGGTCAAGTGAGATAGTTTATGAGATATTTACTTTACTGCACATTGTATTGAGACAAACATGTTACATGTAGTAACAGATAATGTACCATATATCAAGAACTTTTTTCCAAGCCGTCTCTTCAATTCTCCTTCGAAATATATCCAGTCACTGGGGCTGTAAAATGAGGTAAACTTTGTCAAGGTGAAAATAGCACAAATTAACATAATGTTGACAGTACATTGTGTAACAATGAGCTTCACTAAACTCTGCGTGATAAGCAGAACAATATAAGAATAGCATATCCGAAGATTAATGCCTGAGGATATATGCAAAGGCATTTACGTTTGTATAACTATTCCTTTACGAAAAATGCACTTTTATACAAAGACTTGTAATCTTTAAGAAAACGGAAAGACGTGCAACAGCCTTATCGGCACACTTGAAGGATAGTGGGGAATACATCAGCATGGGAAGAACTATATGAATCACAAAAATTTCAATCCGGAAAATTACATAAAGCTGATTGTTGCTACTAATCAGTGTCGATGGAAATAAGGTGACATAAGTCACAGAACTATTGGAAAGTGAGCAGAGAAGCAGGTTCAGGGGTTGCAAAGGAAAACATAAGACAATATAGGGATAAAATCTTCAGCTAGTATTCAGCCTTCTTTGTCATATAACCAGACTTGATTCTCTCCATGTATCCCAAAATGAACAAGCATTCTCTTTTTGCAATATAAAATTCAAATTCAACACTATTTAAGTATCATATGTTTCAGAAAACCTAAATTCAAAGATTTAATCGGTCGAATAAGAGAAGCTCTACAATGTGGGGTGAAGTAAGCTTCTCTAAACATCTTATACAGCAACATATTAATCAGAGACTGAATTAAAACGGTATAATATCATTAAGTTGACCAGAAAAAAAAAACACATAATGGAGAATATAATACTTAATTTAGACACAATAAGCTTATCTGCATTCATTTAATGAACTTAATTTATACATTCCTTCCCTCTCGATTTCATTATCATACTCTCAAATATTTTCAAAAGCATACACAATTTTCCAAGACATAGGAAGTCAAACTTCTACTCATCTCCCATATGATATGAACAGGGCAAAATTCTCAATATACAACATTATAGATACCTTGCCAGGATGCCATGAACAAGAACAAGAAGATGTTCTGGTTCATCCTCGGAACCAAGAGAGCCCCTGGCTGATACAGAATTCCCCTGTGTCGAACTCATGGCTTGAGCACTGAGTCCTTGACGTGTAAAAATACTTTTAATGCCTGCATTGTTCAAACAAACAATGGTATATTGCTATAAAGATGATACACAATTCTGGTATGGGTCGCTGTTGCTTACACAACATGCATACCTACATTATTAGTGCAGTTATAAATTTTATATAAGTGTGATTTTGCAGCCGATACCCTCCATCGAATGATTTAGAAACACGTAGAAACAATTTCGGCAAACCTAGCACTCAACTCAACCCAACTTAATAATTTCCATTTCACTAATTATCATGGTCTACTCATATCTTGAGACTTGAATTATTGGGACAAACAGGTTGGTACTTGGTAGTACACTAGCACTTACTATCTATAGAAAGCATGATGATTGTGATGGTTGACTTGAAAAGGATGCATCATAGCTGGCATAACAGGTGGGTTCAGAAGAATGGTAGTTGGTAGATAAGGCCCAGCTACTAATTGAAAGAATCTTCTATTTCCATACTAACATAGAGTAATAAACAAGATTGAATTTGAATGCATAATCATGCATCTATTAACAAAATTAGTGATTATATCTGCAACAAAAGTAACAATGATTGTTGAATTGTAAAATACCTAACACCAAGAAGTTAAAAATCAAAGAGCACAAGTACTTGAAAAGCATGAAAATCTTAGCCATCGAATAATACAGTAAATCGAAACAATGTCAAACATGAAAACTTTAAAAAAAGAAGGTGAGAATTGAGAAATTATTTAAGGGGTCCGGAAATGGCGAGGAAGACAAAGAAGAGCGAGCTTACCGAAGTAATTAATGAAATTCCGGTTGTGCCCTGGGCGAGAATAGTAGTAGGAAGAATGAGGTGAAGGAGAGCAGGAAGAAGAAGAAGAGGGTGTTGTATTGTTGGTGAAATGGGCGAAAATTGGAGGTGGAGATGATGAATGAAACAATGAGGGAGAGCAAGCCATGTTTTATACGGAAAGCGAAGCTATTTATAGTATACGAGTATGATTGAAGAAGAAGAAGAAAGTAGAAAGGAAAATGACAAGGAGTTGATGAATTTGGAGTGATGGGCTGATAGTGTCTTATTATCGTCTGTGTGGTGGTAGTGGTACCCCATACATGCGCCCATTCTCTGCCATTTGGAGGAGAAGTGGAGATGATGATGATGGAGCTTTTCTTTTTCTTGCTCTTTTTGGTCTTTCTCCCTCGTAAAGGGGGTTATTGATCGGGCAATATAGAAGAGAAGTGGACCTCCGGGTAAGGTGCGTCCACCCGATAGATATAAACAAAGTTTTGGAATAAACCTCTCCGGTTGCATAATTGACTGAATACTAATGATCTTAAATATATAAGCGTAAAACTTTAAACATTAATAAATGTTTTTATGAGTAAATATTTTACGTGTATATACAATAAATGTTCTTACAAATATCCCTAATGCTTATGAGTGTAATTGTAATGCTTCGGTCTCTTTTAGTCTTCACTGTAATAACAGTTTCTCAGGATACTTTCACATGGACATATTGATTCATTTCATTTTAGGGTCACCGATACTCTAACCACTAGAGACAAACATGAGGGATTCATGTTGATTACATTGTTTGTCTAGTGAATACATTGCTCTCGACCCAAGCATCTTTCACCTAGACTCGACAAGGAGGTCGTTTGGATCGGATTGTAAAGACGTATAATTCATTTACGAGCAATTTTGAATCGGGTAAATTCTGAATTGGTCTTATTTGTCACGCCCCAAAACCAAAATACTTTGGCGCGACCAGCCGTCTATCGTGAGATGGGCTCACGCCAAGACGAAGCCTCAATTTAGTTAAAAAAAAAAACAGTTTGAAAAGGTAATTCAGAGCATCTAAAACACACATACAATAAATGCAATCTAAAACCTCAACTATACAATACTCAAAGATTACAGCTTAAGCTACAAAACCTTCACTTGACACCACTAGCTGCAATAACCCGACTTGCCTCTACTAGCAACCTCCACGAGACCAGAACCACTCAGACCACTGGAAAAAAAAAATGTAAGGGTGAATCTCCTGGCACTTTTACCGGATCAAGCAGAGTTCAAAGTATACATATATATATACACACGATAATAATTCACATATCCAAAATCAGAACATGGAGTACTTTCACAAAACAGTTAGACGGTAGTTTAGCTCAATCAGATTTTATACTAGGCCACTATTAGATCCCGTGGCAGGGAAGATGGCATACATAATAAGAATAAGAGGTTTCCGAAAGGAAACATAACGATGAGTTTCCTAAACAGAAACAATAATGAGTTCCCATGGAAAGGAACAAGAAATGAGGAAGTATACTTCTATGCCAATAAACCCTCATGAGAGGTCAGTACAGAGCGTAGGCAAAACTGAGAGCCAAAACATATTTTATCTCCATGTACAGAAACATTAATTTTCACACACATCACATGCATTACAAAAAAAAAATACTTTAGGGAATAATCATACTTGATCCTCTTTGAATAGAATATTATATCAAGTCCCATAACATGATATAATAATCATAAGTTATTTGTCAATCGCAAAAATATACATATACATTTTATATACGGAAAATAGGAGCAAAAGTGTCAGAAAATCCCCCTTACAATCGTCCAATTCCGGTCCAAAATTCGGTGCGGCTGGGTGGTGGGTGTGAGGAAGAAGAAGAGAACGAGAAGCAGGAAGAAAAGAACGTCTGAATAAAGAAGAAGAAAAGAATGAGCCAAAGTATCCAATAAATAAACCTAATGGGCTTTTAGTAATTGGGCCTTTTACTCCCGTTCATCAATCGTAATTCATCTCGAGCCCAATTAGTTTCTCGTTAGCAACTCAAATCCAAATAATTTACTCGTCTCAAAAGCAAATTCAAATTGAAGCTTCAAAAAAAATTTCGGGATTTTACATTATTCATATTTGATTATTTTTTGGAGTAAGTATAGTAAAGGGGAAGATTTTCCAATCTATATGAAAATCCGGTTTCATAATAAAGAACTGATCAGAAATACTACAAAACCGGTCAGTAGATTTTATATAAATACCACAAATAAAAAAACTTCTCACAAAATTCATATACCATTTAACAATCTTTCTCTCTCTACAAAACCCTAGTGAGAGAAACATTATTATTCTCTCTTTCTCATCACTGGACCTCGGTCAAATCCGTGCCGACGACTATGTCGAAGAAATCGCCACATGCTCATCTCTCGATTGCCTCCTATCCTCCACCGCCGATCCTCCGCTCCACCTCGTCGATTCTCTGTTATCGATTCTATCTATCGTCATTCGCCGATTCAATTTCCCTGTTGTAGTCGCGAAGGCCTCATCAATTCTCTATCTGAGCTTGTGATGAAGATTGTTCTAGCGAAGCCTGTGGAAGTTAATGTGATTGTACATGCGCTGAACCTTGCTTTGCCGGCATTGAGGCATAAGTTTGTGTGGATTGATATGCAATTGTAGAAAGCAGAGAGGTCACGCTAATTTGGGCATTAATGGAGTTTGATTGTGTTTGTTTGAATTTTTGTTTGTGTTTGCAATTGTACAAAGCAGAGTAGTCACGTTAATTTGGGCATTAATGGAGTTTGATTGTGTTTGTTTGGATTTTTGTCTGTGTTTGTTTGGATTTTGTTGATGGTGTTGTTTCTAGACCTATTGTTTGTAGTGTTTTTAGCTTTTCGTGAAATATTTATGATTTGATTTTTGCTAATACTTTGTTATAGTTTTAAGATGCGTTTCTATAATTTTAAGATGCATTGTTATGGTATTAAGCATCAATGTTACAATTTTTACCTTGTGTTGCATGTTTGTGCTTTGTTATAGTTTTAAGAGACATTGTTATAGTTTCAAGATACATTGTTATGGTTTTAACTTTTAAGCATCAATGTTACCGTTTTTAGCTTGTGTTGTATGTCTCTGCTTTATTATAATTTTAAGAAGCATTGATATAGTTTTAAGATACATTGTATTATTTTAAGCATCAGTGTTATTGTTTTTACTTTGTGTTTTTTTTTTCTGCTTTCTTTAATTAATGATTTTAGCTTGCGTTGCATTTTTGTGCTTTGTTATAGTTTTAAGAAACACAGTTATTGTTTTAAGCATCAACTAGTTTATGGCCCGTCGATACTCGACGGGTATAGTGAGAAAATAATTAAGAATATGAAAATCTACAATTACTACAATAGCATTTTTAATTTGCAACGGAGTGTTTGTTAACTAAACTCAACTTTAGTTGAACCGTACAATCGATCATGTTTGCCATTCGTCTTTAATCGAGTCGAAACAGTGAAACTGGTATATGCCCCACCCGTTCCATACCAGTGAAACGGGATCCAAACCCAACCTAACTCGATAAAGACGTTTATGATTATTTTAGTGAAATAATGAATTTTATAGCAGTTGGTGAGGCCGTGTGGGTATGAGTGTGTCCCGGCTCCAAAAGGAAGTAACTTCTATCAAAACACGTGAAAAGTTAAGTTGGTGAACTATTGATATTTCTTGGGAATTTGGAGACCTACCCCGCCTCCTCGAAAAAACATGTCACCGCAACATTTGAAAACTTATGTTGTTTTGCGATATAATAATATCATCCCCCCCTCCCCCTCCCCCCCAAATAAAATCACCGGAAAGTGTAAAAAAAATAATGTAGTGGAATAATAATTTAATATTTGGGGTAGGGACGTCAAGGGTGCACACCCACCACCAAAAGGAAATTTTAGCGTAACATGTGAATTAATGAAACTAAAATGTTCTCTTGAATAACTGCTAATAATTATTTTTCCAACACGCTACTAAACATGAAAAATCATAAATCTTCTCTTTTTTTAACCCCTCATGAAAACGTTATTAGTTTTTTGAATTATATATGCTCTTAAAAAAAAGTCAACTAAACCTAACCTTTAATCCAAGGCGGAGGATTTATCTGAAAGATTAAGAAATGCCCTAACTATTAAAAAAAACTTATTGTGTGTTAGAGGTGGAACGTAATTCAAAACTTCCGACTGTTAGATAATGAAACTCATCGTTAGATCGATGCCGATGCTGGAATTATTTGTCAATTTCGGTTCCTTGGTCACTTACAGGGAATTAGTAATGTTAAGGTTTTCTATAAATCTTCAAATTTGTTTATACCCCTTTGTTTGTTGTTTACCATTTCCATTATTTTTCTTCATTTTTTACCTATACCAAATTTACCATTATTTATTCACCATGTGGTGGAGAATGCTCCACATACTAATTTAATGTGCATGCCCACCACACTTGCATATATGGAGTTATGTAAATCATTTTCCACCACATAGGTCTATGAAATAATGGTAGATCCGGTTTATGTAATAATTTTTCATCCAACCTTCAACACAGTTCTATGGTAAACAACCTTCACCCGTAACTCGTATTGAGAAAGTTGAGTCTTCTCATTGTTTACTACTTAGCTTACTAAAAGTTGAGTTGTATTTTATTATCTTGATTTTTATTACACTTTTATTACTTACGACCTTAAAATTCATATTGTTTACCTGCCAACTCGCCACCAATCCACTCGCATAATTATCACCTAACCGCCACATGCAAGGTAAATATTTACCCACGTTGGTTTGTTATTAATTGGAAAACCCACCTACCAGTACATCAATTTTTATTTCATTTTTTTCAATGCTCGTCCATCCCCGTGCTTAACCCTAGTGAGTATGAAATGAAAAATCATTTCATACTTAACTTGTGTAAAATTGATTTCCCCTTGTCACAAAAGTAACCGGTTGGGTCTCTTTAGAGCAAAAAAAAACTAACTTTACATCTTCTTAAATGTGAACATGCATGGTTTTCTAAGAGACGTAAAGTTTATTCTTTTTTATACACTGCAATAAGACAATGCTATTTCACATGGTATAAATTTTAAATTCATAAATAATGCAAACTATATATTGCGAGATACCCCTCTTTCGGATATACCATGTCAACATCACATATTAATTACAAACATCATATGTTCAACTTCATAAATCATGTGTATAATAAACAAACATTATAATTGCATTATCTGTAATTTTAAATATGTGATGTATGTAACTTAATATTTAATCTGGTGTCTCCAAGAGACGATCCCTCGCAAAAGTTGCTCCATAAATAATTATAAAAAGTCAAAAAAAATATTTAAATTATATTTCTATTTAATAAAACTAAAAATAATTAAAAATTAAAACATTAAAAAGAAATGGTAAGTACAAAATACTCCGGCTTAATCATAGAAATTGGCAAGATCAAGTCCATCGGCAAGGATACTCCGACTTACTGTAATCTGATTTATGAAACCAATCCTTTGTCACCTAAAATTACGTGCGAACCTAATGTATGAAGTTCTCCAGGACGTAGGGAGTCTTTAAATTGTAAACTAATCTTTCTAGAGTATTCTAAAATGTTTTAGAAAAATGGTTATAGCAATTGAAGATTAAACTATTGCAGTTTGAGATTTATTATTGGTCAAACTTCAATTTGGTTGACTGCGAATTAGTGCAAACTGGACAACCGGCATGGGAGGTGGGGAAGTATATATCTATTTTGACGCGCAGAGTATAGATAAACCTTTTTGGATTATGACATGATATAAAAGATAATCATGAATTTGCAGTAGATTGATGTGGGAATTCAAAACTTATGAAGAGCCTGTGTCAATTAAAAATGATAATGATACATAAACATAATCAAGCTGTTAAAAAAAAAAAACACAAAGTCTCATCTAGAGACGGCCTATGTTATCAATAAAATCATCCATGTTATTAATTAAACCGTGTATGTTGTTAACGAAATAAGCCTTGTTGTAATACGAAAAACAAACCAATGTTGAGAACATATGTGTTTTGATTAATAACATCGATGATTTTCTTGATAATATAGGTCCGTCTCTAGATAAATTATCCGAAGACCGTATCTCAGGAGACTTACTAAAAAAATCCACATAAGAAATTTGAATACTTGTTTAGCTAAATTTGCCGGAATTAGAATAATAGATATTCATCTTATCATGGTTGTATTAGCTTAGTTTAACTGCTTGTGATTTACATTTTTTCTAGAGTAATGTTGAATATAATTTAATCAGAAATGTCAAGTTACATCATGGTTGGGACCGGCAACATAAAAGCTCCAAAATCGTCCGACTTGCAAAATTTGGCTAAACGGTATATATATATATATATATATATATATATATATATACATACATACACACACACACACATATATATATATATATATATATATATATATATATATATATATACATACACATACATACATATATATATATATATATATATATATATATATACATACACATACATACATATATATATGTATATGTACATACATACATATATACATACATATATATGTATATGTACATACATACATATATACATACATATATATGTATATACATACATATATATGTATATGTACATACATACATATATGTATATATGTACATACATACATATATACATATATATATATGTATATGTACATACATACATACATATGTATGTATATGTACATACATACATACATATATATGTATATGTACATACATACATACATATGTATGTATATGTACATACATACATACATATATATGTATATGTACATACATACATATATACATACATATATATTTATGTATATGTACATACATACATATATACATACATATATATGTATATATATAGATATATACATATATATATATATATATATATATATATATATATATATAATCAACAAGCAACAAAAGGCAGGAAGCCGAAGTTCACCAACAAGTTTAATCGAGAAAAAAAAAACTTATTTCAACACTGTAATGACTGAATCTTTCAATATTGTAATGAACGAATGTTTCAAGTAGCTTTTTAAAAGTTTTTTCATTGATGTTTTAAGGCATCCTTGAAATTTTTATACTTCTTTAATGATATTGTAAATGATTTTACATTGTCACTTAAAACTATCATGTAGCTCCTTAAAACCTCACACCATCTCTTAAAAAATTAACAAAAGTGGTTAAAACTATAATTGAAACATACACATTAAAAACCATCACATCATCTATTAAAACATTAACAAAAAACGTTAAAACTATAGCTAAATCTTTCAAAGCTAACAATTTAAAAACATAACATAATCTCTTAAAAGCATAAAGAAAATGTGCGTCTCGACGGTTTTTTAAGAAACTCGGTCAGTCAAACCGTTAAAACTCAAAAACCGCAAAAAAAAAAAAAAAAAAAAAACCCTTGATTTTTCATATTTTAGGAAAATCTTACCTTTTTCAAGACTTTGGCAAAACTATTTTTTATATATATGATATCTTAAATCATTTGGATCAATTTTATAATACCCAACATTCAACATCGGTTAAGAACGAATCGGATGATGGGTATATAGTAAACCACCAATCTCAACTAGTACTCGGGCCTTTGGGTGATTCCAAAAAGAGATCCGTACGGGCTTCGGCCTAAAATGGACAATATTATACTGGTGTGGCGTATGTGGCTCAAGTCATGTGTAATCGATGTGGATCGGTCATATTTAGACTTGAGCTACGATCAGATCAAATATATTCGGGTATTATCATGAACTTTATATGTCCAAGTTGAATTTCGAGTCGGTCAGTTTTACCAGGCTTATAGATAGCATATGCACGGTCTTATTGTATGGCAGTGGAAGTTCATTGACACTTTACTCAACCTTCACCTTGTACAATTTGCAGGCAATGAAGTGAAAGATCATGCAATCTCCCTTTGCAGATTCATATCTTCCTAGTTAAGAGAAGATTAGAATCTACATTTAATAATGGGTCGCCAGGAATTCATATAGATGGCCCAGTAAGATGTAACCAATAGTGAATGGAAGATTAATTCATATTAGCCGGTCTAAATTCCCACAATCTCCCTTATTAAAGGTTAGAGTACAACTCATCTACGTACAAACATAATACTTTTTTATTGCTTTGAATTGTAAATCCAGTCAAAATTTATTTTCAAATACTCTTTAATGAAAAATCACATTTTTTTAAAAAAAGATAGAAATATTGAGAGAATCATATCAAAAAAAAAAAAAGCACTTGCAAGAGTAAATGTGATGACGTAAAAGGTCGGGTCTCTGCCCATGTGTCCCCACGTGGGCATGACGTTACAAAAGGAGAAAGAAAGACGAAAAAGAGGAGAAGGGAAAAGAAAAACAAGCTAGAGTTGCTATCCGTGAAGCACGCTTTGAGTAATAAAACCGTAAAGTACGGAACAAAAAAAAAAACAGGCCACCTAACAATTCTGCAGGCCCAGAAACACATCAGCATCAAACGAATAATATCGCCAGCTCAGACACATGTCAATTGTATTGTAGTACAACCTCTCCATCATATGGTACAACCATCCAAAGCGAAACGCACAACACACCACATTTCTTCTGGTTTGAATATAAACACTCGAACTTCTCATTTTTATCTTACCTCATGATTATGCTTTGTTGATTGAAGAAACCAGTAAAACTTTAACAATCTCTAAACCCTAGCTTTTCAACTCTTCTACTCGATATCACAACTGCAACCTGTTCTTCAATGGCTGACCGTGAAAGCTTTGTTTACATCGCCAAGCTTGCTGAGCAAGCCGAGCGCTATGACGGTACTATTCGTTTTTTCCTTTTCTGTCTTCTTTCGCTCTTCGATTCATCGCAGATCCATTTGATTGAGCTTCTCTCTGTTCGAAATTTTGCTTGCTTTACTCTTTTTGTTGATGATTTGTTGGAGATGATTTATTTTGTTTAAGGACCTTTCAGTGACCGGTTTTTAGCTTGTAGATGGTGACAGTTAGTACACGAGATTTGCTTGTTTATCAATTGTTTGGAACTGCTTATCTATGTGGCGGTTACCTGTAGAAATGGTGGATATGATGCTTGCTTATCAGTTAATGATTGTGTAATTGTTCTTAACTGCTTGTATATGTGTGTTTATCATTAGAAATGGTGGATATGATGCTTGCTTATCAGTTAATGCGTGTGTAGTTGTTCTAAACTGCTTGTGTATGTGTGTTTATGTTTAGAAATGGTGGATGCTATGAGAAGTGTGGCGAAACTTGATGTGGAATTGACTGTTGAAGAGAGGAATCTGTTATCGATTGGTTATAAGAATATTGTTGGAGCTAGGAGAGCTTCGTGGAGGATTTTGTCATCGATTGAGCAGAAGGAAGAGGCGAGAGGCAACGAGCTGCATGTTAAGAGAATCAAGGAGTACAGGCAAAAGGTTGAGACAGAATTAACCACTATCTGTACAGATATCATGTCTGTTATTGATGAACATTTGATTCCTTCCTCATCTGCTTGTGAATCAGCTGTGTTTTTCTACAAAATGTGAGTGCAGCCAATGTCGTTTATTTCTTCTGTTCGTACCCTCTGAATGTTGCAGGCTCTTAGGCGTCTATTTGTTGTTGATCTTTTGATTTGTATTGCAGGAAAGGAGACTATTATCGCTATATGGCAGAGTTTTTGACTGGAAATGAGAGGAAGGAAGCAGCTGACGAATCTCTGAGGGCATATGAGGTGTGGTTTCATACAAATTAGTTCTAATGAATTGTCGAGTGAGATTCATTTGTTATTCTGTATTGTCTTGTTACGTGAATGTGTCATATTGAAATTGAAATCTGAGGTAATATTTACCCTTATATGTGAACTAATGGTTGTAGTTTGTGAAGTTTATCATCTGTAGAAGTGTACAGCTAATGTCGTTGTAGGCCGAATAGCTTTGTGGTTTGGGTTATTGACCAACTTTTTATGTAAGCTTTATCCTGGACTCTTTCAGAGTCCAAAGTTTGATGCAAATGGTTGCTAGTATTAACAAACATTGGTTTAGTATATCCAGGAATAATATTTTAATTTGTGAATAGCTTATTAGAAGTATCTCACAGATGCTGTATTTAGGTCTTAGAATGTAGCAGTTATACTTCTACGTATCTAAACTGATAAATTAGTTTTATGCTGAGGAACTGCTAGTGTCATGTGCAAATAATTATCTTTTATTTTCAGGCAGCAACTACTTCAGCCGAATCTGAGCTGTCACCTACACATCCCATTCGTTTGGGTTTGGCCTTGAACTTTTCTGTCTTTTACTATGAAATCCACAACTCCCCTGAAAGGTATCTGTATTTGCACATATTAAACTTGAAAGTTTTCTCATGAATGAAGATTTTATGCTGAGTAATTTGACCTGTTTCTTGAATTCCAGGGCCTGTCACCTTGCTAAGCAGGCATTTGATGAAGCTATCTCGGAGTTGGATTCATTGAGTGAGGAGTCGTACAAAGATAGCACACTGATAATGCAGCTTCTGAGGGATAATCTAACTTTGTGGACTTCCGACATTCCTGATGATGCAGGTAAGTAATGCAGTTCTTTTGCCTTGTGACACATTGTTCTGTTGTGTTATAAGTTTGTACATCACATTGCATGATTTATGGATACAATCAACACTTATTCGTCTTTGATGCAGTTGTCGGTCCTTTGTTAACAATAGTAGTTGTGAAGCAATAATTGATGTATCATGTTCATTTGTGTGGATAAGTATGTATGGATTCCATGCAAGATCAAAGATGTTTGGGTTTGATAGGGCCTAAGAGTATCAGATCAAATTGCTAGCTGTTTAGGGTTCAAAATGAGGATGATTCCTTTGACTTGATGGGAAAGAAGGAATGTATTTGTCAATTTTCAGTATATCGTACGATTAGGTGCTAATTGCTTCCTGTGAAAAAAGTTGTTTGGTTGAAATGCTGCCAGTTGTGAATTCCATCTGAGCATCACTAAGTTGGAATTGTTTCCTATTTGTCCCATGCTTACTTTATATCTGAATTGCACATGTTCATTTTAAAATTTTCTTAATTGAGAAACTAGTTAATTGTCTAAAAGTCTGTGCTTTTAGATTTACCAGCTTAGAAGAATGGTCCTTAAATTTACTTGCATTTACTGGCAAACACTCACTATGGATTCAACCAGATCACTTCACTTCTGAGGGTCACTTTCATTTCTTTATTTGGATCTATGGTACTCTGGTATTGTGGCGTACTAATCTACTTTACATCATCAGATGAAGGCCATAAAGCAGATGGGCACACAAAAGCTTCTGGTGATGATGCAGAGGTTAGTTTTCTAGTTCCATATTTGATAAATGACAACTATTACTATTGATATCTATCTTGTTTTCACGTCCTTGTGCTTTACTTTTTGGATGGGGAAGAGTATTTAACTGCATGACTTGTTCTTTGCAGTAATTGAACATATTCGCAGTTTGCTGTGGTGCTACTGTATTGAACTGTCTGAAGCAGGAGAAACTCTCAACAAGTTTGATGCATGGACTTGAGTTGTATTTCTTCATTGTTCTGAATTTGATTCTTTGTTCGGAATATTTGGATGTTATCTCTCCCGTCCAATCCTGGGAATTTCTCGTTTACTTTCATATGTCCAAATCAAGGATTTGTCAAAGTTTAATTGGAAGTGTTACATTTCTTCAATGCAATTGTGCATTTGCCTTTCTATATTCAAGTAAAGTTCACTCCGTGATGAAATGATTGCATATCTTTAAGCCTGTTGAAGTCTTTATCGTTCTGCTCATTCTGTGTGCTGATTGCTGATGGCTTACCTCTTCTTTGCGAAAAGAAAATCTTACATTTGGAAGAGCTAAAATGTTCTGCAAATTTAACTAACTAGCTGAGCAAAAATGTTCTCATATTTCCTTGTTTGGGGCTACTACTGTTTTCGTGTTGTAGCATAGTCTTCAATGCTTAATGCTCCAAACCTATTTTGCTGGTGTGGTAGCAGAGTTTTCAATTATTTGCAATTGCTCTAGCAAAATTTGCTTCAATCTCACAATTTTTTAGTAAAAAGTGGAAATATGGCATTTGCAAATACTATTAACTTGCTAGTCTGAGTTTGTGGGTGGACATGGACAACACGTGAATACTGGAGGTAACTTTACACGGCGTTGCTTGAAAACAGGAATTAAACAACTCCTCAGCTAAAAATAGACCAAACTATATGAAAATGCAACCTCACACAAATAACCAACCAACATAAACACCCCCATGTACAACATAACTCAAAATCCTTTATTTACCCCATTGTAAAAGAAAGCCAGAGAGGAAAAGAAGTGAGGAAAGAAATAAAAATAAAACTAACAAGATGGCAAGGCTCATGCAAGTTGCAATCCTCTTTGCCTCCGTGTGTTTGATGTCCCTCCCGGGCATGATCGCTGACCCTGCAACGGCTAAATTCTCGGTTCAAGGAGAAGTCTACTGTGATGTTTGCCGTGTTGATTTCGTTAATAAGTTCAGTGAGCGTATGGCAGGTAACATCTTTCTCCCTCCTTAACCCAAGTGTACGTTTGCAAATGCTTGATAGTCATTAAAGAAAATGATCATGAGGATCACATCTGTAGGTGATTTTCCAAAACAATTTCTTCCAAGTTTAGTTAGAAGCGGAAGCAGTTTTCTGAAATCAGTCATTTCTACAACGAAAAAGCAATAAGCAATTAAGAAAAAGAGCAATTGCAAGCAGTCACTTAATTGAGGTGGAGAAAGAACATAAACTATGGCTTCTTCTTCTGAATGATGCTTGTTTTGTCTTTCAGGGGCAACGGTGCGGTTGGAATGCAAAGACGAGACATCCGGGACAGTCAAATACTCTGTAGAGGGCTTAACCGACGAGAAGGGAGCCTACACCTTGCCTGTCCAAGGAGATCACGAGTTAGATGTGTGCGACGTTGTGCTGGTGAAGAGCAGCAGGCCCGACTGCAGTGAACTCCCGAAAGAGGGATGGGCAAGGCTTCCATCCTCAAGAGTGGACCTCGCGTCAAACACTGGCATCCCTGACAAAACGCGCCACGCCAACCCTCTCAGTTTCTTCAAGATGGAGGCTGAGCCCAAGTGCGCGGAGGTGCAAAAAGAACTCCAAGCCGATCTCGACTAGGGCTTTCATCTTATATGTTCATTAACCAGAGTTCCATATGTTGTTTTGTTTTCTGAATCTCTTGAATGTTTTTGGGAATACATGTACATTAGAGTAGTTGCAATTTGTAGACAGTGAGTGATAATCCATTGGTTGATAATAAAAACAGGACACTATGATCTTGATTCTTAGACATATTACCCTGGTCATTTTTTGTCCCAAGGAATGGATAGGTTATGTGATGTTACTTTTTATAGTGTGAAAATTGTAACACTTACATGTGCTGATGTACACATGGATAATATATAATTATGAAATTATAACACATAATATTATAATGTAAAAAAAATCTAAAATTGTAAAGAAATGTAAGTGGAAAAGTCTGACGGGACGTAAAAAATGGTAAAAATGGCCAAGTTCTATGGGACGGGAGGAGTATGTCTATGAGTATATCTAGCTCTATTGTAAATGATTCCTAATTTAGAATTTACTCCATTCCGGTTAAAAAAATTATTTGTTTTTGTTGACTTTTTTAATAACTCGTTACGATAGCAAATTAATCTAATATATAGACAAAAATAAAACCGGACGGACAAATGAGGAATGAACTTTGACTTATAAAAAAAACACGTTGTTACTTGTAACTAACACATGAGGGAGTTGAGACCAACGGATATGGTTGTAAAATTCAAATGCAATTAGTCTTCTTTGACATGTTACCATGTTAGATTAGATACAATACTTCATTTGCATTATGTTATTGCAATTTAGTATTCACAGCAACGCCTAATGTGGGTCAGCGGAGGACTTTGAGGTTTGAAAACAATAAGATGATGGCTATTCTATTTCTACTACACCTTTCTTGTCTGTATTTCCTGATAAAATAGCAAACAGATTGATTTACAAAACAACAAGTTACAAGTACATATACATTGTGGAATGCGGTCGATCGGTTAGTCCGTTAGTGTTCTGCTAATGGCGACTCATCCCAAGTCGGAACTACATATTGACCTGAAAAGCATATATGACAAATTTTCCAGACCTCGTCGCCAGATACACAAAGTGCCTCCACAACTCCGGATGAGGGCTCCACCATCAGTATACGATCCAATATTCATTTCATTGGGCCCGTACCACCATGGTAAGCCAGAGCTCCATCAAGCTGAAGAATTCAAGTACCTCTGCGTGTATTGGTGCACGCAGGGTAGTGAGATGAGTAAGGAACGTCTGTACAAGTCTGTTTTGAATGCCATTGATGGAATCAGAGATTGCTATGCTGAAGCTGCAATTATCGATCAGTACGATGATAATGCTCTAGCTGTAATGATGCTTCTAGATACTTGTTTCATCGTAAGTCTCATGGAAAATGTAGCAGGGAAGAAATCAAATGCTGATGGGTGGCATAATTTCCTTGGCGAAGCTTCCACCCAATCCTTTGTGTGTCGCGACTTGATGTTGCTTGAGAATCAAATTCCATTTTTTGTTCTCAAGCTAATAGTCAATATACTGTATGATAGACGAGAATCTGAAGAATTACTCCAAGCGTTCATGGCGTGCTTCACGTTCACAGAATCAGGAAAAATCATAATTCCAAGGGAAGCTCAAGATCCTCCCATACATTTTCTTGAAGCTTACCGGAGAGTGGTGGTAGAGATATCAACAATCGACCCTGATCAACAACAACAGGGTTCCGCGACTACTTGTGGTATGTTTCATTTCTGCTTCAAATCAAGGCGTTCTGCCAAATTAAACAAGAGGAAGAATAAGAAGAATAATGATGTTAAATACGCAAGTAGCAGATACAGTGATCTCCACAACCTTGGATCAGTAACCGATCTCAAAGCAAAAGGCATACACTTCTTGCCTACTTCTTCTCACTCTTACGTGGATGTGAAATTCAAATCATATACCTTATATGGTGAATTTCAACTCCCAGTTCGTGTTGTGAACGAAAGAACACTAGTCATATTAAGCAATATGATTGCATATGAATTATCTCCCACTTGTGGGGTTAACAGTGCCATATTGTCATATGCAAGTCTTATGAAATCATTGATTCAGAATGCTGCGGATGTTAAAGAATTGCAGGCAAACGGGATATTAATGCTTGATATGGTATCGGACCAGGACCAAGTGGTACAGCTATTCAAAAACATCGACACTTTTGCTTTGGGTGGCACAGACATATATGAAGACGTGATGCAGAGAATCAAAGAGCATTGTAATAATAAGGCCAAGACGTGGATGGCTGATCTCCTTCACGGAAAGCTCAAGAACCCATGGAATATCATTGCATTGCTCTCTGCGACTCTTCTTCTTATCTTAACGTTCCTGCAGACCTTCTATACCATTTACTATAACGCAAAATAAATTGATGAGTTTTCTCATCGCTAAACTGCATTTGCTAAGCATTGTACTTGTTTTCCATGTAATTGCCATATCCCATACTCCATGGATGAATCATTTAACTATTTTTCGAATCTTAATTAGCTCTGTCATGGATTTCATGGAACTATCATCAAATTAAACTGTGTTCACAGACAAGGAGACCTTTTGGTTGGCAAAATTCTCTCATTTTTCCTTCCTAAATTCCATTTCTAAAATATTCTGAGTGTCACTACTAAGTACTTTATTGTTTTATCTAATATCTCATCTAACTCGTGATACTAATAAGTTCCATTGAAGAAAAAAATTGTCTAGTAAGGGAAAATTTCAAAAAATGTATCTTAAAATTGTGACACTTCCGGTTCTTTTACCTTCAGTTATTTGCAGTCCAATTTTGATATTCCGCTAGTCGACATAACCGCTAATTTTGACAACACTAGTAAGAATTAGCTTGGATAAGCCGATTTTCTTGGAGCAACTAGCCTCTAGCTCCTCTGATTTAATTGTAAATCCTATTTCTGCTTTGTCTAGCAATTAACCGACTTTTATCTCTGTCTAGAGTTTTGACACATTTTTGTTCCCACAAAATCTAAACTGTCGATTTCATCGACTCCAATGGTGCGACTTTGACGGTGTTGCTCATAACTTTTGCGGTGTCGCTTCCCTTAGCAATAACAAATTGGTGAGATCCACTTACTTCTGACTTCCTATTTATGGGAGGTCACTTTTCAGGTGCTGCTCAAACCACGGGTTTACAGACCAATCCATTCAAGATAACCTCCCACTACTAACTACCAATAACTATATATAAACACTCCTCAGACAAGATAACTAAAGACAAACTAAATCCAAAAAAAACTAAAAACTAAAAAAAAAATTAAAAATTAAAAAATGGTAAAGTTCACACAAGTTGCAATCCTCCTGGTAGGGGCCGTCTGCTTCATGGCTTCCCCTGCTATTGCAGAAAAAGCATCCCACTTGACCAAATTCTATGTCGAGGGAGAGGTCTACTGCGATGTTTGTCGCGCAGATTTCATTAATAAACTCAGCGAACGCATGCCAGGTACTTCCTTGCCAAATTTATACAACCATTAGTAGTATTTACAAGACGAAAATACTTTTATTGAACACGTATACTCAACTTTTTATGTGAAAATGAGTCACACGTGATTTAAAATAATTGATTTAAGTTCATTTATAAAGTTATGTGGCTGATGTGAGTAACAAGATGACCATGTCTGGCAATGATGCTTGTCTTTTGTATTATAGGGGCAACTGTGCGCTTGGAATGCAAAGATGACGGCGATGCAGTCACATACAGTGTAGAGGGGGTGACTGGTGCCGACGGGGTGTACCGCCTGCCTGTTGAAGGCGATCACGACTTGGAGGAATGTGCAATCAAACTGTTGAAGAGCAGCAGGCCCGACTGTGAAGAGAGACCGAAAGAGGGATGGGCAGAAATTCCATCCTCGAGAGTTGACCTCTCAGTAAACACTGGCATCCATGACAAAACCCGCCACGCCAACCCACTCAGCTTCTTCGTGAAGACAACTGCAGCTGGGTGTGATGCCGTATTCAAGGAGGTCTCACAAGACCTCAACTAGGGCTTTTAAACCAGACAAGTCCAATTTTCTTATATAGGAGCTTTTTGTTAGTAGCAAGCGTTCTATGTTTTTCCCTTTCTGTTCCCTTTGTTCTGTTGCATCTAAAGTTTAATAAGGTGTTCATCTGGCTGAGGATGGTTAGTAGCAAGCGTTCAATGAACCTTCAGGGACGACCGTAGAGTTTTTGGAGGTTGAATTGTTCTTAGTGTGGTTATATAGAAATTTTGCAGGCAGTGAGATCATTGTAAAATTGATAAATGAATTGTTTAACACGCGCCAATTATGCATTGATTTTGTTATTCAAGTGCAATAAACGCATGGAGATCAACTACACCATCTACACAGGAATGGTCAGTAATTTAGCATTGCCCACCCATTCCTGATGACATGAACTACAGCTATAAATGTGAAGATACAAAAAGGAGCAACTAGTTAATTACATAAGAGAATAATGATTATTCACATATATTTACCTCAGCTTCACCTAATTTGAACATCAAGGTCACAACTCAATCGGCTATTATTCTGGAGAGCCAGGCTCATAATGAGAGGATGATTCAAGTGTCGCTCCAGTTACTATCATCTTCTCCATCATCGCTTCCAACAGCCTGACGTGATCATAGGCATAGCAAATAGAGAGTCCAGCTTTAGTTGCAATAATAGACAAAGTATCTCTCAATGTAAAGAGTGAGTATGCATGTGGGTGTGAGACAGAGAGAGGTAAACCTGGCGTATGGCATTCGCCTTCTCTAAAATTGCAGTGACTTGGACATTGGCAGAGCCACCAGAAGAGATTGTTGTTTTTGCTGCAGCTATTGGTCTCAGGTTGAATGACTGAAGTGGCAAAGGAGAAAAGCACAAATTATTTTGGGAGGGACATCCTAAAGAAATATGCAGCTGGTTCATCATGCTGCAAACTTGTTCTGTGATTATTTGGTGTGATGTAAACTCAATGGCTAGTAACTTGAGTAAACAGAGGGACATCATGCTATGACGTCTAGACTATGAATCCAATTGATACATATTAATAAACAAATACCATACAACGTACGTAGAAAGAACTCAAATTCGGTACACAAGATTCAAATTGGAAATATGACATATTGACATAATCCCTCTGTTCCTAAATAGTTGCTCAATTTTATACATTCACACAGACCAATTCTTCTCATTAATTAGGGTAATAAATTACCACAATGAACTCATATTTACCCAGTTATAAATTATCCACTTACATATATTCACTACCCTTTATCAATTAGTAGGGATATTTCACATGACTGGAGAAAAAAAGCAAAAAATATTTTCAATTTTGGGCAAAGTGACAATTATTTAGGAACAAGATTATGTTCTAACCTTTAGAAATAGATACAACTAGCAACTAACCTTTGTTCTAATTTGCTGCAGAAAATCTTCCTTTTCATCCATGTTCTTGCCCTGATCAGCTTGTCTTCCTCCATTGGACTTCTGGGAGCTGAATATCTATCAACATGAATATATAATATGCACCCACTTTAGACATGCATTTTTAAGAATCAAGTGAAGAACCTATGGAAATTAAGGAATATAATTTCAGACCTTGCTTTTCTGTACATTTATGGTCTCAAAAACTTGATCATGATTAAACGGGGCTGGCTTAGGTTGCTGAGAAATTGTAGATTCTGAATGCTTGATATCTAATGTGTAGTTACGGCCTTCAAGCATTGCAATACACTTGTCTTCTATAACATCCATGTGGGGCTTCATGCCCCGCCATTCAACAGGAGGTAGGGGTGGAGGCACAGGAGAAGATGTCACTTGTTGCTCCACAAGATTCATTAACTTGGTATTATTTCTTAGTTCCTCTCTGAATGATTGATTAAGCACTTCCAAACTTTGTAAATCAAATGAGCGAGAAGATTGAGAATGTTGGATGCTATTGTCAGCAAAAGGAAATTGGAGTCCAATTGTGTGATGACTATCCCCATGGGTTGAGCTGCCGTTCTCTGGAACGGTTGAAACTGATTCTGTCAAAGAGATTCTTTGAAGAGCATCATACAAGTCATGGTCCTTGCTCCTTGGGGATTCACCGGACTCCCAATGTTCTGAATTTGATTGAGAATGACGACTGTTACAATCATCAGATAAAGAAGGTGATGATCTATAGAATGTATCATCATCTGAATCTGAACCAACATGGTGCTGAGTAACAGACACTTCAGGAACCAACTGGAATGAAGGAAAGATTTCCCTGCTGATTTCATGATTAGCATTCCCATCAGCAAATTTCATTTTCAGCTTCGAAGGCTCAAAGCCATCTATTGGTTGAAGCAATATTTTCATGTGCTGAAGTGGGGGTGATGATGAGGGTGACTCTATTAGGGAGTCAACTCCAAATGAACCTTTAGTTCTTCCAAATATGGCCTGATACGCATCATTCTCACTACTTCTCAGCCCATGGGAATTTCCATTTTTGTAGCTACTAGACTTGGAGTTCTGATCCCCACAAGGCAATAGCTTCTTGCTAGATCCATTTGTGAGCAATCTATTGCTCAGTTCAAACATTCTAGATGAACTTCTGCCATCTTCTTCATGCTTTCTGGCAGCCTGGGATGCTGAATTGACAGGGACAGTTCCAGTAGAACTTGCATTGTTTGGACACTGTGAGTCAGATAATTTTCCAAGTTTGACATCTAAATCAGTTGGCGGAAGTTTCCAAGTTGGTTTCCTAAATAAAGTGCCACTTTCTTGGTAATCCTCGTTGGTAGGAGTATCCATAAATGGACCTTCTTCAATCTTTTGGCTGTCTGTTTGATATGGATTTCCAGAAACCTCGCCCTTCATGGAATTCATATCACGGGGAAAAGCGTTTGACCCACTTAAATCAGGTGGTTTGGATGGTTGGAGTCCTAGTAAGCCACCATTGGTCCAGATTGTGCGCGAAGCAACATTAACCGTTTCTAAGACAGGTTTCCGGAACTCTGGAGTGCTCCTTATTCCATCAGTAATTGGCAACCCTGAATTATCATCTGTGAAGTTGAATGATCCGGTGCGTGAAACAGATTCTACACTTCTGCCATCATCAGGGCGATTATTGTCAGGAGAATCGACACTCCTGGAAGGACTGCCTGAATTCAAGGAATCTCTAGCCCGTTCAGCTGACATTATAGCTTCATCCACTAGAGACACCAAGTTGATTTCGCTCTTGGTTTCTGTTTCACTAACAGAAACGTTAGCTGCAGAAGGAGATAATGGAGTCACTGAGGGATAATCATAATCACAATTACCATTGACCTGAGAACTGTTAGCCAGAATATTAGATTCAGAATTTGAAGATTGACCTTCCAAGTGATGTCTTATTAGTCCACTTTCCCTACCAACAACCTCATTGTCCTCCAACTCAGAGTAAGGCTTTGGTGCTTTCCTTTTCACGAACTCTGTATCAGTTTCAGACTCTGACTCAATAATATTAAGTGCATCCACAAAATCATCTGCTTCACTTTCCACATCCTCAAGATGAATATCACCAGACTCCTGTGTTGACAAGGCTTGATTACTAGACTGGACATCCATCTCGTCAGCAGTTTCCAGATTAGCTCCTGTATTGGCACCCAGAGTTTCCAGGTCAAGCTTTTTGGGTACCAATTCGGAATCAACATCCACTGGATGGAGACCAGAAGTTTCAGGTGTTGCTATTACTTGATTCTGAGACTGGATATCCGTCTTGTGTGCAGTTTCAAAATTCATAGCATGATTATCAACGGTCCGTGTGTCAAATAATTGAGGTATTGATTCTTGAAGATGATAATCCTCATGTGACATGTCATCATGGCCATAATCTTGCACTCCAGGCTCACACGTTTCAGTTTTTTCATCACATGCAACTGATGATGAACCACAGCCAGCTTGCTCAAGTGATTGTTTGGCCTGATCATCACGATAATCATGTGCAATTTTTCCCTCAAGGAAGTTGTAATCAAGGAAATCGCTATCACGCCTTTTTACAGAAGATGAAATAGATAACCTAGATTCTTGTTCTTCAAGCTGTGTTGATTGACTCGGACAAAAATCACTTCCAATGTAGCCTGATCTATTTCTCAACTCCAAATTTGATTCATCACCCCAATCTGATCTTAATGTTGTATCATCTGTAAATATAGTTTGAGTTGGAGAAGGGTGCTTGCCGACACTCAGTTCAGTAAAATTCATTCTGCATAATTCAGATATCAGAAGGTAGGTCTCATTATTAAAAATCGCAAATGAATAAAAACATAGATATTATGCACTGATTCCTTGATTTTTATTTGCATTTTCAACTTCAGGATAAACATTATTAATGGTATGTACCTTCCACTGTTGTAGGAAAATGATGTACCACGTGATACATCTCCATTTCTGTTTCCGCTGTGGTAGGAAAATGATGTAGCACGTGACACATCTCCATTTCTGGACCATGAGCTTCTTTTCTGCGAAGTTTGAGTGCAGATCAGTAAGATAAGCATGTAAGAGAGAAAGAAAGTTATTTAACTTTCAAGGATGGGTACAAAAAAATGTTAGTTCATAAAAAGTAAAATGTAGGACCAAGTTAGGTGAAGCAGATCAAAATCCAATGATCACATAAGTAACGTACTTATCTCCATCAGAAATGCAACTAGTTCTAGTGGTCCAGCACGAGTTATGCTCTAGCAATCTAGTTCTAGAAAGCACAGAACTATGATCTATGATCAATGCACATAGATTTAAGAGGTTAGAGGACAAAATTCAAAGTAATATTTTGTATGACTAAGCGCAATCACAAAATGTACACCCAAGACTTCCCCTATAGCCATTTCTTGTACTCGAAAGTTGAAACCATATTTGATGACCAAAATAGATAAAGTTGCTTCAGTGTTTAGACATAGACATTGAATATTATATCTGTCTCTAGGGAGATGAATGGAGAAACTTAGGTATACTGCTTTCAAGTAAACTGGCTCTAAAAGATAAATAGGAAAACTATATTATACTGCTTTTTATACTTCTCTCTGTTACTTCTCAAGGGAAAATTTTGCAAGAGATGTTGAGCAAAGCTGGAAACTATAAGAATATATAGTATAACGAATTTATTCGGTGCACCAACTAAAACATAATTTAAATGCATCCATTCATGAGAATAAAATTACTCTATTTCAAAAATAAATTGCAAGCCATAAAGTAATTAGTAGTACAGAAACAGTGCAAGGCTTTTCAGGGGTTGCTCATACAGCCATATTAACAGAGATGTGAATAGTTACAGGGCATAAATTACTAAAGTTCAAACTTAAAAGGTAACTAACATATTAACAGGCACATTACAATCTATGCTTCCTGTCTAGTTGTGCTTAGATATATTACCTTGATCTTTCGACTCTTCTTATCTTTGAAAGTTTTCCCAGTAACTTCAGCAAATGCTCCTGATGCTCTCCTAAAGAAAGTGGGATCTGAATACCTTCTCAAGCAAGATCCAGGGCCACCAGGGTCAAACCTGAAAGATATGCAATATCTCAATTTACAGTCTGTGGTGAGGATCATGATATTAATTGCAAGAGTTTCCGTACCTATCAAGCATATGTAAACGCGGAGGGTCGCGAGAGTCCTCATAAGAATCCATAATGAACTGAGGCACATCACTATAGACAAAATGATTTTGCTTACATCTAATTCTAGTATGCCAGTTTGAACCTGCAATTAGCAATTTCAATAAGTTGGTAAAAGATCAGAATATTGAGCTGCAGGAACAGGAATGACCCATGCAAGATAAGGAGGCAGCTTTAGGTGCATGTTTGATGGCAAACAGTTGCTATACATTCCCGAACTCATAAAGACCTCTGCCATATTAGTAATTACACACCAAAATCATGTGATTTATCATACCAGCTGTGTAAGCAAAATGCAAGTGGCTCCTTTGTGCTAGCACAGCTTTCTCAAGCGGTGGAAGTGCAGTTTCTATTCTACGAACGCGGGCCATCAATTTGTGGCTTCTTGCGAATGTTACTGACACTTCTTCCTGCAGTCCATGAAATACTTCCGCAGCAAATCTACACATAAAAATAAGCTACTTTAGTTTAACAGAAGAAATAGCAGCTTAAACATAGAGAGAGCTCTATGAAGGATATATTTCACGAACTGTATGTCTGACGCAGGTTAAACTGATGACTTCTTGGTAAATTGAAAGTCAGTCTAGGACAAGGACAAAACCAAACATACAAAGGTGTGTAACTAAAAAACTACATATATAATTGAAAAATGAGGCTTTCAGAGTTTCTATATAAGGTACAAAGGGGTACTTCAACCATCACTTTTAAACATGTTACGAAGATAAACTAACCAAAAGACAAACCCACTGTTAAGGACATTTGCCATCCAACTAATTACCTAGAAAATGCAAATCTATTGGGTTTGTAGGCCAATCGCTAATTAAGTAGATAGCCATGTGGTGTTGTCTTTCACTTTCATCCAGGTGCATATTTGAAATGTAATTGCATCTACTTGCAAAATTAGGTCAGCTAGTCTTTACACATACACACTTTCTCATCTTCCAAGTACACCAAACGGTGCTAGGCCAAACTGCCAACTACACTTTTTCTCTATAGAGTGTGTATTAATTCTTTTTTGGTTTCTGGGACGGGGTAGAGGAAAGAAAGATAAATGATACCGGTATGAGCCGCTAGTGGTCGTCTAACCAAATCATACGATAATAACATGGATAAATTCTCATGACACTAAGACAGGTTAATGAAGCAAGTTGACAACTCCGGAGATTTCAGCTTTGTATAAACCATTTCAGCATCTCTTGTAAACCTCATCCTACAATTAGTGGTCACAGCTATCTACATTTTGATTGCTGCTTATCACTTGTTTTTTGCAACCAAAACTGCAGTTACATTGTCAAACTAGTACACTTGTAAGTTGACAAAATTTTGTGAAGCACAACGAATCCAATCAAAAAACATATCCAGAGATGCATTCACTACAAGCAGATCCGTATTGCATAATTCGACACAAGTAGAATTATATATTTGACCAGGCGAAAAGAAAATAGAATAATCTCAGTGAAGGCACACCCTTAAAAGGAAAAACCATAGGCGTAAGTTTCGTTTCTCCCTTCTAAACTAACCTCACAAGAAAGGAACCCTTATTAGGAGATGAAAGAAAACTCATAGGATTTCTTTCCTCTCTAACCTTCTATAACTAATTTCACAAAGTGCTTTCCCTCATTCAATTTTTTTTCCATACTCAACAAAACAATAACGAATCAAAATTCCCTTACTGAGTTAAATTTCATCAGATTCACTACAACATTTGAACAGTAAATCAAAACTTCCTTCCATAAACCAAAACTATCCGAATTCGGCAGAACTGAACACTAATCACCACGAATAAACCACCCAGCATCAAACACAAAGCCGAATCGAACTAAAATTGATTGCGAAAATGATAACACAAGAGTAAAAAACCAAAAAATCATACTCAGCGAGATCGCCAAGCTGGCGTAAGAGTCCGACGAGACCAGCAACGGCAACTCCTTCGAGAACCTCCTTAGGATCCTCCTTGCTCGCCGGTCTCCACAGCTCCGGCGCTCCTAACGCGTACTCATTCCTCACCTCCACTCTCACTAACGGCATCGTTTCGAACTAACCAATATAGGAAACTCAACAGACTGAACAAACAACAAGTCTCTCTCTCTCTCTCTCTCTATGAGTAGGATTCTACTGCTAGCTTAAAGTACCGAAACTGAAGCAAATGCACAATGAATGCTGAGCAATTAATGAAGGAATGATGCTAGAGAGAGAAAACGGTTTTGGAGAGAGAAGATTAGGTGGAGAGATTGAAGCAGCTTAACTGCTGTTGAGAGAGAGGCGCTAACTGCGTGTGTGTAAGTGTGTGGAGTGTGTGAGAGAGAAAGGGAGCGCAAGGCAAAAAAGACATTGCCAACTCTGCAAGCCATTCCTGGAGGAGGGTATCTGTGCATATGTTGGTACAATATGATGATGATGACAGTATAGTAGACACACAGTCTGATGCGGAAAAGACGGAAATGGGCCTGTGTACTATGACTGAGTTGACTGGGTTGCATTGGAAAGACGGTTCTGACCCTTCGTGGCTCCCATGAACATTTTCAGCTCTTACTTTCTACATCTGAGGTGATTTAGCAGTTTGCGCCATTTGGAAAGGGGTTTTTGCAGTTTGTGCATTTACGTTAGGATTTTGTTTTTTTCTTTTGGAGTGTTGGTTTTCACAATTATGGAAATGATTTTAACATTCATTTTGTTACTCCATTTATCTAGATCTCATCTTCCAGTTGAGTTGGACACAACTTCTTAGGAGCAATGTGTATGACTAATTAGAGTATTTTTTTTAAATTTAAGGTGGAATGAACAAAAATATCAAAAAAAATTGATAAAGTTGGTGGAGTGCAGTATTTTCATTTTAGCTAGATAGGGGTGAGATTGGCACAAACATAAAAGGAAAGGATAAGATGAGATCGGCGTGGAGAGAGTATTAATTAATTATATAAACTATTCATTAACTCCTACAACTATTCATATGCGGACCTGACCCTTAATAAGAAGACTTAATTATACAAATGTTCCCACACCCGTTGCTGGTCGAATCTATTTTCGAAAATCGTTCGATTGAAAATCTGTGTTGAGTTTATTGCATCGAATATGTGAATTCAAATCTAGAGTTTAGTTAGAGACTCTAATGCATTTATAAGTGGGTCTTGCTGAAAACTAATAAGCACACATTCTACAAATCTCATAGAAACAATCCAAAATTAGACAACTCTGCCACGATGTGGATGGAGTAGTAACATGAGTGTTTAACAATCAATTTGAAGTTGATGACCACTACTTGAGTTGATCTTTGAAGTTTTATGTTTGGTGTTATATTTTAATTTTGATAGATGGAGTTTAATAGGATATTTATATTTTGAAGTTAATGAATAATAACTCAACTTACCAACGGTTGTTGGCTCAAGTGGTAAGGGACTTGACTTCACTTAAGTAAGGTCTCGGGTTCGAGCCTTGTGGATGTAAAAGACATTTGGGAGAGCCCTCAAAAAGTACCGACAGTCTTTATTTGGATTAATATCAGAATGGATCTGAGAAATCAAAAAAAATAATAACTCAACTCGAGCAGTATAGTGTAGAGTGGAAAGATAAATACATATTTCGCAAATAAATTTATTTGAATTGAATCAATTAAATTACGAAACACTCTTAATCTTATTTACATTTTCCGAGTGACCAAAGTGCTAAATGGGACTGAATGGAGGGTCAAAGTTTGAATTGGACACCGGACATTGTTTAATCTACCGTGCAGGTTTGGTCACGGCGAGTTTCCGATATAATAAGATATATTAATCTGTGCACCAAAAAGAGAAATGATTATTCAATTGATCGAATTTTAAAAATGTAAGACAGCTGCATTGGCGAAAGTTGGAAGATTATTGCAAATAATAAGCATGGTGGCATTTTGCTTTCCGCTAATTGCATTTAGTATAACCTTTCCTATAAAACATGTACTCTACTGTTTAGTAAAAAACTAATGCATACATATCACTTAAGAAATTAAATTTGTAAGGGATAAAATGATAATGTAGAATTTGATGGGAAATGTTGAGATAAAAAATATAAAGGCCAGATAGGTAATGTTGGAATATGTGAATTCTAAAGTTAGACAATCTAACTTTTCATTATCTTATCCATTTTACACTCCACTCCGATACATATGACAATTCATAAGACAAAATAATAAAAGATAAATTAGTTTCATTGTTGCAAGAAAACAAATTATACTCCCTTAAGATAAGCACAAAATGCTTTTGATAAAAAGGGGACAAACTAAACTTTGACCTGAGGAGTGCCTTTTAATGGTGAGAAAAAAGTTGCTCGTCATGAAAAGTTCTTTTTATGTACTTAACTTATGTTTGTAAAATTTTGAAGAATGAGTGGAATGAAATTTCAGCATCATCTGAGTTTGTTTAAAGTTATCTCACCTAGCTAGTAACAGAACATTATAATTGATAATAGGAATGTGGTGAGGGATTTGTGACCCATCTTTAACTTTGGGGAACAATTATTTTCCCTGGTAGTCTAGTACTATCTTATTTCGTCTCACTTAAATTAAATTTATGAAATAGTGTTTCTTCCGTAAATCTTATTCCTACTCCAACGGGATATAAATGGTATGAATTCCAAATAATAACCAAGCTCTTGTTTGCATTGTTAACATATAGTATTTGTTGAAGTGCATTTAAAAAAATTTTGAATTCAAAACATTATTTGTATCAAAATATCCAGTGGAAAACTATAGTCTAAACATAAAAAACAAGAATGCAACAACAAAAAGGAATAACTTCTCATGCCAGGCAGTAGGCACTACTTGTAAATTAATATCAGAACAATCAATTTGTTGAATAGATAGATAGATCAGATCTTGGTCCTTTCCTCTTGTCCAAATCCATAGTATTTAACTTGTGAATTATGATATCTAACATAACAACTTGCAAGATCTAATTACAATCCAAAATTTCTTTCCTACATATAAAAATAGAGATTGATATAAAATGTATATTGTCATGACACCAAGAAGCAGTGAAGTTGACTTTTGACTTGTGGAGTGTGAGGTAAGGGCTGATTGGTGTTGACTTAACCTAGTTGTCATTGGAATCTTTGCATTGATTTCACCTACTGTGCTTTGGTCAGTACTTTTTAATCAATTAAAATGAATCATAGGCACTTGCAGAAATCATAATGAGCTTAATAGTCTGGTGACCATCATGCATTAATGGCGTCAGGGAGTACGTTAGAGATCCGCTCAGTTTGGGTGTAATTACAACCGTCTAAGGTCATTCGTGGACGTTTCTTCGTTCAATATATGATTTGTTCGGTTAGTATTCAAAAACATCAAAATCACTTGGTTGTTAGAATTTATAATTTTAACGTGCTCACATGGTTTGGATGTTCAGTTTTATCGGATTGTTAGTGTGTGAAGTGCGAATTGTGAATTAGATTTATAACTTTTGGAATTATAGATTTTAATTATTTGGGTATGCGATTTTATTTATAATATTGTAAATATAAATACTATGCATTAACATTTTTACAAGTTATTTGATTCGGTTGAACTCGAACACGAACAAAAACAAAACATCGACCGAGCATTGCACCGACACTCAATTCATTTGCACCCCTACGCTTGGTACCAGTGGTTCTCAAGTACATTTCTTTAAACTAACAAGATAAAATTGCTAGGAGCAAAAGCCAACTCCTAAAGTTAATTTCAACAAATTTCATTAAGCTGGTTTGATATTGAACAAAACTCTAGAATGAAGTTATTTTTCCACTCATAGATGCACCAACAAAGGCATCATATTGTCGGATTTGGGCATGCAACGGTAAATAGTAGTTTGGGCCTTTAGAGTACGTCTATAGTTTGGGCTCCAAAGTCCGTTTATAGTCTGGGGATTTAGGCCTTTTATGTTCATGTTCTCTGATTAAATAAAAACTAGTACTAACCCGTGGCGATGCCACGGTATAATTTACTTTTATTAATAAATACAGAGGGGGTGATAAAATAAATTAATCGAGAAAATAAGGTAGTCAAATTTATGTGAACAACGTTGATCGTGGTGTCGGTCGGTAGTCCTTCATCCAATATTATATCAGTGAGTGTTTATTTATATTAACTATAGAAAATGTAAAAATAGGGTCCTACCGTACCTGACCTGTTAATTGGTAACAGATACATGTATTTTTTAAAAGAAATCTATCCCTCAAACGAAACCAAAATAAAATACAAAAGTATACAACACAATCAACATGGTTGTTCCCAACAACCCCACGGTGGTATATGTGGTCACCCCACCAGACACACAAAAATATATTATACAAACTTAATTTCACATGTTACAGTTGTTTTTTCCAACTCACCGGTTCAAAGAACCCCCCTTCATGGAGATCAAGAAAGATGAGAAGATAGAAGAGAGTTTCCCACCCAGAGAGTTTTACATACCCTGCTCATTATGGAGATTAAGAAAGTAGAGAGAATATCAAATTTAGTCTCCCCACCTAGAGAGTATCAGATCCCCATACCCGTTATGGTTCAAGAAAGTAGAGAGAAGATCGAAGAGAGTTTCCCCGTCTAGAGAGTATATGCAGACTCCCCCCCCCCCCCCCCCCAACCATCCCACACCCCCGCCGAAGAAAAATGTAAGTTTTGCTAACTTAATCATAAAATGTTGCGCTCGGGTCTTGTAACAAAGGTATGGAACGGGTTCGAGTATATGCCATACCAGACCTAAACATCATTATTTCAAACGGGGTTGAATTCGGGTTGGATAGAACCAGTCGTTCCAGCCAGAGACTGTAGAGAAGAGAACCCTCATACCTCATTGTACCGATCGAATCTTAGACATAAAAAAAGGAAATTGAAAGTCTTCACGTGTAAAATGTTATTGATAGACATGTAAAGATCAAACACACCACCAATTAGCTCATTTATATCTCTTCTATCTCCTGAAACTGAAAAAAGCAGGTCTAGTACACGATTCATAGAACATTTTTAGAAGATTAGTTGAAGGGGCTATGCCAATCATAAATCCAAAGGTCCTCCTAACTGGATTTATGCCCATTAAAAAAATGCATATTCAACAGTAAATCATACACATGTGAGGTATAAAATATAATTAAGCTTCATTATCAAACTTCACAATAGAATACATATTAACTTTAAACGTTCACTCATGTTAAACTATATAAGAATGTATGAGTTTCATTCATGTAAGCTTGGGTTAACTTAGTATTGTCCTTAGAGTATATAATCCACTTCATCAACATCAATATCGAAATGTTTTAATTTTGTAGGAGTTGTACACTCAACTTATTCTCATGATAACTATGACTTAAATAAGTATATTATTTAGTATTTTTCTACTTCTTTTATGCTTAGACCATCCTCCATGTTTGGAGAAACACCAATTGAAACGTAAAAGAAAAATCAAGAAAAATACTAAACCTGAATTTTCTTTATTATTACAAATAGATAATCAATACCGGGCATGAAGATGGAGATAAATGAGTAAATGATTTGTATATAGGTAGGTTTAATATTGCAAATGGATAGTTGTTGTTATGTTTATTACTATCCAAATTTATATTTTAGGTCGTAAACATTTGACTGTAAAAAACATTTTAGTAGACTTGTGCCAATCAAGCTTTATAAATTCGTTTGGCCAGTGGTTGGATCGGAGTTCCTAGCTAATTGTCGATTGATTAATCAAGTATGAATTTTTAGTTTTCCTTCCTTTTTAGTTTATAAAAAAAATCATTATGGAATAGTGCTGCCATATTTTCTTTTTAATAGTGAGAGATGATAAAGATTTAAATTATAAGTAAAGCTCATATACATCATTAACTTACTCACTTGTATTTTATTTACTACTAATTCACAAAGTACTTTAGCCACATTTCGTCAATGATAACAATAACTCAGCTAATTTACGTGACTGTAAAGAACGAACACGTGCAAGGTTATTAAACCATATCCCAGTCGTGCAGTGTAAAGTGCAAACTTTGACTCTGCATATTTTTCCGCATTTACCTCTGCCAATTAAGAATTACAAATAAAAGATTATTCCTCCCATATCCAAGTCAATTATGTCCATAATAATATTTTGCAATCACTCCAACCTCATCTGGTAGAGCATATTGTAAAAAATAGAAGCATCAAATTTATCTTGATCCATATCAAATTATAAAAAAAAAAACAACTTGAGAAGAATATGTGTAGAGTTGTATTTAAGTGCACCATTATAGTAGATAATATTGTTGTTAGCAGACTTTATGAAAACATGCGAGTGATAAAGTCGAAAAGATTTAGATGAATTCGTCTTGGCACGGTGAATTTAAATATATGTTCAAATTATTTTTCGGAGTTTTGTATATAAATTTATATGAGATTTTATAAAACTATATATGCAGCCAATATACAAAAATAATAAGAAAAAACGGTGAAAGATATATTGGCTGAAAATGCAACTAATCTCACAAAATTCCCGTGGCGATGTCACGATATAGTTTATGTTTAATAATATATAGAAATGAGAGGACAAAATAAATTGATCGAGACAACCCCTGGGGGGTATGTGCTCCTCCCACATAACGATCATGGTGTGGATAATATAAATATACAAAACCAACATCATCATAAAAACACCCAACTGATAATCTATGTGCTAAAACATTACCCTCACGTTTAACTTGGCAAAGCTTATTCTCCATCAAATACCTAAATTTCTTTGAAAAGTGAAACAAAGGGGCAAAGCTAAAATTTATCGATTTAAGAGATTTAATCACCAAAAAACAATCCTTTTAAATTATTACATGTTGCCACTCAAAATCTCGAACAAATTTTGTTTTTAATTTGGTTGTCCAACCTTCCGCATTTTCAGCAACCATAAGATATAAAAAAATTCATCAAGCAATAACATTCATGCCCTCTTGATCCCTAGCAACAACACTAATACGTCCCCTTATTCGGACTCTGCTCAACCGTATGAAAATTTCACATAGGATGGCTGGAATTTGAATGAATCTGGCGGATTTAGCCCATCAACTTTATATATTATATTATATAAGAACACCCAACTGATAATCTGAGCGCTAAAACATTAGCCTCACGTTAAACATTAGTTAAATACTCTATTTTTAAATTTCCATTAATTCATTTTATCTTATTTAATAAATTTATATTTTATTTTAATGAATAAAATGATTTATTTAAATAATACTATTCAAGATTGGTGTCTATTGATTCGTCTTGTCACGGAGAATTCAAATATATGTTCAAAACATTTTTTGGATTTTTGTAGATAAAGTTATATGAGATTTAATAAAACCTATATATATAATCAATATACCAAAATTAACAATGAAATATATACTGGCTAAAATACAACTAATTCCACAAAATTCCACGTAGAACTGAATGAATCTGGTGAGGTTTATACCATTGTGCTTTACATAATATATGGATGGATTATATATGGAGTAAACATACTAAAAATAAACATTGGCTTTTGTATCTTCACATCATGTTTCATACATATATGTTAAATTCATAATTTAGACCAACCAATAGGAATGGACTTTAACCATCAAGCATGGACACTCACAGTCAAGGAATCTATCTTCCTTTTAACACACACACGTACATTTTGGAGATGTTTACTAGTACGAATTCAATCTTAATGGTTGAATATAAATGCATATTGATATAATATAGACCCATATTAAATCATGTTTAGTATATTTTAGAATTCATATATGTACTAAACATGTAATAAGGAGTACGTGGAAAACAAGTCCGATTCATAATATTAGGTTATATTAGGATTGATCCTGTGTATAAGCATGGATTGACCTGAAATTCAATATACAATACTAAACACAGATTAATGAATAATATGAATCATATCTTAATGATGTATCCAGCCTATTAAGGCCTATTAAACGTCTCCTTTAATATTATGTATTTAAATAATCACCAATTTCTAATTTCACAATGCAATTATGAAACCAAGACCAAATGAAAATACTAGCTTCCAGATGGTCAAAGAGGTATATACTGATGAGCAAGATGATGGGCGTGGGGCAGGTGTACTTGGTAGAACTTCATCCGATGGGGTTGGTGCTGGTGAAATTGGGCTATGTTGAGCTGGGTCGTGTGTAGGTGGGCTTGGTGGTGGTGAGATTAGGTTGTGTGGAGTTGGACCGTGTGTAGTTGGGTTTGCTGGTGGTGAGATTGGGAGGTGTGGAGCTGGGCCTTCTGTAGGTGGGTTTGGTGATTGTGACATTGGGTTGTGTGGAGTTGTACCGTGTGTAAGTGGGCTTGGTGCTGGTGGGATTGTGTTGTATGGAGTTAGGCTCGGTGCTGGTGTTTTAGAAATTCGGATGTCAACCTTCTGGCCAACTTGACGATGTTCTGGCATTATGCAAATGAAGTAAGAGTTGCCCTCTTTTCTTATATGGAATGTGTCTTTTCCAGTGGCCCAAGTAGAGGGGGGAGTTGTTGCATTGCACGCTTTGATGTTCTGTTGTGTTACTCGTACCACGTGGTGGATGACTTTGTTGTACTCGAAAACTGCACATACATGTAATTACAATGTTAACTTAAAAATAAAACAAACCTTATTGAGTTAGATGCGTACTATAATATAAGCCTTTATAGTAGTATGTCGCACTATATGATATTAAATTTGTCTTGCATGGTCTGCAAGATATTACATAATTTTGAGAATTTATTCAATATCCACCCCAAATGTATGGACGTGAGTTAACAACAACATACAAAAAGAAGGAAAGAAAAAAGTATCTAAAAATTCAAATTTCCAATACGTTAAAATAAATATGTAAATTTTTCTCCCGCTTCGAATATGTACTTAAAAAATAAGCAAACCATGAGGTGATGGCGTGTTATTGGAAAATAAATAAAATTTCTTTTTTATGATGTGGTGTAATTATTTTACCATTTCTTGGTGATAAATTGGAAATGCTTTTTATATATCATTTACATCTTGTTAAATATAAAACCGATTTAATAAGCGACTAACCAACCTTTTTATTTGATAATACTTTATTCTAATTAGTTATTTCCTTTTTTAATTGTCTAGAGAGGTCTAAAAATCACTCGCATGGGAAAATCCATTTTCTATCCCACCAAATATGTTTAACTCAAATACACAAACAAACCACATAATTAAAGATTATTGCAAATCAAGAATTTAACAAGGAAATTATTAACAATCCATTGATCACTGAACAAAACAAATGAAATAAACAAACCAAAAAAAAAAAAAATCAAGGAAGGAAAAAAAAAGATAAGATTAAAATAATTACCAATAGTATCACCAACACGAAAGTTTGCAGTGGCAGGCCAAGGCATGCATTGGATTTGCCCATTAATCCAACCTGAAGACTCATCGATCCTGTAAACTTCACTCAACGACAAACCAAAACTCACCATTAAGATTACCAACACTAATTGCATTTTTGTTTTCCCCATCATCCTACTATAAACCAGAAGAGATTTAAAATATTGTGTTTTGCCTATGGGAAATATTTACAAACATATAATTATAAATGAATTAAAATTTTCTATAATTATAAAACAAAATATAAGGTAATTAATTATGTGTATTTAGTTTCCTCTTCCCTACGGAATGCATTTGTTCAAATGCTTTATAAATATTGTCACATGATTGTACCACGTGTATTACTGTACAATACATTTAAGCACCAGAGTCGGTACAATGCGATTGCAAACGGGATTTTGGGCCCAGATTTTATTTGATATTTTGGGCTTTAGGTTTTCTAAACCCATTGACAGGTAAAACCACACCCCTACCGCCATTTCAAAATACTCAATTCTCCTCACTCACTAAACCCTAGCAGCTACACCACACGACGCCAGAAATGGCCGCCGCACGACCGCTAGTCTCCGTCCAAAACCTCGACAACGACATGGCCACCGACTCCAACTCCCTCCCACTCCCGGACGTGATGAAATCCGCAATCCGCCCAGACGTGGTCACCTTCGTCCACGGCCAAATGTCCAAAAACTCCCGCCAACCCTACGCCGTCTCCAAAAAAGCCGGCCACCAGACCTCCGCCGAGTCATGGGGCACTGGTCGCGCCGTCTCTCGTATCCCCCGTGTCCCCGGTGGCGGGACCCACCGTGCCGGCCAGGGAGCGTTCGGCAACATGTGCCGTGGCGGACGGATGTTCTCTCCGACGAAGATCTGGCGCAGGTGGCACAGGCGCATCAATGTCACTCAGAGGCGACACGCTGTCGTTTCGGCGATTGCTGCTTCTGCTGTGCCGTCGCTTGTGCTTGCCAGAGGGCATAGGATCGAGGAGGTTCCGGAGCTGCCGTTGGTTGTATCGGACACTTGTGAGGGTGTGGAGAAGACGAATGCGGCTTTGAAGGTTTTGAAGCAGGTCGGTGCGTATCCGGATGCCGAGAAGGCGAAGGATAGTCACGCGATTCGTGCTGGAAAGGGGAAGATGAGGAATAGGAGGTACATTTCGAGGAAAGGGCCTCTTGTTGTGTATGGTACTGAGGGGGCTAAGCTGGTTAAGGCTTTTAGGAATATTCCTGGTGTTGAGGTTACTCATGTTTCGAGGCTTAATTTGTTGAAGCTTGCTCCTGGTGGTCATCTTGGAAGGTAATTGTGGTTAATATGTTTGAAATTGGTGTTAGTTAAGTCTGATCAAGTGTTCTTCCTTTGCTTGTTTTATTTGATGAAGTTTATTTACTGTTTAACGTGATTATGTAAGCTGGGAGTTGAGGAAAACAATCAGTTGACTACATATTTCCACTGAAACGATAAAACAACTCATCAGGCTGCAACGAAGACTCTCGGAAAACTACCACAGCAGCAAAAGCTAAAAAATTATACCTAAAATGAATTTATCTAGCTGCCAAATGGCCGATGGCAGAAAGTAAACAAAATTCTGATTTTTATATTGTTACTTAAGGAGCTACAATGCATGTAAATGAAATGGCTGGTGATATAACGAAGCTAAAGCAGTTTTTGAGGCTGTTATATGTACTATTTATTAATGCATGATAGCTTTGAAACAAGGTTGTTTTGGTCGTACTGCTTTTGAAGCTATAGTAGTTGAAGAACCTTAACTGAACCATTTACAATTTTTTTTAATGATATAGCTCGTTTACGTTTTGTTAGGATACTGAGATAAAGGGATTAATATGGTAGAATAGAAAAAAGTGAATTCTTACGAGTAAAATGCGCAAATGTACCCTATGTTCTTCGATATATGCACGGATTTACTTCATGTTGTTGAAATTGCATGGATGTACCTTATGTTCTTCAAAAGTATGCACACTTTTGTGTGTATTACACTCTCCATGTATGCAAGTGAGCTTATATTTTTGGCATAAAAATCTTAAATAATCACTAAGAATAATAATTTTTTTATATATAAAATATAAAAGTTTATAATAATTATTATGGTAGTTTGAAAAAAAAGATTAAGTATTATATAGAATTAGAAAATTTTATTTAAGGTACAAATTAAATATGAAAATAAAAAAATGAATAAAATAATATGTTTTTTCTTTATAAACAACTTTTGAAAATTAGTGTAAATATATTACTATAATTTTCCGAAATAGATAGACAGTTTCCCTTAAATGTTTTCAGGATAACAATAATTTTCATAATATACACTATATTTTCAGAATCCTTCTAACTTCAATAATTTTTTTTTTGTTTCTTTAAATATTTCTTGTATTGCTATCATAAATTTGATAATATCACTTCAACAATTTTTGATAACTTTTTTATTTATATAATTAATTTTTAATTTAGTAGAGCTATTATAAATATTTATATTTCTTTTAATTTGCACAAATTTCTTTTATTGGTTCATTATATTATATTTTTTATTAGTTTTAGTAATTTAAAATTAATCTTATTGCTCTTGGTTTAAAAAAAATAATTTTATTGAGAATTTTTAACTCTTGTATGGTTAAAAAAAGTAAATCAACTTGCATACATGGAGAGTGTAATATACACACTATTATTGGAGCAAGTGTGCATACTTTTAAAGAACATAAGGTACATCCGTGCAATTTCACGAACATGAGGTACATCCATGCATATTTCGAATAACATAGGGTACATTTGTGCATTTTACCCGACTTCTTACTAGATAGATGTGGTATCTGTTGTTTTCGCCGTGAGGTAATTTTGTGTTGTAGAAGTGCAATGTTGTGTTGTAGAAGTCGTTTTTTTATTACTAGAAGAAATTTTGAGAGAAGTACTAGACTTTTACTTACTTTTAGGACTATGAGTTTAATACTTTAATAAGCCATTGTTTATCAATTCAGAACCTATGAAACATGATGTTCCTAGTTATAAATTGGACTGTCGACTTATGCTCCATAATTCTTTGTTATTTACATGGTCTCTATGCGTCTTTAAAAAAAAAACTTCCAACAGGTTCATTATCTGGACCAAGTCTGCATTTGAGAAGCTTGATGAGATCTACGGGACCTTTGACAAGCCGTCTGAGAAAAAGAAGGGCTATGTTCTGCCCAGAGCCAAGATGGTGAATGCTGATTTGGCTAGAATCATTAACTCTGATGAGGTTCAGTCAGTTGTCAAGCCAATAAAGAAGGAGATTAAGAGAGCTCCTTTGAAGAAGAACCCACTCAAAAATCTCAATGTGATGTTGAAACTCAACCCATATGCCACTTCTGCCAAGAGGATGGCTCTATTGGCTGAGGCTCAAAGGACCAAGGAAAAGAAGGAGAAGCTTGATACGAAGAGATCTAAGATCTCCAAGGTATACTGTTCTGATCTGTTGTCTTGATTTTTTTTAATGTTGTCTATACGTTAGGCTTAGTTGCTTCTTGCATTTACCTGCTGTATTTTGATGTACGTTGTATTGTTAGAACTTAGAATTTTTTTTATATCATATTGATCCATATCTGTAACTTTATTTCAGTGTTTGAAAGGTATTGATGTTATAAGTTGAAAAGTTGGTTTAGGTTTTTTGCTATATTTTGTTTATCTATAATTTGTCTTGACTATAGCTATATTTCTATAGATAATATATATTCTTTGCACGCTGTTTCTTCTTGACAAGGATTGTATGGCTACTGCTATACGCGTTTGCATCAAACGTTCGTTTATAAAGCTAACTAGCTATCAAGCTTTATGACAATTAAGTCTTTAGTTGGGCCCTAACCAGTTTGTTGCTTATCATGCATAAACTTTTTGGTTCTTGGCATAAGTTGTATTAAAGAATTACTGAATGAATTTCATAATATGTGAATCCAAAATTAAAGTTTCTCTGTCTTATTAATTATTGCCCTTAAATATGTTTTTTTAGTACTGAAGTATTCTTTTTATCTTGTTACTGTGCAGGAGGAGGCTGCGGCCAGCAAATCTGCTAGCAAGGCCTGGTACAAGACCATGATCAGTGATTCCGACTACACAGAGTTTGAAAACTTCTCAAAATGGTTGGGTGTTGCAGAGTAGCTGAATTGTTTACATTAATGCCCTGTGGAACCTCTTTTTATATTTGGTTTTATGCACTACTTTCTGTTTCAAGTTTTGTAGACATCCATGAGATTTTACTGCTGGGGAATATTTGTGACTGTTCTGAGTTGCCTTTAATTTCCCCTGCCTATATTTGGTACTCGGTTTCTTTTGATACTGAGGAATTTTTGTTTTGGATATATATTGTTAAAGTAACAGCTTACAATACATGTCATTTGAAACCCTCCTGTGTTCCATTCTGTGCTTTTGAATTATTGTTTTTCTGAGACTATAATCAATCAACTAGCTAGATAAGCAGATTGGCACAATTTATCGTAAGAGTAAGAGTTGCACGTTACTGCTATCAAGCAAGTGTACTAAAGAAGCACAAGCATCATGTCTCGATTATCTTTAAACGAAAGCAATGTAAAGGTCGATATCCCAGGAAACAGCTCACATGTTAATGTTATAGCCTGACCAGGATAGAACAAAAGCTATACGTAACATCAACTATGAGCAATTGCAGATAACATTGGATATTATTTGCTGCCTGAGATGCCAAACTATATTGTCTACCGAGGCCCCATTGTTAATACCACCAGAAAAATTCAGTGGTGCATGTTTTATGTTGGCTCAAACAGCTCAAGTCCTTTTAAGAAATCAGAATGAAACTGAAGATTCATCTCTACATAACGGGAAATCAAACATGATGGATTATACCAACATAACGATACTACACAACAACGATACAGAGGTATATTATCCTCCGAGAAGCATTACGAGACGGTAAAACATTTGTGATATATCTTACAGGACAAGCATTCAGCATCCTCGTCAACTTCTTCTGTAGCAGACCTTTGGTCATTGCTTTTATTTATAACCACTTTCCCATGTTTCTTGAATAGGTCATCAAACTTCAAACATATCTTCTGTATATATGTCCATTGACATCCTGCAGAATTAGTAGTATCTGTATTCTGTTCCCAGTTCATTCCCTAGATCTCAGTCGGACAATGGTTGTAGCCTGGTTTAATTTGGTATAATATGTTGATTAGTTAAAAAAAAAAAAACACTAAGGAAGACTCCATTTATCGAAACTAACATTAACAAAAACAAGGCTGGACACAAATTGAAGATACCACAGTAGCTGCATAACATTGGAATAATTCAAAGATCACACCACTATGTAACAGAAATCGATTGGGAACAGTATAAAACTTGAAGTTACATGTAGACAAAAGGAAGCATGATTCAATCATATAAAACTTAAACAAAACTGTTGGGATATAAATAACCCAAAGTTTACCTACTTGGAACAACCATAGCAAAGGAAAACTTGGATCACTCTTGCATGCCATCATCATCATTGTCATCGTCTTCCGCATCAGCGAGGGCCTCATCATTCAGATCAAGATCAGCAAGCAATTCATCCAACGGGACAGAGGGAATATCCTCACCATCAGCCACGGAAGCTACTTCAGATGGCTGGTACTCATTATTGCGGTAAAGGTTGATATCAAACCTTATCTGAGGGTTCTCCTCCAAATCTCTCAAGAATAGCTCATATTCTGTGTTCATCTTTTCCTCGTGATCTCTGGCTCTAGAAGAGTCATCAACTTCCATGTTAAGAGACTTGAGCTTCCAAGCACGAGGCTTTCCTCTCTTCTTCAGGCGCTTCTCTTCATAGCTCTTTTTAATTAGTATCACTTCAGGCACAACAAGGCCTTTGTATTTGTCCAATTCGATATCATTGTTGTTGGCAGCATATAAGTCGTAGCCAAGAGCGTAATCCCCAGGATTCAAAAGATGGCCTAAATGTGTTCTCACGTTGAAAATAGTGTCGTTCCTTCCAAAATCTGATAGACGAGCAACTTGGGCATCAGCTAAAACATACTTAAGGCCCCCAAGATTGACTTCAGAGGAAACAACCTCCACATCTAACACTATATATTCCACAAGCCGCCTGCTTGACAACAGGGACTTGAATGAGGAACCCCAATACTGATCGGCATTCAAGAAACATTGCCTCAAAGTGAATGGATCTAACAAGGTGATACTGTTGGTCACTTTGGTGCATATAACAAGTGGTCCGAAATTTCCCAAACTGACAGCAAGTTTAGGCGGAAGGCAAATTAAATCTTCACGGCATATAGGACTGATTTCAACCGAGAAAGTATGCTTGTAATTGTAATTATTGCTCTTCCTGTCATGGGACACAAGTTGTTTGTCATTACGACTCTTAATTGGAACAACATTACCCAAGAAGTCGACAAACTTCACACCATGACTGCGATTGTTGAAGAAGAAATCTATCCCATGGTCCATTTGCGTGATCCTAATTGCATGCTTAGCAGCATCATGCTTGAGAATGAGCTGCTCCAGGTAGAAGAAAGTACGCCTGTGAGAAACATGCTGCCGCAATTGCACAGCAGCCACCCACTGATCAGGATTAGCCTGGACCCTCGAACAAGATTCACACATCTGATCTTGAACAACATATTCGACGGTGTAAGCTTGTTCAAGTATAGCTCCACTCTCAACCTCCTTCCGGACCCTCAGCTTGACTTTAATCCTCTTGGAGTGAGGTTCTGTCCATATGAATTCTGCATTTATCAACCGGACCCTATTCAAGTTCTTCAATCTTTTCACGCAGAAGGTGAGCAACTCCTTGGATTCCAACTGTGCTTTAATCCATGTTCTCGGCGGCTGAAGATAGCACTCACAATCAGGGCAATAGACGATAATAACATGCCTCTGTAGCCCTTCTGTTATATCAACCTCAGATCGTAGGCACTTGGCACACATATTTGCTGCATTTGGCTGCATTGGTAAGCCACATTTGCAGCACCTGACAGTGCCAACCGTATGTGCCACAGTGAACATACCCGAGTCTTCTGCCATGCCTGCTACAAAGACACCTATAATCTAAGCCAAATTCTTGTAAACGTCAAGATTTCCTAATATAAAGTAAAATCACCTTATTTATACTAAATGTTCTGTGATTTTCCTACAATTTAGTAATCTAAAATACGACGAATAGTGAAAACCCAAAGTTAAACATTTTCTACAAGATGGACAAGTAGTAAGCTAAGCAAACACACTGAATCCTGAATATATAGAAGGTTTAAGCCAGACACTTCCTTTCAAAATACACATACAGTACATCACAGAATCTCAATAAAACCAGAAAGCAAGCATCATGATCAACAAAAGCACCCAGTTTCGCTAACCATATGTTCAATCTTCAATTTTAACGATTTCAATTTTTCCAGCTAAAAATAATCTAAAGTAACATATAAAAACGAAAAACCCAACACCCCTTAAATCTCTAGCCATTAAACCAAATAAACATATATTGAGGAAAAAAGATAAGCATACAGACTGAAGTGAAAAACAATCATAAATCGAAATAATTGATTACCTGGAAGAGAAATGGAGAGAGTGAGCGGAGCTACAACAAAGAAAAAAATACGGTTTGTGACAGGAGGAAACTGGGAATTGGGATTCTTATTTTTAGACTTAATGGGCCTCAGCCAAACCGGCCCAGGTCAAATCCAATAATAAGCCACATGGATAGAACTCGGGTCGGGATTTTAGGATGATTTTGGGGTCGGAACAATTATTTCACATTCCAGTCCCATCTCAAATAATGTCGGGGAAATTTTTAGGATTGAAACGGGATCGGATGGGATTTCGGAGTTTCGGTGGTTTTGTTTTCATAGCCTCAATATTAAATTTTGTAAAACTCCAATAGAGCAGCATATCAATGAAGGATACATATAGCAGCAGTTTTGTAACTAACTCTAACTATCAATTTTTAGAAGAAAGAAAAACACAGTAAGAAAGCTGGGAATTTATTTGTTAAACACAGACTTAGGCCTGTGAATGGTACCTGAACCAAACCGGCTCAGTCCAAGTCCAATACTGCCCATATGGAAATAAGCTGACGGGTCCTGACCCGGTTTCTCCACGGGTTGAGCATTTGAGGACAAATCACAACTTAGCTTCCTCATTGTTCCAATCTTTAGATTTCAAAACCTTTAAAAAATAAGGAGTATGAAGTATGGCATTGCGTCACTATACAAGAATTGGTATATATAAGGGTAAATTACTTATATAAGTCACATATAAACAATATAAATAACTATAACATATAAAAACCCTTCAAAATAACTATTATAAAAAAGACCAATTTAATTAATTGTGAACTTCAAAAGTCTCGCTCAATTAGAATTAATAAACATTTGAAATCCACTTAATCCTGACTTAGGTCTCTTCTAGCTCGTAATTCGGTTTGCAATTTGCAGCTTGTCTTCTCCTATATCCCTTTTTTCCGTTCCTTCCCGGCCTGGGTACCTATTAATCCATGAATTTTAGCAATAAAAGCGGGTGTTTATCGGGCGTCCAGTAGCCAGCATAATAACTACCTATCAGCGTACCTTTCTGTTTAGTGAAATATCAAGTATTTACTCTTTGCTGATCCTTGGCTTTTTAGGTTCCGTCGGGCTCTTCTTTAACTCCTCCCACTATGCTTTCTCCCAACATTTTCCTGCTTGCTTTTGCATCTCTCTTTTAGCTCACTTAATTTTGCAGGTAGCAGTACGAGAACAGCTCAGAAACATATGGTTAAGAATCTGATTCACTGCGGTGTGACGCATGTACTCGATCTGCCTTCCCATTCAACATCATTTATATTAGTTTCAACATCATTATTATTAGTTTTAGGAACTCAGAATTAGTTTCAGGTTCATTAGTATTAGTTTCAGGTTCATTAAAGTTAGTTTTAATAACTCAGAATGTTAGTTTCAGGTTCATTAAAGTTAGTTTCATAACAAAATAGTATTAATTTCAGTCTCATTTGTTTTAGTTTCAGCATCATTAGTATTAGTTTCAGAAACTCAAAAAGTTAGTTTCGGGTTCATTAGTATTAGTTTCAAGTTCATTAAAGTTAGTTTCAGAAACTCAGTAAGTTAGTTTCAGGGCCAACAATGTTAGTTTCAGAACAAAATAATATTAGTTTCAGCATCATTTGTATTAGTTTCATCATCATTAGTATTAGTTTCAGAAACTCATAAAGTTAGTTTCGGGTTCATTAGTATTAGTTTCAGGTTCATTAAAGTTAGTTTCAGAAACTTAGAGTGTTAATTTCAGGTTCATTAAAGTTAGTTTCAGAAACTTAGAGTGTTAATTTCAGGTTCATTAAAGTTAGTTTCAGGAACTTAGAGAGTTAGTTTTAAGTTCATGAAAGTTAGTTTCAGGGTCAACAATGATTAGTTTCAGAACAAAATAGTATTAGTTTCAACATCATTTGTATTAGTTTCAGGAACTCAGAAAGTTAGTTTCAGTTCATTAAAGTTAGTTTGCAGGGCCAACAATGTTAGTTTCAAAACAAAATAGTATTAGTTTCTGGAACTCATAATTCTAAAACCCTAGAGGAAATGGTGAGCCCAATCAACTGAATTTGAATACATCCTCCGAGAGCTACGGTCTTAATTAGGATTTAGGGTTTAGGCCGGGCCCAGGGGCTACCGCCCTGGACCCGTCCTAAAACCTAAACCCTAATTAAGCGATTATCAGGGCAATGAAGCAGTAGTTTCACCGTCAACAATATTAGCTTCAACATTATTAATATTAGTTTTAAAGTTAGTTCCATCATCAACAATCTTAGTTTCATTGGTTTCAATATTAATTTAATTGGATTCAGTTAGTTTCACCAACACACCATTAGTTTCGACATTTATTTTAGCATCGTGAGTGTTATAAGTTTCAACACCAAGTGTGTTAATTTCAAAAAGTTAGTTTCAGCATTAACTATGTTGGTTTCATTAGTTTCAGTTGAAGCCAACATAATAATCGACATGAGTGTTAGTTTATCCAGTAAATATTATTTGCAATGTTAGTTTAATTGGTTTTAGTTAGTTTCACCAACACCATTAGTTTCAGCATTTGTTTTACAATCACCGGTGTTAGTTTCAGCACCAAATGTGTTAGTTTCAAAAGTTAGTTTCAGCATTAACAATGTTAGTTTCATTAATTTCAGTACCAAATGTGTTAGTTTCAACATTAACGGTGTTAGTTTCAGTACCAAATGTGTTAGTTTCAACATTAACGGTGTTAGTTTCAGTTGAAACCAACATCATAATCGACATGTGTGTTAGTTTAAGCGGCAAGTATTAGTTTCAGTGTTAGTTTAATTGGTTTCAGTTAGTTTCACCAAGACCACTCGTTTCGACATTTGTTTCAGCATAACTTGTGTTAGTTTCAGCATCATCGGTGTTAGTTTCAGCACCATTGTGTTAGTTTCAGCATGAACAGTGTTAGTTTCATTAGCTTCAGTTGAAACCAACATCATAATCGGCATGAGTGTTAGTTTCAACAGTAAATATTAAATTCAATGTTAGTTTAATTTGTTTCAGGTGATCAGTTAATTTCATTGGTAGTCACAATATTATTCAAATATAATTAGTTAGTAATTAATTAACACTTAGATGAGTATATTTAAAAGAAATAGTTAAATATAAGTAGTTAGTAATTAATTAACACTAATGGATGTTAATTATGTTATCAAACTCAATATAGCGAGAATTTGAAGTCCACTTGATTAGAATTTAGGGTACCAAAAAATAGATTTGACTTTTTTTAAGAGTTTATTAGATTTTAGGGCACAAAAAATAGATTGGACTTTTTTGTAAGAGTTTTATCAAGCTAGCCTTATATGTTAGTACACCACCTAAAGTGATATCTTGATGTAATAAACCCATTTAATAATGAAGTAATTAATTTTTTTTTTTTTTTTTTGAAGGAGGAGTAATTAAGACTTAAGATCACAAAAACAAAAATGTCAATGACATGAGGAATGGAGATCCGATCGAGATTTTTTTTTTTTGGTCAAAGTCAACACGTAATATTGATGATTGATAAATTCAAATGCAATAAAAAATTTCAAATTGGTAGGAACCTATTGCCACTTTCAAAAGCCAGCCCCTAGCTTTGGATAAGAACATTTTTCCATAAATAGATGGACATGTCCACCTTCTTCCAAGTCCATATATACCATATAAACACAACACAACACAACACAAGTACACAACACAATAATGTTTCCTTCATTTTCTTTCCCAGTTCTCATCATACTCCTCAATCTATCAATCTTCTCCTTAGCCATTGTCCCACCATCGAATACGTTTACGTATGTCAACCAAGGCGAATTTGGTGAATACAGTGTGGAGTACTTTGCCGATTACCGAGTATTAAGCATCGCTACTTTCCCATTTCAACTATGTTTCTACAACACTACACCAAATGCTTTCATTTTAGGCCTACGTATGGGCAACCGAAGGTCCGAATCCCTCATGAGATGGATTTGGGATGCTAATCGCGGTAAGCCCGTTCGTGAAAATGCGACACTTACATTCGGCGCAAATGGGAACTTGGTCCTGGCCGATGCCGACGGGACGGTAGCATGGCAGACTAAGACAGCCAACAAAGATGTGGTTGGCTTAGACTTGCTTCCGAATGGTAATTTGGTACTCTATGATAGCAAAGGTAAGTATGTTTGGCAGAGTTTTGATCATCCAACGGATACCCTCTTAGTGGGCCAGGCTTTGAGAGCCAAGAGAGGCCCAACAAAGTTAGTAAGCAGATTGTCCATTACTCAACCTTCTAATGGGCCTTACAGCTTTGTGATGGAGCAAAGGCATTGGGCCATGAACTATCAAAGCAAAAATGCAAAAAGCCCATTAGTTTACTACAAATCATTCGAGTTTGGGAACGGTCAAGGTTTTTTAGATACCCTTGTGTTCTATGCTGAGCCTGAGTCTAGTTCTAATTTCGCATTTGAGCTCGGGTTTAGGTTTAACATGAGTGGCTCGGATAGTTCAGGTACAAGTATAATGGCTCGACCGAAGTACAACAGCACGTATACAATGCTTAGAGTTGACATTGATGGTAACCTAAGAATGTATACATATGATGAGAATGTGGATTGGGGTGCTTGGGAAGTCACATTTGCTCTATTTGATCGAGATAATAGGATTGTTCCAGCCAGCGAGTGCAAACTACCAAGCAAATGTGGATCTTTAGGAGTTTGTGACGAGAATCAATGTGTCGCGTGTCCACGACCTCAAGGATTATTAGGGTGGAGCAAGGGTTGTGCGCCGCCAACACTTCCACCGTGCAATGGTGGCAAGAACATCGACTATTACAAGGTTGATGGAGTTGATCATTTCACTAGCGAATATAACAATGGGATTGGCTCAATGGGCTTGGGCCAGTGCCGGGACAGATGCACCAAAGATTGCAAGTGTTTGGGTTTCTTCTATAGGGCTGATACTTCAAATTGCTTGGTGGTGCCTGAACTTGGAACTTTGGCTAAGGTCTCAAATTCGTCTCATGTGTGTTATATCAAGATCTCCAAATAGGAATGTTTACTACATGTACTGAGTGTGATTCTTATTTTGCTTATTAACTTTGGTTTACATTACTTGGAAGAAATAAATCACGGAACTATTCCTGATTGTTACATGCACTCTGCAATCATGTGTGTGTGTTAAAAATATTTTTTTGAACTGCTTTATGAAGTTACACAATACGTACAATATCTTCTTCTCTTGAACTCTTAAGTATCATCAAACCTTATATTTGCTGAGAAATATGTTTAGACAGAAGGTTTTTAAACCTATTTACCCCAATAGAGTCAAACCCTTTTGTGTAAGGGACCAACGACCATACTATCCACAGAAAATATATCATAGGCCATTATTAATGTAACCAACTTACTGATAATGTACTCAAAGAATAATTAACCCATGCATTAAAGTCAATAATAATATTATTATTATAGCTTCGATAATCCTTTTCCAGATTCCACCTTTGATCGAAATTTAGTTTATCTGGTGATTAAAGTACTCAAGCCCATATATTATTCATGTAACCCACGCCTTGGGGTAAATTATAACGAGCATGGGCTTGAATACTTTCAGGTTTTCAGACTTTATTCCGATCCAAATCCAATTCAATAAAAGTCACCATGTACAACCCACCTTGAAAAATAATGAATAATATAATCACACGTCCAAATAATTATTCTGCTCAATAAATAAATAGACTGTCCAAAAAAATAAAATTTCGGGATTTCACATTCCACCCTTTTTAAAATAAGTTTTATCCCCAAACATAAATCCACTATGCTTGCACTGCACCATTTTTATAACAACAAAGTTGACTAACCCTAAAAAAGACTAACCTTAGAAAAGACACGAAAGTCTAATCTAGGATCCCTAGAATTTCTAGATTAACTCGTGAAAGATCATAACCTAGACCCCTCAAAGTAACTAACCTAAGCAGCTCAAATAAAACTAATTAATATGGTTCTAATACCACTTTTTTCATGCCCCAAAACCAAAACAATTTGGTGCGATCGGCCGGCCGTCTATCGTGAGATAGGCTCACGCTAAGACGTAACCTCAATTTTAGTTGTAAAACAACTTGAAAGGTTCAGAGCATTTAAAACCTAAATACAATAAATACAATTCTAGAAACCTCAAACTAAATACAATCCTAAAAAATTACAAAGTTTTCACTTAACACTTGTAGCTGCTCTAACACGACTTGCCTCCACTATCAACCTCCACAAAATCAAAACCACTCAGACCACTGGAAAAAAGGTGTAAGGGTGAATAGCGAGCCACTTTTACCAGATCAAGCAGATTAGTAAAACAAACACACACACAATCATAACATAATATGAAGTGAATTTTACATAACAATAATATTAGAAGGTTTAGCTCGAACAGAGTCACACTATGACCACTAGTAATTAGGTCCGGTGGCACAGAGGTCGTCACATGACAGAACACACCAGAAAATCCCCCACTAAAGGGACCAAACAGAAAGAAGTACGTCAGAAGATACACATAATCACCCTAAGAAGAGGTGCCCAAAATTCATCGGCAAAATTGTGAGCTAAAAACATATTTTATCTCCATGTAACAAAAACTTATTTTAATTTCACACATCACATGCATCACAAAAATATATACTTTTGGTATTCACATATCAATTTCAAATAGACTATTATACCAAGTCTCATATCATGATATAATAGCCATACGTTGTTTGTCAAATATTAAAAGTACATAACATATAATATAATAATACAAAAAATAAGAACAAAAGTGTCAAGAAATTTTCTTACCTCAAGGTCGACACATACCAAGTTTAACCTAGCTAAACTACCGAATCACAACCAACCATCCGAAAATCTCCAAAACACCTCTAGATCTACAACGTCAAACTACAAGAGACTTAATCTAATTCGACCCTAAAAAAGAGTCGTATCATGTAAATAAGAGTCGTATTTAAAAATTATGACTCTTAATAAGAGACGCAAATTGCAAAGGAGTCGCAAAAGAGTTGTGTCGTATATTCGGTTGAAGTACAAATTAAGAACCGTAATTTAAAAATTACGACTCAAAATTAGAAGTCATATTTTTTATTTTTACTTTTAAAACATTTTTTTGTTCAATTTTTTTATAAGAGTCGTAAAATTTATGAGTCGTATTAGATCAAATTTATGTAGTGTAAAAATTAAAATCGATCATTAAAATGTAAATAAATCAAATTGGGTGTACAAAATATGGTGGGTGCTGATCTCATCTTAACAATGATTTCTCAAAGAGAATTTGGGCTCTCGATGATCATGACACGGAGAGAGAGAGTAATATTTTTTATGCATGAAACATGCAGAGTTGCACACGGATAAAAATTGATAAACGAGAAGAACAACTTTGGCGTGCCAAGAAAAATTCATAACAAATGAAAGAAGCTCACCAATTAATAAAACCAGCAGCAGGAGAATAAAAAGAAAATTCCGGCTATCTGTTTTAATCTCAGTAGTGGAGATCCATCCGATCGAGAGATGAATTCAAATACAAGTGAAAATTTTCAAATTGGTAGGAACCAGTTGCCACTTTCAAAAGCCAGCCCCTAGCTTTGGATAAGAACATTTTCCATAAATAGATGCACATGTTCACCTTCTTCTAAGTCCATAACATATCAACACATCTTATACACAACACAATAATGTTTCCTCCATTTTCTTTCCCACTTCTTATCTTACTCCTCAATCTATCAATCTTGTCCTTAGCCATTGTTCCTCCATCAGATACGTTTACCTATGTCAACCAAGACGAATTTGGTGATTACAATGTGGAGTACGCTGCCGATTACCGGGTATTGAACATCGCTACTTTCCCATTTCAACTATGTTTCTACAACACTACACCAAATGCTTTCATTTTAGGCCTACGTATGGGCAACCGAAGGTCCGAATCCCCCATGAGATGGATTTGGGATGCTAATCGTGGTAAGCCTGTTCGTGAAAATGCGACACTTACATTTGGCGCTAATGGGAACTTGGTCCTGGCCGATGCCGACGGAACGGTAGTATGGCAGACTAAGACGGCCAACAAAGATGTGGTTGGCTTGGACCTGCTTCCGAATGGTAACTTGGTGCTTTATGATAGCAAAGGCAAGTATGTTTGGGAGAGTTTTGATCATCCAACGGATACACTCTTAGTGGGCCAGGCTTTCAGAGCTAAGAGAGGCCCAACAAAGCTAGTAAGCAGATTGTCCATTACTCAACCTTCTAATGGGCCTTACAGCTTTGTGATGGAGCAAAGGAATTGGGCCATGAACTATCAAAGCAAAAATGCAAAAAGCCCACTAGTTTACTACAAATCATTAGAGTTTGGGAGCGGTCAAGGTGCTTTAGATACCCTTGTGTTCTATGCTGAGACTGATTCTAGTTCTAATACCGCATTTGAGCTTGGGTTTAGGTTTAACATGAGCGGCGCCGATAGTTCGGGTAGAAGTATAATGGCTCGACCGAAGTACAACAGCACGTATACCATGCTTAGAGTTGACATTGATGCTAATCTAAGAATGTATACTCTTGATGAGAATGCGGATTGGCGTTCATGGGAAGTCACATTTGCGCTATTTGATAGAGATAATTGGATTGTTCAAACCAGCGAGTGCAATCTACCAAGCAAATGCGGATCTTTAGGAGTTTGTGACAGAGATCAATGTGTCGCGTGTCCACGACCTCAAGGATTATTAGGGTGGAGCAAGGGTTGTGCGCCACCAACACTTCCGCCGTGCAACGGGGGCAAGAAAATCGACTATTACAAGGTTGATGGAGTTGATCATTTCACTAGCGAGTATAACAATGGGATTGGCCCAATGGGCTTGGGCAAGTGCCGGGACAAATGTACCAAAGATTGCAAGTGTTTGGGCTTCTTCTATAGGGCTGATACTTCAAATTGCTTGGTGGTGCCTGAACTTGGAACTTTGACTAAGGTCTCAAATTCGTCTCACGTGGGCTATATCAAGATCTCCAAATAGGAAAGTTTCCTAATTAAATGTAATGAGTGTGCTTCTTATTTTGCTTATTAAATTTACTACTAAAATTTAAATCGCGGAACTGTTCCTGATTGGTGTTTGCACTCTGCAATCATGTGTGTGTTAATAATATTTGTATTTCTATTTTGATATTTTTTATATCGGTATAAGTAAACAATTTTAGATATTGAACGTATAACATTTTGAAAATAATCGCGTTTTTACGTACGAGTTCTAATAACATGCTTCTAATTTTTCTACGCATTTCTTTTTCATTTTTGGATTATAGAACCGGTATCTGCTCAGCTGCTCTGCTACCATAAAAACTTGGCAACAATGGCAACAGAGAGGTTTTTAAGGTATAGAGAAGAGACTGTTCTTGAGAATAATTTCCCTATTTTGGTCCAGATTGTAGTAATTATGCAATGAATTGTAATGGGACCTGATTCAATTCGAGTGATGCACTTGGGGACAATTGGAAAAGAAGCTGGCCCCATATTCACGTGGCAAGGATGAATGACCTGTCCTAGCTAGTTGGTTTACATGTTACAAATCAAATGCATTATTAGCAGGATAGTTTGTGTCTTTTCCTTTTTAATTATCAGTTTAATAATTAGATGCATCGTTACTTCTACCAGTACTTCACTATTTAGCGTTGTAATATCTCCTAATATGGTATAAAAAGCCTATTAAACACATAAAATATACAATCCAACACATATACCAGCATGATAATTCATCTTATGCAAATACTATAGCATATATATTGCATCATGTAACATGAGATATTCTATCGTCATTTAAGGTGTCGCCCTGACTAACTTCAGTCACTTATTTTAAGTCACTAGATGATAAATCTAACGGTGAAAATTGATGGATTTAGTGCGTATTTAAGTGTTCTTTATGCATTATTCTTTAAGTCAGACAGGTATTGCACTAAATATTCTTTCTAACCGCATTAATCGACTTTGAATATATTAATTTTCTTTCTGAAAATCATAATATTAAAAACATCATTATTAAAATTTAAAATCTCTCATATCATCAATTTACTACCTAAATCAAATCAACAACATATATATCCCATAAATCATCTCCAACTCCAGAACAAAAACCCATAATCATCATCCGATCATCATCTCCAGAAAACCGATCAGAAAGGGAAATTTTCTTGTGGGGCTGCTCAATAATCGACAAATTCAATTCCGACGTGGAACCGCAATCATTTTGTTCATTCGACATAGCACTGAGAATTGACCTTGATTGTTACAGCGGATATCTTCTTTCGTTCCATTTTCTCTCTGCAAGTTTATACTTATTCTACTTGATGCAATTGTAGGTGAAGAGCTTGTGAAGGATGTTTGTTGCGTTTACATATTTTCAAAATTCCTTTGTTGGATTCGAATTCAATTGCGGATGGAAGCGGTGTTGTCAAGATCTTTTGTATATCATGATTGGACAGTGGAATGACGAAGGAAAGGGCAGGCTAGCTCAAGTTTGTTCTAGATATGTATAAAAAATTGGATTTCGAATTAGGGTTCATGAAATTTAAAAATTAGGAATGTTTTTACAAATTAGGAATAAGTGTCAGTGGATATTTATAACTATAATTTGATGTATATATATAAATTATAATTGTATGTAAAAAATGTGTTTAATATTTTTTATTAGAAATTTAGTGGAGAAGACATTTATAAATACAATAACAAGTGGTTGAGAGCGATAGAGAGCAGTGGTTGAGGGTGATGGAGAGTAGTGGACACGTTTCACGTGTCAACATATCGACTGACAATAGTCAGGGCAACAACTTGACTGACGATAAAAAATCTGATAGAACAAACTAGTAGTTAGTAGGGAGTTAGTTAGCAACTACTCATTTCACTATATAGTACTCTGGGTGGATTATTCTTAGAGAGTAGACATGTGTTAGGTTGTAGGAAGTCTTATGTACAAGTAGTCATCATATTCTTGTTAACTGGTTGGTCTCTACTATGTCTGGAAATATAGGGTTGCATGTGGTATTTAGCAATGTGATCACTTAGACCTAGAGTAATCCTAGCATATACTTAGCCTAGTGTCCTAACCCTTATACTCTACATAAGGGATTTCAGGTTGATTGAGAGATAGTCAGATTGATCCGGAATCCTAACAAAAAGACACCTAATGTGTAGGAATAACATAACCTACACCCTAATTCACATGCACACGAAATAACCACCTCTTTTTCCGTGGAAAGATAATTGACTTCGACACCATCCATTTCTTACCATATAAACTTAGTGTTAGAATAGCCCACATCACTTGTGAGAAGATAAATCAAACAACATATAATCTGGATAATTCTACCCTTAGTAAGAGATTTCAAGGGGATGATGGTGCAACTTAATATTGTATCATAGCAGGTTCAAGTTCATGATGGATGTCCCAAGCCGATGATAATTTCGGCTTGCCCAAAGATGGAAAGATAATTGACTTCGACACCATCCAATCCTTACTATATGAACTTAGTGTTAGAATATCCCACAAGTGATGTGGGATATTTTAACAATTAGTGTACTGAACACGAAATTCATCATATCAAAATCAGCAAGAGTAGTGGTCCATAGACCATACCAAACAACTCCCTAATGTCTACCGTCATAAACTTTAGATCGTCTCAACTAGGGCAGTTAGTCCATACACATCTGAAAACATGTTGGGAAATATGAGCTCGTGTTCTATATTTAGACTTTAAGAAGGATGCTGCTGCAAGGTACTTATGGAAGGGCAAATGAGGATTGGTCTTTGTTATTATCACTTGGGTGTTAAAGAACGGAATTATTTGCGTCTTCTTAAAAATCACTGCTTCAAAAAAACTTTAAAATTAACGTAAAATAAGCTTCGTTTAAAATTAACATGCACGATTGAATACAAATTTCAACAATAAAAAACATCGAAAAATTTTCGCTTTTTTTTTTTTTTTTTGGTGAAAAGTGGAAAAAGTTGAAAAATATGTAGAGAAATTGGGGCAAAAAAAAAAAAAAAAAAATCATGAAATGGCCGGTTCTCAAAACCGGCCATTTTTGAAATGGCCGGTTTTGAGAACCGGCCATTTTCATTTTTTTTTTTCCAACTTTTTTCCAATTAAAATGGCCGTTTGACGGATATATTTTTAAAATTTAAATTTATTTATTTTGAATTTGCAACTTTAACTTTAATTCGAACTTGAATCGAAATGCTTCCGAATAAAAGGTTACAATTTGAACACGAACGAACTTGAATAAATAAATAATTGTTAAAAGAATATTTTTCTATTCAAGTTCGTTCGTGTTCAAATTGTAACCTTTTATTCGGAAGCATTTCGATTCAAGTTCGAATTAAAGTTAAAGTTGCAAATTCAAAATAAATAAATTTAAATTTAAAAAAAATATTGCCGGTCAAACGGGCCATTTTAATTGGAAAAAAAAAGTTGGAAAAATAAATAAATTAAAAGCTGCAAAAAAAAAAAAAAATGGAAATGGCCGGTTCTCAAAACCGGCCATTTCATGATTTTTTTTTTTGCATCTTTTAATATTTTCTTTTTTCCCCCCCAATTTCTCTACATATTTTTCAACTTTTTCCACTTTTCATCAAAAAAAAAAAAATAAATAAAATTTTTCGATGTTTTTTATTGTTGAAATTTGTATTCAATCGTGCATGTTAATATTATTGTGTTTGTGTAAACGAGTTATTTCGATTTTATGTTAATTTTTAAAGTTTTTTTTGAGTTAGGGACATTTTTGGTAAGTACGCAAATAATTGGTGCTGCATTTAGCAAAAAAAGGTGTTGCGTTTAACATTAGTGGTTATTATTGACTTTATGTTCCAGTAGAAAACACCTGGTCCACTATCCACGTGTGGTGTTTGGATAAATAGTCTTTGCTTTAACGTACCATGCCCCAATAAATAATATTCTCATCTAAATTTTTTTATCGAGTTTTATGAATTTAAGAGTGCATTGTAGTCGTATTTCTTGTGCAAATTTATGCTATGTGTTTCAGTTGTGTGTTTGTAGGATATTATGATGCAGATGGAAAATGGAGTAAAACGGTGAATTAAAACGGAAGTGGATTCAGAGTTCGGACGAAAATTTTGAAGTCATTTAACCGAAGCATATAAAAAGTGAAACTAACGGAGCAATGTTTGTATCTCATCCAAACTTTCTCATACGATACGAACTCTGATTGACATGAAATCAATGCCGTTCGAAGATAATCCAAGGATGTACAACCTACGTGAAGGAAGCGAGAAACTTAGTGAATTTTTTGGATAGAACGATGTGATTAAAAGTTTGCGTACTCAACATTATTTTTAATGACTTATTAGTGCACAACAATTATCATGTACTCTCTGCGCCCCGGAGAACTTTATACATTAAGATTGACATGCAGTTTTATAAGGAAAGTTAAAGTAATAATAAAATATGAAAAAGTTAGATAAAAGTGTACTTTGAGTGGCAAAATGTGTAATTTATGTGTAAAATTGAGATTGTTTATTATTTATTAGTGTAGGGTAACTTCCTTTTTTAATAATATATGGAATTTTATGGACAGTTAAAAATATCATATGTATGAAGTTGTGTATGACGGAGGGAGTGTAACTTTTCTAATTACCTTCAATGAAAATACATTCCGAGTAATGTAGGTTTAGTGGCATATCTAAGATTCTTCCAAGGGAGTAATTATCCAACTTCAAGTGATAGTAGTTGACAAGTTTTCTATGCTAAAGAACATGTTACGGTATCATAATAGTTTAATGTTCTATAATACACATAATACAAACATAATATTAAATCAATACACCTTAATGCATGTAACATACATAGAAAAAACTATGATTATATAAGAGCACAAAAATGACACTAAAATCAACAATCTCAAAAAGTTCAAATTGGTGGGGTCCACACTAAATTCATTTGGGTGTAAACTAAATCCTTCATTTGGGCACTCCCTAAAAATTTTTGAAGGTATAATTAATGGGTCCTATATTCTTATTTAGTGGTTTTACAATAGAAATAGGTTTATTACATTTTTCGACTAGAACTATCGTTCTCTAAGTATAACAGATCATTTAGGATAGATTTTGGAGGAAAAATTTCACTAGATTGGATCTTTTCGAGGAAATTAGATCTTGCCCTATCCTAAATGAATTAAACAAAGCTAAAATGGAGAAGAATCTGAGATTTCCCACTTTTTTCTTTTAAATGAGAAAGTGGTGGAAGTGACATGACTTGAAAAAAACCTTTGGCATTGGTTAGATTCTCTTTGCACAGCTTTTATCTTGTGAAAATTTGGGTCCAATTGGGGTAATTGGTACTTGTTGATTGTACGTATTTTCCAGGTTTATCTCTTTGCATACACACCTTCGTGGATGTTTGGAATACTAAATTAAACGGCCCGACTTTAATATAATTTTAACATATCAATATTAAGTTAATTTTAATTTTGTTTTGAAAAGTTGTATTTGAAATAGAGTGAAAATTTACCAAAAGTTTCTCAAATCCAATACATGGTTCAACTTGATTTTATGGTCAACTAAATTAAGCTTAAATATTCTTTAACAAAACATTAAACATTAATTGTAGCATGTTATACTTCCATTACTTCATCCGTCTCACTTAAAATTTTATATATATTATTTTCGTTTGGGTGGGAAACATAAGGTAACATTATTTTTGAATTAAGATAATAATGTGATGTTGAGATTTTGTGTTGACTATACCTTTTGTAGGCCAAAATTCATTTTTGGTACTCCAGTTTAAGACATTTCTGATTTTGGTACTCCAGAGTGGTCGCGTCCAATTTAGGTACTAATTATCAATAACTATTTACAATTAAGGTACTAAGGCTCTGTTATTTTCAACTGAAATTCTTGAATCGAATCGAATGGAATCGAATGGGCCGAATCGAATGGAACTGAACTAAATCGAATCGAATCGAAATCGAATCGAATCGAAGAAATTATTGTGTAATAATAATAACAATTATATGATGGTATATATAATCACAATTAAAAAAATATATTATTTTTGTCATCTTTCTCACATTCTTCCTACTCTTTTTTACGTTTACATTTTTATTTATTATTGTATAACAAACTTTAAAACCAACCGCGTGGAAGGTACTTTATACGATGCCTCAAATGGAAGACACATATCAAATATACGTGATTGTTGCTACCTTCACTCTGCATAATTTTATGCGCATGTGTAAACTTGAAATATCAGTTTTGCAACATGATATCAATGTCCAAGGTAGAGTGGATAATGATTTATTGAACCCGACAAGGAAAGAAACGATGAGCGAAGTGTGAGGAGATGACATTGAGAATTTGACGCCTATTCCGTGCAATATAGAGCAGGAAGATAATATAGAGCCCGAGGAAGATAATATAGAGGAATAAATGCCATTTTTCAATATTTGTGATATATAATATTATTTTTATAAAGTTTGGTCCGATTTTTGGTTTGGTTTAACTTGTTTTGGAGTTTTTGAACATATAGATTTTTTGTTAGTTCAAATTGTAACTATACTCTTTATTTCATTGATCTACTAAAAGTCGTATTAAAAATATGGAAAGAAAAAAAGTTGAAAATAACTCAATTGGATAAATTTTCTTATTTTCCTCGTACAAAAGATCGGGTGTGTAAATAAATGATAAAATAATAATAATAATAATAATAATAATATTATTATTATTATTATTATTATTATTATTATTATTATTATTATTATTAACAACAACAACAACAACAACAACAACAACAACAACAATAATAATAATAATAATATGAATTTAATGAATCAAGACGAATCAAGGCAATGAATCGAATCGAATCAATCGAATGGAATCGAATCGAATCGAATCGAATGAGTTTTCAGTTGAAAAGAACAGAGCCTAATTGAATTTATGAGGTGCGCATTCGCATTCACGTGCAAGCGAAGGTCAAGCGCCGAAAGATAGACATAGAAAATTGATCGTTCGCAAGATATCGTGGACTTTGTCCCACTCACAAGCATCAAATTCTTCCACGTCATATTCTTTTTTTTAGGCTTTTTCATCAATTATATTTCAATCAACTTTCAATTGATCAAATTCACATGAAGCTGGGATTAGGTTAATTGAAACTTGGTACTGATTTGCACACCCACCATCCAATTTACAATTAGTATCTTAATTGTAAATAGTTATTAATAATTAGTACCTAAATTGGACGCGGCCACTCTGGAGTACCAAAATCGGAAATGCCTTACACTGGAGTACCAAAAATGGATTTTACCCACCTTTTGTATTGTACTTTGTGAAAAGTTGAATATATTTAATATAATAGTTGGAGTAAGAATTGTCAAAAATGAAAATGAAAAACTTTAATCGATTGTCAAAATGGCAAGTTTCGAGCGGGACAGAAGAAGTAATTTGTAAATATTGAAGGTACATTTATCATTAGTAATTAGGTTGTTTGACATCAGAGACTTTAACAGAGCTTTTTTAACCGAGCTTTAGTAGATGAATAGTTACGGGTATGTGAGTAAAATAGTGATTTAACAGAAACATCTGACTGCATTTTCCAACTAAAATGGAATATTACTATGGAAATGGAATTGTAAATACAGAATAGTCCTAAGAAGACATGATCCCAAGCTGATACTTGACATGTACCCCCTCTTCCAGGTCCATCACAAGGAAAACGAAAACCAAGATTTGCTTCTATAATTTTTTGTTACTTACTAAACATTCCTCATAGTTTCCCATCAAACTTTTTGAATATTTTAATATTATAGTGGATATACAATTTGTAAAAATGAAAACGATATGTTCTCGGTGACGTAATTAATGTTAATCCTGGGCGAGCATGTAAATAGACCTGTCTGTTGAAACTTGAAAGCTGTGTTTTGGAACCCGACGGGTCGACCCGGGTCAACCGTGATTCGGTAGGCCAAACAGTCCGAAAACCCCAAAAACCCGGGTAAATCCGTAAAAGACTGGCAAAAACCCGGTAATAAACCGGGTTGAACCGGTTCAAACAAAAATTTTGGGAGAAACTTACCTAATTCAGCTAATGCCTAAAATGTTTTCTTTCTGTCTTCTTCGCTCCTCTCTGGTCGTATCTGGCTCTCTGCAGCTCTGCTACAATTGTTCCTTTGATTTTTTTTCTCATTTTCGTTTTTTCTATTCTTACTCTGCTTTTCTATTGCTCTGCATCTGTATCAATGTATCTCAAGGGTGTTTTCTTAATTTATTGTGCCAAAGAAATATGACATGTCTTCTAGTTTGAGAATTTGGGCTGTGGGCCCATATGCAATCTATATATATATATGAAAATAAGCGTATTTCAAGCTTTGTGGTTAATAGTAATAATAAATGTGATCGAAAGATTCCTATTAATTGATTATTTTTCCAAATGTATTTTGATTGGTTGTTAGAATTTCAAATTTGGTATGTTGGTGGTGGAACATTTTAATTATTTATGACATAGTGCACCATATAACTCCCATGATTTATTTTTAGTATGTTGAATCCATATATAATTTTTATTTAATCTCATATATATTTATCTACAAAACTCCAAAAAATATTTTGAACATATATATAGATTCACCGCGACAAGACGAATCCATAGACACCAAACTTGAATATTTTAATAATTAATTAAATTATTTATATATTAAATTAAATATTATGTAGGTTTATTAAATGATAGAAATAATAAAATTTAAAAATAGAGCATTTATTAAATACTTAATACTCCCTCTATTTATCAAAGAAATCAATATTTATTTAGGTATACAATTACAAATGTGTACTTTAAAAATTAGCAATAAAGTAACGTATTTGATTAAATAAAAACCATCATCTTATCAACATTTACGTGAATTCTCACACGTTTTCTACTTTTTACTCATTATTTATTCAAATATTACCTTCTATCTTATATACTCACTATATGAAACATTTTGAATATAAATTTCACAAATATTTACAAAACTCACCCCTCCAAGATGGCCACTTTGCAGATTGATACATGATGTTTGAACAATTACAAAATCCGCCTTTACATTTTTAAAGTAATTACATATAAATCCAAAAAGTCAAAAATTTCCTATTTTTATTTTATTTTACCATTACCTTTATTTTCACTTTCTATTTTATCATTTATTTTTAATCATTCCATTTAAATATTTCATTACTTCATATTTTAAGCCCCCATATCCTTCTTCTCCAAAACTCCTCACCTCTACTTCCACCATCATCTCCTCCACGGCTCCCTTCTTCACCACCACCACGCACAAATACCATGGAATCTTCATCACCAGTCCACCACCACGAACCACGATGGATGCTCGAAATTGAGCTTCCATGGAAGCTTCAAGAGAGCTTCATGTCCATGGAAGCTCAAATTGACGAGCTTCCATGGACATGAAGCTCTGTCCAAGCTTCCATGGAAGCTCAATTCGAGTTTCCATGGAAGCTCTTCTCCTACATCTTCTTTTTCTATTTTTATGTTTTTTAATTTTAATTTTAATTTGTTAAAAAAATTCTATGGAAGCTCCGAACAGAGCTTCCATGGAAGATGGAAGCTCTGGCCGGAGCTCCAGACATTTTTTTTAAAAATGTTTTTTTAAATAATTAAATGTGGGAGTTTGTTGAATTTTCGAATAATTTGAGGGTTGATTTCAAATATGTTTTTGGATGATAATATGAGCAAAATTTATAATTGGGTATATTTTGTTAAGTTTAAAATATAAGGGGCTCTACTGTAATAAAACTTACAATTGTAATTTTATTTTTCCATTAAGTTTTGTTTTACTATGTATTTTATCTTTTCTTTTTTCTCAAAAATGAAACTTTAATGTTGGTCAATGATTTTGGGTGTGGACGCAATTGTTCAAACATCGGCTATGAATTTGTAATTGGACAATCTTACAGGGGTCTATTTGTATATGACCCATAAATTTCAATTTATATATATTGAGGTTGTTATGATTGAAAATTAACTTTATTAGATTATTAATGCATTATATTAATGATAAAATAAGTAAAGTCAGTAAAAGATCTTAGGTGTTGCATAGCCAACTGTGGCAGCAAATTGGTTGCCGCCTAATCCTGGTATCATATTAGCTAATTTTGATGCTACGGTTGAGTACGTAGAGCTTGCATAGGGGTGGTATTAATTAGTGTTGTTGCTAGGCATCAACCGGGTCAATGTTATTGCTTGGCGTCAAAATTTGTGTCATATGGTTTTTTCTAGAAAGTGCGGAAGGTTTAACTGACAAATATTAGCAACTGAATTGGTTCGAAATTCTGAGTGGCAACATGTAGTAATTAATTAAAGGGGATTTCTCTTTGGGGATTAAATCTCTTGAGTCTACATATTATAGATTTGCATTTTTTTTTCATTATAGAAGAAACCGAGGCATTTGATATAGAATTTTGTCCATTAGTAGTCGCTATGCTCTAATTTTATTTTTGTTTTTTTTTCATGATCAATCTTTCGAACTATTTTTCAATTACATATTTGTTTTCGAACAATACCTAGATGTTGAAATGTTTCCTATATTCTCAAATCTCAACCGTTACCTTTAGTTGTGAAATGGGACATATGATTGTAAGCTTTATTTATTTGATAAACATGCATAGTTCTTGCTTGGAATTGGTTACATTTGAAACTCCTGATGGATAACAAATCGTCTAAATCGAGTAAGCGTTTACAGTCTCAAGATCAGACTCCACGAGATTGAATAAATTTGAATGAGCGGAAATGTTCAAAATTATACTATTTTGAAAATATATTCTACATGTATTAGTTGTTTATTCATTAGGTACTCACTCAGTTCATATAACTGTTCTATCATCCGTGCACACAATAATATCCTTGCATTTACTTCAATGGATGGAAAATAGTCAAGGAAGTGAATAAACGAAAATGTCCTTATTGCTGTTAGATAGGTGGCTAAAATGATCACAAGATTGGCCCACTCTTGCCCAACCAAGGACAAACTCCAAAAATTCGCCCAACGTTGCATATATGACACTGGACACGGAATTGACAACATGATCAATGCTCTCGGGTTCGTTTCATTAAACATCTACACTCAATTTTATGTATCTTTCACATATTTCGTTTCAAACAAATTATTAGTTATACATCATTTAGTATCCATTAGAATTATAGATACTCTATGATAAATAATTTATTTTATTATTATGGTAAAGCCAAACCAATGAGGCTGTGTGAAAACTGCTACTACAACATTGATCAAAACTGTGGTGGAAGAGTACAATTCATATGCAAAAGTATACAAGACGACCATATATCGCATCTCCCTTGATAATGCCCGTGAGGTAGGCCTTCAACTTAATGCAAGACGCCAGGGGATGAGCGAACTTACAATTTGCTTACTGCATCTGAAGTAACTGGTGCTATAGTAGAGGGTGATGTGATAACTTACATGCAAAATATCATATTATGGTTGATCAGATGAGGAATGGGGACTTGAAGCACATAACTGAGTTTCGATGCTACCTTATTTTTCAATATCCTTTACTTTTCGTCCATGGAGAAGAAGGATGGTATATCGATATAGTATTGTGAGTAAGATGCCAAATCTTATTCTTAGGGAGTTCTTAATTAGCTTTTCGGATACAAGATAGGGAGAATGAATGTCATCAACTCATACTTAGCAGGACGTCATTATTACAATCATTATTGATTCTAGAGGAGATATTATATTTGGAGGACTTTATGCTCCGTTTTGAGAGCTAGAAGAGATACAATTCTCCCAATGGATTCCTTAGGTATCATATCATTGATGCTTCCGAAGGTCTGAACTGCTCAATCAAGATTCGATATACCATTGAAGATCCATTTAGACTTTGTATGCAGTAAGATTAAGCTTGATTCTGATGCAACCTGTCTACTCAAGGAAATGCAGGTTATTATATGGGACGGGGCTACAATGACCTATATGCGTTGTTTTGAAGCGCTTGATAGGAGTTTGGAGGATTTTATGCACCGACCAGCCTCACTATTCGAGGGTTTGGTTATTGTATTTGTCGGAGAATTTAGACATATATCGCCAGTGGTTGCGGGAGGGTCTAGATCTGAGATTGTTGATGCAACAATAGGCTCATCCAAAATTTGGAATTCGTGTGAGGTCCTCAGACTTACAAAGAACATGCGACTGCAGGTAACTAAATGTTTGTTTCACTTATGGTATGATTTTAGTAATTTGTATCTTTCTTTATATTTTGTAAAGTGTGTTTTGTGTTTTTAAGCTGGTACGTTAACAACTGAGATTCATGTGACTAGAGAATTCGCAAAGTGGATACTATGAGTTGGTGATGGAGTTGCCGACTGTGATAATGACAATGAGGTTGATATCAAGATGCCAGAGGACATTCTTTTTCAAGAAGTGAGAGATCCTATTCCTACCATTGTCCAAAGTACATGTCTATCCTTACTTGAGCAGTAAGTTTATGCTTGATTTTGATGTAACATGTCTACTCAAAGAAACAAAGCTTATTATATGGGACGAGGCTACAGTGACCAATATGCATTGTTTTGAAGCGCGTGATAGGAGTTTGAGAAATTTTATGCATCGACTAGCCACACCATATTTGGTGGTTTGATTATTGTATTTGGCGGAGACTTTAGACAGTGGTTTCGCGAGGGTCTAGATCCGTCATTGTTAATATAACAATATGCTCATCCAAAATTTGGGAATTTAGTGAAGAGTATATTAGTGGTTTGAAAGGGGGAAGTCTACGGGAATTTGCGAGTTTTTTACGTCACCTTTTCGTAACCATGTTGTAATCACGCAGCATGTCGAAGCTTGAGTAAGTTTGGAACAAAACATGGACTTTATTATCAGACGACATTATGTACAATCAACAAAGGTTACTCAACAATCCTGGTACACTAAATTTATATACTATATTACACATTCCCACATACAATGACAATCAGTTTAAATTTTCTATGTAATTGTCATATAACGATAGAGAACTCTTTAGCCAGGTTTGAAATTCACTAATGAACAAATAAAAAACATTGCTATTATGCAAGTACATAAGTTATCGAAGAAAAACTACAACAATCTCAGTTCATTTGACGATATGCCCGTGCCAGATGAGTCTGTTATATAAAATGCTACAAATACATTCATTTTGTATTAGATGTTCTATGTTAGAGTTGCAATGGAGCATAGCACGATGGTTTATACCCACAATTGACTGATGGATAATGTGCCATATATGAAATTATGTCTATTGTTGATGGTCAAAATGGCGAAGAATTCTTCTTATACATCTGCAGATGGACCACAAAAACCTTTATATAGAGAACGATGTCCCATGTTTTTTAGGGCTGGAGAAGATATTGTAATTCCAGTTGCGTCCAGTGGGCTTTCATCACTCATTCTTTATAAAGGTAGGACAGTAGTCCGGCATATTCAAGTTTCAGAATACCATTGCATATCACGAGGACTCAACATTCAATAAGCTCATGATTCAGAGGTCACGGGAATGCTCAAGGATGCTCGGCTTATTATTTGGGATAAGGTTTTCATGACAAACCAACATTGTTTGAAGCGATCAATAGGAGCTTGAAGGATGTGATGGGTCGTTCAGATGAGCCATTTGGTGGGAGTGGTGATTGTCTTCGGCAGGAACTTCCGACATGTTTTGCCCGTTGTTCCCGGAGGAATAGTTATAATATTGTGAATGCCTCTATATGCTCCTCTAGGATATGAGTTGTTGTGAGGTGCTTCGACTGACAAAGAACATGAGATTGCAGGCAAATGACCCGTTTTATCTATATACCACATACTCCCTCCGTCGCGGGTTCATCTTTCCGCAGGCCCGACCACAAGTTTTAAAATTAAAATGAATAAAGTAGGAAAGATGGTGATAAAGTATGAAAAGAGTGAATAAAGTATGACAAATATTGAATAAAGTAGGAGATATAGTGAATAAAGTAAGAGAGAGATTTCCATTTAATGGATGAGAAGTTGAAATTGAGACGTTCCAAAATGGAATGCGGGAAGTTGAAATTGAGATGGAGGGAATATTTAACTTATCATTGTTTACGTCCAATTTAATCCTATACAAACTGATTCGTCATTGTTCAAAATTAAAGAGATGAAAGAATTTGCTGAGTGGATAACACATGTTGGTGAGGGCATTACCGCTGGACCTAATAATTGTGGGTTCATATCAAGATCCCGAAGTTTTACATATTTGAGAAGTGAGTCATCCAATTCAAACTATTATAGATAGTACATATATTTCGTTGTTGTATCACTTAGGCGATCCATCACTTGACCCTTTATATTTCATCACCGGGATGTTCTTGCACCTGCAAATGAAATATTTGATGATATAAATCAATTTTTCATGTCGAAGATGTCAATAGATAGCATTGAATATTTGAGCGCATATAGCATTGCTACGGAAGATAATTTTGAGAACGGTCTCGAACATGTTTTCACTGTAGAATTTTTCAACAACATTAATTGATCTAGATTGACTAATCTCAAGATCATACTAAAGGTTGTGTGTATGGTAATGCTTCTGAGAAATATAGATCAAACTTTTGAGTTGTGCAACGGAACAAGGCTTATAGTTACTAATCTTGGGAAGCATGTTGGTCCAGATAACGGCAAAGTAAAAGACTAGAAGGGGGGGGGGGGGGTGAATAGTCTTTTAAAACTTTTGTCGATAAACGATTCTCGAAACACAGGGGTTTCGATACTTAAATCGAGCCGGAAGACTTTAATATAGGTAAGTGCGAAATAATAAGTATGTGTGTGTGCTTTCTTTGAAATGTAAATCTGAAATGTAAATGACACAAGTATAGTGGTATCTGAGGTGGCGTAATCCTCCAACTAATCCACTTGGTCTTTACGAGACCTAGAATTCACTAGACAGATAATTGAGTTCACCTTACAATAATCCTATTCTAAGATTCCTAAACAAATGGTTCCCAACCAAATGTTCCCCCTGAGTTATTCCCCAGCTCCTAGAGCTAAGTACTTCCTCTACTCAGATAACCTTGGAGTTATTCCCTGATTTCCCAAATCAAGTACTTCCTCTACTCCACGCCTTGATGGTGTTGGTTATAAGGTTTGTCAGAGAGGCTTCTCGTATAACATTTCAGTTATGTTTTCAGAGAGCCTAATAGAACAAGAATTAATACACTTGTTCAGTGGATGGCAGTCTGCTCTTTACTGACCCAAGTAATTGATGTCCGTTCTGGAGAATGAGCTTCAGAAAGGGTATCTGATAGTTCAACTCTTTCACGAATAACAATCTCTTGTTAAGGTTCAGGACAACTTAGAACTACTAGTGATTCTTCGAGCAACAGAAAGCTTTCAGAAAGGGTAGTAGAGTGCTTGAGAGAATACTTTGCTTGATGGTAAGTTTGCAAGATAGAGCGTTCTAAGGTATGTATTTCAAGCATCTAAGTGTGTGATTTATATAGATAAATTTGAGAGGCGTTTGAATTGTATCCGTTGTGCTCTCTATCAAATTATATCCGTTTATATATTGAACTATGTACTCAGATGTCACTATCTCATGTTTCAGAGAGGACTTGCTTTTTGCAGCATTTATGCCGATGCATTTAATGCATAGTACTGTTCATTGTCCTTTAGACTTAACGGATACATGAGGCTTTCTGGAAGCTCACATGTCTCCCTTCTGTGATTAATATGTTCAAGACTTAGCATATGTGCAAATGTTACACTTATAACATGGTCCAGAGACATTTTAAATCAAATGAGACTTAACCTTGATATCTTCATAAATCTTGTGCAATCTTCAGTCTTCTAATCTTCAGAAAAGCTCCATTGCTAGGATTGATCTTCATGGTCTTCTAGAAATAAAAATTACACTCATAGACCTATAATCCTAATACAAGATTTACTAGACTAATCATACTCAGTGATTTCCTCTTTTACAATGTTCAAGTGAACCAAGAGTACTTAATCACCTTTCTGGCTAAGATAAGAACATGTGATGAGTGATCAAAATACTAACAGATATTCCTGCTGTAGCTACCATCCAGTTTTCTTACCTTGTGTACATCATCAGGTTTTGGGTAAGGACAGGCAAAAGAAAGATCCATCTTTCTGGCTTCATTCCTCTTTTCTACTTCAAAGTTTAGCCAGGCATGAAGGTGCTCAGGTTTTAGCAATTCTGGCTTGCCTTCTCTCCATTTCAGGATCTGGTTGAGGTTGGGAGTTGGAAACTTATCATTGACAAGTAGATGTTGTAGTTCCAGAATCCAATACCCTCTCTTGTTCAGAATGCACCTATATGAAGATTCTTCATTACTAGTCTTCATATACTCAATGTGGGCATCAGTTGGCCTTTCTTGATGTGTTTCATTGTTTACTCTGCCAAACTGGAAATCCCTTCTTGCTTTTCTGTTTGGTGGCCTTCTGTCAGGAGATCCTCTAACCCTTTCTTCCTGCCATGGGGTTGTGCTGGTGGATGTTCCTTGTAATGACTTGGTATTTCCAGAAGGGGTTCTGGCTGCTAAAGGTCTTGCTGCCAGAGGAGGTTGTGAAGTAGTTGCTTGTCTCCTTTTCTTGTGAAGTGGATGTTCATCTGTGTCAGATTCATCCTCATCATCATTGAAGTCCAAAATTGGAGACTTGCAGCTTTCTTGGCCTCTTACTTCTTCTTCTTCCTTTTCTTCTTCTTCTTCAGAAGTCTTCTTCTCTTATGAGATTCTAAGGGACTTGGCTCCCCTAGTTATCATACTTCTCAGCCTTCTGGCTGGTTGATCTGGAACAACTTCTTCAGCAAGGGTGTCTCCAGTCGTGTCCTTAATGACAAGTTGACTTGAGAAGGGAGGATTTGATTGTTTTCTTTTTCTTCCTCTGCCTTTCTGAGGCATCTCTTCCCCCTTAGTCATGAATGACTGACTCATGATAGCATAAGCTTCAGAGAGAGTTTCAAAGTTTTTCTGGAGATTGTTGTGCACCCTGACCAGTTCTTGGATTTCTTTCTTCAGCTCTGTGTTCTGCCTAACCAGTTCCTGCTCCTTTATGTTGAGCTCTTCAAGTGGCCTTAGGATAGCGTTGGCTTGCAGAACAGCATGGCTGGCTTCATTCAATGCTGCATTAGCATTGTTACAATCCTCATCCCTGAATAACCCTAGGTCTTTCTGAGAGAGAGCTATGCTGGTTGCTCTGTTGAGTAAAGCAGCAGCCAATGGCTTCATCTCTTCTGGGACGGATTTTAGCACTTCTGTGTCTTGGGCAACTAGTGTCTTTCTGAGCTCTAAAAAAACACTGTTCCTTGCACGGTGCTCTTCACTTCTTGATCTACTTGGTGCAGAGAATATATGAGGAGCAAGTAGGGCTCTTTTGTGTTGAGTGACAAGTCTCTCATCTTCTGCTTCAGTAATCAAGTTGTGGGTTTCAACATCACTATCATAATCCTTTTCTTGGATTGTTTGCAGATTGACAATCTTCTTCTGCTTTCCATCAAGTGTGCTGGCCTTCTGAGAAGATGTAGAAGGTCTTTACGATGCGCCTCAAAGATCATGATCTTCATCATCATTGTCATCCATGGCATCTATCTCAGCAGCTGTGACAACAATGGCAGTTTTCAAATTTCTTTGCTCATCTAGGAGTGCCAATTCCTTGGCATTAGCTTCTTCGAGCTTCTTGATTTTGGCTTCCTTTTCATCAACAAGAGCTTGAGTCTCAATGTTGATTCTCTTCTCTTCTCTTCTTCCAATACCTTTCTGAGTTGTTCAATCCTAAACTCAGCGGCTGAAATTTCTTCTAAGGCATCATTGTGTTCAGCCTGTTGGGTATCTTGATGAGACTTGGGAGGTGATGATGATGGAGCTTTCTGAGCATTTGAGGGAGTAGCCTTTTCTCCACTTCCTTTGCTAGATTTCTGAATCCCGCCTTGTCCAGGTTGGGGTTCATCATTCTGATCATCATCATCATCATCCTTTTTCTTTGCTTCTTGGTTTAGATGCTCAGAAGGAGGTTCTTGATAATCATTTTCGTCCGTCTCCTCGTCATCTTCTGAAATCAGGTTGATTACATTTGGGAATGTAATCATCCTCCCATTAACTTCTTCTTGTTCAGCAGGATAAGTAGTGAGCTTGCTGGGCAAGGCAGGATGGGTAACCATCTGCTCTTGGGTTTGAGCATCCGCAGACTTGAAATCTGCTATAAGTCTTTGTGCTACTTCATGAATAAAGTCTTCATGCATCAGAGTGGCAAATGAGTAGGACTCTGTTGGGAACAATGCATGGATATAATCTTCCAGATTGAAGGCGATTGCTCTCTTTTCTGGGGACGGCGATTACTCTGGCTAATTCTGAAAGGTCAGCCTTTCTGAGTTTCTGCCATTGTCTGAAGCACTTGAGATGTTTCTTTAAAGTGTGCTTCTGGAAAGCCTTGAGTAAATCAACTGGCACTAGACTTTGAGCCTGAAAGAAAGGGATCAAGTTAGTTTTGTTCAAACCACTTGAGTTCGTATCTGTGTGCAAAAGTAAGCTTTCTGAGCATACCTGTGTAGAAATACTAGGCTCATTATCCTGTACTTCTGCTTGCTTGGTCTCAGAGACCTCAGATACTTTGGTGTGAGGAGAAGTTTTATCCTCATCAACCTTTCTTTCTGCTTGAACCTGAGAATTAAAATCAAGTATGTTTAGAAACTGTTAACATAAAAGATAGGTGGAAAAGTGCTTTCTGAGACTTCACTTACTTCCAAGTGAGGAAGCTCAGTAGCATGGTCCTCAGAAACCTTGGGGGTTTCTGGCACCTTTTCTGCAGATACTGCTTGTTCAGCAGTTTTAGTTTCTTTTGGAAGAGATAACACAACGGTTTCTTCATCCAATTGTCCTTCTGACTGAGCCTGTAAGAACAAACATAAGAGATTTTAGTAGTGGGTTTTCCTGAGCATTCTTGAAGGAGACTATTACTGATTGCTTACCTTCTCGTGAGAAGGCTCAAGAATACTTCCTCGTAAAGCTTTTCACTGGAATCTCTAGGTTTTAATGTTGGTTCCACCACCACTACTTCCTCGGTTGGAGCCTAAGAAGAGACATTAAGAATATTAGAATGAAGATAAGAGCATTTTAGTTAGTTATTTCTTGTTCGAGATAACTTCACCACCGTGGACATGCTCTTCTTGATGTTCCGAGGTTGAGGAACCTCTTCTTGATTCAAGGGGTGGACAGTTTTCCCCCGAAAGTGTGTCTCCATGTTGGCTGTAATAAATACAATTTTATGAGTAACAAGTTAACATGCAATTATGTTGACATGTTAGATACAAACTATCTTTGTTACCTGAATAGGGTCAGGCTGATCATTGATCTCTTGGACTTGTGGTGATTCCACAGTCTCTCTGTGCTCATTATTGCTCTCCTCTGCAGTATCATTTTGAGTCTCCATCTCAGTTTGATCCCTTTCTGAGAGTTGAGCTCTCTCAGAAGGTTGAGGAACCTGTTCAAGAACAGGGTTTTCTTCAGCAATATTAAGTGTTGGCATAGTGAACGTGGAAGCAATGTCAGGATCTTCCAGCATTCTATCTTCCTCACCCAGGCCTTCTTCTTCCTGCTGGGCAAAGGGGCTCTTGTTTTTCTGAAGAGCTGAGCTTGATGCTCCTCCATGGGTCTCATACTTGAATCTTTTGAGTACTTTTGCAAGTACTTCATCATCCTCAGAATCACTATTCTGTGTTGGTGCAGACCCATCTATGATATTTCTATCATCTCTGGAGAGTTACGAGCGCCCGTTCAAGATTCTTGGGGCATTCTGGAGTTGCCTTTCTGAGCGTCCAACATCTTTTGAGACCTTGTCTACAGAAGGTTGCGCCTCCTGTATGCTTAGGAACTTGGAGGCTCTTTTGCTATGAGTTCTCTTTCTCTTGGCAACTGGAGGTTTAGCTTGAGCTTGCTCAGAGACCTCCTTACCTTCGTGCGCTTTCTTCTTCTTTCTCGAAAAGTGCTCGTGACAAGTTTCTCCTTTTCTTCAAAGGCGGTCTGAAAAGGAGTTGGTGACTGGATTTCTGCCTCTCTAAGAGTGATTCCCATTGTTTCGAATGTACAGATTACGAGACCAAAGTGCATATTGGCCTTTGGCTCAAGGCCATTGATGATTTTGGGCTCAAATTCCTCAATATGTCCAAGGAATTTGTTGAAGGCGTATTTCCCCAATTGAAGTGGGTTTCCGCCTTCATGCTTCTTGTTCAAGATGCATCATCATCCATCTCCATGCTTATCCGGTCTACTCCACCTTTGTTGCCATCAAAGCAACGGACGAATAAGAGCTAAAGTACTCAGTGTTTACGAGATGACTAGTTCGATGGCTTTCGAACAAAGTCTCTGGACAACCTTTGCATTTTCTAACCGGATTGCTTCAAATAGCTCTTTGACGCCTTGAATCATGGAAGCGTCTTTGATGTTGATGTCTTCAAAAGTTCCTCGATTTTTCAATCGAATATCTTCGAGCGTAAAGTCTTGCGCCTAGAACAATTTCTTGTCCTTGGACTTGATGCGCATGTAATTCTCTTCTTCATCATTCACAACTTTTGTGAAGATTTTGGAGTTGTTATAGAACTCAAAGACATCCAAGGTGGATAGTCCACTGGTGCGCAGCAGATAGAAGCTTGTAGATATGGGAATTCTTCACATCCCCAATATCGCTTCTTTCCGGTCTTGAATGTATAATCTTTGTACATACCTCTTTACTAGAAAAGCTCCCCAATTCATTTTGTGGTTAGGGTTCCAAATTAATGGGGTAAACTTTCCTGTATAGCGTTTATTCAACACCTTAAGTTCCTTTCCTCCTTGCTTTTCAAATAGGAGGATGATGCGGCCTTAGGGTTCTTGGTGGTCATCTTCTTGGGTGCCATCTCTTATATAGAGTTTTGAGTGAGTGTTTTTCAGATGAATTTTGCACAAATAATCGAGATTAGTCTATCTTTTCAGAAGACTAGGCGCAAGAAGTTGAGTTTTGCAGAGGGGTTTTGCAGAAATCTTGAGAGATTTTGCTGTTTTGATGCAAGTTTGAAATTTCGGAATTGGTGAAAGAGTTTGTCTTTTGCCCAAATCCTATATATATAGCAGACAAAAATGTACATAGATACAACATACATACAACTGAATATGAATACGTGTCTTTGCATCTGCATAGGCGTGGTACGTCCTTTGTACTTCATTAAATGCGTAGTGGGCCATGTCTGCATTTCTCAACAGACATTACTTGCTTTGTTTTAATCTCAATCGTTGAGATCAAACGTTTATTCATCAAGGGCTTATATTGAATATCTTGTAATGATATTGTTGGTCCAGATAATGGCAAAGTAAAAGACTAGGAGGGGGGGGGGGGGGTGAATAGTCTTTTAAAAACTTTTGTCGATAAAAACTATTTCTCAGATATCTGATACTTAGAATCAGAGCGCGGAAGACTTAATAAAGATAAGTGCAGAAACAGTTAAAGTGTGTGTGTGTGTTGCTGAAATGTAAATACAGAAAGGTAAATAACACAACAAGTATAGTGGTATCTGGAGGTGGCGTAATCCTCCAACTAATCCACTTCGGTCTACCAGAGACCTAGAATTCACTAGAACAGATAATTGAGTTCACCTTATAATAAACCTATTCTAAGATTCTTAACAATTGGTTCCCAACCAAATGTTCCCCCTGAGTTGTTCCCCGGCTTTCACAGCCAAGTACTTCCTGTACTCAGAAACCTTTGAGTTATTCCCTAGCTTTCCAAGCTAAGTACTTCCTATACTCAATAACCTTGGAGTTATTCCTTAGTTTCTCAAATCAAGTACTTCCTATACTCCGGTAACCTTGGAGTTATTCCCTGATTTTTCAAACTAAGTACTTCCTGTACTCCACGCCAGTTATGGTGTTGGTTTTGGTTTGAGTTGTCAGATGAGCTTCTTTAATAACTTATTCAGTTATTCAGATAGCTCTGTGAATCAAGTATACTTAATACACTTTTCAATGTATGGTATCTTGTTCTTTTTACTGACCCAAGTCTTAGATAAATGTTCAAGAGAATGAATCTCAGATGCGTGATCTTTCGTTTCAACTCTTTCACAGATAGCTATGCTTGTTTAGGATCAGGACACTTAGAACTTCAGTGTTACTCAAGATCAAAAGCTTTGGTCGCAACAGAAAGCTTTGAGGATAAGTAATTTGCTTTGAGAGAGTGAGATGTTCAGTAAGTTCTGTGTAGTTCAAGGTGTCTCTTCAAGCAGTCTAAGTGTTGATATTTATAGATGAATTTGAGTGCCGTTTGAATAGTATCCGTTAGGCTCAAATTCAAACTATTGATATCTGTGTATAATCTGAAAGGTGTTTTGTCTTCTTCTTCAGAAGCTGCCGTTGCTTTTATTCAGACATCTCTGTCTGTGCATTAAATGCATTGTACTATACTTTTTGTCCTGTAGTGCCAACGGAACTATGCTTTGTATCAGAGACTAGTGTTATCTGATTCTTTGCACGTCCTTATCTTCAATCTTCAGATACCACTTATATTGAAACAACTTTGTTTGCAATATATATATATTTCTTTTTCAGAAATGTGGTTAAAGCTCAAGGTATCTGAGAATAGATATCTGTGGACACTTTCCTTGTTTTCAGATAGGCCTTTTATTTCTCAGATATCTCTTGTGACACAGTTTGTTTGAAAGTATTCGTGTCTTCAAGATATCTGGCTAAGGTATCTCGAACAACGATTCAAACAATCTTGTGCGCTTTCAAGTCTTCAATGTCGTTGAGCTTGTTCGCTTGGATGTCTTCTTCTTGGTCTTCTTCATAAAATAAAATTACATTTTGAGACCTAACATCCTATACAAGATTAGCTAGACTATCATACTTAGTGAGTTTCCTCTTTTACAATGTTCAAGTGAACCAAGAGTACTAATCACCTTTCTGAGACTAAGATAAGTCATCATGTTGCTGATCAAAATCTAAACAGATATTTCTAACAAAATATCTAACAAATTTCCTAACAAATTTCCCAAGAAATTTCCCAACAAATTTCCCCCTTTTTGATCAGTCAACGATGACTATCTTACCTATTACAAATCTGGATGAGTGAACAATCCAACACTTAATCTTTTCTTAAGATCTTCAAATTATTTAATTAAGTGCAGAAAGTAGACATCAACCAAATCACAAGGTGTGATCTTTGCTGATAAGTTATCTTTTATAGAATATTATCTGAGAGTAAGTTCTTCAGATAAGTTACAAATAAAGATTACAGATAACTTTAATACATAATATAGTTAAGCTCAGTCAGCAAAAATACGACAAAAACTACGTAGTAAATCAGGACAACAGGAGTAACCAAGCTCCAAGTAAACATCCTAATAAACTAGTCTTCAAGTCTTCAATCTCTTCAAGTCTTCAACTGTATTTCTGTAGATCAGTTTGCAAATTTCCTATCTCCAAACCTTTTGATGTCATCAGAATAGTCATAGAGAAGAGTTCTGACGAGCATCTTTGTGTCTCTGGCAAATCCACATACCTCTTTGTAGGTTTTGGTAGGATTTTTCTTGACAAAATGTTTGACCCACAGATACTTTCCCCACTTCCAGGCATGCTCTATTCTGATATCTGAAAGCTTGAAGTATTCGTAGATAATCTTCAGATATCTGATGTCACCCTTGTATTGATCTTCAGTTAGATAGAACGATTCATAGGGTTCTACAGCGAGACTTGCTCTTGTGCCTGTTCCTGTGATATTCAGAATTCTGTGCACATCATCTGGCTTTCCATATGGACATTCATCAGAGAGGTCCTTTCTCATGGCTTCAGTTCTCTTGACAACTTCAAAATCGAACCAGGCTTTAATGTGATTGGTGTTGATCAAGGTTGGCTTATCTTTTCTCCATGCCATAAGTTGTTTATGGATTGGTTCTGGAAATCTTGAATTTACCAATAGATGCTTAAGTTCCAGAATCCAATAGCCATTTTTCTGATTGATGCACCAGAGAGAGGAATCATTGTCATACTTCACATACTCTATTTTGGCTTCTTCGGCACGAGTGGAAGTTGACTTTGTCTTTGCTCGACTCTCTGCTCTTCTCTGTCTCGAATTCTCTTTGGGGTTGTTGCTTGAAGAACCACCACCTGGATAGACTTGGTATTTCGAGGGTGTTTTAGTTGCTAGGGCTTTTGACTATGGGCTCAGTTAGGCTTTCAATTTTCCTTTTTCTGTGAAGAGGAGCTTCATCTTCATCAGTTTCCTCATCATCATCAAGATTAGATCTTGTGAGAGTTTTACAGCCTTCTTCATTGCCCAGGGACTTGATTTGAACTTCTTCTTCTTCTTCAGAAGATTCATCAATCCCTTTAACTTGTCTTCTCCTTGGAGCCTTGGTACTCCTTGGAGGTTTCTGTGCCATGGCCCTTGTTATCATTTTAGTTCCTTCAGTAGGTTTCTGGGAAGCAGCTACTATTTGCAAAGCAGCTTAGCTTGAGGAGGGTTCATTGATTCTGAGTGGTGGCTGGGAAGTTTTCATGTTTCTTCTTCCTTTCTGAGCCGCACCAGCTCCAGATTTCTTCTTGTTTTCTTCTCCTTCTTCCCATTCCCCCTGAATTTGAGGTCCAGATTTGTACATTCTTTCCCCCTTAGTCATTGTTGGCTGACTCAGTCTCATAAAGGAATCTGAGAGAGAGTTAAAATGCCCTTGTAAATAATTATAGGCAGTGACCAACTTCTGAAGTTCGACTTTGAGCTCCTGATTTTGCTTGATAAGTCCATTGTCCTTATCAGTGAGCTCTGCTGATGGGCCTAGGATGGCATCTGCTTTTCCAGCAGTGTAACTTGCCTCTTGGAAAGCTTTTTCAGCTAAAGACGCATCATCGTCCCTTATCATTCCCAGATCTTTCTGAGCAATGACTATGCTAGTTGTTCTCTGAGTGATGAGCTCAGTGAACTTTCTCATTTCAGAGGGGACGGAGGCAATTACTTCCTTGTTCTGTGAAGACATCTCCTTGTTCAGAGTAGCCAGTACTTGGTACCTGCTCATGTATTCATTGGAGTGGACATTTGGCAGTTTGCTGAATATTGTAGGAGCAATCAGCTTCCTTTTCAAATGAGAAACCGCTAAATGTTCATGGCAGTGCTCTGCCAAAGTCTTGTCTTCTTCATCATCTGAGTAATCAGCCCAGTGATCTTCATCCTCTTGGACATTTTCATTGATTGTATCGAGTCCAGCAACCATCTCAGAGATTGGTTTCTTTCCTTTCTGGGAGGAGGATGGTACTTCTTTTGAAGATGATGCAGCCTTAGCATCATGCTTGACTTCAGATACTTCTTCAGTATCGAGTTCTTTGGTGATATCATGCACAGCATCCCGTAGCTCTTTAACCTCAGAGTAAGCAATCATTTCTTGTAAGTATTGATCTTGTAGTTGATCAAGCTTGTCTCTGGATTTAGCTATTTGATCTTCCAGTTGAAGATGGAGCTGTTGTTCTTCTTCCAACAGTTGTCTGAGTTGAGCAGATCTGGTTTGAGTGTTAATATTTTCTGATCGATTTCTTCAGAAAGCTCAACTACTTGTTCAGTAGTAACTGGGTGTTGGTTAGAAGATGGATGAGTAGATTTCTGAGGAGATGGAGACGGAGATTTCTGTGAAGGCTTCTCAGTGTGCTTTTCAGCAGCTGAGGCATCATTTCTTAGTGAAATTCCTCCGGTCCCTGGTGCAGGGGCATCATCATCATCCTTTTTGTTTGTGTCATCCTTTTGGTGATGGTCAGTGGGAGGTTCGTCGAAGTCATTTTCGTTTATCTCTTCCTCCTCATCATCTTCAGATACAAGATTGATCACTTCAGGAATAGTGATCTTCTGCCCATTAACCTCTTCTTGTTCAAGGTATAAATTGCGAGTTTGGTGACGCTTAAATGCCATTTGTAATCTTGTCTGACCATCTGCCTGTTCAAAGGCTTGTATCAAACTGTGCGCCACTTCCCTGGAGAAATCCTTATGCAATAAAGTCGCAACTGTGTATTGTTCGGTAGGGAACATTGCATGGATGTATGCCTCCAAGTCAAGAGCTCGTGCTCGTCTGTTTGGTTGATCTGTGATTCTCAATATTTCAGAGAGATCAGAGCACCTTAACCTTTGCCATTTCTCGAAGCATTTAATGTGCTTTGGCAAGGTGTGAGCTTTGAAGAAGGGAAGTAGGTCCCTTGTCTCAACAATGGGAACCTGCTCGGCACTCGTTTGAGCCTGAAAGAAATAGTTTTGAGTGAGCTTCAAAACTTTTGTAGATATCTGAGTAGAAGTGTAGTTTAGTTTCTGAGTTACCTGAGTTAGTGCTTCAGGCTCAGAGACTTGTGCTACTGAGACAATTGGTGTCTCAGATATCTTGTTGTGAGGTGGAGACTTGGAAGTCTGGTCCTCATCAACCTTTCTTTCTTGAACCTGAGAATCAAGAATAATACAATACTTAGGAAATTATTTGAAAGAATTTGTGCATAAACATGCTTTTAATGAATTCTGATTTTTGCTACTTACTTCCTCAAAAGGAAGGTCAGAGTCATTTTTCTCAGAAACTTTTTCAGTTTCTGGTGTTCTTTCGAGTGATGTTGCCTTGGGGGCTTCATCAATTTCCATTGATGCAGAGGATGTCGCAACTTTGTCCCCGTGCATTTCTACTTCTGATTGATCCTGTGAGTAGAAAGTATTGAATATTTTTAGAATAGATATAAGATAACCCAAGATGAAGAATACTTATCACTTGATTCGTCATATACCTTCATGCTAGAAGGCTCAGTGATGTGTTCTTCAGAAACCTTGTTGGTCTCTGGGTTTGTCTCTGGCATTTCTGCCTTATCTTCTTCCATCTCAGTTGGAGCCTGTTAGAAACATGTATTTCAATGATTAAGCACATAAACTTATAACTGAAGAAGTGTTATCTTAAGAATCCATTATTACCTGTGACACAGGCTCAGATGTCTTAAGAGGCGAGGTTGAGGAAACCTCCTTCTCAGTTTCTGAGGTAAGCTTTTCAGCTTCCTCTTGTTTGTGTGTTTCTAACTCAGCCTGTAACAAAGAATTTTTATAAATAACAAGATGTACAAGCATAAAATTTTTCACAAGATAAGAGTTAAATCGGTCAGCTACCTGAGTAGTTTTAGGCTGATTGGTCTCTGGAACTTGTGACCTTTCTATACTTTGGTCTTCTTGTCCCAGTGCAGTTTCTTTGTTTGAAGTTTCTGGTACTTCACACCTTTCCTGAGTATGCAACTCAGTTGCCTCCCCTGGTTGATCATTCTGAGTAGATGTCTCAGTTTGATCCCTCTCATTGAGTTGGGGAACCTGCTCTTTTGCAGGATTTTCTTCAGCATACTGCATTGCTGGTAATTCGAAATGGAGTTCATTTACCATTTCATCAACCACTTGTGGCTGTTGTGGTTGTTGTGGTTATCTGGAAGCAGAGGATTGGTCAGTAGAATGTTCTTCCAGATTTTTAGTTGTGGCGTTTCCATCAGCATCCGCCAGTACTAAAATACCACTCATCAGGGCTTTTTGAAGTTGTGCAAGAGAAATATTCCCTGATGATGTGTTTGCACCAACAACCTTTGCTATGGGTTCAAGAACTTTGTGGTGTAGGTTCTTCAGATACCTTATCACCGCCATCGTTCAAGAACCTTAGCCCTCTTTGTTCTTTCTAGGACTTGAGAGATGACTAGTTCATCATCTTCATCGTCAGAGCTCTCATCAGCATTGGGAACTGATTGATCCATTATTCCTGCGGTTTCTGCAGATAGGGCTTGGTGTTTTTCACCACTTTTGGCAGCATTTATGAGTTCATCAGCAAGGCTTTCTGCATTAGTCGCAACATTTCTGAAAGCACTTTCTCTTGCTGAGTCTACTTGTTCAGTAGTTGATAACTCTTTTTCATCATTGATGATTTCATCTGCCTTTATCAGTTCATCGACAATGCCTGCAGATATCTGAGAATCGACAACCTCTTTGGGTGTGTCTTCTGATTTGCCAGCAGACTTCTTTCTTGAAGTTCTGGGCTTCTTGGTCGCAACCTTTTCTTCAGATACCTTTTCAGACTTTCGCTTCTTAGAACCTTTCTGAGACCCAATAACCTTTTTCATTAAGTTTGTATACTCATATTTGTAGAGTAGGTTACTGTTGGCTATTTCATTGCCTCTCCGAGCTCAATGCCAAGCTTTTCTAGCAAGTAGCATATTTTCGCACCATATCCTACAAAGGTGGCCTTTGCTCAACTAGTCCTTTGGTAATCTTAGGCTCAAGCCTTGAATCTTCTTCACAAACTTGAGAAGGCGTATTTTCCCAGCTTAAAAGGGTTTTCCAACCTTTTATCTTGTTGATTCAGCAAGAACATCATCATCCACCGTTCTTGGCTTATCCGTCAAGACCTCCTTGTAGACCATCAAAGCATCTGGAAGAATGCAAGCCAAGACATCCCAAAGGAACCAACAGATGTCCGGTTCGGATGTCGACAAGCTTGAACTCGGTGGGTATATGATTTTTCAAGATCACACACGCCATCAGAAAGTTCTTTAACACCTTCAAGGAGTTCATCATCCTTGGTGTTTATTTCAAAATCCTTTCCAAGATTTTGAAACTCAAACAACTTACGAAGTTGTTAAGTCCGAAGGATTTCCTTTCCTTGATCGAGGTTTTAATGCACACTATTTCAAAGGTTTCTTGAAACACAGAAATAATCCTCGAGTTGTTGTAGAATTCCAACACATCGAGTGATGAAATTCCACTAGGGCAGCGATAGAAAGCCCTTAATTTGTGCCTTTTCAAGCATGTCAAGAATTAGCTTTACGCTTGGTTCTCTATTCCACCGTGAGGTATTCCTCAACCATGGCACCACCCCAAATCATTCTGTGATTTGAAGTCCAATGGTCGATTAAAATCTCCTACCGATCGGTTGTTCATTAACCAACTCGGTGCTTGCTTTTCATCAGTGGAGGATTGAGATTCGGTCGCAGTAGTTGAACTTTTAGGGCCATCTCTTTATATAGTGTAGGATTTGAAATTGGTGTTTGAAAGAGATTTGATTTAGTAATTCTTTGTAAAACGAATCTTGATTTGCGAGATTGTAGAAGGTTTTGCAGAGAATCAAGAGAAGGATTTGCTATTTTTGTGCAAGATGAGTTTTCGGATTAGGCAAAAGTGATTTCCTATGCCAAAATCCTATATATATAGCAGTTGAATCAATGCATAAATACATACAAATTGATTTTGTGTATGCGTATACGTGATTTGCAAGCGTGAGCAAAAGCTAGTTCGGCATTAAATGCTTAGTGGGCCATGTCGAATTTCAATAGTCCACTATTTATCGAATTAATTTCCACCGTGCAGATCAATCGCTTGATTTCATCAAGGGTCACCATTGTTTTCAAGAATGATCACAATCAACAAGTGTAATTGTGCCCATTTAATGAATTTTGGCGCATAGCTTTCTGAATCACGTTTTTGTATGACCAAGAACACTGTTTGCATCTGAATCTGTCTTATACTTAGGATTTTTCCAAGTTTTTCATCAAGATAGAAATAATGCGAGTTTCAAGAGAGTAGTTGACTGCAGATAGTTATACTATTCTCTTTTGTGTTCCCCGTTTATAGAGTGATTCAGATATCTGAGTTCCCGTCTTAGAGATCTTAAGCTATCTTTTTGCTTTTTAGCCTTTTTGACTTCTGGATACCCATTCCAGATTTCTCTTTTCTCTTCTCTGGATACCTGTTCCAGATACCTCTTCTCTGGATGCCCGTTCCAGACACCTGAACTCTTTCAGTTCATTGGTAGTTCCATTAGTCCAAGACTATGTCTTAAGGCTAAGAATCTACTTTCTTGTAGTGGCTTAGTGAAGATATCTGCAAGTTGGTCTTCAGTGCCAATCATGAGTATCTCTATATTGCCCTTTTCAACATGGTCTCTGATGAAGTGATGTCTAACATCAATGTGCTTTGTTCTGGCATGAAATTTAGGATTCTGTGTAATCGCAATAGCACTTGTGTTGTCACAGAAAATGGGAGTTTTCTTCTCATCGAGTCCATAGTCTTTAAGTTGTTGTTGTATCCACAGAATTTGTGTTGCACAACAACCAGCAGCAATATATTCAGCCTCTGTGGTAAAATTGAGTTTTGCTTCTTGCCAAACCATGAGATAAGTCTAGTACCCAGAAACTGACAAGTTCCTGAGGTGCTTTTCCTATCAAGCAATGATCCAGCATAATCAGCGTCTGAGTACCCAGCTAAACTCAATCCACTTTCTTTAGGATACCACAACCCTACATCTACTGTACCTTTCACATACTTTAATATTTTCATAGCAGTGTTGTAGTGTGATTGCATTGGATTTGTTTGAAATCTAGCACACACTCCAAATACATATTGAATATCAGGTCTGCTTCCAGTAAGGTAAAGTAGTGAACCTATAAATTTCCTATACTTGTGTTCATCAACATTCTTATCTGATTTAGTATAGGTCATCTTGGTTCCTATGCTCATAGGTATCTTAGCATTCTTTTCAGAAGGCTTAAGATTGAACTTTGTGAGCATGTCTTTTGCATACTTTGTCTGACTAATGAATATTCCATCATTGAGTTGCTTGACTTGCAATCCTAGGAAATAATTCATTTCTCCCATCATGCTCATCTCAAACTTGCTTTTCATGAGATTTGCAAAGTCATTACAAAGTTGCTTGTCCTTAGATCCAAATATGATGTCATCAACATATACTTGAACTAAGAGTAGTTTCCCGTCATGATTTCAGGTAAATAAAGTTTTATCAACTTCACCTTTCTTGAAACCACTTTCCAGAAGGTACTTGGCCAAAGTGTCATACCATGCTCTTGGAGCCTGTTTCAGTCCATACAGAGCTTTCTGTAGTTTATAGACCATTTTACTTTCTGAGGAAACTTCAAAGCCAGGTGGTTGCTCAACATAAACTTCTTCTGCAAGTTCACCGTTTAAGAATGCACTTTTGACATCCATCTGATAAACTTTGAAATCTTTATGAGCTGCAAAGGCTAGAAAGAGTCTTATTGCATCCAATCTGGCAACTGGTGCATATGACTTGTCAAAGTCTAATCCTCCAGTCTCGGTAAATCCCTTGGCAACCAATCTTGCTTTGTTTCTGGTTATTTCACCAGATTCATTCATCTTGTTTCTGAAAACCCATTTAGTTCCAATCACAGATATTCCTTCTATAAATGGAACTAGTTTCCAGACTTTGTTTCTCTCAAATTGATCCAACTCTTCTTGCATTGCAGAGATCCAGTCTTGGTCTCCTAATGCTTCTTCTATATTTTTAGGTTCAATATTCGAGATGAAACATCCAAAGAGAGAGTTAGCATTTTCAGCTATTGCTCTCCTAGTCCTAACACCCTGATTAATTGGTCCAATTATATCCTTTGCAGGATGATCTTTGATCCATCTCATCATAGGTTTAGTGCTAGTAGGATCAATATCCACGTGATCTGAATGTGAATCACTAAGATTTTGATTTGATACTTTTTCAGTATCTGAGATATCTGACATATGGGAAATGTCATGGATATCTGACACTTTTTCAGTGTTAGAGATATCTGGAACATGCATTTCAACATTTTTATTTTCAGATACCTCTTCATGATGAAGGTTCTCAGTAACCTGTTCCATTTCTGGAAAACTCATAGGAAATTCCTCATCATGTCTGTAAGTCATCTTGTTGTTACTAGGCATTTCAAGCTTTTCTACATCAGAGTCATCCTCACTTTCCATAATGATGTTTCTCCTTTCTGAGGATTCTTCTTTAGAATCCTTCAGTAATAGTTCTTTGAACCTTTCTGAGAGTTCATCATTAGGAGTTGTTTTCTTACTTCCTTCATAGAATACAACATGAATTGATTCTTCAATTTGCTTTGTTCTTTTGTTGTAAACTCTGTAGGCTTTGCTATTTGTGGAATAACCAAGAAAAACACCTTCATCTGCCTTTGGTTGAAATGTTCTCAGATAATCTTTCCCATTGTTTAAAACAAAACATCTACAACCAAATACTCTCAGATGTTTGATATTAGGGGGTCTACCAACCAAGATTTCATAGGGGGTCTTGTCATGGTGTTTGTTTATCAAACATCTGTTCTGAGTGTAGCAGGCTGTGTTTACAGCTTCAACCCAATAAATTTCACTTATTTCAGTGTCAGCTAGCATTGTCCTTGCAGCTTCTTTAAGGGTTCTGTTTTTTCCTTTCTGCAACACCATTTTGTTGAGGTGTTCTTACAGAGGAAAGTTGGTGTTGTATACCTTTGCAGGTACAAAACTCCTTTATGTACTGGTTGACAAACTCAGTACCATGGTCTGTTCTGATTGCAGATACCTTGTCATTTTTCATGACTTCAAGCTTTTTCAGCAAGTTTGGTATCTCCACCCTAGCATCAGATTTGTGTTTCAGAAAGACAACCCAAGTGAATCTTGAGAAGTCATCTACAACAACCAGACCATACTTCTTTCCTGCATAACTAGTTACAGATGATTCAAAAAGATCCATGTGTAAAAGTTGCAGTGGTCTAACACTAGAGTGTCTGATTTTGGACTTGAAAGAGATCTTAGATTGTTTCCCCATCTGACAGGCAGAACAGATACCATCCTTTCTGAAAGATGTTCTGGGAAGGCCAACCACTAACTCTTTCTTGGCAAGTCTATTCAGAGTTTTGAAGTTCAAGTGACTCATTCTTTTGTGCCATAACCAGTGCTCTTCTGTGTGACCAGATTGACTCACCATGAGACATTCTTCGTTGTGGCGGATGCCCAATCAAGAACATAAAGACGCCTTTCCGCCGACCAACTAAGACCGCTTGACTCATTGTCAATTAGTTTGCAGTATTTAGCTTTGAATTTTATAGTAAAACCCTTGTCTGCAAACTGGCTCATGCTAAATAGATTATATTTCAAATCCTTAACATGTAATACGTCAGTGATTGTTAAAGTCCCCAATTTGACGTTGCCAAATCCCAGAGAGGGATTTAATTCTCCTCCAGCAAATCTGATATCTGGTCCTGTGTTGCAAGCTTTGTAATCAACCAGATTTGCTTTGTCTCCTGTCATGTGCTTTCCGCATCCACTATCAAATAGCCATTGTGCTTTAGTCCAGGAGGCATTCTGCACACAACAGGAAACAGGAGATTAGGTTCTCATATCTTTGATGGAACCGTCAGAATTAAAAGTTCTTCCAGTAGGAATCCATTTTTGAATGAATTTCTTTGAAATATGCTTTTGTCTGACAGGAACGTAAGGAGGAATTCTATTTGAATGAATGTTATCATTAGTAAGAATTATTTTCTTCCTTGGTGTGTTCCTAGGTGCTCCATATGATGCTTTCAGATACCTGTCAGGTTTCTGAGTTTGCTTTTCAGCAAACTTAGCCTTCCTTGCCAGATTTCTTCTAGCCCTGGCATTCAGATTTTCAGTGGCTTGATTTAACTTCCACTTCTGATAATTGCTTTGAGCAATTCTAGCTTTCAGCCATCGTTCTTGCTCCTGCTTGTACTCATGAGCAAGTTGTTTTCCGATGCCCTTGTAGCCAATACCGTTTCGAGCACTTGAAGCTATCTGAGATCTTTTCTCAGCAGCTTTGCTAGTCTCTGGTTGGTCCAATTTCTTTCCAGAAAAAGTGACATGGGAGAATTTGCCAGCTCCAGCAATTCTACCTTTTTGAGAGACATAGCACTGTGGGTGTTTACACTTTTCAGTGTTGTGTTTCTTTTCAGAGATGTGCCCAACAGTTTTGTTTTTGACTTGTTTTTCCCACAAATGTTTGGTCGCAACTGCCTTTCCTTTGTCAACAATCTTTGTCTTCTCACCGATACTATAGATTGCATGGGAACCGTCTTGCTGAGTACTTACAAATGTTCTTCTCTCCTTACTCTTATTCAGAGTGATAGAACAATCTGTCTGTGTATTCAGCCCAAGTCCTTTCTTTTCTGAAGGATCTCTTAAGTAAGATTGTACTTCAGTAAGAGTGTCACTAGCTTTGGCATAAGATTGAAAAGATAATTCTTTCTTCTTGAGTTCCTTGTTCTCAGAAAGAAGTTCTTCATAATTCTTTTGTAATTCAGCCATTGCTTCTTTATGTGACTTTTCAGTCTCATATATCTGAGCTTTGAGAGATGCATTTTCAGCATCCTTTCTCTCAAATTCTTTAACTAATTGAGAATTTTCCTTTTCAAGAGAATTCTTTTCTTCTTCAAGGTTTTCGGCTCTAGCTCGGATCATTAGAAATTCTCTTTCATAGATGTCAATTTCTTTCCTGAGATTTTCTAGATTTTTTATTTCCTCTTCATCACTTTCATAAGTATAACAGGAATTATGTGTTACCTCATCAGCCATAAGACAATTTTCTATGTTGGAGATGTCTGGACCGTCAATTTCAGCAACTCCACACATTTCATTCTTCTTGAGGCCGAAGTCGATTATATCACGAGTAACTCCACATAATTCTGGTGATGGTAAGGTTGAGTCATCTGAATTGTCATCTTCAGAATCTGTCTCAACGTATAGAGCATCTAGTTGAATTTGGATTTTCTTTCTTTCTTCAGTTAACAACGCTTTCTGGCTTCTTCTGAAGATTTTCCTATCTTTCTTGTCGCCTGTCCTTAGTTTGTTGAGGGCAGGACAATCCTTCTTGAAGTGGCCAGGTTTCTGACAATAGAAACATATATCATTTCCAATTTCTGCTTCCTCAGTACATGATGCTTTCTGAGCTGGCTTGTTCAGCGAGCTTTGCATATTTTTGTACTGGTGATAGTTTGAACCTAGATGCTTCTTCAGCTTCTCTTTGGCTTTCCTTATTTCAATTTCTCGACTGATATATTTGCTCATTTGCTTTGCAGCAAGAGAATCCTCAGTTTCTTCCTTGCTTTTCTTCTTTTCAGAAGTTCCTTGAGTGACTAGAGCAACGTTTTGCAACTTTTCAGTTGTTTGTTCTCTTTGAGTTGTCTCATAATCAACAGTAGCAAGATGAGAGAAAAGTTCCATTGGAGTGATATTTGGCATTCCTTGGTTAAAATAAAAAAATTTGGTATGCTCCCAGTTGTGGTTAAGACTTCTGACAATAGTCTTAATCTTTTCTGACTGGGAGTATCTGTTGCTTTCCCCAAGAGCTGCCATGTCACTCATGAGAGTGGTAAATCTGAAATCAAGTTCTTCCAGAGTTTTAGTGGGTCCTTGTTTGAAATTTTAAAATTTCAACTTGAGAACTTCGAACTTGTTTTCTTTGGTTTTCTCGATTAAACAGATTTCTTCAATCAGTTGCCAGGCAACTTCGCCGTTTTAGCACCCCACAGTTTACACTGTATGTGCTCCGGTGTCGATCTGATGATGATATTACGAGCTTGACAATCCAGACGATTTCTCTTGGCATCTTCCGATGTCCAGAGTTCTCTGGGCTTTGGTTCGTAAATAACTTGACTAGTAGATCTCCCACTTGTTGACGCATCGGTTTGTGAAGATCCTTCGCTTTGATCTCTGTCTCTACCATTAGAAACCTCCATGACTTGTTTGAGTTGTTGAATGACTATTGGGCCATTTTTTATCACTTCGATCATTTCGTCACTTATGGCTTCAAGGTGGAGCATCATGTTATTTTTCCATTTCTCGTAATTCTCTGGTTTGAGAATGGGTGCATCACTCAGAGACATACCTGCACACTTAACACACAAATTAAATAGTCCTCGAAAATGGACAAAGTTCCTTCACCTATCTGGGGATCTAGGTTCGGTCACGAAGGCTTGTGAACCTCCCGCTCGATACCACTTGTTGGTCGGATAACGGCAAAGTAAAAGACTAGAGGGGGAATAGTCTTTTAAAACTTTTGTCGATAAAACTATTTCTCAGATATCTGAATAGATATCTGATACTTAGAATCAGAGCGCGGAAGACTTAATAAAGATAAGTGCAGAAACAGTTAAAGTGTGTGTGTGTGTTGCTGAAATGTAAATACAGAAAGGTAAATAACACAACAAGTATAGTGGTATCTGGAGGTGGCGTAATCCTCCAACTAATCCACTTCAGTCTACCAGAGACCTAGAATTCACTAGAACAGATAATTGAGTTCACCTTACAATAAACCTATTCTAAGATTCTTAACAATTGGTTCCCAACCAAATGTTCCCCCTGAGTTGTTCCCCGGCTTTCCTGACAAGTACTTCTGTACTCAGAAACCTTTGAGTTATTCCCTAGCTTTCCAAGCTAAGTACTTCCTATACTCAATAACCTTGGAGTTATTCCTTAGTTTCCCAAATCAAGTACTTCCTATACTCCGGTAACCTTGGAGTTATTCCCTGATTTTTCAAACTAAGTACTTCCTATACTCCATGCCAGTTATGGTGTTGGTTTTGGTTTGAGTTGTCAGATGAGCTTCTTTAATAACTAATTCAGTTATTCAGATAGCTCTGTGAATCAAGTATACTTAATACACTTTTCAATGTATGGTATCTTGTTCTTTTCTTGACCCAAGTCTTAGATAAATGTTCAAGAGAATGAATCTCAGATGCGTGATCTTTCGTTTCAACTCTTTCACAGATAGCTATGCTTGTTTAGGATCAGGACACTTAGAACTTCAGTGTTACTCAAGATCAAAAGCTTTGGTCGCAACAGAAAGCTTTGAGGATAAGTAATTTGCTTTGAGAGAGTGAGATGTTCAGTAAGTTCTGTGTAGTTCAAGGTGTCTCTTCAAGCAGTCTAAGTGTTGATATTTATAGATGAATTTGAGTGCCGTTTGAATAGTATCCGTTAGGCTCAAATTCAAACTATTGATATCTGTGTATAATCTTGTGTGAGTTTTGTCTTCTTCTTCAGAAGCTGCCGTTGCTTTTATTCAGACATCTCTGTCCGTGCATTAAATGCATTGTACTATACTTTTTGTCCTGTAGTGCCAACGGAACTATGCTTTGTATCAGAGACTAGTGTTATCTGATTCTTTGCACGTCCTCATCTTCAATCTTCAGATACCACTTATATTGAAACAACTTTGTTTGCAATATATATATATTTCTTTTTCAGAAATGTGGTTAAAGCTCAAGGTATCTGAGAATAGATATCTGTGGACACTTTCCTTGTTTTCAGATAGGCCTTTTATTTCTCAGATATCTCTTGTGACACAGTTTGTTTGAAAGTATTCGTGTCTTCAAGATATCTGGCTAAGGTATCTGAACAACAGTTTCAGCAATCTTGTGCAGTTTCTTCAAGTCTTCAATGTCGTTGAGCTTGTTCTGCTTGGATGTCTTCTTCTTGGTCTTCTCTTCATAAAATAAAAATTACATTTTGAGACCTAACATCCTATACAAGATTAGCTAGACTATCATACTTAGTGAGTTTCCTCTTTTACAATGTTCAAGTGAACCAAGAGTACTAATCACCTTTCTGAGACTAAGATAAGTCATCATGTTGCTGATCAAAATCTAAACAGATATTTCTAACAAAATATCTAACAAATTTCCTAACAAATTTCCCAAGAAATTTCCCAACAAATTTCCCAACAGATATCAATCAACAAATGGTAATGTGCCGACTTGATGGATTTTTAATATGCTACATTCATTGTGTCACTTAGTAAAGAGTAGGAACACTTAATCGTTTGAGCTTATCATTCTGAGTGTCAAGTCCTTATCTATATATTGTTTATCATGAAAATGGTAAAAATACAAGACATGTACATGTTTGACTTTCAGAACTTATACCTTTTGGGCTTTGTGTGTCCATTTCTCTTTATGACTAAATAGCTTTCTGAATTCATTTGTCAGAAGCTTCAGTTGTTTGAATGTATTTGACCCACTCTCAGTAAGTAAGTTCTAGTTTTATTTACTTATTAAGTGTGTACCAACCTTTGCCTTTCTGGATACCCGTTCTAGAAATGTTTTGCCTTTCTGAGTGTTGCTACTCAGAAACCTTCGCATCACTTCTTATCAACTTGGCTTTCTGAGAACCTGTTCTCAGAGGCCTACTTCTTTTCTACCTCACTTACTCAGTCTTTAGAGATTCAGGACAATTTTTCAGTCCTTAGGCAACTCCATTAATCCAAGATTGTGTCTCAAAGTCAAGAACCGGCTTTCTTGTAGGGGCTTGGTGAAGATATCTGCAAGTTGATCTTCTGTGCCAATCTTGAGTATCTGTATGTGGCCTTTCTCAACATGGTCTCTGATGAAGTGGTGTCTAACATCAATGTGCTTTGTTCTGGCATGGAACTTAGGGTTCTGTGTTATTGCAATAGCACTTGTGTTATCACAAAAAATGGGAGTTTTCTCTTCATTGAGTCCATAGTATCTGAGTTGTTGTTGAATCCACATAATTTGTGTTGCACAACGACCAGCAACAATATATTCAGCCTCTATGGTAGAAGTTGCAATTGAGTTTTGTTTCTTGCTAAACCATGAGATAAGTCTAGTTCCCAGAAACTGACAAGTTCCTGAGGTACTTTTCCTATCAAGCATTGATCCAGCATAATCAGCATCTGAGTAACCAGCCAAGCTCAATCCACTTTCTTTAGGATACCACAACCCTACATCTACTGTACCTTTCACATACTTTAATATTTTCATAGCAGTGTTGTAGTGTGATTGCATTGGATTTGTTTGAAATCTAGCACACACTCCAAATACATATTGAATATCAGGTCTGCTTCCAGTAAGGTAAAGTAGTGAACCTATAAATTTCCTATACTTGTGTTCATCAACACTCTTATCTGATTTAGTATAGGTCATCTTGGTTCCTATGCTCATAGGTATCTTAGCATTCTTTTCAGAAGGCTTAAGATTGAACTTTGTGAGCATGTCTTTTGCATACTTTGTCTGACTAATGAATATTCCATCATTGAGTTGCTTGACTTGCAATCCTAGGAAATAGTTCAATCCTCCCATCATGCTCTTCTCATACTTACTTTTCATGAGATTTGCAAAGTCATCACAAAGTTGCTTGTCCTTAGATCCAAATATGATGTCATCAACATATACTTGAACTAAGAGTAGTTTCCCATCATGATTTAAAGTGAATAAAGTTTTATCAACTCGCCTTTCTTGAAACCACTTTCCAGAAGGTATTTGGCCAGTGTCATGCCATGCTCTCGGAGCCTGTTTCAGTCCGTAAAGAGCTTTCTGTAGCTTATAGACCATTCTACTTTCTGAGGAAACTTCAAAGCCAGGTGGTTGCTCAACATAGACTTCCTCAACAAGTTCACCATTCAAGAATGCACTTTTGACATCCATCTGATAAACTTTAAAATCTTTATGAGTCAAAGGCGGAAAGAGTCTTATTGCATCCAATCGGCAACCGTGCATATGACTCAAAATCTAAACCTTGATGCAGGTGAATCCCTTGGCAACTAACCTTGCTTTGTTTCTGGTTATTTCACCAGATTCATTCTTCTTGTTTCTGAAAACCCACTTAGTTCCAATCACAGATATTCCTTCTACAAATGGAACTAGTTTCCAGACTTTGTTTCTTTCAAACTGATCCAACTCTTCTTGCATTGCTGAGATCCAGTCTTGGTCTCTTAATGCTTCTTCTATGGTTTTTGGTTCAGTGTTTGAGATAAAACATCCAAAGAGAGAATTAGCATTTTCAGCTATTGCTCTCCTAGTCCTAACACCTTGATTGATTGGTCCAATCACATCTTTTGCAGGATGATCCTTGATCCATCTCATCATGGGTTTAGGGCTAGTAGGGTCAACATCTATGTGATTTGAATGTGAATCACTATGATTATGACTTGATACTTCTTCAGTATATGTGACATTTTGCACCTCAGAAGGGCGGTGAATGTCTGACACTTGCTCTGTGTGAGAGCTTTCTGGGACATGCCTATCAGAGAGGTCATTTCCAGAGTTGGCTCTCTGATGAACATCTTCAGTTTCCATTTCTGGAATTCTCATAGGAAATTCTTCATCATGTCTGAGAATCATCTGGTTGTTACTAGGAATTTCATGCTTTTCTTCGTCAGAGTCATCCTCCCTTTCCATAATGATGTTTTTCATTTATGAGGGTTCCTCTTCAGAATCCTTTATCATTAGTTCCTTGAACCTTTCTGAGAGTTCATCAGCAAGGGGTGTTTTCTTGCTTCCTTCATAGAATACAACATGAACTGATTCTTCAATCTTCTTTGTTCTTTTGTTGTAAACTCTGTATGCTTTGCTATTCATAGAATAACCAAGAAACACACCTTCATATGCCTTTGGTTGAAATGTTCTTAGATACTCTTTTCCATTGTTAAGAACAAAACATCTACAACCAAATACTTTTAGATGTTTGATATTAGGGGGTCTACCAACCAAGAGTTCATATGGGGTCTTGTCATGGTGTTTGTTTATCAAACATCTGTTCTAAGTGTAGCATGCTGTGTTTACAGCTTCAACCCAATAAACTTCACTTATTTCAGTGTCAGCTAGCAATGTCCTTGATGCTTCTTTAAGGGTTCTATTTTTCCTTTCTGCAACACCATTTTGTTGTGGTGTTCTTACAGAGGAAAGTTGGTGGTGTATACCTTTGCTGGTACAAAACTCCTTTATGTACTGGTTGACAAACTCAGTACCTTGGTCTGTTCTGATTGCAGATACCTTGTCATTTTTCATGACTTCAAGCTTATTCAGCGGGTTTGGTATCTCCACTCTTGCATCAGATTTGTGCTTCAGAAAGACAACCCAAGTGAATCTTGAGAAGTCATCTACAACGACGAGACCATACTTCTTTCTTGCATAACTAGTTACAGATGATTCAAAAAGATCCATGTGTAATAGTTGCAGTGGTCTAACACTAGAGTGTCTGGTTTTGGACTTGAAAGAGGTCTTGGATTGTTTCCCCATCTGACAGGCAGAACAGATACCATCCTTTCTGAAAGATGTTTTGGGAAGACCAACCACTAACTCTTTCTTGGCAAGTTTGTTCAGAGTTTTGAAATTCAAGTGACTCATTCTTTTGTGCCATAACCAGTGCTCTTCTGTGTGACCTGATTGACTTACCATGAGACATTCTTCAGTTGTCTAATCGGCAACATAAAGGCTTCCTTTCCGCCGAGCAACCAAGACTGTCTGCTTTGACTCATTGTTTATAAGTTTGCAATACTTTGCTTTGAATTTCACAGTAAATCCCTTGTCTGTAAACTGGCTCATGCTAAATAGATTATATTTCAAACCCTTAACATGTAATACGTCTGTGATTGTTAATGATCCCAATTTGTTCCATATCCCAAAGAGGGATTTAATTCTCCTCCAGCAAATCTGATGTCTGGTCCATTGTTGCAAGCTTTGTAGTTGACCAGATTTGCTTTGTCTCCTGTCATGTGCTTTCCGCATCCACTATCAAATAGCCATTGAGCCTTAGTCCAAGAGGCGTTACGCACAAACAGAAGCAGAGTTAGGTTCTTGCTTCAGAGATAGAACCATTTAGACTAAACATTCTTCCTGTAGAAATCCACATTTTAGTGAATTTCTTGGGAGTTTGTTTTTGTCTAACTTGATCAGAAGGAGATGCAATAAAATCAGGAATTTTGATCTCAATTTTCCTTCTTGGGGTGTTTCTAGGTGTTCCCTTTGGTGCTTTCTGGACCACAGGTTTCGGGTTGCTTTTGACAAACTTAGCCTTTCGACTGTGTTCCTTCTAGCTCGGCATTCAGTTTTCTGGCTTGAGATTTCTTCCACATCTGTTACTACGTGCAATATCGCCTTGCGCCATTGTTCTTGTCCTTCCTTATATTGTTGCGGAAGAACTTTTCCAATAGCGATAGCCAATGCCATTTCGAACACCTTTGGCTTTACGAATCGTTCTTGAAGCCTTACTAGTTTCTGCACCATCTTTATTTTCATAAAATGGTACAGTAGAGAATTTGCCTATTCCAGCAATTCTTCCTTTCCTAGTAATGTAGCAATGTGGATGGTTGCATGTCTGAGGGTTGTGTTTCTTTTCAGAAACCTTATCCACAAGTTTCTTGTGAACTTGTTGTTCTTTCAAAGGCCGGGTTGCTACTCCTTTTCCTTTGTCAACTACCCTAGCTTTCTGACCAATGCTATAGGTGGTTGAAGAACCATTCTGTTGACTTTTTACAAAGGTCAACCTTTCATCACTCTTCTTCAGAGGAGATGAATTACTCGATTGTTCATCAAGTCCAAGTCCACCTTTCTCAGACAGATCTCTCAGATAGGATTGAACCTCAGTGAGAGTGTCACTAGCCTTTGCATAAGATTGGAAAGATAGATCTTTCTTTCTGAGTTCTTCATTTTCAGAAAGCAGCTTCATCAATTTCTTATTGAGTTCATCCAAGGATAGTTTGTGAGAATTTTTATTCTCAAATATCTGAGATTTCAGAAAGGCTATTTCAGCGTTCTTGTTCTCAGATACTCTGGTTAGCTCAGAAACCTCTTTTTCAAGAGTTTCTTTGCTTTCCTCTAGAATTCTGGTTTTGGATTGTGCTTCCAGAAACTCTTTCTCATAAGGATCCAATTCACTCTTGACCAACTCCAGATCCGCAATTCCATCATCACTCTCATAGTACATAAATTGTGAATTGTTAGTTACCTCATCAGCCATAAGACACATTTCAATGTTGGAGATGTCTGGACCAGCAATCTCAGCAATTCCACACATTTAATTCTTCTTAAGGCCGAAGTCGATTACATCGTGGGTGATTCCACACAATTCTGGTGATGGTAGGTTTGAGTCATCTGAATCTCCATCTTCAGAATCTGTCTCAATGTCTAGAGCATCAAGTTGAATTTGAATCTTCTTCCTTTCTTCAGTCAGTAATGCCCTTTGATTTCTCTTGAAATTTCTTCTGTCCTTCTTGTCACCTGTCTTGAGCTTATTTAAAGCAGGACAATCTCTCTTGAAGTGACCAGGCTTTTGACAATAGAAGCAGATATCATTTCCTATTTCTGACTTCAAGACTAACACCTTTCCGAATGGGGTGTTCGGAGAGTTGTTCATTTGTATGTTCTTGTACTGATGATAGTTTGGGCCAAGATGCTTTTTTAGCTTTACTTTAGCTTTTCTTCTCTCAATCTCTTGACTCACAAATTTCTTCATGTGTCTTACTGCAAGAGCATTTTCTTCAGATGCATCTTTGGTATCCTTCTTTTCAGAAGTACCTTGAGAAACTAGAGCAACACTTTGCAACTTTTCAGTTGTTTGTTCTCTCTGAGTTGTCTCATAGTCTACAGTAGCAAGATGAGAGAAGAGCTCTACTGGAGTAATATTTGGCATCCCTTGATTGAAATAAAAGAACTTAGTGTGTTCCCAGTTGTGATTGAGACTTCTGACAATAATCTTAATCTTTTCTGACTGGGAGTATCTATTGCTTTCACCAAGTGCAGCCATATCACTCATAAGAGTAGTAAATCTGAAATCAAGTTCTTCCAGAGTTTCAGTGGGACCTTGTTTGAAGTTTTGGAACTTCAATTTAAGAACTTCGAACTTGTTTTCTTTGGTTTTCTCGCACATATTTCTTCAATCGGTTTGCAACTTTCGCTTTTAGCACCCACGCTTTACTGTATGTGCTCAGGTGTCGATCTGATGATGATATTACGAGCTTGACCATCCAATCTGTGTCTCTTGTCATCTTCAGATGTCCAGAGCTCTCTTGGCTTGTCTTCATACATAATGCTTCCACGAGCAACATGACCACTATCACTAGCAGCCATATCCTCGCTTCCATCTTCCTTGTCTGATGCTTTTCTTCCATCAGACACCTCAGTAACTTGTTTGAGTTGTCTGATTTTGATAGGCCCTTCATTGATGACATAGATCATTTCATCACTAATGGCCTCCAGATGGAGCATCATGTTGTTCTTCCATTTCTAGTAGTTTTCTGGCTTCAGAACGGGTGCATCACTCAGAGACATACCTGCACACTTAACACACAAATTATATAGTCCTCAGAAAGAGACAAAGTTCCTTCACCTATCTGGGGATCTAGGTTCAGTGCAGAAGGCTTGTGAACCTCCTGCTCTGATACCACTTGTTGGTCCAGATAACGGCAAAATAAAAGACTAGAGGGGGGGGGGGGTGAATAGTCTTTTAAAACTTTTGTCGATAAACACAGTTTCTCAGAAACCTGGGGGTTTCTGATACTTAAATTCAGAGCACAGAAGACTTTAAGATAGGTAAGTGCAGAAACAATAAGTATGTGTGTGTGTGCTTTGCTGAAATGTAAATACAGAAAGGTAAATGACACATCAAGTATAGTGGTATCTGGAGGTGGCGTAATCCTCCAACTAATCCACTTCGGTCTTTCTGAGACCTAGACTTCACTAGAACAGATAATTGAGTTCACCTTACAATAATCCTATTCTAAGATTCCTAAACAAATGTTTCCCAATCAAATGTCCCCCCCTGAGTTATTCCCCAGCTCCTAGAGCTAAGTACTTCCTCTACTCAGATAACCTTGGAGTTATTCCCTGATTTCCCAAATCAAGTACTTCCTCTACTCCACGCCTTGATGGTGTTGGTTATAAGGTTTGTCAGAGAGGCTTCTCGTATAACATTTCAGTTATGTTTTCAGAGAGCCTAATAGAACAAGACTACTTAATACACTTGTTCAGTGGATGGCAGTCTGCTCTTTACTGACCCAAGTAATTGATGTCCGTTATGGAGAATGAGCTTCAGAAAGGGTATCTGATAGTTCAACTCTTTCACGAATAACAATCTCTTGTTAAGGTTTAGGACAACTTAGAACTACTAGTGATTCTTCGAGCAACAGAAAGCTTTCAGAAAGGGTAGTAGAGTGCTTGAGAGAATACTTTGCTTGATGGTAAGTTTGCAAGATAGAGCGTTCTAAGGTATGTATTTCAAGCATCTAAGTGTGTGATTTATATAGATAAATTTGAGAGGCGTTTGAATTGTATCCGTTGTGCTCTCTATCAAATTATATACGTTTATATATTGAACTATGTACTCAGATGTCACTATCTCATGTTTCAGAGAGGACTTGCTTTTTGCAGCATTTATGCCGATGCATTTAATGCATAGTACTGTTCATTGTCCTTTAGACTTAACGGATATATGAGGCTTTCTGGAAGCTCACATGTCTCCCTTCTGTGATTAATATGTTCAAGACTTAGCATATGTGCAAATGTTACACTTATAACATGGTCCAGAGACATTTTAAATCAAATGAGACTTAACCTTGATATCTTCATAAATCTTGTGCAATCTTCAGTCTTCTAATCTTCAGAAAAGCTCCATTGCTAGGATTGATCTTCATGGTCTTCTAGAAATAAAAATTACACTCATAGACCTATAATCCTAATACAAGATTTACTAGACTAATCATACTCAGTGATTTCCTCTTTTACAATGTTCAAGTGAACCAAGAGTACTTAATCACCTTTCTGGCTAAGATAAGAACATGTGATGAGTGATCAAAATACTAACAGATATTCCTAACAAAGCATATCATCGAGGCAAAGATGATATATGGAATCAATGCATGCCAAACGGTTTTCATTATGAGGATGATGATGAGCCATCCGACGAGATGTAGTTCCCTATCAATTGACTGGAGACAGCTCCCTATATTCGTTTGCCTTGCTATGACCATAAATAAGAGTAAGTGACACTCTCTCTCACACGTTGGCCTCTACCTCCCCTCACATGTATTCAACCGTGATCAGTTAAATGTTGCTCTTTCTAGAATTACCACCGGGAAGGGCTTGAACGTAGTAATTTGCGACGTAGAGGGTAATACATATGACACAGCAACAAACGTTATTTATAAGGAAGTGTTCGACAAGTTATAAGTTGATTTTATCTTTTATGTGTGTTTTTTATACAGAGATGTTAAACGTAGGACAATAAAATACTAAATGCAGGACAACTTAATTACACGTGAAGTCCATATATAGCCAAATTTGCATTACATAGACTTCATATTTTGAATAATTACAACAAGATACACTTTTAATACAAATAAATTAAAATAACAAGGTTGATGGTTTGTACATTGACGAAATCAAACATGAGCGAAAATCTAATTGAAGAAGAGCCCTATCTTAATGTGAGTGACAAAGAACGTGAAGAAGAACCACCATGGTATGAAGATGGTTATTTTCAGGTATTTATGTACTTATATGTGTTGTTTTAAGCTATTTTTACAGAAAAATTTGAGAAAAGAGAGGGTGTTTTTCGAGTTGATGCCGCCCAACCGTAACTAGATATTGGTGCCGAACCCTAGCACCTTCATCAGCTGACCCACACCCATATTCATGGCCGGTTGTGCTACATGGCGCCGAAAGTAAGCGCCATTAAGCAGGAACGGCTGAACAAAATGTCGTCAAGTCTATATAGCGTTGAGATGTAGCGCCAAGAGACGGGAATCCGCGATCGAATACATCGCTACCTACAGTGAGATGGTAGCGAGATCCATAATCACATGTGGCTAATGGCTTTGATTGTTTTAGGCGGTGAATAAAACTTAAAGCAACACTAACCTAATTCTTCTCTCTTCTTCTTGGTGAATTGCTCATCTTCTTAATTGATTAAAACTTTTGTGGTTTTTTGGGTGTTGGAACTTGGAAGCGTCTGTTGTTTTAGGGGTTTTGTGACTGACTATATTGACTAATTAGGGGTTTCAAAAATTTATGATTGAAATGATAATTTAAAAATAAAATGTAAATATTTAATGTGTAAATGTTTTTAAGTTGTCATGTATTTAGTATTTTATGTCATGCGTTTAGTATTCGTGTTTATATATATGGTTTTGTTCAATTTCACTAATTTATATTATGCACTTTTCAACATGTAGGGGTTACTTCCGATGCAATGTTGAAGCGATTAGATCATGCATTTTATCACCTTACAATTTTTATATGTTTCTCAACTTCAACATGTTATTATATACATTTATTTATTTCTTATTTTAATTGTTTTTTCATGCCCCGTCGAGTATCGACGGGCCATTAACTAGTCTATATATTACATTAAGCAAAAAAGGTTTGAAGTCATTCTAGGCTATCCACCTCATTTAATTATGTGGCAAATCTCTATTCTGTGATTGGTCCGTTTTTTATATGGTTGTCCATTCTTTTAATTCTGACTGGTCCATTTCCAAACTACAACTCATATGTTTAAATTGTTGCCATAAAATAATGTTTGTGAATTATTGTTGCCAAAACATTCACTCAATAATTGTATCTAATTATGGAATATTTGAATTGCAATTTGTACCATTAATTACATTGCAAATCTACTCCTCGGGCTAAACAATGTATAATATTCTCCCTTATTTTGTCTTTTCTTATGATAATTTTGAGGACTTTCGGAACGGACGGGGAGTTAAAATAGGTCCATTGGTTAATTAGCAGTCATCTAAAAGTTTAGGTGTTGAATTGTAAAGCCTGGACTTAGGGAATTGCTATATGATTTTCATTTGGAGATGTCTTATTTGTTGAATGCCTAATTTCCGATTTCATATCGTAATCTCAATTGATTTGGTAGAATTTGATTGCCATTTCATCCATAGTTCAAGTTTTGATACCCGTATGTTTTTGCACCAATTCATTTTGACGGACTTGATAGAGACGATGAACAGACAAGAAACATTTCAGGCACAATATCAAAGTAGTAAGTATTCATAGCTCATGATTTGAAGCTACCATAGTTATTTAATTGGTTCAATTTACAACATCATGATATGAAGTTGTATATTTTTATAACTGGACTAAAAATGGGATTTTGTTAGAGCATAAAGATTGGGTTATCGTGGATATTTTAGTTAACTTTTAGTATTGGATTATAAACCTCATGATGGTTTTGTATAATCTGATTAATTTGAGTTTTCTTTAATGATGAAATGAAAGTTCATAATTAGTTTACTGACATTTCCAAAGTGTTTTATGATTCAAAAGGAATTGGGTAGAGAATAATAACAACAACATTTGAAATCTTGAAAATCAAACAAGTAAATGGATCTTATGGAGCATTTTTTGGGTCAGGAAGTTTTGGAATTTGCTATATGGTCAACAAGATAAGGTAAATTGAAATTTTGAATATTGTTTAAATGGACTAATTATAAAGAATAATTTTAAGAAAGAAATAGTATTTTGTAAATGTATATATATATATATATATATATATATATGAGTATACTATGATTGTATTAGTTGAGCGGGTAAAAGATACTCCTTTCGTCCCATAACAAATTGCATTCTTTAAATTTCAACATATTTTTAAGTTGAATTTGACCTTAATATATATATATATATATATATATATATATATATATATATATATATATATATATATATATATATATATGAGTATACTATGATTGTATTAGTTGAGCGGGTAAAAGATACTCCTTTCGTCCCATAACAAATTGCATTCTTTAAATTTCAACATATTTTTAAGTTGAATTTGACCTTAAATTACTCCTGAGTTAATTATATTCAAAAATTTCATGAAGGGTACATTCATATTATAATTTCGTTAAATGTTTTTTACCTGTATAATGTAAGAGTAATTAGTGGTTAAAATTGACCTCGAAAATTACTCAAAAGTCAAATGTGTCAATTGTTATGGGAGTAATAATTATAAAAATGGAAACGAGATGTTGTTTGTGGTACCACTAAAAATAGCAATATGAAAAACGTCGGGGTGCTGGGCTCTCACAGAAGTTTGTATAAGTTAATTTCATAAAATATATTTCAATGTAATTTAAGAAAAATTTGTAGTCAAATCGGATTTTACAAACTCAAATTACACATTCTTTATTGGATGGAAATAATAGACCTTTTGTGGTTGTGAGCATGGTCGACTCAAAAAAATTGAGGCCTTATATATGCCGAATTTTTTAAATGCATCCCAAGTAAAAATGTATTTATAAAAGAAGAAGTTTCATTTATAATATTTAAATTATTAATATAAAAAATAACCACTTTAAAATTATAAAAATTCATATGTTATTTGAAGTAAAAATCATATATTAACTCTTTATGAAAACAATTATTTTCATATTTTGAATCAAACTTCGGACTGTATAATCCAACTTGGTCGACACACACACACACATGTATGAAAATCTCTGCTCAACACGTGCCTTGATCTCTTAAATTATGGATTTTTTTAAAAATTAAATAACTTAGAAGCGAGAATACCACCAGCCAGATCCCCACTTATGTAGCCCTAATTTCACAACTCCTCTAATCAAAAAACAAAATTGAGTGCATATTACGTGTGTTTGCACTTCGAGTTGAGTTTTGACAATTTTTTGTGTTTGTTTTTCTACTCTATTATGAGTATATTATGATTGTATTAGTTGAGTTCGCAAACACCATTTAAATTGTGAATCTGAACCATTTAAAAGATTAGATTGGAAGAGGTCTTCTTAGTAAAATTCGTTAATGTGATTAATTACTCAGTCATGCCTTATCATAGATCGTGCTAAAAGTGAGGTATGGAATAAATCTAAGCCAAAAGTTTATTATTCATATGATTGATGATGAGTCCATCAGACGAGACAAACTTTCATCTCAATTTCAACAAGGGATAGTTCATTCCTTTTATACATTCAGGTCAACACAAAGTTTAGGTGAGTAGGAGCCTGTTTGGCATACCATTATAAACGACTATTCATCCGTTAAAATGTTTCAGCGTATTTATTTTGTATCTTCTACAGTAAAAAATTTAACTCAGTTTTTTCTCCACTAAACAATCATCATTCTCTTTCTACCCTACTCTTACATCCTCTCTACTTTTTCAATCAATCTAACAATCTTAAACTAATCAAATAACATTTAAACCAATCAAATAACCTTAAAAAATATCAAACACATCACTTCCTTCTTACACACATCACTTTATTCTTACATACCCTATATAACAACCTTATAAGCCCTATAAATTTATAACTCTATTCCAAGCACCATGTTTTATAACTCACCTTTAACTCAATTACTATTTCTCAACTAATTATTTTCTTTAACTCACTTTTTTTTAACTCTATATACCAAACAGCCAGTAGTTTTTTTTTTTAGTTATGTATGAAGTTTTGTGGGACGACTAAAAATGACAAATAATATGGTTGACGCATAGTTTTAGGTGAAAAAAAATGGTAAAAACATAAAAATGTGGCAAAAAGTGTAATTTAGTGGCAAAGTCATGTGAATGCATGAAGTTCTTTGAGACACAAGGGGTATGGATCTCTAACAAGGATTGTGGAATATATGACACGATAACCAACATGATGTATACATAAGTGTCCAACAAGTTTATTTCGATCATATAACAGAGACTTATAAGTACAATTAATTCACATACATCAAGCGTGTCAATTTTCACTAAAATTACTATTTTTCAGCATTTACATGTATAAGTTGTTTTTTATATGAACGTTTGTTGATGCTAATGACGTATAAATTCTCACCGACCATACATTTTAGATGTTTACAAACTGAAAATGTTATTGTAATAAGTGTGGAGTTCTATGCATATACTTAATTATTTTTTTTACTATACCCGTCGAGTATCGACGGGCCACATACTAGTTTTAAAAAAATAAAGATGTATACACTACAAGAAAACTGCCGAATAGTAACGAATTTTAGTAATAACGAATCAGCATTGTTTAGCGACGGATAGAGCAATTTGTTCAATCCGTCACTAGTCCGTCGCTAAATCCATTATTGAATAGTAACGGATAATCTATCCGTTACTATTTAGTAACGGATAGCCTATCCGTCGTTAAACTGTCTGTTGACTAATTTTAAAAATAAAAATAATAAAGAAGCTTAGTAACGGATAAGCCTTATCTGTTACTATTTAGTAACGGATAAACTATCCGTCGTTAATAATGTCTATTGACTAATTAAAAAAAATAAAAAAAGTTGAGATGGTAACGGATAAGGCTATCCGTTACTAAATAGTAACAGATAGGCTATCCATTACTAAAGTCAATAAAACGGGAACAACAGCCGATCTTCCCCATTTCACTTCTGCTTCTCCTTTCTTCTCTTCACTCGCCATTTTCGCCCCTAGCTCAACTCCGATCAAAACTTCACCATTCCGGACAATCTTGAACTCTTTTCGAAGCTCGTTGAACAAGGAACTCGGGTGGCCATTCAATTTCATCATTCTTCAGCTATTTTTCCCGTAATTGAAGGTATTAGTCTAAAACCCTTACTTTGTTAAATTTGATTTTTTTGCTAATTTCGAGCAATTGTATGTTTTTAGAAGTTTCTACTAGCAGTTTAGCTTATATTAAGTAGTGGCCTAAGCTTGAGGTAGTTCAATTGATAGATTTATTGTGAAATTGAATTCTTAGTATCATGTTAGGATGTTTGTAAGTATTTATGGTATTTAATTTGATACTTTTGTATATGAAGTAGGATTAGTAAGATTTGGTTGAGTGTTTGGAGACCATTTAGTGATTTTGGTGGTTGTAGTATAATTGGCTCGTATTAACTAAGAAAGAATTACTACTATTTTAATCTACAATTCGTAATTTTAATAGTTATTTGGAAATTTAAACGTAAAATGCATGTAATTCATAAAATTAATCTTAACGTATTATAATTAACAATGTAATTATAGACCAGCGAATTGGAATTGTAATGAAATTCAATACGTAATGCGTATAGTTATAAATCTAATAAATTCAGACGTGTCAGGTTAATCATCCAATGAATCCTGATCGTTCATGGATGTACTGTCGTACTGTTAATGGCAGAGTTCAGTCTAGTTTTGTGGAAGGGGTTGAAGCCTTCATCGCATTTGCTCAGACACAGACTGCTTGTGTCAGCAGGGGATGATAAAGTGCCCTTGCAAATTGAACAAATGTAGGAACAAGCAATATTTTCCTCCTACAACGGTAGTCGAGCACTTGAAACGTAATGGGTTCGTGCCTCAGTATGAGGTATGGAATCATCATGGTGAGACAACAACACTGTTCATGTCATATGAGCATACTAGGAAGCGTCGAAGAAAGAAGCAAAATGAGAAATCTAGCGGTCAAAATATGGCTACATCTGATACTTTTCATGACCGGTTCGAAGAAATGGTGTTTAATGCTGCGGGCCCAGAGTTTATGGACACTAGTACCACTGAAACCGAGGGTGATGTGGAGGAGTCACTGAATCCCGAGGATCAGGCGTTCTTTGACTTGTTGGAATTAGCGAAAAGGCCGATTTGGCCGGGGTGTAAGAAGCACACCGAGTTGTCTTTGTTGTCTCGGCTAATGAGTTGTAAGGCCGAGGGTGGCCAATCTGAAGCGAGTTTTAATAGTATCCTACAAGTGTTATCGGAGTGTTGCCCTGAAGAAAACCTAGTTCCCACCAACTTTTACCAAGCGAAGAAAAAGATGCGGGGGATGGGGTTGCCTATGGTAACCATAGACTGTTGTCCGGATATGTGCATGATCTATTTGGGGGAGGATGTAGATCTACTGGAGTGCAAGTTCTGTGGTAAGGACCGCTACAAGCGTTACAAGGAGGGGGCTGCAAAGAAACGTCAGAAGAAAAATCTCCCACATAAGAAAATGTGGTACTTCCCTCTAGCACCTCATTTAGAAAGGTTGTACGCTTCAAGTGCTTGTGCCGATAAAATGAGGTGGCACACGGAGAGAGTAATCCCTGAAGATGCAGGGGTAGAATGGAGCATCCATCAGACTCACCGACATGGAAAGAGTTTGACAAGACATATCCGGAGTTTGTTGCTGAGTCTAGAAATGTACGATTGGGTCTTTGTACGGATGGTTTTAACCCGTTTGGAAGTGAACGGAAGTACTCTTGTTGGCCAATGATGCTCACACCGTACAACCTGCCCCCCGGTGAGTGCATGAAGGAACCATTCATGTTCTTGACTGTGTTGGTGCCCGGGCCAGAAGATCCATCACTGAAGCTGGATGTCTTCTTGCACCCCTAATCAAGGCGCTGATTAATCTGTGGGAGAATGATATCCCTGTATATGATGTGTCGACCAAGAAGAACTTTACCTTGAGAGCAGCACTACTGTGGACCGTGAGTGATTTTCCTGCGTACTCCATGCTATCTGGAAATAAAACCGCCAGGAAATATGCTTATCCACATTGTTTGGAGGACATTGATGCATTTAGACTGAAGGGTAGCGGAAAGGAATCTTGGTTTGACTGTCATCATAGGTTTCTACCAAGTAACCATCCGTTCAGGAAGAACAAGGATCAATTCTTGAAAAAACAAAGTAGAAAAGAAAGCCCCCCCGAGACGACTTACTGGTGCACAAATACTTGCGGAGATTGATAGGCTAGGTCTTATGAAAGTGACTGAACTTGGGTGGGAGAAGCATAACAAGAAAATTGCCGACAAATGTGGATGGAAGAAGAGAAGCCTTCTGGGACTTGCCTTATTGGAGAAGTCTTCTATACATCACATCTTGGATTTCATGCAAATTGAGAAGAACATGTTCGAGAACTGCTTCAACACAATTTGCAACATTCCCGGAAAAACAAAGGATACCGTTAAATCTAGAGAAGAGTTGGAGACATGGTGTAAAAGGCCTGAGTTGACAAAGAGGAATGATGAAGGTAAGTGGCCCAAGGCATGCTACACAATTGACAATGAATCTAGGACAAAAAAGTTTGATTGGGCGGGAGCATTGAACTTCCCCGACAATTACGCCTCGAAATTGGGGCGGTGTGTGGATTTGAAGAAGACAGATGTATGGGATGAAGAGCCACGACTGTCGTGTGTTCATGGAGAGGCTTATCCCGGTTGCATTTCGAGAACTGCTACCTAAACCTGTCTGGATCGCTCTCATCGAGCTGAGCTTATTTTTCAAGAATTTATGCACAAGGGTGGTTTACGATCAAGTGTTAGCAAATCTTGAAAACAACATACCATTGATTCTATGCAAGCTCGAGCGTATCTTTCCACTGAGCTTCTTTGATTCTATGGAGCACTTGCCGGTTCACCTCCCACATGAAGCGAGGGTTGCTGGACCAGTTCAGTATCGATGGATGTATCCATTCGAGAGGTGTGAAATAATTGCAATCTTGTACTTAAAATGTCTGAATTTTCCTACGTTACACTTTCTTACCTGAATATGTATTACATATACTTAGGGAAATTGAAGAAATATGTCAAGAACAAATGTAGGCCTGAGGGATCGATTGCCAATGCGTACGTGCGAGAGGAAACTGCAATCTTCTGCTCCTATTACTTTGAGGACCACGTCCCGACAAAGGTATCTAGACCGTCTCGAAACGCAGACACATTCGAAGTTCAAGAGGATGATGACGTTGCCATTTCAATTTTTAGGGTCTCAGGGAGACCTATGGGACAAGAAAAGAAAGAATGGCTGACGGATAAGGAGCTGAAGGCAGCTCAATATTATGTCCTCGCGAATTGTGCTGATGTTGACAAATATATGGTGATATTTGCTGGGTGAGTACCTTTCTTATTGTAACAGCTAAAATTAAACTTTTAACTAAAATCCTAGCTAGTATTTAATCATATCATCATGTCCACAGTGTTTTCAAAGAGCGTTGTCTGGAGAAGAATCCAATGATGGCAGATGATATGCTTGAAGAACTTCTTGAAGAGAAGTTGGAATCATAATTTCTAGATTGGTTCAAGGAGTATGTCCGAGATCCTGTCAACACCATCAGATGTCCTTACTTACTAGCTCTAGCAGAGGGACCATCGATCTAGAAAGGTCTCCACATTCTCATCTTACATAGTCAATGGCCTTAGGTTCCACACGATTGACTCAAACACGTCTAGGGCTACAAGCAATTGTGGGGTGTGTGTCAGGAGGCAATATCAAGGAGAAGCTGATTTGTATGATTTCTACGGGAAGCTTAAACGAATTGTGCGCCATGAATATCCCGGTGTGCCCTTGAATAGAACATTTATGTCAGATGTTGACTGGTATATGATCCTACTCCACTTGGTACGAAGAAGAATGAACAGTATGAAATGGTTGACATAAACCATAGGAAGAGGTACCGTAAGTACGAACCGTTTATCTTGGTGACTTAAGCACGCCAAGTGGTGTTTATTGAATATCCAAGCAGGAAACGCGATAAGGCAGACTAGTTGGCTGCGATACTTATACGTGCCCGCTCCAAAGTGGAGTACGTTGATAAAAACGACTCAATTACCAACTCGTACCAAAAAGAGGTTGTCGATGAACAAGCAAAAACTCCTTTACAGGCTTGTGATGAATTCATAGAGCTGCACGAGGAGCAGTATGTAGACTTAACCACAGACGAGGACGCCGAAGGTATGTTTGTAGGGTAGATTATGTATATATATAGTTAGTTGTTGATAATACCAAGTATTTGTGATTTATTACGAATCAAAATATGTGTAGGGTAAATTATGTATATATATAGTTAGTTGTTGATAATACCAAGTCTTTGTGATTTATTACGAGTCAAATGTATATATGTTTTACATGCAGTTGTATACTAACACATTTTCCTGTATTTGTTGCATGTTTTTGCAGATACCGCGACAAAGGAAACCTACATACGTTCCTCCCCCATGTAGTAGGTTGCCTGGAGGTAGCCAGGCGGAGGGTAGTCCAGCAGGAGGTTCAGAGTCAGAGGAGTTTGAGGGTCAGAGTCAGAGCAGCCGGTCTGCGATTCCTGAGACCCCACCGAGTTCGAGCAGGGGCTCGACATCTGTCTGGGGTAACTTACCAGATGACGGGTGTCCCTTCACCGAGTATGTGCCCGGAGCAGTGTGGCAGGGGAAGCCTGTGATGTTCCCGAACGGCCCATCGAAGTAAGTATTATGCATTTGTATATAAAACATAACTTAAGATAATTTATATCTCTTCATTGTTGTATACTATACTAATTAATTTTCGTTTCTTGTATCTTATACATTGATAACAAGTTATGGCCTCCCGAGGTTTAATCAAAACTCGGTGAAATAATCGACAAGAGGAGATCCTGGGGCGAGAAGTGGTCGAAGATCACGGACCGGCTGAAGGCAGAGTACTTTAATGAGTTGCGGGTAAGTTTAAATTTAACATTGCTTTATTTGTTGTTTTAATCGTTGTTTTAATGTGAGTGGTATCACTACAAGAAATCCTGCAAATAGCGATGCTATTTAGCGACGAATCGACTATTTTTAGAGACGGATATTATTCGTCTCTAATTTAGCGACGGATAGATTTATCCGTCTCTAGCTAATTAGAGACGGATAATCTATCTGTCTCTAAATTAGAGACGGATAGATTATCCGTCTCTAATTATGTTGACCAAAAAAAAAAAATTAAAATTTAACCACGGATAAATCTATCCGTCGCTAAATTCCACAGAAACCCTAATATATAACCCTTCCTCTTCCTCCCATCACTCACAATTACTTCTCCATCTTCCCACCACTCCACCACCACCACCCTTCCACCACCACCACCCACCACCCTTACACTCCACCGCCACCACCACCCTTCCACCACCACCGCCACCACCACCCTTCCACCACGCACCTCCCTTCCACCACCAGATCCACCACCATCCTCCACCGCACCACCACCATCACTACTGTCCACTGCCCTCCCAACTCCACCTCCCTTCCACCGCCACCCACTCCACCTCCCTTCCACCGTCACACCACCATCCCCACCAACCTCACACCACCATCGGCCCAGATCCACCACCACTGCCCTCCGACCACTGCCCAGATCCACCATCAAGATCCGATCAAGATCTTCCCAAGCTCGGTCAAGATCCGATCACCAATCCAATTTAGTCCAGATCCGATTTACTTTAATTCTTATAATTCTATAATTTTGAATATTTTATTATTAAATATTGTATAAAATTGTCGATTTATTGTATCATTGTATCATTGTCGGTTTATCCGTATTGAATAAAATTGTCGGTTTATCCGTATTGAATATCCGTATAAAATTGTTAGTTTATCCGTATTATAACTAAAAAAAACAAAAAATACCTATTTAGCGACGGATAGTTATCCGTCGCTAAATAGCACAAAATTTGCTTTTTTTTTTAAAAAAGAGAAAAGCTGTCCGTCGCTAAATAGCCCAGAATTTGGTTTTTTTAAAAAAAGAGAAAATCAGCTTTTTAGAGACGGATAATTATCCATCTCTAAAAGGTCAACACTCTATCCGTCGCTAAATCCGTGACTATTTAGCGATGGATAGGTTATCCGTCGTTAGAAGCTTTGTGAAGAAGTCCAAGGAGACGGGTTTATTATTCGTCGCTAAATCCGTCGCTATGGATTTAGCGACGGATCGCTACCTGATCCGTCGCTAAATGTCGGGTTTGTTGTAGTGTATGTTAGCCACTGAACTTGGGTAATATGTTAGTCACCATTGTGTTAGTAAATTTTAGGACAATGTGAGTGGTAAGTTAGCCACTATATGTGAATGGTATGTTAGCCACTGAACTTAGGTGATATGTTAGTCACCATTGAATATGTTGTGTTATTTTATTAAATTGATGTCTTTATTTACGTTATGTAATTTGGATGTTGTGTGGAATTGGGAATGTATAAAGACTTCTTCATTCCCAACGCCTTGATTCCCCGGAAATGGCCTGTCTTCGAGACGCTGGGGTCAAATTTGTATAGGAAGATGATTAGCGGTGCTAAAAGAAAACGCATGAGGCCGAGTGGGAGCATTGGGAGGAGTACTGGAGAAGGAACGCTGTCCAGCAGGCTGCGGACCAGAACAGAGAGAATTGGCTATTTGCGCCGTCTGATGGTACCGGGGTGGCCAGGCACCACTATGGGTCGCGATCTGTTGCTACGGATCACCGTAAAGCGGTAAGTGTACCATCTTATTTGCCAGTTTTTCGTACATGTGTTTTGTGTTTAATTTCTACACACTTACTAGCTAAATGTTTGCATACATATATATATATATATATATATATATATGTATGTATATATGTATGTATGTATGTATGTATGTATGTATGTATGTATGTATGTGTTCTTCAGGCGGAGGCTGGGGAGGAGAAGAGCCAAGCTGGCGCACTTTAGAAGAGCCAAGCTGAAGGACGACATATGGGTGGACAGACGGTCCGAGGCTATTGCGGTATGTTTCTTTTGTTAAAGTTCATATTTGTGTAGTACTGTATAAGTTATTTTGAAAACTGTAACTCATGGTATATGCACTTTACGATTTCAGGCTGAGGTTGAGGCGAAGATCGCCGATGCCGGTCGGGTGCTAGCAGTTGAAGAAGAAAACAACATCTTCCTAACCGTCAACCCAATGGACAACAAGGGCCGAGTATATGGATTGGGGAGTTACGACCCTGCACTGGCTAATCTTAGCCACTCAGCATCCCAGCTAACCAGAGCACCAATTTTCACACAGGAGCAGGTTACGGAGTTGGTGCAGGCAGAGGTGCAAGAGCAGCTAGCTAAACAACAGGAGGAACACCGACAGCAGCTATCTAAACCACAAGAGGATTACTTGCGTCTTCAGCAGCGGATGGAGGCTTTCATGGCCATGTCCCCCGCCCCCGCCCCAAGATAGTTAGTTTGGACTTATGTTTTTCTGACTTCTTATTTTAGCTTATGTACGGATATTTCATTTCATTATAGATAATTTGTATTCGTCGAATGTTTTCTGTTAATTAATACAATTTAATTATTCTGAATTTATTATCGTAGATTAAATTTGTGAAACAGGTGAAATATAACATTAGGCATCAAAATTATAAAAAAAAAATTTAAAAATCTGCAAATTTAGTAACGGATAAATTATCCGTTACTAAACTGTTTCTGACTTTTAGTAACAGATAAACTATCCGTTACTAAGTCGCTATTAAAATTAAAGCAAAAAAAATAAAAAATCACCTTATTAGTAACAGAAATATCCGTTACTAAAGGTCAATGGATCTATCTGTTACTAAATCAGTTACTATTCAGTAACATATAGTTTATCCGTTACTAAACATTTAGAGACGAAGGAAATAGCAACGGGCTTATTATTCGTTACTAAATCCGTTACTGTCAGATATTTTGTTAGAATATCTATTTAGATTTTGTTTAGCAACATGATGGCTTATCTTAGTCTCAGAAAGGTGATTAGTACTCTTGGTTCACTTGAACATTGTAAAAGAGGAAACCCACTAAGTATGATAGTCTAGCTAATCTTGTATAGGATGTTAGGTCTCAAAATGTAATTTTTATCTTATGAAGAGAAGACCAAGAAGAAGACATCCAAGCAGAAAGCTCAACAACTTTTGAAGATTTGAAGAAAAGCGCAGGATTCTTGAATCATTATTCAGATATCTTAGCCAGATATCTTGTAGACGCGAACAGTTTCAAACAAACTGTGTCACAAGAGATATCTGAGAAATGAGATGCATATCTGAAAACAAGGAAAGTGTCCACAGATATCTGTTCTCAGATACCTTGAGCGTTAAACACGTTTCTGAAAAGAAACGAGGTTGTTTCAATCAATACAAGTGGTATCTGAAGAATGAAGATAAGGACATGCAAAGAATCAGACAACAAGTCTAGTCTCTGATACAATGCATAGTTCCGTTGACACTACAGGACAAAAAGTATAGTACAATGCATTTAATGCACGGACAGAGATGTCTGAGTAAAAGCAACGGCAACTTCTGAGAAGAAGACAAAACCTGCTACAGTACTATACACAGATATCGATATTTCGAATTTGAGCCTAACGGATACTATTCAAACGGTACTCAAATTCATCTATAAATATCAACACTTAGACAACTGGAGAGAACACACGGAACACAACTCAGAACACACGACACATTGCATACGCTGAAACATAGAACTCTGAACATCCTACTCTCTCAAAGCAACTTACTTATTATCAAAGCTTTCTGTTGCGACTAAAGCTTGTGATCTTGAGTAAACACTGAAGTTCTAAGTGTCCTGATCCTAAACAAGCAAAGCTATCTGTGAAGGAGTTGAATCAAAAGATCAACTATCTGAGATTCATTCTCTTGAGCACAGATATCATAAGACTTAGGTCAAGAAATCGAACTAGATACCATACTGTAGTAAAGTGTATTAAGTAACTTAGTTCACAGAGCTATCTGAATAAGAAAAGTTATTAAGACGCTCATCGACAACTCAAACAAACCAACCCCAAAACCGGCGTGGAGTACAGGAAGTACTTAGTTTGAAAAATCAGGGAATAACTCCAAGGTTACCGGAGTATAGGAAGTACTTGATTTGGGAAACTAAGGAATAACTCCAAGGTTTTTGAGTATAGGAAGTACTTAGCTTGGGAAGCTAGGGAACAACTCAAAGGTTTCTGAGTATAGGAAGTACTATTTGAAGAAGCTAGGAACAACTCAGGGGAACTTTTGGTTGGGAACCAATTGTTCGTAATCTTAGAATAGGATTTTGTAAGGTTATCTCAATTATCTCGTTCTAGTGAATTCTAGGTCTCGATAGACAAGTGGATTAGTTGGAGGATTACGACACCTCGGATACCACTATACTTGCCGTGTCATTTACATTTCAGATTTATACTTGAACACACACACACACTTATTAACTGTTCTACACTTATCTTTATTAAGTCTTCCTTGACTGATTCTAAGTATCAGATATCCATTCAGATATCTGAGAAATATTTGTTATCGACAAAAGTTTTAAAAGACTATTCACCCCCCCCTCTAGTCTTTTACTTTGCCGTTATCTGGACCAACAAGTGGTATCAGAGCAGGAGGTTCACCAGCCTTCTGCACTGAACCTAGATCCCCAGATAGGTGAAGGAACTTTGTCCATTTTGTTGAGGACTATTTAATTTGTGTGTTAAGTGTGCAGGTATGTCTCTGAGTGATGCACCCGTTCTCAAACCAGAGAACTACGAGAAATGGAAAAATAACATGATGCTCCACCTTGAAGCCATAAGTGACGAGATGATCGAAGTAATAAAGAATGGTCCAATAATCATTCAACAACTTAAGCAAGTCATGGAGGTTTCAAGTGGAAGAGACAGAGATCAAAGCGAAGGATCTTCACAAACAGATGCGTCAACTAGTGGAAGATCTACTGGTCACGTTATTTACGAACCAAAGCCCAGAGAACTCTGGACATCGGAAGATGCCAAGAGGAATCGTCTGGATGGTCAAGCTCGTAACATCATCATCAGATCGACACGGAGCATACAAGTGTAAAGCGTGGGTGCTAAAATGGCGAAAGTTGCTGCAACCGATTGAAGAAATCATTTAACCGAAAACCAAGGAAAACAAGTTCGAAGTTCTAAAGTTGAAATTTCAAAATTTCAAACAAGGTCCCAGAAACTCTGGAAGAACTTGATTTCATTTACCACTCTTATGAGTGATATGGCAAGACTTGGGAAAGCAATAGATACTCTCAGTCAGAGAAGATTAAGACTATTGTCAGAAGTCTTAACCACAACTGGGAGCATACTAAATTCTTTTATTTCAACCAAGGTATGGCAAATATCACTCCAGTGGAACTTTTCTCTCATCTTGCTACTGTTGACTATGAGACAACTCAGAGAGAACAAACAACTGAAAAGTTGCAGAATGTTGCTCTAGTTAATCAAGGAACTTCTGAAAAGAAGAAAAGCAAGGAGGAGACTGAGGATGCTCTTGCTGCAAAGCAAATGAGTAAATTTGTCAGTCGAGAAATTGAGAGAAGAAAAGCCAAAGAGAAGCTGAAAAAGCATCTAGGCTCAAACTATCACCAGTACAAAAATATGCAGAGCTCGCTGAACAAGCCAGCTCAGAAAGCATCATGTACTGAGGAAGCAGAAATTGGAAACGATATCTATTTCTATTGTCAGAAACCTGGCCACTTCAAGAAGGATTGTCCTGCCCTCTACAAAATAAGGACAGGCGACAAGAAAGATAGAAGAATCTTCAGAAGAAGCCAGAAAGCTTTGTTAACTGAAGAAAGAAAGAAAATCCAAATTCAACTGGATGCTCTAGACGTTGAAACAGATTCTGAAGATGACAATTCAGATGATTCAACCCTACCATCACCATAACTATGTGGAGTTACTCATGATATAATCGACTTCGGCCTCAAGAAGAATGAAATGTGTGGAGTTGCTGAAATTGACGGACCAGACATCTCCAACATAGAAAACTGTCTTATGGCTGATGAGGTAACACATACTTCTTGCTACACTTATGAAAGTGATGAAGAGGAAATAAAAAATCTAGAAAATCTCAGGAAAGAACTTGACATCTATGAAAGAGAATTTCTAATGATCCGAGCTAGAGCCGAAAACCTTGAAGAAGAAAAGAATTCTCTTGAAAAGGAAAATTCTCAATTAGTTAAAGAAACTGAGAGAAAGGATGCTGAAAATGCATTTCTCAAAGCTCAGATATCGAGGCGAAAAGTCACATGAAGAAGCAATGGTTGAGTTCTGAAAGAATTATGAAAATCTTCTTTACGAAAACAAGGAACTCAAGAAGAAAGAACTATCTTTTCAATCTTATGCCAAAGCTAGTGACACTCTTCTTCAAGTACAATCTTACTTAAGAGATCCTTGAGAAAAGAAAGGACTTAATTTGAATACTCAGAGATTGCTCTAATACTACGAACAAGAGTAAAGAAAGAGAACATTTGTAAGTACTCAACAAGACGGTTCCCATGCAATCTATAGTATCGGTGAAAAGACAAAGATTGTTGACAAAGGAAAGGCGATTCGACTAAACCTTTGTGGGAAAAACAAGTCAAAACAAAAGCTGATGGGTACGTCTACGAAAAGAAACACAACTTTGAAAAGTGTAAACACCCACAATGCTATGTCTCTCAAAAGGTAGAATTGCGAGAGTGGCAAATTCTCCCATGTCACTTTTTCGGAAAGAAATTGGATCAACGGAGACTAGCAAAGGCTGAGAAAAGATCTCGAGATAGCTTCAAGTGCTCAAAGCAGTATTGGCTACAAAGGCATCGGAAAACAACTTGCTCATGAGTACAAGCGGGAGCAAGAACGATGGTGAAGGCTAGAATTGCTCAAAGCAATTATCAAGTGGAAGTTAAATCAAGCCTTTGAAAATCAATGCAGGCTAGAAGAAATCGGCAAGGAAGGCTAAGTTCTTTGAAAAGCAAACTCGAAACTGACAGTATCTGAAAGCATCATATGGAGCACCTAGGACACACCAGGAAGAAAATAATTCTTACTAATGATAACCTTCATTAAAAAGAATTCCTCCTTATGTTCTGTCGGACAAAAGCATGTTTCAAAGAAATTCATTCAAAATGGATTCCCTCTTTGGAAGAACTTTTGATTACGATGGTTCCATCAAAGATATGAGAACCTAATCTCTGTTTTCTGTTGTGCAGAATGCTTCTGGACTAAAGCACAATGGCTATTTGATAGTGGATGCGGAAAGCACATGAAGAGAAAGCAAATCCGTTGACTACAAAGCTTGCAACACAGGACCGGATATCGATTTCTTTGGAGGAGAATTAAATCCTCTCTAGGATTTGTAACGTCAAATTGGGAACTTTAACAATCAGCGTATTACATGTTAAGGATTTGAAATACAATCTATTTAGCATGAGCAGGTTTGCAGACAAGGGTTTTACTATAAAATTCAAAGCTAAATCGCAAACTAATTGATAATGAGTCAAAGCATAGTCTTAGTTGGTGGCGGAAAGGCGATCTTTATGTTGCCGATCGGGCATCCGCCACAATGAAGAATGTCTCATGGTGAGTCAATCTGGTCACCTGGAGAAACCTTGGTTATGGCACAAAAGAATGAGTCACTTGAATTTCAAAACTCGAATAGACTTGCCAAGAAAGAGTTAGTGGTTGGTCTTCCCAAAACATCTTTCGAGAAAGGATAGTATCATTACACTTTTCGGATGGGAAACAATCTAAGATCTCTTTCAAGTCCAAAATCGGACACTCTAGTGTTAGACCAACGCAACTTTTACATATGGATCTTTTTGAATCATCGTAACTAGTTATGCAGAAAGAAATATGGTGCAGTTGTTGTAGATGACTTCTCAAGATTCACTTGGGTTGTCTTTACGAAACACAAATCGATGCGGTGGAGATACCAAACTTGCTGAAAAAGCTTGAAATCATGAAAATGAAAAGGTATCTGCAATCGAGCGGATCATGGTCTTGAGTTTGTCAATCAAGACATAAAGGAGTTTTGTACTGCAAGGTATACAACACCAACTTTCCTCTGTAAGAACACCTCAACAAAATGGTGTTGCGAAAGGAAACAGAACCCTTAAAGAAGCCGCAAGGACAATGCTAATGACCTTTGAGATAAGTGAAATATATTGGGTTGAAGTCGTAAACACTGCTACACTCGAGCAGATGCTTGATAAACAAACACCATGAGGACCCCTATGAAATTTTGGTTCAAGACCTCCTAATATCAAACATCGAGAGTATTTGGTTGTAGATGTTTTGTTCTAAACAATGGGAAAGATTATCGAGAACATTTCAACCAAAGGCGGATGAAGGTGTTTTCTTGGCTATTCCACAAGCAAAGAAAGCTTACAGAGTTTACAACAAAAGAACAAAGAAAATTGAAGAATTAGTTCATGTTGTATTCTATGAAGGAAGTAAGAAAACACCTCTCTTGATGAACTCTCGAAAAGTTCAAAGAACTATTCTTGAGGAATACTAAAGAAGAACCCTCAGAAAGGAAAAACATCGTTATGGAAAGTGAGGATGACTCTGACGTAGAAAAGCTTGAAAAGCCTAGTAACAACAAGATGACTCACAAACATGATGAGGAATTTCCTATGAGTTTTCCAGAAATGGAACAGGTTACTGAGAACCTTCATCATGAAGAGGTATCTGAAAATAAGAATGCTGAAATGCATGTCTCAGATATCTCTAACACTGAAAAAGTGTCAGATATCCATGACATTTCCCATATGTCAGATATCTCAGATACTGAAAAAGTATCAAATCAAAATCTTAGTGATTCACATTCAGATCACTTGGATATTGATCCTACTAGCACTAAACCTTTGATGAAATGGATCAAAGATCATCCTACAAAGGATATAATTGGACCAATTAATCAGGGTGTTAGGACTAGGAGAGCAATAGCTGAAAATGCTGATTCTCTCTTTGGATGTTTCATCTCGAATATCGAACCTAAAAGTATAGAAGAAGCATTAGGAGACCAAGACTGGATCTCTGCAATGCAAGAAGAGTTGGATCAATTTGAGAGAAACAAAGTCTGGAAACTAGTTCCATTTATAGAAGGAATATCTGTGATTGGAACTAAGTGGGTTTTCAGAAACAAAATGAATGAAACTGGTGAAATAACCAGAAACAAAGCAAGATTGGTTGCCAAGGGATTCACTCAGACTGAAGGCTTAGATTTTGATGAGTCATATGCACGGTTGCAGTTGGATGCAATAAGACTCTTTCTAGCCTTGCGACTCATAAAATTTCAAAGTTTATCAGATGGATGTCAAAAGCGCATTCCTAAACGGTGAACTTGCAGAAGAAGTTTATGTTGAGCAACCACCTGGCTTTGAAGTTTCCTCAGAAAGTAGAATGGTCTATAAACTACAGAAAGCTCTGTATGGACTGAAACAGGCTCCAAGAGCATGGTATGACACTTTGGCCAAATACCTTCTGGAAAGTGGTTTCAAGAAAGGTGAAGTTGATAAAACTTTATTTACCTTAAATCATGATGGGAAACTACTCTTAGTTCAAGTATATGTTGATGACATCATATTTGGATCTAAGGACAAGCAACTTTGTAATGACTTTGCAAATCTCATGAAAAACAAGTTTGAGATGAGCATGATGGGAGAAATGAATTATTTCCTAGGATTGCAAGTCAAGCAACTCAATGATGGAATATTCATTAGTCAAACAAAGTATGCAAAAGATATGCTCACAAAATTCAATCTTAAGCCTTCTGAAAAGAATACTAAGATACCTATGAGCATTGGAACCAAAATGACCTATACTGAATCAGATAAGAGTGTTGAAGAACATAAGTATAGGAAATTGATAGGTTCACTACTTTACTTCACTGCAAGTAGACCTGATATTCAATATGCCGTTGGAGTATGTGCTAGATTTCAGACAAATCCAATGCAAACACACTACAACATTGCTATGAAAATATTAAGGTATGTGAAGGGTACAGTAGATGTAGGACTGTGGTATCCTAGAGAAAGTGAATTGAGTTTATTTGGTACTGGATCTTTGATTATCTTTGGATCATTGCTTGATAGGAAAAGCACCTCAGGAACTTGTCAGTTTCTGGGCACTAGACTTATCTCATGGTTTAGTAAGAAGCAAAACTCAATTGCAACTTCTACCACAGAGGTTGAATATATTGCTGCTGGTTGTTGTGCAACACAAATTCTGTGGATACAACAACAACTTAAAGACTATGGACTCGATGAGAAGAAAACTCCCATTTTCTGTGACAACACAAGTGCTATTGCGATTACACAGAATCCTAAATTTCATGCCAGAACAAAGCACATTGATGTTAGACATCACTTCATCAGAGACCATGTTGAAAAAGGCAATATAGAGATACTCAAGATTGGGACTGAAGACCAACTAGCAGATATCTTCACTAAGCCACTACAAGAAAGTAGATTCTTAGCCTTAAGACATAGTCTTGGACTAATGGAACTACCAATGAACTGAAAAAGTTCAGGTATCTGGAATGGGCATCCAGAGAAGAGGTATCTGGAACGGGTATCCAGAAAAGAGAGAAGAGGTATCTGGAACGGGAACCCAGAAGTCAAAAAGACTAAAGAGCAAAAAGATAGCTTAAGATCTCTGAGACGGGAACTCAGATATCTGAATCATTCTATGAACGGGGAACACAAAAGAGAATAGTATAACTATCTGCAGTCAACTACTCTCTTAAATCTCGCACTATTTCTATTTTGATGAAAAACTTGGGAAAATCTTAAGTATAAGACAAATTCAGATGCGAACAGTGTCCTTGCTCCAACAGAATTGTGATTCAGATAGCTATTAGCCAAAATTCATTAAATGGGCACAATTACATTTCTTGATTGTGATCATTGCTGGAGAAGCAATGGTGACCCTTGATGAATTCAAGCGCTTGATCTGAATGGCAGAAATTAATTCACAGTAAATAGTGGACTGTTGAAATTCAGACATGGCCCACTAAGCATTTAATGCCGAACTAGCTTTTGCTCACGCCGGCTTGCAAATCACAGATACGTACACACAAAATCAATTTGTATGTATTTGTCTGTTGAGATTCACTTGCTATATATATAGGATTTTGGCAAATGAAATCACTTTTGCCTAATCCGAAATTTCAACTTGCATCAAAACAGCAAAAACCTTCTCCTAATCCTCTGCAACTTCTCTAAAATCTCTGCATTCCTTGATTAAGTTTTTCTGAAAAGAATCACTCAATCGAATCTCTTTCAAACACAAGCTTCAAATCCTTACTATATAAAGAGATGGCCTCCAAGAACACTTCTACACAGAAATCCCAATCCTCCACTGATGCTTTGAAAAGCAAGCACCAGAGTTGGTTATTGTTAACAATCGACTGGTAGGAGCTTTCAATCCTGACCATTGGACTTCAAGTCACAGAATGATTTAGGGTGGTGCCATGGTTGAGGAATACCTCACGGCTGCAATAGAGAATCAAGCCGACGGAAAGCTAATTCTTGACATGCTTGAAAAGGCACAAATCAAGGGCTTTGTATCTGCTCGCCCTAGTGGAATTTCATCACTTGATGTGTTGGAATTTTACAACAACTCCAGGATTATTTCCTGTGTATCGAAACCTTTGAAATAGTGTCTATCAAAACCTCAGTCCAAGGAAAGGAAATCCTTCTGGACTTAACAACTTTCTATAAGTTGTTTGAGGTTCAAAATCTTGGAAAGGATTTTGAAATAAACACCAAGGATGAAGAACTCCTTGAAGGTGTTAAAGAACTTTACAGTGATGTGTGTGATCTTGAGAAATCAGATACACCCACTGAGTTCAAACTTGCTGACATCCGAACCAGACATCTGTTGGTTCCTTTGGGATATCTTGCTTGCATTCTTCACAGATGCTTTGATGGTCTACAAGGAGGTCTTGACCGGATAAGCCAAGAACGATGGATCATGATGTTCTTTGAATCAACAAGACAAAAGCTGGAAAACCCTTTCAACTGGGGAAAGTACGCCTTCATGAAATTTGTGAAGAAGATTCAAGGCTTCGAGCCTAAGATTGTTAAAGGACTAGCTGAGCCAAAGGCCACAGTAGGATATGGTCTGAAGATATGCTACTTGCTGGAAAAGCTTGGCATTGAGCTCAGAGAGACGGCTGAAATAGCCAACAGTAACTTACTCTACAAGTATGAGTATACAAATCTGATGAAAAAGGTTACTGGGTCTCAGAAAGGTCCTAAGAAGAGAAAATCTGAAAAGATATCTGAAGAAAAGGTTGCGACCAAGAAGCCCAGAACTTCAAGAAAGAAGTCTGCTGGCAAATCAGAAGACACACCCAAAGAGGTTGTCAATTCTACAAACATGGCAGATGAACTCATTAATGCTGCAAAAGAGTTATCACCTACTGAACAAGTAGACTCAGCAAGAAAGTGCTTTCGGAAATGTTGCGACTAATGCGAAAGCCTTGCGATGAACTCATGAATCTTGCCAAAGTGGTGAAAAACACGAGCCCCATCTGCGAAAACTGCAGGAATAATGGACCAATCGGTTCCCAATCTTGATGAGAGCTCGGCGATGAAGATGATGAACTAGTCATCTCTCAAGTCCTAGAAAAATCAAAGAGGGCTAAGGTTCTTGAACAAATGTTGGTTATAAGGTATCGAAGAAGAACCTACACCACAGGTTGCTGAACCTATAGCAAAGGTTGTTGGTGCAAACACATCATCAGGGAATGACTCTCTTGCACAACTTCACAAAGCCCTGATGAGTGGTATCTTAGTATTGGCAGATGCTGATGGAAATGCCACATCTAAGAATCTGGAAGAACATTCTACTGATCAATCTTCTGCTTCCAGACAACCACAACAACCACAACAGCCACAAGTGGTTGATGAAATGGTAAATGAACTCCATTTCGAATTACCAGCAATACAGTATGCTGAAGAAAATCCTGTAATTGAGCAGGTTCCCCAACTCAATGAGAGGGATCAAACTGAGACATCTACTCGAGAATGATCAACGGGGGAGAAGCGAGTTGCATACTCAGGAAAGGTGTGAAGTACCAGAAACTTCAAACAAAGAAACTGCACTGGGACAAGACGACCAATGTATAGAAAGGTCACAAGTTCCAGAGACCAATTAGCACAAGCGCTTTCGGGTAAATGGTGGTTTAACTCTTACCTTGTGAAAAATTTTATACTTATAAATCTTGTTACCTTATAAGAATTTCTTTGTTACATTTGAGTTAGAACGATAAACAAGAGGAAGGAGAAGCTTACCTCGAATCTTGAAAAAGAGGTTCCTTCAACCTCAACTCTTGAGAAATCTGAGCCTGTGTCACAGGTAAATGATTCTTAAAGAGAACTAACTTTTCAGTAAAAATGCTTGTATGCTCATTAATGATAAATGTTTCTAACTTCAGAAACCAACAAGGTTTCTGAAGAACACATCACTGAGCCTTCAAACTTGAAGGTATATGACAATCAAGTGACAAGTATTCTTCATCCTGGGTTATCTTAAAACTTCTTCTAAATTATTCAATACTATCTACTTACAGGCTCAATCAGAAGTAGAAGTTCAAGGGGACAAAGTTGCGACATCCCCTGCACCTATGGAAATTGATGAGGCATCAAGGGCTTCATCACAAGAAAAGATTCCAGAGACTGCACAAGTCTCTGAGAGACAAGTATCTAAGCCTCCCTTGGAGGTAATTGACCTCTCAGATATCTGACTTGTCACTTAAATTTCTTCTTGATAAAAATTCCTAAGTATTGTGATAATGTTAATTCTCAGGTTCAAGAAAGAAAGGTTGATGAGGACCAGACTTCCAAGTCTCCACCTCACCACAAGATATCTGAGACACCAATTGTCCCAGTAGAACAAGTATCTGAGCCTGATGTTCATACTCAGGTAACTCAGAAACTAAACTACACTTCTACTCAGATATCTACCAAAGTTTTGAAACTCATTCAAAACTCTTTCTTTCAGGCTCAAACAGATGCAAAGCAGGTTCCCATTGAAGAAACAAGGGACCTACTTCACTTTTTCAAAGCTCACACTTTGCCAAAGCACATTCAATGCTTCAAGAAATGGCAGAAGTTAAGGTGCTCTGATCTCTCTGAAATATTGAGAATAACTGATCAACCAACCAGACAGGCACACGAGCTCTTGACTGGAAACATATGTCCAAGCAATGTTCGCTCTGAGAACAACATACTGATTCGACTACTACTACAAGGACTTTTACGGAGAAGTGGCATAGTTTGATACATGCCTTTGAGCAGGCGGAGATGATCGGACAAGATTACGAGATGGCATTCAAGCCGATTACGCCCAGACTACGCAATTCATACCTTCTGAACAAGAAGAAGTTAATGGGCAGAAGATCACTATCCCGGAAGTGATCAATCTTGTATCTGAAGATGATGAGGAGGAAGAAATGAATGAAAATTTCTTTGATGAACCTCCCACTGATCATCACCAAAAGGATGATAATGACAAAAAGGATGATGATGATGCTCCTGCACCAGGAACCGGAGGAATTTCACAGAGAAACAATGCCTCAGCTGCTGAAAAGCAAACTGAGAAGACTTCACAGAAACCTCCGTCTTCATCACCTCAGAAATCTACTCATCCATCTTCTCACCAACACGCAGTTACTACTAAACAAGTAGTTGAGCTTTCTGAAGAAACCAATCAGAAATTATTAAACACTAAGACCAGAAGTGCTCAACTCAGACAACTTTTGGAAGAAGAACAACAACTCCATCTTCAACTGGAAGAACAAATAGCTAAATCCAGAGAGAAGATTGATCAACTACAAGATCTATACTTAGAAGAAATGATTGCTTACTCTGAGGTTAAAGAGCTACGGGATGCTGTGCAAGAGATCACCAAAGAACTCGATACTGAAGAAGTATCTGAAGTCAAGCATGATGCTAAGGCTGCATCATCTTCGAAAGAAGTACCATCCTCCTCCCAGAAAGGAAAGAAACCATTCTCTGAGATGGTTGCTGGACTTGATACGATTGATGAAAATGTCCAAGAGGATGAAGATCACTGGGCTAATCCCTCAGATGATGAAGAAGACAAGACTTTGGCAGGACACCGCCATGAACATCTAGCGGTTTCTCACTTAAAAAGAAAGTTGATTGCTCCTACAATCTTCAACAAACTGCCAAACGTCCACTCCCATGAGTACATGAGCAGGTACCAAGTACTAGCTACTCTGAATAAGGAGATGTCTTCACAAAACAAGGAAGTAATTGCCTCAGTCCCCTCTGAAATGAGAAAGTTCACTGAGCTCATCACTCAGAGAACAACTAGCATGATCATTGCTCAGAAAGATCTGGGAATGACAAGGGACGATGATGTGTCTTTAGCTGAAAAAGCTTTTCAAGAGGCAAGTTACACTGCTGGAAAAGCAGATGCCATCCTAGGCCCATTGGCAGAGCTCATTGATAAGGACAATGGACTTATCAAACAAAATCAGGAGCTCAAAGCCGAACTTCAGAAGTTGGTCACTGCCTACAACTATTTACAAGGGCATTTTGACTCTCTCTCAAATTCCTTTATGAGACTGAGTCAGCCAACAATGACTAAGGGGGAAAGAAAGTACAAATCTGGACCTCAAAGTCAGGGGGAACGGGAAGAAGGAGATGAAAACAAGAAGAAATCTGGGTAGTCTTGCTCGAGAAGGAAGAAGAAAACTTCCCACCACCACTGTAATCTATGAATCCTTCTCAAGCCAAGCTGCTTTCCAGAGACCTACTGAAGGAACCAAAATGGTAACAAGGGCCATGACACAGAAACCTCCAAGGAGTACCAAGGCTCCAAGGAGAAGACAAGTTAGAGGGATTGATGAATCTTCTTCTGAAGAAGAAGAAGGTCAAATCAAGTCCCAGGGCAATGAAGGAGGCTGCAAAGATCTCACAAGAATTGATCTTGATGATGATGAAGAGACTGATGAAGATGAAGCTCCTCTTCATAGAAAAAGGAAACTTGAAAGCCTAACTGAGCCCATAGCTGCAAAGCCCCTAGCAGCTAAAACACCCTCTGGAAATACCAAGTCTATCCAGGGTGGTAATTCTTCAAGCAACAACCCCAAGGAGAATTCAAGACAGAAAAGGAATAGACTGAGAGCTGAGCAAAGACAAAGTCAACTTCCACTCAGGCCAGAAGAAGCCAAAATTGAGTATGTGAAGTATGACAATGATTCCTCTGTCTACAGGTGCATCCATCAGAAAAATGGCTATTGGATTCTGGAACTTAAGCATCTATTGGTAAATTCAAGATTTCCAGAACCAATCCATAAACAACTCATGGCATGGAGAAAGAATAAACCTACCTTGATCAACACCCATCACATCAAAGCATGGTTGGATTTTGAAGTTGTCAAGAGAACTGAAGCCATGAAGAAGGACCTCTCTGATGATTGTCCATATGGAAAGCCAGATGATGTGCACAAGATTCTGAATATCACAGGAACAGGCACAAGACCAAGACTTCATGGAACCTATGAGTCGTTCTATCGATGGAAGATCAATACAAGGGTGACATCAGATATCTGAAGATTATCTACGAATACTTCAAGCTTTCAGATATCAGAATAGAGCATGCCTGGAAGTGGGGAAAGTACCTATGGGTCAAGCATTTTGCCAAGAAAAATCCTACCAAAACCTACAAAGAAGTCTGTGGATTTGCCAGAGATACAGAGATGCTTGTCAGAACTCTTCTCTATGATTATTCTGATGACATCAAAAGGTTTGGAGATAGGAAATTTGCAAACTGATCCATAGAAACCTTGTTGAAGACTTGAAGATTGAAGACTTGAAGACTAGTTCTTTAGGATGTTTACTTGGAGCTTGGTTACTCATGTTGTCCTAATTTACTATGTAATTTTTGCTGTATCTTGCTGACTGAGCTTAAATGTGTTATGTATTAAAGTTATCTGTAATCCTTAGTTGCGACTTATCTGAAGAACTTACTCCTAGATAGTATTTTATAAAAGATAACTTGTCAGCAAAGATCACACCTTGTGATTTGGTTGATGTCTACTTTCTGCACTTAATTATATGAATTGAAAGATCATAAGAAATGATTAAGTGGTGGATTGTTTCCTCATCCAGATTTATAATAGGGAAGATAGTCATCGTTGACTGATCAAAATGGGGGAAATTTGTTAGATATTTTGTTAGAATATCTGTTTAGATTTTGTTCAGCAACATGATGACTTATCTTAGTCTCAGAAAGGTGATTAGTACTCTTGGTTCACTTGAACATTGTAAAAGAGGAAACCCACTAAGTATGATAGTCTAGCTAATCTTGTATAGGATGTTAGGTCTCAAAATGTAATTTTTATTTTATGAAGAGAAGACCAAGAAGAAGACATCCAATGAAGCTCAACAACTTTTGAAGATTTGAAGAAAGCGCACAAGATTCTTGAATCATTATTCAGATATCTTAGCGGATATCTTGTGAAGACGATTTCAAACAAAGCGTGTCACAAGAGATATCCGAGAAGCGAGATGCATATCGAAAACAAGGAAAGTGTCCACGATATACATTCTCGAGATACCTTGAGCGTTAAACACGTTTCTGAAAAGAAACGAGGTTGTTTCAATCAATACAAGTGGTATCTGAAGAATGAAGATAAGGACATGCAAAGAATCAGACAACAAGTCTAGTCTCTGATACAATGCATAGTTCCGTTGACACTACATGACAAAAAGTATAGTACAATGCATTTAATGCACGGACAGAGATGTCTGAGTAAAAGCAACGGCAACTTCTGAGAAGAAGACAAAACCTGCTATAGTACTATACATAGATATCGATATTTTGAATTTGAGCCTAACGGATACTATTCAAACGGTACTCAAATTCATCTATAAATATCAACACTTAGACAACTTGAGAGAACACCGGAACACAACTTAGAACACACGACACATTGCATACGCTGAAACATAGAACTCTGAACATCCTACTCTCTCAAAGCAACTTACTTATTATCAAAGCTTTCTGTTGCGACTAAAGCTTGTGATCTTGAGTAAACACTGAAGTTCTAAGTGTCCTGATCCTAAACAAGCAAAGCTATCTGTGAAGGAGTTGAATCAAAAGATCAACTATCTGAGATTCATTCTCTTGAACAGATATCATAAGACTTGGGTCAGTAAAATCGAACTAGATACCATACGCTGTAAAGTGTATTAAGTAACTTAATTCACAGAGCTATCTGAATAACTGAAAAGTTATTAAGACGCTCATCTGACAACTCAAACCGAAACCAACACCAAAACCGGCGTGGAGTACAGGAAGTACTTAGTTTGAAAAATCAGGGAATAACTCCAAGGTTACCGGAGTATAGGAAGTACTTGATTTGGGAAACTAAGGAATAACTCCAAGGTTTTTGAGTATAGGAAGTACTTAGCTTGGGAAGCTAGGGAACAACTCAAAGGTTTACGAGTATAGGAAGTACTTATTTGAAGAAGCTAGGGAACAACTCAGGGGGAACTTTTGGTTGGGAACCAATTGTTCAGAATCTTAGAATAGGATTTTTGTAAGGTTATCTCAATTATCTGTTCTAGTGAATTGTAGGTATCTGATAGACCGAAGTGGATTAGTTGGAGGATTACGCCACCTCCAGATACCACTATACTTGCTGTGTCATTTACATTTCTGTATTTATACTTCAGCAACACACACACACACTTATTAACTGTTTCTACACTTATCTTTATTAAGTCTTCCGCACTCTGATTCTAAGTATCAGATATCCATTCAGATATCTGAGAAATATTTGTTATCGACAAAAGTTTTAAAAGACTATTCACCCCCCCCCCCCTCTAGTCTTTTACTTTGCCGTTATCTGGACCAACAGTTACTAAGGACTTAGTAATGAATCGGTAGGCATTTAGTAACGGATAAATACGTTACTAAAAACCTGTTTTTTTGTAGTGATAGTATGAGACCCAAGGTCACCGACCTTGGGTCTCATTTGGAGCCACCTCCGACCTGGTGGTGGCTCCAAATTTGGATAGGTTGGGGAAACTTGTCCCCAACCTATTGGTTATATTTTTTTTGATTTTATAATTATCTTTTATTTATCTTCTTTAATTGTAACTTTTATTAAAAGAAAAATTATAACTAAAATTTTCAATTTTTACCATATATATATAGAGACCAATATTTCTATATTGTACACACATCTAAAATACTCCTCTTTCATATTCATCCTTAAATCCCAATTACATATCTCATATCAATTTTCTCCAAATGAATCCAAACGATCAATTTTACCCACACTACTCAGCTCCATATTATCCTAGTTTTGAGAATACCCAAAACTCCCAAGAATTCTCGTATGAATCAAATATGAACACCCAATTTCCTCCGAATCTTGCTCAAGATACCCCCGATCCTACCCATGAAGGTGTCGAAATATCCCCAGTGCACCTGTAATTTGGGAACCCATTGAAGACGTAGCCCTAATATCAGCTTTTGTTTTCGTGAGTGGAGATGCAATTAAAGGCACCAATCGAAAAGGTGAAAATTTATGGGATGCAATTTTCAAGATGTATGAGCAAGCTCGTATGGAAAACCCTAGTAAACTCTCAAAGTGATCCTTGGATTCAATGAAATCTCGTTATAAGAGGCTCAACACAAATATTTCCAAGTGGGTAGGTGTGTATACAAGGAAGCCTATAACAACAAAACCAGTGGAATGAGTATGGCAGATGTTGAGGAGGCAGCTAGTAAGCTTTATGATAAGAAGAAGGGATTTCCATACTCTTGTGTTTAATGAAGTTATGCGCCACACACCCAAGTGGGAGTTGAATTTGGGTGGTGATCACAGAAGGCCTCATCCAGATGAACCCGATTCCGATGGAGAAGGTCATGGCAGTTCAAAATGATCAAGAACTGACGATGATGATGGTGCAACAGAAGCTGTTCCAGAAACTCCTGTGAGTGGTTCTTCATCGATAAACCGTCCTACCAGTAGAGAAGCTGCCAAAGCTAAAAGGAAGGCAAAGGGAAAAGCCGTCGCACCACCACCACAACCTACTATTCGGATGAATTCAACTTTGAGCGCATGCAATGAGGATCACACATGAGAAAGAACTTGAATCAATGAACAAGTTCGGGAATGAAAGGATTGAATTGGAGAAGAAGAAGTTAAATGCAAATTTGTTGGCTATGTTGTTGGGTAAAGAAAATCTATCGCCACAAGAAGAAGATCTAAAGAATCGCTTGTTGGGAGAGTACATTTCCTGAAGGATTGTATTCTTAATGTATTACTATGTATTTGTGTCATTTCAATTATTTGTTTAAGTTTTCGTAATGTATTACTAAGTTTGATTTAGTTCTGTCATGTATGGTAATGTTTGTAAGCGAATCTATTTACTTTTGTTAGTGTGTGGTCTAATCTACTTGAGTAGTCAATTCTACTTTTATTTTTTCAAGATCTCTCACATGCTTCTTCCAGTAGAGTCTATTTTACCACTACTTTTGTCAGTGTGTGGTCTAATCTACTTTCGTTATTTTCAATATATCTCACATGCGTTTGTCATTTGGGTAGTCTATTCTACTTTGAATTATTTTCCAGATCAAAGGCTTGTTGCATCCATTATTTTTTTTTTTGCATAAAATTAAAATATATTGAAGCCCAAAGGAGTACAACCATCAGAGGGGCATACCCCAATATAGTTGAAACAAACAATCTACTACAATCAACTCCAAACCACTACAGGTCCAAATAATAGGACCTAAACGCAAAGGACTCAGACATAATCTCCTGAGACAATCTCACTCAATATATGTCTATCCTATCATAAGAAAAGGAAGAATCAATAAAAGAATTACAATGAAATCAAAAGAGATCAGAATACATCAAAGTCCAAAGACTAACAATCCAGATTCTACAGGAATAAGCCTCTGTTATGCCAGGGGTGACTGCGTACAATCACAGAATGAGACTCCAGTAAAACTGTGATCCCATCGGCTAAAAGGCCATAGTAGCCCTAGCAATCCCTAGCATATCCTTTTCAATATGTGCACAAACTCCAGGGCTTCAATCCCAAAAAGCCTCCACCCCCATCCTCCAACAAAACAGCAAAAGGTAACAACCACGGAAACATACTCCAAGAGCTGTACCTACACTCAAAACAAACACTTGTGCCCAAAACATTAACAGCTCCAAAATCAGAAAACATCAAATCTCAAACAATCAAATCCAATACCACCTAACCAACGAACCTAGCCAAAGGAAAGTCCACAATCTGCACACCCAGAAACAATCCAGTCAGAAGCACCTGCAGAAGACCAAAACAAACTAACCAATCCTCAGATTTTAGCAAGATTAGCCAAAACAGACCAAACAAACCTGTTTGGCCTCGTACAATGCAGTCTAATATTCATAGCTAAATCCAAAGCCACCCCATGACAAACAACCTGCAGTACAGGGTCCTAATTCTTGAAAATGGCCCTATTCCTAGCATACCAAATAGCAGAGAAAGCACAACAAAGAGCAGCAGCTCTAACTCTAAACACAATAGACCCCTGAGAAGTACCAGTATCAAAGAAACTCACCCAATCCTGTAAACAACTTCCCACAAAACGAATACCTGTAGCCCTCATGACACAATCAATCACGGTCCTAGTAAAAGGACAACTAGTAAACAAGTGATCATGAGACTTGTTGAGGGTGTAACTCCCCAACTACTTAAATTTTATTTAACTCCACTAATGGGTGCCAAGGTAAGAAGCTCCTTGCTAGGTGAGGACCAAGGCGTAAGAACCAGCGACCAACTACTTCGGTAAGGACCTGCACACTTGAGTGGGGTGGGGGGTTAGTGCCCGGTTTGCTAAGTGTCAAACCGGGATGAGACTTTACTCGAGAGTGACTGAAGATCAACTCTGTATAATGCTCGGGATTGGGGTCGTGATGTGACTAGCAAGATGACTTGTGGAAGTAACTTACTTGTTGGGATGTGTGCCTTATTTATAGGCTATCATCAAAATGGAAGGCCTTGCTAGGATTGCGCCATGTGTACGGCCAGGATTGAGCCACCAATGCTAATATGAGGCCCATAGCCCAATAATGAAGCTTTAGCCCATGCCATCTTGGGCCTTAGGGGTAGTTTGGTCATTATTGGGAGAGTTCTTGAGGATGTGACTAGTTACGCGAGTTCGTGTTGGAGATGGGTCTGGACGATTGGTCCGGACCATATTTGGTTGTCAACTGAGGAAGTTCTCTTGCCTGTCCAACTCTTCTGATTCGGAGCTCCTGGGTTCGGATACCTCACTCTTTAGTGCCCATTTGCTTGGTTGCTTTAAGAGATGGTCATGCTGGATCCGAGTTGATATCCGTATCGGAGTCCTTGGGTCGGAGAGGGTACTGACTTAGCACTATGCTCCTTTCCCAGAGAGGCTCGGACCAAGGTGGGCCGGACCTATGGTTCCGGGTCGGGTCTTGTAGGTCCAAATCCTTTGTCCCTTCGTTTTACGGTGGGTCGGACCATGGATGGTCTGCCCGGATCGGACCGTTGGCTCGGACTAAAGTGCTCGGATCCATTGGATGACTTGGGATGCCTTAGGATTCGCTCCTAGGTCCTTTATGACGGATTGGACATATTTCCGTATCAACATATGTCCCCCTAGTTTCCAAGTATCTTAGTAGAAGATAGTTGTGGAACTATTGGTTTGGGAAGCTGTTTTGAGGAAAAAATCCGTTCTTCAGTCCAATCCGTTTCGATTTTGTTGAAAAAAGGTATACTCCGTACTTCGTGTGGCCATTGACTTAGTCTCTCCCCCCCCCCCCCTTTTTTCTTTTTCTAAAACATCGTCGCCATCCGAGGGACTGGATCCGAAGGGCAACGAAGTGAAGAAAAAAGAAAAAAGGGTATTTGTAATGGAGGCTAAGTTTAGGCTCCGAACATCGGTAGTGTACCTTTGATGAGCTACGGAGGCGGACCGTAGGTGCGTGTCCCGTCCGAACCAACCTCTGTGGTCGCGGGAAGGTCCGAAGGGTAATCGCTCGAGTATACGAGGTTCCTTGTGTGGACAAGTTATATTGGACTGATAAGCCGCTAGGCGTCCGAGAAGATGATACTCCGGAACTCCCGTGTTGTCTGCCGCCCGAGAGAGGGAGAGTTGTTGTATTCATCTATCCAAGAGGTAAATTTGTTGTAACAATTCGTCATTTCACTTGGTATAATTGTACTATACCGTTGGATGGTTTTTGATCGACGGTGGAGATTAAATCCGAAAAATCGCGACGGTTGGAGTTCCCAATATGGCCCTCTATAAATAGATGGGTTGGCCGGTTTATTTCTCATCGTTTAGAGAGAGAATTTTTGCATTCTGAGTATATCCGAAGCAACTACCAGCAATCCGAAGCGAGCAACGAGGGGTTCGAAGTGCGTGATCCTGTGCAAAGTCAAGTCACTTCTATCTAATCATCCGAGCCCAAGTAAGTTTACCTGTCTCGTCTTATGATTAAATTATCTCTGTTGTCTTTCATCTGCAAGTTACTCGGATGCATGCTTATGATGTGTAGTATAGTTGATAACCATTACGTACTTGATGTTGACTAACCCCGAATAAGCGTAGTACTGACTCGGAACTAACTTCGTCGAGTAAAGCCGCTAGTTTTGGCTTTGAACTGACCACTTTAATATACATAAACGACCTCTCGGACTGCCATCTTAAAGCTTACGAAATTGCTTTCTCCTTTCCCTAGGATGTCCGAGAGTGATAGCCAAAATCGATCCGAGGCTGAGGGATATGACTCCGAGGCGATATCCTTAACCGATAGCTCCGAGGAGATTGAGATCGTGGATGACGACGAAGTACTGGAGGTGGAACAAGCACCCCATCCGAGTCGGGAAGAGCCCGAGGTAAGTTCCTTACTTCGGTTAGTTGTTCCAGATTCTGGTCCTCCGAGGCGTCCGAATTACCTGCGAGTGTCGCATGTGCAGGTTATTGTAGCGGCACAAGAGACAAGCTCGCGAGTTATAGGAACTCGTCGCCCGGGTCGGGCTGGCCAGGAATCCGAACTTCCGGTAGAGATCCGAACTTTAATTCGCAACCTAGGTTATAACTTTAGGAGTAATCCTAATCGAGTCCCATTCGTTCCGGATCCGCAGGAGCCGACTATTGAGGAAGTGCATGATACTTCGGAAGCACCTCCGAATTTGAGCATCTTCGAAGAGGGTGAGGAGGATCGTGTGCAAGTCGCTATGCCTCTTCAAACTGTCGTAGAGTTAGCGTCCTCATCCGAGGAAGATGAGGCAGAGGAAGGTGTGCGGGGCCAAGATTCTGGTTCCAAAGAGGAAGAAGGTGTAGAGCCATCCGCTAATGTGCTCCGTGTGGAAACTGCTGGGCAAGCAGGGCCGAGTCGGCAGGTAGCTGAGGAAGAGCGTCCGGAGAGGCTGAGAAAGGGTGAGGACGTATTCCAAGTGAAGTTCCCTCGGTCTAGAGACGAGGTCACTCACCCCGATCCGGAGGGCGAGTTGAATGAAGACGGTACTCTGCCTATTTGTGCCTCAACCATCCGAGCCGATGAAGTGGATGAGCTCCGGAGAAGATATGAGATCCCGGAGTGTGTGGAGATTCTCATTCCAGACGAATCTCATGCTTTTTATAATCCGCCTCCGGGCTATGTATGCATACATGAGATAAGTCTCCATTGCGGGTGGCGGCTACCCGTATCGTCCGAGTTTCTGGAGATTTTGAACATCATGGGTTTGAGTCCGCACCAGATCATCCCCAACTCCCTCGAAAATCTGATGTGCTTCGGAGTCTTATGTAAATATGAAGGCATCCCGCTCACCTTCGATAATTTCCGTAAATTATTCAACATAAGTGTAAGTAGTATGGTTCTATACGTTCGTATGTCGCCAGGCGTACACGTTTTTTGTTGATCCCTTGTCCTCGTTGGGAATCCAATGGTTTAAGAGGTACATTTTTGTCCGTCCGGCTCTGAAGCCCGGGCAATCCGAAGCGGAGAGGCCCACGTGGCATTTCGAGAAAAAGTTCTTCCGAGGCAAGCTGCCAGATTGGAACCCACCGGCACGGAACATCCCTTTGTGGATGCAAGCGTTCCATCGGAGTCAAGAGCCGGAAAAGTACTTCTTCCGAGGGCTGATATGTCAGCCTCTGCCTTTCTTGGCCGGCTTGTCCGAGCCAAGTTTTTGTGACAATATGGAGGATTTGAGTAAGTAGTTTTTCTCTTCCTCTGGTTGGTTGTCCGAGTCGGTTGTCTGTTTGTCGACTATATGATTACCATTTGTAGATTCTTTTGTATTTTGCAACTCATTGTGATTCGGATGTGCAGCGTTTTGGTTCGAGTATACGATGTCGACCATGCGGGAGTTGAAGCGTCAGCAAAACGCTGCGCAGCGGAAGGAGTTGGCAGAGGGTTACCGGACCCAGATTATCAAAACTTCCACCGTACTCCCGATGAACGAGCCAAGAAATGCTGTTGTGTTCCGAGTGGAGGAGTCTCGGAGAGTTGCTGCGGGCGAAGAGGCCCAAACTATCCCTACTCCGGACAAGGGTAAGGTGGTCGGATCTAAGGGCTCGAAGAAGCCTCCAAGATCCGTGTCCCGAGATCCTCCATAAGCGGATCGAAAGGCTACAAAAAGCGCCCCTCCGAAGGTCAGAATCCTCCTGCCAAAAAAGGCAAGGGGAAGATGAGCGAGGCGCCTGAGCTGGATTCGGATGCTGAAGTTGCTCGGCTGGTTGCTGCCCCAGAGGTGGAGCGGATTTTAGAGTTGGTTGCCACTCAACGCAAAGTAAGTGTTTTGGTTATTTTGTTATCTTCCTGCGATTCGGAGATATCTAAACGTTTTGTGATATCCGTCATTTTTAGCATGCTGCTGCTGTGGAAGCATGCTCCTTGGTACGCTCGAGGGCTACCACGGAAGAGGATTTGGCGATTGAAGCGTCCGGTTGAAGCAACACAGGCGCTGAAGAAGGCCATAGTCGCTAAGCAGAGGCCGAGTCGGAGACGGCCAAGATGAAAAGTGCCATTCGATCTTTGGAGGCTGACTTGAAAGTGCATCAAGATAGTTTGGACGATTTCGTGGCCGTCTCTCGGACTTTCAAAGATAAGATGCTGAAGGAGCTTCGGGGAGTCCGGACAAGGGCTGTCCAAGATTTCCTTGATTCGGACTCCCGCAAGTTTTTGTTCGAATCGAAGTATGATGAGGCCCGTCAAGATGGGTTTGATGCGGCTATGGAGCAGTGCCGGAGGAAGGGTTGGATACCGGATGACTGCAACTTGGAGGCTGAGGGGGTGTCCGCCTTCAAGAATGGAGATGGCTCGGACTTTGCTCCGGAGGGTGTCTTGGACGAAGACCTGCTTAAATGTGAATTTGTGGACTAGGTCTGCGACGAGTCGTAGGGCAAGAAGTACAACCATGGCGGTCCGTATCTCCCATCCTTCGTCCCTCGGGTGCTTATGTCCAGTGTTTTCGTTCCTTTGGAGGATCACTTGGAGCACAACCGAGACTGACTGACTCTGCCCGGGCTTGTCCATGGCTTTGATCGCGACCTAGACTTGATGGAGCAGTGTCCGGCCTTCCTGAAAGAGGTTGAGGCTCGGAGAGAACGGAGGTTAGCCCAAGCAGCCCAACAGCAAGGTCAAGCGCCTCCGGAGAAGGATACGGGGGGCCCCTCTCGGTCTCAACCTAGTTCATCCGAGCGGCGAAGGCATTGAAGACGGGGTATGCCCCGGGTTTTTTGTAATAGGGTGCCTCCGGGCCTAAAAACAATGTTGTTTTTTGCTTTTGCTCGTCATCATTTGTTGGATAAATATATACTTGGTTTTGATGAACGTTTGTTGGTTCGGGCCCCTTGGTGGCTCGGAACTATTTCTGTCACAAGAATGCTAATGTTGTTGTGTTCATTCTTGCGCATTTTAATTTCGTATTTGCGTAGTAACTCATCAACTCTCGTAGACTCGGATAGTGGGTTCGGACCCTTGAGATTCATACCGCCAGGACATTGATTTGCCTGATGCAAATTCTCCTTTGCGGGTCTTGGGGGACGATCAAGCATTGTGCCCATCCGAATCGGAATCTTCAATAGAAATAAACCGGATCACGAACGGTTCGGAGCCACGTCTTAGAGTGTCTAGGCTTGCGAGAGAGAGAATCTCCTTGTATCGTGATAAGTTATGACGATTCGGACGTTGACTTGGTGTGTCTTCCCGAGTCATGCAGACTTGTGAGATAGTGAAAAGATGATCAGCATCAAGTACCGGGTGACTCTATACGAATCACGGTTGCTTCGGATGTTGTTATGTCAGCCCCGAGCTTGATACGTCCGAGTGAGTAACTTAGTCGATATGCCCGACCGTATGGATGGATTGTTGGGTTGGGCCAATGGAAGCCAAAGAGCCAGGCCCACGTTCGGCCCAAGCCCATTTCCGGTAAATATGGGACATGTGTTCTCTTCTAATTGGACCTCTCTTTCTATATATACTCCTGCTCTGTACGGCTTTTCATTAGGACAATTCCTCCCTTTTATAGTAATCAAAGGTCCGGAGCTCGAGTCCGAGCGGCTAGTGAGCATGTTTATACCATCACTCTTGCCCGTGATCTCGTCCCAAGGGTTTCTCCGATGCTTCGGAAGTCTACCCGGGCTGGTTCTCGGTGAGAGTTTTGGAAATTAGATTGCTCGGAAAGCCAGCCTTGGATCTTCGAGGATACGGTCCGTGCTGAAATTTTTGCCAATCAATTCCTCTGATCGTCAGGCTAATCTTCTTTCTCCGGGGCTGTGGTCTGTATTCGTGACTTTTAGCCCCGGAGAGGTAGATTAGCTGGATGGTTCGGGGATCTTCAAATAGTTGTTTTTGAACCTCAATGCATCCGAGGCAATCCGCTTCTGGGTATGTGCCCGGGGGGCGACAAGTTGGCATAATTGGTTTGGTAGAATCCCTTCCAGTATTTCGTGGTTCGGTTGTCGAAAACCGCCCGAGATGTTGGAAGGCTTTCTACCAATCCTGTTGTGTCTAGTTGTTCGCTTCTCGGATGGAGGGAGATGTATCCCTTTTAGTAGGTCTTTTAGCTCGTCCTTGAAGGTACGTATCCGAACAGTTCGGTTCTGTCGGTGACTTTGTCTCCAGGATTGAAGGCTCGAGGGAGCTACTTGCAATTTTGGAAAGGAGTCCCCAACAGTGCTGAGCTTGTTTGGAGTCGGATCATTGGGGACTTCCGGGAGTAACCTTTCTGGTGACTCGTTTGTCTTGCACCTAAGGTCTTTCGTCCGAGCAGCTCGGTTTTGTTGGTGGCTGCGTTCCAGAATTGAAGGCTCGAGGGAGCGACTTACATCGAACGGAGTCCCTGACAATGCCGGTCTTGTTGGGACTCGGACCAACGGGAGCCTCCGGAGTGACTTGGGTTGATCCGACTATCCGGGTTGGTCGCTTTCCAAATACTCTGAATCTGGGATGTATTTATAGTATTTGGTAAGGGGCGATCCGGATTGTTATAGTGCTCCTTGCTTGCTTCGGAGCTTTCTTTCGTTCAGAAGTGATGAAGTATCCTTTCTGGAAGCATTGAATGGCCTCAGTTATCTCGTCCGGCTGCTGTTAGTCTTTGGATCGTCCGAAGGGGGCTTCGAAATCTTTGTCAGTAAGCAATCAAAGTTGGGATGGTGGAATTTCTTCTTCCTTCGGAGCGCCCACAGATGCAGCTAATAGTGCTCGGACGGGGTTTGGTTCGGTAGACCAGGGTTAATTAGGAAGCTCCGCTGTAGAAATAGAAAAGAGATAGAGTAGGAGCTTGTTTTTGTAAGCTTGATTAGGGCTCTTCGGACCCTGACTTTGTAAATCTGTACTCCTGTTTTAATAAAAGCGTATTTGCGTTTGTCAAGGTCGGACACTGTTTGATTGTGTTAATCCGATCCGGATCAGTGTATGATCTAGGTTCGGATTAAGTAGTTAAATATCTTCATGGCCCGTTCGAATCATGAGATTCGGAGGACATGATTATCAACAATGTTTATGAAATCACAGTTGTATTGATTTGACGGAAATCGAATTACAACTTGAGGGCTTCGAGGCATTTTTCAAAAAACAAACACAAAAAACAGGTCGACAAGATAGAGGAAGGTGACAGTCGTTGCCATACTTCTCTAAGTGTAAAACTTTTGGAGATTCTTGGCATTCCAAGTTCTCTTCAAGGCCCGCCCTTGTTCATCTTCTAGTTCAAAGCTTCCATTAATTCTTGCCCATAACCTTATAGTCCTTCCCACTTGGGCTTAAGTTTCCCACATGACTTAGTATATCGGCTCTTACGAGGACTAAGTCTCCAACTATATGTCCTTGGGAAGGACACGTTTATCAGGCTCGGCGGTCATGGCTTGGTACGAAGGATGTTGGCCAATGCCTTATCGCGCTTGTCTTCAAGGAGCTCAAGGTCATAGATCCTTGCGAGCTCATTATCAAGCTGGGTTGTATTCTTTGGATTCTGGGTTGCCACCACCGTCTCCGAAGGATGACCGCCTCGGATCCATAGACCGGGGAGAAAGGTGTTTCTTGTGTGGCGATTGTCATCGTTCGATCGCCCAAAGGACCGCGTCGAGATCATCCGCCTTGTCTTGGGAAGTTCTCAACCTTTTCTCCAAAATTTTGACTATGGTCTTGTTGGTGGCTTCCACCTGACCATTGGCTTGGGGGTGGCCAACGGAAGTAAAACGTTGTTCTATTTTGAAGGACTGAAGCCACTCCTTCAGTCTTGACCCAGCAAATTGTGCTCCATTGTCTGAAACTAGCACTCGTGGGAGTCCAAACCGGCAGATGATGTTCTTCCAGATGAATGTCCGCACCCTTCTTTCTGTGATGGTTGACACTGCTTCAGCTTCGACCCACTTAGTGAAGTACTCTACTGCCACTATCAAGAACTTCTTCTGATGTGTTCCTCGCGGAAAGGGACCAACTATGTCTATGCCCCATTGATCAAATGGGCACGCTATGATTGACGGAATCATAGGATTGGTCGGGCGGTGTGGTATGTTGGCATAGTATTGGCAGTCTTCACGGTATGGCGATGTTGGCAGCATCCATGTCAATAGTTGGCCAATAGTATCCTTGCCTTATGATCTATTGCGCCAAAGTTCTTCCTCCAGAATGACTTCCACAACTTCCGGCGTGGATTTCTTCCATCGCAGTTTTCGCCTCTTGAGGATCTAGGCACCTCATGTGAGTTCCGCTGTAGGATCTTTTGTAGAGATCTTCTCCCAGAATAAAGTATCTGTTAGCTCGACATTGAATCTTCCTGGCCTCTCTCGGATCCACAGGTAAAGTACCATCCTTGAGGTAACGGAATATATCAGTCATCCAGTTTCTTTCTGTGCTCAAGAGAAACATCTTTCCGGTGGGGTTTGCCAGGGAGGATTCCGCGCGTGTCATTAGGATGACACTTCTTGTGTCCAAAGCTCCTAAGGCTGAGGCGTACTTGGAGAGGGCGTCGGCTTTTTCATTCCATTCTCTGTGAAATTGGTCAAGAGTAAATTCTTCAAAGTGCTCAACCTCTTTCTTGAGGAGCTCCAAGTATTTGATCATGTTAGCTCCTTTGGTGGTGAAAGACCCGGAGAACTGGGATTGTATGCAGTGAGTCCTGTAGGCCTTGATCCTTTTTACCTGAAGGGCTTTCGCCATTCTTAGGCCGGTGATAAGTGCTTCATATTCGGCCTCGTTATTTGTCACCTTAAAATTGAGAGTGATGGCGTACTCTAGCTTGGCTCCTTCAGGACTTTCAAGGAAAATTCCTATTCCTCCCAACCGTCCGGTTGATGATCCGTCCACTTGTAATGTCCAACATTCTTTGTTTCTTTCCTTACCTCCCGAAGTGGGAGTGAGTGCTTTCTCAAACTCCTGCTTCTTGTCGGAAGATGCAGTTGTCGAGGTATTGAGTTCTTCGTCCAAGAGAAACATGTGCCTTACTCTCAGTGAATCATCCATAGGTTGGTGATACTTAGTCACAAGCTGGATGCTTCCTCTTCGTGTCTCTTCTGCCTCTTTCTCTCCACTCGATTCCTTGATCTGGGCTATCACCACATGACTAGCCTTTTCCTGGGAATTTCGTTCTCTTCTTCTGCTTTCTCTGGATAGTCTACCAGGAAGTCGGCCAGAACTTGCGCTTTCTTGGCAGATGGGGCTTGATACCCAATATCATATTCACTTAGCTCAATAGCCCATTTGGACAGGCGTCCTGACTGATCCGGTTTGTCCAAGACATGTTTGAGTGGCTCATTTGTAAGGACTACAATCCGATGCGACTTGAAGTAAGGCTTCAGTCGCCGTGCAGTGTAAACCAGTGCAAAGGCGAGCTTCTCAAACTTGACATATCTGGCCTCAGAGCCTACAAGAGCTTTGCTCAAATAGTAAATTGGTAAATGCTCGTTGTCTTGTAGCCGTACCAGTACAGAACTCATTGCTTCATCAGTGGTGGCCAAATAGAGGTAAAGATTTTCATCCTCCATGGGTTTAGACAGAAGGGGCGGCGAGAGGAGATACTTTTTCAAGTTTTCCAGGGCCTCTTCGCACTCCTTTGTCCACTCGAACTTATTTCCTTTTCGTAAGATCTTAAAGAAGGGAAGGTTCTTCTCGGCGGATCTTGAGATAAAACGGCTCAACGCCATCACCTTTCCTAGAAGCTTCTGAACTTCATTGATGGTCTTGGGCTGTGGCAGATCTATGATTGCCTTTATTTTCTCCGGTTAGCATCGATGCCTCTTTACGTGACCATGTAGCCAAGGAATTTTCCTCCTTTCACCCGAAAGTGCACTTTTCGAGTTGACTTCATTCCATATTTCCGGAGAATAGAAAAGCAATTGTTGAGGTGTTCGATGTGCTCCTCTTCAGTCTTGCTTTTACAAGCATGTCATCCACATAGACTTCCATGGTTTTTCCCAATTCTTCCTTGAACATCTTATTTACCAGCCGTTGGTAAGTAGCTCCTGCATTCTTGAGGCCAAAGGGCATGACCTTGAAGCAATAGACTCCTCCGGCCGCAAAGAATGCCGTTTTCTTGATGTCTTCTTGAGCCATCCTAATTTGGTAGAAGCCTTGGTATGCATCCATGAAGCTTAGAAGTGCACATCCTGCAGTGGAATCAACCAATTTGGTCTGCGTGGCAATGGATAGGATCCTTTGGACAAAATTTGTTGAGTCCGGTGAAGTCATTGCACATTCTCCACTTTCACGGAGCTTTTTCGACGAGGACCACGTTGCGACCCAATCGAGATGTCGACTTCTTCGATATGACCTGCTTTCATCAACTTGTCAACCTCCCCTTCTATGATAGCATCCTCAACTGGTCCAAAGTCTTTCCTCTTTTGCCGGATGTGCTTGACCGTAGGATCCATGTTCAGACGGTGAACTGCAATCCTTGGGTCTATCCCCTTGAGATCATCTGTGCTCCAAGCAAAGATGTCGCGGTTGTCCCGAAGGCAGGCGATGAGCTTCCGCTCTACTTCCGTGCTCATCTCCGTTCCAATCCGAGTTGTTCTTTCCGGATTTCCTTCGACCAGTTGGACCTCTTTCAAGGCTTCATGGGATTCTATTCTAGCTGTCTTGGGGAACTTTTCTCTGAGCGATCCAATACCGATTTCTTCCTTTGGTGGCGTTAGAGTAATGGAAGAATGGCTATGAGGGCCCTTAGTGACCGAAAGGACGGGTACTGTGGCCCCTCTGGTTGACATGATGTAGCACTCCCAGGCTTCTCTAATGTTGCCCATTTCTTCCCTCACGCCGTTCGGGGTTGGAAACTTTACCCTGTTGTGTAAGGGAGAAGCGATTGCTCTGAATTGGTTAAGTCCCGGGCGGCCCAAGATCACGTTGTAGTCGAAGGTGCTATCTACTACCACGAAGAGGATAGTCTTGGTCACCCTTGTCGGAAAGGTGCCCATAGAGACTTATAGTGGTATGCTTCCAATGGGGCGCACTACAGACCCACCAAAACCTACCAATGAAGTGTATACTCGTCCATATTGTATTTGCCCTAGGTGCATTTTCTCCACAGTCCTTTTGGATATGACATTGGAGGAGCTTCCTGTGTCGATCAGTACTTTGTTGACCTTGTAAGTGGCAATCACTAGAGAAACAACCAAAGGGACATCGGGGTCCTTGAGATCTCCTCCGCGGGCGTTGGTGGGGGATCTCGCTATCGTCAAAGGTGATTGCATTTGTGCCTTTCAAATTTGGTGGACCGTAAGCCACGCGTTGTTTCTCAAGTGTTGCGCGGTCCTTTCCCTTGCATTTCTGCTATCTCCCCCTGTTGGTCCTCCTGCAATGGCGTTGATAACTCCACTGTAAGGGAGGTTCTCCATTTCTGTATCTTCGTGGTACCCTTGATGTCTTTGGGCATGCCGAGGTGGGATTTCCGCTGGAGGTGGTGGTAAAGATCCTGTCGGAGGTTGTAACCACGCTCTCTCTTCTCCACTCATTCTTTCTATGCACGGAGGTTCTTCTTACTTTGTTGGTTCTTTTAACTTCCCACTTCTCACTAGTCTTTCAATTTCTGTCTTCAACTGGATGCAATCCTCAGTTGGGTGACCTTTCTGCTTGTGGAACCTACAGTAGTCTTTAGAGAATTTACTCTTCTTGCTACTCTTGACAGGTTTAGGCCATTGTATATCTAAGTCCTTCTCAACAATAGAAGCCAAGATGTCGGATCTTGGTGCATTGGTAGTATACTCGCATATCTCTGGTGGAGTTCTTTCTCTATGGAATTCTTTTCTATCCACGAGATCTCTTTTTTTCGAACTTCCTTTGTGAGGAGGGAGTTCTGTCGACTTGTTCTTTTCCCTTCTTGATCCCTGCTCTTATCGGGACATTTCTTCGGTAATCTTCTCCATACAAGACTCCTTCGCAGATATCTTCCAGGTACTTTTCAGTGGTGATTTCTTCGTTGGAAAGCTTCCTTCTAAGCTCATCATTATAAGTGTTAGCGTATAGGTGTCGGACCCGCTCTTTGATGCTATGAGGCTCTACACCGTCAGACTTGACGTGAAGCGGTCAAGGAAGGTTCTGAGGTCCTCATGCTCTTTCTGGATTATGCCTGCCAGGTGCTCAACTGACCTATTCCTTCTTTTTGCTTTCTCAAACCTTTTCAAGAAAAGGGAGGCGACGTCCGCATAGGATTTGATGGAACCATTAGGTAGTGAGGTCCACCAATCCATTGCTTCTCCAAAGAGTGTGGTGGAAAAGTTGAGAGCTTTCATGTTATCGTTGAGTCCATTGCTTTCCATCTTACTTTCGTATCTAGTAAGATGCCCTACAGGGCAAGTATCTCCATAGTAATGCTCAAGGTTTGGGATAACACAGTCGGGGCACTTTCTTTCTCTTCTGATCTCATCGCACAGAGGGTTGGGAGTTTTAACTACCACCTTCTCATGTGCTTTGACCATCCTGCTCAAGGTGGCAATTTGTGTTTCCAGGGCCTTCTGTTGGAGGTAGATCTGCTCTGCTGTCAGTCTTTCACCAGTTCTGGGGTTGATAGCTACATCTGGAGGAAGATCACCGATTGGAACTATCGGGGTGCTTTCCGCCATTTGATCTCTAGGCGCTTGTTGTTGAGCTCCTCGCCGACTGGTTCCCACTTCGTCTACTCGTGGCACTTCTGGACTTCTCCCTCGTTGTTCATGAGAAGCAGCGGCTCTTCTATTGAGAAGATGTCTCAGATCTTCTGGTTGAACTTGTTCTCCCAGCCTTTGTTGGATAGGACGGTGCTCATTTCTTGATTGAGTGGGTTCAGCTTGCCTTGGGATCGGTGTAGGCGGGGTGGGCTGAGGAGTCTGGAGGTTGTTTGATCCAAAGCATCCTTGAATAGTGGTGAGTAAGAGGCCAAACTGATTCTCATTCATCCCGAACTCACTAGGACGAATGATCTGTCCATTCGGGAGGGTAAAGTTTCTTCTGGGAGGACCATGTGTTCTGACGGAGGAACTCGTCCTTCGTCCCCAAGTGTCTGGATCCTTCTTGGTGGATTAGTGGCTCTTTCCTCGCCGGAGGAAAAGACTAGCCATCACTTGGATCATCTACTACTTCTCTTGTTGAAACTCTTGCTACCCCACCTCTTCTAGTGGGAGGTCTTCCCCTTTGTCTTGGAGCAGGCGTACCAATGGCAGTGGCGTTGGTTCTTGCGGACCTTCTTGTTCTTGCCATCACTGAAGAGAACGGGACTTTTTGTAAAGATTCCCACAGACGGCGCCAAAATGTTGAGGGTGTAACTCCCCAACTACTTAAATTTTATTTAACTCCACTAATGGGTGCCAAGGTAAGAAGCTCCTTGCTAGGTGAGGACCAAGGCGTAAGAACCAGCGACCAACTACTTCGGTAAGGACCTGCACACTTGAGTGGGGGGGGGGGGGGTTAGTGCCCGGTTTGCTAAGTGTCAAACCGGGATGAGACTTTACTCGAGAGTGACTGAAGATCAACTCTGTATAATGCTCGGGATTGGGGTCGTGATGTGACTAGCAAGATGACTTGTGGAAGTAACTTACTTGTTGGGATGTGTGCCTTATTTATAGGCTATCATCAAAATGGAAGGCCTTGCTAGGATTGCGCCATGTGTACGGCCAGGATTGAGCCACCAATGCTAATATGAGGCCTATAGCCCAATAATGAAGCTTTAGCCCATGCCATCTTGGGCCTTAGGGGTAGTTTGGTCATTATTGAGAGAGTTCTTGAGGATGTGACTAGTTCTGCCGAGTTCCCAGGTTCGGAGAGATGGGTCCGGACGATTGGTCCGGACCATATTTGGTTGTCAGCTGAGGAAGTTCTCTTGCATGTCCAACTCTTCCGATTCGGAGCTCCTGGGTTCGGATACCTCACTCTTTAGTGCCCATTTGCTTGGTTGCTTTAAGATATGGTCATGCTGGATCCGAGTTGATATCCGTATCGGAGTCCTTGGGTCGGAGAGGGTACTGACTTAGCACTATGCTCCTTTCCCAGAGAGGCTCGGACCAAGGTGGGCCGGACCTATGGTTCCGGGTCGGGTCTTGTAGGTCCAAATCCTTTGTCCCTTCATTTTACGGTGGGTCGGACCATGGATGGTCTGCCCGGATCGGACCGTTGGCTCGGACTAAAGTGTCTCGGATCCATTGGATGACTTGGGATGCCTTAGGATTCGCTCCTAGGTCCTTTATGACGGATTGGACATATTTCCGTATCAACAAGACTCAAGAGAGGTCTTACAAAGCAAACACATATTATTAGAAAGCAAACCAAATTTAACAAGCCTATCCTGAGTTGGCAACCTGCCATGCATAATTAACCAAGAAATAAAAGAAACTCTAGGAAGAGAAACTTTATTCCAAACAAGAGGGAACCAAGGAACAATAGCAGTAGGAACAAAACATCAGAATCTCATTTACCACCTGAGAATTAGGCACTCCAACAAACCTAGTATCATACCCAGGAATGAGAGTCTCTAACTTGTCTCTGACCTTCAGTAAACTCTTCCACCAGGGAGAATCAGAATGCTTAGCACTCACTGTAAGAATGGAAGCATCCTTCAGTTTATAAGCAAACACCCAATCACCCATAGCTTCCTCCTTGTACTCCTAGCCAGATTCACTACCAACAAACCCATCATGCTCCTGTTCCAACCCAAGATTTCTTTGATATGTAAACCTCCTTTACTAAAATCTTGACACACAAATTTCCAAGCCACCATAGCTTCTCTCCCAATCAAGTTCCCAGACCAGAGGTAAGTTCTGCAAATTTTTTCCACCTGTCTAATCACTCCAATAGGTAGACACAACACACTGCTCCAAAATCTCTGAATACTCAGCAAAACACTATTCACCATCTGAAGTCTCCCAGCATAACTCCTCTGTTTAGCCCCCCAACTCTGAATCCTTGCAGTCATTCTACCAACTAATGCTTCATACTCCACATTCTTTAACCTTGCAGGGCTAAGGGGAATTCCCAAATACCTTAAAGGGAACTTCCCCTCAGGAAATCTCCAAATATCTAAAAGCTGAGCCTTCACATTTAGTTTAATCCCAGCATGAAAAATGGAACTCTTTCTTTCATTAATCTGAAGACCAGAAACTATAGAAAACTCTGTGAGAACATTCTTCAGAGCCTGAACAGATTCTAGATCCCCCCTGCAAAATAAGAGCAGATCATCAGCAAAAACCATATGTGTAAGTGAAATCCTGCCACATTTAGGGTGAAATTTAAAACTACTATTGTCAGTAAACAATCTAGCTTTCAGCAGTCTAGACAAATACTCCATACAAAGCACAAAAAGGTAGGGAGACATAGGGTCCCCTTGCCTAAGCCCTCTCTTCCCTTTCATATGACCTTCAAGACTACCATTAACACAAAAAGAAAAACTAGAAGTTCTCACACAAACCATAATCAGATGCACAAACTTATCACAAAAACCAAGGCCAATCAACACATTCTCTAAAAAATCCCAGCTAATAGAATCATAAGCTTTCTGAAGATCAATATTGAGAAAACATCTAGGAGAAACATTAGCCCTATTATACCCTCGAACAATTTCCTGAGCCACAAGAATATTCTGGAACAAATCTCTACCCCCAACAAAGGCATTCTGACACATATCAACCAAATTAGGCAACAAAGGTTTCATTCTATTAGCTAACACTTTAGTAAGAAGCTTATAGATTACATTACAACAAGAAATAGGTCTAAAGTCTACGATACTAGAGGCATTCATGCATTTAGGCAACAAACAAACAGAAGTAGAATTGATTTGAGTTAAGATTCTCCCTGTTTGCTGAAACTCCCTCACAGCTTGACAAATTAAAGCACCAGTTATTCCCCAACTCTTCTTGTAAAAACAGGCATTCATACCATCTGGACCTGGACTCTTGATATCCGACATAGAAAACATAGCCTCCTTGATCTCAACATCAGAAAAACCACCCATCAAAATCTCATTCATCCTATCAGACACCACATTCCCATAAGAAAACACTTGAGCATCCAAAGGCTCCACAGCCTTATCAGTACCAAATAACTCTTTGTAAAACTCCAAAATATGAGAAACAATATCAGCTCTATTGGTCAAAACAGTCCCATCAGATTTATGTAATAAATGAATAAAGTTCTGTTTCCTTTTAGCTTTCATACTGTTGAAGAACAGCCTACTACACTTGTCACCTTTATCAAACCAGTCAACTTTTGCTTGTTGATGGAGCTGACTGTTCCAAAAACCCTCCAGCTCAACATACTCATCATACACTTTCCCCATTTCCACTTTCAAATTCATTTGCCCAGGATTTCTTAACACTTGCTCCTGCATAACTTGAAGCTTTTCCAACTTTGCAGAAACCCGGCCTTCCAGATCCTGAAACTTTCTGGAATTCAACTTCTTAAACTCTCCCTTTAAAATCTTCAGCTTAGAAACAACTTGATACATATAACAACCCACAATAGGAGAACTCCACACTCTAGCAACAATAGGAAGAAACTGCTCATCTGCAGCCCAAACATTTTTAAACCTAAAAGGTATCCCCATCTTCCTAGATGCTTTAAACACCTGAGTAATACTATAAGAATGATCAGACACACCAGGTGGATAAAACTGAACAAGAGAATCCTGATGCATATTATACCACATTTGATTCACCAACACTCTATCTAGCTTGCAATATACATGAGAATTAGTCCAAGAGTACACAGGCCCCACAAACTGATGATCCAACAAATTACAAATACTCAAAGCATCAACCAATTCAGTCCCAATAACACCATTTCCACTAGAAGTCCCTTCACTCCACTTCTCATCCATAGTTTTAACCACATTAAAATCACCTGCCACCACCCAAGGTTGTACCATAACCCTACCAATCTGAGCTAATTCATCCCACAAAACACACCTCTGAGAAGGTCAATTAAGAGCATAAACCACATTGACAAAACACTCCCACTGGAGATCCTTGGATTGAACTTTGCAATGCACAAATTGCTCATGCCTAAGTAACACAGTAACACTGACTCTATCCATATTCCAAACCAAAAGAATCCTACAATTTTTACTATAAGAATAATTACTATCAACTGACCAAGTAGCTGCTAATTTATTACTCACCTCAAGATAATTCTCCTCCCTTAACCTAGTTTCCAGAAAACCTCCATGAAAGTGCAGCATGCACTTATATTTTGATAATCTTGTCTTTCAATAATCAGTTCCAAGTTTATGTTTGTTGTTGTTTGTGAAGCTGCAGGATTATCAATGTTGTATAACATTGTGACAGGATAGAATTCAATGTTGGCATAACATTGAAGATATAGCATTGTCGCAGACATCGAAGACAAAGCACATTGGACAGGATACTTGGACTGGAAGTAGTGACAAAACAAACAAGATTTGATTTAAGGAAAAAGAACAGCCTGTGGTGAAAGCAAGAAGGAATATATTTTATGAAGAATTGAAATATGGGAATTTCCTTCTATGCGCTTTTTGAAGAAAACAAGTAAAAGGAAAAATTGCCTTTGCCAAGATCCTATTGCCTTTCGACATAGATGGAAGAGGTCGACATCTCAAGTATATATATGCAAGGATTCAGCAAAGCAATGTTTCGAGTCTTTCTTGATGATCAATCGAGTTTTTTTATTAAAAGAGTTTAGGCTTCTTGTTTTCTGCTAGCTTTAGAGTTTGTCTAAGAGTATTCATTGTTGGAATAACTCTTTCAAACATCGACCTAGAATAGCTTTTACTGTTGGTTCTTCTAGGGCTAGTTTTGGTTGTTTAATCAATCGTTTGTGATTGTATTAAACCTAGTTGATTAGATCTACTTTTCCTGTCAGTAGATATTTTGCCTAAGGCGCTGCCAATATATATTTCTATATATTGGCTTGGTAATAGAAGTTACATTATTCATCCGCTGCTATCTGTTTACTGTAGATAATGTTGAACAACATTGTTGGCAACATTATCTATTGATCTTATTCCAAAGTACCAATCCGGGATCTTAAGTTTTAACAAGTGGTATCAGAGCCAGCCACCTAACTACTGGTGTCTGGATTTGGTACTACTACAATGGATGCAAACTACAATAGACCTCCTGTGCTTGATGGGTCCAACTACCATTACTGGCAAATTCGGATGAGGACATACATCAAGTCCCTTGATGGCCGTGCTTGGAGATCCATTCTGGAAGGATACACCTGGCCAACTGAAGGACCTGATGCTGATGGTGACATTGTCCCCATACCTGAAGAACGCTTCTCTGCAGGTGACATACTTCTTAGCTCTTATAATGAAAAAGCTTTAAATGCTATCTTTGGTCATGTAGATTCTCATATGTTTAAAATCATTCAAAAGCGTACTCTTGCCAAAACAAGCTTGGGAATTACTTCAGAGTCATTGTGAAGGGGATGCTAGTGTCAAACAAACTAAACTTAGAATGCTTTGGTCTCAATTTGAAAATCTAAGAATGGCGGAGGAAGAAACCATTGACTCCTATTTTGAAAAACTTTTGACTCTCTCAAATGAAGTCCAAAGACTGGGAGAAGCTATTTCTAATAGGCAACTTGTTTCCAAAGCTGTTCGATCTCTTTCCTCAAGATTTAATACCAAAGTCACTATTTTGGAAGACACTCATAACTTGGCAACTATGGATTTTCATACCCTGTTGAACAATTTGAAAAACTTTGAACTAAATGAAAATGAGAGACAAGGTATGAAAACTCATAGTATTTCCCTTCACTCTGTTTCTAAAGCAAATTCTTCCAAGCCTGATAGTAGTAGTGATGAGTCAGACAATATGACTGAGGAAGCTTTCAACAATCTTGTGAGGAAGTTCAACAAACTTAGATTCAGGAAAAACTCTGGTCAAGGATCCTCAAGTGGAACTAAAACTTTCAAAAAGAAAACCAATACTTTCAAAACTGGTTCTGCTTCCAAAACTAGCTCTGAATCTGATTTCGATCGCACTCCTCTTAGTAAGATTAGATGTTTTGAATGCCAAGGATGGGGTCATTATCAAAATGAATGTGCTAACAATCTCAGAAAAGAGAAAAAGAATCTTCTTGCTTGTCTCAGTGATGACTCAGATGAAGAACAGGAAGATGAAGAAAAAGAAGATGATTCAACTACCAATGCCAGAGCTCTCCGCTCATCCACTTACCATGTTGATGACCAATGTTGGGACAACATTGTCAAGACAACATCAGGAATAGAAATCTTCTTTGACTATGATGACTCTGAGAACTGTGAAATCTTGGCACTAACCAAACCTGAAAAGTCAGGAATATCTAATGTTTTATGTCTACATGGATCTGTGGATTTTGATATAGATAGTCCGTCAGAAGAGGAAGTTAATGCAGATCAAATGGCGAAGGAACTGCAATAGATGTATGAGAAACTCTTCAGTGAATGGAAGACTCTCAGAAAACTCCTCAAGAAAACTGGGAAGGAGAACCACAATCTGAAAGACACCATTGTCAAACTAGAAGCTGAATTAACAAAGAAGGACTCGAAATGCTCAAAGTAATCTCTGAGCTAGATAATGAAAAGAAGGTAATTGCAAAATGGAACTCTTCTACTTCTAGACTTAATGAGATGCTTGATGTGAACAATGATAGGACCACTGGTTTAGGGTACACAAGTAGTTGTGATGAACTTGGGAGCAACATGAACGACACTGTTGACACTAATACCTCAAAAGTTGTCAAACCTCTTTCTGAGCTCATAAAAGGACCTACATTTGTCAAAGAAAAAGCTTTGTTTGTGTGCACTTACTGTCTTAAATCAGGTCACAAAAAGCCTTACTGCTTCAAGTACCAAAAGGACTTAAAGAGTGAACATGTTGAGACCTCCAACCTCAAGAATCTCTCCACAATTCCCTCCCATCCAGCCAGCAGACAAAAAAGTGATGCTAGTCGCAAAGTTGTGATAACATCCACTTCAATGAGACCGAAAGATGTAATCTTAAGACTCTAAAGTGCTTTCCTAGCTCTCCTAAACAAGACAAATCTCCAGGACAGATAAGAAAACACAAGAGTGTTTCGAAACATGTTTGGTAGCTAAAGAAAATCATACTTGCAATGTTGCTTTTTCTGTTGCTACTTCTCCTAACAATGCAGGAAAATGGTACTTCGACAGTGGTTGTTCTAGGCACATGACCGGTAACCCGTCAAATCTGTCAAACCTTGTAGCTCAAAGGACAGGTACGGTAACATATGGAGGAGGATACCAAAGCAAAATACTTGGAAAGGGAACACTATGCCTTAAAGGATATCCGAAACTCTCGAATGTTCTTCTTGTTGAAGGGTTAACTGCTAATCTTGTTAGTATAAGCCACCTGTGTGATGATGATCTGAAAGTCAAGTTTGATAAACGTTCTTGCAAAGTTTATACTTGTGTGGACAAATTAACCGTAATGACAGGTGTGAGATCACAGGACAACTGCTATGTGATGGACATTCCTCTCAAATGCAATGTTGCTCAACATGATGATGCAACACTGTGGCATAAGAAATTGGGACATGTCAACTCTGTAACTGGAGAAGATCATCAAAATAATGTGGTGACAGAGTGCAAGCTTACCAATGTAGGGAAACATGTGTGTGGCATGTCTTATGGGAAAACAAACCAAGGTGACACATCACCACTTGATTGAAGGACAACAAAGAGGTACTTTTAACTTTTGAACTCCTGCATATGGATCTCATGGGCCCTATAGAAGCTAAAAGTTTAGGAGGAGCTGGTATATCTATGTTATAGTTGATGATTTCTCTAGATACACTGGGTCAACTTCTTGAAAGAAAATCGAAACTTTTGAATCCTTCAAAAGCGGCATACAAAATGTCAGTACTCTACTCTTGTTCAAAGAATTCGATCTGACCATGGTAAAGAATACGAGAATCAATTCTTTGATAAGTACTGTGAAAAGAAAGGAATCATGCATGAATACTCAGCTCCTAAGACACCACAACAAAATGATGTTGTTGAAAGGAAAAACAGGACTCTTCAAGAAATGGCTAGAGTGATGTTGAGCTCAATGAACCTATCAAAAAGGTTGTGGGCTGAAGCTGTGAACACTGCTTGTCACATAATCAATTGTGTCTATCTTCGTCCAGGGTCTCTAACCACTCCATATGAGATGTTGAAAGGTAGAAAGCCCAATCTCAAGTACTTTCATGTATTTGGATGTGTGTGTTACATACTCAATGATAGAGAACATCTAGGGAAGTTTGATGCTAAAAGTGATAAAGGAATCTTTGTAGGATACTCTCAAAATAGTCAAGCTTATAGAGTATACAATCCTAGATTGCAGACTATACAAGAATCTGTGAATGTTTCCTTTGATGACTCTGAGCCCTATGCCCAGAAGAAGATCTCTGCAGGTACTGAACAGGTTATTGAATCAACCTCTGACTCTTCTACACATGAGAACGTATCAGAAACTGTGACTCCTGCTGCTGATCAAAATGAAAGAACCCATGTGGGCAATGTTGTGCCAACATCCCCTCAGTGCAATGATGACTCAACATCAAACTCAACATCCCAGATTTACTCTCATGATGAAGAACAAGCTGATCCTCATACTGAAACTGAGGCTGAATCTGACAATCCATCCAGCAACAATGCTGCACCTATGTCTCCTGACTCAAGAAAGGATCCTCCTCCTAGAATTCGCAAAGATCATCCCAGTTCCCAAGTAATTGGAAATCCAGGAGGAAGGACATTGAGGGGAAACACGCACAAAAACTACAAGGAGACACTCAGACTTGCTGAAATATGTCACTTTGTAAGTTCCTCGTGCTTTGTTTCGTTAATTGAACCTAAAAATGTGAAAGAAGCTCTTGCTGATGATTTTTGGATAGAAGCAATGCAAGATGAACTTCGTCAGTTTCAAACAAATGAAGTCTGGACTCTTGTTCCCCGCCCCCATAATATAAATGTCATAGGCACCAAGTGGATTTTCAAAAACAAGAGTGATGAAAAGGGGATAGTTGTAAAAAACAAAGCCAGATTGGTTGCTCAAGGTTACACCCAAGTGGAAGGCATTGATTTTGATGAGACCTTCGCTCCAGTTGCTAGATTAGAGTCCATTCGCTTGCTCCTAGCCTTAGCATGTTGTCTTAACATAAAACTCAAACAAATGGATGTTAAAGGAGCTTTCTTGAATGGCTACATTGACAAAGAAGTGTATGTTGAACAACCTAGAGGGTTTGAAGATCCTTTTTATCCTGACCATGTTTTTAAACTAAGAAAAGCCTTGTATGGTTTGAAACAAGCCCCACGCGCTTGGTATGCTAGGTTGACAGAATTCCTAGTTGGGTTAGGATTCACTACAAAAAATCTGGCCTATAGCGACGGATAGATCCGTCGCTACAGGCCAGCTATCCGTCGCCCCAGCTCTGGCGACGGATCGGGCGACGGATAGAAAATCCGCGGGCCCCGGATAACAAATGGATAGTTGAATGACGGATTATTTGACGATGGCCCAATTATTTTTTTTTAATTCCGAAATTTAGCGACGGATAGATTCTATCCGTCGCTACATATAGCGACGGATAGAATCTATCCGTCGCGATATTTAGCGACGGATAGATTCTATCCGTCGCTAAATATTTTAATTGGACTAGTGACGGAATTTGAAATTCCGTCACTAATTCCACATCGTGAATTCCGTCACTATTTATTTCATATTAATCCCTATTTTTCGTAGTTCACCTATTTAATCAATATAATGTTCGATAATAAATCAATAATACGAAAAATGTTTCAATGAATAAAAAAGTAATACTCGGAGCTGGAGAAATTATCCAAACAAGTGTAAATATGAAAAAAAATCTGAACATACAGATACATAACTAGCTATCAGACGGGGGTGGGGGTGGGTGATGGCGAATCGGGACATGAATCTCCTCAGAATCAAGGCGCCGTTCTCCTCCCTTCGTTCTCTGTCATGGCGCTCCATCTCGCCCTTTGTTGCTCCATCTCTTGAGTTAGCCGAGCAACATGTTCTGACGCGATCGCACCATTTCGAGACCTGTCCTGTGTAAACCGGACGTCTGGATCGGCTTGGGGCGATGATGAGGAGCACGCCGGACTAGCCAGATGCAAACCGAGGCTCCCGAGTACATATATTCGTCCTTTCTTGTCCGGTTTGTTGACCTCTAGGAAGATGTTGTCAACTTGTTCAGTTGACAACACATCACCCGTCTCGTCCTCCTGCCTCGCCACCTGAGCATCAACCTCAGCCTGAAATTGTAAATAGCAGATATAATGATCAGTTACTGTTTTAAAAAAGTAACTTGTAATAGTGTACAAATATGAACTTTAAGCAACATAAACATACCGCAATAGACGATGCCCGACAGTCGGTCCATACCCCGCCCTTTTGCTTGGCCTTCTTGAAGATGGCATACTTGGATGTCACCTCCCCCCGTGCCACCTGAATCAAACCAGATCTAGTCAACAATTTATCATCTACAAGTAATAGAGCATACACGTAATGCTAGATTGCAAAAACACATATATACGCACCGATTGATAATAATCAGTAACAGTAGATCGCCTCCCAAGGTGGTGAACGGCCCTTCTGCCAGACGATCGGGATGCCCGGTTACGCTTGTTGGTCCAAGCAACGCCCGGACATCGATTCGCCGATGAGGCATCCCAAAGGGCCCACTCGTTGCATCAACTCGTGGAGGATTGGGCCACCCGATCCCGAATGGCCTTCCACGATGCAGCATATCCTCAGATAGCTGATCCCAGTCTCGTAAACACGCCAGATCTGGGATCAACTTTCAGGAATGAAGTACTCCTTCTACATTCCCAATTTCATACAACATCCAAAGTCAATACATGTCCTAACAACATAATGAGATATGGTGACTAACATATCAACCAAATAAAGTGGCTAACATACCACTCACATATAGTGGCTAACATACCACTCACATTGTCCTAAAATTTACTAACACAATGAAGCATAACATATCACCCAAATAAAGTGGCTAACATACCACTCATTGTCCTAAAATTTACTAACACAATGGTGACTAACATATCACCCAAATAAAGTGGCTAACATACCACTCACATACATGGCTAACATACCACCACATTGTCCTAAAATTTACTAACACAATGGTGACTAACATATCACCCAAATAAAGTGGCTAACATACCACTCACATACAGTGGCTAACATACCACTCACATTGTCCTAAAATTTACTAACACAATGGTGACTAACATATCACCCAAATAAAGTGGCTAACATACCACTCACATACAGTGGCTAACATACCACTCATATTAAAACGATTAATTATAATTACAAACAAATGAATGTCATATTTTAACTTACCCTCAGCTCATCGAAGTACTCGGCCCTCATGCGCTCCGAGATGTGGCTCCAACACTCACCACCCTGCCCCGGTGGCTCTCTCCTGCTCCGGAAGATGTCACCTAGTTTGTTGTGCACCTCCCGAGGCCATAAGCTGTTGTCAATGTATAAGATACAAGAAACGAATATGCATTACTTTAGTACAACAATTTATACTTGTCAACTATCATTATCAGTTATGTTTTAGATATTTAAGAAGAATGTATAATACTTACTTGGCAGGACCAATAGGAAAAATCACAGGCAAGCCGTCCCACGTGACGTTGGGATTGTTTGGATCGAACACGAGGTAGGGACAATCGTCGTGGTCGTCCTCCAAAGATGTGTCCGGTTGACGGTAGAGCCACTGCTCTCTCCGCCCGGGGTCTCAGAATCAAACTCTGTCACGATCTTCGAGCCCTCCTCGTTCGACGGTGTCCCCGACCCACCACTATCATGCGGCCGGCTGCGTGGGGGGGGACGATAGGTGGACGGCCTCTGTCGCGGCATCTGCAAAAAAATGTAATAAATACAATAAAAATGTGTTAGTACGAGTTATAATACATAACAGATTATAATAACACATATAATTACTCATAATACACATAATATACCGTTATCGCCGTCCTCTAAGACTACATATTGGTCCTCGTGCAGATCAAACAATTTCATCATCTGCTTCTATGGGATCTTCTGCTTGTTTATCGACATCCTCTTGTTGGTACGAGTTCGTAATTGAGTCGTCTTTCTCAATGTACTCCACTTTCGAGCGAGCACGAATAGGTACCGCAGCTAACCATTCCCCCTTATCGCGTTTTCTGCTTGGATATTCAAGAAACACCACTTGTCGTGCTTGAGTCGCCAGAATAAATGGTTCATACTTGGTTCGGTACCTCTTCTTTTGGTTCACATCAACCATTTCAAACCGCTCGTTCTTCCTCGTACCTCCTGGATTAGGATCATACCACTCAACGTCAAACAAGAAGGTTCGTTTAAATGGCAATCCGAATATTCAATCCTCACAATTCGCTTTTAGCTTGCCGTGGAAATCAAACAAAGTAGCGTCTCCATACTCTTATGCACCATTAACACACACCCCGGAGTTGCTTGTCGCCATGGCCGTGTTACATTCAGTCGTGTGGAACCTAAGGCCATTGACTATATAACCTGGGAATGTGTAGACCTTTTTGAATGGACCCTCTGCGAGAGCCTTTAAGTATATGCATGTGACGTTGTTAATAGGATTCCGGACATACTCTCGGAACCAATCTGGAATTGCAGGGAATTTTTGAGTCAAGTAGTTCCTCTAGTGTATCCTCTGTCATCTGAGGATTTTCTTCCAAACAACGCTTTTTGAAAAAACTGCAAACATTGATTCATTGATAAGTCTATAATTGAAGTAGAGACTTGCGTAGCTATATTAAAATTTAAATAAATGGTTGCTGACCTCGCAAATAGTACCATATACTGGTCAACCTCAGCACAATTCGTGAGGACATAATATTGAGCTGCTTTCAACTCTTTATCCGTAAGATATTCTTTCTTAGCTGCACCAAGAGGTCTCCCTGATACCCTGAAGACAGATAGGGAAAACTCATCATCCGCTTGAACTACGAATGTGTCTGCATTTCGAGCCGGCCTTCTTTCGTAGGGACGTGTTCATCAAAGTAATAAGAGCGTAAGGTTGCGCTTTCCTCGCGAATGTAGGCATTGGCAATCGAACCGTCAGTTTACCTTTGTTGTTGACATACTTCTTCAATTTCCCCAAGTACCTCTCGAATGGATACATCCATCGATACTGAACCGGTCCAGCAAGTCTCGCTTCATGTGGAAGGTGCACCGGCAAGTGCTCCATAGAATCAAACCAGCTCGGTGGAAAGATACGCTCGAGCTTGCATAGAATCAATGGTATGTTCTTTTCAAGATTTTCCAACACTTTGTCATGAACCACCCTTGTGCCTAAATTTTTGAAAAATAAGCTCAACTCGGTGATAGCAGTCCATACGTGTTTCGGCAGAAGCTCTCGAAATGCTACCGGGATAAGCCTCTCCATGAACACATGACAGTCGTGACTCTTCATCCCATAAACCTTTGTCTTCTTCAAATCCACACACCTCTCTAAATTTGAGGCGTAATTATCTGGGAAACTCAATGCCCTCACCCAATCAAACAAAATTGACCTAGAAGCGTTGTCAATTGTGTAGCACGCTTTCGGCCACTTACCATTCTCATCCTTCTTTGTCAACTCAGGCCTTTTACACCACGTCGACAACTCGGATCTAGACTTCGCATGGTCCTTTGTTTTTCCCTCAATGTTGCAAAGTGTATTGAATAAGTTCTCGAACACGTTCTTCTCAATGTGCATGAAATCTAAGTTGTGACGGATAAGAAGATCGCCCAGAAGGCAAGTCCTAAGATGCTTCTCTTCCTCCAACCACATTTTTACCAATTTTCTCGTTATGCTTCATCCACCCAAGCTCAGTCACCTTCATAAGACCCAATCTATCAATCTCCGCAAGAATTTGTGCACAAGTAAGTCTTATCTGGGCTTTTTTGTTGACGACTTTATTTTTCAAGAATTGATCCTTGTTCTTCCTGAACGGATGGTCACTTTCTAGCAACCTACGATGACAATCAAACCAACAAAATTTTCCACTACCCTTCGCCTAAATGCATCAGATCCTCCAAGCAATGTGGACATGCATATTTCCGATGTTTTCCTTCCAGATAGCATGGAGTATGCGGGAAGTCACCACGGTCCAAAGAAGAGCTGCTCTCAAGGTGAAGTTCTTTTTTGTCGACACATCATATGCAGGGATACCATCCGTCCACAACTCGATCAGCTCCTTGATTAGGGGTTGCAAGAAAACATCCAACGTCAGTCCAGGATCTTTCGGCCCAGGCACCAATGCAGTCAGAAACATGAATGGCTCCTTCATGCACTCACCGGGGCGATTATGCGGTGTGAGCATAATCGCCAACAAGAGTATTTACGTTCACTACGAACGGGTTAAAACCATCCGCATAAAGTCCCAAACGTACATTTCTAGATTCGGCTGCAAACTCTGGATATGTCCTGTCAAACGATTTCCATGCGGGTGAGTCTGCTGGATGGTCCATTCTACCACCTTCAGCATTATCCGAGATTACTCGCTCCTTGTGCCACCGCATTTTATCCGCAGAAGCACTTGAAGCATACAATCTTTTCAAACGAGGTGCTTGAGGGAAGTACCACATTTTCTTATGTGAGAGATTTTTCTTTTGTCGTTTCTTTGCAGCCCCCTCCTTGTAACGCTTGTACTGCTCCTTACCACGTAACTTGCATTCTATTAGATCCGCATCCTCCTCCCAATATATCATGCACATTTTCGGACAATGCCTATGGTTACCACAGGCAGCCCTAATCCCCGCATCTTTTTCTTCGCTTGGTAAAAGTTGGTGGGAACTAGGTTTTCTTTAGGACAAAGGTCCGACATTACGTCAACCCATTCATTGAAGCTCGTTTCAGATTGCTAGCCATTAGCCTTACAACTCATTAGCCGAGATAACAAAGACAACTCAGTGAGCTTACACCCCGGGTAAACTGGCTTCCTTGATGATTCTAACAAGTCAAAGAACAACTGATCCTCGGGATTCGGTGGTTCCTCCACCTCCACCTCGGTTTCAGTGTTGGTTGTGTCCCTGAACTCCGCCCCTACAGCATCGTACACCATTTGTTCGACTCGAGCTCGAATAGCATCACCTTCAGATTGGGATTGTTCCCCGACTTGTTCATTTTTCTCTTCCTTCCACGTTGTGCAGTATTGGTCATATGTATTGACGGTCTTGCTTCCTCACCATGATGATTCCATACCGATACGCAGCAGAATCCATTTTTCCTCAAGTCTTTGGACTACCACTTTAGGAGTCACGATTGCTTGTTTCGCACCTTGTTTCATTGCACAAGGACACTTTATCAACCCATCCTTTACACAAGCCGAATTTGACATTGCAAATGCAATGAAACCTTCAACCCCTTTCAGAAAACTCCATTGAACTCTGCCATTGAGAGTACGACAATACATCCATCCACGATCGGTATTCATTGAATAATTAGATAATAACGACACGTTTGAATTCATTAGATCGAGTTCTTTCATTTACGATAATAAATCAATTTCACAATAATTCAATCAATTGCTACGTAATATAAGTTATATTAGCTCCAGTCAATTGTTACGGCATTACATAATATAAGTTACATCAGCTTCAATTTTACCATAATGTTTGGTTTCATATATATATAACCTAATGATTACTAGTTATACAAGCTTCAGAGACAAAACGGATCAAACTCCTCATTCTCATGCACCCCCTCCTCATCACTTGTGGCGCCCTACCACGTAACTTGCATTCCAACAGATCTACATCCTCCTCCCAATACACCATGCACATGTTCCGACAAGCGAGGCACTCGATAGCCCCAAACCCCGCCTCTCCTCCATTGAGGTATGACATGGACGGTGCTTCCTCACCGTGATAAATCCATACATGATACTCGGGCATGAATCCATAACGCCGCAAGTGCTCGAATATCTGTAGGCGTCATAAATTGCTTGTTTCGCAGGTTTCAATGTGCAAGGACACTTTATCAACCCCCAATTGTACAAACCGGACGTCCCATGGCAAACGAGATGAAACCTTTAACCCTTCTACAAAACTCCTACAAACTCGCCATTTACCGTATTGCGATCGTACATCCATGAACGGTCGGAATTCATTGTATATAAACTATATATTAAACCTGAGACCTACCAATAGATTAGATCGTATTTAATTTATTAGATCGATTCCAATTCGGATAAGAAGATTGTAGAGGTTAATTGTTAATTATTATATGTTGCTTATAAATTAATTATTAATTAAGTGTTCGATATTTACAAAATTGGGAATATAATTTAACCATTTCAACCTCTTAGTACATATATTATATACTTAACATACATATCAAATTAACTAATTACTCTATACATATCAATTACTACATATATTCATATCAAATTACATACTTAACATACAAATTTATCAAATCAAAACTACATACTTCTATACTTAAAAAACATATCAAATTAACTAAAATAACTATATATACTTATAACACAAATCAAACTAACTACATACATTCATACATACCAAACTTAATTAACATACTACATACATTCATATCATTAATTAAACTAACTATCAAATTGAACAAATTACATATAATTAATCAAATTAACTAAACTAACTACTACATACTTATCATATATACATATAATTGCTCAAATTAATCAAAATAAACAAAATCCCCAAATTTTAAAAAACTAGGGTTTTAGCCAAAATACCTTGATTAATCGGTAGAAATCTGAAATTGATCGAAGAAACAAACTCCTTGTCCCACTAGCTTCGATTAGGCACCAAGATTGGCCGGAATAACGAAGAATTCACCGGAAACCGAAGAGAGGAGAAGAAGAGAATGAGGAAGAAGAAGGGAGAAGAGGAAGAAAGTGAGGCATTACGCCTCTCGATTATGAAACTACGGGCCGGACACGTATCCGTCGGCCCGTAGTCGATCCGTCGCCACATGTGGCGACGGATAGGTATCCGTCGCTATAAAGTTTACGGATAATCTATCCGCCTGCTTTTTTAAAAAAAATTCCTTTTTTTTTTTATCAAAGTCAAACTTGGGCGACGGATAATAATTATCCGTCGCCCAATTTAGCGACGGATACGTTATCCGTCGCCAATAAGCGGATAACAATTATCCGTCGCTAATCGGGGACGGATAGATTCCGTCGCCTAATAGCGATCCGTCGTTATGGGCGCATTGATTTCATCCGTCGCCCCATAACGTCGTTTTTTCCAGCTTTTCTTGTAGTGATTTAAAAGAGGTGAGGGAGATCAAACTCTGCTTATCCTCAGGAAAGGAAAAGACATCTGCATTGCTCAAATCTATGTTGATGATATTGTCTTTGGTGCTACTAACCTCTCCTTGCTAGATAAGTTTGTTCAAGCCATGACAGGAACTTTTGAGATGAGTATGATTGGTGAACTCAGTTTCTTCTTGGGGCTCCAGATACAGCAGAAACAGGAAGGCCTCTTTATCTCTCAAGAGAAATATGCCAAGAATCTTATCAAAAAATTTGGTCTGGAAAATGCCAAACCTTGCAGCACTCCCATGGCTACATCTCTGAAACTCAGCAAAACCGATGTTGGGGATGATGTTGACCCAACATTGTACAGATCAATGATTGGAAGTCTCTTATATCTTTCAGCCACCAGACCGGACATCATGTTCTCTATTTGTGTGTGTGCCAGGTATCAATCCAAGCCCAAAATATCTCACTTAACTGCTGTCAAAAGAATCATTAGATATATATCAGGAACTGTTAATCTTGGATTATGGTATGCATGTGATTCAAACACTAATGTTGGGATTTAGTGATTCTGATTGGGTTGGTGACTTAGATGATCGAAAATCAACTAGTGGAGGTTGTTTTTATCTTGGACCAAATCTTGTGTCATGGTATAGTAAGAAACAAAATTGCGTGTCTCTCTCTACTGCTGAATCTGAATATGTAGCGGCTGGGAGTTGTGTGTCTCAATTAATTTGGCTGAACAATATGCTGCATGAATATGGGTTTCAAAGTGACACTCTTTTGCTGTTTTGTGATAACCTTAGTGCCATTCACATATCCAAGAACCTGCTCAACACTCACGCAAGCATATAGACATTCGACATCATTTTCTTAGAGACCTAGTCTCCAAACAAATAATTGACATACAACACATTGATACCACAAATCGCTTAGTGACATTTTCACAAAGCCCTTGATAAAGAGAGATTCTTGGTTTGAGAAGGTCTCTTGCCTTTGCACTATTTGATAGGATTTGCTGCAAGCAATGTTGACATAACATCCTGGTCAACATTGTCTTCTATGTTTACCTAGTGTTGTCTTTCTGTTATTCTTTTAGTCTTTTCTCTTTCTTATTCTTGTGTGTCTATGTGTTTTTTGTGCTTCTGTGCTGGTCAATGGCTGTTCCTATTTGTAGCTTACAGTGGTGATGCTTAGGGTTTGAAAGGCTATTTGAAACCAAGGTTGAAAGGGATCGAGTCTCCTGTGTGTTTGCTTTATGTAAAACCCACTTTTGCCTTTGGCTATTTTTACTGTACCTTGACTCACTCTTGATGTTGCCTCCGTCCTTTATGCTTAATAAATCTAATGAATTATGATAAAAAGGGCTCGAAGTGTTTCCGTCGAGGATCGTGTTGGGCAGGTTTCAAATACTATCCAGATATCGACGTGGCCAATGTGTCATGTGTCGTGAGGGTTGATGGCCTGTACTGGAAACCGACACGCACAAAAGTGTCGATTCTCGTAAAGCTGCTGGTTCACTTTCTGAGTACCAAATTACCCAATGTGGTCAAATGTGGTCTCATGGTCACCCCCACTCAAACTTATGCTAATTGTTCAATTTACTTCTTGAGGCAATGTTGAGTGTGTTTCTTTGGTATTCCTTCCTTCTTCTGTTTTGCCTGCAGCATCAGTGGTGTTAATCGAATCTGCACATCTTGAGACTTGGTTTCCTGGCTGACTTACATTAAGAGTGGTCTGATATTCCTATGTTGTCATCAATGTTGAGCCAACATCCAGGTCAACATTGCCTGTGCTGGCAGTACCTTCTTGCTTGCTGTGTTTTTGTGTGCTCTTTCTGTGTTTTGGGTTGGGTTTGAGGGGGAGTAATTTAGTGTCTTGGGTAATCTGGTAAAATGTAAAGTGTAAAATATAATATCTTACTCTTATCTGACCTTGATTTGTTTCCTAAAACAAAAATGTACCTCCCTAGGTTGAGTTTTGAGAACCTTCTTCATTCTTGACCTAATTGATACGGTGGTCATTTGCTTTCCTTAATCTCATATTAACAGCTGTGTACAGATCTTGGTTTGTGTTTTGATATATATGATTATGATCCTTGGAGCAAACCAACCAAAAACATTCCTCCAACCATATTACCACTACCTCTCTCATTAACCCACTTCTCCACCACTCACAAAAACTGCCATCCTTCCAAACCACTCTCTTAAAAAAAAAAAAAAAAAAAAAAATTTCCCTGTTTTTACTTCTTACTTCCAAAACTCTTCACCTTCCCCTCTCTTCACTCTCTTGTCTCTCTCAACCAAAACTACTCTCCCGCTCTTTCTCCCTCAACTCTAGCTTCACAATCCAAACAATGTCGTCCCAAAAAACCCGTCTTGCGGATTTTCATTGCAAACACCGAGGGGAGCAAGCTTATCCTCTTCCCATTCGTCTTGAACCATGGATTTTGAGATTCCGTCTATAATTGTGAGGATTCAGAATATAGTGAGAAAAACCTCGTCTCGTGTGCAAAACCACCATCTCCAAAACCCATCGAGTCATCACCATCAAACCCCTCTGAATTTGCTGCAGAAACCCTTGTTAAATTGGGGAGCATGCCAGTCGACTTGCCACAAGATCTGAGGGATGATGATGAAAGCCCAATGGGGATAGAGAAAGATGCTCCCATGGAGGATGCTGGGAAAGATGTTGGATATCCCGAAATTCAACATGCAGATCTGACAGAAAACCCCCAAAATCCTGCAGTTGTTGAAGAAGATGATGTACAACAACCTGACAAAACAGGGGAAACGGCTACTGATGGCCTGAATGATGAGAATCAGACCAGCATGCATTCTGAAAATGTTGAGAAACCCGCAGATGAGCCTACCATTGAACTAGTTGAAGTGGAAGATTGGCAGTCAGATGACTCAGAGAAAACTGAAAGTGATCCAATGAATATAGATGAGGATGTTGTTGCAACATCAGCTGCTCATGATGATAACAATGATGAAAGCTCTAATGATATGGAAGATTATGAGCCAGAAACTGAAGATGACTCTAAGGATGAGTCAATGGTTGAAGAAGAAGATCTGAGAAACTCAGATGAAAGCTCAGATGACTCTGAAGATTATGAAGCTGAGACAGAGGAAGAATCTGAAGAAGAATCACTTGATGATGAGGATGTCATTCTTGGAGAAGACCATATTGAAGACCCTGAGGTAAATGATCTATCCTCCGAACTCGTGTTTCTGATGGTTCGATTGGGATGAAGATGCGCTTTCTCATTTGTTCTATGATAACAAGAATCTAGAAAATATGAGAAAATCAAAAACAATGCTATAGATGTTGAGAAGATAATTAAAGAGGACTCATTTGAAGAGTATAACTTGGTTGCCTATCCAAGAAAAGGAATCTCTATTATGTTGTTACTCAATATCTCGCATTTGTTCTGAAATCATAAGAGAATTCTATGCCCATTTATCCGAGAATTTTGGTAGTGAAGGGCATGGTAAGCATCACTGTGTGTACTTGAGAGGTGATGTATTCTTCTTGACTTCTAAGGATATCAATACTGTGCTGCATAGAAATAGGGATGAGATTGAGACTCCTGTGGAGGTAACTATGGATGAGATTGCAAGAGAGCTAACGCAGGAAAACTAAAATCTTGGCTCATCGGAACTCTAGATCTGAAATATTGTTGTTCTCTAGTATCGGTTCTTGCCAGGATCTGCATAACCTGGTTGCCATCTTCCAATAACAACAAGCTCACCAAGAGGCGCCATGTTGCTTTACAGGATTAAAATGGGTTACAATGTCAACCTGGGAGAAAGGATTCTCAAGCATCTAGAAAATTCTAAGAATAGAGGGATCAGAGGCCATTTGATTCTTCCATCTACTATATTTGCTGTTCTTCAGATGCAGGGTATTGAGGTTAAAGCCAATGATGTCTATCATTCCAACTTTAAGTCCATCACAGTCACCAAACAACTACTGGAAACACATGACAGGATCTGTGATCTTCCTTGGGTAGATCCTGATGTTTCTGTGAACATGGATGTGGAGGAGAATATGCCTCTTTCTACTGGCAAAACTGATGCACCAGAAAGCTCTGTAGTTGCAGCTCAACATTCCAATGTTGACTTATATGTTGGGACAACATTGACTCCTAACATTGAAACTCTGTCTGCAGGTATTTTAACTGAACAGGACAAGCTGATTCTGGAGCAAATCAAAGGGCTTGATGAGCAGATCTCAAACAATCTGAAGTTCAGAAATACTCTAGTTTCTTTTCTTTCCTCACAAAAAGGGGGAGAATAGATAACTTGAGTTCATTCTTCTTGAGTTTGAGTTTGTGTTGAACAATTTATAATTTGTGTGGGTCTGTAATATTTTAAATTCTCTTGAATATTTCTTAAGCTGTCTGGTTAAGGGGGAGATCTGATCTCTTGTAGTAGTTCTTAGTATTGTTTCTATGATCTGATCTCTTGTTTTGTTTTGTGATGAAAGACTAAGATTAAGGGGGAGATTGAAAGTGCAGCATGCACTTATATTTTGATAATCTTGTCTTTCAATAATCAGTTCCAAGTTTATGTTTGTTGTTGTTTGTGAAGCTGCAGGATTATCAATGTTGTATAACATTGTGACAGGATAGAATTCAATGTTGGCATAACATTGAAGATATAGCATTGTCACAGACATCGAAGACAAAGCACATTGGACAGGATACTTGGACTGGAAGTAGTGACAAAACAAACAAGATTTGATTTAAGGAAAAAGAACAGCCTGTGGTGAAAGCAAGAAGGAATATATTTTATGAAGAATTGAAATATGGGAATTTCCTTCTATGCGCTTTTTGAAGAAAACAAGTAAAAGGAAAAATTGTCTTTGCCAAGATCCTATTGCCTTTCGACATAGATGGAAGAGGTCGACATCTCAAGTATATATATGCAAGGATTCAGCAAAGCAATGTTTCGAGTCTTTCTTGATGATCAATCGAGTTTTTTTATTAAAAGAGTTTAGGCTTCTTGTTTTCTGCTAGCTTTAGAGTTTGTCTAAGAGTATTCATTGTTGGAATAACTCTTTCAAACATCGACCTAGAATAGCTTTTACTGTTGGTTCTTCTAGGGCTAGTTTTGGTTGTTTAATCAATCGTTTGTGATTGTATTAAACCTAGTTGATTAGATCTACTTTTCTTGTCAGTAGATATTTTGTCTAAGGCGCTGCCAATATATATTTCTATATATTGGCTTGGTAATAGAAGTTACATTATTCATCCGCTGCTATCTGTTTACTGTAGATAATGTTGAACAACATTGTTGGCAACATTATCTATTGATCTTATTCCAAAGTACCAATCCGGGATCTTAAGTTTTAACACTCCAAAACAACAATCATGCTTCCTCATAACCTGATAAAGAGCCCTCTGCTTAAGGGGACTATTCAGGCCCCTTAAGTTCCAAATACACATGTTCAAATGTTTATCCATAAGATCCAGGACCCATCCTACCTCGAGATCTCAACATTCTTTGGCTCACTCCCACTGCCACTCTCTGACCTTTACTCAGTCCCTGAACTGTTTGTGTCTTCCCTTTCCTACTTACACTAACCTCAGTCCAATCCTGCAACTCCTCATCTTCCATAGGTTCCTGTATATTATCCTCTTTACCTTCCTGGTTCAGTAATGCACACCTTTTATCCTGTTGAACCCCACCACCACTAACAGACCCAAACACAAAACCAGCAGCAGGTCTCAATCCAGAACCACCACCCATTCCCCTACTACTCTGCCCAGCAACCTGACTTTCACCAGAACTATTAGACATTCCAGTACCCCCAGAATTTCCTCCTGGACTATCTCCCAACTCTCTAGCAAACCTCCCAGCACCACCAGCATTACCTCCTGAATTAATGCCCGATGCTCCAGCAGACATCCCTGATCCTTGCCCCATAGTAGAGTGCCCATTATCTCCATTAGAAACCTCCTTCACCCCTGGAGCACCATCAGCCCTAGTAGGGAAACCATTATTCACATGATTCAACGGCAACACATTACCAGTAGGTACCCAAGCAGTATGAGTCCCCATAGAACAATTTCGAACACTATGCCCAAATTTCAAACACCTATAACATTGAAGAGGTTTTGATTCATAAACCACCTGTTGAACAAACTCCTGCCCACTCGGAGCCTTCAGCGTAATGCTATCAATGATTTTCTCACCGGATTTCAGCTCTACCAGAACACGAGCATAAGCCAACCTCTCTCTAGACGCAGTAAGTTTATCAACATAACAAGGCTTACCGATTAAGCTAGTAATCTTGCCCAAAACTGTCGGGGACCAAAATTGTAAATCCAATCCCGGAAGTTTCACCCAGACCGGATAATCGACCAGAGCACTCGGATCCAATGCTAAACCAGGAATCCATTGCTTCAGAGCCAACGGAAATGTTCCCTTCACCAACCAAGGACCACCACCAAGTACCCGCAGCTGATCCTCCACTGAATCAAATCGGAACACATAAACTCCATTATCTGCCATATGAATCTGAGGAGACAACTGCCACAAGATTTCCACAGACCTTCTCATTCCATCCAATGGAATACGAGCTCCAATAACCGTTCCAACCAACGCAAATTGCCAAAACTCAATCGATTCACTCACATCCGCCGGCGTAAACTCAAGTATCTCACGATTCACCGGAACAGTGTAATCCAGTACCACTCCATTTTCCGGACGCCGATTACCTGCAAACAACTCATTCCACCTACGAGTAAATCTCGGATTCAATCGACCTGGATCCTCCCCACAATCAGTTCGATCATAAGCCCTACCATCACCAATCTCCATATCCCCAATCCCCTCATCTTCTCCAAAAACCTCATCATCCATAGCATTCTCTACATCATCCCCGACCTCATCCTCATTTCCCGGAATCTCCTGATCATCCGATTGAAATCTTTTTGTTGCATCCATTATTGACTAGTCAGTGTATAGTCTATTCTACTTTCGTTTCTTTCAATATCTCTCACATGCTTTTTTCACTTGAGTAGTCAATTCTACTTTCAATTTTTCAATATCTCTCACATGCTTCTTCTAGTAGAGTCTATTTTACCACTACTTTCGTCAGTGTGTGGTCTAATCTACTTTCGTTATTTTCAATACATCTCACATGCGTTTGTCATTTGGGTAGTCTATTCTACTTTCGTACATATCCATCCATACCCCCTCTTTATATATGTATGATGGACCATTACCAAACTTACACTAATAAAAACAATGTCATCGAACGAGTACCTATTCCATGGTTCTTACTAGTTTCATCGAACTAGATGAATGGAAAGAACGTGTTGCTCAGCAAAATCATTCCCTTAAGAGGTGATGATTCTTCTAGTTTCATCGAGGATGTTGTCATCCAAATTCCTACCATGTCGTTACAACCTACAAACCACAATATTAGAGTTAATAGGAGGCATATTGAACGAGTTCGTGAGGAAGGTGACTAAAACTTGTTCAAAATGTATTTCTCAGTCTTTCCGGAACCAGTCTATCCTGAAGAAAAGTTTCGCCAGAGGTTTCGAATTCGAAAGCACGTGTTCGAGCGTATAATGGAAAAGGTCAGTTTAGATGAATATTTTCAGCAAAAGCGTGATGCCACTGGTCGACTAGGTATGTCTTTGATTAAAAAATGTACTGCTGCTATAAGAGTGCTAGCCTACGGAACACCCCCAGACGTGCATGATGAGTGCTTGCGAATGAGTGAATAAGTGATAAGAGAATCAGTTATGAAGTTTGTAGAAGGTGTCATTGCCAACTTTGGGCATGAATATCTTAGAAGACCAACCGATGAAGACATGGCGCGACTTCTACATATTGGTTAACAACGCGGGTTTCCAGGCATGATGGGCAGTATAGATTGCATGCATTGGGAATGGAAGAATTGTCCTAGTTCTTGGGCAGGGCAATATCAAGGACGAAGTGGGAATCCAACAATCATTTTGGAAGCTGTTGCATCAGAAGACTTATGGATCTGGCATGCATTTTTTGGATCCCCAGGTTCGAATAATGATATTAATGTGTTACAAAAATCACCTGTTTTCGATGATATTGTAGCAGGTCGAGTGCCAAAAGTAAGTTACACTGTGAATGGCTGTGAAAGAAATATGGGATATTACCTCACTGATGGTATTTATCCAAAATGGGCTGCATTTGTCAAAACTATTAAGGCACCAATTCTTCGTAAGCACAAGTTATTTGCTCAACATCAGGAGGCTGTTAGGAAAGATGTTGAGCGAGCATTTGGTGTTCTACAAGCCCGTTTCCAATTTATTAAACGTCCATGTTTTTTATGGGATCGACATGCCATGGGAAAAATTATGATTGCTTGCATCATCCTCCATAATATGATAGTGGAGGATAAGAGAGACACTTACATGAACTATACCTGTTGAGGGGTAAAACCTCGAACACTAACTAAACTATTACAGGTAACCTAATCTAGGATCCGCCTCCTACTTGAAGTCCGAAGCAAGACTGGTCCGAGCTTGAGTACCTGAAAGGACTAAGTGGAGGGGGGGTTAGAATGGGTTACCCGGATTGCCTATGTCAATCCGGTAAGAGACTTTACTCAAGAGAGAGTTGTAAGCTCTCAATGTAATAGTTATGAGGAAGGTTATGAAATCAAGAGTGTTTATCACTTTGGGATCCTCACTTTGATATCGCTTACCTTAAGGTCTTGGACCTTGTGCTATATTTATAGTTATCATATCTTATGAGATTGCTCACAAGATGATGCCAAGTGTATGCTTCAGATTGGGACACCAACGCTACCTTTGGCCCATGGCCCATTAGTGAACAGTAATCCAATACTAATCAGTGGGCCTGGGAGGGTAGTTTGGACCTTTCCCTCTGAGAGTACTGTTCCGCATGTTGGGTCCGTGTAAGTTCCTTGGGTAGATCTGTATGCTTGGTTGATCTAGCCGTAGGCAACTCAAGGTATCCGTACCTAGAGTTCCACGGAAGTATCTCATTGGTTCTGTTATATACGTTTGGTCTTACTGTGATGGTGGCGTCCGAGATTCTCTCGTCCGGTCCGTTTAGCATCTTAGGACTGACAGTTTGTGGTACTTGGAAGGACCATGTGACCTTTTGTCAGGTTCGGAAGTCATCCATCTAGCTTGGTCGGACCTAGCTGAAATGGCGTGCTGACTTGTAAATACTAGTTGACCTGAGATGGTTTCCTTTATGTCGGACCATTCGAAGGTCGGACTAGCAACGAATAGGCTATCTCAGTCTTGATGCGCTTTAGGACACGCTCTATGGCGCCTTTAACGGATTGGACACATGTCCGTATCAACAATACCGATCCCACTGAATTTATGAAAGATCGACCTACAAATAGCCATGTGAATCAAGATGAGGGTGACGAAGACACTGTTGATCCAATTTTCAACTTCTCCACTGAACGAGTTGCAAGTTTAGCCCAATATATGATCAATAGGGACCAATTTCATTCACAACAAATTAGCTCACAAGGAACTTTTGAACGATTTGATTGAGCATATCTGGGAGAATTATAGTGATGAGAACTAAATGTTGTAATTTTTCATATTTCTCATCTTGCAATGCTGTTATTTTTTAATGAACTTGAAGTATTGTAAAATGTGTGTTTTTATATAAAGTTGTATTATATTAATGTAGTATTAAATTGCTACTTCAATTTAAATTTCATTTTTATATCTAATTTTGAGTTTTTCAATTACAATTAATTATTATACTCAACTATTATAATTATTTTGAGTATTATAATATTATATCTAATTTCGAGTATTATAAATATTTCATGATAATAATAAAAAATAATGATATTAAATGAAATGGGTGGGTGGGTGGGGGTCATGGATAAACTTTATTTTTGTTGTGGTGGGTGGGTGGGTGGGTATGTTAATGAAAGAGAAATTAATTATTTATTGGAATAGTGGAAGGTTGGGTTGGGTGGCATGGATAATGTTGCTCTTAGTGTTAGATTGGAAGAGAAAACGAGGGATTTTGATAGTGTGTGCATGTGAGGTGAGTAGAGGGTTAGGGTTAGGTGGTGGGGTATACAATGGGGCTTGGGTTGGGCCACATTAAAATTGGATTCGAAAAAATCACAAGAGGTTATATCATTATTTTATTGTATAGTAAAATGTGTAGTATTAGTAGGCCTAAAATTTATTTGTTAAAATACTAGTTAATGGCCCGTCGATACTGGCATGGAGACCAAACTCAAAATAAGAAATGAATACATTGTATAATAACATGTCGAAGTTGAAGAGTATATTAAACACAATGTGAAAAATGCATAGTCTAATCTTTTCAACCTTGCATCAGATGTCATAAATACCTGTAAAAAAAGGTGCCGAATGTGAATTAGTGAAATTGTACTTAGTGTTAAAATCATTTCCTGAAGATTATACACATAAAAGAAAAAATTACCTCTTAACTTGACGAACACGATTATAAACCATGTTGATTGCCATGTCATATATTTTACCCTCTTCGTCGCAAATCAATACATTCAATTTCTTCCTCATGTGTAGAGATCAACATGTAACTGACCATGGTTGAATATGGGTCAGGGAGGTAGAATCCGACGTGTGAGAGAGATTTCCCATGACTCTTGTTTATGGTCATATCAAAATAGACGAATATGGGGACTTATCCCATATCAAAATTGATAGGGAACTTCGTCTTGTCGGATTGGCTCATCATCACAATTGGAATGAAAACCTTTTGGGCTGCATTGATTCCAGATATTATCTTTGCCTCAATGATATGCTTCATGAGATTAGTAACTATGAACCTCGTGCCATTTCACAAAAGAGAAGTATATGTGCATCTACAATGGTGGAAATAGAATGACTTTCTTCACGAATGAGTATGGCACCAGGTAACTTGATGTCTACCTAACCTCGTCATCTCAAGGTTCGCCTGCAACCCCATCGCCAAGTTGTAGTATCCACTCGGAAAAAAATTTAGTCTCACTAATCTCAGTAGCTGATGACCCACACTGAATAGAAAAAAAAGGTGTTAATAAAAAGAACGACATAACAGAAGAATTCATATGATATTAATGGGAAATTTAACAGTGTACCTGTAATCGCATGTCTTTTTGTGAGCTTAAGAACCTCACATGAATCCCACAATCTCGAAGAGGATAGGCATTTACAATATCATATATGCTACCACCATGAACAACTGGAAAAATTTGCCTGAAATCTCCACCGAAGACAACTACCAAGCCACCAAAAGGATCATCTAGACGTTCCATAACATCTCTTAAAATCATGTCAAGTGCCTCAAAGCAGTATTTATTGTTCATCGGTGCCTCATCCCAAATTATAAGTCTGGTTTGCTTAAGTAAGCGGGTGACATCAGAACCCGGCTTCAACTTGATGCATGCATGTTTATTCCTCGTGATACTCAATAGGTATACCAAACCTAGAATCAGCAGTCCTACCTCTAGGTAGCAAGAGTGGTGCAATACTAATTGATGCGTCTAGAAATACTTATCCCTCTAGCCCGCAAGCCAGGACACAACATCATCCAAATAAAAGTCTTACCAGTACCACCGTATCCGTATAAAAATAACACTCCACCTCTGCGCCGTCAACTGCATCCATAATCTTATCGTAAATTTTACACTGCTCGCCAGTCAAACGTGGGTATAGCCCGTCGAATTCTGATCCCATGGCATCTATGTCGTATGACATCTCATCAACTATAAAATGATATGTGGCATTGTCAGTTATAGGATTGAGCATAAAGTAGACCAAACCGGACCGAAAATTCAGTTTTCAGGTCAAACCTAAGTTATTCCATTCGATTTTCAGTTCTGAGATTTTAATAACATCAGTTTTCGGTTCGGTTCAAACCGAACTGAAAAATAATTTTTTTTAATTGTTTTATCTTATTAAATCAGAATATTCCTCCATATCTTCCCCAAAATTGATTCATTCTAACCTATAGCAGACATCAGTCGTTTTTCTTTCTTCACCCTTCTCATCTTCATCTTTCTTTGGTTTGGTAGACTATGCCATTAATCTTTGCAATTATCTCCCTTTACTTTGCATTCAAAAAGGAAATAGTTTAAAGTTTGCAAAGTTTTGGCAATTTATTGATGATCCATTTTTAGTTGCTTACCACCACTGAATCGACCATCACTCCATCTCCATCTCCCCCGTCGTCCACCCTCCGCCTCTGCTCGAGATTTTCATACAACTTTGCTCTGCTCGAGATGTTCACATTTATACTCTGGACAACCAATGTCCCAATATGTTGCACATTCATTTAGTGAATAATTGTCCGGGAGAGACTACAAACCTACTATTTCAACCATTATTTTTCTTTGCAAAAATTAATAAGGGCTTACTACATTGACCCCCCACCCAAACATTTGTTTATGAGATCGGAGCTGAAAATCTTCGATTGAACATGTGAAATGGATTATATTTTGACGTTCAAAGGTTGGATTTGATCTCTGTTTGAAGTTGGGAGTTTTTCTGAAATTGAAATAAAAGTATGGGGGCTTGTGGTTTGATTTTGTAGAACGTCATGGGTGACCATTAGAGAATTAGATGTTCAGATCTTAGATTGCAAGTTGTCAAAATGTGTGATTGTTTGGCCACTTCAGCCATCTAATAATCTTAGAGGGGTAAAATTAACTTTTCCAGGTTTTAATTCAAGTTTTGTCAAGTTTTTTTACTCAAACGTAATTGTGTTCAATCTAATTGGTTCCACTCGTTATTGTTCATATAATTGGTACTAATGTGTAATTATGAAATCTAACAGGTGACCTGAATTAAATTTGCCCAATTAATAATGTTTTTTTTATCTTTGCATAATTAATAATGAATACTGTGAGAATAAATTTATTAAATATGTAAAACTAATGATTTAGTTGAAGGAGGTGAACCATTCCTTGAAGCACGCCTAGACTTGGCTTTTGGATTCAGTTGTTTTGACATTTTTGTAAAGGAACACAAACATACATAGTTTTGTTTATCAATTGAACATGTATGAGACAAATGAGGATATTAGCATTAAATACTTGTTTAGGTATGCATCCTTACCTGCAATATTGCATGTAACCATTTGAACTTCAGGTGATATAGTCTTCCTACCTCGTTTGGCTAGCTTGTGTGGTTTGTCTAAAATACTCAAGCCAAACAAAATGAGTTTCCTACCAGGGTTTTTTTTTAATGGTTTGATGGGATTAACTCGAAGGGGTTCGTCCGACCGATTGGTTCATGAATGATATTATGCAAACTATAATCACTGTTTGTACCGAACGAATTTTGTAGGGATTGCGTTTTTGTTTGATTTACTTTTGGTGTCTCTAAAGGCCTCTTGCCTTATCTCACCTTTGGACGTCTTATGGCTGTATCCCCATCGATAGATGCATTATGAGGAGGGATTCTATTTTCCTCATCCCACTTCACTTCATGTGCACAATGCATAAGCCAGTACATATTTAATTTCATTATTAAGAATCATATGTAGATGTGCTTTATCAAAGCAATTATATATATACATAAAATAATAACAACTAACCATTGTTTGTTGAAACAACAGTACTGAACTCAGATAAACTAAAATTGTTGGACACAAATTTTAAAACACCAAGATAACAGTAGAACTTGCATTTATACTTCCCAATAGTGGTGTTGAGACGGAAATGTGTCCAATCCATTAAGGGCGCCATAGAGCGTGTCCTAGAGCGCATCAAGGCTAAGATAGCCATTCAAAGCTAGTCCGACCTTCGAGTGGTCCGTCCTAAAGGAAACCATCTCAGGTCAACTAGTACTCACAAGTCAGCACGCCATTTCAGCTAGGTCCGACCAAGCTAGATGGATGACTTCCATGCCAGACAAAAGATTACCTGGTCCTCCCAAGTACCGCAAACTGTCAGTCCTAAGATGCTAAACGGACCGGACGAGAGAATCTCGGACGCCACCAGTACAGTAAGACCAAACGTATTTGATAGAACCACTGAGAGGCTTCCGTGGAACTCTAAGGTCCGGACACCTAGAGTTACCCAAGGCAGAGTCATCCAATCATGCGAATCTGTCCGAGGGACTTACACGGACCCAACATGCGGAACAGTACTCTCAGAGGGAAAGGACCAAACTACCCTCCCAGCCCATTAATTAGTATTGGATTACTATTCACTAATGGGCCATGGGCCAAAGGTAGCATTGGTGTCCAAATCTGAGGCATACACTTGGCATCATCTTATGAGCTACCTCATGAGCATACGATAACTATAAATATAACACAAGGTCCAATACCTTGAGGTAGGGGAAATCCCCTAGGAAATTGTGTTGTCCCCAAGTCATAAGCACCCTTGATTTCATAACCTTTTCCACTACTATTGCATTGAGAGCTTTCAACTCTCCTTTGAGTATAGCCTCCTTCCGGATTGACTTAGGCAATCCGGATAACCCATTCTAACCCCCCCCCCCCCCCCCCCACTTGGTCCTTTCAGGTACTCTTGCTCGGACAAGCCTTCTATCGGGCTTCAAGTTGGAGACGGATCTTAGATTAGGTTACTTGTAGTAGTAGTGTTGGTGTTTGAGGTTTTATCCCTCAACAAGTGGAATTGTTGCATTTGAATTACCACTCGTTCATGTAGTGAATTTTTACCAGGCAAGCATTTAAACATATAAAAAATCTAAATTAAATAAAAATCTAAAGTGTTTTAAATAAATTACCAATTTGAATAGAAAGCATAGGCGTTCTTGCTGTGAAATTGTAATTGCTAATCGGGTTGACGACTGCATGAAATCGGATTTACTATCAGTAAGATTGTTGATCATTATTTCATTTTTGAAATAGTAAGGATAGAAAAGGGTAAAGAAATTTATTAATATAGTACTTACACTGTCTTAGATAACTTGCAGGAATTAGTGGTGTATTGGATGACTGATCGACATGGTCTGATGATACACCTAATAAGAAGTATTGTTATATAATTCAGATGTGAAATTTTATAAAAAATAATGGCAACATATATTTAAATAGAAATCTGACATATAAAATATCTAATTGGCTCATGCATAGACAATATGATGCAGTGGTGCCATTTGAAATATACCAGATGGTCCTCCACCTATCGTAAATATGAAAACATTTTATATTACAAATGTAATTGTTTAATTAATTAAATTAACCGAATTTTGATGTGTAAAAACTTGAACATATCAGGAACAAAACAACTCAATGGCTGAAAAGGTGTATGGTATATAATACCTGTCAGACATACACCTGTAATAAAATTTATCTTTAAAAATTAATATACTGACCTAATTCTGATTTCAATATTTAGTGTAGAAAACGTCATTATGAATTGTTAATATAAATTTTAAGCACATATTAAATCCAGATTTCGTTTGTGAGATTGCTCATTTGACCAAGAGGACGAATTATTCTTCCTAAGCTTGGAGCTCCACCTATAATAGTACGATGGTACATAATCTTGATTGAACTACTGGTGATACACATGAAATGACTCCATGTAAAGGGACTATTATAATAAAAAAAGAAAAAAAAAACGTGGATCATTCATAGATGCAAACTTAAATTCCACTAATTTCCTACCAATACATATCTATACTAATATAAAAGTTATCAAATAAAACTCACCATTATAGTAACCTTTGATAATGGAGACCTTAGACTGAAGTCTACGTTAGGAGTTTGTTGGTGAGGTTAGCCTTGATCTGTTAACCACAGTTTTGTTTTCTTTGTTTTTTTCAAATTATATAATTGAGCATTCTCTCCTCAATTAGCTGCAGAATACATCAACAATTTGCAATAAGAAAAGGCCATGTCTAATGAAAAATATAAATTGGATAACACTAACATAACATGCATAAATTCAAAAATTTAATGTAAAATGTTGTTACATGAAGTATTCCAAAATAATTTGAATTGAACATACTAAAACTTAAACATAATTTAGTATATATTTATACTATATAATATTATAAAACATTGATTCGATACAATGCTACTATGGCCGTCTATGTAGGGCATCGATCTTCTTAAACCTTGCACCCCACCTAAGTCATCTATAAGTGTCCAATCAAGCTGTTCTAATGAATTCATTATTTGGTCAGTTCCTAAGCACGATTTTTAAGACTCTGAGAATACATCATCATCTAGAATGGGCCAGTCAATTTTATTGATAGTTTCAGCAAAATAGTATTGCAGCTGAGGAATCATATTACTTTCAACAATTTTTAACCCCAATCTCCTAGGTAATTAAAATATGGATTTTTGCAGTTTCAACTTAGCAAATGGACTGCAAATATGCCCATTGAGACTTTATTATGTTAAATAACTCTTCAATACTCTCATCGTGACACATCTTTGTGTTTTGAAAAATATTTCTCAACCTACGACCTTCCATGGTTTGTTCCTTAGTAACAACCCACATGCTACTAGTCATTTCCTATAATGATCAAATGCGTTTAATTAGACAAAATGTTGAGAATAATATAAATTGCAGAGTCTAGTGAAACTTGAAAAAAATCAATTTTTACATAAAATAACATTTAAAACAATAACTTTTTTTTTGAAATGACAAAATCATAATATATTAAAATAACGTTTACCCGAGCATAAGCAATGCTCTGAGGGTACAATACTCTAGTCTGCCACAACCAATCAACTATCATCACCACTCAACACCTCACCTATGTTTTAAAAGCAGGATGAGCCAGCCAACACCTAAACAAGGTTAGACCGGGGTCGGACCGGTTCACCTTAAATGAGCCGTTATGCGTGTGTGTGTGTGAACCGTATTGAGTGTTTACTCTAACTCTAGATGGAGTCATCTAGCGAATAAAAAAGATGTGATTAGAAGAAATATATATGCATGTGAATAATGCAAGAATATTAACAGAATAGCAATCAAAGCACACATTTTCATTTTTGCAACTGCTTCCTACGACTGTTCATCTCTGCTATTGTGTTCCTACATCTATGCTACATAATAAATAAGCAACCTACTATGTTCATCTATGCTACTGTCTTCCTACACATATCCGTAGTACATAATTTGAGTCATTGCATTGCAGATATGAAGCAGGCAACATGAACATGGACTTGGCAGCAGTAAGGATTCGTGAGCAGGAACGAATATCTCTTCAGCAGATTGTTTGTAATTTGCTGGAATGTAATAATTGTAAATACTTTAAATTAGGAATTGATTTATGGTGTGATATGTAATTAATTAGTTGCCAAAACATTTAAAGTTAGATGCCAAATATGAATCTCCGGGACTTAAATGAATTGGTTATGAGCTCTCTGTTTACCACTAGCTTTTCAGCTTCATGAATTTTTTTTAACCATTGACTAATAAAAAGCTCTTTACGTGAATGCGCAGCTTCTTTAACCAGCTAGCTGGAAAAAGAAGCTAGTCAATGTAGCTTTTTTTTTTAAAGAATGAGCTTCTTATCTTTTTCATTCCAAAAATATCCCTAACCTATATTAACCTAAATTAGAATAAAGAAAATAAGAAACCATCTTTTTGTAAACCGGAAAGTCATTAGAATTCTCAACTTATATTTTATATTGTTGGATCATTTGTTATACATTTTGTGTACTTTTTTGCAACTAGCATAAGGATTAATGTATCCGCACCTCTTTAAAATGCATACATGTAGTACATATCAAATACTGATTTTTTTCATTACTAAGTTAAAATGCTCAACGATTATTTCTTTCAACTTCTGATAATTTTGATGATGTTATTAAAGTGGCGATGTAAAGTACATTAAATATATATTATAATTATTGGACAAAATATGATATATTATTATTTAAAAAACTGTAGACTAATAATACGATAAGAAAGGTTAAAGACAAGAAAAATAAGAGTAATGCCCTTTTATGTCATTTTACAAAATACCAGTTAACTTTTCAGCTAATTTGCTAAACACCTACATTTAAAACCAAATTAGCTTTTCAATTTTTCCAAATCTAACTATTAACTAACTTTCAAATTCTGAAACTAGCTTTCTAGTTAGTTTTGCTAAACAGAGCCATGGTCAAAGTCTAGTAGCTTTTAAAAGAGAACAAAATGCATAATAAATAATAAATTCTGGGAATTGAAAATTTTTGATGCTGCCAATTAGGCATATGAAAGCCAATAATAATGGCTCGTATTTCCAACTCATTTAATGTGGTGGCATGCCTTAGAATGGTGGAATGATTTTCATTTAATATATAGATAGATTATTATTGAGTTTTTTACAGAACAATACAACTTGAGGACCAACTTTTCAGTTACATTTCCGAAAACACAACCTTTACGGATTGCTCACAGTGCCTTCAAATTGGTACAGGCAAAGGTGGGGGCAGTGGTGTTGGACATGTTTTTTTTGGATTTCTTGTTTACTGGTGGGAGGCGGCACATGGAGGCGGGGCGGTGGAGACTCGGATTTGGTGGAGGAAGACGAGATCCAGTGGTGTTGGCCATGGAGGCGGCGCATGGGAGGCGGGGAGGTGGGAGGTGGAGGTTCGACGGGGAGGCGGGGCAGTGTGGAGACTCCGATTTGGTGGAGGAAGACGAGATCCAGTGGTGTTGGCCATGGAGGCGGGGCGGTGGGAGGTGGAGGTTCAACGGGGAGGCGGGCAGTGGGAATCGGACGGCGGAGGCGGGGGGGGGCAATGGAGGTGCGTAATGGATCTGGGCAGAGGTGGAATCGGACGGCGGAGGCGGGGGCAGTGGAGGTGCATAATGGATCTGGGCAGAGGTGAAGAAGAAGAAGAAGAAGAAGAAGAAGAAGAAGAAGAAGAAGAAGAAGGAAGGAAGAGGAAGAAGAGCTGCCATTGAAAGTGATTTGGGGAGAAAGAAGAAGAAGGGACAGGGGCAAGAAAGAAGAAGAAGGGACAGGGGCAAACTTGTAAATTCAGACTGTTATTGTAGTATAATGAAATGGGTTTCGAAATCAGTTATTCTTGATGTCAGTGTCCATAATTGTCTCAGAATGTGCCGATTATTATTAGATTAATCGAATTGGCCGGTTGAACTCTCTCAAGATGGTAGTCAGATTCGATCGCCGGGTTCGGGTTCCAAAATATAGCTTGAAAGGCTTGAATCAGATTCATTCATTTGATTGTCCATATATATTTGTTTGCTGTACATTACCCTAATGGCTAAATCCGTACTCCAACATAGATATAGTCAGTAAACATAGCAGGGTTTTTAGTCATAGCACGGGTGATGGATACCGCCAAAACCTGAGGAAGGATAGTGAAATATTGGATTTTTCTCAATTCAGAACATACTATATTATTATGAATTATTATAATATTTGTTGGTGATCGATATCATGTTACAATATAGAGATTGCAAAACGATAAAATTATATCGTATTAATGATTGATTAATTGGTTGAGGTAAGTAGTACAAGAAATATAAAGTTAAATAAGTTTGAATATACATATAAACTAGCTAAGTAATCTGACTAGGAAACGAAAAGTAAGCTTAAATAGACTGTTTGGTATAGAGTTACATAAAAATTTTAGTTGATGAATAGTAACACATTTAAAGATGAGTTATAAAAAATGGTGATTGGAATAGAATTAATTATTTTTAGAATTTATAGGGTTGTTATATAGGACGTGTAAGAATAAAGTGATGTGTGCAAGAAGAAAGTGATGTATTTGATATTTTTAAGGTTATTTGATTGATTTAAATTGTTAGTTTGATTGAAAAATAAAGAGGAATTAAGAGTAGGGTAGAGGGAAGAAAATGATGATTGTTTAGTGAAGAAAAAATTGAGTTAGATTTTTTTACAGTAGAAGATACAAAACAAACATCTTAATACATTTTAACGGATGAATAGTCCGTTTTAATGGTATGCCAAACATGCGAACTCTATCACAAACACAATTTTTCACAGCTCAATTAAAATTTAGTTACTATTTATTTGTTAAAACTTTATTAAAATCCGGTCAATTAATGTTGTGAGCCAAACAATCTAATATTTTTTCTTTTAAGTATAGTGAAAATTCATATCCTTTTCCTATCAAAATGTTTGAGTCACCGAAGTTACATTGACATGATATCAAATTTTTTTATAACCAACTTTTGTTCTTCTTTGATGGCATTGTGAACCAGTAGCCACCATCGCAACTTGTTTCAGACTTAAAAAGTATAAATCATATAAATTCACTTCTCGTGGAGTTTGATTTGAACAAATGATCAAGAAGAAATTTTTCTCTATTTTAGCCAACTAATCCACCCTTACGGGCATGCACACCTTCTTTATAATTGTGTGTGGCTTATTTATAATTATGAGTATTTCACAATAATTTATTTACTACTCACTCTATTTCAAAGAAAATATTTTTTTTTGACTTTGATTGGTAAATTTCATGGTATGATTTTATTAAATTACTATTATAATTTAATATTAATTTGTGGCCAGAATCGACGAATGTAGACCACAAAATAAATGAAAGGTTTTAAATGAAGCGGTATAACACTCGGAACACAAGTAATTGTGTGTGGCTTATTTATGCATGTAATAATAAAAGTTAGCTAGGTAGATGGCTATAAACCTAAGATAGGACCATATCACTCTATATTAATAGTATTATTAGTATAATAATACTATAAAATTGTAAACAGAAGGAAGATTCGTTGAATGAAATGGAAAGAAATGAAAATCATGCATAATCTTTGAGGGGCCGACCATGAAGTACCGGATAACCATATTATAATGCAATAATGAAAAGCACACGGTAATTTGTCTGATTGATTATTTATTTGTTTTGCTTTAATTTTACCGTGATCAATCAATTCATCGATCACCAGCCGTGAAATAATTAACCTTAACTTAATTGTCCCGACTCAATATGTAGGGTACAATCGACTCTAAATATGACTTCAAGAATTAAGTTTCTAACCTAAATCATAAGATATACTAGTATACTCCATATAAATTAATATCATTTGTTGTCGGCCTTTGAGTTGGTCCGAACCTGTTCCTAACTCCACTCAAACCCAAACTCAATATCCAACTCGAACCCAATTGCAATATCCAAATCTGAACCCATATTGGACCTTTAGTTCATGTTAATTATAGTAACTACAATTGTTTTGTCATATGCATTGACATTTGAACAATTGAACCTATATAGTAGCTAGGATTATTACATACTCCATTTGCCATTGGTAAAACGTGGTGAGTTTTTAGTCAATAAATTTGACGTCGATACCAAATTGCATTTTTTTGGAGGGAGATTTAACTACAGACAAATGTTGCGAATAAAAAGTTGTGCAATACGCTCCAAATGCTCAAGATCAATCATATTCTATGTCTCATCCTGGTATATGTTTTGGGAGTATATAAAATGTACAAGTACAACTCTAATTGATTTTTGTTTAAATGACATTTGAAATCCATATCTACTGCTCATGGTGTTGTAAATCTAATGGACTAACATAATACAACTTATAAATTATAATTTAAGTCAAAGTTAAACCGAAACAATTGTTGCAATAGGCTCAGCCGCTCCGACTCAAAGTTTGAAGTTGTGACCAATAAAATATTAGTACTTCTATATTTTAACGATCATAACAAAGCCACCGCAATGTTACTTGGCTGGAAAAAAATAGAAATTGAAAAGAGAATTGCTAGAACTGATCTTTCAAAAACTTTCTTGTTACAGTATATATACAGTTTGAAGAAAAGTGACAGCAACCAATAAATGATGGTATCTTCTTTGAATTTACTGTTAATTAGCAGTACTCGTATTAAAGATAAACTAGCTTGTTTGAATAATTTGCCAAGCCATTAATTATATTACTAGTATTTATTATCTTTAAAGGGAAGTAATACTCTTTCAATTTTCACCAATATCATATCATATCAGATTTCAGAGCTTAATTAATGTAACCTAGCTAGCTATCTAATTATTAGTTCTGAAAATTAGCGAAACCTAATTGCAGCCATATCATATTTTCTTTTCTCGACATACATGAAAGCCATAGCGTTACTATTACCCGGTCCAAATTATTTTGAAGTTTCTCTAGCCCTATTTTATGTTTTTATCGACAAAAGTTGGAAGGAACAGAAAGGAGAGGAATATTTTTCTTGTTGAATTTGTTTTTCTGATATGCATCTTATACATACACTATGCACCTTTTATTGTTTTATATCTTTATTTAAGATGGAGATTTCTTGAGTAAGTATTGTGGAATACTGTTTTTATATAAAAATTAAAAGGAGCCGATAAACATTTATAGTTATTGATGCAAAAGAACAAAGTGCATACATATATAAAAATGATAAGATATTCGCTCATAAAATATAATATAATTACAAGTAATTATATATACTTATTATTAGAATGTCATTCAAGACAATGTGGCTGAGGTTAATAGAAAATGTTAGCTACATGTAGGCTCTGTTTACCACTAGCTTTTTAGCTCCATTAGCTTTTTTTTACCATTGACTAATAAAAAGCTCGTTACGTGAACGCGCAGCTTCTTAAATCAGTTAGCTGAAAAGCTAGCTGGTTAAGAAGCTACCCAAATTAGCTTTTTTTTAAAAAGAAGCTCCTTCTTATCTTTTTAATTCCGAAAATATCCCTGACCTAAATTAGAAAAAAAAAAAAAAGAAGGAAAAACTACCCGTTCTTATTATTTACTCGTATTCCATCTTTACTGCCGTATTATTTGTAGACCACATGGAAGGTCATTAGAATTCTCGACTTATATTTTATATTGTTGGATCCTTTGTTATACATTTTGTGTACTTGTTTGCAACTAGCATAAGGATTAATACATCCGCATCTCTTTAAAATGCATACATGTAGTACACATCAATTACTGATTTTTTTCATTACTAAGTAAAATGCTCAACGAATATTTCTTTCAACTTCTGATAATTTTGATGATGTTATTAAAGTGTCGATGTAAAGTACATTGAATATATATTAGAATAATTGGACAAAATGTGATGTATTAATAGTTAAAAAACTATAGACTAATAATACGATGAGAAAGGTTAAAGAAAATAAAAATAAGAGTAATGCCATTTTATGTCATTTTACAAAATACCAGCTAGCTTATCGGCTAATTTGCTAAACACTTACATTTAAAACCAGCTAGCTTCTCAGTTAGTTAATCAGCTATCAGCTAACTTACCAATTACCAGCTAACTTTTCAGCTAGTTTTGTTAAACAGAGTCGTAGCTTCTTTCATGGTTCTATAATTCTAGCTAATACTTGGACACATAAACATTGTAGAAATAACCACAATGATCCTACCCAACTATTTGTCATGCACATCTTTATAATTGTATGTAAAACGCATTTTAATTTGTACTAAGAATAACTATACCATCATGTAAAGGAGTGGACTAATTCCCTTTTTCACCCAAAAAGTATTTGTTTACCACTAACTTTTTAGCTCAATGAGCTTTTTTTTTACCATTGACTAATAAAAAGCTTGTTACGTCAACGCGCAGCTTCTTAAATCAGCTAGCTGGTTAAGGCTCTGTTTAGCAAAACTAGCTGAAAAGCTAACTGATAGCTGATTAACTAGCTGGTAGCTGGTTAGGTAGCTATAAACTAGTTGATTAGGGAGATGATTAATTAGCTGAGAAGCTAGCTGATTTTAAATGTAGGTGTTTAATAAATTAGCTGATAAGCTAGCTGGTATTTTGTAAAATGACATAAAAGGGCATTACTCTTACTTTTATTTTCTTTCATTATAATATATAAAATATAAGTTGAGAATAATAAATAATAAAAACGGGTAGTTTTTCCTTCTTCTTTTTTTTCTAATTTAGGTCGGGGATATTTTCGGAATGAAAATGATAAGAAGGAGCTTATTTTTTAAAAAAAGCTAACTTGGATAGCTTCTTAACCAGCTAGCTGATTTAAGAAGCTGCGCGTTTACGTAACGAGCTTTTTATTAGTCAATGGTCAAAAAAAGGTCATGGAGCTTAAAAGCTATGTGAAAAGCTAATGGTAAACAGAGCCTCAGAAGCTACCTAAGTTAGTTTTTTTTTTTTTAAAAAAAACTCCTTCTTATCTTATTCATTCCGAAAATATCCCTGACCTAAATTAGAAAAAATAAAAGAAGGAAAAACTACCCGTTTTTATTATTTATTATTCTCGACATATATTTTATATTGTTGGATCATTTGTTATACATTTTGTGTACTTGTTTGCAACTAGCATAAGGATTAATGCATCCGCATCTCTTTAAAATGCATACATGTAGTACACATCAATTACTGATTTTTTCATTACTAAGTTAAAATATTCAACGAATATTTCTTTCAACTTCTGATGATTTTGATGATGTTATTAAAGTGGCGATGTAAAGTATATTGAATATATATTATAATAATTGGACAAAATGTGATGTACTATTATTTAAAAAACTATAGACTAATAATACGATGAGAAACATTAAAGAAAATAAAAATAAGAGTAATATCCTTTTATGTTATTTTACAAAATACCAGCTCGCTTATCAGTTAATTTGCTAAACACTTATATTTAAAATCAGCTAGCTTCTCAGCTAGTTAATGAGCTACCTAATCAGCTAGCTTATCAGCTACCTAACCAGCTACTAACTAGCTTACCAGCTAACTTTTCGAGTTAGTTTTGCTAAACAGAGACTTAGATGATAAAATAGTTATAAATAGAATCGAAATTTTAAGAAAGAAACATAAAGTAAGAAACAAAGGCAAAACATCATCTGATTCATATCATATCTGATTTGAGAGGTCATAGTGTACATTGGCTGTTAATTATTTTTGTAGTTACTGTGTTATGGGAATTAACTGCTCATGAGCGGAATATAGTTATCGAACTTGGAGATACATATTGCGGCCAAATATACCTCTCATTATAACATTTTCATTTCTCCGCATGACAACTATGGAAATGGCCCAAAGTATCCCTATTGAGGGTCATTACATATTTTATAGCACCCACATGCACCTGCTATCTTTCTTTTTTTTTTTTAATTAAAAGAATTTATTAAATAAACGAAAAATAAATCGCGGGGGTTATAAGATCCCGTGAACAAGTTTGATGATTCTTAAAGCCACTAGCAAGTCTAAACATGATAACTAACAGATATACACCGAGAAGCAGGCATACACATAACAAAAAATACAACAAACTACTAAAGACTGAGTTAAAACTAACACCCACATGCACCTACTATCTTGTGCTAACATATCCTCTCTGGGCTCCTGCATGAGCCGATTGATCCAGGTTCGATGTACTTTGCAAATACTTTAGGGTCTAGAGACCCGAACACTCCAAAACGCAACATCAACCTGAATGATCCGTGGGCCCTAAATTTTCCGATACAATGTAGAAAGGGGACAACTATATACTTTAAAATTCATCATCAAATTAACTAGCATATTAATTTACTAGATATTCCCTTAATAATTAACTAGCTTTGAACTACATATAATAACTAATCAACTAATTTTTAAGCTAGCTAGCAATTAGTTTATCATATAGTTTTGCTACACAAAATCAGAATAGAAACACAAACATCCGCGAGAGACTTTCCAAGATATGTATCATGACCATACTCACACAAATATATATGGCTACAAATTTAACATGTTTACATATAAATATCGTGTGTTTAACAAACATGCATTACCCTTCAAATAGAAGTGTTCAATATGAGTTTATTTTAAATAAATCAATTATATAGAGGATAAAAAGTTAAAAACTTATATAACTATGCCACATAAATATAAAAGACAATTATATATCATATCATTATACATTAAGACAAGTTGCCAAATTCTTGTAAAATTTTTAATATAAATAACAGATAATTACAAAACCCACACCTCCAAGATGGCCACTTTACAGATTCATACCCGCATTTTGAACTATTACAAATCCCTCCCCTACAATTCAAAAGTGGTTACATATACACCCATTGGTCAACGCCGGAGCTAATGTCAGCCCTGAGCTTGGCCGGAGACACACACCAAATGCTAACATGGACTGCCATGTCATTAATTCAGCGTTTATTAATTCATATTGACTGGGTTTGTTTGTAATTGATTTAAAAACCAATTTGAACTTTTAAGTAGTTGACCAAAAAATAAAAATAACTTATTCTATATTTTTATAATTTACAAATTGAATCTGTATGTTTTATAATTTACTACATTGACCCAAACAAATTAAAAAAAAAAACACCCCAATATAAAATTTACTTTGCTGGATAATTAACCCAAAACATTATTGCAACACAATCCTACAAAAATATCAAATTCTCAATATAGAAAACCAAAGATTTTAAAACATTAAAAAAAAATCCAATCTCAATTGGAGATCCATTTCAAAAGCTTGATATGGGTCTCCATTGGATTCAACTAAGCTCGATTGACAATGCTTTACGACCAAATCGGAGTCTGAACGACTCAATGAGTCAGAAACGAGTCAGAAGAGTTGTTCCCATTAAATAAGAAACGGAGTTGTAAACTAAACATCCCCAAAGTTTAATTTACATCTCCGTTTTGGGGCTGTTTTCCCCAAAATTTAATTTACAGCTCCGTTTTGGGGCCCAAACGGAGTTGTTTGGTGCTCCGATTGGGATTGCTTTAACAGCCCCAATCGGCGGTAAGTTGGGTCTCCATTGGAGACCCATTTAAAGCTCTAAGCTTTTGAAATGGGTCTCCAATGGAGACTCAATTTATTTATATTTTTAAATATTTTTTATTTCGTAATTTTATTGATAGTGGTGGTTAGACGGTGGTGCTAGTTATTGGTCGGAGGGGGTGGTTGTTGTTATGGGGTGGAGGTGGTGGTTGAAGTGTTGAAGAAGAAGAGATGGAAGAAGAAAGATGAAGAAGAAGAAGAAAGGAAAGAGATAAAAAAAAAATCTTAATGCCAAATCATATCCACATCATACATAATTGCCACATTGGAGCCGGAGTCAACGCCGAAATCCGAAATTGGGTGTAGATATAATTGTTCAAACAGTGGGTATGAATATGTAATTGGAGCATAATGCAGAGAGTCTATATGTAATTGTCCCATATAAAAAATATGTGTTCTTTACCACCCAAAAGATATGACATTGTCGATCACCTTATTTATGTAATGTCATGAGATTATTCTATTACTCCACCCGTTTCATTAAGAACCTCATAAGTTTCATTTTCATACGTTATATTAGAAACTTCATAAATCAGAACCAATAAATATAAACTTTTTTATACCACTCGTTTATTCTTTATTCCTTTTTCTTTCTTACCTTTATAATTATTTTATTAAATCTCTTTTACTTTATCACTCAATTACAACTTTATCAATATAATACCACTCACAAACTAAGATTTGTACGTGTGTAACAATAGAATAAATAAATAAATTATTCAATTTATTGATCAATGTAAATTAATTATAATTAAGAATAACGAAACAAAAAGTAAGAAACAAAAGCAGCTCTAAAAAAGGGCCCATAACATGTCTCCTCAACGTTAACTCATTAAGTCTAAGATATGATCTTCATTTTCTTTCCACTTAACCATTAGTAATATTTACTTTCACTACATCCATCTCCTTTTCTCCCCCTATAATTTCTTCACTATGAATTACTCTTCATCCATCATCATGTCCAATAATACTGATCCATCTTCCTCCTCCGCCACCACTCAACCACCACCACCGCCACCGCAGCTCAGCCGCTACGAGTCCCAAAAGAGGCGGGACTGGAACACTTTCCTACAGTACTTAAACAACAAAAGGCCACCAATCTCACTAGCCCACTTCAACTACACTCATGTTCTTGAGTTCCTCCAATACTTAGACCAGTTTGGCAAAACTAAAGTCCACTTACGCGGCTGCGTGTTCTTCGGGCAGCCCGATCCTCCTGCCCCCTGCGCCTGCCCTCTCAGACAGGCTTGGGGCAGCTTGGACGCGCTGATTGGACGGCTTAGGGCAGCGTATGAGGAGCATGGGGGATCACCGGAGACGAATCCGTTTGCGAACGGGGGTATTCGGGTATTTCTAAGAGAAGTGAAGGAGTGTCAGGCTAAGGCAAGAGGAATTGTGTTCAAGAAGAAGAAAAAGAAGAAGAAGATCATTTGTCAGGATCAGCATCAGCAGCAGATGTCCATCAACAATCATGGATGATGAGGGAAAAAATGGTAATTGCTATAATCATATAGTAGACATTTTCTTAAGTTGGTTGCAGATAATTCAATAATTCCATGGACCATAATCATAAAAGGTGCAAATCTATGAAAAAGAAGAAAATAGAAGATTTATTTATGATAAATATCTGAAATGATGATGATATGTAAATGGAATTGACTGAATAAATTAGTATTGTTAATTTATAGACAGTGGACCATATAAATGATCACAGGTTGAATAATAGCGTATGTATAAACAAGGTAAAGAAACCCTAGATCTAATTAACTAACCAAAAACCCTAGCTATATTGGTGACCAAGTTGAGTGCTCATGGATTTGTTTAATTTCTTTTCTGTGTTAAAAATAAACGATCGAAGTACTGTTTATATTGTGAGTTTCTATTGAACTTGACTAATCAAACAGACATCTTAAACTTCAAAAAAAAAAACAAAAACTGTTGAGCTTACACCCTCTATTATGACTACTTATATCCATATGAACGTTTTGAGATAGTCATCTACACAAAAATCGGAAGAAACCAAGATTATTTCACATTCCTAATTTCATGATCTACTAGTAATCACACTTATGATCCCATAAACTCCTAGATTTCAACCATAATCACATTCTAGCTCATTTTGATCACTTCAAATTCTGAATTAATATAGTATAATTAATCTTTGAAAATGTTTATAATTTCTTAACTTTCTAAATTCTGAAAGTGCTGCCTGATAATGATATATAATTCTGTTTTTACAACCTGATGTGCAAGTTTGGTTGAATTGTTGTTGGCTTGCACAATTAATCCAGACCACTTCAGTCCAAATCCACATTATATGTGCATAAATAGAATATGTCAGGAACGTACATTTGAAAAAGGACTGATGATTTTCATTCTCTTCTGCTTTTCCTCGAACTGGATAATCTGATGGTCCAAAACTGCAGGGCACTGCCAGGTGCTTGTGTCCCAAATTTCCTTGCAAGCTTTCGTCATTTGAAATTGTATTATCGCCTTAATTTGTACGTATTTTTCAGCCACTTTCTCATGTGTTTCTGATTCCAACTAGCTGGTGCATTTTGTTTGCAACACTGTAGCACTTTTTAATTTGTTGGTTAATTACACTTACTAAAGAGGGAAATCTTTAGTTATGCTTATGCAGATTATGAGGTTCCCGTAAGCAGAAAACTCTTTTGCATAGACCAAGATTACCACACCATCAACCTAAAATATTTCCTCATCACCATCCAAGTACCTTTTTCAGCCGTCACTGAACCACGCACCATTCATCCATTTCTGCATCATATTTTCTGTAAACCCCTCCACCACGTACTAGCTAGCTCATAGATCTGGTTACTATAAGCTAATTATTTGGTGTGAAACTATGTACATTTAGGACTTTGGTTATAGGATAAAAAATGCAATATTGATGACGCTGAAGCTAAGTAATTATACAAATGTTAAAGAATGCAGCAAACAGGAGAGAATCAAGTTTTCTTCCTCAGCCCATATTGTGGATCAGACAAAAAGATCGATTATCTACTTGAGCTCAAGACCTTACATCTTCCATTAACATATGTATTACAATGTGGGCTATTTTATATTTAAATTTTATCACTCAAAATTTCACATTTTCACTGCCATAATTAAAATCAGGGAAACACATATGTAAACAATCTATAGAGAGTATGATCTCTCATAGTTGATTATCCCTCACTGGACGGAATTGATTTCAAGCTCTCAATTTTGACTAGGAAAAATGAATGCCTAGACATAGTGACATAGTACTATCCAATTAGACACCAGAGGGAAAACTAAACTGCAAATTAAATCCTGTTTTTCCAAAATACATGTAATGAAATGTCTACATATAACAATTTCAAAGAAATACTTGATGATGATTATTGAAATCTTTGCAGGATCATAAAGTTGAGCTATATATTTGGAAAAGCCAGGAGAGGTCAATGGAGATATATATGCTTGCTGCAGCATATATACACATACCGACTTGTGGCTTGGTGAAGTTCAGAAGTTGATCCCTAAGTAAAACTATGGATCATTGTTATTATTGTTACTGTTATGGTTGTAGCTGCTAGATATATTATGCAACTGGATCAAAAGCCTAATGCAAGTCTTAGAGTCCCGTGTTGATTCAAAGCCAACATTAATGTTAATTGTTATATAGCTTGAAGGACTTGCTGATATGATTAGACTACTATCTTGATGAGCATGGTTTAAAATCGAGGTGCAAGAAACGACTTCAATTAATATATACTCCTAACGGCACATAATAAAGTAGATCTTGAGTAGTTTGATTCCATATGCTGAATTGCTTATTAAGCACAATTTTAGTATTAATGTGTGGAACTCTTTTAGCTGGCCAACTTGTGTCCTTCTGTGTAAAATTCGTAAAAAATCGAAGAATTTGGAAGAAGAAATTAGCTGGCCAACTCTTGATTCCATGATTTATTGCAGAATGAATACACAAGTGAATGCACAGAAATGAAGAATAGCGAAGTGGATCGAGTTATAATTCAGCTAAGTGTTAGTTGAGCTAGCTAAAGGAGAAAATAACCAGCTATAGATTAAATTAGGGCTCTAACAAATTGGGAAGTACAACCAGGGAGTCGCATTGTACAAGCCATTAAAAAGCAGTGGTTTATTTTGCATTTTGGTCCAAGGTTCTTCTCTTCCTTCACTTAAGTCCCCGGTTCTATACCAATCAACTCTCCTGTAATTGCACCTCACTCCCTGATGCTAGCCAAATTTTATTTTGTGTATATACAATTAATTAATCAGATTTTGCCCTCCATTGATGGTCAAAAGGCACATCCCTCTAGACAAAGCAATGTAAAATTGATAAAGATCCTCTCTCCACCTTTATCATTTTGTTGGAAACTTCCTACTTATTTATTTGCAGTATTGTATGGCTCAAATCATAAAAGAGGAAACATGCATGTTCCTACATCTTTAATTTCTTGCCCTTATTTAATCTTCAATTATCAGCACAAACAATCACATTCAGAACCAGACCACATTTATCTTACAGCCTCACAACTTCAAAGCACCTAAAACCATTTTCTTGCATTCTTCCCTGTTATATAACTGTCAACGGGAGAGTCAGAGAGCACAGAATTATCTGAAACAATTTGCAGTCGTCTCCTGGAAGATATAATTCCAGAAGTTCTGTCAAGACTTCCCGTCATATCCCTCTTGAAATTCAGGTGCGTCTCAAAATCATGGTGATCTCTAATTTCCAGCAAACAATTCTCCAAATCCCACCTCAAGAATTCAACCAAGAATACCAGTTTCTCCCATCATTGCACTGTTTCGATATTCCTTCAACCGCGCCATACCTACCGACTAAAACACTGCCCTCTGCCTGCCTTGTTCTATCAACATTCTACTGCGGCAGTAGAGTTTGACTTCGACATTCCTATGTGTTTAGACAAAACATGCTTTGTGGGTTGCTCCAATGGTTTATGTTGTTTGTTCATAAATTGGTTGAATGACAAGTATTTCATCTTGTGGAACCCGTCCACGAGAAAGTACAAAAAAACACCTAATGTGTTTGATAGCAAGTTTGACCTGTGGTTGGAAAACTACGGGTTTGGTTATGATGAGTCATCCGATGATTACAACATCGTGGCTGAAGTTATGATTTGGGGTGAAGATGAATACAATCCAGTCGTAAAAATATATAGTTTGAAGATGAATTGTTGGAAAATAGCAGGGAAGAGCCTTATGGAGGATGATGATACTTTTGAAAAAGGAGGGAAGTTTGTGAACGGAAAGCTTCACTGGGCTAGGAGGGTTGATGAGGGCACAGACGCTCGTCTGGATATCATTTCTTTCAATTTAGGGAGCGAATCTGAAGGAGTAGTAGAGCAGCCAATGTTTACAGCAGCTAATCATTTTACCCGCGACTGGGAGTTCTAGGAGGTTGTCTTTCTGTGCTCCGTGATAAAGCTGTCACAGGCACATAAATTTGGATACTGAAGGAATATGGGGTGAGAGAGTCTTGGTATAAAGCCGTGACTGTTCCTTATATTCGTAACCCTCCAGATCGATCCAATGAACCATTTTCGCCCCTGTTCATAGCACCAGATGGAGAAGTTTTGCTTGATGATGATGAATCTCTCTGTATTTACAACCCAAAAACCAAATCTTTCAGGCGTCCAGCAATAAGAAACGCTTCAAGCTTCCATCTAACTGACGTCTACGTCCAGAGTTTAGTTTCACCTTTTCTTGATGACGAGCCAGCGGAGCAAAACTGAAGCACCAATACCTCAAGCTTCAACGAAGTTGTCACATCATTTTAGCATATTCCCTATGAACATCAAGGCGAATATAAGCTACGTAGAGTTGTAAATTGTAATCTTCAAGAAAAATAGGCCAAAATCTCAGAATTTTCATTGTTATGCCAAGGTGTAATCCATGCTTAAATAACAACCAGCATATATAGCAAGAGAAACCTAAATAACATAGAACCTATATCAAACTATCAACCATGAGGCCTAATTGGAACAACATGGATGGAAACCTCTTGTCTTCTTACATATGTTTCCATCCAATGCTAGCTTTCGGCTAAGAATTGTTCTCTGGCTATATTAACACTCAGAAACAAATACTATGTCATCATCGCAAAAGACCGTGAACCCTGCTCAGCTCCTACACAATGTGCCCCAGCAGCATTAATGTTCCACCCCCATGGCTTAGCTATAGACAATTAGACATCTGTAGGATTGACAGAGTACATTTTTATTATTTCAAACAAAATCGGCATTTGTACAAGGGAACATGACTAGCACCATCCAGGAAGAGGGTGCGGGTCAGTAGATGTAACAAAATATCAAGAAATTGCTTAAAAACTGAGCAACAATATAAATGCACAGCCAAACGCACCTCATCATACAGAATGTCATAGCAGAATCCCGAACCGAATAAATGTCATGGCAACCAACATATAGACAGCTCACAAAATGAATACAGAACAAAATATAGTACTCCCTCTGTCCCAGTAAGGATTTCTAAGGTTACCCTTTTTACGGATTTTGATCACAAATACTCCTAAATTTGAATTGATCATAAAAGGCCAGGGCGATGCACCGTACCCCCATTCGACCCTGAGATCCTGATCCTTTCCACATTGTACTGCTTCTACAAGGTGTCAATCCGATATTTACACTGCACATCCTCACGGATAGAAGGTGGAGTCTGGAGAGTCATGGATGAAATGAGTAATATGGCCTAATTTAGGTAACATTTGTATGAGTATTGGGCCCAATTGAGATATAGAACTGATTGAATGTTAACAACGCCCTAATTTTGTTGGGGGAAATATATTTTCTTATTGATTTGTGTATTTATGTAAGAGCGATTAGATACAACATGATCAATCGAGGTTTTTATACGTAAGGAGTGATAAGGAATAAATTGGATTGAGATTGATTATAATTTAAGGTCGTTACGTTATTGTTAAATGAGGACTAAAGTATTGGTAGAATAGATACGCATTCGGTGTTTCCGTGGCGGTGGCGCAATCTAAAGATGGGCACGCAATCATGTATTGGTTTGTTATTGGGACAAGCCCATGAAGAAATGGCTATGTTTAGAATTGGTTGAATACGGATTGATCATTGCTTTCTTTCTTTCTTTCTTTCTTTCTTCTTTTCTTTTCTCTCTTTTTTTTTTTTTTTTTTTTGATTTTTAATAAATTCACTTGATTAAACAAACGCTAAGGTATAACACAAGGTTCTACAATTGTGTTTGTATTGACTTCACGAAACGTAGTTTGAAAACTCAAAAGGATCCCGATGAAGGGTCGAGCATTGGTGGGAAATACTTCTGTCTGCTCCACGTTATTCACTTTCGATTTTTTCCAAATTAGTGTTAACTTTAACTTAAATTATCTTAAATCAAGAATGTAAATTGTTCAATTAAATTATATTATGAAACTTTAGTCCTTAAAGTATCATAATATAATTTAATTGAACATTTTACATTTACCGTTTAAGATTTATTCGTAGTCAAAATTAAAAACGGTTGACCGAAAAAAGTTAAAATGAATAACATGGGATGGGACGGGACGGGACGGAGGAAGTAACATTTATATGGGATTTGATTCAAATGTTATATAAATTTCACATTAAATTAAAATATATTCACTCGTTTATGTTCACATGTAACTACGCAGTAAAGTAAGTTGAGCTTCTTTCCCGCAATATGTCAATATGTATTGATTTATCATCCTCTATATGTTTAAGATAGTTTACTAAAGACTGTTTGGGTTAAAACCAAAGTCTCATTTTTTTTTTTTTTTTGGAACGAAGAACATGTCTTATTACTCCAAAACAATGTCAGTACATTTAAGGGCCGATAAAGCATCTAAGCCCGAAACAGAAATCAAATGAAACAATAAAAAACTAAGTAAACAAAGTAGACGAAAAGCACGCGCCCGCCTGCAGGGAGTAAGCGTCCGCTATGTCATGTCAGCGACTGTATCACAGCTTCTACCCTCCTTCCATGACTTCGCAATTTCGTAATGTTGACTATCGATTGAATGGTCTCTTGCATCTCTATATTTCGATTCTGGAAGATCTTCATTTTCCTGGCTTGCCAAATATGATAGAGGGATTCTGCCATTAAGGTTTTGAACACACCTGCCCTACCTCCATGTCCTTTAGCCAAACGCCGAGCCCATGTCATAAGTTGCGGCCAATCCGTAATAGTGGGATGCGGCAATTCAACCCATGCCAACGCACCTTGGATAACCTGAAAAGTAGTCGGGCATTGGAACAATAGATGATCAATCGTCTCCATCCCATCACGTACGCATGTGCCATCTGTTTGAATGCCAAAGAATGCTAACCGATCCTTTGTCGCTAGTCGACGATGTAGTGTCAACCACATGATGAAAATAGCCTTGGGTCGGGCTTGGTTGCGGATAACCAGGTCGCACCACTCTACTTTTGTCGAGATCCCTCGCAGGAGCTTATAGATTGCGCTAGTTGAGAAGGTTGAGGTTGCAAGTTGGGCGTACCCGAGCCCCCTGTAACCCGTCCGCATCAAGAATTGTCTTGATGATTGTAGAGCTACACAGAGGGGCCCTCCAATCATCCAGTGCTTGTCGTCTTATATAATAGCTGTGTATCCATCTTACCCACAACGAATCCGCCTTGGATTGGATTCTCCATAGTAGCTTAGAAATAAGAGCAAGATTCCATTCTTGTAGGCTAATGATATTCAAACCGCCACATGATTTTGGAGCACAAACTTGTTTCCATGACACTAGAGCCTTATGGTAGTTCCCATCTTTACCACTCCACAGAAAACTCCTACAAATGCGCTGAAGGTGGTCCAAAATAGTTTTCGGGAAGGGAAATACCTAAAGCCAATAAGCCCATCTTTACCACTCCACAGAAAACTCCAACGAATGCGCTGGATGTTATGCCACTTTTGATGAGTTGCTCCCTACCCGCATAGGTGAGAAGTCTCGTCGTCCAATGCTTCATGCGACCAAGAATGCGATCCAGGAGGGGCTGATAGTGTAGGATTGAGAGCCGACGATGTCAAAGGGGCACCCCCAGATACCGGACTGGGAGGCAGCCCACAGTGAAACCGGATGCAGCTAATAGACGCTGCTGAAACCAAAGTCTCATTTTAATTGAGTACAAGTGCCCCTAACTTAATTCGAGGTCAAGAGTGATCAGTTTTAATTGAGTCTTAATTCAATTAACTCATAATACTTTCTCAACACAAATATTTACGGTTTAATTAAAATTTAGTTATTAGAAGTAGTATATAACCAAAAACTTGGCGCGTGTAAGGCCCAGAATAAGCACGTGTTGGCCCATTATGACATAGTCTCCTACAAACAATAGTCTTCTCAGTTCTCTGCCTTTCCCTTTCGTTCATATCCCTTCCAATAAATATTGAGTTTTGAGAATTTGGTTACGTAAAGCGCCAAAAGCTCCTTTCCAGATCCAAACTCCTCCTTAAAAATAATATTATATAATGTTTGTACGTAAATGTAAATATGTAATATTGAATTGGTCTCTCACAAAAATTTATTTTACTTTATACTACCGACTACCGAGTTATGGCCAATCCAATAGCCAGTTTAAGGGCAATAAATGTCATCGAAACTCAATTGAAATACAACATGTCGGCATAACTTATGAGTAATTCATGATCAAAATTCGGTTAAAAATAGACAGTCGTTTTCACATTATTTAGTTATATTATGCTGAATATATATGTCATGTTTGTTGATAAAAAATAACGTTAGATAAAGAAGTATAAAATTATAACGTAGTAACACACTACGCATGTTACGCGGATTCTAGTAATTTATAACAAACAATTTCTCTTGTAACAGTTTCCATGACGTAGAGTTTCACTTGCACTATATACAAGCATATCAAAATAGTAAATCTACGAAAGAATCCATGGAACCCTGTCAATTAAGACCGACTTTATAACAAAACCATCATGTCATGTCGTTCTTAGACCGAGATGCAATGCAGCTCGTCACTCAAGCTTGACGCGTCGCCCTTCTCCCCCGTCAAGTGACGGGAGAGTTAAAGTGGCAGCAGCCGATTGTCGCTTTTTTTTTTTTTTTTAATTTCAATTTCCGTTTAATTTTTAAATGGCTATAACTTTCAAAATAAAAATGCAAAAAATAAATAAAAATCACGAACGGTTTTATTTTTTCGAGATCTATAAAATGAAACCAGTCTTAACTATGTTTGGATCATTCCATCTTCAACTCCTCTTTCTCTCTTAATTAAACTTACACACTCTTTTCACTTCAAAACACCATATCCACTTCGATTTTTAAATTCTCTGCAGTTTGTTGTAATATATTCTTGCTCAATAAATTATAAAACGAGTTCTAAAAATGCAATTTTATTAATTTCAACTTCTAAACACTCTTGTAATATGTTAAATATGTTTAAAAAAATTAATTTTTTTTTTTTTTGAAATTTTATGACGCGAATGACGTCAACAACGCAATAAATCTCGCCACGGATCCGTGATCGGTAGAATGACGTCGCCACCATCAGGTAGTCTTAATCACATCTTCCGCATAAATCTAAAAATAGAACAAAAATATCTGGTGTAACTGATTGGTTAAGAAGCCTTCTAGTTTACTCAACAGAACTCAACCCTTGAATATTCCATTTTATTCTTTCGCCGACAATTAAAACAACGATTTCAATACTCCATACTCCATTCCACCAGTAATCCATCACACTGCACAAAACCGTAGAAACCGAACAGGAGAAACCAACCGGAGAAATATCTAAAAAAGCCGACATTTCCACTCAATTAAAACAAACAATAAACAATAATCAAACCCATACACTTACTATATCTAGCAAACTACTCCCCTCTTAAAGCCCACACTTTCCCAATTCATCCATCTTCCCCAAATCTTCTCCAAATCCCTAAATCGGAGAATCCCCAAAATGTGCCCCCACACCACCGCCACCACAGTCGCATCGGAGCAAATGGAAACGCTCTACCACACGCACGCGCTCTCCCCAAACCAGTGCACCTCCGTCGTGAGGCAACGAATCGACGCGCCAGTCTCCCTCGTCTGGTCCGTGGTCCGGCGGTTCGATAATCCGCAGGCGTACAAGCAGATGGTGAAATCGTGCGATCTGAGCTCCGGCGACGGCGGAGCGGGCAGCGTGAGGGTGGTGAAGGTGATGTCTGGACTTCCGGCGAAGAGTAGCACGGAGAGGCTGCATCGACTGGACGACGATCTGTATCTGATGAAGTTTGATATCATCGGAGGGGATCATAAGCTGATTAATTACAAGTCGACGACGACGCTGCACGAGACGGCGGAGGGAGGCGGAGGGACGGTGGTGGTGGAGTCGTATGTGGTGGATATTCCGGCGGATAGCTGTGAGAAGGATACTTGTTTGTTTGCGGATACGATTATTGGGTGTAATTTGAAATCGTTGGCTAGAGTGTCCGAGAAGATGGCGGTTAAAATTAAAGTTGCTTAATTCAAATTCTGCGCTCGTTTTTTTTTGGTGCATGAGATTGGAGTGTGAAGTGAAGGGTGTCGTGGAGTGGAGGCCTTTTGACGGGAGTACCGGAACAATATTTTTCCGGTCAAGAGGGCTCCGACTCGAGTAAACTTTTGAGTTTCTTATTTTAGGCTCTGTTTGAAAACTCAGTTCAGATTAGTTGTTTCAGTTCAGTTCTATTCACACCAAGACAAAGAGAGCCTTACTATCTTTAGAGTATGCTTTTTTCTCTTGGGTTTGATAAATATGTTAAAAGATTATGTATTTTTTAGAAGTATTTTATTCTGTTTCAAGTTGATAAAAGTTTGATGTTGAGTTGAATCTGGACGAAGAAAAATGAGAGTTGCATCCACTAGTCATAATCACATTACGAAAAGTACAATATATTACGCGCTGAAATTCAACAACTTGATGGTTGATATTGGCTAGGTTTAGAAAGCTAGCCGGTAGCTGATAAGTTAGCTGATTAGAGAAGTGAGAAGCTAGCTGATTTTAAATGTAAAATGATATAAAAGGGCATTACTCTTATTTTTATTTTATTTAACCTTTCTCATCGTATTATTAGTTTATAGTTTTTTAAATAATAGTACATCACATTTTGTCAAATTATTCTAATATATATTCAATGTACTTTACATCGTCACTTTAATAACATCATCAAAATTATCATAAGTTGAAAGAAATATTCGTTGAGCATTTTAACTTAGTAATGAAAAAAATCAGTAATTAATGTGTACTACATGTATGCATTTTAAAGAGATGCGGATGCATTAATCCTTATGCTAGTTGTAAACAAATACACAAAATGTATAACAAAGGATCCAACAATATAAAATATAAGTCGAGAATAATAAATATTAAAAACTGGTTTATTTTTCTTCCTAATTTAAGTCAGAGATATTTTCGGAATGAAAAAGATAAGAAAGAGCTTATTTTTAAAAAAAAGATAACTAGTTTTTAACCATTTAAACCCGCTTTCAATTTATCGATTTGAGTAGTTGGCGTTCAATGAACGAGTTTTTATTAGTCAATAGTAAAAAAAGCTAAATGGAAATTTAATTGAAAAGTTCAACAGTAAACCTAACCATTTACTACCACTTGCGCAAACATAGGGAGAGTGGACACAATTGGACCACTCCTTTCCCTTTAGATTTCATAAAATTTTGCAATATACCATCTCTCGAGAAGATGAAATGAGAGTCTAATGCGATACGGGAAAAGTTGGGCCAGAATTATTATGGGGTTGTTATTTCTAAATAAGTTCTGAGCATTAATCTTTGTAGGTTGACATGTTAGTATTTGAACTCATTAGCTAGCTAGAGTTTGAATTTTCAGTAAATTGATTATTGTGAAAACACATACTTATGTCTTCCTTTGGTTTTAAACCTTATATCTTCGAGCTATGCTCTCTGTGCTATTGTTCTATTCAGTTTGTGGAATTTTACGTTTTAGAATCTCTTTTATCCTTTACAATGCTTCTGCACTCTATCATAACATCATATATTTAGTTATAAAACTCAATTTTCAGCTATAATCGTCACATGTTTAGCTACAAATATCGCATGGTTAGAAATTGAAGTAATATAAGTATAATGGATGTTTACTAAAGCACATAAGCTTGAATTTAAACATATATAATATAGCTAAATGTGTGATATTGATCGGGTCCCCAAGGGGACGATATCTGGCAAAAGTTTGTGCTTACATTTTAGCTTCAATAAAATTTAAAATCATATCAGTCCCACTATACATGTTGCACCCACTTATTTATACTAATGTATTTTATTGTATTTTTTGAACAAAAAGTACTAAATTAATCAAGCAAGGTCAAAACCTACATCAAACTCACTCTTTTGACTGTTGACAATTCGAGGAGACACGTTGTTCAAATCCTTACTTAGATATACATCCCAAGCCACGTAAAGCATAAATTCCAAATTTGTAATCTGGGCCTAAAAGGCAAACTACTTGAAGGATGGTCGTCAAAACAACCAAAAGATTCAAAATTCTCCATAATATGTCTGCTTCCTACTTTCGACAAAAGATCCGTTGCACCATTTAGTCTCTATACACCAGCTACATTCAAACATCTTCCATAATTTCCTGCATCTCTCTATTTGCACTAGATGGTGGTGTTTCAACGCTGGTTCCCGCAATTAAAAACATAAGCAGAGTTAGTTTGCAAGGTAATATTTCTAAGATTCCATTGATGAGCCATTGAAAGGCCAAGTTTCATGGCAAGAATCTCAACAATATTGTTGCATGTTATTCCTACATAAGCAGAAGCAACTCTAATAAAATTCCCCAAAGGATTCCTGATAATGCAACCTATACCAGCATATCCTGGGGATTACCCAAAGTGTTACCATTAGTGCATATTCAAAAACTTATACCAGTGGATTCCAACAACAAAGAATCCTAGTAGGAATGCTAGTATTCCTCCGAAACTTTAGTCAGTTGACTTAACATTTGCCTCACATTAATCTCTTGGTTTCTAAAGATAAAGTTGTTCCTGTGTTTCCAGATAAACCAAGTCATCAAAGCCAAATTAAGTTTGAATTTCAAGAACTAGATATGTAGGGAGGATTTCTGAGAGGGCCCCTAATGTTCAAGAGTCAGAAGAATGTAGTCTGAAACTGGAATAAAATGATCAGGGCATTTGTTACAAAGTCTTTCAAAACCTTAAAAGGAATCCACATATCTTTCCATAAATCAATGTTGTTACCATTGCCAAATTTCCACCCAACTAAGGATCTAAAAAGATCTTTCTTCCTGATCATTTTTTTTCAGAACAGACGGTGGTTAGGCTTCTCAAAAGCTTCCCAAATTCTGGTGTTAGGAAAATACTTTTGGTTATAAACTTTGGACTATTATTGTAAGTACTATACAAATGGTTTATTAAATCAGAAGATTGGTCAAAGCTAAACTCATCAACACCAGCTGTATTTTCGTTTTTTAAACACATGATTTGGAGAGATTGTTTAAAAGTAGTGGTGATCATGTCAATGTTGAAATAATCTTTATATCAAGTCAATCGGATTCATGTTCTTCATATTACCGGGCCGAATGTAACAACATGTTGCTGACCCAATTGAAACGATTTTACACACAAGTATAATACATAAGAAGTTTAAAACTTTATGCACAACAACCCGACTTCTTGAGCCTGACACATTTACTCATAACATGGGCTAGGGCTACACACATACATAATGCTGGTATGATATTGTCCTATTCGCCCGAAACGTGCATGAATTTGATTTTAAAATCTCACAAAAGATCACATACAATATAAGAGTGTTTGTGTTCTTATACATAATTTATCTCACTTGCTCTAAATCGGTATGTGGGTGCTAGGATCACATTATGTTTTGAAATTGGCAAATTATAGTTCTAAATGCTGATGTTTGAAAAAATTAGGGGTGAGATCATTCTTTATCCGAGTTTTGTTATCGCCCTAATTTTTTAATTTTTTTGAATTAAGTGAGGGTCTAAAGAAGCATGATTCATAAAAGAAATGTAATTTCATTCATCTCACAGCTAAAATAGGCTACCTAATTATAGCAATTAGATAGAAGAATATTATTGAAAAAAAAAGTAGAGGAAAATTTGGGTGAGTCGTGAGGGGTGCAACTTTTTGGGTGAGAAAAATGAAAGAAAATGAATTTGGTTGTTTTTCTTCTTCTTCTTCTTATTTTTCCTCCTCTCCCAAACAAAGGTGGTCGAGGAGACCTTTCACCTCTGAGATCATCATCCTCTTCCTGACCAATTCATTACCTCACCAAAGCCAGGTAACATTCATTACCATATCTCTCTTAATCTCTTTCCTTTTATTGCCATTGCACTTATAACATCAATCATCATCATTTTTTTTGCTATTAACATCACCATATTTTGGTACCCTCATGCATTTTCTTGATTCTATCTCTCTTGTTTACATAATCTATCAAAATGGATGTTAAAAGAGTTACCTTTTCCATCCCAATTTTGTAAAGTTTGTTTCTTTACATTTTTTACAGATAAAGATTTGATTTTGGAGATAGATTCCATTTGTGGGGTTGTTTGAGGAAAGTTGGTGTTATACCCTTGGAAACAAGACCAAAATGAGAGGGCGAAATGTGGTGTTGTGCCCGTATAATATTCGTTATTATGTAGTTTGTGTGTTTAAACAGTTTTCTTGATCTGTTGAGCTGAAGGAGCTATTGCGTGGTTGACTATACACTGAGAAGCTGGAGATTTCTAGCTTGCAATGGGTTGTAGGAGGACTGGTGATGGAATCTTATTATCTTGTTTGGCATTTCTTGTTTTTGTTTTGGAGATTCAAGGGTGTTGGTCCCTCAATCATGAAGGTAATTCACAATTATTCGGCATCAAGTTCCTTTCTACTACGGTTTTGTACCCCCACTTAACAAGGGAAATTTGTGAAAAAAGTGATTTTCAATGCTTAGTTACAAAATCCTTGTATGTTGCTGGAAATGGCTACAAGTTGTCTTAGAGGATTTTACTGCAAAGACTTTCTTATATTATGTTTGGGCTTGGGATGTTGGTTTTGACGAAATATTGAATTGTAGGTACGGCATTGTTGCAGTTTCGAGCAAGGGTGAACGATGATCCGTTTCGGGCTTTAGCAAATTGGGATCCCAATGACTGTGACCCGTGTTTGTGGTCAGGCATTGAGTGTCTGGATGGTAAAGTACATATGCTGTAAGTGCTGATTTTCTACTGTAGCAGACGGAATGTTGATTTGCTGAATCTCGCATTAGTGCTGCTGATGATACATTTAGCATTGACGATTGATTATGTACATACTGTATTCTTAAATTCATATTTTTCTTTTGGGTTGTATAGAGATCTCAGTGGACTAGACTTGGAGGGAGCACTGGGACCTGAGCTTGGAAATCTTACTCATTTAAGATTTCTGTGAGTGTCGAATTTGTTTCTTGCCATTTCAATTAACATTCCAGACTGTTTTCGTATTTCACGAGGACAATGTTGGCCATCTTCCTTTTCCTTCTGACATCTTGAGGGTTTATGAGTACTTCTTTCTTTAACATATCTTTGGCTTGTGAACAGTGACCTGTCAAACAATCGCTTCTTGGGCAACATACCTCCAGAATTTTCCCAGATAACATCATTGGAAGTGTTGGACTTGCGGGACAATAACTTGACTGGGCCAGTTCCTCCAGAATTTGGAGGATTGCCATCACTAAAGCTTCTGTAAGCACATGCGTTTCACTTTAACCAGTTCGTATCACTAAATGCACTTTTTTATAATTCATTTTAAATTTTGCTAACCTTATTTCTACTTACTACTGAAGGTTGCTCTGTAATAATAGCCTGGAAGGGGACATCCCTGTAGAGATTGAGAAGCTTGGTGTAGTAACTGATTTCCGAGTTGATGAGATCCTTCCCGGTGGACCTTCTGGGGCTGGCTGCATGAATAGGAAATTTGGGCACTGGTAATTTACTCTGAATTTTAGCTCTCAACATGACATCTGTGTATCGTATTCTTTTCCTGCCACAGAGTATACATTTTCTGAACTTGTTTTGTTTACGAATTGTCATATGCCCTCAATAAAGTTGCCTCCTTGTTTGTATGATATCTTTTATTGTTTGAAAAATCCAGTCTGTGCTACTTCAAACACTGTACTGCTCACTAAATTATTTTGCTTCCTTTTCGTGATATCATGTGCATGATTGAGCAGCATCTGGCAGAATGTTCTAACGCAATGGAAGAATCCAGACTTATTCAAGAGACCAATCGAAGGTGCCCTCACTCGCTTCCTCAATATTTTTCCACTGTAAGCTGTTGTGAGATTCCTTTTACTTTCTTTTGTCCCACAATTTTCTGAGTGTATTGTCTTCATGAAAATGCATTGGCTTTTGTCAAGGTTCAAGATTGGAGCTGGAGTATTACATGCTGATGCTGATAATAGGTGTACCAATGTAACAGGTATGCAACAAACATTCATCTTCTCATTCCCGAGAATTGAGTTTGCCACAAGTATATATTCATTTGACAAACACATTGGTGTTAATTTGCCAAGTTGCTGGAACTAGTTATCTTTCCTACCGTTGTTGATTTGGAATATTTTATTCCTATTTATGATCTATATTTGCTGTTGTGTTACAACCCAGATTCACCCGAAGAAGTTTACATCAGGACTGTGGACAGACATGTGAATAATGTGCGCCGCATGCTAGTAGAACAGATGAGTAACCTGGAAGCCACCCCTCCCACGAATGGGGCCCCATCTCCTTCTATATCTCCGAGTGCCCTTCCGAGCAGAAGTAGTGGGTCGTTTCCTGCCGTACCTAATTGGAAGGAACCAGTTTCTGCTCCTGCCCCCTCACCAACACCGCCGGATCACAGCACAACTAATACCGGTGCAATAAGTCGAACAACTGATAATCGGTCTTCTACCAATGGAAAGTCGGAGCATTCGGTGAATGTTGTAGTCATAATATCGGCTGTAGTTTTCTTTGCCGTACTGGCAATAATTCTGTTACTCATCTTTAAAAGGAGGATGGCAAAAAATATTGTGCCATGGAAAAAAAGTGAATTGAGTGGGCAGTTGCAAAATGCATTGATTACTGGTACATTGCTTGCTTCACTACCTGTGATATGCATTCGTTATTTCAATTATCACGGTTTACTAACATGATTTCATCATATATAGGGATCCCCAAGCTGAATAGAGATGAGCTGGACAGTGCATGTGAAGATTTTAGCAATATTATTGGCATATACGAGGGAGTGGCAACAATGTACAAGGGAACTCTGTCTAGTGGAGTAGAGATTGTTGTTGCTTCAACTGTCATAAGTTCTTTAAAACAGTGGTCAAAACGTTCCGAGTTGGCTTATCGAAAAAAGGTTAAACGATATATCTGTTCATTATTTTTTAATTTTGATATCCTCCAACAAGATACAATTTATGAACAGTGAATACACCCCTAAGATTTCCGCACCATATACTCTCTTTCCAAATTTATAAAGCTTTCAAAATTTGGGAGAAATATCAAACACAAATACACAATGTTGTATGGTTCAGATTTAACTTCTTTTTTTTTTTTTTTTTTCGTTTCTTCTTTTCCCTGGTGCTATATAGATTGATGGCTTGTCACGAGTAAACCACAAGAATTTTGTTAATCTTATTGGATACTGTGAGGAGGATGAACCTTTTACTAGAATGATGGTTTTCGAGTATGCTCCAAATGGCAATCTCTTCGAGCATCTCCATGGTAATTTTGTTGGTGACAAAATCTTGTTTTCATCTTTTCAAATACACTTAGCCATTTCTTGAAGCATGTTTATGAATCATTAACTTTCTCAGTCGAGGAATCTGAATTCATTGACTGGAGACAAAGAATGAGAATAATCATGGGGATCGCTTATTGCCTCCAGTACATGCATGATCTCAATCCTCCAGTAGAGCATGTCAACTTGAATTCCAAAGATATATTGCTGACAGACGATTATGCTGCCAAAGTAGGATTCTTTCTCTTACAAATGAATTATTCACCAAGTGCTGCTAAATCTGCCACTAAAAAAGTGGAAATATTCACCTTTGCATGCAGATAGCGGACGTCGCTTTCTGGGCAGAACTTGTGGCTAAATCAAAGAATAAAAGAGAAAGCGACTCGGAACATTCTGCCTTGCCTCCCCCCGCTGATATGGAAACAAATATTCACAGTTTCGGAGTCTTGCTGCTTGAAATAATTACTGGAAGGCCAACTTTCACAGAAGAGCATGGGCATCTTGTTGACTGGGTATTCCTTTCCTGAAGTTCTATTAATCCTACATGAACACCTTATTTGCAACTCATCTAATCCCTATGTTATTAGTATTCCCTTGAAAATTCTGTTGAAACTCTTTGCCCAATAACACTTTCTTTTCAAATTTAGTACACATTTGCATAAAAAGCAAGAAGCTTTCCCCCAAATTTGAACCAGAATTTTGAAATTGGGCGCAAGAAAAATAGAACTTGGGGGTTGGGCACAAGCCGCACGTAACACAGGAAAATTTAATTTATTCATCCTCTGCCTCCCCTGTCCCATGCCATCTGAAACTCCAGAACTCTGACTAAAAACAATAAAATTGATGCTGAGGTTATGAGTTTTGTAGTGACACTTGTTAATGTCAACTGTTAATGTCACTTGTTAATGTCAAATGTTTTAGGCTGCTCAATACTTGAACGATAGGAGGACAATCAGCAAATTGGTTGATCCATCGTTGAAGTCGTTCAAAGACAATGAGCTTGAGAGAGTGTGTGAAGTGATTCAATCTTGTATTCAACAAGATCCACTGAAAAGACCTCCGATGAAGGAAGTTATTGAAATATTGAGAGAAGCCATAGATATATCACCTGAAGCAGCAGTTCCAAGGCTTTCTCCACTTTGGTGGGCTGAACTCGAGATATTATCTGCAGAGGCCGCTTGATTTGGATAACGCCTCTATATAATGTAAGTCAGCTGGATTGTACTTTACACTAAAAGATCGACATAGCATACCTTGCTTTTGCTTCAAGAAAGTAGTTTTAAAGGATCTGTAAGCAGTAAGAGTTTTTAATTTCATGTAATTGTTATTATTAATATTCTTTCATTCGTTTAATGTCCATATGCTATGAGCATTTATAAAATGTGTGCTTTGATGAAGCATCTAATTACATGGCCTTTTGGTGACTCCACCCAAAATTTTTGAACTATTTGAAGCCTCTTGTTTCAAGAAACTAGGCGTTAAATGAAATAAGCAGGTCAATTCGAACACTATCATTTGATTGTTTTGGGAGATTTTAGGCTTGATTTCGTTTATGGAAGCTGTGTTTAGGTCAATTGTGCATTGGAGCATTATTGTTATGGAGCATGTTGTTGCTTTGGTAAGTTTGACGATATCCTCTTGTATCAGTATTTATCTAAGGTGGACGACGAAAAATGCAACAAGATGTGGTCAATAATGTAGCAGATGTACAGAAAACCTGTCTTAAGAGGCTGGCCATTAACAAGTTCAGCAGAGCCTTCATCCTCAGGAAACTGCGTGTGTATGTTGTTGAAGGGAGAAACAGGATGCACTGAGGATTCATGCCGATTGTAAGATTAGAAATTTTCGCAATTACTATATCTTTTTGGTTTTCTTCTTTTTTATTTTTTATTTTTGAAATCATTCTACATTCTCTCCTTTTCCCTTTTTAAATGTTTTGAAACAATTTTGCTGCATGATGATTAAGTTATTTCAAGCATTTCTTACTTTCCATATAACCTCAGGCTCATTTCTCTGGAGTTTTAGGGTATTTGCAGAGCTTTTCAGGATTCATTTTCAATTTGCACCAACTTCTAACTATTTTTGTTGTTTTCAAATATGGCGTATGGTTCTATTTGAAATTTTACAATGAATAATACGTAGAAGTTCAAGCAGAATATAAAAACACCCTTTAAGCAGGGGCAGGCCCAGAATTTAAATTTTACCCCCAAGGTCCGCCCCTGCTTGTAAGTGATTTTAGAAACTACTAAAAGTACTTAAAAATCAAAATCTTGCACACAACCCCTATATGGGTGAGTAATTGGCTTCATGCTACTGTTTGTGTCTCGTAAGTTCAATTGGTCGGTCACGACCAACATCAAAATGTATCATCAGTGCACCTATCAGACACATTCTAAATGGAACTCACGGTGGCTTATATATAGCGCCTATCGTGTTCGTTTCTTGTAGGTCGAGCTGGTAATGAAATCAGCATAGTAACGTTTGTTAAGGTACAAACTGGAAACAACAAACAAGGGCTTGAGTAAAGTACAATGGAGGGTAGAAAACAAAATATGGTGTGCAAATTGAGAGAGCAAAAGACAAAGTGGCACGCGAAATAACAGGCTTTGTGGAAATGAGATGACGACTAAATGTTTCCAGAACCATGAAAATAAATTTAAATAAATATACTAATACGAAAGCAAATTTAACTCTTCTGATTCGAAGATTATCTCAAACTCTGTTCAGAAATCACTGATTACAAGTTTTGTACTCTTCTACAGTTGCAGCAAATTGTCACCTTCACACTTCAATTGTACCACCTACAAGTCTACAATATTCCCTTTAAAATTAAAGTAATTCTACTAAGATACGTTTTTGAAATGTAAAATTTACTCTGTGATATTAGAGAAAATTACATGTACGTCCCCTGATTTTGTTGCAATCACAATTTAGGCCTAATCACTGACAATTTTTTACATTGATACACTCATTGTTAAGTCAATCGAAGTCAACGTTAAATTTCCAACTACGTTGTGACATCACTAGATGTCATAATTCTCAAATGGGGCTTTGATAAGATGGTCTTGCTTTGAGTGAGCCTTTGGTCAGATGGGGTACCTTAGTACAAGAGATGGTTAGTACCTTAGGTTAGTTTGCCTAGATCAAGCCGGGAAAAGAATCAAATCTTGAGGAGATGTCGAGCTAAAAGGTTGCTTGGATCACTAAGGTTTATAGTGAACATTGAAAGTTTGATACCTCTAATGCTTGGAGACCATGCTATTTATAGGGAATGATAATGAACCGCCTTCCTTAAAATCTAGGATATTTTATTCTCATGGACGATTGACACGTGTAGGGAAGATATTAAGACATGAGACGGCTTGCATCAATCCATCTCGACGCGCCCTTGGCGCGTCACTTACCAAATCACTCGGTGTGACGGGAACAATTGGTCAAATCAATTTCGCCAATTTTATTTTTTAAATTTTTTAGTTTTGTCAATTTCAAACGAATAACTCGAAAAATAAAATCTGAAAATAAATAAAAATCACCAACGGTTTTGACTTTTCGATATCTACAAATAGAGATCACTCTTGACTATGTTTGGATCATCCCATCTCGAACTCATTTTTCTCTCTTAATTAAACTTAAAATCGTAAAACGAGTTCAAAAAATGCAATTTTATTAATTTCAACTTCTAAACACTCTTATAATATGTTAAATATGTTTAAAAAAGTAAAAAAATAAAAAAAAATTGAATTTCATGTGGCGATGACGTCATTAATGCAAAAATCCTGTCGTAATTGACGTGTCACTTGGCCACCAATGCGGGTAGTCTGAGGTCAGAGAGCTTAAGCCAAGGAGGTCGGCCCCTTATCACAATGCATTCCTGTTCAACCCTGGAAAGGTCTTGCTCACCTGCTAGGCCCCTAAAAGAAAGGTTCAACTCCGCAACTTGTAGAATGAACTTGCTTGCCCTCGGCACCTTGGAGGAAGTTCTCTCCTTGGTCGGATCATAGAGGTTTGACTGTCTTATTTGAGGGGAATCGGATTATACATATTCCAACTCGTCATGACATAGATACTGTAACCCAATATTTTCACAAAGTCCTAATAATATGAATAATATTTTACAAATATATATATATATATAGAACTTCAGATTTTTCTGACTATAACGGTAATGTTTGCAATTCGTCCCTTTTTTGCAAGATGAGTATTTTTCCTAAAATTGTCATGTGACAAAAAGCCGATACAGACAACACAATTAAAGGCCAATACATGATACAACGTCATGTATTTGTCTTTTATCGCATTTTCTCGTTCATATCACAACAATTTTCATGTTGGTAGTCTAACTTGTGAACCACACTTCTAAAATATTCACATTTAGCAGCCTCTGCTCCATCCATTTCCATAGACAAAATCTCTCATCACTTGACAAAAATGGCAGCAAGCGATCATCAAGCTAAAGAAACCTGCTTGTACCAAGAATATATGAACCTCCAACAACAAGAACTCTCCGAGCTCAATCAAGCGATTGCCCTCAAAACTAACGGCTGCACCACCGATTCCGAACTCACACATCTCATCGACAAGATCATGAACAATTTCGAGTTTTACATCCAGAACCGAATGATCCTGGCACGTGCCGATGTGTCGCCTTATTTTGCCCCCACCTGGTGCAACTCTCTTGAGCGTTCGGTCCTCTGGATCGGTGGATGCCGCCCCTCCTCGTACATTCGACTTATTTATGCTCTATGCGGGATGCAAATCGAGTCGCAGCTAGCAGAGTTTCTTCAAGGGGGAAAGGTTGGGAGTCTAGGGGAACTTTCGGCGAGGCAAGTGCCATTGGTGGACGAGTTGCAAGGACGTACGATTGCAAAAGAGAGGGCACTTTCGACTCAGATTGCTGGCTTGCAGGAGGACATGTTGGACCAGCCGATTGCGGAACTTGCGTTGTTGTCTGAAGGTGCAAAGCAGGGTGAGACGAGCCGTAACGTGGATGCGGTTCTGGACAAGCATGGGGCAGCGATGGCAGCAATTTTGGAGGAGGCGGATCGGTTGAGGATGACTACGGTGAGGGAGATTGTGAAGATACTCACGCCGTCACAAGCGGTGGATTTTCTAGCGGCAGGGAAGAAGATAAGGCTTTGCATGCAGGATTGGGGGAGGAAACGAGATGAGGACCATGGCAGGTAAGGTTTCAAGTTCGAGCTTTGTGAATGTGGAAAACTAAGAAGCATTATGGGTTTTTTTTCTTTTTTTCTGAAATGTCGAATAAATTTATTAATGATCAAACGAGCATAATGTTGTCCGGTGGTGTTGCTAAATGTATGTTTGATGTAAAGTATGATAAATCTTGTAATTGAATTCCAGTGATTCTATATATATCTAAGTTTATTTCCCAGCACAAACTTTCAGGAACCATGTAGAACAGTAGAACTGAGGTTTTGAGATACCAGGGGTGTCACCAGGCACCCTCTAATGTAGCAAACAAATCTCATCTCAGTTCATATTTATATCTGTTCAGTATAAATATAACGTCTATTTTTAGCATATTCACTTTATTTTCATAGACTTCGACACTATACCTTAACTTTCGTGTTCAAAATCAAATATGACATTTGATGTGCAACGGAGGGATCATAAGGCAAGGTGTCACGTTAAACCTCTACCATGTAAGACACTGCACACGCGCACACATATATATACTTCTTAATAAAATAGATGTTTTATGAGAAATTTTATGGTTGAAGTTCATAGAACCTAGCTTGAAGATCATAACAAAACAAAGTACAAACCTGTGATATCATGCCATGCCTGTGCCAAGTACCAGGACAAAACCGTCATTTATCTAGGATGAGGTGCCGAGGCTAAAGGACAAACTCAGAAGGTGTTCTTGTGAATTTTCCTTTAAACAAAACCATCCATTGATCATAATAATGTCTTTCTCAACGGGCACATTAGCTCAGTAGCGTGATCATGTCCATCGGAGTTACTGACATTAAGCGCTTGGAGAAGCTCAGAAAGGTCTCACCCCTGGCACTCATCCATCTGCGGTAACAGCAATGTTCAAAATCTTCTGCACTGAAGAGATTATCCTATGTCATGTGCCAAAACATTCACCGTCAAAGGAAAACAATCGCCAATTTATGGTATGACAAGACACAACAATGACCTCAAGAACTAGCAGCCTAATCTGTATATCTTCAATAAATCTAGCATAAAATTGTAGGCAAGATGATTTAATTTTACCACTAATGTTTAACCAATATCCATTTATCCTTCTGCTCATTGAAAAAATGCAAATGAACCTTATTAGGCAGAATGTGAAACAAAAAATCCCTTCAGTTTTTAGTGTTATTAAGTAACAAACATAAAATCTAGTACAGAGACACATTCGGAATTATCATCGGTTAGCAAGTTGTATGCACTAATTCTGAGAGACTGAGAAACTGGCTCTCAGAATCCAGTGAGCTAGTTTCAGAATATGCCCATGGTATGCATGATAAACCAGGGGACCTTGTCGCAACAGGACAAATTACTTGTGATGATCAACTAGGCTGGTGTGCTATTTTGGAAGTGTTACCTCAGTTTCATTGATGGTTTCTATGACCTAAGTTAAGTCGGCAAACTGCCACCATCTTGTTTGGTTTCATCTGATAAAAGCTCTGATGTTTGCAACTCGTCTTGACTCTCCAAATGCAATGTTTCACACCGCAGCTTGATCCCTTCCTGAATGCTTTTTCAGAAGATAAGATTGTTAATTTAAAAATAAAATTGAAAAAAAATTACTCCAAGCAAACAAAATATCAGCATGATTTACAGGTGACATCAAGAACAAGATTCTGAAATGCTACTCTTATTTATTGCACACTACTCGTAACATTAACAGTAACATGGACAGGAGTCCTCTTTATTGAAACCGCAAGACCCTCAACTATAAAACACTTTTTTTTCCATTTCACAGGTTCCTTCCATGTTCACGATCCCTCTTCGTACCCCACGCATGGATGCAAAGATGAAGTTTTTTCGACACAGCTAGAAAATCCACGCCTTGGATCGGGGTTAATATCCCCATCAGCTCCTTCATCGCACTTAATCTCAGACCATCTGCTTCGTCCAGCAATTTCTTCATAGACACGTAAAGAGCATCCAGCTTCTCGATTTGTCTCCTCGTGACTCCGCAGCTTTTTGGCAATGATGGCAATTGGTTGATCAGCAATCTCCTCTTGTAGGCTTGCCAACTTTTTGGATATCTCGTCTTCTTCGTGAATTATCTTGAGCTGCAAATCGTTAATTGAACTCATTTGACTCGGTGACAGGTCGTGGGTACCCAAGCAGGGCCTAACCCCCTGAAGATACTCATCAAGGTGAGACACAACATCGCTTCCACAAAGACTGTAAACAAGCAGGATAAATATAGATGGCCTGCAGCCCCCTGCCCATAACATAGAACCTTCTAGAGATGTGCACCAGGTGGGCAAGAAGTAGGGGGAGGTATCTGCTTGAGCCAGGTTGGATCGCTTGTGGATGTAATCTTGAAAGTGACTAATGCCCTTCTGTATAAGTTCATTTAGCTCGGTCGCATGCTCATGCTCATTCGAATCACTGAGGTTAAGTGCTTGGACAAGTTCCGAGAGGTCTTGCTCTTGGAGTTTCATCCATTCACGGAAACAGCCTTCTCGAGAACCTTGTCCATGATCTTCCATTGAGAAATCTCCCGTTTCAAGTGTGCCAAGTGTCTTAGTGTCTTACTATGTATTATATATAATATATGTGTATGTAAATAGTTACAGTCGGGTAATGAGTATGGATAAGTAAGGTTTACTTGTGATTTTATAGCCATTGAGCTGTGTGAAATTCTGAAATTTGAACATATCTGGAAACCACGCGTCAATTCTGCCACAAGATGATAAACTCAGCAATCAAATAACTAGGTAACCTGCAAAAAAATGGAAAGAATAAGAGACTCGCATGATCTGGTGATGGACTACAGTATTGCCAGATGACTTCCTGTTGCTCTATTCCTTTGCTTTCTGCTGTTTGTCAACAATTAAGGCAATGAAAAGCTGTGCCATGTTTCGGATAACGTTTTATTACTATGAGGTAAATCTTGTGGCTAATGATGAAGTTACTCAATTGTTTTACAAGATGTAATATGCAAGTTAGGTCATCAAGGATTGCAAGTTGCCCCTAAAGCTTCTTTTTCATTGTGATTTGCATGATATCCTTCTAAATGGTTCTTTTTCATTGTGATTTAGTTGTAGCTATATATTTGAAGTTATAACAGAAATTTTCAAAATTTGCAACGTATGTCATCAAGGGAAATCAATCTATGAGCACTTTAACACAAACAAATCTAGCATCTAGTAATGCATGTTAAGAATTACATTCTTTAAGCTGCAAAACTCATTGTCATATTGCAGTATTTCTAGGCTGTTCTATGGACTATAGTTATAACTTCTATTATCCGATTGAAACATCTTAAAAGAGGTTCAAGTAAGACAGTGTTATCTTTTATCTCTAGTCCCTATCGTAAGCATTTTAACAAGAGAAAAATCTAGCATCCAATAATGCAACAAGGCATGTCAAGAATAACTTTTTTAAGCTGCAGAACGCATTGTCATATTGCAGTATTTCTAGGCAGCTCTGTGGTTATAACTTCTATTATCCGATTAAAACATCTTAAAAGAGGTTCAAGTAAGATACTGTTATCTTATATCGCTAGTCCCTACTCGTAAGATCTGATGTCCATGCTTAGGTATACTATAAGAGAACAACTAACAACTGTTCCTAGCAGAGATATTCTGTACGTACCATACGACAAATCCTACGAGGCACTAATTTAAGAGTTCTTTTGCAGGACTCTGCTAAAACCCAGACCATCCATCAGAAGGAAGCAAAACTGAACATGGAAAGGCATGTGAAAGACATCACCTGCATTCCGTAAACCCGTGGAGGGGATGGCCATCATTCTTTCACTTTCTGAACAATGATTTGGCTACAGACACAACACGCAGGTTATCGAGTAAAAGATTTTTCAAGTAAAGGGACAAATTTTGGTGTTATAAGAAGAATGGCATTTTGACAAACCGATGCTGAGCATGAAAATGGATACACAGCATACGCTTAATTAAAGCAGCAGAAAATGTGAATTAATGTACCTGGAAACTAAATGAAGTTTTTTTTTTTTTTTTTTTCCTCATTGGTATCCGCTACAAGCGACTAATCCAATCGAGCACTGTCGGGCCCTTTTTGAGGAGCGGCTCTCCCAGCGGTGTTTTGTACATCCACAAGGCTCGAACCCGAGACCTTAGTTCAGTGCCGACGAATATAGCCTAAATTGTTTCATGGATTTACCAATCAACCATTACTGCAAGTCTGCAACCCTTCATCTAGTTATAAGAACGTATGGTACAGTTGGTACTACTACTATGATCAACATGCATAAGCCCACAAATTCATTTGAAAACTCAATATATCTAGGGATATGTATACATGTAATACTCCCTCCAAGTAATCAATTTCTCATTGAGTTAGTATGAATTTTGATATATATCAAACCAAACTATATAAGATATAATTATCGTGATAACTTATTTACCGTATTCAGATGAACTTATGTCGTCAAATAAAATTAATATTAAAATCAAGACATCTATTTTGTAAATAATAGTATTTTTTCATATATGAAAAATACATTTTGTTAACAACATATACGTTTTGATTATTAACGTCGATGATTTTCTTAGTAACATAGGTCAATTTTTAAACGAGTTGTTAAGGAACCGTCTCTTTAGAAACTTTGTGGTGGAATAATTAATAGATTGTTTGGCTTAGAACTAAAGCCTGATTTTAATTGAGTCCGTGTGACTTTCATGTTTGGCGTACAAATTCAATTGAGGTCAAGATTGATCAGTTTGTCTAACTCAATCATAAGTCACACACTTTCTCCCAACCTATAAAATTTTAATTTTATACCAAACACAAATATTCACAACTCAATTAAAATTTAATTACTATTTATCAGTTACACTTCATTTAAAGTTTTGTGCCAAACAACCCGTAAAAGTATGATGAGTAAATCTCTTTCGACATCTCAAAATTTATGAAATAGTCTCAACGTTTCTTCAATAATTTTTTTTTTTAATGAAGTTTAAAAGCTTCATTAAAGCCTCAACAGGTATATGGCACAAGTTATGCCAACATACCCAAACTTACATAATCTTACATTTTTGCCTCCACCTAATGTTCTTCACCACGCCATTGGGACATAATTCCCAGTCCGTATAGACATAATCCATCTGAATCAGTTTCTTGCCTCTCGCCCAAATTCAAGTATTAAACTTGATTTGCTCCACTATCTCCCTCCAAGATTTAGACTCGCCTCTGAATATATAATCATTCCTTGCTTTCCACAAAAACCACAGCACCCCTTGCCAGCAACACTGACCGAAATCTTTAAGTTGATGCGAGAACCATTGTGCAAGACTGGAGAAGTCCATTTCGTCGCCATCCCAACTGGGTTCAGGTATGTTAAGCCAATGACACACGCCGCCGCGCCAAACCTGGACAGCTAATGGGCACCAGAAAAATAGGTGTGTCACTGTCGTCATTCCCAGAATCACACATTTTGCAGCCCATTGAGATATCCACATGCCATAAACCGCGAGCCCGGAGATTTGAGTATACAGGAATTCGATTTTGCACTACTTTCCAAATAAAAGCGCAAGTCTCGAATGGCACCCATCTGTTCCAAATCGCCTTGACCCACTCCGGTTTTGGCATGATATTGTAGCAGGAGTTGAGAGTAACCAAATTTGACAGAATAAATTCCGTTTGGATCGAGAGTCCAGCTCCAACAGTCCTGCTTTCCAATATATAGTTTGTACCTGCTCAACATAAAATTAGTTCCTGAACCAAATGATTTTCCCACTCGAATAGCCTGCGCCTCCAATTCCACATTTCCACCATCTCATTCTCTGCTTTTAAAACACGCTCAGCCACCGTACACCCTTTATCAATTTCTAAATTAAACAGCTTAGGGAACTTGACTGCCAAAGACCCACCCCCCTCTATCCACTGATCTTTCCAAAACAAAGTATTTTTCCCATCTCCTGATCTCCTAACCAACCCATTTCGGAACCATTCTTTCACCCCTACGGACTTCACTAAATCCCTCCACCACCACGACCATCTTTTATCCCAAGGTTTATCACGTTACACGCTCTCCAACAACTTCGACCACTTTCCATACTTTGACTCAAGGATCTTAATCCAGATCGCCTCCCTACCCACTAAATATCTCAAAACCCATTTACCCAAAAGAGACAAGTTAAAAAGTTCGATATTCTTCACGCCTAAAACCTCATTTTCTTTTGGTAAACATATTTTCGACCATTTGACCCACGCAACTCTTCTTTTACCCCCCAAATTTCCACCCCAAATGAAATGTCGAAAAAGTTTGTTTATTTGGTTAAGACATAGGTCGGGGCTTTGAAGAAAGAGAGAAAATAGATAGGTAAGGATGTGAGAACCGAATTGACCAACGTAATTCTACCGCCAAAAGATAGGAAAATATTTTCCCACTTCTCCAACCGTGAGGTAATCTTCTCCACCACCTTGTTCCAAACCTTTTTGTCACTCGGACGGGCTCCGATGGGCAGACCCAGATACATAAACGGCAGCCTGCCCAATTCACAATTTAGGAAATCATCCCAACCGGAACATACATTATCCTCCACTCCTAGTCAACGAAGGCTGCTCTTTCGGAAGTTTATCTTCAAACCCGAGTACCATTCAAAACATCTTAGGACGCATTTGACAGCTACAATATTTTCTGCCTTTGCTTCATCGAAAAATATAGAGTCGTCGGCATATTGAAGATGCGACACTACGATATCCGAATTCCCAACTTTCACCAGCACAAAGAACCCAGAAGTAACAGCCCTAAACTTCATCCGACGTTGACCCTCCGCCACAATGAGATAGAGGAAAGGAGATGGAGGGTCTCCTTGTCGAAGCCCCCTACCAAGCTTAAACGGCATAGTAGGACTGCCATTAATAAGAACCGAGGCTTCCGCAGAAGAGACACATTCTATCATCCACTTACACCACTTTGGCCCGAAGCCTAACAGCTTCAACATTTCCCCTAGAAACTCCCAGCTTACCGAATCGTAAGCCTTCTCGAAATCAATCTTGAACAAAATCAGATTCTTCTTCAATTTTTTTTCGTTTCATCCAATACCTCGTTTCTTCAATAATATATTTGTTCCTTTTTAATTTTTGACTAGTTGATAAGGATTTTCCAACATTATTTAAAAGAGATATCGTTGTTGATGGGAGTTTTTGTGAGTTTTTTAATTTTATTTCTGAATTTTCTTTGATTAATTTTTTATATTTTTTAGGAGCAATGAGCCTTCTTAGTAGGCAACATAAATTGAGAGTAAGTAAACGTAAAGAAACATTCAAAGTCATCGCACCTAACGCGCGTTGTAAAAATAATGGTTGTAAAATTTCACACACATTTTTTAATAATTCAGATGATTTCATAGATGACCTGAGCTGTTGATTTCATCTTGTGATGAGGGATCTCAGAGGCTAGGCAAATGCCATTTGATAGCTATACTCTGATGCGAACATCTTATCATTTCAATTTTATACATAGAACTTAGAATCTCAGCGTCCAAGAAATTAAAATGAATGGTCATGAGGAGTGTTGGACGTTCACGCTTGTACAACAAAAAGGTGTCGCAACTTCACCATCATTACATCTTTAATTAGTTCATACAAGAATAAAATGATGATGATAGTTAGTGGTAGATGTTACTCACTAATCTTAAACGTGTCGAGTGTCGCGCAACAATAATGCATATATATACAGTATGTTAGTTAACATAATCAGTCCTACATAGGAGTATTTGATATTTCCATACAAACGAACAATACTTGATGCTTGATTAAGAATCTCGTCATATTCATCACTTTACTTGAGACATTTAGTCTAGGAACCGACTAATTATTCTACACATCATGTATTGTCTTTATTCGCGGTGCACTCGATCTGTCCTCACCATTACTTATTGGAGAAGATTCACAGCAATAAATATCGTGACTAACTAGCCAACTTATTATTTTATAAATATCTTGCACTCGCTGCTGCTTAAGCAAGTTGGACATTCAGCATTACGCGTGGTACGTGTCTTGTTAATTTGGTGCACCACAAACTGTCATTTAACAGCCAGTTTAGTGTTTTACATTGGCTAATTAATATGTCAACGGTCAACCAAAGCAAGTTAAATATTTCTCCGACATACCACCGCACGTGTTTACACGTGTTTCGGATATAGTATATCAGAGATACGGAATCACATTTTAGTACAAACATGAAATGTTTAGTAATGTTGATAATGTGTATACTATTAAACACATATGTGATGTTAATCTCATATCTTGAAAACGGACTCTCTTAGATTTGTTAGAATCTCTTAGATTCTTATTTTCATTAAAACTCTAAAGACTGTCTGGAAGACTCGTCAGGTCTCTAGTATAAATACAACCATTGGAGGCTTAACCTAATAAGTTGATGAATGATATTTGCCTTTTGTTGATAAATGTGTCTTCTGTGTTAAAGTGTGACTACCAATTTAGGTATTTCTATGTCGAGATTTACTTTATGTTCATGCTAACCTATTGTTAGAGAGATCCGGAGGTGCTAGTTCTTCGTAATTCGGCTTCTATGGGTTAGTTTTGCTTAATTCGTGCTTCTTTACTTGTTAGTTCGCGAATTTTAAACAGAGATTCCATCATTGACCATGTAGAATATTTAGGATTGAGGACCGAGCAGATTCTTTACCCCTATCCGAGCTACCTTTTGCAGGGTAGGCCAAACATACTTCTCAATGGTGGCCGAGCAAACCTTTTTATATAAGGCTCTCCGATGAAAACTTTCCATATTGATTAGGAGACATTTTAATAAGTGGTCAAATAGACCTTTGCTTAGTTTAGCCAAGCAAGTCCTAAGATTTGATCTTGACATTTGTTCTCCAAATTCTCGAACTTTTCAGAATAAAACACTTTGCTAAAGGGCTTATTGGCCGAGCATCCTAGGGAACCGACCTCCTTACCCTAGCTCTCGGATCATGTGTCATCATCTTCCAGGCTACATGTGTTAATCACCTTATATGAGATGAGATTTCGAATTTTTGGAGGAGTGTCCTCTTATCATCCTCTATAAATACAACAACATCCATGATTTTCAAGGTATGATGAATAAGGAACAAGATCACAAATCCACTTACTCTAAATGTTGGGTGATCCTAACAGCCTTTCAGATCGGCATCTCCCAAGTAGTTGAGTCTTTTTGCGACTTGACCTAGACATGATGGCCTAAAATACTAAACTCACAATCTCTTATCCTCATCCTCAGGTACCCGTCTAAGTAAAAGTCCTACGCCGGCCTCCTACCTAACAAAACACTTTGAAGTACGAAAATTCACCAAACCAATTAATTTCCACCCTCATCATGCACATAGATTAACATAATACTAATTACATTTTTTGAAATAATACTTCTGATGAAAATGTAAATTGAAAAATATATAAAGGAAATTGAGATTTCATTGGTCCTTTGGCCTTGAGATAATCAATTTAATTCAACAACTATAGAGTTAAAAAAAGTGAACTAAGGAAATTTTTTAGTTGATAAATAGTAACTGAGTTAAATATGAGTTATAAAAAATGGTGTTTGAAATAGAGTTAAAAAATTATTGGGTTGTTATATAGGATGTGTAAGTAAGAAGTGATGTGTTTGATATTTTTAAGGTTATTTAATTGGTATAAATGTTTGTTGGTTTATGATTGTTAGTTTGATAGAAAAAGCAAAAAGGATGTAAGAAAATGATGATTGTTTAGTGAAGAAAAAATTGAATTAAATTTTTTAATGTAGAAGATATAAGATAAATATAAAACATTATTTTAACAGATAAATAGTTCATTTTAAATGAATGCTAAACATGTTGAATGTATTTCTATTTATGCACTACTTACAGGTTGGCACTCGGCATGGATGATAGATGATGATGTAATATAGCACGATACACAACAGTAACAACTAATCCTTAATCAATTCCAAAGATACACCATATCTAAGGAGAAAATTTACAATTTTGATGACTTGCTTTACAATACTCTTAAAATGATTTTAAACGAATATACTCTTTATTACTCCCTCCATTTTTTAGAAGCTTTACTATTTAACTTTATCAAAATTTTAAGAAAATATAATAATAAAGGAAGTGGATGGTAAAAAGTAAGAGAGATAATAAAAAAAGTAAGAAAGATAATAGATAAAGTATGAAATAGAGTGTTTAAAAATTAATAAGTGGAGATAGTGGGTTTCCAAAAATGAAAACGTTAAACTTGTAAAAAATCACCTGAAATGACAAATAGTAAAGCTTGTAAAATAACGGAGGGAGTATAACAAAGTGACAAATATAGCTCTTTGGCTCAATTATAGTATCGATGTAAATATCCTTAAAATTTATACAAGGTACTATAAGGGACCTGCATAAGAGTGTTTCCACGTGGTAGAACCTTTCCTGATGAAATTTAAGGTTTTCATTAGGCTGATTTTGAGCCGCCATCCAAGCACAGATACATTTGTTTAATAGAATATTTTGGATGTAAAAAGTCTCAAATTCAGGTTCTTCCGCTGCACGAATTCTCTAAGAAACAAAGTTATCTATAAATCGATTACTGATACAAATAACATAAAAAAATGTAACCAACGTTTATTGGGAAAAAAGCAACACCAGTTTAATCAATCCATAAAGAAGAGATCACTAGAAAACTTGCCCTAAAATTTAAACCCAAAAAAAGACTTGGTTAGAAGAATTTCGACTATATCAATGTGAGTTATGCTAAAAACGTAGTATAAGTTAAAAGATGCCATTTAATAAGTTTAGCATAGCACGTTACAAATATATTCATCTTTTCTACTCCCTCCGTTCCCATAACAAATGTTACGTTTTTACCTTTTCCAGTTAATATTTTTCAACTTTAACTCCGATTTAATCTTAAATCATTAATGTAAAATGTTCAATTAAATTATATAATGCAACTTTAGAAGTTGAACATTTTACACTTACGGTTTAATATTAAATCGGAGTCAAAAAAATATTAACTAAAAAAATCAACGTGACATTTGTTCAGAACGGAGAAGTAATAGTAAGTAGTCTCCGGAGGCGGTGTTATAGAAAAACTAAAAAAGGCGGTACATTACGATTATAAAAAGCATTCTGGCGTTTATTAAGAACATCGGTGATATACATTACATAAAAAATAATATAAAATGTTCACTAATAAAACATTACTGATATAGTTTAAAACATTACATATATACTTAAAAACATCAATCCGTCTTTCAGGTATATCATTAACATCCGTCTATTTCAAGAGTTTGTGTTAGTAATATAGTAATCTGCAATTTAAATTACCAATTTTTTTTTTAATTTTTTTTTTTTTTTTTTTTTTTAGAGAGGATGAACCAGAACCACAAGTTGACACGAATAACGGACCGATGATTGGTTATAGAACATCATCATGTGAAGTTTATAAAGATCATCATCAATAATAACAAATGAGACTATTGATCGGCTATCACCCAATCACTGGTCCCTTTCGTACAGTCACCTTAGCCAGCAACTCGTATAATAATTTTAATTAATTAATTAATTAATTAATTAATCATCATTTATAAATCATATATTGTTGGAATCAAATTGGAAGCCGCTGTAACGCGGCACCTAAATTATACTATAGTATAGTAATTAATAAATTAAAGAATCTTTACTTACTTTCTGGAGTTTTTTTAACATTTACGATCAAGTGGAGGAAGAGCCACTATCTGCTAAAGCACCGTTGATATCGATGCCAATGGCCATTTACATTTCACTGATAACAAATTATATACAAACTTTTTAAACATCGAATTATTTAATCTAGATACGGTAATTCTTAAACGTTGATATAGTTATCAACAATTAATTATTAATTAATAATTTCTAACAAATCATAATCACTAATTGAATACAATCTGGCAAACGAGTTGGTATATTAGAGACAGCAAAAGCTAGATATGCTACAAAAATACCATTTGCAGATTTGCGCGATTGTTTTTCGTATATTCCAAATCTTCAATTGTTAATATTGACTAGCCATGAGACCCACAAGCACACAACAAAAAAATGTTAGTAAATATATTTACTTGGCTGGTAAAGTTATGACTATTTGCATATGACTCAGTTGTGACTCAATTCAGTCAATTGTAATGTATAACTATTCAAACCTTGGATTTTGTTTAGGCTTTATTGTAAGATTTCCTACATAACAATATAATTGTAACACATGTGTTCAACTCAAATTGTAATGATAACTTATGTTTCTAATATTTTTACCAATATGTAGTGGCGGATTTAGAGTTTGAAGAGGGTGAAATAGATTGGAAGCTCAGAAGTGTAGGTTTAGAGGCTGGAATGGTAAGTTGAAGCGTAGTAGTTGGTAATATTGGCACATAATCGAACATAACACTGTAAAACTTTCGGAAACAGTTAAAACTTGATAATCTTATTGTCCATATTGACCCGTTTTATGATTTTATATGTATTTGCAGGTACCTAGACCCGATGTGAAAGTATCGAGTCCTGATAACTGATTCAAACTACTGCAACATCAACAAAAGGAAGTCAAACTCTTCTTATATTTTCATGTATAACATCAATATTCTTTGTAGGTTCCCCTCGTGTCTTAGGGCCTGCAAATGCCAATGAACCGAAGCACACCATTTTATATTTTCAGAGCAATTGTAGAATCGTTTGGAGTAGATATATTACTTATTGTTGCTTATTACTCAAGAAGATTACACCAAAAAACGCTACACTGAGAGCGAATTACTTCACCTCAATAATTTGCGGGTCTCCTCACCCAAAGTCCAAACTCAATATATGAAAGACTTGATGAGTCAATAAAAATCATCATCGAGCCTTGTGGATGTAAAAAATACCGAGAAATGGCCTTAAAAAGGTCCGAGCGGTCTTTAATGGATTAATCGCGTATATGAGATCTGGGTGAGAAATTAAAAAAAAAAAAAAAAAAAAACCTATTTTTGCCCATGATGACAAGTAAAACTAATAATTTTGGTTTAGAAAACAAGCATCGTAGTCATAAACTCATAATCTACAAAGTCGCGGAAAAACCGTGACAAAATTAACAGAATAGTCGTCGACTAGTCGGCTAGAAAAATCTGTGGCGGGCAAAACAATAGTGACGAACCAAACAGTAAACTTGACAAAAAAGCTTAAACCTCATTTTCTGGTTTAACTACCAAAGAAGTAAACGTCAACGTCACAATTTCATTAACTTTACTCTTAATGAACACAAATTACAATTAGTATATAATACTCCCATAAAATAATTGCAACGATACTATACTATGCCGTATTAAATAAACAACACAAACCCACATCATTTCTTCTTCCAAATTCCCATCTTTTCTCTAGACCTCACACCTCACTGAAACCAAACAAAAAAACAACAGCTCAACCCAAACCCTATGCCGAAACCACCACATTAATCCCCAAATTCCGATCAAAAAACTTTACACTTCACGGCCATGGCGGCTCCGATCAGCAGAGGCAAATCCGCGAAGCTGAAGGAGATCCAGGGGATGCTACTAGGCCGATACGAGCTCGGAAAACTGCTCGGAACCGGGACTTTCGCCAAGGTTTACCATGCGAAGAACACGAAGAACGGCGAATGCGTCGCGATTAAGGTAATCGATAAGGAGAAGATTGTGAAAGTAGGTTTAACAGCTCATATCAAGCGTGAAATCTCGATTTTGCGTAGGGTTCGTCATCCGAACATCGTGCAGTTGATCGAGGTGATGGCGACGAAGACGAAGATCTTCTTCGTGATGGAGTATGTGAGAGGCGGAGAGCTTTTCAGCAAGGTTGCCAAGGGGAGGCTGAAGGAGGAGGTTGCGAGGAGGTATTTTCAGCAGCTGATTTCGGCGGTGGCGTTTTGTCATGCGCGAGGGGTTTATCATCGGGATTTGAAGCCGGAGAATATTTTGCTGGATGAGGATGGGAATCTCAAGGTTTCCGATTTCGGATTGAGTGCGATTTCCGAGCAGATTAAGCAGGACGGCCTGTTTCATACGTTTTGTGGTACTCCGGCTTATGTTGCGCCGGAGGTGTTGTCGAGGAAGGGGTATGATGCGGCCAAGGTGGATATCTGGAGCTGTGGTGTGATTCTGTTTGTGTTGATGGCAGGTCATTTGCCTTTTCATGATCAGAATGTGATGGCGATGTATAAGAAGATTTATAAAGGTGAATTCAGGTGTCCGAGGTGGTTTTCGCCGGAGTTGAGTCGGTTTTTGAGTCGCTTGCTGGAGACGAATCCGGAGAGGAGGATAACCATACCGGATATCATGGAGAACAGGTGGTTTAAGAGGGGGTTTAAGCATGTGAAATTCTATATAGAGGATGATAAGCTGTGTAATGTTAATGAGGATGATTTGAATTTGAATTTCGCTCCGGTGGATTTTTTAGCTGATCGAGAGGCGTTGTCGGAGTCTGAGGCTGAGGTAGAGACGAGGAGGAGGGTTACTTGTCTTCCTAGGCCGGCTAGCTTGAATGCGTTTGATATCATTTCGTTTTCGAGTGGCTTTGACTTGTCGGGGTTGTTTGAGGAAGGAGCGGATGGTGGGGCGAGGTTTGTTACAGGGGCGTCAGTTCCGAGTATTATATCGAAATTTGAGGAGATTGCCAAGGTTGTGAGCTTTACTGTGAGGAAAAAGGATTGTAGAGTGAGTTTGGAAGGGTCAAGGGAAGGTGAGAAGGGGCCTTTGACGATTGCAGCTGAGATATTCGAACTGACTCCAACGTTGAATGTGGTTGAGGTGAAGAAGAAAGGTGGGGATAAGGCGGAATATGAGGAGTTTTGTGACCGTGAACTGAAGCCTGGATTGCAAAGCCTTATGATGGGGAGTGTGGCTGATGCTCCTTACTTGCCTTCAGACACTGAATAGATAGGGAACGAAAGGGAAAAGAGTACGACTTCGTTTTTCCTTCTTTCGTTAACTCTTTGTGTCGTTTGTATAATAGTTGTTTGCTTTACTTTTTATGTGTCTGTAGTTCGATGCATCTTGTCTTGAAATGTCTTCTCTGTTCAAGTAGATAATTCTGTAATGTCCTCAGAATTGAATATACGACTCCTTGATGCATTGCCTTTCTACCCCAGGAGTATTTGAATAAGGATTCTGATTGCTTAACTCTGTAATCTGAGGAAAGCTCATGGTTTTGATAAAGTTTCCTGAATTGTGGTTGTATGATTGATGCTGGTCTATTATTGCACATTGCATAAGAGCTCAACTTTTGCTGATAATTGTATGTATAAAAGCATTGGATTGCAAATTTAGATAAGATTTGCTTATGGAAAATTAAGACAAGATTTGCTTATGTATACAAAATTGGTGTTTGATAGGTTATGTACCTTAACAGGACGGGGCTTCTTCACGCTTCAACTCAAACATTTGAATTGTTTCAAGTGGAAGAAGACCAAGAAGGGAATAGGAATCTGAGAAAGGACTATAGCAACTAGGCCAAATAATTATCGTAGATGTTCAGACGCTCGGCTGCTTCCGCCTTCCTTATAGCTGGAACAGAAGGAAAGTGAAGATCTAAGCTTGCCCTTTGCTTTGCAATTCAGGAAGAAATGCGAATCAGTTATCTTTTAGGTGTTTTTATTTGTATTAAAGGAGATCCCATCTGGCGGTTGGTATTCAAGCAGCTGTTACTACTCATTCTTCGTTGCGTAGTTCTCGCCTTTGAAATTTTTATCCTTGCAATTGTTAAGTGTGGGTACCATCATGGCAGCACCACCTGGAAGCTTTAGGAAAATGTCAAAGAAGTGCAAGTGACATTTGTGTATCAGCAGGCGAAGTAGGTTGGCCGATGTATTGGCAAAGACGCAAGTATGCAATCAATTGAGCGAATTTGCCAAGCGTAGTTACGTAGATATATAGTATGTGCACCCCAGGCCGTGTATCCGTTAAGCTGAACGTTTGTCCTTCGTGTTTTTCTGTTTTTCAATTTGGTTTGTAACGATACGTGAACAGGTGACACCCTGTATGGAAGTGGCGGTGCGTGATCGCGATGATGTACTAATATTTATCCAAGTTATGTTATGTTATGTTTCTTGTTCAAAAACAGAACCTGTAATGCGGTTTTTCGACTCGTTTCGTCTCTTTTGACTGAGCTGAGAAATAAAGATTTAGAGCATTGTTCACCTACACTACCTTTCACATATAGTTGTAATGTTCCAAGTTCATTCTTGGTTGATCAATTGAAACAAATGCTAGCTGGAAAAGTTATTAACGATTTGTACAATATAAAAACTTAAATTCAGTTAATTGGAGATAGATGGTCTCATTCTTCTACGTTATTTCATTTTGATTTTTTCATTAATTGCTTTCAACTTCGATTATGAATAAATCTTAAGCAGTAAATGAAAATGTTCAATTAAATTATATTATGATACTTTAAGGACTAAACTTTCATAATATAATTTAATCAACATTTTACATTCATGGCTTAAGATTAATTTAAGTCGAAGTTGACACCTTTGGAAAAATCAAAGTGGGTATGGGACGGACGGAGGAAGAAATATGAATATGCTGAAAAGAGATGCATTATTGTGTACAAATATGTTTTGTTCTGCATTCTTTACTAATGATAGTTCAAAGTTTAGCTGTATAATTGTCGCTATGTGTTGTGCTTCATGTTGACTTCATTTTTGTAAATGTAAGGCATGTCAGTAAACTCAAGCTTCTGTGGTTCTTTTTATGAAGTATAAATTGTTTGGTGAGCTGCATTAATTCTTAGATACAAGGTGTTTCGATCTTGACTTTACCTTTGAATGATCTACTTCGACAGGCCTTATATGGCCGAAGCACGGAGGGTGTCTGAATCAGGTACAGAGGGTGGAGTGTAACGTCGAGCCTGACTAGCTTGAATGCCTTGTAGAGTTCATATATCATCTTTCTCTAACTCAAACATGCACATTGCCTTATAGTTCGATGAAATGAAATGTTTCACTAACGAAATTGAGCAGGAAAAACTCTCAGAGAACAAAAGAGAAAAAACACAATATAGAGGGTGCCGGGCTGAAGGCACATGCACTCTTTGAGCACCTCTATCAATTTCTGTATTCTACTCTCAGAATTTATGCCTACTGATAGGGCTGTTTTATTGCAATATTGCAGCCACCCTCTTCTTGCTGGGCCTCAGCGTGGGAGCATTTCCTTTACCGTAATATATTCTGAAACCAGACACCATGGATGACTGCTGGCTCCCGGGGTCCTTCATGGTGAAAACATCAGAAACCGCACAAGCAATAAAGTCTAATGCTGCAAGCTGCATCAGTACTGTTTCTCATTTCAAATTGACAAAATATACGGCTGTGGACTAGCCTTATAAGAGAATGATATGAATGAGTAACAATACTGGTAAATGAAATGGTAAGCATGCCTGAGCTAGATATTCATGCATTTTTATCCATGTTTCACTTGAGTATAGCATAAGTTTCTGCTTGAAATGTGCTTCTTTTACTGTTTTTGTCTTTGTGTCGGTTTTTTCCCTGAGATTCTATTGTTCCACTTCTCTGCATATTTGTAATGATCTAGGTTCATATGATAAAATTAGTGATAGTACTGAATTTTTTTCTTTCTTTAGACTCTGTATTACTGACTCAAAGATGCTTTTTAATAGCGATATATGACACAGATAAGATGATTCAATTTACTGAAAATGTTACCTGAGAAGAAAAATTCTTAAGCGGTGCACTTTTACAGGGCCAGAGGAGATCCTCCTTTGTGAATTGTGACTATATTGGGATATATATAGGCTGTTAAAAAGGATGCATTCTTGCATTTCCCCCATAAATACTCTATCCTGCAAGATAAATGCAAGTTCCACGGTCGAATCCAAGACCAGCAAGAAGAAGTGCTGCTTCTTCTGGTGTCAATGGACAGATGCCAATAAATGAGTTAGGCCTGTAAGTAACAACGCAGCATAGTATTGCTACATGTTTTATAATTCTGCTAGCGAAATTGCATGATTATTCAGTGATCAAATAGATAACATGCCAAACTGTTGATTGCTTTCAAATTAATTGATTTCAAATGAGTAGGTAGATACTTCACTATATCCACATCATCCTTTAGTGTTTTCATAAATATTTGCTCCTGATAAATATCACTAAATTGGCTGCAACTACATAACCAGAAGGTTAACTTCTGATGTTATATCATATCTTTAGAAATCAAGGATGCAGAGGTACGATCCTATAGAACAGATCCTGTTCAAGTAAGGTCGTGATGTTATATCATATCTATAAGGTTAAAATTACAGGTTTAGTCACCTTGGATCTCTCCATACATTGTTGTAAAGAAACTTGGGAATGATTAATGTTGCATTTTGCAGAGATGCTACTGCAACAGCATTACAGACCTGGATATACGACTTAGACTGCCGTTAAGTGATTATAAAGGATCAAGTTTTACTTTGAAAAACCTCTGTAATCATATAAAAGAATCATGCCAAATGCTTATGGCTACTCGTTGTTGATTCAGAGTTCAGACTTCCATAAGCACTGACCAGAATGAAACCATTATGTCCTTTCGGTTTTCCTGCCGTGATTAATATATAATGGTTACACACACAATATACATGAAAGCATTATGTCCTCTCGGTTATTGTTAAATAGTAGTATGTGGGAACTTCATTACGAGAGTATTGCTCGTATGAGAGCTAGTGATAGTTATACCTTTTCAAAAGGCTTCCATACAGATGGTTGACTGTATGATTCCTTCCAATACAGTGATTCTTTTTGCTCAAGCTCTATCTTGGTTAAAGACAAGTTATGCTTGAATTATTTATTTAAGTGATATTATGTGTGATGTATAGCTTTTGCAATTTTTTGAACTCAACCCTCTGCTAGTGAAACGGTAGCCATGTGTAGCAGTATAGGATACATCACTATAAGCCCTTGTTCATGGAGTACACGTGTTTCTCATCTCCTGCAGGCCAACCAATGGAAAATGGAGATTAGAATTCTGCATCCATCCAGATTCAAGGTCAGCAGACGACAAACTTTTCATGCTTATAAGAAAGTAGACTATCTGCTCCTTAACTCATGTTGATCTCTGGATGTTCTATAGATATTTATCCCGGGACTTTTCTGGAGTTTCTTTGACATTAGATAAAAACACTATGCTCATCAGTTCATGGTTCTTACTTTAACCTTTGGAGCATGTGATTTTCTTGGGTTCTTGAGAAGTGAGGGATCAAACTGGGTAAAAATCAAACAGTCGAAAAGAAGCAGGAAACACATCAACAGAAATGTAAATATCGTAGCCTTTACATGGCTACCCAGAGTCCCAGGCACCAGATGTGCTGTTTAGCAGCACAAAATCCTTTACCAGAAGCGTTCTTCGTGCTGTCTTTATTTGAGTGTATTTTGAAGATATCTTGTACTAAACAATTATGTTCATGTTTGATAATAAAACTAGACAATATTTTGTAAAAACTAGACAATATCCTCTAAAAACTAGACAAAACTTTCTAGACAATTATGTTCATTTTTTATAATAAAACTAGACAATATTTCGTAAAAACTAGACAATATCATCTAAAAACTAGACAAAACTTCCTAGACAATTATGTTTATGTTTGATAATAAAACTAGACAATATTTAGTAAAAACTAGACAATATTCTCTAAAAACTAGACAAAACTTACTAGATAATTATGTTAATATTTCATTAGTCCAATTGTCCAAAGCATCAGAACTTGAGCTATTACACAACACTAAAAATCCACAAAATCACATTGCAGGCAGCGACAAAGATCCGTAAAAAACTAAATGAACTCACTCTGCATCAGTACGATTAAGTAATTACTAATTACAGAGTAACAAAACCTCCTCAAAACTTGTAGAATAGCTCTAGCTTAACACAACAATACCATTGCAGTTCAATACCATCAATTTGGCATTGCACATATGAATAATAGATTCAAATCACAGAGTTGCAAATACAACGATGACTACTACGTACCAGAACATCATGAAACATAAACAACAATCAAATAAGCAGACTAATTCGGAAAATTAAACAGATCGATTACACATCTAATACGATAATCGGAACTGAGAAGAAAGAGGCTTACATCTGAAGAGTTGTTCATAAGTTCACGGAGAAAGATCTCCTTGTTGCTGTAGAAAGTGTTGATGATCAAGCTGAGAAGCTGGTTGATCTCAGCCTGGAAAGCAAACGTCTCGGTTTCGCCGGCCATAGCTTCTCCCTACCACCAAATTATTGATGAATTTGATTGGAGAGATGAACAGAGAAAGAAGATCGACCTTAGCGGCTTGAGCTAAGCTACCGACATGCGCGGCTATATGGTGATCCTAATTCTCCTTGTGGTCAGATCCAGATCTCGTTCCCCTCCACCACCCGTCAATCTTCAAAAACTCAGACCAATTCAAAAACAGCAACACAAAATCGAAGCAACACAAAATCGCGATGAAATCACAAAAATCGAAGCAAAATCGCAATTCAAAATCGAAATCGAAATTAAAAAGCTCAAAAACAGCTAAACAACAACTAGAACAACTTTAAAACACTGAAAATCGAAGAGAATCTAAACAAACCTGACGATCGCGAGTGAAAATGAGTAGATTAGGGTTCTTCGCCAAATTTGAGAGAAAATGGACGGTTACTGAAGAAACGGGAGAGAAATGAGAAGAAAAATGAGAAGAAAAGGGAAAAAAACTGAAAAATACCTAGTTATACTATACCCATTATAAAACGGTATGACCCGAATGAATTTCGACCCATAAAACCCGGGTATTTTGACCCGCGAAATAAAAAACGGGCCAATGTAAAAACTAGACAAATTCTATAGAAAACTAGTGGACTTTTTGGACTTTTCAAATGTGATAAGATTTTTATAAGACTAAGTAATATTTGGATACATGTTCAAGGAGAAGAATCACATAAGCAACTACTTAGGGGTGGGAAAAGGGTTCGGGTAATCCCGTCCCGACCCTATTGTAAAATTCCGATAGGGTCAGGTATTTCGGGATCGGGTACCCGCAAAGTAAATTCCCGAAACTTTTATCGAGTTTACGGGTCGGGATTGGGAATAAAATATTTATTTCCAAAACCCGAAGGGTCCCCGAACATTTAACTATTAATTAAGGAATGATTTTTATATTGATACATAATATCAAACATGATCCCATGCTGTAAATATATACATTCCGTATTTCCTAGAGATATCTCCCATTACGCTGTATAAAATCTGTCCATAATTCTATACTAGCACATAGTAATTTGTATCTCTAAACTGCATGTTGAATTAATTTTCATATGGGAAGATGTTCATCAATTGATTCATGGGAGAAAGCTTTATATATTTTTCACAATGTTTTGCTGAGTTTGACCCGTGTAATGAGCCATCAACTATATACAGGTTTCAACATAATGATATATTTTAATAGATGTAACTTTTTTATTCTTTTAAAAAATTACTTCAAGATTATAAAATAAAATTAATACATATATAAAATAATTACCCAATAGGGTAGTCCGATCCCGACCCGATCTTTAGCGGGTACCCGCTAGAAATAGGGTCGGGATTGGAATGAATAAAATCAAATCCGAATTATCGGGTACCCAAAGTTTAATCCCGAATTTATCCCGCATCCGTCCCGTGCCCACCCCTACAAGTACTAGCTAGTACCCTATGCTTTCTATGTTCCTATGCTTTCTTTTCAAGTTTCTTCAGGACTTCCTTTTCTATACAAAAATAGAAAGGAAAGACCATGAAAAATATGGTGCTAATTCACATAAGGTCAAGTATTTTAACTTAGCATCACGAAACATACCCACCTTCTATTCTGTTACGTAACTTCGTTGTTGCTTTCCCATAGTACAAGATATTTTCTTCAGAATACAACAAATTATAAAGGCTAAGCATTAGGCATGTTTCGAGTACCAAGGCCACTGTCGATGGATTGGATCACTAGAGAGTCCGCTACTTTTTTATTTGAAAATAATCAATATAGTTCTTCAACATCAATTCCAAGTTCCAATAGTAAAATCCCAACAAGGTGACACTACATGACACATAAATTAAAATACATGTCCGTAGAAGTGGTCGTAGAAATCTTTTACTTCTTTATTAGTAATTCTTTAATTTTTTTTATAATGTTATAAAAATTAAACATTATAATGAGTCCAAGTTTGTCCTATCATATTCATATCAAAATAAAGAAAGAGTAAAACAATTGTTAGACTCACGTTTAAGTTTGTTTTCCAATACATACCACGCAGGCACACACCGCTTACACAGACGGACACACCAATTCAGCCGGAACTACGCGACCTCTTCATTTCTAACTTTTAACGCCGCGAAGTGCCCTGTAGTGTCTGAAAGGATGCATTTTTCCTCAAAACTCCGAATTTCCCTTGCCGTTTTGATGAATGGGCACATCCTTTGAGAGTTGAATATATTTGTCTTTCTTTCAACTTGTATATATTGGATGAAGGGTTAACACCTTTTACGAAAAGAGATAACTCTTGGGAGTGATCACGAAGCAAGTATACATATGTGGAGGACAACACAAGCCATACAACTTACTCTGCAAATTATCACTCCCTCTTGCTCTTTTGTACATCCCGTACACTCAAACTAAGATTCGACATACTCAGTTATCGGAGTGCAACCTAACCATTTAAGAAATGTTTTATCCTGAGAGACTGTTGCATTACACCCGTGTGCATTGTCGCGATGCAATAAAATCTTAATGAGAGATGGTCTATCTATCAACTCCTCTCTATCCTTGTTTTGATCTTCCCTACTTGATGCTTACCATCCCTCACCGATTACAATTAAGTTGTTGCCAATACTTGTGCGAAGGATATATTTGCTCAGTCTGACTGCTGAGTTACCTTTTAATTTCTTGCATCGTCCCAAGATGCCCGTAAAGGTGCAACAGGTGTAATGTTGGCTGTCGGAGACAGCGGGTTTAATGCACTTTGCAGGGCGGGATCTGGTATCTTGGTAGGCCCGCCACATAATCCAGATTTTGACATAAAGTTTATGTCCATACAGACTTAGCTTGTCAAGCATATATGAACTGCTTGTATAGCGATAAATATCGATCGAATCCAGTGGGACGTTTTTAAGCATGTTTTTTACGTTTGACATGTATGCTGGATAGATTGAAACTCACAAGTTATTATAAATCAATAATGTTTGAGTTGGTGTTACTATGGCAATGTATATCAGACTCTTTTGCACGCAATTAAAATCAAGAAAAAAAAGTTAAAATTTGTGCTTTAAATGTTTTTAATCAGATTTTGGTGATTTTAGTGGTTTGCCAATCAATCACTATATGTTTCGGGCCACTATCATTAGTTTTTTCCTCTTACAACAAGTGAACAACCGCGACTTTATATCATTATCCATCGTCAATTGTTCACCCTTCAGTATTTGAACGGTTCCATGGCATAATTTTAATTGACCGGACTTTAATGAAGTTTTAATTGATGAATAGTAACTAAATTTAGATCGAGTTGTGAAAAAATTGTATTTAAAATAGAATTAAAATTGTAAAGGTTTTTGTAGGTTTGTTATAGGTTAAAATTGTGTGTGCATATTTTATTGAGTTCCATTAAATTAAAATTGGTAAGAGTGGATTAAACGAAAATGAGCAGGTCAAACAAGAATGAACCGGATACTCAATTTTAATAGACTCTTAATGTAGTGCTAAACAACTTGCAACACATCTCCACACCCATTAAATTGTCCAACTTTATCAAACACATGTGTTGTTCTCACTTATCAAGCTAATACGGTAGAGATGTTACACGAGTCGACTCGAGCCTTATCGAGGGCTTAACTCGTTCGATAAGGTGTTCGAGCTGAACTCGAGCTTCACTTTTACTTGTTTTGTTATCTAGTCGAGTAGTGTTCGGCTCGTTTACAATCGATTAGACTCGATTAAATATATAATTTTTGTGAACAAACCTTAGTAGGCTCAATTAAGGCTCAAATTAACGGAATGAGGCTAAGATTGAGCCTATTTATCGTGACTCGAACTAAAATATAGCTAATTGTGTTAACATTTAGAGTCAAACTCGAACACTATAACAATTCGAACCGAACTTGAGAAATGAGATATTCTATAGTTTAATATCACTATATTCTACTGATTAAATTGCTGCATGAAAGTGTCGATCTACTCGCTAACTACAACTATTTGTTTACATTAAAAACTTAATTACAAAGGACAATCCATCATAACGATTTTTCCTAATTAACTTGATTAGGATATGTGAAAATTACATAAAGAGTCCATAGTTATATGTTAAATTACACATAAACCTGAATTCCATTACAAATTCACTTTAACTCAAACGTTAAATTACTTGAGATTACCAAAATATCCTTCATTTTAAAAAAAAGAATTAATGTAAATTCATGAAAATACATGTAAAGCTAGTTACTAAGAGTAGTGTTGATACGGAAATATGTCCAATCCATTATAGACGCCTTTGGAACGAATCCTGAGGCGTTTCAAGCTGTCTAAGGTAAGGCCTCAAGGTCTGACCCTAAGGCCACCACGGGACCGATCCTCCTGAGTGAAATGATGAACTAGACCTCAAAGACAGTAGGTCCGACCCAAACCATGGTCCGAGACCATGAGGGTCCAACCCGAACGATGGTCCGGACATAAGTCTATAACCTCATAAGGAACCAAGTGAACTGGCACCAAGAGAGAAAATAGGATCCGAGGCTATCAAGGTCCGAACCACTATGCCTTGTGGTTTATGGGAGTTGATCTCAGACATGAGATTGTGACCCGAACCAGACCCTCGGACCTACACTCTCGGACGAAGGTCCGAGACGGACTTCAGGAGTCTCTAATTTCTCTCGGAGAATGACTAAACTACCATCGAAAGCCCAAAAGGGAAATGGGTTAAGTCTTCTTAATGGGCCATGGGCCTAATAGAGCATTGTTGGCATAATCCGAGCCTTACATTTGGCACGATCCAACGGAGTCCTTCCACTTTGGGAGATCTCTATATATGTGGCACACATTCCCATGCTAATCGTAAGTCAAGTCATCTTTACGAACTAATCCCGATCACTATACAGAGCAGATCTTCAGTCTCTCTCAAGTAAAGTCTTTATCTGGTTTGACACTACGCAAACCGGGTCTTCGGTCCTCCGCCCCCCCCCCCCCCCCAAAAAAAAAAAGTTACTTGTGCAGGTCTTTCCCATTAGTGCTTTTGGACCTTGGAGTGCTTTGAACCCTAGCTTTGGACCTTGACTTGGGACGATTTGCAGTGGTTTGGACTTGGACGACTTACGAAGACTTACTTAGAGTTTGGGGGACTTCACCCTCAACAAGAAAAATACTCTTGTGCGACGTACTCGCCACACCTTGCAAGACTGACCATTCACACTCATGATGATTTGGATTGGTTCTTCTTTGATACCATTTGTAATGCAACATCTCTAGTGGACCGCACGCCGGAAACTTGCCAATAGTAATTTGTCGGGTGAATTTCTCATGGTCCCCCCTAATAAAGTTCGTAATAACAGATTAGTCCCTCACATTTGAACAATAACATTTTAGTCCAAAATGTATTTTCCGCGTTGCCGGTTCATTAAATAATTTCCACGTGGATAATTAAATTATAAATTGCACATCAACCCCTGTAAAGTTTAAAATAATTTCACAATTGACCCAAAACAATTTAAACTTTCATTTTCATCTTCATCAAACTCAATTTCACCATTCTTCATCTTATTCTTCATCATCAAACTCAATTTCTTTTCAAATTAAATGTATCTTCGTCATCATCAACACACAATTTGAATTCAACTAACCCTAATCCCTAATCTAAAGAAGACAAAAAAATTCCCACCATTAATGGAGCTTGAAGCTCCATTGATGGAGCTGTTCATGCTCCTTTGAACAGCTCCATCAATGGAGCTTGAACAGCTCCATGAAGCTCCGAAAATGGAATGGAGCTTGAACAGCTCCATTTCCGGAGCTGTTGATTCTCCATTAATGGAGCTTCAACAACTCCATTAAAGAATGGAGCTTCAAATCTCCGAAAATGGAGATTCAACCTCCATTAATGGAGAAATTAAAAAAAAAAAATTGAGGGGTTTTTGAAAGAAAAGGATTAAAAGAGACCTTATTGCAATTTGTTTTGGATTGAAATTGAATGGACATAAAATAAATATGGGTTGGTTTGAATTTATAATAAACTTTAGGGTTATGAATTGAATGTTAAATAATTAAGAGGGGTTAATTGTAATTTGTAAAATAAAGAAAATCATTTCCGAAGAAATCCATGTCACTAATTGTCCGCCACGTAGGACAAAGCCGTTGACTTTTGGACTAAAACGTAATTAATTTATGAAACGTATCATGTGATGTTATTGTTTAAATGCGAGGGACTTTCTTGTTAATAGGATGTTTATTGGGAGGATTTGGTGTAATTTTCCCTTATCGATTCTAAATTAATCCAACGTATTCAGATGTAGCGTTTAATCTTTTATGGTTGAATTCACTTATAAAATGTGAACCTCATTGGTATTAATACTATACAAACTATAAATCTCTTATAGTAACTTTTTAATTAACTTTTCAACTTTTTGGTGGTTATATATACATTTGTATCCAATAGATTAAAAACAAAGGTTATGTATTTGAATGATTAAACAAAATGTCATATATAATGTGATATAAATCCTACTTATACAATAAATACATTGTGTTAATAATCATCAAACAAAGTTTACAACGATTTATTTATAAATGTGAATGGCGAGAGTATGATGCACCTTTAAATTAATAATAGATAGACACTATGTGAAATAGTGTCGCACTACTAATGGTAAACTGGAACTACTCATAGCCACCAAACATTACGAATACATAGATTCCAGCCCCTTGAAACAACCTCATGATCATAGGTAAAATTAACTCAGTACCTATCAAGATATTAAAAAAATTCCTCAATCTGGGATTATTATGAACTGACAAGGTAACTGAGGTAAAGAGAAACACAAAAAGGACCGGGATGTAGTTACCTTGTAATTAGCTGAATTGAGATCCTCCAGCGGAAAAAAAATAATAATACCGTAGTAAACTATTAACAAAATATAAAAGCCTTATGATGTCAAATCTAGCTAGTAGTAGTAAGCATAGATGGAAACAAGAGACTCAAAAACTTGTTGGTCACAAGTAATAGTGAGTCCCTTTTCATGATCGAACCCAAATTCTTCCGCTGTTTGCTCCAGAAGCTTCTGGAACTCATGGCTAGCAAGAATCGTTATCGGAACAATGTATCTGCTCCTGTTTTCGCCAATGTACACTACAAAATGTCCTTTTGGCACGTCCATCGGCCCTTTGCCGAAACTAGAACAACGCTTTCTAATGTGTTTGATGATCAATGTTTGTTGTGACTTCTTGTTCAATTTCACGCTAGCCATTTGCGATGATTATATTTTGTGTATAGGATATTGACGTGGGGTAAAAATGGTGAAGTCAAAAGTCCTGGTCAAAGTCGGAAAGAGTCCGAGAGAACGTAAATTGGTTGCTTGCTGAATCGTCTGGCCTTAGTTCGAAGTCCGTCCATGTCCAGCAGGGAAAGTAACCGTTAGTATGATCAATTAATGGTGGGGGTCCGTCAGATTGTTTAGACCGTTCCTCAGTGATGGTCCGTCAGATTGAGACGGGTGCTTGTCCTACAAAGAAGAAAAGAAGGGGTTAGACCCTTTTGGGCCGGCCTACCTTAGACAGTCCGGGCTAAGATTCAACTGGTTAGGAGGCGGATCAAGCTGGGGCTCGGACCTCAAAACCTAGAAAGTGGATTAATAAGAAGCTGTTGTGTACCTTAATGAGGAGTAAATGCCCTCTATTTATAGTGTTGAGCTCTAGAGACAAACATTCTGACATCCCGGAGCATGGTCGGCTTAGTGGTAGGTTGACACGTGGTCCTGGAGATAGGTGGCGCGTTGTGCACACGCTGATTTTTTAGGATGAGACCAGGAGCCGTCCGTCCATAAGCTCCAGACGGACATACATAATGGACGGACTCATTTGTTAAGTTTGCCTGGATGTGGCAGTCTTTCTCTGGGGAACGGAAACGTCCGTGGTGAGGAATGTGGGAGGTAGGACCGTCCCACCAATTCACTCTCGGGATTTTGTCTTATGCCGGACCAGAGCTCCAGCGGACGGACTCTTAGTGATGTTCCTGCATAGATCGTATTTAAATCGTCTTGATTCGGTAAGAGCTGTGGGCGGACTCATATGTACATATCAGATATGTTTCTTGTAGTGTATACGTATTGTAAGTGAATTAAGGAGATATTCTTGCATTTATATAGATCGAGGTGGCTAGCTCGTTTTAATTATTTTTAAATATATGGAGAAAAATGTGTTGATATAATTCATTTGTCGATACGTGGATCGTTCGATCGAGTTGGAAATATGGTACGTACTACTACAGTACATTGCAGAAGTCGACAAATTACTACGACATTATCGGTGTGTTTGGTTCCAAATTCGAATTGAGATATCTCAATTCCAATTGAGTTTTTGTGCACAAAAACGCAACTGGAATTGAGTGGTTCCAAATTCGAATTGAGATATCTCAATTCCAATTGAGTTTTTGTGCACAAAAACGCAACTGGAATTGAGTTATCTCAATTCCAATCTGGAACCAAACACTCCGTATGACTTTCCCTGCTTCGGAAAGATGTTTCAATTGGACAATCACGTGATAGGTGGGGAATTTGTCAGAATATATTTAAGAATAAATTTTATTTTACACTAGAAACTTTTTGGCCACTTTGAAGTTACACCACAACCTTTTTTCTTTCTCACTCGATACTAAAACGTTAGTCAACACTTTGAGTCTACACAAAGGTTGAGTTTTACACTTACTACCATAACCTTTTCAGCTCACCAAAAATAAATTATATACAACATTGATGATAAAAAAACAAAAGAAAATTTATGAAATAGATTGCTTGTATAAGAAGAAACATGTAATTACATTTTTTTATGAGAACAAGTATAATCAGAAGAATTAATCGTACATAATATTGAAAGAGAGACATAACTGAGTGAGAGAGAAAGAGAATGAAGATATCATATATGTATTTTGTTTGCCATACATTAGATGTAAATTTCATTTTTAAATCATGTATATTGCAATGAGATCAAGGAGGTGGCAAATATTTTCATTTAATGCCCTCATCTCATCTATATTGCAAGAATTCAAGGAACCACAACTATTTTTATGATTCCCTATTATTATTCTTATAACAATTATGCAAAGTCGGCATATTTACATCAGAATGGCTATTAAATATTTAACAATCAAGAACCACATCCTGCCACGTAAGAATTTGCAACTATGGCCACGTACAATTATGTCTCTCTTTCAATATTATGTACGATTAATTCTTCTGATTATACTTGCTCTTATCAAAATAATGTAATTACATGTTTCTTCTTATACAAGCAATCTATTCATAATATTTCTTTTGTTTTTTTTATCATCAAGGTTGTATATAATTTATTTCTGGTGAGCTGAAAAGGTTTTGGTAGTAGGTGTAATTTATCATCAAGGTTTTGGTGTTGATTGGAAAAAATACTCAACATTTGTGTAGACTCAAAGTGTTGACTAACGTTTTAGTGTCGAATGAGGAAAAGAAAAGGTTGTGGTGTAACTTCAAAGTGGCCAAAAAGGTTTTAGTGTAAAATAAAATTTATTCTATATTTAATACGGTGTCGATTTATAACTCGATCATGTGACGACGTAGACTTTAAACGATTAGAGTAAGCAAGACCATTGGTAGACCTGGACGGTTAGACTAATCGCTGGTCAGATGTCATGAAAAATCACCAACTATAACCGTCCATGTCACCCTCAACCGCCGGTTTGAATTGTCCCTTTTGAACCGCCGGTTTCTTAAAAAGATAAAATAATAATGTATTAATTTATTTATTATAAATACTTACTTAATAATTACTATAATTACTATTACACTCTTATATAGTGATCATATGAAATTTATATACTTATAACTCTATGTAAAATATAAATTTTTACAATTTAATTAAAGTCGAATTACTATTTATGAATTTGGCAAACCTCTCAGTTGATGGATTCATTCCTGTATACTAGGAAAAAAGCGAATTATATTGGATCCCAACAGATTTTTGCATCAGTATAAAGTTGAAAAACGACAAAAGGAATATAGATGCGACTTGTTCTTCTATACAAGACAAACTTAAATGACTTGGGAATGTGATATAACCGATTATATATAATGTACCAACAGTTAGTTGGGAAATTATTCATTACTTGGACAAATACGTGGAATGGCCTAGTCTGTGGAAAAATAAATTCTCCACGTTTCTACAACAGTCAACACTAGTACGTTATTTGAAAGGAATGTTTCAATTTTAACTTTGACTGATCAACTGTCTTTGACTTTAACTGTAAATTACTTTTAAACTATAATGGTAAATAATTTAATTAAATCACATAATTAAAATTTAATACTCTTAAACTATAATAGTAAATAATTTAATGAAATCATATAATGAAAATTTAATTATTAAATTTTCATTATATGATTTCATTAAATTATTTACTATTATAATTTAAGAGTAATTTGCGGTCAAAGTCGAAAACAGTTGACTGCAGAATAGTAAAATGGAAATATTTCTTTGGAACGGAGATAGTATTTTACTTCCTGCACTTTTATAACTGTTACGCGAGTCGAGACTTAATGATGAATCGGCTCGCTTGATAAGGTAAACAAGTCGAGTTTGAGTATCATTTTATACTCGTTTATCTAACGAGTCGAGCCCATTTCGGCCCGGTAAAACTCTTTAAGGCTCATTATTTTAATAAATTTATATATTCTTATACTTATTTTCAATATTTTCTACAGATATGACTCGTTAAGGCTCGTTACTTTTTCGAGTTCGAGCCGAGCTCGAACTCGTTACAAGTTACTCGAGCTCGAGCCCACTTTTTTACTTGTTTTCCTTAATGAGCCGAGCTCGGGTTCGGCTCGTTTAACAACACTATTGCCGTTCATTAAAAGATTACTATTAAACTTTATCAATAACTATGTAAATCTAATAAACGAAATAGTGTATAAAAGGTAAATGGATGGTAAAGTAAGAGATGTATTAAATAAAGTGATGTTAAAATAAATAAGATAAATAATAAATAATAAATAATTAGTTAGTGAGATCAAAGATTTCCATTTATAATTAGAAAGTTTATAATGATACAAAAAAAGAAAGTTATGAAGTTATTTATGGAAATTCAAGAAGTATTGTATATCGATTGCTCCGTCCCGTCCCATGTATGTTTTCCATTTGACTTCTTGTTAAAAAAAAAAAAGGAGGGAAAGGGGAAGATTGAATATTATTTAAATAAGAATGAGTAAAATTTGAACGTTATTATTATTTAAATGACTAAAGAATAAAAAATGAATAAAAAGAAGAGAATGACTTGGTAGAGTTGTAAATATGAATATATTGTGAGGGTATAAGTAAAGTGAGGTATAGAGTTCAATTGGAGAAAAAGGCATAAATGGTCCCGGCGTTTGGGGATTTTGGTGCAACGTTTGTTCGCCCCGGTAAATGTAGTCCTAAAGTTCCAAAAATATGGTAGGATTAGGACTTTCGACTCAATTTTGACCTTAATTTGACTTGACTGCTGATGTGTCATGCCACTTGGTGAGTGTAGACGCTCAGAAATCTACAATCAAAATTAGGGTCAGAGATTTGGGGGCACCAACAACCTGCAAGGCAACAATAGCAAACAGAGACGTGAGATTCTGAGGTGACACCGGTGTGATGCCGACCGAAGGGACTCCGACGCTCAAGTTAGATGACTGATAGAAGGAGTAATCAAATGAAAGAGATAGAGAGGGAGAGATGGTGGCAAGCGTCGACTTATCCTGTTGGTTGAGTCGGTTCGGCTACGTGGTGGACGAACACCGACAGTGGGCTAGCTGACCTTACGTGAAGGAGCTAGCTGGCAGTTGTCTGACAGAGATGGATGATGGCGGATGGTTGAAGGTTGATGATGGATGGTGATGAGCGATGTTTATCAGAGAGCTTTACAGAGATGGAGGTGTGAGAGATTGATTGCTAGGGTTTGTTGCCGTTAGAATGCCCTCCTCCCTACATCTCATCAGCCTTCTCTATATAACCCACCCATCGTTGGAGTCTGCCCGCGAATCTCGGGGAGGTCGTTGGAACGGATTAGACCGTGTCTCAAGTAGTTAGGTGAGTGGACGTAAGTCGGTTGCTTACTGACGGACTAAGTCAGTCAAGCTACTGGAGTTGGTTAGTTTGTTAGTCAGGTGCTGACTGACAGAGTCAATCATGCAAGGTCGGGCGAGCTAGGTGAGCTAGCTAGCTTGTCAACCAGCTGGAAGGTTGGCAAGGTGTGAGCTAGTCAGGTGGCATGCGGGCTGATTGGCTGCATGGATGACTCAGCTAGGTGGGCTTGCTAACTGGCCTTTGGAGTCCAACTCACGTATGAAGTCAAGGCGGACTCATTAATGGATTGTGGTCACGTAGCCGATGGGCCGATCCGTTAATCTAGTTGATAAGAGAGAATTTGGCCAATCTGCTTTGTCCCCACTCTTGAGTCAGTGTTTTAGTCGGAGTAGAAATTTTATGCCCAAAAGAGTGATGCGCCGGATCGTAGGCGATGATATTTTGCTCCATCAAGGTATCAGCCACCGTAAGTATATCGGGATAACAAATGATAAGCTCATTGATAGGGAGAGCGATTGGATAGAGGTGTGGATGTCACTCGTAGTGATCTAGTGGTTAGCTTGGCAGAGCAAGTCATCAAACTTGCAATGCGAAGCCATCTTGACAGGTGTTCTCGGTTGTAAAAATCCAACCTAGAATGGTGGGCGTTTACGGATTGAAATTTTCGAGATGGGCAGCTTAGTCTATCTAGCAAGATGGAAATTTGCTGACAGAAAATTTCAAGGTGAGCAACTTAGTCCATCTAGCAAGATGGAAATTTGCTGACAGAAAATTTGAGGTAGGCAACTTAGTCCATCTAGCAAGATGGAAATTTGCTGACAGAAAATTTTGAAGTGGGCAACTTAGTCCATCTAGCAAGATGGAAACTTGCTGATAGAAAATTTCAAGGTGGGCAACTTAGTCCATCTAGCAAGATGGAAATTTGCTGACAGAAAATTTTGAAGTGGACAACTTAGTCCATCTACCAAGATGGAAACTTGCTGACAGAAAATAAAAATTTTGAAGGTGGGCAACTTAGTCCATCTAGCAAGATGGAAACTTGCTGACAGAAAATTTCAAGGTGGGCAACTTAGTCCATCTAGCAAGATGGAAATTTGCTGACAGAAAATTTTGAAGGTGGGCAACTTAGTCCATCTAGCAAGATGGAAATTTGCTGACAGAAAATTTTGAAGTGGGCAACTTAGTCCATCTAGCAAGATGGAAACTTGCTGACAGAAAATTTCAAGGCAGGCAACTTAGTCCATCTAGCAAGATGGAAATTTGCTGACATAAAATTTTGAAGGGGGGCAACTTAGTCCATCTAGCAAGATGGAAATTTGCTGACAGAAAATTTTGAAGTGGGCAACTTAGTCCATCTAGCAAGATGGAAACTAGCTGACAGAAAATAGACGACTTGCCCGAAATGAGTTGCCTTGCCCGAAATGAAGTATGGCTTGCCCGAATTGGGATGGAACACGCCTTGCCCGAATCAGTGTCTACCTTGCCCGAATTGGAGGATGACTTGCCCGGAGCACCTATGCCTTGCCCGAATTGGAGTAATTTTGAGTTGAGTTTGGGATCACAACACACAGACCCATTTTCTTCTTCTCCATCGCCGTCTTCTTCTTCTTCTCTAAATCACTATTTTCTTCTTCTTCTCTCCATCACCATTTCTTCTTCTTCTTCTTCTTCTCTCCATCACCATTTTCTTCTTCTTCATCTCTTCATCACCATTTTCTTCCTCCTTCACATTCCTAACACGTCAATCATCTTATTCCCTCAATCCGAAAGAGAAATTGGCATCTCTCCTTCTCATTATTTTCGAACAGGGGAGACGGGTCATCGACGCGAGTACGGGGCGCGGAGAGAGTGACGGTGGACGGAGAGGGAGCCGGTGTGTGGATCTGGCGAGTTGAAGACAAGAAATTCAACCGGAGTTCGAGCTTTTCCGGTAGGTAAACAGAGCGGGGAAGAAGACGGCGTGTACTGGTACTATTCATCTTCCCGTTTTATTGTTCACCTGGAATTTTTTTTTTTTTTTTTTTTGGATGCTGGATCTCTAGGAGAGACCATTTCTTGTTGGATTTTATTTTTGTATGTCTCTGCTTATTATTATTTTTTGTTATGAGATAAGTTGGGTTGTATGCTAATTGGATATGCTCATTGGATGAATTATAATGATTGAAGGACCAAAGCCATAGTAGAGGAATAAATAGTTCCGTTTCTATTCCAGTCAGCATTTCTAGAAAGCATATGGTATGCTTTGGCTACGGCATTTTTTACCTATGTCAATTCCTTGAATTTTGGACAAGTTGTATAAGAAATATATTATACAGTGAGTCATGTATTTGGAATTGTGACCCGCACTTTGGATAGACGGTTCATGTAGGATTAATTTTGTCAGTGGGGTTCGCATGAAATTTTGAGTCTATGTTTGGTTTTGTGCCTGTAGGATTTGATTTGTCGTAATTCGTATTGGTGGATCCTGTTTGCTTTGAAGTGGTGTCATAGAGACATATGCATGTTGCTTTTTGTATCGACCGGTGTTCGGTGAAATCGATTGGATATAGAATTTTGTGACGTTATACCATTTTGTGAAAGGATATTTTAGTCTTGCTCTTTGGAAATATTCATGTTGTAATGCTTTGTTTGCAAATGGATGTATTGATAGATTGTTGTAGAACTAGTTAGGTTGATAGCTTGCTTGGCATGTATATTGATGACGTTGGACTGGATTTAGTTGATGGATAATGTGTTTTACATGCTAGGAATCAATTCTAGCTGGAAGTGTGCTGATTGAGGTCTGCCGCGTCTGTCGGCTTGTATTTTTTATGTTACACCGGGTTGATGCTTTTCATGGATTTTTGGGTGAGGCTTTCCTGTTTGAACTTGACACAGGTGGATCATGGAAGGGCACCCGAGCAAGTTGATTGTGTATTCTCGGTCGACTGGGGTTGACGGCCAGGATTTACATGGCGGGTCTTTGTCAGCTATGGGTCAGCCTACTGGCATCTTATCCGGTGACGTGGCCTCAGTTCTTAGTGAGGCGAACTTGTCACACATGAGGGATCTCTATGGGATCCCAGAGAGTCCTGGGTCTCGACTTCCCTTGGCGGGCCAGCGGGCAGATTGGGACATCCCGGGGATGGTCTGCTTGTATGAAGTTTCCTTCAAGATAGGGCTCAGACTCCCACTCCACAAGTTTGTGGCTAACGTACTTAGCTATCTCCAGGTTGCACCCGGTCAGCTGATGCCCAATGCTTGGCGGGTTATTCTTGGAATGCAGGTGCTGAGTGAGGTCATGAATGTTCAGATGTCTGTCGACACCTTCTGCCACTTTTACACAGTGAAGGAAGTCTCATCGGATAAAGGTCGGGTTCAGACCAACTCGAGGCCAGGTGTCGACAGCTCGGTCTGTATTGGCAACGCGTCCGATAAGTCAACTTGGAAGGAAAGGTATTTCCTGGTGAGCAGTGAGCACGTGTTTGAGTCGGCAGACTTGGCAAGGGTTCCGATATCGTGGAAGCCTTTTGGTAAGTTCAACTCTTTGCTATTTAGTGTGATTGTTTTACCTCTTCTTTAAACTTTTCATATTGGATTGAACTTTGAACACTCTTTCTTACAGGCAGCCATGTAAGGAAGGATATGCTAGATGACGGGGACGTGGTGGTTCAAGCAATAAGAAATGCTTCTAGTATGACCAGATCGATCGACCACCTCTTGAGCCCGACTACGTTGAAGGCATGTGGCGTGCCGTTATCCAATCATTTGGAGGTAATGACATCCTTAGATTAGTCATGTCGATAGGATGCGTTTTGAGATAACTAGTTCTGACGATGCTTTTCTTTCATCTCGTGTACGGACAGGAAATGGAGATGAGTATGCTATCAGAATAGCGAGAGCGATGAAAATGACGAAGTCGGTCGCGGCTCCAGTTGAGAAAGTGGACGACTTGTTGGGGCGGTGTGCAAAGAAGCCGAGGTTTGAACTGTTAGAGTCAGGAGGCGATCTTCCTAATGATCCACCTAATAACTTCGAATCTTTGTGGAGGGTCGCCTTCCAAGTACTCAGCACTGACACGCCGAAGTGTTCTGCCAGCGGCGGTTGGAGCTTCGTATAGTCTTGCCAGACTACTGCTCCCTCCGACTGTGCGGTGTGAGCTCACCATCTATGGCGGCGTGGAGAAGTGGGTGATCTTCATCGACTGTCAGCTTTGAGGTTGATGGAGCTACTCTCTCTTGTGAATTTGGCGCAATAACTTTGAGTTCTGGAAGGGTGTTAACGATGGGCAACCTTGATCAGCTGGTGAGAGACGGAGTGACTCCTTTTACGGATTATGCTCTCGACCAAATTGTCAAGGTAGTCTCCGCCACCCTATAGCATTTCTCTTTATCGTTTATGTGCTTAGATCAAAGTATGAATTATTGATGTCTGCCTTGTAGGCCTTGAGCGCTATAGGGTACATGGGCAAGGCCATGCAGCTGCTGGAGGCGGAGTTAGCTTCTATTACGAGGAAGCATCGGATCAGTGAGCACTCTGTTACGGTACTTAGGAGGGAGAAGGTTCGACTTGAGGGCGAAGCGTTACGCTATTGCCAAGGCAAGAATGAAGCACTTGAAGAGTTAGCTAAGGTCAAGGGGGAGCTGGTTGTGGCTGAGATTGAGGCGGCTAAAGCCGCTAAGCTCGAAATGGAACTGGCTTCCGCTATTAAGGAGAACGAAAAGCTGAAGGCAGAACTTCATGCGGTCAAGCAGAATGAAGACCATCAATTGATCTTGAATGAGCGGGCATTCTGTTTGAAGGCCATAGGTAGGGGGGAGCTCGGAAGTTACTATCAAGAGAGGGTCACGATGTGTGAAATGTATCTGACTGAGCATGGGGTGAAGTTCCCGGGTCAGTCTGATGGTTGCTCGGAGGAGTATGTTGATGGAGCTGGTACCATTTAGTAGTTTCATGTTGGGTGGTGAAACTCTGGAAATGTTGTCTTATAAGCTGTTTCTTTTGTCTTTTATGTTGTATGTTGCTCTCCGTGCTGGATTTGACTTCCTAATACTTTCAGTCATTCGTATTTGAACCTTGTTGTTCACATTACCCTCGTAGGGTTGGATAGATTATGTATGTTTATTGTGGCTTTGGATTTTATTTTGGGTTGTTCCTGGGATGTCTCGAGCCGCGTAGGCTGTGGGATGTTTATGTCTCGTATTTGGACTTGCATGATAGTTGCAACAAATATAATCTCAAATACATAAGCATTCGACTAAAATTAACATACGTGAGCGAGGTATCTCAGAGTAGTGAGTAACACATGAAGTTAAAAATGCATTGTTCTTAGATTTTATACTAAAACATAATTCACGATGGAGAATCAGACATATTCATAAATCATGCATCATGCTCGTCTTAGAAGTCTAATTTGAGTGAAACATAGCAAGCTAACCTCTAAACGACGTGCTTGGCACTGCTGGACTCTGTCTACTAGGTTTGTCCCCCAGTTTAAGCGCTAGTCCAGAGGGGTAGTGCTTGAACTATTATCGTGTTCGTCCGCCTACTTCGTCGAATTAGTGCCATGCCGGGTCGGTCGGACATCTATGTATGTCAGCTTGTTGTTGTGTGCCATGCTACGCCAGTCGGATGGCTGTGTCAGTCAGCTTGCAATTAGGCGCCATGCCATGATCGGATGGTCGTGTCAATCGGCTTTGTAGGGCGCCATGCCTGTCTGTCAGACGGCTGGCTTTGTGGAGTTCACCCTGTGTCCTAACGGTAGAATTCAGTGATGGACCCTCTTGGAGAGGGGAGGCCTTTAACCGTCCTGCCTAGTCGGGTTAGTTGACCGACTAGCCTCCGGTCAGGTCGGTTGTGATAGAGAGAAATCAATCTCAAAATGGCGACTTTGGTTCATACCTTGGAATACAAATGGCGTGGCAGCATGTCATGCTCGTCTGTTTACTTTTGTTGGCAAATAAATTCGATAAATCGATTGAGACTGTTGGAATAAGCAGAGAGCTCTTGTCTGCTTGTTAACAAGTGGATGGAGCTGACATTCTTTGTATGGTAGTGATCATCAATTTTGAAAGGCTTCCACTTGTCTAAACCATGGAGCTGTTTTTGGCGCATCTCATGGATTAAGCAAGTGCAAGCCAATCAAAACAGATGTGAGTCCATGTGTTTTTGTTCTCATCCTGGTGGATGGTTGGTTTTGTTGGGCATAATGTTTTGGATGATCACCTGGAAGTGAGATGTGCCGCGTGGGCATTACTTCAATCGTGCTCATGATGTGTCAGCCTACAACATGAGTGGAATCGATCCTTTTGGAAAGGTTGGGGGGGTGGGGCGGTTGACCGACCTGCATAGCTGGGTTAGGTGACCAGCTAGCCCCTTGTCAGGTCGGCTGATTGTAGTGAGAAATCAATCTCATGGGTATAAGTTGTTGTACCTTCACCGAGTATATGTATGCCCATGTTGTTGTGTGACTTGTGAGCATCAAGGACTGGAGACTAGTTGTATGTCTCATGCTCCTGCAAGACGTTTATGGGGGGTGGGGCGTTTACCCGAACTGCCAGTCGGGTTAGATAACCGACTTTCCCCTTGTCAGTTCGGGGTGTTTCCAACAAAGGATCAACCCCGAAAGAACAAGTGTATCAAAAAAGTACCTCTTTAGGTGGATGGCGTTCCAGCTGTTGGCTATCTGTCGTCCTTCCTTGGTTTCGAGCTTGTAGGCTCCGTTGCCTACTACCTTTGTGATTTTGTAAGGACCTTCCCAATTTGGTCCAAGCTTTCCAGCTCCTGTCTCCTTTGTGTTCTGGAATACCCTGCGTAAAACCCAATCGTCTTGCTTGAAGGTTCGTACGCGAATGTTCTTGTTGAAGTGTTGTGCAGCTTTCTGTTGGTAGGCGGCGCTCCGGATCATGGCTCTTTCTCTGAGCTCATCGACCAAGTCGAGCTCGTGTGCCAATTCTGCGTCGTTGGTCTGCTTGCTAGCCATTTTGTATCTCGTTGTGGGTAATCCCACTTCTATGGGTATGACTGCTTCAGTTCCATATGTCATGCTGAATGGTGTTTCTCCAGTTGGAGTCCTTGGTGTGGTTCGGTACGACCATAGGACGCCTGGGAGTTCATCCGCCCATGCTCCTTTTGCTTGTTTCAGCCATTTTTTGAGACTATTCATGATAGTCTTGTTGGTCGACTCCGCTTGTCCATTCGCTTGGGGATAGCGTGGAGTGGAAAATGTAAGCTTGATTCCCCATTCTTTGCAGAAGTCTTGAAACTCATAGCTTATGAACTGTGAGCCATTATCTGTCACGATTTCGTAAGGGACTCCGTACCTGCATATCACATGTTTCCAAATGAAATTTTTTACCTCTGTGTCACGGACTTGCTTGAAGGCTTCTGCTTCCACCCACTTGGTGAAGTAATCGGCTACTGCGAGCATGTACACTCGTTGGCCTGGTGCAGTAGGTAGTTTTCCTACTATGTCCATCCCCCATTTCATAAAAGGCCAGGGGGTGATGGATGGATGCAACTTCTCTGGTGGAAGGTGGATGATTTGTGAGTGCCTTTGGCATGAGTCACATCTTCTCACAAAGTCTATGGCGTCAGCCCTCATAGTTGGCCAATAGTACCCTGCTATGAGCGCTCGGTGTGCAAGGCTTCGAGCTCCAGAATGGTTGCCACATTCCCCTGCATGTAACTCAGTCAGAACATGTCTGGCCTCATTATCGGTTACGCACCTGATTAGGGGTCCTGAGTAGGATCTCCTATAAAGTTGTTCGTCGAGGAGTGTGAAACGGGCTGCCTTCGCCTTCACTCGCCTTACCTCACTCTTGCTTTTTGGAAGGTCTCCGTTTGACAAGTATAATGCTATTGGAGCCATCCAATTAGGCTTGGTCGTGATTTCGGCCACCGTCTGATTAGTGCATTCGCCCTTCCATGTTGTGGGCCATTGTATGTATACTACTGGAATTGTCATTGGCACTGGTATTGATGGCTGCTCCTAGGTTGGCTAGGGCGTCTGCATGGCTGTTCTCCATCCTTGGTACATGCGAAATAGAGAACCTTTCGAAGGAGGACTGCAACTCTTTAACTAGCTGGAGATAGGCAGCCATCTTGGTGTCTCTGGTTTGGTAAGAGCCCTGTAATTGGTTAACTACTAACTGTGAGTCCGATTGTACCTGAATGATTTTTATGCCCATGTCCCGAGCTGAGTTGAGGCCAGCTATAAGCGCCTCATACTCGGACTCGTTGTTGGTTGCTTTGAATCCACATCAAATGGCTCTTTGGATTATGTCTCCATCTGGCGAGGTAAGGACTATGCCAAGTCCACTTCCCTTGGTATTACTAGAGCCGTCGACTGAGAGCTTCCACTGCACGTTGTTCTTTTCCTGCAAACAAAATAACTCCTTTTCTGCTTGACCTAATTCGGTTGGGGTGAAATCAGCTATGAAGTCTGCGAGTGCCTGGGACTTGATGGCCGTGCGGGGCTGAAAGGAGATGTCGAACTCACTGAGTTCGACTGTCCACTTTGAAAGCCTTCCAGAAACATCTGGCTTGTGTAAGACGCTGCGAAGTGAAAAACTGGTGAGAACTACGATCGGGTGGCATTGGAAGTAAGGGCGTAACTTCCTTGCTACAGTGACCAATGCAAGGGCTAGCTTCTCCAGCTGGCTGTACCGAGTTTCTGCATCCAAGAGTGATTTGCTCACATAGTAAACTGGGAGTTGATTTCCATCTTCTTCTCTGACCAGGACGCCGCTCAGTGCTGTGTCGGAGATTGCTAGATAGATGAGCAAAGTTTCTCCAACCTTGGGCTTCGAGAGTATTGGCGATGTGGTGAGATAATGCTTGATTTGTTGTAGGGAGTCCTCACACTCGTCTGTCCACTGGAAGTCTTTGGCCTTCCGTGGGGTGTCAAAAAATGGTCGACACCTCTCGGAAGACTTGGGTATGAACCTGCCGAGGGCTGCTAGCCTCCCAGTCAATTTCTGCACATCTTTAACGCACTTGGGGGAGGGAATATTATAAATTGAACGAATTTGATCAGGGTTAGCCTCAATACCTCTTTGCGTGACCAAATACCCAAGGAATTTCCCAGAGGAGACTCCAAACAAGCATTTGGCTGGGTTCAACTTCATATTATACCTGCGGAGGACTGAGAAGGCTTGGCAGAGGTGGTCGAGGTGCTGATCAGCAACCAAGGACTTGACCAGCATGTCGTCGATGTACACCTCCATGGTGTCCCCCAGCATGCTAGCGAACATACGGTTGACCAGTCGCTGGTAAGTGGCTCCTGCATTCTTGAGTCCGAATGGCATGACCTTATAACAGAAGGTTCCTCTCTACGTGAAGGTGTCTTCTCTTGATCTTGTGGTGCATCGATTCTGGTTGTATCCTGAGAATGCGTCCATGAAGCTTAACAGCTCATGTCCTGCGGTGGCATCCACTAGCATGTCTATGTGGGGGGGTGGAAAGGAATCCTTCGGACATGCTTTGCTGAGGTCGGTGAAGTCGATGCACACTCGCCACTTGCCATTCTTCTTCTTCACTACCACAACATTGGCTAACCAGTCTGGGTAGTGTACTTCGCGGACTGATCCAATATCAAGTAACTTCTGGACTTCTTCATTGATAACTTTGTTTCGCTCTGGAGCGAACTTCCTCCGTTTCTGTCTGACTGGTGGGTAGTCTGGGTCAACCTCAAGTCTGTGGGTGATTACCTCTGGGTCAACTCCTGTCATGTCTGCATGTGACCAGGCAAAGCAGTCATGGTGAACTTTGAGAAATGTGATCAGTTGCTCTCGTAGCTCTGGTCTCAACCTTGCCCCAATCTGAACTTTGTCGAGCTCTTCCATCCTTGGATGCAGGTCAATTGGGGGTCGAGTTCAGAATTGCTATAACTTCCGCCTTTCAAGGCTTCCATATAACATGTCCTCGCATCCCGTTGCTGGCCAAAAATCTCCTTCACCCCCCACTTGGTAGGGAAGCGAATCACCTGGTGGTAGGTTGACGGTACTGCTTTCATCTCATGAATCCATGGCCTACCAAGGATGGCATTGTAGCAATGATTTGTCTACAATCAGAACTTCGGTTGAGGTTGGCCTTACGCATAGATAGGAAGGTAACACTCCCATTGTGTACTTTCTTTCTCCTTTGAAACCATATAGAGTCAATTTGGCGGAAGGCGGTCTCATTTATTCCCATTTCTGTGAGAGCATCTAGAAAAATGATGTTAGCAGAGCTCCCATTATCAATGAGAACTCTCTTCGTAAGACAATTGGCAATAAGAATGGAAATTACTAAAGCGTCATCATGAGGAATAATTAGTTGCTTAGACTCTTGGTCTGAGAAGCTAATAGTCAAGTCAGACGAAGAGGTGTCTGATGCTCTGCGAGCATCGAGCTCGGGCCTTACCGTTTGCCCTCTTGTGGCGCTTTGTCATGAGTATGAGACACCATCGATCTTCCCCCCCGAGATCACGTTGATTACCTTGTTGGTCTGAGGGGGCTCGGGTAGATCGATTGCCGACCGGGCGAGGTCTTTTACCTTTGTCAGAGAGGAACTCCGTCAAGTGTCCTCTCTTCAGAAGCTCAGGTACCTCCAATCGCAGTGAGATGCACTCTGCGGTTGTATGTCCGTGGTCTCCGTGGAACTCACACCACTTGTTGGAGTTTCTTTGATCTGGAGGTGTTCTAAGTTTTCCTGGCCACCTGACTCTGTCGCCCATGCTCTTCATGGTACAACACTCCTCTGGTTCAATGTTGAGGAGTAACTCGGAGGCGGTGCTCGGGTTTCCTCTCTGTTGGGCTGGAGGCGAGGTGGATTATAGCAGACCATGTCTTCTCTCAGTCGGGTATGGCCTAGCACGATAGTATGGAACCCTTCGTTCAACTCGTCTGTCAAGCTTGGGCTCCTTGCGAACACTTTGACTTGACATGTAAGGTATGTTGGCATCATCCTCCTCCCATTTTATCTGAGCCCATGCTTTGGCGAGCACGTCTTCCATTGTTCGACAGGGGTAGATGGTCAGCTCCTTGTACAACCCCGAGTTGGGTGGCAACCCTTTGCAGCAGGCGATGACAGCAGTGTCCTTGTTGCAATTGGGGATTGACACCTTCTCCTTGTTGAATCTTGCAACGTACTCCCTGAGAGATTCGTTAGGTCTTTGCCGGACGCTATACAAGTCGTCAGCTTTTAAAGCTTACATTTGCTTGCGAATTGTTCCACAAAGCAGTCGACTAATTGGGCAAAAGAGGAAATGAAATTGTTGGGTAAGTTGGTATACCATTGTAGGGCTGGTCCGATCAGACTGGAACCAAACCCTTTGCACATGCATGCCTCGCGGAGATCCCTGGGGATGGCTATGGTGAACATCCTTTGCTTGTACTGTGAGACATGGTCGTCCGGGTCCGTCGTTCCATCATAGAGCTTCATGATTGGGAAGGTGAACTTGGTTGGCATCTCCACCAAGGCTATAGCATCGGCGAAGGGAGAGTCAACAAAGTTGTTGGGTAAGCTCTTCTTGATTGGTGCTGGCACTCCAGGGATCCTTTAGATCATCTCTTCCAGGCTCACCAGTTTGGAGGCTAGCTCCTCGTTGCTACTTCCGTAACCTGCATAGAGGGTTAGCAAGTGATCTACCAGACTTGCGCTTTGGTTGCGTTGTTGTGGTGATTCATCGTTCATCCTTGGGTTAGCACCTTCGAACGAAACCCTCCTGCTGGTGGTACCCTGAGTGATCTCAAGGGATGGCCTTGGCGGAGCGCTCACCACTTGAGAGACTGGAGTTATGGGAATCACCCCTTCCGTCTCTTCAAAGGTTAGCTGGCAAGCCTCAATCGTGTTGCGTGGTGGGTTCTCCACCCCAGCGACATGAGTCAGTCGGCGAGACGAGGCCGCGTCCAATGTTGGAGCCTCCTGGTGGACGACAGACTCAACCCTTTCCTTCAAGAGCGAGTTCTCTGGCCGGGTAGCGGTTCTCGTCCTCAAGGAGCTTGATCTTCTTGGCGTTCTCTTGCATCTGGGCCGCCAAGGTTTTGATCTGAGTGATGACGTCCACCTCCTCTACCTCTTCCAGAACGTATTCGTCTGAGTGCGTCATGATGGATTTCATAGCGTGTCGCGGTCGCTACTAGATTACCTTTCTTGATAGCCGGGGCCCCACGGTGGGCGCCAAATTGTAGACGCTCAGAAATCTACAATCAAAATTAGGTCGAGATTTGGGGCAAACGACTGCAAGGCAACAATAGCAAACAGAGACGTGAGATTTCGAGGTGACATCGGTGTGATGCCGACCGAAGGGACTCCGACGCTCAAGTTAGATGACTGATAGAAGGAGTAATCAAATGAAAGAGATAGAGAGGGAGAGATGGTGGCAAGCGTCGACTTATCCTGTTGGTTGAGTCGGTTCGGCTACACGCCGTGATGGGCTAGCTGACCTTACGGGAAGGAGCTAGCTGGCAGTTGTCTGACAGAGATGGATGATGGCGGATGGTTGAAGGTTGATGATGGATGGTGATGAGCGATGTTGATCAGAGAGCTTGAGAGAGATGGAGGTGTGAGAGATTGATTTCTAGGGTTTGTTGCCGTTAGAATGCCCTCCTCCCTACATCTCCTCAGCCTTCTCTATATAACCCACCCATCGTTGGAGTCTGCCCGCGAATCTCGGGGAGGTCGTTGGAACGGATTAGACCGTGTCTCAAGTAGTTAGGAGAGTGGACGTAAGTCGGTTGCTTACTGACGGACTAAGTCAGTCAAGCTACTGGAGTTGGTTAGTTTGTTAGTCAGGTGCTGACTGACAGAGTCAATCATGCAAGGTCGAGCGAGCTAGGTGAGTTAGCTAGCTTGTCAACCAGCTGGAAGGTTGGCAAGGTTGTCAACTAGCTAGTCAGGTGGCATGCGGGCTGATTGGCTGCATGGATGACTCAGCTAGTTGGGCTTGCTAACTGGCCTTTGGAGTCCAACTCACGTATGAAGTCAAGGCGGACTCATTAATGGATTGTGGGTTGGGTCGTAGCCCTGATGGGCCGATCCGTTAATCTAGTTGACAAGAGCGAATTTTGGCCAATATAGTGAGCAAACTAAAATTGACTACCAACTAAGTCTTTATGTAATAAATTTGAATACCAAAATGGAAAAATAAAATACAAATCACATAAAATAAAAACAAAAGTTAATTTAAAATTTAAAATTAAAATTAAACGAAAAAAGAAAAAAACTGAACTTTCTCTATCTTCTTCATCAATACCAGACTGCTCTCACTCTTTGGTGCCGCCCAAAACTCCGGCGGAAAATCCCACCTTCTTCCTCCTCTCTTCTCTTTTTCTTCTTCTACTGCGCACGTCTCCCTCTTCTTCTTCTTCTTCTTCAGCGGCTGCGCTGCTCTCTCCCTCTTCCCTCCTTGATATGCCAAAAGGGTTGCACTTGGGTGATGCAACTCGTGAAGGCTGTTGTTGATGGACAACAGCGGCGTACGGCGGAGGTCCCTGTGCCCTTTGTCCGTCGGCTACTTCACCGGATCTCAGTTACTTGCTTCTCTTTCGCTGCCATGGAATGATAATTAATTTGGGGATTTGCCTCTCCGTTTTGATGATTCTGCCTCTTCGTTTTCTAGTCTCTTAATATGGTGGAATGATAATTAAAAGACTTTGCCTCTTCGTTTTGATGTCTCTAGCTTATTTGATTTGATGATGATCCTGACCAAATTGGGAATGATGGAATGATATCTTTTAATTTAATATTTTTTCAATTTTATCTTTTAAATCAATGTTTTCTACTTTATTTTTTGTTTATATTTTATTTTTTTACTTTAGAATTTTATTTTAGGTTTTTTAGTTCAGGAGATGACTTGGCTGCTGATGTGGAAGTCAAAATTGGGTTTGAATGGTTGACCCGATGGACACATCAGCAGTCAAGGTCAAAATTGGGTCGAAAGTCCTAATCCTGCCATATTTTTGGAACTTTAGGACTACATTTACCGGGGCGAACAAACGTTGCACTGCGTGCGCCAAACCCCCCAAACGCCGGGACCATTTATGCCTTTTTCTCGTTCAATTGTAAAAAAAAAATGGGAATGTGAAAACACTCAATTATTTAAATTGCACAAAATCCTCCGAAACATTAATAAATATTGCAAGATCTACCATCAACTGTCAACATTGAACCAAGTCCCCCGTAACATTAATAAATATATATAGCGGGAAACTCCCTTATTCTTCGATATAGTCTCGATTCAGCAAAAATTAACAGATAAGTTAGATGGTAGTTGATTGGATAGCTAATCACTAGTTGATTCTTTATAGAAGTGTTTAGAAAATTTATTAAGCTAGTTGATTGATTTGTTAAATGTGGTGTGCAAAAACACATTAACGAGTTTATGTTTTTGATAAGTTGCTTACCAGATCAGCTACCAGTTAAACATTCTCATAACAGGATTATTTAAAAAATAAATTCATGAAGCTGATAAATTAATGCTAAATAAATTCACAATAGAGATGCACTTCACATATAAAATATAAGATTACACAAGCATATATACTTGTAAAGTTACAAACTCACCCATTTTTCTAAACATAAACTTACAAAAAGATTTTTAGAATAAACTATATATAAGAAATTATAAAATAATTAAATTAATTAAAGGGCCCTAATATTTACAATTTCGGGGAAAACTTGGGTTGTTAGAAACAGTGAGGGCATTTAGTCACCATTGTAAACAAATCAATGCAAAACACAATCAAAATTAAAAATTCCCAAATCACGAACGAAGAACCCTAATTTGCCGATGAAAGAAATTAACGCAATTGACACTGGATTTACGTGCTTCGGAGGATTCCTACTGCACGGAGGCTACAGAAAGAGCTTTCACTATGATAAAAACGGATTACAAGAAATGGACTGATTCTCCTCAACCATTAGTGGCGAATGGAGAATACTTCTAATATCTCTTTTCCCTCAATCTCCGAATTCAATCTATGAGTGTTTCAAGTATTTGTGGTGTTGTTAATTAATTGCTAAAAATTCATCTACAACAAGTATTTATACAAAATCACTAGGAGAGAAGAGTTAAAGTACTGCTTCAGTTAACAAGCTAACAGTATCGAGGATTCTCGCGCCACGCTTCTTCAAACATCCACCGTTCGATCTGCCACCTGTACGGACGGTCACTGAGTAATCTGGCAACTAAATGATCTTCATATACAAAACTCTTATAGAATTCGAGCTAACATCCACAAGAATGGCATATGCAACAACTATCCTATTCTTACCAAATGTAAGCTTTCTATGTTCCTGTTATATTTCTAGTTTCTTCAGGACTTTCATTTCCGTACAAAATAGAAAGCTAAGACCTTTATAATTTTACTACTTCCCATGAAATCATTTGGAAGTCGTTTCTTAATAATTAGGTGTTATAGCTTTGAAGTTTGAACTTTTGATACTGTTACTGGAGGCTAGCTCCTATGTACATTGTATCTTTATGAAAGTTCATCAAATAATTACTAATTTTCAGTTCAAACAGTTTCACTTTAGCTTTTTATTAACTTTTCAATTTTTAACTACGAATTATTTTAAATCAAGAATGTTCAATTTTTTTATATAATAAAACTTTAGGGGCTAAATTTTCATTATACAAAAAAATTTGAACACTTTACATTTACGGTTTAAGATTAAGTAGCTAAAAGAAAAATCGCAAAAAAATCAAAGCTTAAAACTGTCTTTACGTAAATAATATTTAAGCTGGTGAAAGGAAAATTAGGGGTTATTATCAACACTTTCGTCTTATTTAATAAATGGAGTACTGGAGTGTTTCTTTGGTACTTTGCAGGGCGGGACCTGTATCTCGGTAGGCCACATACTCCAGAATTTGACATAAAAATTTGTCCGTAGTTACGTAACTGATTAAGTAAGAACTCGTTGTACTCAATAAGGAAGATCAAATGCAGTCCACTCGCTCTTGATCGGCTTACCTCTCTAGCTAATGGTGTAAACAAATAAAGCTTTTCGCGAGTAATCGTGAAAAAGTTCGAAATTTCGAGATCACGCCGTAACTTGATTGTGAAACAATGTTTCGAAAGCTTTTAAGTGAAGAATAAAGACTATGATAAAGAAATTCGACGGATCGTGAGTATATAAGTCAATACATACCTTCTATGTATTTCTACTTATATATACATTCAGTAAAGGTATTATATTTCAAAACATATATAATAAATATTTCATGCACGTATGTGTTGTGTTAAAAAATGAAGTAACATATTAGTACGTGAAAATTGTATTAATAAATCATGTAATTTATTTAATAATAATAACAATAATAAGTTAAATAATTCATTTTAAAAAATAATAATTAATTCAATTTAGTCATTCGCAAAAAGCTCGTGAGCAACCTCGATGCTCGCGAGCTTAATGCAAGCTCTTAATTTTAAAGCTCGGCAATGATCGTGATCGACTTGTAAGACACAAGCATGAGCTCGATAAGGTTCAAGATCGGCTCTAATCGGTTCGTCCACACCCGTATTGCTAATACATACTCCCCTGCCCCGCTTAGCTCGTCCACTTTCTTTTCAATGCTGTTTTTAAGTAAGTTAATAGTTTATTGTTCCCTGCTGGATAGGGATCGAAATGATAAATAATGGAGGAAATATGAGAGATATAAAGATAAAATGATAAACAATAGATAGTGATGAGAAATAGATAATAGAGTAAGAGTAGCATGGTCTCAACTCTGCCACGTGTATTATACTACAATATTCATTACGTAAAGGAAGTTATAATAAACGTGATATAAATCTTCTCGCAGATCTAGAGTACACCAAGTAACATACACAAAGTCTCATGAGAGACGGTTTTTTAAATAACTTATCTAGAGACGATTCACTTATGTTATCAATAAAATTATTCATGCTATTAATCAAAACGTTTACGTTGTTAACAAAATAAATCTTTTTATAATATAAAAAAACACCAATGTTGATAACATATGTGTTTTAATTAATAATATCGATAATTTTCTTGACAATGTAGGTCCATCTCTAGATAAATTATTTAGAGATCGACTGTTATTAAATCTAATTTCTAGATAGAGGAACTCGTCAGTTGGTTTCTCCCCAAGAGACTTACTCACTAATATATGCTTCTGCATTAATAAAAAATTGAATATTTATTCGATTGATTATTCTGCTGCATAAAATATTGATCTTACTAGCTCGCATACATATTGTAACACTCTGCCCCCTGATGGATGGAGGCCTGATCCATTTGGCTATTTGAGTTATATATGCATGAATTTAATTTCCAAACAAAAAATAAATACATATTCGAAGTATGCATGAGTAGCATTATATATCAATTCTTTTTAAGGGCTAAACTTTTGGTCAATGTACTCACCCCACTTTATATATTTGTGAAGTCCTTATCGCACCTTAGTCAGGAACTCAGGATCAACCATCCAGAATCAGGAGCGGAGCTAGGAATAAATATCGCATGTGGCTAATTATGAGAAGGATAGGTTATAGTTAACATAACGAGAATTTTTTTGCAGAAAATACCATCTTCACAAATATTTTCCTACGTAACATCAAAAAAAAAAAGGTAAGGAAATGATACCTTACGAGCAAACGCCACAACAAAAGTTCCAACTTCCAACCAAGCATGAAAAATTGAGGCAGTGTAGCTTTCTAATAATAAATATATTAGAAACTCAGCGTAACAACACATCTTTCTTTCAACGAACCAAAACATTACTTTATTAATAGAAAACTAGATCAAGGGGTTCAACAACATAAGTTTTCACACTTTTACAATTCCAGAACATGCGACAGCCTAAACCAAACATATCTAACATGGATCTTTGCTAATAAAAAGCTCAGAATTAGACTAATTAACAAGATTCTTAAATCAATTACTTCAGTCAAGTCAGCCATGTCCTATGAACATCCACATGGATTAATTTTCCTAATCACAAAATGTGTACAATGACATGATTCAGCAAAACAATAGACAAAAGAGGGACGGGCAGGAATAACCGAAAAACCAACACGTCCCACGCAAAAACTATCACCAACTCCACCATAATCTGTCAAGGAGAAAAAAGCAACACAACTGAACACCACAGAGAAAGAAGAAATTGCAAGAAAATTAATCCTATAACAATTAATAATAACAACAAAATTGTAGTCAATTAAAATATCTCATACTCCTAAACCCTGCTTAATAAATTAATCCTATAACAATTTTTACAATTGTCTTAATACAAGTACTAATATAGCTCAAATAGTCCAAACTACTTTACATCAGTAAGAAGAATCCAAATATATAAACCGATCTACTACTTCTACTACTCTATCCAGTAATAATAATTCCCAAATTTGCAACCCTCTTTTTATGCAACAGGTCACATAAACCATCTATTTACCTTTAAGTATAATAATAACAACAAATTCACAATTCTTTACCTTCAATTTCGGATTAATGGCTGAATTTTCGCAGCTTGCCTGAAGAATACATAGCAGGTTTGTTTATGTTTCTGCTGGTTGCAGAGGAGGGCTTTTCTGATTTCCTTTTCCTCTAATAATTGTCTTGTAAAGTGTTATAGTAATAATTGTCTTGTAAATTGGGCAAGTTAATGCGGGCTTTCAGATTTAAAAGTGGGCTTCTTGGACCTCAAATTCCCTGAATATTACTTAAGTTGTGTAATGGTGTTACTAAACTCAAATTTTAGGTGGGGCTAATTTGCAAAACAAAAAAATTAAATGATATAGATTTTTTTTTTTTTTTCCAAGTGTGGCTGTCTCCTCCCCTACCAGAATCCTTGTAGCTTGGGTTGAACCGGTTCTGACACTATTTGTAATGTCCTACTCATTGTGGGCCAAGATAAATTGTTTCAACCGGATATGACTACTCCGATCCCTAAGTGATATATTGGTCCTAAAAACCAAAATATATCATTAATTCCCATCGTATCTAATTGTAACACTCGTACATACCCCAAAGAACTAACCAATGAATAAGTCTTACATTTGTTCTAAGAGTAACTCAAAGGAATCATATTCAAATTTGGCTATGTTACTATTGAGTTCAACCATCTTCTCTTTAAAATGTATTGTTAAGGAAAGAGGATTATACAACTTATGTGAAATTTACAAAATATCTGACAAGTGATTTGAGACATTATAACATGCCATATCACAAGTAGGCAGTGATTAATCGACTCTACACGTGAATTCATAATATGCATTTTTAGCAAACCAGTATCATTGGCGTGAGTCGGGAGAGATCCATCATCCAATTATTCTTTGATGAATTAGAACCTCAAAGTCCAGAAATACACTCACCCATATTAACTTGTCTACTCATTTGACCTTCCCCATAGAGGTTGAAATGATTCCATAAGTGAGGGGAGTGTTAAACAAATTAATATGAGTAGATTAATTTAGACTCTTTATAATTTTAAGTTTTTAGATGAGATGTAAATTTATACATCAAATGGGAGATGAGTAAAAAGGTTATTATATTGGAGGATACAATCAAATATATTATGGAGTAAGTGTAAATTAAAAACCAATTAAGTATATATTTTTCCAATTATCAATCTCAGTGACAAGCATATATCAATATATATAAATCGATCATTATATTAGAGGCGTAATGAGTGTAACACCCTTCGATAAAAGATGGTACGCCCACATGCTATAAACTAGACAAACTACAGTACAAAGATGAACAAATCAAAACCCTCTAATACAACATCATGATCATTCAGCTGGTAATTCATGCACCCTGTCATGGTAAATGAAAAAACCCCCAGGTGAGGAAAAAAAGGACCAGAATCGACCTAGGTACGTTGTAATTAGCTGAACTTGATATCCTCCAGCACCAACAGGCAAAAATAATAATAATAATAAACTAAAAATAGTAGTAATAATACTGTATTAACAATTAAAAAGGCCTTATAATTAATCTAGTAGTAAGCGTACATGGAAACAAGAGACTCAAAAACTTGTTGGTCACATGAAATACTGAGTCCCTTGTCATTATCGAACCCAAATTCTTCCGCAGCTCGCTCAAGCAGGTTCTGGAACTCATGGCTGGCAAGAATCGTTATCGGAACAATGTATCTGCTCCTGTTTTCGCCAACGTACACTACAAAATGTCCTTTTGGCACGCCCATTGGCCCTTTGCCGAAGGTCGAGCAACGCTTTATAATTTGCTTGATCAATGCTCTCTGTGACATCTTGTTCACATTCACGCTAGCCATTTGTGATGATTTTGTGTATAGGATATAGTATTTGTTGTATGTGTTTTAAGTAAATATTGTGATGATGGGAAATAAAGGAAGATGATTCTTGCATATTTATAGAGGTGGCTGGATAGTTTCGAGTATCTAAATATGTGGAGAAAACGGGTTGAGATTCATTTTATGAGACGTGGATCGATAGAGTTGGAAATACTATTGTACTGCTACAGTACATTACCGAAGTCGACAAATGATATGTTAGTGCAATAGATACTTTCCCTGATTTGGAAAGATGTTCCATGTAGACAATCACGTGATAAGTGGGGAATGTGTCTAAATATACTTAATACGGTGGTGCTGAATTATTACCCGATTCATGTGCCGACGTAGACTTTGAAATACTAGAATACGTGTTAGCCATGTTCACTTAATTCAGGTGACCAGGTGAATACGAATTTTGTCTGTCCAAATCTTCGTCGGCCCTAATGTATGTATGCAAATTGTGTGGAGTTATTTATTATTTTTATTGTTGTTATTGTTAATTAGTATTACAAAAATATGAATGTAATACAAAAATAACATAATTTACATGGGGTCAAATGTCCAATGCCAGAAAGTCAGGTGGTTTTTTTCTTCCAAATATTATGGTTTTTAACTTACCAAGTAAATCGATATGTTTTTTCAAAACTAAAAAAGAAATTGGATCCAAATAGTTTTGCATTGTTATAAAGGTTAAATTATGAAAAAAGGAATACACAATTCTCTAAACAAAACAAAAGGAATACACACCATACAAGACAGGATTGAATAACTTTGCAGTTTGCAATAGCACTTGGAATAGTGATTTATAACCGATATTCATATAATATAACGAATTAGTTGGGAAGTTATTTATTCTTTGGACAAATACGTGGCCTAGTGTGTGGGAAAACAAAATTTCCACGTTTATAGCACAGTAGTAGTATTAATACTATTCTTTTTCTCAAATGTTATGGCATTACCTATTTCAATACTTTGACCTATAGTTTGAACATTGCCACGTGGGTTCGTGTGGGCAAATTAAGAAGGAAGAGAGAGGCAGTGGAAAAGAGTCGTTTTCTGCTTTGAAGAGACTAGAAGCATTTTGGACGACTGCGACGCAATCGCATTTTGGACCACCCACTGTGGGAGGAGTCAAAGTGAGAAACTTGTGCCGGGACGGAGGAAGTAGGATTTTTGATGGACTTCACAAATGTTGCCCACGCCGGATATATTCCATCAGTAAAATAGTATCACATTGAGTATTGATGACCGTTAACTTCAAACTCAACGGGAGGCGCAATTCCATTGAGTATATCATTGAATTTTGGTGAACCGGCAACAACAGTAAGGTCATTGAACTTACCAGAAACTCCAAAAAACGAATGACATATCCAAGTATCTTGTGATGCAACAGCTTCTAGCACTAGTGTCGGGGAACCACTCTTGCCTTGGTTCTGACCTTTCCATGCCAAAGGGCAGTTCTTCCATTCCCAATGCATACAATCGATGGAGCTAAGCAATCCAGGAAAACCTCTTCCGGTATTGATGGCGAGAAGCTTCTTGATATCTTCATCGTTGGCCCTCCGCATGTATCTTGGACCAAAAACTGCAAGAACGGAATCACAAAACTTATATAAAGCAGTGAATGCAGAAGTCTCACTACATCGTGTGTACTCGTCGACGGCATCAGCGGCTACACCATATGCAAGCATTCTCATCGCTGCGGTGCACTTCTGCAAGTTTGATAGCGGTGCCCTACCGAGAGCATCTGGGCCTGCTGTGAAGTACGTTGGATCATATGCGATCACGCAGTCGACTATCCTCAAGAACAGTGGGCGAGTCATTCTGAATCTCTGGCGGAATTACTTTGGCGTGTACGTGCATTTCTCGGAGAAGTAGTCCTCGACCATGGACTCATTCCACTTCTCACGCTTTCAGTTGATGTATGGTCGAGTATGCTTCTCCTTCGGCGGGGATTGATGGAGAACATGAGGAAGGGCAATGCTCAAAAAGTCCATGACCATCTTCGAACTAGTTAAACCCATGGATGGAAAGCATTGCCTTTCGGATTCAGAGTCGGGATCTGAATCTCCGTGAAATGAAGCATCTTCGTGATGTGAAGAAGACATTTTTCGTTTAGCAAATGAGAGTAGGAAAGGTTGATTAGAGTGTTTTGAGTTTAAAAGAGATGAAGAAGGGTAAAATTTGAGGTGTGAAGAAACGTATCAACACCGGTCTCTATTTATAGATCTCGTCTGTTGGTATATTTTTTTATTATTTTTAAAATTTAAAATTTTAAAAAAAAGGAAAAACAATTTAAATTGTCCGGTCCTTAGTAGGCTGGTGACATAGCCGTTTGGGTTTGACATGGGCCAGCCCAAACGGCACTGCAAGGCCTTCAAGAATCACATTAAGTGAAGTTTGAGAAGCCATGAGCGACTGTTCATGACTTCTCTCCCACGACCGCCCCAGTGGACGGTCTAATGTAGTATGATATTACGTCTTGTTGATCAATGTAACATATAAAATATCTTACATCAATATGATACAATATATTAAAGTATTTTGCGACACTATAACGCTATAGCATGCTAGTTTAGTTCTAGCATTATAAAAAAATCAAGTGTACTATCAAGTAAGACTATTACGAACATGTGTGGTGGTCAGGGGCGAAGTCAGGATTTTTTTCTAACCCGTACCACCTTTACTTTATAGAAATTTTAATTTATAATAAGTATATAAAGTATCTAACATTCCTTAATTTACAAATATATTAACAAAAATCACTTCAAACACACTCGAGGCACACTTGTGTAGGCGGTAATATTGTATTTTTAAGCATTTTATTATAAAAATAGACTATGTTAAATGTAAAAAAGTTGAATTTAATACATATAAAAATGTATTTTTTCCGAATCGACCCTCGTGCTGGGGACGGGCTATGCATATGCATAGCTCCGCCCCTGGTAGTGGCATGTGGCGACAACAACCATAATGAATTTGTGTGACGAACTAGATGAGAGTCGCGAGTGTACAATTTGGTGACAATTATAATAATCTACTCAACTTGTTAGTGTCTCACATGGCCTGTGACACCCCTCATGGTGGGTGCGCCGGTCTTGGTCTGAGTAATCTTTATGTTTGAATTAAATTTCATAACAATTTGTCAAATACAAAATAAAAATGATCGCTCAGTTTATATTCAATTTATTTTGGAAATGAGAAATTAAACATAAGGAAGGAAAGAACAAAATGAAGAGAGAGAGAGAGACGATTAGTGGAGGGAGCCCAACCAAACGGATCAATGGCCCCTTGGCAAGATATTTCTATAGAATTATCGTAGTAATTGATCATAGGCATATAGCTCAATCCTTATTAACAAGTGTTTGGATGGCTATGATTGTTTCTTCCAACAGCTTGTTCTCCAGTTTTCTTCCAATGATAAACTATCTAATTATTCCTAGCTATTTATCAACTATCATATAGTTTAGCTAAACATAACTTTGGTTACCAACACTAAATGCAAATAGTATATCGGTTTACAGTCCAAGACCAAGACAGACAAAATGGAATACATGCAAATCCTTATCAAAGGGACGGAGCAGTACGTTTCCTAGTGTTTTATCATATATGGTACGTACGTAGCAATATTGTGGAGACATTTGAAATAATAATAATAATTGAGAAAAAACAAACAGGAACTATTTAGAGATTAAGACTTGACTAGAAACAAAATGAAAAAATCTAAGGGGACATATTATTTAGAAGAATTGAATGATTTAGCAAAAGATTAGTAGAAATTAAGAATGGTAGGCCACATTAAACACCAGAATGGCCACAAAAAAACAATACTAGAAACTGCAGAATAAGAAAGCTAGGGACTCGAATTTAATTGTAACATTTACTGACCATGTTACCTCTGCTAGTCTGCTTTCTTGTTGTAACAACGTCGTCCAAACTAGGTAATCTCCCTGTTCACGACTATATATATATATATATATATATATATATATATATATATAAAATCCTCTATTATTATAACAAAATTTTGGTCCCAACTTTTTATAAATAAGAACAAAATTCATACTGTAATATTCGATGATTTTATCAGGTCCCTTCTTAAATAATTATATATATATCCCCTATGGAAATAAATAACATAATATTCGATAAACAAAAATGTATAAATAACATAATGTTCATCCATTCCCAAAATGTTCGTCATCGTCCGCCCCAACACTTACAAGTTCAAGGTTTGATTCGAGATCGAGTTAAGAAGCCCTCGAATCGACGTTTTCCGACTTTGAAGTCACACAATACTAGAACGAATTATTTGAAGATCCAAATTCGACGCTTTAGAATACTAGAATAAGATAATTTGTACCAAATTCATCAAAATCAATAAAATTATCATTTGCGTAACACACATTCAAGGACACCTTTCCACTCAAATTTCCCAATTTGTGCTGCTCGCCCTGGTTCCAACTCTGTTCGTGGTCTTCTTCAAATGATTTTCTGCAAATTCCACTCATTCAGATCCAGCCAAGCACATTGAAGTTTTTTGTATGTTTCCAGTCCCATCCCATCCCATCAAATCATAGGTAATTGTTGTTTGTTCCTCGTTCACTATCGGTTGGATAAAGTAAGTATACATTTGTAAATTGTAAGGAAAAAAACAACTAAATTGAATATAATTGTTAAAATAACTGAAGAATTGTAAATTGTATGTGAAAATCCAATTTACAGAGGAATCCTAGCAATCATATATACAGACAATTGACGACTGAATAATCTATGGAAATCAAAAAAATGCAATGGGGCTTTTACTAATGGTCAATCCTAGCAGTTAAAGCTTTTTCAGTTTGTGAGTTAACTTGTGGCTAGCTGCAAAACAGATGATTTAATTTTCCTCTCTGGGCTTGATATAGCTTGGCACCAAGAATCTGACGACTCATCCAATTGCATATTGCATCTTTAAGCAAGTTTTTTAGGTTCTACTCTCCAGAAAAGAAAAAAATCTACCTTCTTGTCAAAATCTCCAATAACATGATTCTATAACTGTGCACGTTACGTCTTGTAGAACTCCTCTCCTGCCATCCATTCGATATCGTGATGCATAATCTACCATCAAAAATGGAAATAATTAGACCATAATAGGCATGTATAACAGTCTATAAGTTTTTATCTTGAGGAAGAATGATACTCCTAAATAATAAACATCTGCTCAGCATGACAAGCATCTGCTATTGTTAGGTTGTTGCATCTTCAGCACAACATAGTTATTCATTGTGATGCAACTTGTGCAGAGTAAACTAAAACTTGCATCTCCAGCATACCATATTGGTACTGCTCTAATTTCAACTCCGTTTGTTGTCGTCTTCAACTGATTTTCTGCAAATTCTCTCCTTCCAGCTCCACCCAACCACATTAAACTATTTCGCATGCTTTCCAGTCTCATGCTGTCCAAGAGAGACAATATACAGATGCATATTTTGATGATCTATGCTAACAGCAAATCAGAGGTAAGTTTCATTTATTCATCGTGAGTCCAAATACCATGTTCATTAATATTATTGCTTGAATGTACATTAGCAAGAAGCCAAGAAGATTAATATGATGTGAGATTTTGGATTAAGTAAATTGTTTTTTAGCACCATAGATACTTTGTTTTCTTTAGATGACATCTGCTTCTACAAATTATATTATAAAAACGCTGCAGTTAAATAAGCAAATTGAAATGTTGTATGAAATAGTAGAAGTTAGCTAGGCTTTATATTACAGAAACATCCAAGTTTAGTACGAATTATAATTCAAAATGAGCAAATTAAATAATTCACAAGTCTTACCTAATTAAAGAAAGATGCAAGTTTAATACAGAGCTCAGATGATGCTTGTATTCAATTTTGGATATATCTGAAGTCTATCCCATAAACTTATTCTTGATTTTCTCAAGTGTCACCAACACTTCTTTCATGTTCATCCTCTCAGTCGGGGAATCTGCCAAGCAACATAGAGCTAGTTCCAAAACTGATGATACACAAGACATTTTTTTGTTGAAATGTTCTTCAGACTTTGATGTTACTAAATTGGCAGCAACAACGTGACTCAATCCATTCGGTAAAGCTTCTTTCACCCAATTCTTGATGTTCATGTTCTCACTAAACATTTCATCCCCAGGCTGTCTTCCCGTGAATGTTTCCAGTAGCATGATGCCGTAACTGTATACGTCACATCTTGTTGAAATCCTTCCGTCCAATCCATATTCTAGACCACAAGATTTGTCATCAGTAACCGAAATATGAAATTTGATTAAAACACAAATTCCATTCTCGACGCAGAACATAAAAGAAGTAAAATCAGGCATCTTTAAGTTCATAAATAGCCAATTAGATTGTATTGGCCATGAGAATGTGAAAATCTAGTTCCTTTTTCATGCCAAGTGTGAGAAGATCATAGTACGGTATTAGTGTGTCTAGTTTTGCAATGGAAAATACAATTGAAACAGAACATTTGGAGAGTAAAATACTTGCCTGGAGCCATGTAACCAATTGTTGCTAGTGTCCTGGTGTGTGTTCTGCTCTCTTCTTCACCTAACAATTGCGCAATTCCAAAATCACTCACATAACCATTCATATTTTCATCAAGAAGGATATTGCTCGGCTTTAAATCGCAGTGAACCACGGGTTTGGAGTAACCATGGTGGAGATATTCCAATGCAGCAGCTACATCTATCATTATGTTCAATCGTTGCATGAGACACAACACAACTTCTTTCGAATGCAACCACTTCTCAAGGCTTCCATTTGGCATGTATTCGAGAACCAACGCCTTGAAATCCTGGCTGGAGCAACTACTGATGACCTTCACGAGATTTCGGTGGCGAATATTACGCAGTACTTCACATTCAACATCAAAAGTCCTCAATGCACCTTCCAACTGCAGATTGAACACTTTTATAGCCAAAACCACCCCATCTCTAAAGACACCTTTGTAAACTGAACCAAAACTTCCTTTCCCCAACAAATTGATGTCACTGAATCTGTTAGTTGACTGCAAAACATCAAAGTAAGAAATTCTGCCAACTCCTGTTCTCAAAGATACACTCGATACCATTTGTGGAGAGCTTTTCCTGCGGCGTCTAATAATTATCATGGTCAAGATACATGCAAGTACCAAAGCCATAATAGGTATAATTATAAATGCAAGCAGAAAATTTCCCTTCAACTTTGATTTACCCGTTGGCTCTTTGCAAGGTGGAACCTGGTATTGTTGAAGACCACATAGCGCTGAATTCGACATGAATGATTGGCTTGTGAAATTTCGAAAAGGCCCTCCTGAAGGAATCTCTCCTGATAATTGATTGAAAGAAACATTGAAGTATTCAAGATGTACAAGCGCTTCTAGTGACTTTGGGATCATACCGGAGAGGTTGTTATCCGAAAGGTCCACTGTTAACAAATCCAACATGCCACCTATGGAGTCGGGTACAGGTCCTTCAAACTTATTATGAGCCAACGAAAAGGTAATCATGCCCTGCATACCTTGAAAGGTATTTGGAAGATCACCTGAGAAGCCATTATTGGACAAGTTAATGATCGTTGCTGGCTTGAGATTTCCAATTTGAGGAGATAGAGAACCGGTAATGGAATTTGAGGAAATATCCAGCACCAAGAGATCTTGCAAGCCCCAGAGACTATCTGGTATGCTAGAACTCAAGTTGTTAGATTGAAGATACACTTGCCTAAGAGATGAAACGTTTCCAAGACATTCTGGAATCGAGCCTGTGAGGTGGTTCAAGCCCCAAATTATTCAAGCTGCAAAGGCCCCTTGGAACGAGTCCTCGTAATTGGTTGGTATGCAGGGTTAATCTCTGAAGGTTATGTAAGCCATTAAGTGTTGCAGGAATAACTCCATCAAAATTGTTCCCGCCAAGATATAATGTTACCAACCCACTCAAATTCCCAATTTCATTTGGAATATAGCTATTGATTCCGCATTCACCAATGGATACATAACGTATAGAGTACGAAAGGTTTCCCACGGATGCTGGGAGAATTCCATTCAGACGATTTTGACCGATAACTAAGCGTTTTAAGTTCCTACAGTTCGTTAAGGATGTGATAAAGCTCAACTCATGAAATGTGGATTCACTTGTAAAATTGTTCACGAACATATGTAACAATTCTAGGGCTCTGAGATCTCCAAGAGAATCAAGGATAGAACCCGTTAACCTATTGATAGATAGGTCTAGGTGAGTTAACCCAGAACAATTCGTAATCGAATTTGGTACAAGTCCCCCAAGCTTGTTTCTGTCCAGAAAAAGTTGTTGAAGATTGGGTAGCGAGTTGCAAAAGTCTGATGGAATCGTGCCTACAAGAAAATTTTATGTGTTCGTGAAAGTATTCATAATGTTGAGATTGTGAGTACACCCCAACTCCATAAGCAACAGTATTAGAAAGCGTTAATGCATTTGGCTACCTTTACCACTAACTCATAGGTCAGATTATCAGTCCGATAAGCTTATTTTCGACAAAATCGTTATATGTGAATGCCTAGCTGTTAGTTTATAATATGATAAGTTTGTCCATAAAAATTATTAAAAAAATAAGCTAACTAATTTGTTTTTTCATACTCTCTCCACTCCGGATAACTTCATATATTAGTGTTGGCGCATAGTTTTAGGTGAAAACTTAAAATAATAATAAAATATTATAAAGATGGGAAAAGTGTACTTTTATTGTCAAAATGTGTAATATGTGTATACAGGTGAAATTGTTTATTATTTGTTGATTATATATATATATATATATCCTTATTGCCTTTAATGTATTTGTAGTAATCTCTAGGAACAGGGATATAAATTGGGGATCGCGATTATGAATAAATATAAGCTAGATGGTATAAAACTTTGTGTATTGCTACAATTCAGTAAATAGGCCCCGAGGGTGACTTTTGTGTGACGTCTAAAAATGTCAAACGTCGGAAGTTTTGCGGGCCGGAGTGAATACTATATTTAACAAATCAATCAGTTTATCACCTAATTAACTTACTAAAAAACTTTTATAAAAATCAAATAGATTATCATAAAAATCAACTAAATTATAAGATATCCAATCTTATCGGCTATTAGCTAGTTTTTCTGAATAGAGTGCATTGATCAGGAAAGAACCAAAGTGTAATTGTTTCAATCCGACAAAAAGCGTTAAAAAGTTGGTTAAAATAAGCAAATTAAAGCACAACATTATTGTACTGTAGGTATCTTATAAAACCAGTTCGTTTTACACGGTTTAAAAAGTTGTAAATTAATTTGGCTATCACTCAAGTGACCCAACTATCTGTTTATGAAACAATTTTCCAGTTAATAAAGCGCACGTTAAACGCAGAACACATTTTACTAAACGCATAACACTTTTTATATATTGTAAAAGTCCCTTTAACTGATAAAAATATTAAATTAGTCTCATTTTCCGAAAAAAATCGCAAATTATTACATCTTCGAAAATATATAAACATATATACACTACGGTATTATAACACAACAAAAATTAATATCGTACAATCATTAACCATATTATATATCGATAATGACAAATATAAAAATATTTTTATTATTTTAATTTGGTAGTTGTAGTTGTTAATTATTACTCAATTATATTAGTATATTTAAATTGATTAAAAAAATCAAAAAAATCCAAAAAATAACAAAAAGAAACGCAAAAACGGTTAAAAATGACAAAAACCGACCATACGAGTCGTCTCGTCGGATTTGAAACCGACGAGAACCATGTTCGGGTCAGCTTTGAAGTTGACTACCGTCACCTCAAGTGACCAGAGCGTGTTCCGGCCTCAAAGTTGGCCGGAATTTTTCGTCACCTCGAGGTCGACTCAGATCGGAGGACGGTCGCCGATCGGAGTACCGCTCAGATCGAACATGGCTACTCGATTTGGTCGCCCAGATCGGAGCAGCCAAGCTCCGATCGGAGCTTCTCCAGATTGGAGCATCCGATCTGGTCAAGTTTGCTCCGGCAAACTCCAAATCCGAGATGCTCCGGTCACCGGCGACGATTCTTCGTGGATCTTCGTGTTCTTCGTGTTTTCTTTTTAAGTTTTTTCGATTTATTCATTCGGATGATAAAATTAATTCGAATAAACTTGTTTGATGTTTTTTAGGTAAAATTGTAATTTTTACAAATTATTGAACCATTTTGTAAATTATAATAATAGTGGTATTATATGTAATATGTAAAAATTTGTTTTGTGTTTAGTAAAAAGTGTTCTGCGTTTAACATTCCTGTTAATAAATTTCATTTTAATTTTTTTATGATAATCATAATACAACTAAATGTAATAGTTATGTTAAGTATGGGACTTTAATGTGATCTAGATAACACACAGCACAGGTACATATAAATGAAACACTTTGGAATATAAACTTTGGGCATATTACATTTGATTTCATATTACATTTGCTCTCCCCGTAACTAGGCTGATTACAAAATATCCTACGTTTTTTAAGGGCAAATTACATATAGACCCCCTGTTAGATTTCGTAATTACAAATAGGTACCCGTTAGTGGAACAATAACATTCAAATCCAGTTAGATAAAAATCAATTACATATAAGTCCACGAATTTGACTTTTGGCGAATTAAAATCAGGAAAAGACATTTTTATCCCAATTCAAATATCAGATTTTAAAAATGGCTAAACAGCCTTAACTTATACGTATCACGTGCCAGTCACATGTGGACCTGAATGTAATTGATTTTCAACTATGTATGTTTCAGTGTAATTGAAAGTTCACATATTTATAACTCAAAATCCCTTACAAAATTAATTCTCAAAAGATAGTCCATTAAGTTTCTAAATTTTTTCTTTCCAGTCCTTAAACCTAAATACTTACTCTATAATAAAATTTATAAAAAAAAATAAATAATGTACAAAATTCAAAATTTAAATATAATTTTCAAAAAAAAATCTGGACTTATTTGCAAAATAAAAAACTATTTTTGGGCCAAATTGAAAGAAATCATAAGTCCTCAGCAAAATCAATTTGCAAGCCTAATCCCTGGTATAACCTTAATTCTCAAAAGCAAGGGTTTCAAGTTTCTAAACCATTCAATTGAGTCCCTGTTTTTTAGAATTCGGTTTCAATCATCATCTAAACTCAAGCAAGATTAAATCCCACTCATCATCAACATATAATCTACCGAAATAACAATTAATTGATTGAAATAAGCATAGAGGAAAGCTTTGAAGCTTTCATGGCCGTTATCAATGGCGGACGAAGCTTTCATGGCCCTAGAATCCATATCCCCATTATTTCTCGACGGCAAAGCCGACTCCTGAGAAGAGCCAAAGCCACAGCAGAATGTAGAGAAAATACAAGAAACAGAAAAAACTGCATAAAATTGATCGCCAAAGCCAATAACAGTGAAGAAGATGGATGAAGAACTGTTGGAATTGCAGCGGCAATTCGAATTCGCTCAGCAGATCGGAAGAACCGCAGAATTCGCTCGAACTGTTGTGTTGTTAGGAACAATGAGGAGCCACACCAGATCGGAAGAACCGCATAAGCATGAATTCGAAGTCGATTAGTCGAAGAAGATTAAAGGAACTATTGAAGAAATGAAGAAGAAGTCGATTAGACTAAGGCTGACGAAATGGAAGTCTAAGGAAGAAGAAATGAAGAAATGGAAGTCTGAGGAAGAAGATATAAATGGAAGTCTGAGGAAGAAGACGGAATGTAAGAAAATTAGTAAGGCTGCGTTTGGTTTGGAAATAAGTCATTGTGACCTAAAAGCTGGTCAACCAAAAAATAACTTTTTGGACCTATATGTAATTGTTCCACTAATGGGGATTCAGATGAGCGATGAGCCACTAAGAGGGTAGCCCTATGTAATTTTTCCTTTTTTTAATAACATATTAATTCATTTTCTACCACTACAAGAAAACATAACAATTGAGAGGAACCCTTCCTCTCAATTGATATCAAACTGGGAGGAACATTAATTCCTCTCAATATATATCAATTTCCTCTCAATTGGTAACAAACTAGGAGGATTATTAATTCCTCACAATATAGGGGCAAATATAAAATTTACAAACTTAATATGAAATTCGGCGCCATAAGGGTAATAAGATAAAACATTTGGACTTGTTTTACAATTTACCAATATAAAGGAATATAAAAATTACAAATGCTACTGGAAGTCTTCACTATCAGTCATAAGAAAACAGATCGAGCTTTAGCTATGGCGGAAACCTAGCTAGCCGAATTCAATCGCTCCCTTATTCAATTTCTGTCGATGGCACATACCCCTCACATCTCTTACTCGTTCAATTTATCTTCGAAACCTAGCCGGAAATCATCTCATACTAAGCCCCTTACATCTAATCCCCTTTTGAGACTTCGATCAATCAATTTCTACGGATTGCACCTGGACCTGGTGGAACTGCGATCAGAAATATACCAGAAGTACTGATCTCGTGGTTTCTTCTACACCAAAGGTATTGCAAATGGATTGTTTTCTATTGTTTTACCTGAATTGAACCGATTTGTATAGCATATACCAGAGCTTTGATTGTACTATTTGATCTCGTGGTTATTGCAAATGGTTTATGTTCTACTGTTTTACATAAATTCACACATATCAGTCAGTAGTAGATAAATGTCTCTTTTACAAGCTTCACGAAATTGTACTTTCATATCCGGTGATTAATTCGTTGTAATTTTGATGATACATTCATGAACTTATTTACTAAATTTAATTTGATAATGTTAAAATCATATGTGAACTTATTTACTAAATTTTCTTATTATTCGTCAAATATCTGAACCTTGATAATATTTTATCAGGTAATCTGTCTAGCTGATCGGTCCTATGTTCTCTCATATAGTAAGTGCCCGAACTGTCTGAAATTTGGCAATATAATTGTGTTTGCTATGGATAAAAGTTGGATTTATGAGAATGATAGATTTTCAGCAATCTACAAGGAGGGAGTAGAATCGTTTCTTAACTTTGCTAGAACAAACAATAAGAGGTCTGATAACTTGATCAAATGTCCATGTTGTATATGCATAACTACGAAATACAAAACTATTGAGGAAGTTGGGAAAGATTTGCACCTTAATGGTTTTTCAAAAAGTTCCACCGAATGGATTTAGCATGGGGAGGGCCATGGAGGTCACAATGTTAATAGAAATGATGATGTGAATGAGATGAATGATGAATTTGTAGAATCTAATGATGGTTTATGTGAGATGTTATGTGAAATGGCTGAACAAGAACCTGGATGCTTTAGTGAATTTTTAAAAAAATGCCAAAACAGAATTATATTCAGGGTGTAAAGAGTCTTTGTTATCGACCGTTATCAAACTAATGCATATCAAGGTCCGGAACAAATGGAGTAATAAGAGTTTTGATATGCTACTTGAGTTTCTTAAAGATATATTACCGGAAGGTAATACGCTCCCGTCTTCATTTTATGGTGCTAAAAGGATTTTAGATGAGATCGGAACTGGTTATGCAGAAATTGAAGTGTGTAAAAATGAATGTGTACTCTATTACAAAGAAAATGAGAATAAAACACATTGTCCCATATGTGATGAACCTAGGTGGAAGTTAGGTGATGAATCTCCTAGGAAAGTATTGAGATACTTTCCACTTAAGCCACAATTGCAAAGAGTTTTTATGTTTAGTAAAACGGCTGAAAAAATGAGATGGCATAAGGATCAGCGCAGAGTTGAGGAAGGTGTAACGAGACATCTGGCTGATTCTCGTGCTTGGAAGCATGTTGATGCAAAGTTTCCTGAATTTGCTCAAGATGCCCGTAACATAAGATTAGGTTTGGCTGCAGATGGCTTTACACCATGGTCCAATTTGGGAAATTCTTATAGTATGTGGCCTGTGATTCTTACAGTTTATAACCTACCAGGCTTTATGTTCATGAAAGAAGAATTCCTTATGATGTCTTTGCTTATTCCGTTATACATCAATCCTCATAACCTGGTAGAATTTGACTTTTTGATCCTTTTGAGATGGATACAGATGATACACTACCGTTAGGATTTGGATGACGTGTTGTTCTTTTCTTTGAAGTAGAATGTAAGAGTAGGTTGATTGATTGGTGGTGTTCATATTTAATCGTTTATTACTATATGATAACTTGGTTAACTTACACTTTTGAGTCCGCATTTTGAAACAGGGGACGATGTTCTTCGTCAAAATTAAACGTCTACAGGGGGCAAACTCATGCTTAATTTGGATGCTTCGTAACTGGGTTCAGGTGCCAAATCGTCTGATTGATAAGCATTTTGAAGTGGAAGACGTTCAGCAAAATAAAATGGGAACAGGGGGTGCTTTTGCTCTACTGGATTGAACATTCCTGGAAGAAGTTAACCACATTTATCATTATTGTATCAATATTTCAATTGTGTGAACCTTGTTCTTTGGTGGCTTTCATGCCTAGAAATAAAATGGAGATTGGAAGTACAGTCTATGTCTTATGGATATTGTGTTAAATAAAGCTATATACCTGGTTTCCCCTATTTAGTACGTAGTAGTTTTTCAGGTTTCTTACCTTTTTTTTTTTAAATTTTTTAAGGGCCTATTGTGAGGAACTGTTTCTCTCAGTTGACACTATCCAACTGAGAGGAATAGACCCCTCCTCTCTATAGGCTATTGTGAGGAGGCTATGATGACAAGCCTGTGAGGAAGTTACTTCCTCTCTAGTGGTCTAATGTGAGAAATTTTTTACCTTTTGTGATGAATTTTTTCCTCTCAAATAACCACTTTTTTTGTAGTGTACTTTTGGAATTGACCATATAATTTTCCCAAAACATGACCTTGTTTTTTATCTTTTGAAAAAGTACACACATTCTCTAATTCAACTTAAACCCCTTATCTTCCAACATTGTTTATTTGCACTCTCCTTTATTTTTTTTAATATCACGAAATTAAAAAAGAATATTAAGAAAAATTCATAGAAAAATAAAAAATAAAGAAAATTAAGGAGAAAAAAGAAAAACCCACAGTAGCGCTCCAGATTGGAAAGACACAAAGGTTCTGTTTAACCCGACCCTGGTGAGACCATTTGCACAGAGGCTCGCCATGGCGAGCTCCCCTTTTTTCTCTCGGATTCGATTTATCTTCTTTCTTTTTCGATTACTTTGCTCTTTCAACATGAATTTTAGCACATAGGATTACGAATCCTCATATTTAAGATGACATAACTCATTCTTGTATTGATCAAACACACTTAAAAGCATTAATCGCCATTCCACCACTTGGTAATTTGGGTGACTTAATACAAAGTGCAATTCGTTTTTAACGACGACACAAATGCTTGCTTCCGACGTGTTAAGTCCCATTGACCAACTCATCGAACGAATTGAAAGTTCATTCATTCACTAAAATTCCAACAATCTTTCGTGCATATCACCTTCTCTGTTGATTTTTTAAAATTTATTCCATCTAAATTTTTCCGGGTAAGAAAGGCTAATGCAGTGTGAAGATTTGAATTGTGGGCATGAGCTTTGAGAAGGGTGTGATAGAGAATGTCGATTTGGGGGTGGATTGAGTGGAAGATTTTGTGAGCGTCGTTTTAGGGTGCCGAATTTGCATAAGAGGCTGAGGAGTTTGGGGTTTTGATTTGGGAATTGAGAATTTAGGGTTTATCGAGAAATTGGGAATTGGGATGAAGGAGAAGTAAGCTGATATTAGTTAGATGTTTCCCCTTTTTTTTCTTTCTAATTCGTAAACCCATTATAGTAATTCATCATAATCCAATTCGCCATGTCATAATTCAATTCCCACCCTCTCCCCATGCTTCCCGCTTCGGATTTACTACTTATCGCCCTACTTATTATACTACTTGAGCCACTAAGAACGTTACACGTGGCAGAGAGAATAAGCAGTACAATTTGACTTTAATTAACGTGTAAAATCTTATTAGAATAAGAAAGAAACATGACAGCTCCAAAATGCAAATCCTTTTGCAACTTCTTCTCCAACACAGGCCATGCCAAAGCTCAACGAAAAAGAGGAAGCCCGAAGTGATGAAGCAACTTGTAGATAGAGCTTTGGGTCTGATAGGAATTCTGAAATGTTTTTTCATGTTGTTGCCTCGATGAATGAGGAGAATTGGGAGAGCAAGTTGCAGCTTTTTCGTGAATGGGGTTGATCAGAAGATGATATATCAGTGATATTTCGGAAGTCACCGGCAATGTTTGGTTTGTCGTTGAAGAATTTGGAGAGAAAATTGAAGGTTTTTCATTAATTGGGGTTTTCATGAATCTGGAGAGAAAATTGAAGATGATATATCAGAGATATGAATTGGGTTTTTCAAAATGTTCTTTAATCGCTGATGGTTTGTCATTGGAGAATTTGGAGATCAAATTGGATGCCACGGCGGCGCAACGAGAGGATAACGACATCGGAGAAGAAGCTGCCGCTGCACGTTGTTTTAGTTGTTCCGTTTCTCTTTTTTATTGGTTATTATTGGAGTAATTATAATTATAAAATAATAATCCTTACGAAAAGAGGCTGAATTGGACTTTTGTTAAACTGTTAGTTTTCTCTGCCAGGTGTAGTCTTCTTAGTGGCTCAAGTAGTATAATAAGTAGGGTGATAAGTAGTAAATCCGAAGCGGCTTCCTATTTCCTAATTCGTCCAGGCGAACTTAAAGCACCCTATGACGAACCCAGTTCGCCACATCATCTTCCATGTCAGCAAAACACATAACACATACGAAATTATATTTGGAGCAAATACAAGGACTGTATTTGCAAAATTTCAAATACATGGAGTAATTGTTGGGGACTGGCCACGAGTAAGTATTCTGAGATACGGTCTTATGAAGAGACTAAAAGAGACGGATAAACCTCACAGTTATGTCAAAAAAACATTTGTACTAAGAACATCGGTGCTATACATATCCATAAAACATGATACAAAATGTCCACTTATAAAACATTACTTAAATTTTTTAAAACATTATAAATATACTTAGGAACATCAATTTGTTTCTCAGGTCTCTCCCTAATACACGTCTCTTTCAAGATTTTGTGATCTTTATAAGTTAAATTCATTGAAATATAAATACAAACTTAAAGGTGGGGGGTATTTGCATATATATAATTTAAAAAAGAAAAAGATGTATGTACCTGATAGATTATTAACACTAAGATCCAAAGACTCCATGCTTGACATGTTCCCCAGGGAAGAAGAGATGACACCTGTCAAGTTATTGTTGCTGAGATATAATTCCTCAAGCATCTGTAAGCTGCCAATTTCTGGTGGTATCTCTCCATCAAAATTGTTATACGACAATGACATGATTTGAAGCAGAGGGGATGAAGCAACACTGGACGGAATTCGACCATGTATCTTGTTGTAAGACAAATACAGCCCTTTGAGTATCGGAAGTCGGAGGCACATATCATCAGGAATTGTGCCAGACAAGGTATTATAAGTGAAAGCCAAGGTCTCCAATGTTGATATATTGAAAATACTGTTGGGTATAGAACCCATGAGCTGATTTGATTCCAAGTTCAAGTAATTAAGCTTGCAGAGATTCCCAAAGTTAGCTGGAATTGACCCTTGAATCGAATTTCCTTGAAGACCTAAAGCCTCCATAGTTGAAATGTTTGCAAGCGAAGGAGGGATGATACCTGATAAGTTATTGTTGCCGAGGTATAACATCCTAAGCATCTTTGAGTTGCCGATTTCTGGTGGTATCTCTCCATCAAACTTGTTATACTTTATTGCCACATTTTCAACCTGGGAGCATGAAGCCAAACTGGATGGTATTCGACCATGTATCTGGTTGTAAGACAAATACAACTCTTTGAGTATCGGAAGTTGGAGGCACATATTATCAGGAATTGTGCCAGATAAGTTATTACTAGCGAATTGCAAGTATTCCAATGTGGATATATTGAAAATACCGTTGGGTATAGAACCCATAAGCTGGTTAGATTGCATGCTCAAGTAATTAAGATTGTAGAGATTCCCAATGTTTTCTGGAATCGACCCTTGAATTGAATTTCCATCAAGATATAAATTCTCCAAAGTCGAAATGTTCGCAAGTGAATGAGGGATGACACCTGATAATTGATTATTTTCTATGGCCAACTGCCTGAGGCTCCGGAGATTACCTATGGATTCTGGAATGTTCCCTTGAAGAGAGTTGTTTGACATGTATAGACTCACAAGTGTAGATTCATTACGAAACGAATTTAGAAACGCGTTGAAGCTAGTGAAATTGTTTCGTGCAAGTGATATGTATTGGATCCAAGGAAACAACGCCAAGAAGGATGGAACTTCTCCATTGAAACGGTTGAAACTCAGCCTTAGATATCTCAGCCTTCGTAAATGAGCGAGCTCTTGTGGAATAAATCCAGTGAAATCATTTCTTTTCATGTCGAGAGAAACGAGAAAGGAGAGATTCCCGATTTGTGGAGGTATTTCTCCAGTAAGATCCATGCCTGAAATGTTTAATTCAGTGACTCTGCGATGGCGAGGAGCACAAGTGACTCCAGTCCAGTTGCAAACTGGAGATGAAACGGTCCAGTCTTCCAGGAGGCCATGAGGGTCAGAAGTGATTCGGGTTTTGAGGGAAAGTAGAGCTGATTGATCAGTGGTGATGTTTGGTGAGGAATGAGCCAATGAGAGGGGCAAAATGAATGTTAGGATGAACGGAATAGCCAAAGGAATCAAGCAGCTTTGTTTCGCCATAATATAGTACCAGTACTGCGACGAATTAGTCTGCAGAACAATATATGTCTTGAGATATTGCGAGGAGTGTAAAGCTTGAAATATTTAGTTCTTTGGTTTTTACAAAAAATTAAAAGACTGGCGCATCTTTATTGAACAAAATTAGCCTGGAGTAACTAATGGCTGCAAGTGTACGTAGGAGAACAAGACTTTACTAAGTTGACTCGGCCATACATTTTGATTTATTTCTCTATGTCAATCCCAGGTAGACGGTAGTGGTAGTGGTAGTGTTGTGTGTTCGAGTCAAAATTGAATATCAGCAGTAACGGGTTCACTTGTCGAGTTAAGTAAGGCCCGATTTGCTCGGTTTAATCTATATATTTTTATTTTTTGTAAGGTGCTCGAACCAAATGAGTCGAGGCCGAACTTCATTATTGCAAGTTGAGCTCAAGTTTGAAAAATTAACTCTTTTGTGAACAAGACAAGTCGAACTCAATGCATGTAATACTCGGCTCGTTATACAAACCCTAATCAGTCGTCGTCCGATTCATTATTACACTGACAGTGGGCCATGGGTTCTGCCCATAAATGAATTTTATGCTGGTCCATCCATAGTCTCCAAGTTGGCCTATACCTAGAGTACACGACAGGGCAGTCCAGAAAAGCTTTTAATTCGAAAAAGCGACATGATCGTTTTCTTAGTTAAAGCCCATTTTTGATGAGTAATGAGATGACTATATAACTATGTTTTGAAACCCGAACCCGACAATCGATTCGGACTACCTATTGAGGGAGGTTCAACTTGGGTCAACTTACTAATAATATTTTTTTAATATATATATTTTATACAAGTAAAAAACTCAAGGTATACAATTTTCAACTCTGTTGTCTTGTTGATAATGATCAATAATAGTTTAATTATATAGTGTTAGTATACATATCCAAAAATAAAATAGATCTAACATTTAGTTATTCATGACACAATCACTTTGTATTACTATAAAATATCAATATTGTTATGCACATGAGTTAGTGGATGATAAGATTAATGCATACATGGGTTAGTGGATGAGAAGGTTAATGCATACATATGTTAGTGGATGAGAGGAGTAATGCATACATGGGTTAGTGGATGAGAGGAGTAATGCATACAAGTTAGTGGAGAAGTAATTGTCTCTTCATATACTATTAGTCCCTTCATGTGTCTTTTCTCTTGTATTAATACCTACCATGTACTTAAGAATGAACTCTTCATTCTATATTCTATATTCTCTTCTTTCTTCTACCCTTGCTCAACCAACTGATAGACAATCTAAACTGCGATCCGAGGGCAAAGCTAGAAGAAGAGGAGAGTTTCGATTGGCCATGGATAATGATCATCATCACTCGGCAATTCCACATTAAATGACATGAACCCATCAACTACATATTACACTATTACTACTATTTCTCTCAATTTCATTTACTACTAGTTTTTCTTGCAAATTTGCAATATATAATTTAACTGTCTTCTATGTATACAGGTTACCGTGTAAACTATTGCCTAAGAATTGTTGCTAGATGATGGGATACATATACTCACGTGACTATTCGTCAATCTTGAATCCCTATTGATCGAGTTACATATTATCAAAGTGATAAGAGGATTGCTCGGTCAAGATAAGTTTTACTTGTTTATTTACATAATTGAATTTCCTTTTCTCACTATATTACCACTTTAAATTTTCTTGTTAGTGGTGAATCATACCCAAACTCATGTTTTGGATGAACCTTTCAAGCATTGATAAAATACAATATTGTTTACCATATTCCCTAAAGTGAATATGAGATACAAAACCATGAAAATTATGGTTATTGATCATTCATACGGACATTTCATCCAAATTTTTAATAATTGCAAACCACCAGAAGTGGTAAGTAAATGAATATTGACCATTTACAAAAATTGCAAATAGAAAGTGATAACTTCCAACCTGAAGTTGGTAGTATTAATATTTTATAGCTTGCCCAACTTGAAGTTGGAATCATATGTGTGCAAGTGACCTTTTGTAAAGCATATATATTATGAAGTCATTCTCATAAAAATATGATTTCTTATTATTGCTCCCGAAGTAGCAATCATGAGCATACTTGGATCTTGAAGGCCACTATATACTTGATATGTATGCGGTAAAGATATACCCCTAGCTCACAAAACAATGTTTGGTCCCGTAGACTAAAGTATTATAATATGCGTCACGCAACTATTGTTATTCATACATACTCCCTCCGTTCCTTTTAAAACTTGTCATTTTACTATTCTGCGGTCAACTGTCTCCGACTTTGATCACAAATTACTCTTAAACTATAATAGTAAATAATTAAATAAAATCATATAATAAAAATTTAATTACTAAATTTTCATTATATGATTTTATTAAATTATTTACTATTATCGTTTAAGAGTAATTTGCGATCAAAGTCAGAGACAGTTGACCGGTCAAAGTCAATATAGCAAGTTTTAAAAAAAAACGGAGGGAGTATTTTACATGATGATGAACTAGAAGTTCACTTTATTTGTAAAAGTCGTTATCTTATATAATGACTAACAAATACAAATTGTGTTTCTCCTTTCCCCGAAGTGATTGGAGATACATGAAAAATTAAGAGAGTTGCAAGATGAGGTAATGACAAGTTGGTACATTAAAAAGAACCAACATTATTTGATCCATACTCAAGTAACCACGAGAAGTGGTTGGAAAATAAAAAAGTTTTAAAATTTTAAATGAAAGAACACAATCAATTTCTAAAAATTGATTCTTTTCATTCCCTGAAGTGAATGTGAACATTTTGCTAATTATATGCATATATGGAACTTTGTCCATAGCTTCACCATAAGTGAGCATGAAATAGATCTCATCAACCTCAAGTTGAGAAAAATATACGAGTGATCAAATAAATATCAACCTAAAGTTTGGAGAAATGTATTAAAATATCCAACCTCAAGTTGGAAGAAGTAAATGGAAATACAAAATATATCTCGCCAACCTGTAGTTGGGAGATTTTGTTCTCCAAATGGACACATATACTTTGTTGTTTGAGCATTTGGATAGAAATTGGCATGTCATATATACTCTTATAGAGCTATTGCTATTCATGAAGAGTGTACAAATTATAATCTATTATGTCAATAATCAGACATATTATAAGATATATGTACAACAGTTCGCATCTAATACATGTCTAATACATTTTCAATCTCAAGTTCGTAAAAGTAATTATATTTGAGATGGTGAAACTATCTCAAGCACAAAGTCGATTACCGAACCTAAAGTTGGGATCAAACAATGTTTATACAACATCTATAATGATGTTAGCATTCAGAGGGGACATTACAAGTAATTTCGTGAATGCTCATTAGTCTCCTCATATTTATTGGTGAACTTTTGGCCAAAGTGGCAATCACTTTTATTTACTACGTCTATTAGCTAACTGTATATGGATTGACAAGTCCTTGCATATTACTTTTCCAACTTGATGTTGTGTGAAAGTACTAGAAGAGTTTGCTACTACTAATAGTATAAAGTCATAAGTGACAAGTGCTCAGAAGGCATAATTACAAAAGAATCACTTGATGCTTTTACCACCTGAAGTGCAAAATTTACTTGATATAGATTATTCAAGTAGTTTTTAAATATAAATGAAGCCTCAAAAAAAGTTCAGGCTCTAGAAGAGTAACTACGTTGAAGAACATTGTGTTCCAGAAGAACACATGTTAGGCTTACTCCTTGAAGGAGTTGATGACTATATGTCTTGCCAAATAAAAAAAAAGACAATGATTCGTTTCTTTATGTCACATCGTTCTGGCCAGTATCAAAATTAATTTTGTATACAAGCGCTATAAAATTTCACTACCCGCCAACCAGAAGATTGACGCATTCTCTAAGTATTAGTCACTACAACCAGAAGGTTGGCAGAAAATGATAATATTGAAATATGCAAAATCATGTTTGATGTGACAAATTAGGCCATCCGGTTACAACTTAACCGTTTTTGTGAAATCTGAAGTTTCCATATGCATAATATAATTATGTGCTGAAAGCTTTCTCGTGTTGTAATCCGATTGTATCAGTGGCAAGACACAACATTGAGTAAGCACGAAAATTGAGATCTTGAAAATGAGCAATATTACACTCATCAAGTTGATAAGATTGATACAATATAAGTGGTCAGAAGTCTACATGTATCTTTCAATTGTTTATACAATTAAAGTTTATTGAGTGAGTAATTGATCTCTATTTTGGGACAAATTTCTTTTCAGCACTATCTATAAAATCCAACTGTGCAAATATGTTAACTTCTCCATTGTTATGTTCTCCTGAAGAGAACTAGACATGATAATAAAACACCCCATAAACCTATCCCTTAGAGATAGTTTTTACCACCTTAAGGGGAGGATGATGGATAAAGCTGGTAAAAAAAAAAAAAAAAGTGTTTGATCCCCAAGTCAAACCGAAAGTTTAGACTTGTTAAATATGAGATACATCAAATAGATGTTCAAAAGGATGATGATGTATCATATATTATACCAGTTATATCTTTCAAAATTTCCGAGATATGTTCAACCATAAAATTTTATGATTTGACTGTTGGCCCGCTATGTTCCAATTTTGAGGCATACAGAGTTACAGATCAGTGATATAATGGTATGTGTTGAACATTGAGGTATCTTGCCTATATTATTAATGATCAATGCACCTGAAGTGCAATATGTGCGGTTCCAAATACGTACAATATAGGAAAATGGCAAGATAAAGCAGTTGGTCATCTTGAAGAGTATGATATGCCCATGAAAGGCACATATATCTGAATATTATTAGATGGCCTATATGAAATGAAATGGTACCTCCAAAATATTCAGATATCAATTATCAGTACTGACTTGAAAATCTAGCAAAGAGATTTGTTATACCGGTATACATGGAACCAAGAAACTTTCCAAGCATATGCAAGATTTGATGGATATATATTATTGGACATGTAAATGGGGATCGTACATGTAAGTCCGTTTGATGACATCATGATGATGATAGAAAATGAGCTCATGGACTTGAAGTCCTTTTGATTTACGAATTTGAGATACGTACGGTACCGTTGCATTATTGAGTCAATGTCATGTACATTTAGATACAGTGAAGTTTGTCATGCATAATATCTTTATTGTCATATCATTTAGTAGGCTTAGGACTCATTTGCATACACGCATGATAATCTTGATCTTATATGTTACAAGTTAGTCACAACCCGCAGGTTGTGGACATGAATAGTGACTTATTTGACTTACAAGTAAAATGATTTGAGATAGTTCAATGAGGGGAGATATCATCCCCGTCAGTTAGTCCCGGAAGGAGACTATAAGTATCATGTTAGCAAACATGGATTAGATGAGAAAAGTTCTTGAAGAACTAATGTTTCATATATGAAACTTCTATACTCAACTTCATGTTGCTAAAATACAAATATGTATTCACCACAGTGAAATACTGAACTATGAGATAAAAATTCTCAAGACTCGTGAAGAGTAGTATTGGTTACACCAATGTTAGCTAAACCTGAAGTTTGAGCATGTAAAGGAATATTTACAAAGATGACATATTGTTAACATTGAGATTAACATGGTCCAGAAGTACCTTAATCGATCATATGTCAAATAAGAATTTAAATTCATAACTGTTGCATTAGCTTGAATTTTAATATTCCTTACTATACCTCCTGAAGAAGGTATATGTTTACTTGTCAATTAAAGCGATATAGTAATCAAGCAACAATGATTAATTTTGCGCATTGCATGAGCAAAAGTTGCACTCTTTTTCCCTTTCTAGGTTTTTATCACATTGGGTTTTTCCTAGTAAGGTTTTTAACGAGGCAGCATCATAAGCGCATATAATCATCTCGATATCTCCATGATTGTGATCATTTGGATCGAAAGAAATTATATTCAAGTGCTCGGGAAATTCTTCCACATGAAGATAAAAGTATACATGGACGAAGTTGTTCCCGCTCAAGACCTACAAGAAGAAGATCACATGCAAGTACAACATTTCTGCATATTTGATCATCAAATCACTTCCAACATCGCACTTGAGAAGTTGGCCTAGAAGATTGGAATGCATGGATTCGAAGATGTAAAGTGATGCTTCAATCAGGGGAGTTCGTTACGCACTACACTCTTTTTCCATTAACTAAGTTTTTATCCCAATGGGTTTTTCTTAGCAAGGTTTTTAATGACACTACAAAAAAACTGGGAAAAAACGACGGAAAGGGGCGACGGATTTTATCCTATCCGTCGCCCCTATAGCGACGAATCGCTAAGGGTAGCGACGGATTTAATCCGTCGCTACCCTTAGCGACGGATAAATGTCATCCGTCGCTACAAAGCGACGGATAATTTTATCCGTCGCTAATGTGTTGACTTTTAATGTTATTTTAATAAAAAAAATCAAAAATTTACGACGGATAGATTATCCGTCGTAAATTATTTAAAATTTAATTTAAAAATAAATAAATAGCGATGGATAAATTATCCGTCGCTAATTTTTTTTTAAAAAAAAAAAGAAATTAGGACCTAGCGACGGATCGAAAATAGTGAAAAAACGGGCAGAAGCCCCCATTTTCACCATTTTCAGTCTGCTTCAAAATCTTCCTCCTCTCTTCGTTTTCTCCACTTTCCGGCCAAAACTCCACCATTCCGGCCAATCTTGGTGTCAATTCGAAGCTCGTGGGACAAGGAGCTTGGGTGGTCGACCAATTTCATCATTCTTCGGCTATTTTTACCGCAATTTGAAGGTATTAGGCTAAACCCTAACTATTCTAAATTTGAGATTTTTGATAATTTGGATCAATTGTATGTTTGTAAACAATTATGGTAGCTAGTATATGTTATATGAAGTAGTGGATTAAGCTTGGGGTTGTCAATTGATTGATTTTGTTGTGAAATTGATTTAGTGTTTGATGTTTGATTGATTAAGCTTGATTTTCATGTTTGATGTTTGATTGATTAAGCCTGATTTTCATGTTTGATGTTTTTGTATATGTATTACAATTAGTGTTTTGAAACCCTAATTTTTTGACAAATTTGGGAATTTTGTTAATTTCGACTAGTTTAAGGTTAAGTATATATATAAAATTAGTATTACTAGTTAATTAGTATAATGTTAAGATTTAGTTAATTAACTTTGAGATTGCTATCACTTAGATTGTTAATTAGTATAATGTTAAGTAGTTTTGATTTGATAAATTCGTATATGTACTAGATTACGAGGATTTAGTTAAGTGTTTTGAGACCATTTGTTGATTATATTAACGTGTAATTTATAATTTATAACTCGTAGTAGTAAGTGGTTGAAATGGTTAAAATACATGGGAAATTTTGTAACATATCGAACACTTAATAATTAATCATGAAATTATAAGGAACATATAATAATTAACAATTTATCTCGACAATCTCGGTAGAATTGGAATCGATCTAATCAATTAAATACGATCTAATCAATTGGAACGTGTCAGGTTACAAAAGTATCTAATGAATTCCGACAGTTCATGGATGTACGATCGTACGGCGGTAAATGGCAGAGTTTGTAGGGGTTTTGTAAAAGGGGTTAACGGTTTCATCGCATTTGACATGGGACGTCCGGCTTGTGCAAATGGGGGGTTGATAAAGTGTCCTTGCACATTGGAAACCTGCAGAAACAAGCAATTTATGACTCCTACAGCAGTATTCGAGCACTTAAGACGTAATGGATTCATGCCTGAGTATCATGTATGGATTCATCATGGTGAGGAAGCACCGTCCATGGCATACCTCCAATGGAGGGAGAGGCGGGGTTTGGGGCCGCCTATTGAGTACTTTTTTTGTTGTTGAAACATGTGCATGGTATATTGGGAGGAGGATATAGATCTGTTGGAATGCAAGTTTTGTGGTAGGGAGCGTCACAAGTGGTGGGGAGGGGGCTGCAAGAGAATGATGAATTTTATCCGTTTTGTCTTTAGGCTTGTATAACTAGTAATCATTAGTTGATATATGAAACCAAACATTATGGTAAAATTGAAGCTAATGTAACTTATATTATGTAATGACGAAACAATTGATTGAAGCTAATATAACTTATATTATGTAGCAATTTATTGAATTATTGTGAAATTGATTTATTATCGTAAATGATAGACCTCAATCTAATGAATTCAAATGTGTCAGGTTATTATCTAATTATTCAATGAATATCGATCGTTCATGGATGTATTGTCGTACTCTAAATGGCAGAGTTCAATCGAGTTTTCTGAAAGGGGTTGAAGGTTTCATTGCATTTGCAATCTCAAATCCGGCTTGTGTAAAGGATGGGTTGATAAAGTGCCCTTGTACAATGAAAAAGTGCAGAAACAAGCAATACCTGACTCCTACAGCGGTAGTCCGGCACTTGAGGAAAAATGGATTCCTGCCTGCGTATCAGGTATGGAATCATCATGGTGAGGAAGCAGCACCGTCCAATACATATGACCAATACAGACAGCGTGGAAGGAAGAGAAAGAATGAACAAGTCGGGGGAACAAAGTACATCTGAAGGCGATGTTATTCGAGCTCGAGTCGAACAAATGGTGTATGATGCTGCAGGGGCAGAGTTCATGGACAGAAGTAACACTGAAACCGAGGGGGTGGAGGAACCACCGCATCCCGAGGATCAGGTGTTCTTTGACTTGTTAGAATCATCAAGGAAGCCGGTTTATCCGGGGTGTAAGCTCACTGAGTTGTCTTTGTTGGCTTGGCTAATGAGTTGTAAGGCTAATGGCCAGCAATCTGAAACGAGCTTCAATGAATGGGTTGACGTAATGTCGGCCCTTTGTCCTGAAGAAAACCTAGTTCCCACCAACTTTTACCAAGCGAAGAAAAAGATGTGGGGTTTGGGGTTGCCTGTGGTAACCATAGACTGTTGTCCGAAAATGTGCATGATCTATTGGAAGGAGGATGCAGATCTAATACAATGCAAGTTCTGTGGTAAGGAACGGTACAAGCGTTACAAGGAGGGGGCTTCAAGGAAACGACAGAAGAAAAATCTCCCACATAAGAAAATGTGGTACTTCCCTCTAGCACCTCGTTTGAAGAGATTGTATGCTTCAAGTGCTTTTGCCGATAAAATGCGGTGGCACAAGGAGCAAGTTATCTCAGATAATTCAGAAGATGGTAGAATGGACCATCCAGCAGACTCACCCGCATGAGAATCGTTTGACAAGACATATTCAGAGTTTGCAGCCGAATCTAAAAATGTACGATTTGGGACTTTGTACGGATGGTTTTAACCCGTTTGGAAGTGACCGAAAATACTCTTGTTGGCCAGTTATGCTCACTGCATAACCCTTGCCCGGTGAGTGCATGAAGGAGCCATTCATGTTTCTGACTGCGTTAGTGCCTGGGCCGAAAGATCCTGGACTGACGTTGGATGTTTTCTTGCAACCCCTAATCAATGAGCTGATTGAGTTGTGGACGGATGGTATCCCTGCATATGATGTGTCGACCAAAAAGAACTTCACCTTGAGAACAGCTCTTCTTTGGACCGTGAGTGACTTCCCTGCGTACTCCATGCTATCTGGAAGGAAAACCGCAGGGAAATATGCATGTCCACATTGCTTGGAGGATACTGATGCATTTAGACTAAAGGGTGGTGGAAAATTTTGTTGGTTTGATTGTCATCGTAGGTTGCTAGAAAGTGACCATTCGTTCAGGAAGAACAAGGATCAATTCTTGAAAAATAAAGTCGTCAATAAAAAAGCCCCGAGAACACTTACTGGTGCACAAATTCTTGCGGAGATTGATAGGTTGGGTCATATGAAGGTGACTGAACTTGGGTGGATGAAGCATAACGAGAAAATTGGTAAAAATTGTGGTTGGAGGAAGAGAAGCATCTTCTGGGACTTGCCTTATTGGTAGGGGTGAGCGCGTACGGATATTGGCGGATATTTATAAAAATTCAACCCGACCCACCTATGGAGGGTGATTATTTTTTCAACCCGCGGCGGGTGGAATATTTTTCCAACCCGCGGCGGTTCGGGTGATGACAATGGTGGGCGGATAGGCGGGTGAAAATAGACAAAAAAAAAACATAAATTTGAAATGTAAAATGAATCTATAAATCCCCAAGTAGCAATGATCATAAACAAAGTTTCAAATCCAAATTAAATCATACAACAATAGTGGATATCCAAATAAAATAAGCACAGCAGATTGGGGTCTGCTACATTGGAGTCTAGTTTAGTTTGAAGTTTCTATTTACAGTGAGTTACAAGTAGCAACTAAGGAGAAAGCAAGAAACGTTTTCATTACATACTACAACTATGAACTATTCTTTTATTACTAATGGCGGGTTGAAAATTTTTCAACCCACGAAAAAATTTAAAAAAAAAATTTTTGGCTGGTGCGGGTGAGACGCGGGCGGTTTGTGCGGGCGGGTCGGTCGGGCGGCTTTTTTGCTCACCGCTACTTATTGGAGCAGTCTTCTTATCCGTCACAACTTAGATTTCATGCACATTGAGAAGAACATGTTCGAGAACTTATTCAATACACTTTGCAACATTGAGGGAAAAACAAAGGACAATGCGAAGTCTAGAGCCGAGTTGTCTACGTGGTGTAAAAGGCCTGAGTTGACAAACAAGGATGAGAATGGTAAGTGGCCAAAAGCGTGCTACACAATGTATTATAACTAGTTAGTAGTTGATAACACTTGAGTAATTATATGTGTTATTATAATTTGTTCTGTTTTATAACTGGTACTAACACAATGTTATTGTATTTGTTACATGTTTTTGCAGATGCCGTGACAGAGACCACGCACCTATCGCCCCACCACACACAGCCAGCCGCATGATAATGCTGGAGTGGGGACGAGGAGAGGGGAGGGCTCTGGTAGTCGAGGCGGAGTCTCGGATTCTGAGACCCCCAAGGAGAGAGAGCAGTCGGGGCTCTACTAGTCAGCACAGACACATACTGGAGGGCGACCATGACGATTGTCCCTACCTCATGTTCGATCCACTGAATCCCAACGTCACGTGGAACGGCTTGCCTATGATTTTTCCTGCTGGTCCTGCCAAGTAAGTATTATACATTCTTCTTAAATATGTAAAACATAACTTATGATAGTTGACAAGTATAAATTGTTGTACTAAAGTAATATATATTTGTTTCTTGTATCTTATACATTGACAACAGTTTATGGCCTCGGGAGGTCTACAACAAACTAGGTGACATCTTCCGGGGCAGGAGAGAGCCACCGGGGCAGGGTGGTGAGTGTTGGTCTCACATCTCGGACCGCATGAGGGCCTAGTACTTTGGTGAGCTGAGGGTAAGTTAAAATATGGCATTCCTTTGTTTGTAATTATAATCGTTTTAATATGAGTGGTATGTTAGCCACTGTATGTGAGTGGTATGTTAGCCACTTTATTTGGGTGATATGTTAGTCACCATTGTGTTAGTAAAATTTAGGACAATGTGAGTGGTATGTTAGCCACTATATGTGAGTGGTATGTTAGCCACTTTGTTTGGGTGATATGTTAGTCACCATTGTGTTAGTAAAATTTAGGACAATGTGAGTGGTATGTTCGCCACTATATGTGAGTGGTATATTAGCCACTTTGTTTGGGTGATATGTTAGTCACCATATCTGTGATGTTGTTGTATCTTATTAAATTGATGTAACATGGTGACGTTATATATGTATTGACTTTGGATGGTGTATGAAATTGGGAATGTAGAAGGAGTACTTCATTCCCAGCAGGTTGATCCCACAGATCTGGCGTGTTTACGAGATTGTGGGATCTAAACTGTACAGGGATATGGTCTGTACTTGGAAGGCCATTCGGGATCGGGGTGGCCCAAATGCCTCCACATGTAGATGCAGAGGAGTGGGCCCTTTGGGATGCCTACTGGCGCCGAACTGATGTCCAGGACTAGGGGTGTATTTCGAACCGAACATTGACCTTAACGAACGTTTGTTCGTTAACATATGTTACGTTCATGTTCGTCGAACATCTCAACACTTGTTCATGTTCAGTTCGTTAATGTTTCAACATGTTCACGAACAGTTCGTGAACTATTATAGGTTTTGTGTAGGTTAGGTTAGAAAATACCTCCTCCGCCCCGAATTCAACTTCCCGTATTTCAGTTTGGGACGTCCCAATTTGAACTTCTTTTTCCTTTAATGAAAAATCTCATTAAATACTTTATTCATTCTCTTTCATATTTTATTCACTATCTCTCCTACTTTATTCATCTTTTTTCCTATTCTAATATATCTTTCCTACTTTATTCACTTTTATATAAAAATATGTGTCCGGCCTGCTGGTAAATGAATATGGGACGGCGGAAGTATTATAACTTATGTGGAAAATGGAAATGATAGATTATGTTAGAAAATATTATACTCTATATATAAAATAATACTCCATATATAAAATTATTATAGATATAATTTGTTCACGAATTGTTCGCGAACTACCGAACAATAAATTATATGTTCGTGTTCGTGTTCGTTTATTAACGAACATGTTCGCGAACTGTTCGGTTAGGTCAAACTCGAACACGAACTGAGCGTTGACTGAAAATTTTCATGAAATTTTCACGAACGTTCGTTTCATTTACACCTCCATCCAGGACATTGCCTACATCAACAGACAGAACCGGGTGTCTCAGTCTGATGCGGCAGGAAGGGCCGTTCACCACCTTGGGAGGCGATCTACTGTCACTGATTATTATCAATCGATATGTATATATATATATTTTTTCAATAGCATTACGTGTATGTATTGTGTCTCTAATTACTTAATTGTGAGATGATAAATTATTGACTATATATGTTGTTCAGATCGCACGGGGGGAGGTGACATCCAAGTATAACATCTTCAAGAAGGCCAAGCAGAAGGGCGGGGTATGGACAGACTGCCGGGCCTCGTCTATTGCGGTATGTTTATGTTGCTTAAATTTCATATTTGTACACTATTACAAGTTATTTTTGAAAAATAGTAACTGATCATGATATCTTCTATTTACGATTTCAGGCTGAGGTTGATGCTCAGATGGCGAGGCAGGAGGACGAGACGGGTGATGTGTTGTCAACTGAACAAGCTGACAACATCTTCCTAGAGGTCAACAAACCGGACAATAAAGGACGAATATATGGACTCGGGAGCCTCGGTTTGAGTCAGCTAGTCCGGTGCTCCTCATCATCATCCCAATGCCTAGACGTCCGTTTACACATGACTGTGTCTCGAAAATGGTGCAAAAGAAGTCCGGAACAAAGTTGCACGGCTAACTCAAGAGATGGAGCAACAAAGGGACGAGATGGAGCGCCATGACAGAACGAAGGAGGAGAACGAGCGCCTTGATTCTGAGATGGAGCGATTCATGTCCCGTCGCCAGACCCACCCCCGTCTGGTAGCTAGTTATGTATATGTACGTTCGGATTTATTATATTTACACTTGTTCAGATAATTTCTCCTGCTCCAGATATTACTTTTTATTATTTATCATTTATTGAAGCATTTTCCGTATTATTGATTTATTATCGAACATTATATTGATTAAATAGGTGAACTACGAAAAACAGGGATTAATATGAAATAAATAGTGACGGATAGATAGTGACGGATTAACAGTGACGGAATAAATAGTGACGGATTAATAGTGACGGATTAACAGTGACGGAATAAATAGTGACGGATTAATAGTGACGGAATAAATAGTGACGGAATTAGAGATTCCGTCACTAATTCCAATAATATATTGGGCGACGAATAGAATCTATCCGTCGCCAAATATAACGACGGATAGATTCTATCCGTCGTTATATGTAAGCGACGGATAGATTGTCGCCAATAATCGATTTAAAAATAAAAAAATAAAAAGTCAAATATGATAATCCGTCGCGAATTGGATGACGGATTATCTATCCGTCGTCAATGACCCAGTGGGGCGACGAAATTACTATCCGTCGCCCCGTCTGTAGCGACGGATCTATCCGTCGCTACAGACCAGTTTTTTTTGTAGTGATAACTTATGATAGTTGACAAGTATAAATTGTTGTACTAAAGTAATTAATATTTGTTTCTTGTATCTTATACATTGATAACAGTTTATGGCATCGGGAGGTCCATAATAAACTCGGTGACATCATTCGGAGCAGGAGAGAGCCACCGGGAAAGGGTGGTGAGTGTTGGTCTCGCATTTCGGACCGCATGAGGGCCGAGTACTTTGATGAGCTGCGGGTAAGTTAAAATATGACATTCCTTTATTTGTTATTATAATCGTTGTTTTAATATGAGTGGTATGTTAGCCACTGTATGTGAGTGGTATGTTAGCCACTTTATTTGGGTGATATGTTAGTCACCATTGTGTTAATAAAATTTAAGACAATGTGAGTGGTATGTTAGCCACTTTGTTTGGGTGATATGTTAGTCACCATTTATGTTATGTTGTTGTATCTTATTAAATTGATGTAACATGGTGACGTTATATATATTGACTTTGGATGTTGTATGAAATTGGGAATGTAGAAGGAGTACTTCATTCCCAGCAGATTGATCCCCCAGATATGGCGTGTTTACGAGACCGTGGGGTCTAAATTATACAGGGATATGGTCCATACTTGGAAATGAATTCGGGATCGGAAAGGCCCAAAGCCTCCACAGGTTGATGCAGAGGAGTGGGCCCTTTGGGATGCCTGCTGGGCTCGAACTGATGTTGAGAATAATGCCTACATCAACAAACAGAACCGGGCGTCTCAGTCTGAGACAGCAGGAAAGGCCGTTCACCACCTTGGGAGGCGATCTACTGTCACTGATTATTATAAATATGTAAGTATATATATGTTTTTTTTAATCTAGCATTACGTGTATGTATTGTGTCTCTGCTCTATTACTTGTGAGATGATAGATGGTTGACTATATATGTTGTTCAGATGTCAGAGGGGGAGGTGAAATCCAAGTATGACATCTTCAAAAAGGCCAAGCTGAAGGGCGGGATGTGAACTGACTCCAGGGGCGAGTCTATTGCGGTATGTTTATGTTGGTTAAAGTTCATATTTGTACACTACTACAAATTATTTTTGAAAAAAGCAACTGATCATGATATCTGCTATTTACGATTTCAGGCTGAGGTTGATGCTCAGGTAGTGAGGCAGGAGGAAGAGACGGGTGAGGTGCTGTCAACTGAACAAGTTGACAAAATCTTCTTAGAGGTGAACAAACCGGACAACAAAGGACGAATATATGGACTCGGAAGCCTCGGTTTGAGCTGGGCTAGTCCTAACTACTACTCATCATTATCCCAACAGTCTAGACATCAGGTTTTCACACAGGCCCAGGTCTCGGAGATGGTGCAGTCACAGGTTTCAGAACATGTTGCACGGCTAACAAAAGAGATGGAGCGGCGCGACAGAGAACGAAGGGAGGAGAACGAGCGTCTTCGGTGACAGATAGAGGCTTTCATGTCCCAGTTCGTCCAGCACCCACCATCGTCTAGTAGCTAGTTATGTTTATAATTACTTTAGACTATGTATGTTCGGATATATTATATTTAGACTTGTTCGGATAATTAAGACTTATTTGGATCTTCGGTTTGTTAACTTATGAATGATTTATCATTTATTGAAACATTTTCCGTATTCTTGATTTATTATTGAGCATTATATTGATTAAATAGGTGAAATACGAAAAACATGAATTAATATAATAAAAAATATTTTGTGATGGAATTTGAGATTCCGTCACTGATTCACACCAATAATGTATCCGTCGCTACATTTAGTGACGGAATTTCAAATTCCGTCACTAAATCCAATAATACATGTAGCGACGGATAGATTCTATTCGTCGCTCACTTTACGGATAGAATCTATCCGTCGCCAATAGTCGAATTTAAAAAAAAAAGAAAAAAAAGTCGAATTAGATAATCCGTCGTCCAATCCGTCGCAAATTGGGCGACAGATTATCTATCCGTCGCTACAGCTCCAGCGGGGCGACGGAATTATTATCCGTCACCCCATCCGTCGCTAGAGCTCGCATACCAACCATCACCACCTCATGTTCATTTAAGGGAGTGTTATGGATAAATGCACATGAGTTAGTGAATGATAAATTTAATGCATACATGAATTAGTGGATGAGAATGTTAATGCATACATGTGTTAGTGGATGAGAGGAGTTATGCATACATGAGGTAGTGGATGAAAGGAGTAATGCATACAAGTTAGTTGAGAATTAATCGCCACTTCATATACTATTAGGTACTTAATATGACTTTTCTCTTGTATAAATAACTAACATGCACTTCTATATTGACATAAAAATGAACTCTCCTTCTCTGCATCAGAATTCATTGAATTCAGTCAACACTCCATCTAATCTTCCGCCAATCTTCTCTCTCTTTTCACTCATCTTTCGTCTTCTTTACTGGCTTTGGCTTCTTCTTCAAACTTCTACTAACTCACCTATTTCTTCCTCTTACCAATTCTTCTTCAATTCTTTTATCTCCAACTCAATCGATTTATGTCAGCAAAGAGCTAATTGGAAGCCACTAAAGCACTGATCGAAGAACTGAAGAAAGATGGCCGATGAGAATCATGAGATGAGCGATCGAAGAAGGACTGAGAAGGAGGAGCAGATAGCGGCTTGAAGAATGAAGGAGAAGTCGATCATTTTACTGATTTAGGGGTTTAGATTAGGTCAAATCAGTTTTTCTTTTTTTTTTTTATTTTCACCCGGTTATTTACCGGTTTACCCGGTTTTTTAGCGGTGGCCGATTTCCCCGAGTTTTTAGGGGTTTTTGGCCCGCCAAGGCCATCGAACACCGGTTTAACCGGGTCGACCCGTCGGGTTTAATAGCATAGCTACATAACCTTTTGGGTGGGATTTTGGTATTGGATATTGGGAAAATTTCGATTCCGATTGGGTTTATCCCGAAATTCTCAATTTCAATTGGGATAATTATTGAATTCCCTCCGTCCCGGCTTCAATTACCAGCAGGGCCGGACACAAGTTAAAAAAAAAAAAGTAAATAAAGTAAGAAAAAGATTGAATAAAGTAGGAGAAATAGTGAATAAAGTATGATAGATAGTGAATAAAGTAGGAGAAATATTTTCCATTAAATACTTAAAGTAATGGGTAATTGAATTTGGGACGGACCAAAATGAAATACAGGTAAATGAAACTGGGACGGAGGGAATATAATTTTGGGACGGGATTGAGATTGGTTTTGCATTCCAATTGGGATTTAGGATTCCAAATGGAATAATGAATAAATCAATAAATGAGTAATACTACTATATATTACAAAAAAAGGACAACTTTTTTCTCTTTTGATTGAGACTGATGTTGGGATGGTACTTGTTTACCTAACTAACTATCCATTGTTTGCTTAACCTATGAAAAGACAAACAAAACTAGTTAGCTTGTGATACGAGTTGAATTCGTACTAACTTGTAGTTTGTGCATATAGAGGTGCAAGTTGATTTTTAAAGCTATACAAAAATAGCATTATACTCCTATAATTATGTTTAATGGGAACTAGTATTTATTAAATTATAACTTGTAGTCCAAAATTATCGAGAGTGTTGTAAAAAAAATTCAAAATATATGGAATTCCGAAATCCCGCCCAATCCCGACTTTATTTGGGATGGGATTGAGACGTGAAAAATATATTCCGATCCCGAATTCTCAAAATTCCAAATATCCCACCCGATCACCAACCCTAATAACCTTGATTGGAAATACAAACTTTTTGTAAGAGACCGTTTTTAAATCTTGTGTCATGACCCGCGGGAAGATGAAACTAGAACGGAGGGAGTATTTATTAACAAACACATGTATAAGACATCATACCGGGTCAATAAGTGGTTTGATCGGTTGAATCATATCCGCTACACCCGGTTCGATTTTTCATACACTAATAAAAACAACTAAATTTTATAAGGCTATGTTCTATTCATCTGAAAACTCATTAATTTCAGTTCAGTTCAATTCAGTTTAGTTCTGCTAAGTTGTTTTTTATACTTCAATTTAGTTTCATTCAGTTCTGTTATGTTTTGTTCAGACGAACATAGCCTAACTCACATCTCGAATTATACTCCCTCCGTCCCGGTTTCATCTTCCTGCGGGCCCGGACACAAGATTTAAGTGAAAAGTAAATAAAGTAGGAGAGATGGTGATAAAATAGGAAATAGAATGAATAAAGTAGGGGAAATAGTGAATAACATAGGGGAGATAGTGTCACGCCCCAAAACCAAAATACTTTGGCGCGACCGGCCGTCTATCGTGAGATGGGCTCACGCCAAGACGAAGCCTTCCTTTAATCCTCAAATACATCAATCATCTCAGAGTGGTACAAACAGAGCATCTAAAATCCTATAAACAACAATAATTACAAGTCCTCAATTCATATCAACAATCCCAACAGTATAAATCATCGTATACAGTACAAATATTAGAGTACGCAACATCTACTAAACAATCTTCACAAGATCCACCATCCGTCTATCGGGTTCCACTCTACTGTACCATCCAGTGTCACTTCACGTACTAAATATCTGAAGGGGGGTGTAAGGGTGAGCCTCATTGACACTTTTACCGGATCAAGCAGAGTTTTAAAGATACATATATATACACACAATACGATCACGCATATACAAAAGTTGCATAGCATAGCAAACGTAACATTTCGGCTCAATCAGACATGATCCTATGGCCACTAGTATAAGTCTGGTGGCACAGAGGTCGGCTCACATAACATAAACATAATCCCCTACCAAAGGGGTAACATAACATAAGGGAGTACTCAAATGCATAAATTCCCCGAAGGGCACATAACATTTCATAGTCACAACTGAGAGCTCAAACATAACATTTATCCATGCCCTTGAACAAAATCGTTTCACACATCGCACACATCATAAAATACGTTTTGGGTATTCACATACTTGATCCTTTCAAATAGATTATTATACCAAGTCCTATATCTTGATATAATAACCATAAGTTGTTTATCAAACATTAAAACTACATATATACGATAATACGAAAATAAGAGCAAAAGTGTCAAAGAAACCCTCTTACCTCAAAGGAGAAACGAATCCATGTCCAGTTGAAATAATCCGAAAAACCATCCATTATCTTACATGTTGAATCCTCTAAAGTCACCATGAACCTTAAATTCTCCAAAGCACCAATTACAAACTCCATCTCGTCTTTACTACGGTTTTATAGGTCGATATTGAGTAAATAGGGTAACAAGGGCAAAACGGTAATTTTATGGAGCTAGGAAAAATAGGATAAAAATGTAGAAGGGCGTAATTATGGTTCTATAACGTTCAGGGGTAAAATGGTAATTTAAACGGGTCGAAACAGGCTGGAAATAAAAAGAATACAAAATCTGGCTCCAGTGAGGTACCACAGACTTCTCATAAACAATGCACAACCAGTAGCCACTCGGCTACATACCACTCTAGTTACATTTAATACCAGCGAGCTATTTGATCAGTCCAAGTGTTGATCAGATTTGTTAATTGCATTCAAGGTCCCCAACCTATGTCGAATTCTCCAAGATTAGCCCTCGACTTCGCAACTTTCAATCTAGTCCCTGCGAATTCTGAAAGTTTCTAAACTCGATTTAAACTCATCCGAATCCAAGCAAGGGTAACATCAAACGATTCTCATCAACTTCCTCCGTCCAAATCTATCCAGAAACAATCCAAAATAACACAAATCCATCCAAGAACTTCGCGAATTCGATCTGATTCGGTTTCGCTATCCATAACACCCAATCTTCAATCGATTCTGGTCTGAAATTCCGTGCGGCTCTAGTGACAACGGGCTGGAGAAGGACTACATCGAAGGAGGCGGCTATGGGGGTTGGGAGGTGGTGGATGGAACAAATCAGAGAGAAAGGAAGAGGACGGCAGCATAAGGAACATGAAAACAAGAAAAATAAGAAGGAAGATGAACTAAGAAAAGGGAAGGTAACCAATATAAACCTAAAGGGATTTTAGTCCGGCCCAAATTCAATCCAATAATCATCAAAGCCCGTCTCATTTTAACAGTCGATAAAAATAATAACTTATAAAATCCCGTATAGCAACTGCAGTCCAAATAATTTCTCATCTCCAATCTAAATCCAAATAGACGATTCAATAAAATTTTCGGGATTTTACAGATAGTATATAAAGTAGGAGATGGATTTTCTATTTAAGGGATGGAAAGATAAAGGGACGGACAAAAACGGAAAATGAAACTCACACGGAGAGAGTATGTAAAAAAAAAATTATCGTAATCAACCGATCCGATCCGATCCAATGGTCCCTTTACAGTTGATGCATATTAATACATACGCTTTCTCTGTCATTCAGTCTTCATCAGACAAGGGGACAGCTTCTATCGTTTTCCCAAATCTCAAGGGTAACCGACTCTTTTTTTTTTTTTTTTTAAATCTCTCTTCATTTTTCTCCCAACCCTCTTTTATGGAGTTTTTGAATTGTTTTTGCATCCCGCTCGATGAATTTCTGCTTTCAATACTACTCTTGTCCAGCTGTCTGCCAGTTGCTCACTCTCTCATTGCGTGCCCTCTATTTCACGATACTACTGCTGTGTCAACTTGTTGCTTGCCCTGCCCCCATCGATTTTATTGTCTAGATTTAATTCATTTCGACAGTTTCCGGATAATAACTCAGTTTTCGCTTGGATTACCTTATCGTTCTCGACCGATTAATCAAACAGTAGTAGTATATGGCTTCAGTAGTAGTGACTTTTAAAGGATACAAGGATCTTGTGTGAATTTGTAAGCATTTAGTATGAGATAGCTATAGCCTATAGCAAAAAACTAAGCTTATTTGAGCCAACTAAGTCAAAGATTCCATCTTTAGTTTATGGGGTTAAATTTAACTGCATTGGAGTATTGTCAACATAAGTGCCTTAATACAGATATGTGGTACTTACAAGTTACAACCATGTTACATACTACACTCTGAAAGATGCAACTTATTTAGTACAGTATTCTATATTTTGCATCCCAATGTGTGTTTTCAGATTTTAGTTGCATGTTTGGGTGACTGTATCCTTTGCTAGAGACCTGCAAGAAAAGAAATGAGGGGAAAAAGCTGCTTCTTTTCTATTTCCTTCTAAGCTTAGTTTCTCCAGCCTTAGGTTTGAACTTTTGAGCAGTAGGCAGTGTTATATGTCATCAATCTCTGATCTAATGAGAGCATTGAAGTTGATTTTGTCCCTCCTTTTCTGCTTGGTCACAATGTGTAGTTCTTCTTTTAACCTTCTTTCTCCAAAGGGGGTTAATTTTGAAGGTTGTTGTGTGAACTTTTGGCTTGTTCTTGCTTTCTTTTTCGCTGCCTCGACTTTTTTTGTGATTTTCCAGCTTTTTTATTCTGAATGTGGTCACAATACATGCAGTGGCAGCTCTGATGTCTGTGAAGAAGGAGATGAAAGATGAAAACCATGTTCTTGATGGTTGGGACATCAATTCTGTTGATCCCTGTACTTGGAACATGGTTGCCTGCTCTTCAGAGGGTTTTGTCATCTCTCTGTGAGTCGAACAAATACCTCTGGTTCTAGTCATGTTAAGTTATCTTTCTCATGTCCTTTTTACTTACTCATCCTGCTTGTTAGGGAAATGGCTAGTGTGGGATTATCAGGCACCCTTTCACCGAGCATTGGGAGTTTAATTCACCTTAGGACAATGTGAGTTCTAAAGTTTTTGCACATTATGCTCAACTATGTTTATAGTGTGCTTCTACTATAGTATATCAGATTCTATGAATATCCTTCCTGCAGTTTTTAGCCTTGATGATTTATGCTGTAAGAAGTCATTATTTCTAGTTATCGGCTTTTAAAGTCCTGCCTTTTTTTGGCTAATAACACTATTGTGCTTGCACACAGAAGAACCAAATGTATCTTCGTAGTTCAAGTTGAATCTTATTTTTAACTGAATAAAGCAGCGCCATTACTTCCTATTTATTCAGCACGCATTAGCTCTAGTAAAGTGTTCAGCGCATAGTTTTTCTTCTTGTGGTTTGATGTTTTCTATCTGATAATTCAGGGTATGTTTGAGCTAAAGGATGAGGTTGTGTTTGTTATTATATGAGGGGTCTATCGTAATTTGTGTTGCTATCACTTGACATATTGTTGCCTGGTAATGGTTTATTTTGTAACACTCTATGTTATTGTTAAAGGTGAAAGTATAGTTTTCAGTTTCACCATTTCAGTCCACTGAGGGAGATGTTGGACGCAGAGATTATCACATCAATATGTATTGAAAATTTTACTTTACAGAACATGAAACTGTGCCCCTGACTTCTCGTTTGTGACTACAGGTTATTACAGAATAATAAGTTGTCTGGAGTTGTCCCAACTGAGATTGGAAAGCTTTCCGAACTTCAAACGCTTGATCTTTCCAGTAATCAGTTTGTTGGTGGAATTCCGAGCTCTCTTGGTTATCTACCTCATGTTAGTTACTTGTAAGGTCTCCTAATTTTATCCCGGCTTTAAATTGTTTGAAGCAGTGTTGCTTTAGTAAAAGTAAATGCTGGGAATGACAAATTTCAGGAGGCTTAGCAAAAACAATTTGTCTGGACATATACCCGCTTCCGTAGCCAACCTTACAGGTCTTTCATTCTTGTATGCTCTCCTAACCAAAGCAAAGTATATTTCGATTGTTAGTACAATTTACAATAAGAGATAATACAAGTTGAATTTTCTTAAGAGAATCAATATTTTGCAGGGATTTGTCATTTAATAATCTGAGTGGCCCCATTCCGAAGATACGTGCTAAAGACTACAGGTGAGGATATTTCATTTATTGAAATGTCTAGTACATATCTCTACCGATATGGCTAACAAGTTATAAGATATTAGTGTAAATCCACAATGAGAATTTGGATGCATATGTTCTCTGAGCAAGTAGGAGTTTTCTGTGTGATTAGCATCAACTAGTGTTTTTCTTCTGAAACATCTTTTCATAAGTTGGTGATTAAGTTTATAATTTCTCCCAGTTTCTGCATTTTATAATATCAGAGAGAAAAATACTTGGGGATGGTACACATGCAACACATTAATGCTAGTAGTTCCATTTGTTCCCTCCATTTACATAACTGTAGAACTTGTTCAAAATTTTCATTATGAATGTTTAGGAAGTAAGTAGTTGCAAAGTGAATGGTTTCCATTGCAGTGTTGCAGGGAACATCTTTCTCTGTTCTGCATCTTCAGAAATTTGCACAGCAGCTCCAAAACCAGTTAATGGTATCTCCCTTTATAATTGAATTAATCAATTCACTTTATCATGTTTTGGATAACATGTCTTCATCTTGTACGCAGAAACAAGTTCATATACAAACACCGGCCATCATCATCACCATCACCATATTGTGCTTGCTGCTGTAGTTGGAGTCAGTTCTGCATTTCTTGTTTCTGTCATGCTACTTATATGTTGGGTGCATTGGTACAGATCACGGGTCCTAAATGCTTCACATGGTACTATACTACCATTTAAACAGCTCCCTTATGTTTCTGCATGTAATACTTGAAAGCCAGTGTATGACTTTCCTTATGGTCGTTTTGATATGCAGTGCAACAAGACTATGAATTTGACATTGGTCATTTGAAAAGGTTTTCATTCCGTGAACTACAAAATGCAACCAGCAACTTTAGTTCCAAAAACATACTCGGGCAGGGAGGATTTGGAGTTGTCTATAAAGGTATTCTTCCCAATAGAACAATTGTGGCAGTGAAGAAATTGAGAGACCCCGTTTTCACTGGGGAAGTCCAGTTTCAGACTGAAGTTGAGATGATAGGTTTGGCTTTGCACAGAAACCTTTTACGTCTCTATGGCTTCTGTATGACTCCTGAGGAAAAATTACTGGTCTATCCATACATGCCAAATGGAAGTGTTGCAGATCGCTTGCGAGGTTTGTTGCCAATTTATTCTCTTGCATTTCAGTTATTATGCTGTGAATGCATAAAACTGCATGCATATGCTGATGCTTATCATTTGGCAGTAAAAGTACGGCAAAAAGGGTTTGTAATTAGTCCAGTACTTGTGACTGTTTGCAAAACTTTATGCCTATTATGAAGTGGAAATTAAGTTCCAAGTGGAGGAGAAGCTTTTAATTAAATCAATTCATTTGGTGTTTGTAAATATCGTAATAATGAAAATGGAGTTTAAGCAAATGCAGATTGTAGACATAATAATGAGCTTTCACGATAATGAATTCAAACTAGATTCTGAGATTAGCTTCTCTGCGTCATATTCCTTCAGAGAATCCGTTATCACCTTTTCCCCTGCTTTTGCTCCTGTAAAGTTTCTACGTTCGACAATCAGTTGCATAGATTTCTCTTGCAAGCTTAAATTTTACTCTTTCCCATGTTTATAATTGATAGATTCTGGTCAGGAGAAGCCATCTTTGGATTGGAGCAAGCGCATGCACATTGCAATTGGAGCTTCTCGTGGCCTTCTCTATTTGCATGAGCAGTGTAATCCAAAAATAATTCACAGGGATGTAAAAGCTGCAAACATTTTACTCGATGAATGTTTTGAAGCAGTTGTGGGAGATTTTGGTCTAGCTAAGCTATTAGATCCTAGGGTATCTCATGTAACAACAGCAGTTCGTGGTACTATTGGACATATTGCACCAGAGTATCTCTCGACTGGTCAATCCTCAGAGAAAACTGACGTATTTGGATTTGGCATACTCATTTTGGAACTCATAACCGGGCAGAAGGCGTTGGATGCTGCCAATGGCCAGGTTCAGAAAGGAATGATCCTTGATTGGGTAAGTGAACTCTGATCTTGACAGTCAGCTAACGTCTCAATCATTTCACCTTCAGATATTAATCAACTTGTTAAATCACATAGGTCAAGAATTTACACGAGGAGAAACGACTGGAGGAGCTAGTAGATAAAAATCTGAAAGGGTGCTTCGATGCAGATGAATTAGAAATGGCTGTGGAACTGTCTCTGAGATGTACGCGGTCGAATCCAGACCTTCGGCCAAAAATGTCAGAAGTCTTGAAAACCTTAGAAGGAACATCAGGTCAAATGCAACAGCAAGCCGAGCCACAAGATGGAGTGAACTTACACCGAGGCCAATCATTTAGTTTCTCATGGAATTTTAGCGAAGGCCGTGGAGAATCATCTTTTGTTATCGAGGCAATAGAACTTTCCGGCCCTCGATGAAATGCTGAACCGGGATTTTGTTCAGAGTGTAGCTACCAGTAATTGAAGCCAGAATCTTGGAGCTTGGAGCTTCTCATATGTTATATTTCCATTCTTATTATTACAAACTTTTGTGTTAGATCGTTTCTCGAAAATACAATGTCACCCTTACATATTTAACTACAAACATCGTATGTTTAACTTCAAATATCGTGTGTATAAATTAAAATTAGTTTTGATTTTCCTTTAGTTTTTTTATCATTAATAATTTTTCTACTAATTCATTTAGATTTATTTGTTGACTTAGCTAACTTTCCTACATAAAGATAGTTTTCTCAATAAAGATATATATTTTTAAAATTATTCTATTGTTAAAAAATAATTTTTAAGTAATTTTTCCTCATACTTTTTTTAACAAACTTTTACGAGAGACCATCTCTCGAAAATAACAATTTAACATCAGATATTCATGTACAAATATCATATGTTTAACTTCAAATATCGTGTGTATAATAAACTTGTATATTTATACTTGCATTACCTGCATTTTTTAACATGTGATATTTGATTTGGTATCAGAGAGAGGATCTCTATTAAAAGTTACTCTTTTATTTATGAAAAAATTAAGGTGAGGATGAGAAAATCGACAAAGACACATGTTGAAACTGACCAAGTACCACACTTGATCAAAGTTTGCTAACATGTCCAAGAAACCAAACAAATAAAAAATAAAAGCTTGTTTGACTTCACATTTAAATTAAATTTTCTCCGGAACTTAGATTGGATACATACAAAAACAAATGACACACTTGATAAGAATACAATTCAACACATCACTGGACGTTCCTTGTATGGACAAAGGCACCTCGCCTTAGCATCATCACAGTGAGGAGAATCTGCTCGACCGACATCTAAACAAATACCTCGACATATAGGCTCAATGCAATCTGTCACATAATTAAGTCATATATATGTGTTCAACCTCTGGACAGTTTTTAATCTCTGCACCAAAATAAAAATAAACTTAAAAGTAATTCTCACGGAATACATATGGTGTGAAATTTACAGAGTTTAAAAAAATATATTAGTAGATTTATTTAAAATTTTAGGGTGTTTTCCTAGAGTAAATATTATGAGATACAATATCTGAATAATTTACAGAGAATTTTCAGTTATGAATGTAGATAGATATATCTTTACAATCAGGGGTGGAGCACGGATAAAAAACCGACTAGGGCGCATATCTTTAAAAAAATATTATTTAAGAGAGGATAGTTTTTTTTTTGTGGTATAGACAAAATATAATAGAAATAATACACAAATATTGCCATTTTTATCGGAAAACAACTACTACCTCCATTTCAGAAAAAGTGTTACATTTTGACTTTGACCGGTCAACTGTTTTCGAGTTTGACCACAAATTACTCATAAACGATAATAGTAAATAATTTAATAAAATCATATAATAAAAATTTAATTACTAAATTTTCATTATATAATTTTAATAATTTTTTTATTAATATTGTTTAAGAGTAAATTGTGGTCAAACGCGGAAACAGTTGACCGCAGAATAGTAAAATGTAACACTTCTTCTGAAATGAAGGGAGTATATTTTTGTGTCATAAGAATGTAAATAGAATTTCACGTTAAAATGAATAGTGTGAAATGCCAAAAAGACTAAAATCCGGTCATTGACTTTTCCATGAAGCTGACTTTCAGTAGTAGTGACTATTAAAGGATACAAGGGTCCTTGTGTGAATTTGTAAGCATTTATGGGATAACTAATGTGTCAAATCAATATTTTAAATTTGTTTAAATAGCGAAGAGTTAATTTTTAACACTGCAAAAATTTATAGGGCAGTGAAGTTAACTCCAGTGTCGGTCTCTCAGGACTTAACTAAGTTGAGTTCTTTTTACGGAATATAATTATCAACAGGAAAGCAGTAAAAGGTTGGTTTGCTTCGGTAGCGAGTTCTAATTACCAGTCTAACTCTGACTCTCAACACAAAGAAACCAAACACATGTATATCGATCTTATCAAGATAAGTTATCAAAATTACAGAGTGGTGATGAATAATCCATGCTAGCTAGCATAAATAGATGCAATAAAAACAATGGTGATTTACTCTAGGCAGACACCTTATATCAGATAAGGTACGATGGCTCTATGACAATATGAGCTAACCGAGTTTGTTCTACAAAACATATAGCAATGGTAGAGTCGTCAATTCTACCAAGTTACAATTATAATGCTAATGTAGTTTCTGTGTTTGCTACGAACCTATGAATTTGCAATCTCTAGACGTTTTGGTGGTAAATCGTTTGCATAATCATTTGATGATTTTGTGGGTAAAACACAAAACACGGAACTACATTCGCATATAATCAAAGAGGCATTAAGTAAATCACATCTTACTGTTATTGAATTGCATAAACCCTAACTAGCATGCATTGAATCCATCACAATCCCATAAAGGGGTGTCTAGCTACTCACGCTCATCACCAATAAGCAATAAATAATTAAACAATCCAACATCAATAATATTAAACGATGAAAAAGGAGAAATTGTTACCAAGAGGCTGTCACGGCACTTGGAGGATGACGAAATCCCTAAACCAATCGGTAGAATAATAGCCAATGTATTGATATTTGATAATCACGAGCAATTACAATGTAAATTGGATTCAGTTCCTCAAAGATGGTGAAGGAATTGCCCAAGAATGAAGTCTAGGATTTTTGAGAAGAGAATAGAAATAGGTGAAACAGTGACCCTACCATAGAAATAGGTGAAACTGTGCCAAGTCCGCTTGGAGGCCCCCAAATCCGGGCGAATTGCTCAGTAGTTCGTACCACGAAGTACCAGTTGGGATCCACGTCCCAACTCCCAACACTTGGCATCAGAGTCGAGTTTGAAGATCATAGAATGGATGGAGCTAGGTCACATGATTCGCACAAAAGTAAGCACGCTCGCGCTATGTGAACACATAGCGCAATTAACGCTCTAAGAAGACTTGTGATTTTTTAAACTAGACAGCGACTAATTCACACATGCTGTTTTTTGGGAAATCTCTTGTTGTAAGAAACATGATGAAAATTTGAAAATAGATCACATCTAATCAACTGTGAATCGTCCGTCCAGTTCAGGTAATTTCTTGCTTCTATTTGATTGATTTCAAATTTCAAACTACATTTGAGCGGGATTAATCCACATTTTTGTAATTCTCCCAATCCACTTCGAATTAGGTCTCGAGCAACACCTGTAAGTTTCTTCTTATCTCAATCTTTGCTCATTAGGGTTTTACTGAATAAACGATGACGATTCATTTCAGTTTACTTGTGAGCTGATTCGGATTCATTTTACCAAGTTACTCAATTTTATAGCTGCATTATTACTTCTAGAGTTGTTGCCAATTGCCATCTCATATTCTTCAATTCGATGCATAGTTTCTGATTTTTTTTGTCGATTAATTCCTTGTACACTTGCAGTGAGCGAGCTTGAATTCATCAATGGTTAAACGGAAAAGAGGCAGACCTAAGAAGCAACCTCTGAGTGAACAAAGCAGTGATGTTGGGGACGAGGTTCCGCTAGACAAGCCAGAAGAAGCATTTCAGGACACTGAAGGTAGTAGTAATGTAGTTTTGTGTTTTTACAGTGTCTATATAGTTATGTGCTTTCTATCTGTGACTATTCTGGTTTTTATCATAAACGAGGTAAGAGCTAAGGAAGACGTTGGCCTTGTCATTGTTATGTTTGAGAGTGTGGTGAACGTTTTCAGTTGTCTTGTAAGCTTCGAGCTTAAATAACTTTTTTCCATCAGTTGCACGTCGGAGTGCCGCAGTGAGAGCTTTGAGGGATGCAGAGATTGATTGGCTGGTGACTCTGATACGGCTGCTTAGCTCCGAATTCAACAAGGAGCAGAGTGAAGTTCCTGTGTCACAGTTTTTCAAAGAAAATATTCCAGACCTGTGCATTGTTGAGACTGAGACAGATGGCCAATACGAAGTGCGGCTGAAGGAAAAGGATGGAAACTTATCTATGAACCACGCTGATGATGATACACTACATGTTTCTCTTCTACAGCGGCTGTCTTCCGCTTATCCTGATTATTTTGCTGGAAAATCAGATGGATTTACATTTTCAACTCAATCTGGTATTTGGAAAATTCTTTTCTAGTTTGGATTCAAATTTACAGCGATATCTATCTGATGCAATTTAATTATACTGTGGCAGTGAAAACTGGTGCTTTTGGTGCTGATAAGCTGCAGATCAGAAGTCTTGTACGTCTTATTTATAAATAATTAGTTGGAAACTTATCTGTTCTTCGTGTTTACTTATCCTTGTGTCTAAAGATTCAAAGTAATGCTTCTGGATCCTTATATTAAACTACAAAACTCAAATACTTTCAGGTCCTGGAAGAGCCATCTGACTCTCAAACATTGGTGCTGAAGGAAGGCCTGCAAACTCCAGATGTATGCATCCTAAATAGTCTTCTGTTTAATATAGAACATGCTATAATGAAGTTTGTAATTTTCCTACACATAGGATAAAGATAGGTCCACTTGTTGATTTTTGGACTAGATGAAAGAGTGTGCTACCTCAATCTTCTATAAATTGATTTGATCTTTGTGACTGAGATAGGCTGAGGATGTGAACTTTTTTTTTTTTTCTGAGGTGTAGGCATGTAGTTTAATTTCAATCCCTTCTGTTTTACTATTGATCTGGTAGAGCAGTTGTATTTGAATGTAGTGAGCTTTTACGTTTTCCTATTCAAGACATCACTGAGCTTTATTCTCTGATTCTAGGCGAACAATAGCAGGTTATCTGTTGGAATGACACCCAAATCTCGCCGGGTTCCAAAGCATGGGGAGATGCTCCTATCTGTCCATGGATCACCTCTTGGTGTGTATAAGGAAGATAACATGGAAACTATAGAAGGTACTCTTCCCTTAACAAGTGTAATTTCTTGACTTCAAGGTCTTATTATGGCTTCCGAAATTAGTTTGATATACTTTGGGTACAACTAGAATTCTCACATCTTTGTTGATAGCCTTCTGATGTCAACATGACAGAGAAGTCCAAAATGGGTATGCACATGTAACTTTGTTAAAAATGCACTCTTTCATGTGGCAGAGACCGAAGATATGGTGGAATGATGCTAGTGGTTTTAAAGCTATGGTTGCAGGGGAATATGTATCTGCTCTTACTGGGGATCCTTTTCATGTATCCGCATCATTCTCTCCATGGTGCTGGTAATGATACATCAATGTAAATATATATTATTAGTGAATTAATATGATGCTTTCAGTATGATCTAGCCGTGTTAGGTCTGAACAAGCCCTCTCCTCCCTAATGTACGAGTTAGTTTATTGAAGAATTCATGTTTTTTGTAAAACTAATTTGCTAGTCTACTTGTCCAGATCAAGTGTTGTAAAAAAATGCATCACCAGTTTAATAATTTAATAGTTCTTGATTAAGCCTTAGCTCCTGACTTCAAGTTGAGAGTAATAGTTGAATGGTGACTCTGTGTTTTCTTCATACTCCCTCCGTCCCGGAGAACTTCATACATTAGGGTTAGCGCGCAGTTTTATGCGAAAAGTTAAAGTAATGATAGAATATAGAAAATGTGGAAAAAAGTGTACTTTTAGTGGCAAAATGTGTAATTTGAGTGTAAAGTTGAGATTGTTTATTAATTGTTGGGTGTGGGAAACTTTTTTTGGAATGTATGAAGTTCATGGGATTACTAAGCATGAAATGTATGAAGCTCGGAGACGGAGGGAGTATTTATTTATAATTTGATCATATGATTTTGTGGTAAAGTCCATTTCTCAACCTCATGGTACCAATGTGAATCTCGTTAGGCTGATTACTAAAGTATTTGGTACAGCTTTGATTGAACATCCTTTTCTCTGCCCCAGGCGTCCTATAATGAACTCTTTACTCTGGTTTCATCTATCCAGACTTGTATCCAACTTTTTCAAGGCTGTTTTCAACCACTCCAGTACTTCCAAAATAACTATCCGTTACTATCCGAACACCTTGAGTATTTGTAGTCTTGCACTTTTGGTGTATCAGGTAGAACCACATTTAGTGTCCCTACACTATCATGAATGCAAAATTTTCCCTCACTTGCCTATTTATACTCGCAACTTTTTGGGAGGCAAGATTTCCTGCATTACCCAAAACCTTTCTTTTCTACAAAATATTCAGTACCAAAACAAGTAATTATTGGTTAAGGATGGCTTATATGTTCTCACCTGGCAACATTTTTTCCAAGAGAAGTATAGCATCTATTATCTCTGTCATCAACATGCAATTTGGTGTTCGCATGTTGATGGAGAAATAGTAACTTACTGACTTCTGTGTTGGAAGAAACTTATGTTTCACATATCCTGTATGCTGCATTTTAATTTTTTTGGCGGTTAGTTTCCTGGAAGAAACTTATGTTTCACAATTGTTAGAAAGGTATTTTGAAGGATGTCAATATTCTGCTCTTAGAATCCTTCACACTCCACTGTACTGCCTTAGTGAAAGAGGTACTGTGAGTTATTAATTTGAAAAACAGTAAGAGAAGTTGGAATACCACATCACTTGGCCAACAAACATCATAAGCACTCTCTTTTGAAACCAGACCTAACGGGTCCCTGCCTCAACACTGTCAATAATTTTTCCATCTGTTGCATGAAGATACTTAGGTGATCCTTACTTTACACTATTTCTGAATTAGTTATGCACAAACAGACTTGATTGGTGTTGCTGAGGCCGAAGAAGGTCAAACGATATAAGTGGCACATTATGGTCTTAAGGTAGATCAATATGTTAAACAACCTTGATTGTGCTTCTTTGACGGAAATATATATGTTCGTGAGTCGGGTTGTACAGATACCTCTACGGAATCTGTTAGGTTTGTTATCATTAAGTGTTTATGATATGATTAACTACCAGAGTATGTATATTGGATGATTGGATATATATCAAAGTATTCAATCATATGTGTACAAGGTACAACGTGGAAATGGACAGACGGTATGTTGAATTCAAGTTAGTAGGTGCATGATCATTGTCTTTGTAATGCCAGAAAAGGCCAGCAGAGAGTTGAAGTGAACAACTCATTGATGGCTGTAGGGTCTTTGATTAACCCGTTTCCTCTTGCATGAGAATATTATTATGGCCATGTATTTTGTTTTGTCGTGAAATGGGAGTTCAATCAAGGCTGTTAACTTTTGTTGCACCGGCTTTTCATAAATTGCCGGAGGCTCAATTTACTGTCTTCAACTTGTTTCTTGATTTGTGCCTTTATCTTCTTTACCAAACCTGTGACTAATTCGTGACTTTAGTGGTATGCTAATAAACTACGAAACCTATGCTAAATGTATATACCCATGAAAACAAGCTACATGTGACTTACGCTTGACTTTATTGGAGTGTTTACTAAATTAATTTGATAAGTTGTAGCATTGCATAGTTGATTAGTCAGTTGATCTAGTTAAATTTTATTGAGATTGTTAGTAAATTAGTAATTACAAGTTGATTTGCTAAATAGTACAGCATATAAAAATAAATCAGATAGCTTAAATAGCTTATATTTTTAATAAGCTACTTTGACGAACTTATTAAGCTAATTAATTTATGAACTATTAGCTAAACGTTTACATAATTGACTTACTTCGAAAATAAGCTCATTGCGTTAATAAGTTAGACTTAAAAACAATCTCAGTCAAATTAAGTATATCTAAATTAAAAGTACACCGTCCGTCTAAAAAGGTTCATACCTTTTTCATTTTCTAAATGTCCCGTAAACATTATATATTATAAAAAAATGAAAACTACTTCACACATACTATACTTTGCACTAAATTATAACTTTAATTTGCTTTTTATGTTTTGTTAAACATTTTAATTCTTCACCTAGCTTAAAGTTCAATATAAGAAGTCTTTCGTAAAGTAAAGAGTTTGCTTCGAAAGCAGTCTAACATATGAAATTTTACGTAACAGAGGAATTAGTTGCGTGATTGACAACTAGTGAGTCTTCGCCGGAAAAAGTGCTCGTGTCAAGTTGTACTCACCAACATGGACTAGGCACTGTTGTGACTCGAAATGATAAAGATAAGGAAAAGTGTGATTGCTTAAATTAGATTGTTTGTAAGATTAGGGAAGTGAATCTGGTGGAAATTAGGCAGGTGGTCCAAATTAAGTTAAGTGGTACATACGGCTGCCGAATGAAGGAGAAGATTCATTAAAGTGATAATGGATTCATTAATTATTCTCATTTCTTCCGCAACTTACTGCGACTGTTTGGCCCAGGCATTTAATTCTACTACATGTATAAATACTTCCAAATTTCTTATTCTATTTCTAGCCTGCCTGCTTAACTGTAGCCGGTAGCCCGGTACAATAATGTAGTATTTTATTTATGCTTATCTCATCTTTTCATTTCTCATATATCTTGCTCTGCAGTCTTCCCATCTTATTGAACATTTTTCAAGTTTATCAGCTACCACCGATACACCCACTCATATTCTACGCATATTTTACTTTAAACATATACTATGGTGATTATATGCATTGGGATAAAATGGAACAATCATCCGTTGTCATTGGTAAATATTTGTATGGATCTGGCCGTCTATTATCAATATTAATGACCTTGTGGATATGGATATGATTGATGTATGCATACAAATGTGAGTCATAATGAATGATATACTACATTTCAAGTTACATGATATATTATCTACACAACATTTCCCATATCCCATTTTCAACCTCACTCAAATTTTGAATATTGAATTATAGTAGTAGTAAAGTTTTTGTAAAATTTATCATTATTCTAACATAAAGGAAAATCATATCCCCGTCTCATATATGTATGTCATGCTCATATTACTTATACTAAATGAAGTCTTTTATAAAGATTTGTTCGGAAGTAGATGCATTATTAAAAGCTAAACCAATGTTGTGGTTTAATCTATACTTTTATAAGACACCACAAAAGACTTCTAATCTTGGACAAATTGACCATTAGTCACATCGGACAGCTTAATCTAAGAATTAAGAAACATTCAAATGGTTTGCCAAATGAGAAAAATACAAGTGAAATTGCGGTAACATCCAAATTGAAGCTTCGGAACAGGTTGAATGTCTATACAGTGGAGTATATAAAAAGAAGACTTAGACTTGGCATGCGTATACTTTTCTTTATCCTACACAAACAGGACATGCAACATCTTTAGCAAATTTCTTTAACCCTACCTACGCTTATAATTGAGTTCACCAACGACACCTTATTCATTTCTACAGTTAAAAGATGTTCTACATCATTTTTGGCTCACTTTTAAGCATTACTCCATCCATTTCACTTGACAGTATCCAAGTTGGTCCGTCTTCACATTATACAGTAAAAGAACTTTAAATTTTAATTGATTTTAAGCTGGATTGAAAATTCAACATGTCATATATATGGACATGGTACATACATAGTACATTCATTAATAGGTTATAAGGATAATAGCAGTTATGTTCAAAATTTGAATACATGTGAGAAATTTCCTAGTAATAAAAGTTTCAGAGGCAATAAAGAGCGGAATTAAAGGGCTTGTTGCTCTTGCTCATCAACGGAATATACAATATATACTTAAAATTTTACTGTCTCAAAGTAACATAACATACTATTATACAACAAACACTGCTTAATTTCATTTTTACAACAAGCAAAGGCTCTCATACAATAAATAGATCACCCCTGTCTTTACGAACCAATTTGCTTAAGCAAAAATAATTGGCCAATTATTTCACAAGGTAAAAGAATTTTTAAACTCAAAACTACGAATTGTGCATGAATAAAGGTGAACTTCACAAGGTAAAATTTTCAAATTATGTACCCGGCAAGAGGACTTGCCGCTTGCCGGCAGGATCTTAACATCTTGCCAATTTGTGTGATTTAAATGTAGACAAGTGCAGCTACCTTTTTCAATGCCACTTTATCTTTCTTTATTTCTTTATTTCCACTTTCCATTATATTACTCCAACATTTAAAATTGAGTGAATTTATTGAGAAATGATCTAGTAGAAAGAGAAATTATATATACAAACATTATAGTTATTAAACGCATGAGTGACTTTCTTAATAAAGCTAAATATACACCGTTTACGGGATACTTTTTACAGTAAAATTTCATGACAAACCAAAAACTATAACATGTGTATACGACACACCTTAAAACTCTTGTCCACTGTCCAGACCCACCAGAATTTGAGCCGTAACGCATGGAGTATATTAGTGTTTTCTGCTAAACAACAAAATACATTATGTTAATAATATTTGCGTACTTCATAAACACATAGTGACTTTCTTAATAAAGCTAATTATAAACCGTTTACCGGATACTGTTATGAAAAATTTGATGACAAACCAATAATAGTTTTTATGATCATCATAATAATAACAAAACTCCTTATCCATAAATATCATATCTGACCTTAATCCAATGCAAATTGATTTCATTTCCACTGAAATCAAAACAAATCAGTGCATAACAGTAAAAAAAGAGCAGAAAACCGTCCTCCTAGCTTGCTTTCTTTCTTTCCACAAATCTACCCGACAGTCCATGGCCCTAGACATTGATATAGAGCCACATTTTAGTACTCCAAGTTCCATTATTTAGCTCACAAGCAATTGTCAACTGTCAACTACAACTAGTGTTGAGCTGAATTCATTCTTTGGTTAGTGATGGAGATTTCTTTCCAGAATCAATCTTGAATCATATTCTCATTACCCCTTTCGTATTTATTCTCTTTTCGTCCCCTCTTTTTTTCACCTTATCATCATCAATCAGTAACAAAACCTCTCCACCTGTGGCTGAATCTTTCTTCATCTTTCTGGGTTTTAGTCTGGTTGTGTAAAAATTTGATCTTTTTAAGAATTGGTGATGGATCAAGAAGAGTCAGAATGTAGCACCCAAAAAGCTTCCTCCCAGAATCCAGCAGCTAGTTCTGTTGTGGTTCAGATTGGAGAGAATGAAATTGCAGATTCGAATGCCAAAACAAATGGGCCAGTTTTGGATAAGGCTGAGGAAGAGAGTAATAAGGTGGACTCATCTTCTTGTGTTGTAGATGTGAAGGAATTTGTGGGAGATAATAATCAGAGGGTTTGTAGAATATGTCATTTGAGTGCTAAGGAAAGTGGTCAGAGTTCCATGGAATTGGTGCAGCTTGGTTGTGGATGTAAGGGTGAACTTGGTGTTGCTCATTTGGAATGTGCTGAGGCATGGTTTAGAGTCAAGGGAAATAGGTAATGATTCTGGTTCTGAAACTAAGAAACAATCAAGACATGATTTTTATTTGCCTTTGTCAAGATATGTTTGCTTTTTCTTGTTTTATATGCACTTGATTCTTTACTGTTGGATTGTTGCTCTGTTTCTTGAAATTTGGATGGTATCTCAGGTTCGAATTTGGGAGCTCTGTAGCTCTGTATGTACCTTTTGAATTTGATTGGTGATGAGAGAAGATAAACACAAATCTTTCTCCATTGTCTTGGATCTGTAAACAGGGCAGATCTTTTTTATGACAGAAATTGAAGTCCTTTAGTTTGAAATTGATCTGCTATAGATATCTGCTCATGCTAATTGTTTTGTGGTTTTGAATCAGAGTTGTCTCCAGTTTTGATACAGATAATGTATAATGTTAGTTCATGTAGTTTCTTGTTTTTTGGTTTTGTCAAATTATCTGGAGTTTTGACACAAACAATGCATGATGTCAGTTCATATAGTTTCTTGTTTTGTAGTTTTGTTTAAATTGTCTAAAATTTTGACATTCAAACAGAAAATGGAGATGGAAGCCTATTAAAGAATGTAAAAACTCTATGAATTATGTATGCTATACATGTGAATGAAGCTGTTTTGGGAGGACTAGATGTAAAAATCCTTGATTTGTTACCATGATTTTCGAGTGTTGGAGTGAATGTTAGTTATTGCGATTCTTAACCGAAGTGTTTGCAATGGCTGGAGCATCTTCACAAGTTTTAGAATATATAGAAATCGGTGCAAATGACCTGTTAGGTAATTTAAGCTAAAAAATCGAGAAAGCTGTAAAAATAGCATTTGCTCCTGTTTAATTTTCAGAATATGGAAGCAAGAAATTGGTTTACTTTTCGCCTTCTTGTTAGAAAAGGAAAGTTGGAAACTGGTTCTACAAATACTAGAAATGCTGTTTTTTTCCCAGAAAAGTAGAATCAAGGAAGCTGTTTTGCAAAAACTGTTGCATGCAGAATGTGCTGGTAGAATCATTCAATAGGATTCTCTTCTTATTGTTCTTTCCTTTGCTAATCTTTGCCTAATAAGATTCGCTTCAACTTATCTTGCAGAATGTGCGAAATATGTGGGCAGACTGCAAATAACATCACAGGCATGAGAGATACCGGGTTCTTGGATGAGTGGAACGAGAGCAGACCAACCGAGTTGGGTGCTCGCTCACTGGACGCCCAAAGGACGTGTTTAGGCAGACAGCCATTATGCAACTTCTTGATGGCCTGTCTTGTAGTAGCATTCGTTCTTCCCTGGTTTTTCCGTGTAAATATGTTTTGATATTACAGTATATGTATATTAGTTACACAACAGACGTCATTCTTGAATCTACTCCTTCGTGAAGGTGAAGATCATGTTTTCGACAATGTGAGTTAGCGAACCAATGGTGGTTCGCTTTGTTTGGTTATACATGTTTGCATAGTAGCTCCGTTGACATTGATGAATATTTTCTCTCCAATTGAGAATCCATTAGAGCAGTGTTTAATGTGAATGTGAATTCCCTTTAACAAACAACTGAAGTACAATTGACAATATATTGTACCTAACTATTGTTTGTTTCAGCTTCTCTGCTAGAGATTATATAAAGTCTAGAAGTAGAACAACTACCCAGCAGTGAAATTTCCTAATGTTTTCACCTGAAATTGAGAAATTTCTTGTGTATTATTGTAGATCAAATCACCAATTAAATAAGGAAGAAACTTAAAAGAGAATGAAAATGATTTTGAAGTGTGTTTCTTTCTTTCAGAATAATGCCTTTTATAGGCGCAGGATCCAGCAGTTCAATCTGATCGCCTTAATTTCAACACACATTTTTTAAAATCTATTACTATGTGTGCAATATGCAGTACTATACGTTCTTATTTAATACTGTTATGCATATTATGTAATCCTATTTGATAAGATTTTAAACGGGTAGGGTTCTACCGAACCCGCACAAGACCCGTACGTATGTAATGATGTTCGGGTACAGATCGGGTATATACCCGACCCCTTCCGAACCCGTCAAGCAAGACCCGACCCGGACTGGCCCCGCAAACCCGTTTCTAACCCGAACCCGACCCGGCATGGTCCAATTTCTTTTTTTTTTAAATAACCTTGTGGAAATAATCCGTGCCATACACTGCTCATAGCCTATGGCATAATCTGTTTATTTATTGCTAGTATATGGTTGTTTGTTTTTCACTCTTTCCAGCCATTAGTTATTGGTCAGTTGTTGTACAATTATTACCAACTCAGTACACAATCATATAGCCATATGTATCTTTACATACCTGTTATCGACTTAAATTGGCACCAGAGCCAAGGTCAACAGAAAAGTGAAAAAGACCCATATACATAAGCGAGAGATCAGAAGAAATGAAATCGACATTTGATTTGTGACAAAATCAGAAGAAGATCTGAAGCCATTGAAGAAAACCCAGAAGCCGAGCTGAAGCCAGAACCAAGAATCGCGATCTGGAAGAAGAAAGAGCGACCAAAACGCGATCTGGATTGAAGTCTCAACACATACCAATCGCCATACCCAGCTGAAGATTCAGAAATGAGAACCAAGAAAAGGAAGAAGACGCGCAATCAACGATTTCACGATTCAGAACCAAGAAGAAGACATGGATGCTTGTTTCAGATTTGCCATTAGAGAAGAAGAAGAATGGAAGAAACGGCAGATTCAACAGAAGACCAGAAAACGATTTTTACTTTTTGATTAAACGGGTTGGGCGGGTTTATACCCTACCCGAACCCTACCCGTTAATTAGTAACGGGTTGGGTATGGGTACAGGTAAGAGAACTCGATAAAAAATATCGGATCTCTACCATCAGGTTCTAAATGGGTTCGGGTCGAATAGAACTCAACCCGTTTAAAAGCTTACTATTTGATTTACAAACACACGTTTTCTTTTAAATCTATTACTATGTGTGCACTATGCACGTACAATATGCCCTATTTAGTACTATGCATAGTATAGCATGTAAGTCTATTTTGTGATGGTTACATTTACTATCATTACTTATACATAACAATTTTTTAGATTCAACCTTATTGTATTTATGACAAGATGTGAAAATTAGCCTGTTAGGTCAAAATAAATGCGCCAATATATAAGATGGTTTACATATTTAAGCAACAATCCGTTGTAGTCTAGTTGGTCAGGATACTCGGCTCTCACCCGAGAGACCCGGGTTCAAGTCCCGGCAACGGAAACTTGTTTTTTCTACCCCATTTTTCTCTCCATTGTCATTTTACACTTCTTTATTGTGAATATTGTAATTTCAACATGGTTTATATTAATCGAGTTTTTAGTAGAGCTGCATGGTTATACTTGATACATCAAAAGAAGAGACAACTTATTCGTTGCGATCGATCAAATCCAACACTGAACGAACTTTGCCACTGTCACTTGCATTTCAAAACTGGTAGTGGTGAACCGTACCCGTAACCACACTAAATACGTCTGCAAGATTCTAATAAGGAAACGAATGGATCTCATTACAGAGAGCATTACAGCATCACTAGTTCATGATCCCTTCTAATTTCTGCAACTTCTTTAACTAGGTTACAACAAATGCACCACAAGATGCCCTGGGCGGCTGAAGAAGCACATACTATGCTAACGAATGATTTCACCCAATGGTGTAAACCTTAACGAATTTGGAAGTATCGCAGATCACTAGATTTTCTGATTCTGCTGGAGTCATGCAGAGCCAATTGACCTAAGCACAAAAAAGCCCAAATAATAATTAAACCATGCTAAAGGAGGAAGTCATGAAAAAGCAAAAGAAATTTTGCTCGTGTTGCACACCTTTCTCTTCAAACTAATGTTCAAGCTGAGAAGATCGTTCACGCTGCTAGTATGGCCAGTGTCATAAGATCTGGACCAATCCCATACCTTCACTGATTTATCATTTCCACCAGAGACGATAAACTTGCCTTTCTCCCCGAACACCGAGAAAGCCCTGAGGAATTATTATAAGTTCAAGTAGTAGTTCAAGGCAAATATGGAAGAACGTGGATAATGGATATGATAGACAGGCTTATGGAAGCATATATCATTATTTTATGTATATAAATAAACTACCTAAGTTATATCATGCATAAAAATATTTCTAAAGTGTGCAACAGTTTTACAGTAAAACAAACCGTATTTGAAGTGTGTCCAATATTTATCGGGTGGTATCCAGTATGTATTGCATACTTGCGCATGCACTCTTTGAAGCATTCATTTAAAAGATCTTCTATGTAACATAAGATCGAAGCATATTAGAGCTCATGAGCTTACACTGAAGACACTGCTGCAGTGTGTCCGCCCACTGTGTAGTCCAGGAGCAGATTCTTGTGCTTTAAATCTTCATTCTGGGAGTTAGCATGCTGAGTGCTGCTATTTGGTGTTGACTTAGCACCCTGCTTCGACTTAGCTGAAGATTTTGATTTAAGAGCAGCAACTTCTGATTCGATGTCAATGATATTGACAACACCATCACCTCTAGCAGCCACACAGATCTTGCCGACTCTTTCCACCATGTCAAGGTCAGGGACTACCAGGGCATGGACGAATGCTGGATTACAAGACTGTGCAGCACCAGCTCCACTGCCTGGATAAAATATTTGTTCGACATTATGAGATTGTTAAAAATAAATTCTATGGTTTCTGAAGAAAAGCACAAAAATGCGTGAACATGATTAGAACTAGTCAAGTAGACCACATTTAGCAAAATGAATCCATATTTGGAAATTGTAGCATCTAGATCTGGGAAACTGAACTCTCTAAACCAAATAGTTTTGGTCAGTGAAATAGTTGGTTTAACTTATGATGTTATAGTTTCACTGGAATCAGGTACTAGACTAGTGCACTGCACCAGACAGCATTCCTGGATGACTACAAATAGGAAACATCTTTTATATCTTCCCAATATAATCATTGTTTAACACCCCTCCCTTTATCTCCACTCCTTGGTCCAAATGATGTTAGCATAAGGCTGGGGCAACTTACAAAATGCTAAAGCAAGCAAACGTAACCTTACCAAAGTCTATCGTATGGCATGGGCGTCCTTTGGAGAAGTCCCACATTACAAGCTTGGAATCAAGACCACCAGTTATTACTGCAATTTATACATACGAAACAAAAGTTACAGGAAAATTGTCAAATTCTAAGTTTAGATATCACAGACTAAAGTTAAAAGGCCTTAATAACACCCCCACCCCCACCTAAATCTCAGAAACCCCTAATGATTTGATGCAGGCATGCAGTAAATGTGATCTATAGCACAATCAGGGAACAATTGTGATGAGATGACTGTCAAGCAGAGATGTGGACTTTACTTGTCAAATTATGTTTACAAGATAAACATGCAGACTGAGGAAATGAGACATGTTGGCATAAAAAGCATTCTTTTGTTTGTAATTGATTATACCTTCCCAAGATCTCCAAGGAAGGAATTGAACACTACTGCATATCTGAAGAAACAATAATAGAAAGAGGATCACAAGTCTGAGAATGGAAAGTCTACCAGATAAAAATGTCAAGAAGTATTTTAGAATAACAATAATTGTGAAATGGAATCAACAAACCTTGACAAATTTTAAGGAGAATGGGCTTAAAAGGAAAATCAAGCGATCAGCAACGTTACTAACTTCCACTTGAAACGAAAGACAAATGAAGATATACGAACAAAACTTTTTTTTTTCTCGCGTGAGCAACAGACAAATATTTTATGCAGAAAAGGATACAGTATCATGGCCCGCTCTTAAAGTTTTGTACGGACATTGTTGGCTGATGTCGATAATCTGCAGCAGATATAATAGACATCATCAATAAGATATTCTCACAGTGATATTCACACAAGGCATTTAACATGAATTATATCTCAAGATCTCAAAAGAAGCCAACATAATGCAGGACTTGCAACTTAGTTGCTAAGGGAAAACGCAGGAAGTCCTATCTAAAGGTTTCAAGCTATTATTCCCAAGGCAAATAGCTACACACTCCCAAACGAAAAAATGAATGCCAAAACACCACAACACTCAAATCTTCTTCCAGCCTTGTTTCCAGTATTTATCAGGTCAAATAATTCAGGTTCACTTGTTCAAAATTCATATATGTCACTTGTACATCTTCGACGAAAAAAATTGAAAGAGTTCCCCAATCTCCCTCTCACGAGTTTACTATAGCCACCTGTCTTATAACCTCTTTTGAGCTATAAAGTAGTCTCAGTCTCTCAGAGATTGTATAATCAACAAGAATAGCATTGCAATGCCAGCAGCACATACAAAAACCCTACAGAACAAGAATACTTATACCTTCACATCTCCACTGTCATCTGCAGCAGCCAAAAATGACAATTTTGGGTGGCAAGCAATCTGCAAGCAGAAATAACATAGTTTGTGAAATGTATTGACAGATAATTTAATCACGAATATAAAATGTGGATTGGTCATACCGGTAAAGAAATGACTAGTTTAATTCATTAAGAAGTACGATCTCTAACCAGCTATAAATTGCATGTGATGAAATCAATTAAATTTCGTTGAAGGATAGTCGGGCTAATTAGTTGACTTAGTATTATCATTTCACTTGGATCACACTATTTGGAACTAATTAAATTTGGCATTTAATGACATTAAATAAGTTACTTTACTTTCATGAATTTTATAGTCGTGATAGAAAATGCTACTTGTGTCTGCTCATACAAACAAATAAAAAATAATTTTCAGGATATTTTACATAATGCTGCTCTGAAGCCTTTGTTTAAATTGCGGGAAGCAACAAGCATGAAACTCTAAGTTTGTTGACCATAAACATATGTCCAATTTGCTTGGAGCTTTACACAGTTTGGTTCGTTAATGGAACAGGAATATGCGACGCAATTTTCTCTGATTTGGATGTTATAGATCCTTTACTGTAAGGATAATCACATTAAATGTTTCAACAGAATTATGTTCTGCTTAGGAGCAAGAGTAATTGGTTCAGAGAACCAAAGTTTTTGCAAAATGATTTCAGGAGTGGCATCGTAATTCAGCAGGCAATGGTACATATCATACTATCATAGCTCATGTAAATAGTGTACATGTATCTGTTAATACGTGTACCGTATTACACAAAAAAGAACTTTAAAAGGGCAGCAAAAGATACTATACAGATTTGCGCTAACAGGCATAGCACGCATATTATGTTAGCCTTTTCCTAGTATATAAATGTACAGCTGCTCCCCTTTCATACTGTCTCAATCAAAACATGATCGTTATCCAACCTGAGTATATCCATTTTATTGCTAGAAGCATAGATAAAAAAGTAAGATAGTTGAACAACTGAATTTAAAAAGAATGAACAGTAGGTGCTATACCTGATTTATCTCATCCTTGTTGATACTGTAAGTTTTTAGTAACTTCCAAGTGGGTGTCTGACACATAGAACATAACAGTGTGAGATTAAAAACTAACTTGATATCACATGTTAGTCATCACAACTTACTGAATAAAGTACAACAATGTTACAGATATAGAATGACAGAGAAAGGAAACCACCAAAAAGTAAGCCGAGAAGGAAAACTAAAGAAAGTAGCCAACTGATAGAAGAATGAATATCCCTTTGTTTTTGCGAGAGTAATTAAGAACAATGTCTTCAAATGAGGGATAGTGGAAAGTTGGGTACAATTAATATGTGCTTTGACCTCAAAATATAGAGTGATGTTATCCTAAGGATCATATAACAAGGAGTTTTTATAATTTTCTACTAAAGCTGCAACTCAAACATATAAAACTATGAAAAATGTCAAACTATATTGACCGTTGTCACGTAAAGTGAAAAGTGTATTAAGAGAATCGAACAACTTGAAACATAAACAAGTGGGGAAATGAAAATTCAATTTATAAAGACTATATAAATAAACAACAAAACTTAAGAATACCATATGTAAATCCAAGCATTTGACTTCATTTCCAGAAGAAACATAGAGGATATCTTCATTTCCTGTATCAGACAAAGAATGATATGAGAGGAGGATTATACATCACCAAATGGACGAAGATTGAAAACAATACAATGTTCCAGTCAAAACTATAAAACTGATAAAATTTTGAACTGATCCAGTGTCCTGAGATATAGTTATATACTATACCAAAATAATCCCCTAACATAAAAGAGAGGCAAGAAACACATTTGGCAGTTTCGAGGGTAAATTAAGGCGGAATTCTCAAAGTTAATAGGAAAGAACGAATAAATAAATAAATAAATAAGTAAATAAATAAATACAGCTTCATTGACCAAAGATGGTTATCAAACAATCTTTGATAACTTAATATTCAGGCAATTCAAGAGCTATTTCAAAATGCTTCTGTAACTAGGTATACAATTTATCCTATAATAGCAACTAGCAAGCGATCCTGACAATTTGAATCTGAAGCATAGATTTACTTACTGAAAGTACAGATATCCAGGCTTTTATGGCTACTGTTTCTCACTAAAGCTAATTTTTCTGAACCTTTTTGGAAAATAAAGGATCCTTCTTTTGTTTTTTTATATTATTTTATTTTATATATTCCTGTTTTACTTATCTTAACCACCTAATGGAGTGGAGGCTGGTCATGCCATGTGTATGCCAGAATATTAGTAACTTAAAATCTTAAATTTAACCGGATCACAAGTGCAGATCCACCAGAAGCTTCAGCAAGGTGTGATATTTAGAGAATACTATCTGAAGAGACGGAAGGAAAGGGGAAGTGTCACGTACCCAGAGTGAACCTAGACATAGTTAAGTAAAACAAAACAAAAAGGACTCATAAACTAAAACAAACATATTCCGTGCATATTTCTACTTTTCACATACATACATAATTTCCATCTAGAAGATGGCAACTTAAGCCATCTCGACAGAGAAATTTACAGTTGACATCTCAGAAATTAATGAACATTGTCATAAATCTCAGGAGACATGAGAAAGCGAAAAGCAAGCAACAGGATGAAAGATAGGAATATATAGTACCTTTTTTTTTTAATTCCTTAAAATTTATTCCTTTTTATTATTTGAACTCAAATTGTGTCCAGGTTCAGGCACACATGGACATGGGTACTTCAGTTCATCCTAGTACCAAAACTGGTCCCACTATAAAACTCACTGAGACTATATATAAAGAAAAATGTGTATAACCAACCTGGTATAAGATGGGGCAGGAAAAAGAGTCTGGTTTCCATCATGAGTTCCCTCAGACTGCTTCACCGTATACAACAGGGTTTCATGATTGTTATTAAGGGAACCTGTAGACACAGTGAAGCGTTTGGGGGAACTCTTGATGCTACCAGGTAGTTAAGGAGATCAACATTTGGAGCTCGATATATATCATTTTCTCAGACCAACATTCAGTGTGACGTTGCATGAAGCCATGAATAATGTGCATCACTGTTTTTCTTGATTTTCTTTCAAAAGTCCTCTTTCGAATTGTCTTTGTTTAAAGTTAAAACAATTAATCACTATAATCACATCAATGTAATTTACATCTCTCCAACCTCAAACTTAAATGTTCCATATCTCAAGTTCACTGATATGAACTTAAATGTTCCATATCTCAAGTACACTGATATTACTCTGTTAAGTGCCATCTTCAGTATCTTCCAGGTGCTACAATATTCAACAACTAAACCTCCATGCTCTCTATCCGTATACCCACCATGTATTAATAGCTTATCTAAGTTCTTTTGTGCACATGATCCTGTATCTTTCTCTTGTCAGATTGCCCGGAAACTTGTTCGCATTACTTTGTCATGTAAGAACAAATGCTTCTTAAAATGAGCCGTACTGCGTTTTCCCAAACGTACTTTATAGTTACTTGGTTTAAATCAGAACTTTGGGGTGGGGTGGGGGCAGGGTGTAACTTAGAACTCTTTTGATTTTGCAGGATAACTTATTGACTCAATAACTTTCAAATTCAATGATTTTACAGCTTAAAGCAGGATCGAGCATTCCCTTACCTTACTGTCTCTACTCTACAATTTGTGTACGTTTTCCTCTCTCGAGAAACAGTCCAACAAAAGTTGAGATATCAAATGTACAAAAGTTATTGTACTCACAAAATATCAGCAGACAACGAAAGAACAGGCTGAGGTCAACAATATCGTAAATAGATACTTCGAAGCTCTATTAATGTAATGGAATGCAAAATAAAAGAAATTGGGCAAAAGAGGGAACCTGGCTTAAAACACAAAGAAGAAATAGCGTTTCCATTCCCAATGTCCATAGCAAACAACATATCTTTACACCGCAAATCATACCAGCAGACACAACCATCCTTGCATCATCATATGGAGAACACTTAATAAAAATCACTTGTAATCGCAAAAACAAGAACAGGAAAAGGTGCTAAATTCATCGATTGTGTAGCAGAGTAGAGAGAGAAAGGAAACCTCAGCGGCTGTGGTGATAAAGCCAGGGCGGAGAGTGGAAGCGATACAGCAAGTTGCCGCCGCCTTGTGGCCTCTCAATCGTCTCGGCTCCGCCGTCATAGCAGCGGCGCTACGGTGGTATCAAATCAATTTCACCCCAAATCAGTTTTTTCAGCAAAAGCTCAACTGAAATCAGTTGAGTATCACTAATCAGTGTTGTCTCAACCCTCAAGAGTTAAGACCCTTCGATAAAGTGTTTTAGCACTTTTAAAAACGTTACTCATTAAGCAAGTAAAGTCTTTACTCTATACAAATAAAGACCATTTAATATATAGGTATGTAATTGATACGATAATAATGCAGAGTCATAAGGTGGTCAGGCGGTAAAAAAGTTTGAGGTGTTGGGATTAAATCCCTATAATTTATACTGCTATCTCAAAACCGTACTCTGTCACTGACGGATTAGATGTTATGAATTCATCGTCCTAATCTTGCGATATAAGTATTAGATTGTTACTTGGTTCAGTAATTGTAACATTAACACTGAAAGATTTTAAAAATATCAAATTAAATAGAACTAGGATAGTTTTTTTTTTAATTTGATGCAAATTAACCTTAACCTAATTTGTGGTAATGACCTAGGGTTAAGAAACTTGTCCAATACTCCCCTTTAACTTTTTTTTTGTATTTAGGAGTTTAAAATTCAATATTATTTTCCACAAGGAATATAATTATATTCAAGAGGAGAACTTTCAACTGTGTTTTTGAGGCTATTGTCATCGACGGAAGGAAGAAAGAAGGGATCAAATAAAAGTTGTAATTGAATGGAAGAAAGTGAATCCGAGTACCACACAATCTGGATTCGTTAATTAGGCAAGAAAAGGTCAACTAGTTAGAATTTGATTTAGGTTGAATTATGATTTTGTTTTGTTTTAATCACGTATGAATTCCATCATAGACCAATAAGATTAAGGTGATCAGTTGTAGAATGAAATGTTGCATGATTTGGGTATAGAATATGAAATATGGTGGGCAGGTTGAATTATGTTAATGTGCACATTTTAAATTCGCCGTTGGAACTATTTGTATTTTATGGAATCACGTGTTTATAAAATTTAACTAGAACGTGAGAAAACGTGCAGCGTGTTATTGTGATATTTAATTACAAATAATTGATGAAACATATGAATGTAAGTAATATTATTGTTTTTTGATAATGCGTTGCCCTTTTTTCGAGTTGAATTAAGGTTTAGGTTAGTTCGAATTGATCTGTTTTAATTCAATTGAAAAAGATGGAAAAGAAAGATTGGTTATCCTTATTTTTGTTTTTTTAACGATGAATTGATTTGGTTGAGGTAGAATTAGAGCTTGAAATTTAATTGAAAAAAACATATTGAATTTTTTTAAATGATAAATTGATTTTGTTAAGGTTGCATTAGGGCTTGTAATTTAAATAAATTATTTTTTGGAACTAAAGTCTAATTTACATACTTATTACAAATGAGTCCAATTTAACTTAAATTAAGTACTCAATTGTACAATTTCAATAGTTGTCCACATATATATACTGTATAATATATAACACAAATATGATTCGATTGACGATCGAATACTTTTATCCATACATGATGTTTGACTTGGTCTACTTCGGCTCAATGTTATATGACATAATGTAGATAGTATTTGAGAGTGGAAGAGTGTATGCATTCATGTAAACAATATTTTATATGTATAAGAAAGTTAATGGCATTCTTAGGCATAACAAGGAACTCTATCAAGAACTAAAATTAATTCAAAAAAGTAGTGTACTTGTAGGAAAACTTTCAGGTTAAGCTAAAATAACAAGTTTACATTTCAAGTTAACAAAAGATGGTGACACACCAAAACACCAGAGTTACTAACCATATCAAGAATCAAAGAATGAGACAAAGTCAAGAATATACAATTACACATTTTTGCATCATTATCTAACCAATTATCTAAAAACACCTCACAAAAAGAAAAAAGCTAGACAATTCAACATCCAAATGACAGTTCCAATTTCTTGAAATCCAAATTCTACTTCAATCCGAGTTATATTTCATCTAGTAGCAGCAACAGTAGCCACATTATGAGCCCACCATTTCAAGCTATCCTTCATATCAACCTCATTGTAAGGTAATCTCCAGTTCACAATCCATCTCTCCATTTCTTCTTCTTCATGCTTCCTCAACCATGCTTCTGACAAATAAGGCCTCCCTCTCGGCCCAACATCATCCGGCCCATCTCCCTCCAGGCCCAATCTCTGCAGCCCAGGTAACATCTCTACCAAATCCGAATCCTCCTTATCCTCTTCCGAGAACACAAATCCAAGATCCATGAAACCAGTCACTTCCTCAAATTCCAGCTCCGATAAGCTCTTGCTGAGCCTCCTGTCTCCGAACCCAGTGTCTGGGTTCCTTAAAGCTGGAGTCTTTGGGGTTCCGATCGAGCATTCTTTGCCGGAATCGATCGTTTGGAGATGAGGTGGGTAGAGAACTGAATTGGGGGAAATTGGGTTCATTGAGTACTGGTCGCTTTTGGATCTAGTGTGGATTGTTAATTGTCGCGAAATTGGACGGATTTGTTCAATTTGAGGAACTGGGGTTTGTAAAGATTGGATTTTTAAGAGATTGGTGGAGAACCAGAAGGAATCGAAGAGGTTTAGGATAGAGTCTTGGTCCATTAATGGCGTCTGGAATGTTTTTTCGCAGAAGAGAAGAAGAGTGAGAGAAATGAAAAACCCTTTTTTGGACTGATTGGGTTTCAGGTAGATTTATATATAGGAAGGTTGTGGATGAAAATGTGATTGGGAATTTGGGATTGGGTGTTTATCACGGAATAGCTTCAAGGGAACTTTACTTACACGTTGTGAAATTAATATTTTTAATTTTAATCATATTTGGAATACTAATAATATTGACCAATAGAGAGGCTAACCACTACAATCATGTGACATGGGATTAACTTGTATTCTAGTGATTTGTGAAGTTGGTATTTTTGGAATGAAGACTTCAAACTCTAATCACGAGGGTTTTTGACCAAAAGGTGGCTAGCCTAGCATCTTGGGATTTTAAGGAAGTTTATCCTTTTGATCATTCCAAGTTTCTTAACCCATTCACAAGTATTATGGATTGTCAAAATCATGTTTGGACGGATCAATCCACACATAATCTACCCACTAAACACATAGCAAAATTAAATTTATTGACTAGACCAGGTCTACCATTATATCATAAATCTTGTGTTGAAGAATGCTCTAGATGAACATGCAAGTGTGAAACGTGTACATTAATTGGGTGACAAAACAAAATGAGATTCATCTGATCCCACACATAGGTATTATATGTTTGTGTCTAGTGTGTGTATCGCACTTAGAAGAAACCGTACTAAATAATAAAGGTAGTTAAGTATGAGTTTTTCAAGAATTATGAGATTGTGTTTGTGTGAATTAAAGTAGGTATATTAGGAGAAGATTAATCCTTTAGCCATAGAGGTATTAATGTACCGTACTACCCTCACACAACAAACATGCTTCAAATTGCACAAGTGTAATATCCAAGCAAACTAGACTTTGAAATATGAGAGAGATAAGTCAAAACTAAACAAGTAGCTAGAAAGAACTACTTATGTGATTATAAAAGTGCCAACTAAGGAAGAATCAATTAGGTATAGATCAATTTAACAAGCAATCGAGTTCAATACGACGTTGTAAGAACAAAGTCCAAGCTATTGTTTTATTTTTCACCTTTCTAACAACTAGCGAGAGTATGAGAGTGGGCAATATGTGTAATAGCAAATTACTCATTACACCAAGTGAATTCAAAACTCTATGTAAGAGGTGGAGTAATATTATTTCGCACCATTATTTATTAGTATTACACTAGGTGTATTCAAATTATATAAACCTAGTATTATATTTAGCGCATTATTTATTTACCCCATTTTTCATATAATATATCTTGCTGGTGTCACAACGCCTACGTCAAATGTGAAAAGCCCATAAGGCTTTACTTAGAAGGTCATCTAATAATTTAAATCAACTTATATCAAGTTTGACCAATATAAATATCCTCATGTGCATGTTGAGCTAGATGTTGAATAGTGAACTGATTGATTAGAAATTCACCCATACTAGTGTATTGAAAGAACATTAAAAAAAAAAAACTAATTTATTGAAATAATTGAGAAAGTCCACTAATTATTTGTATCCATTTTTCCAAAATAACTACCACTACTAGCTATTCTTTTTCTTTATTTTGGATAACTCAAATTCAATAATTTGGTAGCACTTGCATATACATAGTGCAAGCAAAAATAATACATGCAGGTCCGCAAGCTAGAAAATTTAAAACTAAAAGACAACAAGGCACCTCAAGAACTCGATAAAACCAATTCCTAGTCAAAAGACTCGAACATGAAGTCATGAACTAAAATACGTACGTGCTTGATTGACTAGCGATTAAAACCAACAAGCCTGATTAAAAACACATATTTTAACCTTATAAATTAATTTGTCGAACACCTGCCGAAACAAAGCAGTCGCTTCCGGTATAAATCCGTCATCATGTAAACTTAAGCCCTATTACAAACGTGTTATCATAAATTACTAGTACAAAGTGCTTCAGTTTCACGGGAATTTCACACACGCTCACATCTTTGAACGCTGTCGTGAAAAGTCGATGATCAATATTCTAAAACAAGTGAGCTTCTTGCGGAAATTTCAGAAAGTCTGCGTCTACTGTAACAACTCTTAATTTGGAGCATAATAAAGTTAAATAATCCAATTCTTACACGTATGCATATTTTTTTTTAATTAATATACAAGTGGTATTCTATAAGCTGATGATAATTAAGTTCGGTCAACCTTTAATTAGAAATATGATCAGCTTTTGCATGCATTATTTTAATGTTACGGCTAATTAAGCTGCTAATTAGTCTAGTCAACCTTAAGATAGACATGAGTGGAATAAGAAGAAGAAGAAGACGACTAGTCATGCCATGTCCGCGTCAAAATTATTAAATTAAGATTCTCGCAACTCCAATCATATGGAGACAAGACAAAGGCATGAAAATCACCCGGACTTGATTGGGCTTTCATTTTATTCACTCTGCCTTGCTCCGTTTGTAGTCTAGTTCAACTCCTCATAAGTTCGAACTTGATATAAAACATGTTTGAAAAGTTCAATAACGGTACACCATGTAAGTGTTCATGGCTACTCGAATCTCTCTTGTAGATGTTGGAAACTAGTTCAACATTGCCTTTGGGCATCTTCTGAAACAACTCGAACTTGTTGAACTAGCTTTCAATCTGCAAGTATATAAAACAATCTCACAAATGTATGCACACTAGTACATAACTTTACAAGTATGTAAGAACAGCATTTATATAGATACCGGGGAGTTTTACATGCACACCCCGAGTATGTGCAATAGCCTATCATACCCACCCTCCGTTAGAATCTTACATTTGCACGCCGGCACAAGAAATGTAACAATCGGAGTGAAAATTAGTTTGGTATAGCTGCATTGTGGGGCAAATCTCCTTTGGCAGTGAGCTTATATAATTATGTCTATTTTGCATCAGCTAGCTAGCTTTAGCAAATTGGATCATTCATAAGCCTTCTGCCATAGGAGTAATGCCCAGTAATGCATTTACACTTGATATATTTTACTATGTACTCAAGATTTTTATTGTTGTTGGTGAAGAATACTGAGCTAACAAATGAATATATATAGCCGTGCAGGTGTCGACACAAGGCTAGCTCAGTGATCATTCTATTTTGGTACAAATTATAGTATATTCTTAAAACCCATTTTTTATGCTCTATATGTAACATGTTGTCTAAAAGGAAAAAAAGAAAACACAAAGGGGCTGATTCCTAATTTTAGTTATAACTGGCCTTTCAGAATTTTACGTACGTACATCCATCACAGTACTAGGTACGTACAAGGGGTTTATATCTTCATAAATGTTTGTTTATTTTGAAGAGAATAATTAACTTGCTGATGTTGGTAGTGATTAACTTTTGCGATAAACTGTCAATCTTGACATTCATTAACTAAAAACATCACATCTTTAGTAATACAATTAATGCAGTGTATGTATGCATATTAGAAACATAATGTTTGAAACTAAACATGTGATGTTTGTAAGTATATATTCGATGTCAATCTCGTCTATTGTAAAAGTTAATTTGCATACCAGTAAGGGGTGGAAATTGAGAAATACGCAAAAATATGTATATTGACCCTTTAATATTCATAGAGACACATTATTCACGGATCGAAGGCAAGTATGGAAAAGGAGATAACAGGTAGCAAGAAAGTAACTAAAAGCAAGCATCTACAGGCTGTTGGTCATTCCCTTCTTTTTACTACTTCACTTGCTTAATTCGATCATGAAGTAACATCGATCCCATCTGAAAATAAAAATGAAGTAACATTACAGCACATTCCAAGCACAAACTTTTGGTTCTTCATGCATTTCTCTTTTTCTTTTTTCTGTATAAGAAAGACTTGTCTAGAAAGCTCATCTTTTAGCTGTTCACTTTTCTGCACATTTGAATACTTGGATGTGTACCCAAAAAAAATTAAAAAAAATAACAGAGTAAATCCTGGGGTGTGCGCATCATGTCAAACCGCGGAGTATAATATTGCTGTGGATTTTTCTTTATTTTCTTTGGGAATATTTGATTGTTGGGAAGAATAGAAGAAAATCGAAAACGTGAAAAGGCAATCCCTTTGCATGGAAATGGAATAGATGCCTTGACCCATGGGCTAGCTGCTTATGGAATAAGGAAATTAATTCTAGGCATATGCTTCTCAATTGTCTAGCATATCCAATACTCTCTACTTACTTCATTTAGTGACTAGAATTAGAATGAAATCAGATATTTAGGACTCATGTTCAGTTAAATGCATGAATGAAAGAATCCATTACCAATTAAGTGGAGTGTGATGCAAGTATTTTATACTCCATGGAGGAAAAATGGAAGACCATGCATGCGTGATTAGCTAGCTACCGCAGATATTAATGGATTGTCTGCTGCTATTCTTCAACTCTCAATACTGCCTTAAACATAGAACTAAACTTAATTTGATCACTAAATTTTATTCATTCGAAGTTAATTAAGATCTAAAATTAAGAACAGGCCAAGTGTTTTTCCCTTAAATTCAAATAAATTGATAATAGTATAATTACAAGATGAAAGTCTTCTGAGGGAACGTATTATGGAGGGAGTAAAATAGATCGACAAACATTAAAATAATAGCCAGAAATTTAGGGGTTCTTATTTTTTATTAAAAACACCGGTGTTATAAATACACATAAAAGTGACATAACATGTTTACTCACAAAACATTGTTGATATTATTTAAAACATTATAATTATACTTAAAAACATGCATCAATCGCTCCCTTATTAATACAGGTCACTTCCATAACTTTGTATTACATGATACATCCCAATAAGTGATCATATCTGACTCAGTTAATTCCAAGGGATCAATCCGTTAAATTAAGAAAATTCACCAGGCCTCACGGGAATGGGTGGAACTCAATCGGATGGTTTGGCATAAGACTTTAACAGACTCGACTATAGCAAAACTTTAACAGATGAATTATGAATCAATTTAATGTGAGTGAAATACTTATTCAGTTGTATGGCAAACATGAAAACTTGTGATAGTGACTTGACAAAGTTTTTCGTCTTATGTCAACCAGTTCAAATATCTTACAAGGATAATATTTGGAGTTTTCAACTACAACAGGTAGACTAAATGACATGGGTAAACTCGATGCGGTACTAAATGTTAAAATCAACCACTTGATATAGTGACTTAACTGAATTTTTTAGTTGTATGACAAATAGGTTAACTAGAATAGTGACCTAACATATTTTTAGTCTTGTGCGAAACAGTCCAAATATCTCACTACAATGATAATATTTGGAATCTCAACTATACCAATTAGACTAGATTACAAGCTATTACCAACGCATCAATGTTTTCCTAACACTATTCGATCTATTTTTTAAATTAAGTATAGACGATCTCTCACAAAAATAGTGTAAATTTTAAACTCATGAAAAATAAACCATAATACCATTAATATTTGTTTATTTAAATACTATTTACCAAATCAGATTATACAAATATTGGCCTGCTAACATGGTAAAATAGATAAATTATATTTCAGGTTGTACGATGTACAACCTTAAATCAATCATACATTTAAACAATATACTCCGACCAGTTTTGCAGCGTGTTTTTTAAACAGGCATGTTCACGCGCTAGACACATCTCGTAAGTTTTATAAAAATAAATGAAAAATTAGAAGAAAACAAAAACAACCTCAACCGAGTATCAATTGACACATAATCAGAAGCATGTAGAGAGTAGGTCAAGCCGTGAAGGAGAGACAAAGAGATGAGAAGATGCGATTGGGTGTAGTGCATGAAGTTAAGGATTGCAGCTAGGGGTTATGGTTCCCCTTTATTTATTTCTCAGTACGACGGGTGTCCAACTCGTTTGTTTAGTTTACTTTCCTTTTTTCCTTTGGATTTATTCTTTTTATATTCATTCTACAGAACTAATATACATTGGACACATGTTCTGTGCGTGAACATGTCCGGCGTTTGAATAACACGGTCCATTTTCTGATGCCAGAAGTGGCCGGAGTATATTGTTTAAATGTATGGTTAATTTAAGGTATAAAATGAATATGGTGGCAATGTCGAATATAGAGGTTTGTACCATAGTATAATTTAGAATTTTATCCGCTAACAACATTACATAATTTAAGCAAAGTTATACTTAAGAGGCCTTAAAAGCTTGGAGGGCCCTAGGTGATAGATGGTTACAAAGATGATACACCTGCCCAACCACTGCATGAATTCAACTAACAAAACATCAAAGTACGCTGAGTAATACTATTCCATGCCTTGATATGAAGTAAACCTATATATCAGTGCCTATCTGCTACTACCCAGGAATGAGCCAGCATTGAAAACTGTGGATCATCAGTTGATCAAATCCAGGGTGGAAGAGAACATGTTTACATCGGTCAAAGTTGAAATAATGCCAAGTACGTGGTGGTGGTGGGGGGGGGGGGGGGGGGGGACCCCGGGCTAAATAACTGAAATTTTGCACGCAAAAAAAGTCATTTTCATTTTTCACTCAGTCCCCGCCCCCAGAGAGACAACATGATAGGTTAAACATAGCAGGCTGAAAATGTAGAAGTAGCTGTAATCTTTTCATGTCAATACCGTGATAAACCAATCCATAAAAAATTCACAGATTCTGTGATCATAGAAAGAGAAAAACTACTTCAAGCCTTGGAAATTTCTTTATGAAAACCAGCATAGAAGTGTATAGGACTAGTACCTCCACATGTAACATGTAGTTTTCGTATCAGTATAGGATGATATTGAGAAGTACGGGTGAATTGCCGGGCAAATCTCCTTTGGCAGTAAGCTCAAAAATGTTTGCTATGCATAAATTGCATTGCTAATGAACCACTTAATGAACAGCTGCCAAGGGAGTAATTGCCCAGTAATGTACCCATACACTTGAGTATATTCATACATACATTGCATCTTTACTTTTGATGAATAATGGTTGTTTCCGTCCTATTTATAGTTGAGTGAAAATATTGTGTTTTTGCATGCTACAGGAATATTTGAGGCATATTCTTGTTATATTCGAATTGCACCGAGGAATAAACTGTTTATTTTCATGAGGAAAAGAAATTGGAAAATCATTTGAAGTCTAGCTTTCTATTCATACTAGGTTTTTCTTTCTCAAAAACATCATGACTGGTGTACTGAAAGGCCGGTTGTTCTTTAGTTGTTTCCTATGACGGGTTTATTTGGTGGTAGGAGGGTGACTACTAGTACACCTTTTCACATAAGGTGCGGGTCCTTTGTGTGGTACTCACATGTTTTGTGAGTGAGTGGATTAGTACTCACCCTTCTAGCATGAAATAAGCCAGTAAAGCCAATGAGTAAACATCAGAAAAGAGGTTGGATCATTATATTGTTTACGTGTTATCATATACAGCGGAGCCAGACAAATAAGCGACAAAGGTGGGAAAAAACCCAAATAGACTAAAGATGTGATAAGAAAAAGAGAACATAAATTCTGGTGCACTGAAAAGGCCATTCGAGTTGTACAGTAAATAATTATAGTATTTGTAATCTACTGGGCCAAAATCTTCTGCATCGCTATAGCAAGTTATAAGTTAATTTTTTTAGCAAGTTTTTTTTTCTTAACATACATTTGCATAGTCTTAACTTGTTAGATCGAACGAATGGAGATGAATCAGACTATTAGTTAAGATATTTTTTAATGGAAATTTGAGTTGATTACAAATTTGATTGGACTTTTACAATGTCATTATGCATTGGTAGGGGAAAAATTAATCGGAAAATAATCTAGAGTGTTTAGAAGCCCATCGATTCTGTAAGCATGTCACCTTCTTGATTTCACTTTTAGGATGTCATTATTGCATGATTAACGATTTCATGTAAACCACGTTCTGATTAATATATAGAAAGGGAATATTTACAAGGATACCCCCAAATAATATGGGTCTTGCATATAAAACTGTTAAGAGCAAGTTTCTGCAAGTAGGGGCATGTGTCCAGTCAATCCTAGAGGCTGAAACAACAGAATGGTACTTTCATAGTTTACGTTTGTTTAATTTAGCTTTATTAGATACAATTTGTTTGAATGTTCAGAGAAAAAGAAATAGTAGTTTGAAATGGATTTTAAGATGCTTATAATATTTACGTCTGAACCGGGTTGGAGCAAGTAGATTTCTTGATTATTGGGGTCGGCATGGGTTTGGGTACTAAAAGGGTAAGGCTACATATCCGACCTGAAGCCCACAATTTTGTTAAGTATTGAATGATTTTGGATCGGGTAGGGTTCAACTCTGTCCGTTTAGAAGTGTAAGTAAGAATGTAAATTAACCATGTGTAATCTCTGTCTGAGTTGAATAGCCCAGTTGATCTTAACACACCAAGAGAGGTCAATTTCAATTGTAAGATAAGAAAGACCTTAAACTTAGATTTCACAACACTATATCATCATTTGTCACATTCAGAGAGAACAATATAATCAAAAGGTGATTTGCTAGTTTCAATACCAAGCTTTTGTGGGCAAAAACATAAACAACCGGAATCTTATGCTCCCAAGTCCCACCCTGTAAATCATACTCAAAGCATATTAAGGATCAAGTTCTTTAGAAAATAGCACCAACACATGTTGTTTCAATTAGATCTGGTGCAAGTAAAAAAGGAGAAGCATATTCATAGAGCAAAAAGTTACAGTGAAGGTCAGAACTTTTGGTGCCTTGGCCCCTATCAAAAGTGAAGAGGAAAGACCTAAAGGAATAGTCCTAAGCATATGCCATTCTATTTTTTTGCCCTCAGCAGTATATCCAAATCAAGGTCCGAAGCAACTTAGATTATATAAGGGATGGTCACTCGTGTTCATATCTAGAACTCATCAAGCCTATATCATATGCAGTCCCTTCTTAGTAAGGAAAATTAACGATGTGGGAAAATGAATAACAGTGCGATCCTCCTTGGGCAGGGAAGGCATGCAAATGCATATTTCTTTCTCTGCCAAAGGAGAATTGCCCTGCAATTCTATGCCACAATGCTGGAAAATTCAACTTCCATTATGACAGTATTCTTCTTTTCCAATAATGAGTCATTAAGATTTATGCATCCATCAAGCGACATTTATGTTTCATATGATTTTCCTCAACTTATCTTCTAGAGATCAGTTATGTATAATTATAGTTTACAATTCTATTATAATTTTGTTCCTACAAAACAACAGATCACACAAGCATGGGAAATGTAGTTTGTTAATACTTGATGAGGCCCGTGTCATCGATTCTCTTTCAGTCCTGCTCTTTCTGGAGAGAAGGCGCTTAGGAGAACCAACACGATGAGCATGTCATATAATTTATTTCATCAAAGAATTTTATTTTATTTCTTTCTTAAATTATTTACTTTGTATGCATCTTTTATCCAACGCATTTCACTGTTATTCTTAATAAATATGATTATTAGATTATACTAGAACAAACAAATACTTCTGGGAACAGGAAGAAAGTTTATGGTAGATTGAGTTCATATACTATGAATCAACTGAATATTAGGGTACAAGCTTGGAATATTAGGGTACACTAAAGGCTAGCTGTAGCTCTTTTAAAATTTATTATCATTAAGCAGGTTGATTCCTAGTGAATATTAATTGAACAAAATTTGTTGAGGAAACAAATCGATGGCTATAGTGCAACTCATTTAAGGCAAGTGACAAAAAAGCTTCTAATCTTTCATTATATGTATGATAAATCATGGCATCAATACTAATCAGCTTATCTAGAGGCAAAAGAAAACTAATTAAACAGATGTAGAAAAAAAAACTGTTTCCCATGAAATATAAAGTTGCAATAATCATGCCAGTTTTCACCAGTAATAATGCAGCAGATAAGAGCCCCATGGTTGTTTTGACCGTACGAAAAAAGCTTAACTTACACAATTATGTGGGATGGTTGGCATGTCCAACTAAACTCCACAATCAAAGTAAATATGACATCTGTACAACCATAATCATGATGTGCATGTCAATAATGGTTTCATATAAACATCAGGCTTGTACTAAGAATAAGAATAATACTTGCCAGATAAGAGGACTTGAACTGTCAAGCTCTTGCAATTTCAATCACCCATCCCTTGTTCATAACTACTCCATGGCACTTTTCAGTACCTGAGATGAAGAAACTCTTCCGCATCCACAGGTACTTGATCATTTGGTATTCGATCTAACGTGGTACTGCAACAAAAGCAGAACCAAATGTAATGACAGTATAGAACCTTGCTTGTTTCACATTCACATAAACACATTTTTAATAATCAAAACAGAAAAGAGCCACTGAAGCATTCATGAACCTAGCTTCAGTATTCACCAATAGAAAAGCTATAAGTCCATTACACCATCAACAACCAGATATGGTACTACAACTAATAACGTAGAACAAAATTGTAAAGATGGGATAAAACCTTGCATGTTCACATTCAGGTACTCTCCCCTCTATTAAACAAAAGAAAATGCAGTCCCATGGACATGATATTCTGAACCAATAAAGAGTCCATTTGGCATCCACAAGTTACTTTTATACCATATATATACCTAAAGCAGCAAAAATGTAAAAGAAGCTAAACATCTGGCATCAAACACATGCAGTTAAAAGTTTCCAGATAATCAAAAGATTGAAAAAATAAAAACAACGAAACTTGAAGCAACAAATGATATCGTAATGCAGATTGACTTCAATGACAAACCATTGATTCACAAAATGTTGTAGGACAACTAGAGAGCAGATCAAAGTCATACAATTGTCCTGCTTAAAGACCATAAATAACTGTATGCCTAAGGAGATAGCGCAGTAATTGACCTGCACCTCAGGAATAGTGTAATAACTAATAATAACTGAACTAAAGCTAATTATATGGTTCAAAGGCACTGGAAATATAAGATAAACCAAATTCTCACGAACAACAGTTAATGTTCTAGACAGAAGCATCAAGATAAAGTAAGGATCACATATAGAAAAAAACACGAGGATAGGAGTTGGGATAATTCTTGTTCCCTTATTATTAATAGATCCGAAAAGATCCAAATACACATTCTAGAACTTGTTGAGTTTAAGCAACCCAATCTTTTGATATTGCATGTACTAGGTAAGTAATGAACAGGTCTGCTTTCAACAGCACATGTGGATGTACTTCTCGTTTCACCTGCGTGTTTTCTACATGAAGATCACTAATCTGAATTAGTTGGCCTACATCCCATGCTTGGGGGGCCTTATTCAAGCTATCCTAATCTCAGTTAGACATGATGCGACATCGCTGTTCATATTCTATTCAAGCATGAATAGATCGTTGCCTTTAGCCAAAGTCTACAACAAACGTGTTTCTAAGAAGGCAAGAACATAACAAAGTGTACATAGTTGGTTTTAGATCGATCAAAGTGACTGATAGATAATCGTAAAAGTATCCTACATATACTCCACTAACTTAGATTTGTTGGATGGAAAAGTACTACTTCCTCTGTCCCAGTAAAAGCTTCCCATTTCATTTTTGTCGACTTTGTTTAACCTTGGTTTAACTATAAATTAATACTAAATCCATAGAGTAAAACTAACTCAACAAATTATATTATGAAAGTATTAATGGTCATGTTTTCATAATTTAACATTGGCAATTATCTTTTCTATGTAATTTAGGATCAATTTTTAGTCAAACAGAGGTAAAAAATAGTCAACAAAAATAAAATGGGAAGCTTTTGTTGGGACGAAGGATGTAGTATTACTTGTGGATTGAAATGAAAAAAGATCAAGCCATTTCATTGTTTGGAACAGATTTCTTTCAAGAAACTGAATTCTCAATAAGAAAAGTGATTTGAGACTGGAAATTACCAGCAAGGTATTACACCACATATTTTGAGCGGATATGCTTAATTTTTATTTAAAGTGTTTTAAGCCACAATACTCTGATCTAATTCTGTCAGAAACTATGTTGATAACCTCACATATAGTACTTAGGAATGAACCTTATTAAGAACTTCATTTGCTGTTAACGTCTTTTTTTTTATTCTTTTTTTTTTTCCTTTTTTAATACTTATTATTTTATTGCGAGGAAGAACGTCATTTGGAACTTTTAAACGTCTATGAAACTTCTGGTAATCATCACAGCCCCATGAAAATATATACTTATCAATGACACAAAAAAAGAGACCATTGGGCGAGGGGACCGTGAGTTCAAAAAGAAGTGAAAGACAGGTTAGACATTAAAGGCATTGTTCCATAGCATATACTATTGAAATCCAATGGAATATCCATGTAATGTGCGAATACTCGAGTATAAAGATCGTTTTTGAAGCTCAGAGACACAAAGACAAAATAGAAGCCATGGGCAAGAGCAGTATCAAAAGTGGAGAAGAATAACAGTGCAGTTCCCCTTTGGCAGAAAAATATTAATGCATGTAAAATTGCAGTTTTTTTTTTTTTTTTCTGCCAAAGGAGAATTGCCCTGCAATTCTACATCTCCGCCAATCTTATAATGCTACTAGGTAGTTTTTCTCGACCGGTCTTTTTCTTACCCTGACTAGTATATCCCAGGTTGATAGACTTTAGATGAAGGATGCAGACACTCTACAATGAGAACAAAGAACAAGAAGAGCTTGCCGCTAAATCGAATGAGTTCCAACCGTTCAATTGTTCCTCGCGAGGTTTTGACAGACACAGATTCATCAACAGTCAATGTAAAAGAGATCAGTATTTCTGACGACTAATCCAGTCCATAAGAGAAATATCATATTCTAAAAACGTAGGAACCATCACTATTTCATCACTCAAACATTTAATAAAATCCCAATCTATCATTAGACGACTTTCACATCGTCAATGCATGTTACAAACATGCAAGTCTCAGATTCCATTCTAACCTCAGTATATCCAGAGAGGAGTGAGACACACAGGAAATCCATCCCTTATTTGCCAGTGACATTTAAAAGGTTGTAGAGTATGCTCGGGTAAGATACATAGATTTAAAAAATCTAGAGGATGATTGTTTAGTAACTGAAATTTGGAACCACCACTGAAGCAATGAGGTCACAGTTGAGTATGATCATATAATGAGGACGTTATCAGTTATGAATACGTCAAATGTTAATACTGTCTGAACATAGGGAATGGTATTGCTAATAGTGCAAGACATCCTACACACAGCAAAAAAAAAAAAAAAAAACAGTGCAACGTGTATGGTTGACCATTTACTCATAACACATGTATAGACCATCCTAATTTTATTAATATAGACCTCTTGACACAGTATCTCGACCCAATCCCAACCATTAATGCAAGCTACAGTTCTAAATTAAAAATTCTAGGATAAAAACCTAACGCAATAAAGTTCAGGATTTTATGTTAAAACCTTTTACATTTAATATATAAGCTCATGACATTAATATAAAACATGAGCCAGTCCATCCGTCACTTACTAGACGGTCAATTACAAGTTTTTACGAGAAAAATATAAATATAGTATTCATGACCATGAGTGGAAAAGTACCGTCAGTGTGATATGCAATTATAACATTCCACTATGGTGAAAGGGGTAATTTTATCAGACTGCAGTAAGACCTGTACTATTATAAGAGACAAAACATTGGGCACTTAAGAGAAGCAAGTGGCAGAGGTGACTTGCTTTGTAGGATGTGAAGAAACACAATGAGCTATAAGGTAATGGTAATTTGGCTATGTACAATGTAGGCTTTAGAGGCACCATTTTGCCACATTGAGACCATGTGTTGCCTCTCTTGCAAAGCACAGGGAAGACAGATGAAGACTTGGCAGGATATAAATGGAGGCTAATGAATTCAAATGTTTGTTGCACGAGGGAAAACTTTGGCACTTACGCCAATTCATAGGGATAAAAGTCCAGTTGTTGTTCCCTTGGCACAAGCCTGAATAAACTAAATGTGTGTTCAATCAACTAAGGTTCCCTTTCTTCAAGTGACCTTAGCCTTTGTGCTTCTAGTCATAATAGGTATTTGATGAGGAAATTGGTATGAGTTGCAAGGGAATTAACAAAATGGTACGCATTATGTATAACTTGTATAGAACAGAACATTGCACATAAATATATAGACTAGTATCACGACATACGCAGGGAGACATCCCTTGAAAGGACTAAAATTAGAGCAAAACATAAAATCGTAATAGGATGGTATTATACTTTTGTTAGACCATGCTTTAAATAACGAAAGCAAATGCAGGGTTGCATGGATGAAATAAGAAACAGAAATTCAGATCTAAGACCTGCATGCATGGCATGTCCAACTTGTAGGAGGAATAGGTTGATATAATGCCAGCGCTTATGAGTGAACACCGAAAATGCAGAAATGTCACACACAATCCAGGCAGGGGTTAATATCATCCCCAGGCTTATTACATATGATTAAAAAAGACTTTCTTGAAAGAGAAGTATGGCTGGAGAAGAATTGCTGGGCAAATCTCCTTTGGCAGGGGCCAAACCACATACTATAAGTGGTCGTCTGCCTGCCAATAGAGTACTCGCCCTGTAATGCTGCTGCAGCTCGATGTTGGTACTGATTGCCAGGGAAAGCCTGGACATACATATATGAGTTCAAGAAGCTTGAATATGCCATTGAAAATGTGGCATATCCAAGTAAAAGCCAGATCATTCTGTCTTAACAAGCATGCTACTTTATTCCTTAAAATCCCAGCACATTCCACGGACATGAGTATTACATTATTACCTCTTCCACAAGTTAAATCATGTGCCTAGCTTATGCAACAGACCTTCACCCATCGTAATTTTCCTCGTCTAACAGCTTTATTTGGTAATGAACTAGCATTATCGATTCAAAATGGCCAAAATAAGACTAAATGCACACCGTGATAAGCACGAATTCATGCATTGTGATTTATGAGCGCTAAACCTTGTTATACTATACTATAGTACAATGCCCCTTTCAATTTCCATCTAAAGGCTTTAATCGTTTAATCTAAAGCAATTTAACCAGCCAGCAAAATGAGCACTGATTTTAAGCTCTGCTATTTCATACTAGTGCCACACGTTCAATCATCAGAGAAACTCAATTGGATGTTTTACTTTACATACGAACACTATGTTGCCGAAAATCACTCTTAGATATAATCGAAAGATCAACATTGAATCGAGCGGCAATAATAGGAACAAGTGGTAGTTGCAGAAAGTATAAACGTAGAGATTAGCCATTAAGAAAGATTGAAGAGACTTACAGTGTGTTAAATGGCATATCCAGAGCATGTTCGGATGGGAATTGTGGAAGATTCATCGAATGAGTAGCTGGAGACGGAAAGGGAGAGTTGCAAAAAGGTAATTGATTTTATGCGAAAGCTACGCATATCAGGATTGATTTTGTGCTTTTGACTCCTGCAGTGCTGACCAGCCGTCCAAAACGTAGAAGCCGGCAATGTTTTCATTTTCATCCTCTAATTGTCATCTATTAAGGGTCCGGATCCGGGTAAGTATTTTCCAATGTTACGGACCAAACTGTCACACGACGTTCTACGCCCACCTCACATACCACTTTATTGGACAAACAACTTGCCACCGGTAGTCTGGTACATCATACATAGCACGACATATTATATTCAAGCACCATATTAGAATGTGTCGTATTGATTACATCCCTAACATTTAAAAAATTATTAAATAGTATTGCTCGTAATTTTCGTGTTATTTTCTTCATGCCACTTGATTATCATATAATATATCAGTGATATTGTTTTAAAACACATATTGCTTAAAATTGTTACTCCCTTCTTCCCATAACAAATAACACGTTCCATTTATATTTGTCTGAATACAAATGTGGCATTTTCATTTTGGAACCTTCAATACCTTACTTTGAACATTAATTTCTATGTTCAAAATCAAACGTGTCATTTATGTGGGGGCGGAGGGAGTACATCAGAATATCTCCTGCTCAACCACATGGATCAAGTAGGAGACTCTATTCCGAAGGGCCCAATTTGAGGAGATGATCAATTTGGAGGTCACTCGTGCATAAGGTGTAATGAAGGGTTAATGATCACTTCAAGAGAAGATCCATTTTCAGATCATTAGAGGTCACGTTACATGTAGGGTTGTTATACGAGTCGAGTCTTACCGAGTATTTGACTCAATTTGCTCGATAACATAATCAAGTTCAAATCGAACTCCATTATGTGCTCATTTACCCAATGAGTCGAGCCACCAGTTTGATAAAACTTGTTAATACTCGTTATATGATGTAATGATTTTATATAATATTTTTTATTATGCTATAATAAAACTTATATTTTCATACCGAGCTTCAACTCGTTACAAGTCATTTGAACCCGAGTTCAATTTCATACTCGTCTATGTACGTAACGAGTCAAGTCGAGCTGATGCTCGATAAAACTTAAGCTTAATATGATACACGAATTTTCAAACATCACTCTCGTAGATACAAAAGGCCTATTTGAGAATTGAGAGTAAGGTAGATGAAGCCTGCTCGAAAACACACCAATTTCTTCTTCTAGTGATCTCTTGATAATTGTGATTTCTAAGTTATCCTTGGTTGTTTATAAAAGTGTTCCACATTTTCAGAAATTTGGTATGGGCAAGAGCAAGCTAGCAAAGTCACGTGAACATCTATAGCTAAACACTAGGGTACGGAGAGCACAAAAGGAAAAAGGGTTGTAAAAATGTCCAATAACGAGACAAATTATCCAAAGGCATGCATGTCTACATTGAGTGGTGCATTTTTTACAAAGAAGAAAAAGACACGACAAGTAGATACAGACAGAGTTCCTGGATTGGGAGATGAGCTCGATCGCACTATATTTCTAGTATTTCACTACAACATTAGATTATACAACTTGTCAAAAAAGAAATTTAGGAGACAAATTAAAAGTGACCTCAAAATGGACTTTTTATATTTGATGATAGTACTAGAGATCACAATCAAAGAGCTTTTGTATAGAGTGTGAAACTTGATGTCTCAACTGCTATATTCTGGACAACAGTATTGTGTTCGTTTGTAATTTGTGCTACAAGCTCGATTTTTTGCTTTCTTTCAAACAAATTTTACGCATGCCTATGAGGAATGGATAAGAAAATGCAGGGACTTGTCTTGTCAATTTGGCTATGTACGTGATTTGTTGCTTCTGTAGTTCTGTTCTGAACGTACGTGTTTTGGCTAATTCTCTCTATCAAACACAATCTATAGATTGTTGATGGACTCCAATATATATGTTGCATGTGTTGATCATGAGTTCATGACCAATGGATTTCGGATATTTGTTAATCTCTATAAAGAAATCGGACATTTAGATGTGTTAGTAAAATTTGTAACCTCAAACTCTCAGATTCATACAATACTTGCGATTTCCAATTCCCCACAGGAATCTAGAATTATCGATTTAGAAACTACAAAAATGACAATTCCACAGTTCCAAAATAAAATATAGTATCATTTCTCAGTCCTACAATATTTAGGAGTATGGGCAGGGGCGGAGAGACACACCAAAGTTAGGCGTGTCCTATCCACACCCATTTAGTGAAAAAATGAAACTACTTGCACCCTTCATAATTTAGTCATACGTTATTCTCAATTCTGACTCTGCCCATGGATATGGATTGTTACATATGCAAACCATCAATATGATTCATCTAAAGCAATTCACAATGCCTTTGAGCCATGTCCCGGTCAATACCTCCAATCGAATTTACATGACTGCCGGCCGGTTTGTTTGGATGTGCGTCTTGTAGCTCTCGGATTCACCTATTCAAATTGCACACGGGGCAAGATAGATATTAAAAATCAATAATTAAGCAAAGTTGGATTAAGAAGGAAGCTGATAGGCCTAAATGGTAGTTTAGTTTGCATGTCAGATCATGTGAATTCTCCACAGAGAGGTAGAGATAGTACCAAACAAATCCAAAAGGGCCTGAAAGCGAAGTGTAAAATCAAACCAAACCATATCGTCAGAGGACAAAAGCACAACAGAGAACTCGTGACTATTTTGTGCATACACAGAGCAGTCAAATGCTGGTGTGATTTGATTCATCTTCTTCTGACATCAATGGAAAGCTTCCTTACCTTCCATGTCGATACCCAATTGAAAATATATTCTAAAAGAAATTGGAGAATTTGATCGGGCTATATAAAGTCCAAAAATAGGAGTTTGGACAATTAGTAAGTAGGTAGGTCTCTGCATTGCATAGAATAGATGCTTTTGGTGCCTGCATTTGGTCTTTAGCTTCATCTTCTGTATGCTGCTGCTGGTCCTTTTCAACTCATCCTTTTGCTTATACCTGATGGAGACTTTTCAATTCTTGGTTGGGTCATGGGTGTTTTAGCTCTAGGGGAGCTTCCTAGCTAGCTAGCTAGCTAATTCCCCTTGCCCAATGATCCTTAACATAGATATAGTATTTTATCAAAATAATTGGTAGTGAATGGATGGATTGATACACCAATTATTGATTGTAAGTTGGAACTTGGAACACTATGTGCTAGTGATTTTCATTTTTTGTTAGAATATTGTTTCTGCACCATGTTTTATGTGGGAGTATAAGAGCTACACAACAATTTAGTGTAGTTTACCAACACTAACAAAACAGAGTGCATGTTAGATATTACTAAAACAGAGTTAATTGTTAGAAGGAACTGATCACACTAAACTTAGGTCCGGGAGCTCAATGCTCATTTTGGGCTCATTTAATAAGTGATTCTCATCACACATACAACGTATAAAATTGACTGTATACAACTATACATGATCTACAATATAGTGTTTCCAACATTATGTCTGAGTAGCGAATGCCAATCATTTTGGTAAATTCTTAGAACTTACTCATGGCAACTCTTTATACCTTAAAAAGTTTGCTCACGACAAAGGAAGTGCCATTCGGATACGTTAGGAACTTCTATTTTGGTCCCATTGACCCTCATTGCAATAGGTATTTGAGTTTGATATCTCAACATGTGCACCCACCTTTTAGGCTCCGGTCATAAGAACTCAAAATTTAGACAATTTTGTTGTGGAGCAATCAAATGATGGAGTGAAATCCTCCAGGGTGAGAAATACTTGTGATAGTATGTCGTGTAGTGTTGTTATAGAAGTCGAGCCGACCTCTTATACCTCAAACCTGACTGAGCAATAATACTATAGACCATGCTAGGCATGCCTAGTCAACGAAACGAGACTATATGCCAACTCAAACTCGAGCTCAACTCATTTGGATAGAATGAGCTCAAGGCTTAAACGCGAGATAACTTGGACCAAAGTTGAGCCACGACTTAACGAGTTTGTAGTGTTAATCAAATCTTAAGGAGTTATGAAGCAAGTCACAGTTACAATCAACATATGAGTTTGTATTTATGAGCTCAGATCCACGAGTATTAAGTGAGTCAAGTCATACCCACTCACTAAAGAAACAAACTCTCAAGTCCTAACAAAGTTTGAATTAGACTCAATTTCCGTATCAAGCGTGAATGAGTCTAGCCAGTAGAGAGTCGAAGTATGATCTAAGCAAGTAATTAAGCAATTAAGCATATGAGTTGAAGATGTAAGCTGGGAACCATATCTAGTCCAAGAGCAGAACCTGGGTAAAATATTCTCCTTCACTAAATTAACCAATATTTCCATTATTAGTTTATTAGTGAGCAATAATTATAGTCTAAGCTTTAGAAATTTATTACATGTACACATAATTCTGGGGATAAAGACAAGAGTACTTGTCAGTGCGTATCTTGACATTCCGTGACCCCCATAACCTAACCTATCATCACCCATCATTCTACGCATGCACCTTTTCTGTCCAGTACTAGTACTACTATTTCTACTATATATCTCAAACCCATTGGATACCAATTTCTCAACAAACTAAACACACACACAGACAAAATGACTTGCACGAAGAACAAGCTCAGGAGAATGGCACTTAAGAGAAAGCTTCACATTTTGAGATCACTTACCAAATCCAAATCTGTAATTTCTTCTTCATTTCTCTTGTTTTTTACATCTATAACTCTTAATGTGTTCATATTTATAGCTCTGTTACGTTTCTTGATTTGTGAAGGTGAAGAAGACTTCAATTATCATGGATGCTATGCTCTACATCTACAAGTTGAAGCTCCAAATTCAAGCCATCAAACAAGAGTACCAATGCCTCATCAATAACATCCAAGTATATGTCCATTCACCTCTTTACATGTCTATTCCTTCTAGTTGCTTAATTAGTTTGAGAAATTTTACCGTCCCATTAATTTATTTACGTGATTTTTTTCGTATATATCACTTAATTTTTTCCATTTACCTCTTTCACCACATTTTATTAATGTTTTAGTATGAGATGTTTTCCATTTAAGTGGTAATTTGATAATGATACAAACAAAAAAATAAAGTGGTAAATTAATACTGGGACCCTCGAGTATAATTAGTTTGCAGTTGCAAAAACCGTACGTGCAAAAATTAAATGTAAGTAATAATAATAATTCAGTGGAATGGATGAAGTCTATACTCCCACTAAGACTAGAAGAATTTGTAATAGTAAATTATTGATACACGTGTAAAATCTACCATTACGTGCGAAATCTACGGTCGATCAAATTCTACCACACACAATTAGATTAGGGAAACTTACTATTGTTGTCCTGTTGCAGGAAGTGAAAGTGGAGGATATAGGAGGAGGATACTTGGCAATAAGGGTGACATGTAAGAAAGGAGAAGATATTTTGGTGTCGATAATGGAGGCATTTGAGGAGATGAAACTAAATGTTGTACAAGCTAGGGTCACATGCAACCATTTCTTTGCCATGGAAGCAATTGTTGAAGCCAATGAAATTGATGCTGGGATCTTGAATCAAGCTGTCCTAACGGTTATCCAAAGACAAAACAATTATTAATGCATATATTATAATTGTTTGGTTGTTGAAAATTGATCCAATTATTAGGTGGGTAGTTATATTATCATGATCATGAGGAAGTTTCTTTGAAAATTGGAAGCTTGTAAATTGTCACTTTCATTTTCAGTCTAGGAGAGTGACCCCTAAAATAGTTTTCTTGTTAGTCTTGGTTATTATTGTGCACTTAATAATTTCTTTTCATTTCTTTTTATTACTTGAGCCGACTATCATTTGTGGGCTCGTCAGGCTAGTACTTAAACTTGAAACGTAACTACTTCTGGGCCCATCATGATTGGGCCAGTCCAGTATGAAAGGTACGGACTACAGACATTGGTTTCTCCAATACCCCCACATCCATATGCTTTGTAAAAACTAAAAAGGCACAAAAATTCAATAGGTAATTTATTCTCAAGTGCTTTTATAATTATGTCCGATTGTAAGTGTATAAGTGATACTCACAGTGAATGCAAGTGAGAACATACTATGTCATTTTAAATTAACTAAATAGGCCTAATCTTCATTATCGTTTAGTACGCACTTATTGAGGTCTAATCATAACCAAAAGATGTCATATTGGTTTTGCTTACAACTGGTCGTGCCGTATTGTTTTCCCTATCATTTTTTGTGCCAAAAAACCCCTTGTCGACAGTCCAATTAAACATCGTGTGAATGTGTGGTTATTCAGATTCTAGAGATGTAATTTGAATCATTTGATTTAGAAGCAACAGTAGTAGAGTACGTACTAGTACTACTAAAGGGCAATAAACCCAAGGAAGATTCTGGATTATGTTGTTTGATTATGCAGTTAATTAATGTTAATGATCCTGCTTTCAGACAACCACGTGGTGTTTAATTAAGTATCTTGCTTTGTTTCACTTAATGTCAATCGTGTTCCCATTTAATTATCGTGTAACTCACACTAGTATTTTTAAGTATAATTGTTTTGTGGAAGAAGAAGCGTGATTAAGCACTCATGGTCTGTAGCACTATGATCCGGCACTTGCTTTGTTCACTAGTGGCCTACGCAAGAGTAAAATAGTTACATTGACTAGTCAATTTTGTTTATTAGCGTAGCTTTGATTAGTGTAACTTATTAATTAAGAGATGTCTTTGTTAAATCGCAATTAAGGAGCAAAACCTCATCTGTCTAGGATCCATCGCTAGCTCTGTTACAATATGCACGCCAAGACTTCAGAGATAGCAGAATTATTCAAAAATTTATCCACACAACCTAATCACTCACATTTTCATTTGATTATACTATAACAACTATGTTCGGTGAATGTAAAAACTGTGAATGATGTGAAAAAAATTTCAGTGTAGATTTTTTTTTAAAAATAGAATAACTGATCAACTTATATATAGTTACTTTATCATCTACTTTTCGCCTTAAATTATAGTTCAATTAAATCATTTTCGAGAGGCATCAAATTTCTTACTTGGGCGGCTAAGTTGACTGGGGCTGGTACAAAATTATACTGCAGTTGTGATTGTGAACACATAAATAAATTGATAAGAAATTTCGTCGGATTATTTATGCATATCCTTCATTCATAAGTCTGATTATGACTTCCCAATTCAACTACCATTTCTCCATTTATCCAAAACATACAACTACCTCTTCATTGGAAGCTGTAGCTGAAGACAAGTAGTGTAGTATTTTAGTGCATATTATACATCATTTGCATTTTAGAAACTAGAAAAATTAATACACACATGGCACATCTTGGTCACAAGTTACTCGATTATTGTCTTAACCAGGACTCTTACTTATATGATCAGCACGTAGTTTATATATATATATATATATATATATATATATATATATATATATATATATATATATATATATATATATATATATATATATATATATATATATATAATACAGAAAAAAAGATTTGGAATTCTAGTCATTCACATCAAATAATTATGTGAAATTCTTATAATGTGATTGGTCTAAAAATGTATAGTTGGCACAAGGAAATGTTCGATTGGGTGAGAAAAAATAAGGAATGATCGCGCTTATTTCTTAACGACGAGTCACGATGGTGCCAATTATTATGAATTCCTTAAATCGCATTCTTATTTCACCCTAAAAACATGCAACAAGTCCATCCCTTCAACAACATCAATCACGTTTAATCATTCCAGGTTGCCCAGTTTGATTATTGTTTGAATTTTATCCATTACACATCTAAAGTTATAATAAAATTTAGGCTATTAAGTATATACGTGTGTGTGGTGGAGTGACCACATACCACCACGGGGTTGTTGGAAACAACCCTATTGATTATGTTGTATCTTTGTATTTTATTTCGGTTTGGGGATACAATTTTTTCAAAAGACATTTACATGTTACTAATTAATGTATGCAGTAGGACCTATTTTTACATTTCATATAGTTAGCATAAACACTCAATGATATAATATTGAATGAAGGACTATCGACCGACACCGCGACCAACGTTGTTCACATAAATTTGTCTACCTTATTTTCTCGATTAATTTATTTTATCATTTCCTTTTAATTTATTATGAAAAGTAAACTATACCGCATCGCCAAGTTAAATACTATTAATTTATTATTCTTCATCATGAGAACGGTCTGGGAATTTAATAAAAAAATTGTACCTTTTCCTAAAAAAAAAAAGAGATAATATTTATGTTCAGATTCATCCATTAATAATTTTGAGGGGGCCAAAATGATTTTTAGACTTTTATTTTCAAAATTTGGTTTAAACTTCAATTTTACGTTGATTTCATTGTCTTTTCTTATTTATTTTAAAACTTCATTCATCAATTAATTATCAAGGACATTAATTAATATTATTATCACATTAATTGTAAAAAATATAATACTTGAAAATAAGAACTACAATAATTGAGAATAAAAATTACATTAATTGAGAATAAAAGTCACAAATGTATCAAAAATTTAGAACACATATGAGTGGTGTTATATATACAAGCATTCTTCGTTTGGTTCAAGTATTATTGTTACATCTGAAATAATCAAAATCTATAAAATAAAACAAAAAGAAATAAAACTAAAAAATAAAGGATAGAAACGAAGAAAATAGTAAAATAAAAGAAAATCAAAGAAATAAAGTGAAAATGAAGAAAACATATTGTAGAACGATTTTTTACAGAACAAACCATAACCAGTTAGCGGTATATAAAGCGAATTCGAGAACGATAAGTCACCAAAACCAAAATATTTGAGAACATGGGCGTATTAAGAGCAGAGCGGTTGTTATGTATATATATAAATCTGTAAATTTTTACCTATAATATTCTAAAGCAAAATTATCAAAAAAAAAAACAATACGCTATTTTCTAACATAACAATGTATGCTATTTTCAAATAAAATTATTGTTTAATTGTTAAGTAAGACTACTAAAAGATGGTCTATATCTTTATGGATGTACCTATCTGTTAATAAAAATCACTCGATGTTATTAATCAAAATGTGTATATATTCTCAACATTTTTCATTTTTTCCAGCCACCTATGCATGACTAAAGGTTGAATCTCATCCATATGTATGTAGTACTATGTTCCAATTACACCCTATGTATTCCGACAAATAATGAATTAATATAAATTAAAATTTTCATGAAAATGTGTAAATAAAATGTGTAATTCTCTTCAAAGACTTCTATAGTAACGATAAAAAAGACAAAAAAACATTAATATTACTAATTAAAATGTAAGATGGTTAGTTAAGAACATAGGTTATTTTGTACAAATATAAAATGTACAGATCCGTATATAACTAATTAAGTATGCAATTCAATTGTTATTGGTCGATTATCCATTCTTATATTTCCTTTTAATTGTTCAAGTATTTTGATTTCAATCAAAGTTTACTATACCTTCGTCTCTAATTGCACCTACCGATGCAATCATTATCTCTTATGGATAAAAACCTAAATTAGGACTAATTATTATCACTAAAATGTGTGTTGATTAAGTAGTAAATTATGGCAGCATGATGCGTATTTGAGCATAAATTGTGAATATAATGGCAAATTTTCATATATTGGCCCGTGGAGATTGATTACTTTCTAATCGATCATAACTACTTATTTGTTTGGTCATTGACATTACCAATTGGGCTAAAATCGTACTCTCAACCGATGGAGTAGTATGCGTTTATTCTACAATATTGTTATTTTAAATTCATATACAAAAGTCAACTTGACTCGGCATGTAACCAAACACACGAACAGGTACACATATGATATCTAAAGTTTTTAACTTTATTTATGTAAAACATTAAAAAAAAAATCACCGAGATAAAAGAAAAAAAAAGTTTGTATAGAGTTAATATTTTACGGGGAAAAAGAATTAAAGGTTTTATAAAAAAATGTATATGGTTTTAGGAAAATGTTAACGTTAAATAAAGTGGTAATTAAGTGTGCATGTATCGTTGTAATTCTTAAGAATTGATATGTTTAAAGGATTTTGTTGCAAATTTTAGTAAATTAACAATTTACATCTTTTTTAAAGCATATTAGTTGTAATTAAGGCTATGTTATATTCGTCTACATTTCCATTCAGTTTAGTTTAGTTCAGCTATGCGTAGTTATATTTTATACTACAATTCGATTCAGACGATTCGGTTCAATTCGGTTTAATCATGTTACATTGAAATGAACCGAACTAAGAGAAATGAATCGAATTGAACAGAATCGAATGGAGTTGCGATTTAAGAAAAGAGCCTTAGTCAACAAAATATGTTGAGACAAGTATTGTGGTAATACTATTTCAATTTGATTAATTTACACATAAGTTGAAGTCGTTATTAAGATAACATATTACAAACTTTTGCGAGAGATCGCCTCTTGAATATACAACTTCAACATATCATATTTACGTACATACATCATATTATTAGCTTCAAACATTATGTGTATAGTAAACATGCATTATACTTGAAGTACATGCATTTTTAAACAGATATTTTTTATGACAAAATATGTGATGTTTGATTTGATCACTATGTCTCGCAAAAGTTACTCTTAATATATTTAAATATTTCAATATAACAATATCAATGTCTTTCTTATTCATCCAGTGGAGTAACCAATTTGAACACAAAACATTGCATCAATTATACAGGAAGCTTCGAATTTGGAAAGTATGAAACATAGTGAATTAAGTATGAGAGATATTAAATAAAGTAGGAGATATATTTTCGATTTAAGGGATGAGAAGTTGAAATTGAGATGCCCCAAAATGAAATACATGAAGTTGAAATCGGGATGGAGGGAGTACATTTTAGCTTCACCTAAAATCTTAGGAAAATATTTATTACATGGAAGTCGAGGTTGTATCCTTCTCGGACGTACATCCTACTCTAAATGATCATATAGTAATGTGTCCTAAATAGGTGATAAACGGGTACAATATGGGGTCTAGATCCTCGATACTTTTCTTCTTTTTCATTTTGCGGTCTTTTCATGGATAATTCCTACCGAAAGATCCATGAAAATATAAAGGCCCATATGGGTCCCGTAGGCCCCAAACGGTTATAGTATAATTCAAGAAGCAAATTACTAAGGTGAAATTGATATCTAGAATCAATATTGGGCAAAAGGTTATCATCATAGAAATGATAATGGGCTCATCCCCGTTCAAAATAATGATTTTTCAGGTCAAGCATCTACCCGAACAAAAAAATTCATGGCCTGGCCCGTGACACAATGTAGGATTATATTAGTGAAATAATGATAAAAAATTGGGGGGGGGGGGTCGAGGGTGGGTGGAACCATATGATACAAATTATTAAATTTGTTTGAGGGGTTGGATTCACACTCCATGCTTGCGTTAAAGAATTGAAAAATGTTATGTTTGTGGATTGATTTTTTTTGGGGTGTGTGAGTTGACCACAGAAAAACCATCGATACATGTGAGAAAATATGTTTGTTAAATGATAATATCTTTTTCTTTGGGGGGTGGGGGGGTGTTAGTGATTGATGAATCTTTTTTACGGGGTGGGTTGGTCACCCAACCCAATTAATTGTATCATGCATTTTTGTTTTAATTAGGTTTAGGTTAGACATAATCTTTTTTCTAAACAAATTAACGGGTACAACCATGTACGAGATAATGACCTTCTACATATATCAATTTTCAACACGTCGGGTCGGGGGATACCATTATCCATCCAGAATTAGTAACATTTTGTTTCTCCCTGGAGTTAGCATTAGAAGAAGACTCAAAATATTAATCCCCCCGCCGAGAATACAGAGTAAAAAAGTAAAATATGTCCAATATATCGGGGGTACTAATTCACATCCTATATCGAAATTTATTTTGGGCCGGGTGCTCATAAAGTAAAATTATTTCACTAATATCATTTTTTTTTATATTTCGCGATACATACTTTTTCACATGTATCAGTAATATTTCTTTTTAGAGAGGAGGGACCAATTACTAAAAAAAATATTTAAAATTTACTAACTAACTATTAACATGTGTCAATAGATAATACTTTTTTGGGATCTGGGACCCACCCCTATCCAAACAGCCTCACTCACCGCCATTAAATTTTATTTTCGCTAAAATAATCGTATAACTTTGTTTCGACTCGTGTTTGAAACTGTTTCACATGTATGGAACGGGTGAGGTATATACCCGATCCATACATCATTACTTCGAATATATATTATGTTGGGTTCGCAACGGGTGGATATAACTCGGCCCGCACACTACTCATACTAACTATGCGCACATTTCTTTTCGAGAATTCATCCATAAGAGCTTTAGACTTAAGTGTGCTTGCTCTGGAATCTTAGGATGAATGACCACCTGATAAGTCTATCGTGGCATGCAACAGTGGGGACAAAGTGTGGGAAAAAATATGTGTTGGTATAGTGGTACATATCAACCGGATAATGCCATGACATGCTACTGCACAACGGGTAGAACCTCGGCTCGCAAGGGGATGTGGCGTTACAAAAAAATATTATTGTAATTACTGTAGGATTCCACATACCTAATTAATTATATTTTCACAATACCCGTCGAGTATCGACGGGTTATTAACTAGTATTAGAATATAACAAACCAAAGTATACGCTTAATAACTTATGATATTCTCATTTTCAGTCTCGTCTTTTCTATTTTTAAGAGATTATATATCTCCAGTTTTACAAAGACATATGATACTAAGTATAATTTTTAAAAGGTCAGAATTACGTCCATCTAATCTGTAAATTTCAATTATAAAAAAGGTGTGTAATTTATCAATGCATATTAATTTCTTAAAATATTTATGACTTGCGAGCTCATTTTAATACTTCAAATTAGAGGTCCAACAAGTAGATAATATAATAAAAGGGCATCTCTTTGAGAAGGTGCAATGAATGAATAATGTCAAAAATTGAAGGAACATACCCTTGAAATCGGTTTAAATGTTCAGTGAAAACTTTCCTTTTATAAAAAGTTTTTGGCAATATATTTTTACTCTTTCACACTATCAATTACGGTATTTATCAACAAAACGAATGACATTATTCATCTATTACCGAAACAATTAATTTGTGTTATAAAAGAATATCGTAGTTAGTGAACTCAGTACCATTTTTAGGGGGTAGCAATCCATTAGAACGGATCTCACAATGGATCTCACGGGTGAGGGTGGCGACTTGGTTTAGTAATAATTATAACTTTCAAAAACTTCTTACACTTTATTTATACATTAAAAAAAAAAAATCCTACAAATTGGTGATAAACTTTTTACAAATTAGTGATTTTATTATTTTAGTAAATTTGAAATTAAATACACTTAATAAAATCAATCCCTTATTTATAGAAAACTAAATCAAAACACACCATTATCAACACGTTCACACGCTAGATGCTAGTTGAAACAAGCAAGCATCTGCTAATTGATACAAGCATCTACTAATTGATACAAGCATCATCATCACAATAATCAGCCTTCTAGCTTCATACATCCTCCATTATCAAAAATTTTCATGTTTTCTTATAGACATCGTACCTCCTTAACTAAATTTATTGGCATTTGTTCAATTAGTGGGTTGCATTGAGTTATTTTTGTGTCCTCATTCAAATTTGGATGTTTTCTTAATGATGCTTGATGCTTGTTGTAACTAAGGAAGAATGCTGCTTGATACTTTGATGTATCAATGGTACATGTGTAACTAATATGTAACTAATATGATGATTGTTTCATTTTGGAGGCTTGTATTATATGATGCTTGTAATTTAATGCTAAATGATGCTTGCTGTACTAATATGATGCTTGTTTCGTATTGGATGCTTGTATTATATGATGCTTGTAATTTAATGCTAAATGATGCTTGCGAATACTAATATGATACTTGTTTCATATGGATGCTTGTAATGTAATGCTAAATGATGCTTGCAGCATAATATGATGCTTGTTTCGTATTGGATGATGCTTGCAGTATAATATGATGCTTGTTTCGTATTGGATGATGCTAAATGATGCTTACAATTAAATGCTGGTAAATGAGAACGATCGTTTATTTTGATGATGCTTGACTAATCTTATGAAACCAAATCTAAACAGATTCTAATAGATGATTGAATATTAATTTTAATTATTGAATATACTATATCAGATAATTACAACCCCCCCCCCCCCTCAAATATATATGGTCACTTTACAGATTCATACCCACTGTTTGAACAATTACAAAACCTTCCCTTACGTTTTCAAAGTTATTACATATAAACCCAAAAAGTCAAAGATTCCTTTTTTTTATTTTATTTTACCATTATCTTTATTTTCTTTTGCTATTTTATCATTTCGTTTTAATCATTCAAATTAATTATTTCTCCAATTCACATTTTAAACCCTTAATTTTCCTTCTTCTCCAAAATTTCTCCTTCTTCTCCAAAACACCTCACTTTTAGTTACACCGCCATCTCCTCCACGGCTCCACCATTCTTCACCACCACCACGAACAACCACCATGAAATCTTCACCTCCAGTTGTCCCCCAACAATTTGAGCTTCAATGGTAGCTCGAATTGAACTTCCATGGAAGCTTGGACGGAATTGATAAGCCCAATTCGAGCTTCCTACATCTATTCTATTCTTTTTTTTTTCTTTTTTCTTTTTAAATGGAAGCTCCGCTTGGAAGCTTCGAACGGAGCTTCCATGGAAGATGGAAGTTCTGGCCGGAGCTCCGGTCAATTTCTTCTTTTTTTTTTCTTGCTAAATAATTAAACTGGGAGTTTGGTTGAATTTTAGAATTATTTGAGGGTTGATTTTCAAATATGTTGTTAGATGATAATATGAGTAAAATTTAGAATTAGGTATATTTTGTATAATTTCAAACATAAGGGACCTTACTGTAATAAAACATACAACTATAATTTTATTTTTCCATTAAGTTTTGTTATACAATTTATTTTATCTTTTCTTTTTTCTGAAAAATAAAATTTTAATGTTGATCAACGATTTTGGGTGTGAATGTAATTGTTCAAACAGTGGGTATGAATCTGTAATTGGAGCATAATGTAGAGGGTCTATATGTAATTGCCCTTATACTATATTTAGTATTCATTTAGAGTTCATCTTTGGAATTAGATATATAGACTCTAAATTGTAATAAAGATATATGTATCACTAATTAGTATAAAAGATTTGGGGATGACACCAATTTATAATTTTCCCTTTAATCTAATACAATAATAATGCCCCATTACCAACGTAATTACAAGGTAGGATTAATGAACAAAAAGGTCCACTTCATAGACAATAATGAAACAATAAAAAAAAACAGTAGAATTTGGATTACTTGAAAAATTAGCATTAGCTTGCACGTCCTTAATAAACAATTGGATATCATATCTGTCAGCATTCGGACCCATATTAATACCAACACAACCAAATCCACTATTATTTCTTGTTCTCATCAATCTTTCTCTCTTTTCTCTAAGCTTGATTATCTTTAAATCCTAAAACCAAACACCCTACCCTTCATTATTGTAAATGACAAAACCCAGTCCTACCTCCAGATATTGGCCTCAAAACGCCGGAGATTCGCCGCGTGCCGCCCTGCCGGACGACTCCAAGCTGCTGGTTGCCTCTACTTCCTCCTCCAAGAAATGGTACGTAATTTCTTATTGAATGGCGGCCCGGATATGATATTAATGGACTTGTGCTATGCCGTTAACAAGAACTGCGCGCTCTGTATATATCAATTCCGTCCTTAATACGTTATTAGGATTGTCCTAATTAAGATTAAGGTCTGTGAAATTAATTTGGTTTTATTATTTGTTATTATTATGTACAGTGGGAAAAGAGGTATGCAGAAGAGAGTGGTGGCAATACCAATAAAAGATATTGAAGGGATGAAGCTGAAAGGTGATCAGATGATTAGTTCTCCACCTTCTGATTCTTGGACCTGGAGAAAGTATGGCCAGAAGCCTATTAAGGGCTCTCCTTATCCCAGGTATGTATTCATGATCAATGTTCCTTATTCTAAACATATGTTTCCGATTACTGAAAAGTCGCAACTTTGTAAGAAGATTTAGCCTATGTTAACCGGACTCTTCAATTCCTTTGCACACTCACACATGTCAATCGAACTTTTTCCTGAAATAACCCTGTCCGGCCAACACCCAAATTGGGTAGCATAGCATGAAAGAGTACAATACTTAAAATTAAACTGTAGTTTGTTTTTTCTAAAAACACACATCTACCACACAATTTAACACACTCAATAGTATTTCTCAGTACCTTTATGTAACACTTGCTCAATGCACTTGAAATTAAACTTTTGATATTAGTAGTCATTTGATAACTTTACAATAATTTTTCTTTTTTCCTTGTAAACATGCATTTAGCGAATTTAACCTAATTTATATACACACAGTCTCATGAGAGACAGTCTCTAAATAACTTATCTAGAGACGATCTATGTTATCAATAAAATCATCCATGTTATTAATCAAAACGTCTATGTTGTTAATGAAACAAATCTTGTTGTAATATGAAAAAACACCAATCTTGAGAATATAAGTGTTTTGATTAATAACATGGATGATTTTCTTGACAATATAGGTCCGTCTCTAGATAATTTATCTAAAGACTGTCTCCCAGGAGACTTACTCATTTATATATTCCCTCCGTTCCATTAATAACTTCCTAACTCTCCTTATTTGGCGTTTCGTTAGAAACTTCCTAACTCATAAATCTAACTCATAAATGTAAAACTTTTATTCCACTTACTAATTCTTTATTATATTTCTTTCCTACTTTATCATCATTCTATTCAATATCTCTCTTACTTTATCATCCATTTACAATTTTATCAACATAATACCCCACATAAACTAATATTTTATTAATTTTCCTTAATAATAGAGAAAGTAAGGAGCTAGAAGATCTTATTGGAACAGAGGTAGTAATGAATAAAATATGTGACACTATTTTGTTCGAAATTGCAGGGGATATTACAGATGCAGTAGCTCAAAAGGATGTCCTGCGAAGAAACAAGTAGAGAGAAGCAAAACGGATCCTAAACTGCTCCTAATCACCTACTCCCACGAACACAACCACCCTTTTCCGATACCGTCTTCTCGAAACCACCGCACAACCGCCACCACCACCACAACTTCCATATCCGAAGAAGACGAGGAAGAAGAAGAAGAAATCGAGCAACAAGTAGAAGAAGAAGCAGAAGAAGCGAAGAAGCCTCTGGAAGTCGTTCCAGAGTACAAATTCCCTAACATTAACGACGAATTCGGATGGATATCTGAATTCGAGTCGACCTCATGTATGATGTTGGAGAGTCCAATTCTAGCTGATGATCAAATTGCTAACGATGAAATGGCGATGATATTTACAATGCGAGAAGAGGATGAGCCGCTTTTCGCCGACCTCGGTGAGCTGCCGGAGTGTTCGACTGTGTTCCGCCGTGCTACGGCGGCAAGAGGTGGAAACCACCAGCTGATCAATCAAATAACCATGTGACAGTTTGCATTATTAATTATGGATCAGCATTTTTAATTTGTTTTACACTTTAATTTTTTTTTTCTCACTGTGGTGAAAATGAGTGTTGTACACTTGTAGTTACAGAGTTTACCATTTCCTTCTGTTTACATGATGCACTGATGATGATGATATGGTTTAGAGAATATTTAAAGTTGAATGAGTTCACGGCGAGGATTAAGTTATAATGATCCTCTTGTAATTAGCACCATACGCTTTTGATTTCGAATAATTCTCCAATATACCACTCTACTATAGGTATAAAGTACGGATAAAGATTATGGAGGTTATCTAGAACTTGGGGTGGTTGTATTTATTTTCATTAAAAATTTATTTATTTTTCAACAATTTTGACGTTTTACTTTAAAAAATGACGACATCAAATTCTAAGTACTAATTGTGCTAAGCCGTACTAATCCGTTGCTTGTATAGTGCTCCTGCGAGTAAAGGGAGGTGGGGGTTTAGAGCATTTTGTTTTGTCCAGCTTACCTATGTCAAGCCGGGATATCTCTAAGAGATGATGCCCCAAGAGAGCTATTAAGGGACTAAGTATTTAATATAGAGGTAAAATTTTGAGTTAAAGAAATATTTAGTTTTAGTGGTAAATCAAACACTTTCTAAATGTTTGGGCTGTGTAATAACTGCATACCTCATTAGCGACCATTTGACGGACATTTATTGGGAGATAAAAAGTCCTCGACAATGGGCACTAGTATCCCATGATTGTGGCCATGGTCTTCACTGTCTGTCTAGGAGGCAACCCCTCTCAGCCGGAGGCAGTTCTTCTCAAGTGGAGGCAACCCCTCTCGACGGGAGGCAATTCCCTCCTTTTCCATTGACTATGTGACATGATCTCCTCAAGTTAGGTAGCTCGGATTAAGGGAGTTACTCGAGACGGTCATATGCCTAGCATTTATGCGAGATGAATGTTATGTGGGTAGCGAATAATCCCACATGATCAATCAATGTTTTTTCTTTGCAAAATCACCTTGAATATTTTTCAATTCGGTATTGACCGTCTACCCTAAAATTTTGTGTTAATTGTTTTTGGGAAATAACAATGTGTTCTTTAATCCTCAATTTACACTTGGAGCTAACTCTAATTTTAGAATTTCATTTTATTCACCCTAAATTATCATTGATGATGGATTACACATGCTGGATCGCACAATGCCCTACCCTAAAAAAAATGCTGATTGTTCTTCCTATAATTCGATTCCCCTGCTCAAATTCATCTTATAATCCATCGATCATAATGCGCGCGAGTAGAAAGAGATTTGTGGGTTACTAGATCTTGTTCTAACTTGTACGAATTGGTAGTAGTTAGTTTTAGCTTTATTTTTCGTCGCAGTTTATCCAATAGCATTTTCAATTCTCACACAAGTTGCAACGTGGGATAAAGTCGCAATATAGTGAGAGTTACTTAAATCTCAGATCTTTGAGACACGACAAAATGTGGCAGCTAGCTAGTTCAAGCTATTAGTCAAACTTATTTAACTAAAGATTGACTTTTATCGTTTCATAATTCATAACCTTGGATCTAGCATTAGCCACTATAAGAATTATTGTAACATCATCACGCTTGCCATTTGGTTGGTACAATACAGGTAAAATTGCGGAGATATTTTCATGTACCACAGTACCAGGGTATAATAGTGAAATTATTGTCAACTTGTAACATGGAACATCACTGTTTGTTTGGGAGGATTAATATCATCTAGGTCACAAATAGAATTCCACATGAATTTAAAAAAATGTAAAATTCTCATAAAGTGAAGATTTTTTTAAACAATGATAAAATCATATCAATTCCACCTCAAGTGTTTTACACGCTTTCCTTTATACTAGCTTTTCTTATACCATGAAAAATTCAGTATCATTTTAAAGTTTGAATTTGTAGATAGATGAGAAATCTAGTAATTTATATAAATTCTTCAATATTCTTAAGTTCTGCTATATAATTAGCACGCCTAATTTGCAGGTTATTATGTAAATTTAACAAGGTTTTACGTTGCGCATTAGATGTTATCGGTTGTGATTGTTTGATGTATTCATAAATGTTAACAATTATTGTAATTCGTAAAAGATATATTAGTACATTAATTCAAGTAATCAAACAGAATGTTATACGCAACTTCTTTTTTTCTTCAAATTATATGAAGGGGACGGTGTTTTTCAGGCTGTTTTCTGTTTGAAAACCAAATGAATTATTACTTTTAATAATAATAATTATTCGTGTTTTAAAAATAATAGAAGTAGTAGGTGTGGGATGCCTTAATGAGATTCTCCAACTAGTTCATATTCAATCATAGTACCATACTCCATATCATCGAATCAGTCTAATTAATTATTTTAATTTTTTACAACTCACAAAATGAATTAAAAACACAACTAGTAGTACAAACAAATAGCTAATTATTTATGAGAAAGAGCTGACCCTCATTAAGATTTGATGAGATGGGTCCCACGGATTACACATGCATGATGCCTCTAATAACGTTTAATACAATTCTTGGTCACGTCATTGCTTATCATCTTGCCCTTAAATTATTTTCCATCACATTGAGTCGGTCTTATAATATTTTGTTAACCTTTTTGTTAAATTATTATAACCCTTTTAAAAATGCTAGCAGGGTTACAAGTTTATAGCTAGGTGCACTCAATATTGGACATTATCGGTGACATTTTTATCAAAGTATAACGAGGATACCATTTGTTCTGTCCGAAAATATCAAAATTTTAGTTTTGAAATTAATAAAAAGTAACATGTCATATAAGAGCGTAAATGTTGTAATCACATTGGTTGTCTCCAATTCAGAACGTAATAATTTTTCATATACCTTACGTGGCTTTCGAATGTAATAGCTAAAGACCATGATAGCATTATTAGACCTGTTCCATTTTAAGTTTATTTGATGAAATCTCTTTTAAAAAAAACATAACAAATGCAACACCAACCCAATAAAAACTCAGACACAAGATTAGAAGCAAGTTCCTCATTAACACTTAAGTGGAGAAAAATATACCACCCATCGTTTAAACAAAACATCTTAATTGCTTACTCGAGCACATATTCATGAACTAAAATCTCGATTTCTAAATGAGTTCAAAAGTACGGAGAAATGGTAAGTTTTGGGATTTAAAACATAATTATATTATACTATTTAAAAAATTACATGTTATGTGAATGAGCTGAACTGAAGAACTGATGCGTCCATATCTTTCAGTCAGTTTCAGTGACATTTCAAACACTTTGTATTGTATCTTATCCACTGTGGTGATTATGGACTGACTATTTTGAAAACTTATTATACTAATCCGAGAAGATAATTCTCTTCCTCTTTGTCTGACTTGCATTATACACGCAGAGTTTGTTCCACGAGCCAAGCTTTATTAAAGATTCACGCGTTGTTGAAGTCGAGCTCAAGCCTACTTATCGTAACTCGGACTCTAGCTCAAAAAATAGCTCGTTTTGTTAACGAGCCGAGCACAAGAAATGAGATGATCGGCCCGGCTCGGCTCGTTAAACAACACTACATACATGTAAAACAGATATTCAAGATCCAACCAAGATTTTACTTATTTCTTTCAGCTCAAGAATAGCACGCATGAACAGCAAAAGGACGCATGTTTCTGACAGAAGAGTTAGATTTACATGGTATAAGTAAGATGGGCTTTTCTATTTTCAGGTCGGCTTCGTACCGACCTAAATACAGGTTTCCGTTAGATGTTTGCCACGTGGCATTGGTACGATCTTGCAATTTACATTATATTTAATTATATTATAATTCTATAATATGAATTTACTACTATATCCCTATTAAATTAATTAAATAAAGTAAATTACATTTAATTATATACAAAATTGTAGTACAACTTTATCCTTCATTAAACCTAGTTTCACAAATATCAATCAAACCCCAAGATCTATGAATTTCATCATCGCCCAGATTCACAGTATCACCTTCATTGTCCATAGCTCCGGTCGCCGCCCACCGCGCCTTTGCCACACCACATTCATTGTTCATTCCTATCGTTCATCCCTCCCCTTATGTCCCAGGGTCCAAACCCAAAGATTGCATCGTCTCGTCCACAAAGGTCTTAAGGTTTGAGGTCTTTGGCTCCATATCTCTTTTTGCTGAGAAGTTGGAGAAGCTGAGCTTTATTGAAATCAAATGGGAGTTTCGGGAATTTAGTCGAGTGGAAAAGTTGGTGAATTATAGTCTACTTTCTCTATATTAATGCCTTAAATCATTAAGCCATAAGCTGCTGGGAGCAAATAATTGGGGAGTTCTTTCTTTTCGTCCAATTTTTACTCCTCTCACTGTCCATCGAAGTTGATGTTCATGTTAATTAACTGGTTAATTAATTGTTGTTATTAAAATTGCACAGTATATGATGATGGATTGCAATTATTGTTAATTTTGTTTATTAATAATAAAGGTTGTATGATTAATTTTATAATATTGAAAATATTTATTATATAAGGGTATTATAGTCAATTTGTATTTCTTTTGAATTTTTAATTATTAAAAAAATAAATTATAATCAGTCGTACCCCAAAATTATTGAGAAATGACTTCAAACTAAAACGGATGGATGAGATTAAATTGAGTGCTACGTGGCGAACATCTAATCTAATGGAGACCTATGTTTAGGTCGGCACGGTGCCGACCTGAGAATAGAAAATCCCAAGTAAGATACTTAAGGGCTGTAAGAATGGATTATAGTCTTGTTTCGAAATGCAACTTAATTAGTCAACTGAAGAACCTTTAAAAGTTCCATAATATCCAATATGATAGAAGAGAATAAACTTAGTAAAATGACATGAAGGTGATATTTGGTGAACAGAAGCATAAGCATGTTAATAGTATTACTCTCTTCGCAGGCTAATATCTGCAGATATAAGCCAGCCGCATCGTATCAACGTGAGTAAAATGGTAAGAATGGCGAATTTGCTCAGGATCCAAACTTACTAGGAGCAGCAACTGGGTTTTTTCATGGCAGAAATGTCTTTACTAACATCAATTTTCTCGCCCTTCGAAGGAAGATTGGATGCAGCCCCGTTTTCACTGGCTTCCATGGTCTTCTTACTCACAACGCGATGAATCTGTGTAAGAACCTCTGTGAATGCATTGTCGACATTAGTAGCCTCGAGGGCAGAAGTTTCCATGAAGTAGAGCGACTCCCTTTCAGCGAATGAGGTTCCGTCTTCAGTTGAGACAGCGACGAGATGTCGGAGATCGGATTTGTTGCCAATAAGCATGACAACGATGTTTGGGTCAGTGTGATCCCTCAGCTCTTTTAACCATCTTTCAACACTTTCAAATGTTGAGTGCCTGGTGACGTCATAGACGAGTAAAGCGCCAACAGCTCCTCTATAGTATGCACTTGTGATGGCACGGTACCTAGGAGGGAAAAGAAAAGCAGAATCCAAGGGTTAAAGAAAGTAGATAAACATTTTATACTACGGGCAAATTCAAAGATAAATACATAGAATCCATTATTTCCTTTAGTGTGTTTAATTCTCTTACAAGAAAGGATTCATTAAGAACGTAGCAATTTGTGTTCAGATTGATAGTTCATGATCTTCATGACAAATGATCCTTCCACAATAGTATCTATAAGTATAACCTAAGATACATTTTCAGCTTACTGTTCTCTACATTGAACTTGCTGTGTTTCTGCAGACCATTTTACCTGGAAACACCTCAAGGAGCAGCATAGTTGCATACTTTACAGAGCAAAAATGTTAGTTCCTTTCCCTAGCCTGTAAGAGTATTGGATTTGATCCTTACAATACAATGGCAGGACAAATTGCAAGTATCGGTACAAGTACCCCGTCAGCTCATCTACTAGAAAATTTGAGAGGAGGGTATACACATCACTTTTATTATTTACTAGCAAGATATTAATTTCAGCAATCCAATCTATATAAATTGTGGATGAGATCAGCTCCAAGCATGCAGAAACATATTTTCAGCTTCTGATTTCTTTCTTTGTCTGGAAAAAAACAGGTTTTAGAAAACAATCAAGGAGCACATGCCTGAGTGCATTTATGTCCGAAGTTTTGTTGCAGGTTGACTTCCTATTCTTCTTGAGCAACATCTTTCTTGTACCTTCTGCATCATTGTACACTACAGCTATATGCATTTTTAGGGAGCCATGAGAGTTCTAACCACAAAAGGTTCGACTATGTTACGGTGTTGGTTACTTTCGGATGTGAAGGTACATTTTACCTTGGGAACTCCTTGCCCAGGAGGCCTCGGAGCTTATTATTAGGAAGGGTAATTCGAATTTAATTGTTCCAGTAATGCTAAGGGATATTCTAAGGTGAATAAACTACTCAGAAAATCCAATAAGAATGTAAGCACCCACACACACATAAAAAAGAAACCATCATAAAAACGTACAGCATTGAGAACCATTGCAGCGGGATTTATTGGTCACAATTGTCTCATAGACAAGGCTTTTCTAAGGTAAAACATATGCTAACATCCGGAAGAAAGCAACCCGTAGTCGAACCTATTGCGGTTGGAACTCTCGTGACTCTCTAGTAACGCATATATAGTTGGAAAAAATCTCACACCATCAATACAGCTAAAATGGGGATTATTTTTTAAAAAGAATATTCAGCTGTTACCAAGTATAAATGCTGAAAATTAACATTGCATAATGGATGTAATAACATTTTTGTTACGTTTTTCCGTTTCTTGGTGTGAATGTCAACTCTACCACTATTTCAAACTAATTGGTTTTCTATGGTAGAAAATTTAACACAAAGCCAGTTACATGCCGGTACCTAAATAGATCGGCCTGATCCAGTGGATAAAATGGATTAGTTGTAATAAAGCTTGGGTCCTGAAATATTCAATGGATCATAATCGTGTGATCAGTAACCTAATTGTCAGCCCTAGTTATCCATTCGATCATTCCCATAATCCAAATTTCTTATCTATTGGATCAAGCCCATAACCTGTTTAATAACCAAATTGCCAGCCCTAGTGATGTGCATAATAGCTGGACTGATATTACCAATCATGGAGGCATGGACCACTCTATGGCCCAGTTTAAATTTGATCTCAAATTAGTTGAATTCTCCAATAGTTCCAAGGTTAAATACTCAAGGAGCAGCTAAACTGCACTTTTCAGTGTATTTAAGCAGGCTCAAATTATCTATAGTTGAGAAGAGTCACAAGTCAAATAAAAAAAACTAGATTCATATACTTAAGCAGATGCCCTCTAACAAAGTTGGTGAACAAAGGCAGCCAAATTAATCAAGTGTTTGACATGAGACTATAGACTACACAAATTCATGCAACAGCTACAGCTAAAAGGATAAATCTACAGAATTGGTGCCAAGAAAATCAACAATCAAGAATTGTTAGCAGAGTCCAAACTGAAGTATCAAAGCAGTTGACTTATTTCAGCTCCAATTTGGACACAAAATATACAAATGTACTCCAACAAGCATCAGCACAAAAGAAAACATTATACCATTAATCAGACAACTTGCACTTGCCTGCGTTTTACCATTATTGACCTACTCATTCTCACGAATGCAACAGTGCACAATCCTATGAGCAATCATCAAATCAAAACACGCCATTGTAACAGTTAAAAATTTCCCCTTTCCCATTCTACAAAGATCACTTATTATGGTAGCCATCAAAACTCCGATACAAAAGCCAGTAAACGAACCAGGATAAATCTCATTGTCTATAAGCCTATAATTCAAACCATGATTCAATTTGACAATGTCAATAGTGGAATGAAATAACACATCTTGCGGAACATGATGTAACCAGATCACGGCCAGATAATTTCAAATGTGCCCAAGTAACCATTTCCATCAACAACCTCAAACATGTTGCCATTTCTCGAGAGGCTAAACGACCCATAGTGTTCAGAAAAATATCCAATAGTACAAAACATTTCCAGATCCTCCAGGCCAAATTCTTGTAAAAGTCAAAGACTTTTTCTAATATATAGTGAAATCATATCCTCTCACCTTATTTACGCTATTGTGATTGTGAGTTTCCTATTATTAAGGAAAATTGGTATTTTACTAGACTTCCTCATTTTCCAAACAGAAAGATATTTCAAAATTCAAAATAAAAACTTCAATCAAACAAACACCTTTTCAGTTCCAAACAAGAACTACATCACATGATCAAATTCAAACAGGTAATCAGATCTATCATTCTCACTGATTTCCCCTCAGCAATTGAAGATCCATTATCAAACTAGCAAAAAGACAAACAATTTCACAATGCAGGCAAATCAAAGCCAAGTAAAAGCACAGATCAGAAGGGAAATGGATCAAGAACCTTTCTTGGCCAGCAGTGTCCCAAATCTGAGCTTTAATAACTTTCCCATCAACGGTTAAGCTTCTGGTCGCAAACTCAACACCAATGGTGGATTTTGATTCAAGGCTGAACTCATTCCGAGTGAATCTGGAGAGCAAATTGGACTTGCCTACACCAGAATCGCCAATGAGAACCAGTTTGAAAAGGTAATCGTAGTCATCTTCTGCTCTGTAACCAGCCATTTTGTTTGAATTCTCTGTTGTTGGAGAATAAAGGATCCAGATAGAATGGAAGGGGAAAGCTGGGTATTGGTGTAGAGATCGGAATCAGTGAGTGAATGTGAAAAAGGTTTGATTTTGGGGAAGTGTGAGTGATGTTTTTGACTGTGAGAAGACAGTGATTGATTTTAATTTGATCTTTGCTTTCTCAGTGGGAAATGGAAGAGAAGAAGAGACTATTGTTGGGCCTTGTTTGTTTGTTATTAATCGGGAACACAAAAATGGTGGAGTAAATTTCGGTATGGAGTTACTTTTTTTCTTTTTTCTCACTTTCTTTTTTCATTGACTTCATTTATTTTTATCGGATGTTATTTGAATTTCAATTTCAAAATTTACCGATAGAATGAATGCATTTTGATTTATGCCGAATGATTCAAAACAAGCGCGGTGTTTTTTTTTTTTTGATAACAAGTTTTTCGTTAAGTTTTTGATCGAGATCCGTTTAACTCCGTAAAGAATTTGACCGAATTCCACTCAATTTAATAGTTTGACTCATTATATGAAGGAATAGTTTGATCGGACTGTTGTACTTGTACATACCATGGACGTAAATCATAAGGCAAGTGTAGTTCCTTCGAATCAAGATTGTATCGGCGAAGTCTTCATGAATTGAGAAGATCTATTACCTTCTAACCAATAGGTCTTCTCATAAACCAATTTGAAGGCAAACAATTTGTGTTTCGGTAAAGCTTGTTAGCTACTTATTTTACATTATGGGACGTATGAAAGCATATCCCCTCGTTCAATGTGTTAATCTTTTAGTGACAATATCAATGTAAGATCAATATGTTATTAGCACGTGCGACCATGACCTTTTCGTTGATCAATACCGCACCTCCATCAAAGTTGTTGCTAATCCTTGTTGACAATGAGTACTTGCATCTTAATTTTTTAATAACCTAGTCAGGTTTTTTGATAATTTCTTAAGATATTGAAATGGCGGATTATACATTGTAACTTTCAATGATAAGATTTTCATATTTCTAAATGCGACCTCAATTTTGTGGTATAAACGACTCAATTAACAAGATACACCTCATTGTAAAACAACATGAATATTTAATTCTTGAAATCAAAGAATCATAATTGAATGAATCAAGTAAATTTCATAAAAACGTTGAAATAGAGATAAACGAAAGAACGCAGATAAATCTATCTGGTTCGGCCCGTTAGATCAAGCCTACATCCACACGAAATCACATAGATATCTTCTATCACTATTTTCACACAATTACAAGAATCATATACAATCAAATTAGCCATAGCTTGAACCGATTTCACCAATTCTTTGTCGCAAACCCTGTCTCTAATCAACTCTTTCCATGAAGAAGAAAGATTAATTTTGAAATTGTTATGTGATTATGATAGCTCTATATCTCTCAAGTGCAGCCGCGGCTTCACTATATAAGTACTAAAGTCTTGAACTTGTTCAGAATTGGAGAAAGAAACCATAGAAGAAACTCTCAAGGACATAAATCAAGATCAAGAGTTGTAAATATAGAAAGTTAGTTACTTTACAGTTATTTTATTTGAGTTAGTTAGTCAAGTTAGGAAGCTTACTTTTCTTTATAAATACAGACTCATTCATTGTAATCTTCACTTCCAGTTTATGAGTTTATACTCACATTCAATATACATACAATTTGGTTATCTCCAATTTATTCACATGGTATCAGTTGAAATTTTCGATTGATATTCATCCGTTTCTTCCGCTTTCAAACTCTGTTTCTTTCGTGTTTTTGATCAATTTTATTAATTGGATACGTTTTTCGTTCAATTGATCATCATTTTTGATCGATTCGGTTCAGTTTTTTTGTCAATTGAATACGTTCTTTTTCATTCAATTGAGACTCAAATTGGTGTTCAATAACCGTTTTCTTCAACAATTCGTCAATGGCGTCATCTGAAGATCAAGCTGAGGATCGAGTTCCATCTGGTACTCGGGTTGCTTCGTCTCTGAATCCGGCGGTTAATTCGTCGTCTCCATATTATTTCCATCCATCTGATCATCCTGGTCTACAAATTATACCGGTCATTTTCACGGGTGATAACTATGTATCGTGGAATAAAGATGTTGTTCGTTCTTTGCGCGTCAAGAACAAATTGCGATTGGTTGATGGCACGTTGCCAATTCCTGATTCATCTGATGATGTATTGTTTCTAGCTTGGGAGCAAGCTAATGCGTTGGTTTATCTTGGATCAATTTGTCGTTGCAAGAAGATGTTAGAAACAGTCTTCTTTACTTTGAATCGGCAAGAGATATTTGGGTAGAGTTGCAGACTCGATACGCAAAGTCTGATGGACCACGAGTTTTCTCGCTGGAGAAATCCTTGAGTTTGATTTCTAAAGGTACACAAACCATGACTCAGTACTATAATAGTTTCAAATCAATATGGGATGAGTACATGAGTTATAGGCCAATTTTGTCCTGTACTTGTGGTGCATTAGCAAAATGTGAGTGTTCTTTGATGCATAAAGTGACTACTATTCAACAAAAGGATGCAGTAATGAAGTTTTTGGTGGGTCTTGATGATTCTTATAGTCATCTTCGTAGTCAGCTATTATTGCAGGATCCTATTCCCACATTGAATCAAGTATATAGCACATTGCTGCAAGAAGAGGCTCAAAGGACAATATGTCAGCCTATAGTATCAAATCCTATGGATTCAGCTGCTATGATGGTCAAAACTAATGGTTCTAATGGCTCTTATAGACCACCACAGATGAGAAATGGCTCTGGTGGATCTGGCAAGTACCAAGGTTATCAGAAAGAGAAGCCTAAGAAAAAATGCTCTAACTGTCACATGATGAATCATACAGTTGACTCTTGCTTCCAGCTTATTGGTTATCCTCCAGGATGGAGGAATGGTAGAGATTCCAATTCTAACACTAGAAAGGTTTCAGCTAATGCTGTTGAGGCTATTGAAGATATGGATGATAGTAATCCATTGGTTGATCCTGCATTACTACAACAATTTAATCAGTTTCTAGCTTTTCAAAAGAATGTTCAACCACATCAAGCTGCTCAACAAGCTCAGCCTTCTATGCATTCTGCAAATGTTGATGTAGCTACTCTGCCTACAGATCCATCACAGATCACTTCTACAGGTTTGCATGGCATGAAATGTTGCTTTTCTGTGTTTCAATCTGAAGCTATAAATACTTGGATTGTTGATACAGGAGCAACAGATCATATGATATGTGCATTATCTTTGTTTACCTGTCAACCTAAACCTGTGTCTATTACTATTAATTTACCTAACAATAACAATACTATTGCTACCTTTGTTGGTGATATTCAGTTGTCACATGATTTAGCACTCAAGGATGTATTATATGTGCCTAGTTTTTCTTACAATTTGTTATCTATTAGCAGTCTTACCTGCAGGTCACAATGTCATGTTCTTTTTAGTGCAGATACATGTTTGTTGTTCAGCGCTAAAGATTTTATTTTGCAGGATCACATATCAGTCAAGAGATTGGTCATGCTAAGCAAGAGAATGGACTTTATCATCTCAACTTCAATAAACCTGCTCAAATTTCTTACAACAACAAATGTTCTGCAAATCTTTCTCAAACAAAGACTGATTCAAACTATAGTTCTAATATCAGTTGTCCTGTTTCATCTGTTAATAATGTGTCTTCTGATGTAAAACTGTGGCATTCTAGACTAGGACATGCTTCTATCAAATGTATTTCTCTTATTCCAGGTCTGAAGTCACAATGTAAAGACAATTTTCATTGTTCAGTTTGTCACTTTGCTAAACATAAGAGGAGCTCTTTTCCCATGAGTAACCCTATTTCTACTGCTTCTTTTGATCTCATTCACTGTGATATTTGGGGTCCATATGCTATTCCTAGTTATCAAGGACATAAGTACTTTCTAACTATAGTAGATGACTATAATAGATGTACATGGATCTACCTCATGAAGGCTAAATCTGAAGTAAAAATACATATGACAAATTTCTACAACATGGTTTTAACTCAATTTAACACTAAAATTAAGTGTGTCAGAACAGATAATGGTGTAGAATTTGTCATGAGTGATTTTTACCATAGTTTAGGTATATTACATCAGACTTCATGTGTCTACACACCCCAGCAAAATGGGGTGGTAGAAAGAAAACATCAGCACCTATTACATGTTGCTAGATCTTTATTGTTTCAGTCTAACATACCTTTAACATATTGGAGTGCTTGTGTTTTGACTGCAGCTCATATAATTAACAGATTACCTACACCAAATCTTGACAATAAAAGTCCTTTTGAGTTGTTGTTTAACAAACCACCAACCTATGATCACATGAGAGCTTTTGGATGCCTGTGTTATAGCAACACAATCAAAGCCTTTAGAGATAAGTTTAGCTCAAGAGTTGATCAGTGTGTTTTAATAGGATATCCTATTGGTGTTAAGGGATATATTTTGTTACATTTGAAAACAAAGAAAATCATTATTTCAAGAGATGTACATTTTTATGAAAATATTTTTCCCTTCAACAATAATATCACTACAGATATCAGTAAACACACTGAATTGGTTCCTGATGCTTTTATTTCTCAGCTTGATTTTTCAGATGTCATAAATCCTCAGAATTATGCTACTAATTGTTCGCCTAGTCTGATAGAAGAAATTCAAGAAAATACATCTGTTGGCAATTCAGGAGATCATACAGATCAAGAGATCATTAGAAATCAAGATCAAGAGTTGTATTCGACTGACATTTTAAGAAGATCTGCCAGAATAAGAAATAATCCGTCTCATTTTAAAGTTTATGATATAAACTTACCTCCTTCTCTTAGAGTTCCTAATGCTAATTCTGTAGTTAAAGTTAAATATCCCATTACTGATTTTTTATCTACTGACCAACTGTCTGATTCTCACTTTGCATTTACAGCTGTTGTTACTAAAAATATTGAACCTAGAACATACAAGCAAGCTAGCAAGCTTGATGAATGGCAGAAGGCAATGGACTCAGAGATTCAAGCACTAGAGAGAACAAATACATGGTCATTGGTTTCTCTTCCAGATGGCAAACATTGTATTGGGTGTAAATGGGTTTACAAAATCAAACACAAGGTAGATGGATCTATAGAACGCTATAAAGCACGCTTAGTGGCAAAAGGGTACACTCAAGAAGAAGGAATCGATTATTTCCACACTTTTTCACCAGTTGCAAAGTTAACTACAGTCAGAGTAGTATTAGCTATTGCAGCTCAAAAGCATTGGTTCTTGCATCAGTGTGATGTTAATAACGCATTCCTCCATGGAGATTTAGAGGAAGAAGTGTACATGACACCTCCTCCTGGATACTTATACCCTCAGGATACTAGAGTATGCAGGCTCAAGAAAAGTTTATATGGCCTCAAACAGGCTTCACGCCAGTGGTTCCATACACTTTCACTATGTTTGATTGATTATGGCTTTACTCAATCAAATGCTGATTCTTCTTTATTTACTCTAAATACTGCAACTTGCTCTTTAATTCTAGTATGCTATGTTGATGACATTATTATTGCAGGAGACAATGAATCATCTATTATACAAGTAAAGCAACATCTGCATGACAAGTTTACTATCAAAGACCTTGGAATATTGAAGTATATGCTTGGAATTGAAGTTGCACGCACGCCAGATGGAATTTTTTTGTGTCAACGCAAATATACTTTGGATATTTTACAGGATACAGGATATCTTGATAGCAAACCAGTTGATACACCTATGGAAATCAAACAAAAGTTTGCTACTTCTACAAGTCCATTACTCAAGGATGGAACTCAGTACAGGCGCCTCATTGGTAGATTAATATATCTCACCATTACACGGCCAGACATAGCATATACTCTACAAACCTTGAGTCAATATATGTCACAACCTAATGAAGATCATTTAGCAGCTGCACACAGACTGTTACGATATTTAAAACAGAGTCCAGGACAAGGCTTATTCTTATCTGCAAGTTCAAATTTTCAGCTCACTGCATATTGTGACAGTGATTGGGCCAGGTGTCCAGTTACTAAACGCAGTGTCACTGGCTATGCTGTTTACTTAGGGGATTCTCTTATATCATGGAAGTCGAAGAAGCAGCCAACTGTTAGCCGTTCTCCAGCAGAAGCTGAGTATAGAGCCCTGGCATACACCACTTGCGAAGTTCAATGGCTCCTTTATCTGCTTAAAGATCTTGGAGTAAATCACACAAGACCGGCTATTTTATATACAGATTCAAAGAGTGCTCTCTGCATAGCTGAAAATCCAGTCCTACATGAGAAGACGAAACATATACAGATAGATTATCACTTCACTAGAGAGAAGCTACAAGCTGGGATCATTAAAATCGTTCATATACCCACTCTGCATAATACTGCAGATTTGTTAACTAAACCACTATCTCATGATTTGTTCACCAAATTCAGCTCCAAGATGCACCTTCTTAACATCCACGCGCATCTTGAGGGGGGGTCTCAAGGACATAAATCAAGATCAAGAGTTGTAAATATAGAAAGTTAGTTACTTTACAGTTATTTTAGTTGAGTTAGTTAGTCAAGTTAGGAAGCTTACTTTTCTTTATAAATACAGACTCATTCATTGTAATCTTCACTTCCAGTTTATGAGTTTATACTCACATTCAATATACATACAATTTGGTTATCTCCAATTTATTCACAGAAACTATTATAACAATCTCAGCCCTCCAAGTTTCCAGATCAAATCTCAGCCATCCAAAACACTAGTGACGCGGATTTAGCTAAAAAAACCGATTCCAAGTTGCAGTTGCAAGGATTCCTCAGCATTTATCTATTACATTCTCAAGAAAAGTGGAAAAAAGCTCCCTAGCGTGTATCATAGAAAGCTGATTGGAGTGATTTTCCAGCCAGGAGAATCAGCATTGCCTTGAAGAGTAAACTAAGTTTAAATGCTCATGTACATACTCTATAGTCTATATATACTATGTGGATGCTCATATTACAATATACAACAATTCTCAACTTTTAGTAAATTAATCTCATTTCTATTCATTTTGGAGGATCCCAGAAAGCTAGCTAAGTTGTTCAGTGATGGGCCATATATAGGCCATAAAAAGGGTAAGTCCGGAAATTCATATTTCCACTAGTTGCATACATATTTTGGCTTTGAGTGTTACTGTTCAACATTGGCTTTGAATATGCATTCTAACAATCAGTTTCTTGTCTTGCATTTGCATTATTGTGGTAGTTAACTTAAGCATATACATTAAAAAAAAAAAAAAACTAAAAGGAAACTTAATCTTTTAACACTGACTATTGCAGCAGAAAACATCACTGAAGCACTTGGGAAAGTACTTGGAATCCTAAAAGGTAGTGGTGAATTTTAACTTGAAATGGCACTGGAATCCAGCAGTGTAATGAAGAACTGGATTGTCGATATCAACAAAAGAACGAAGGAGATGGGAGATTATTCTCCAGAACTTGATAGGTGGAAGAACAGATCAATCTATAAAGTACCAAACCATGTAGTTGAAGAAAATGACAAGTCCTACAGGCCTCAAGTGGTATCTCTTGGTCCATATCACTATGGTGGTACAAGTTTGAAGCAGATGGAGGAACACAAGGAACGTGCACTCCTTCACTTCCTTAAGAGATCTGCAAAGCCATTAGAAAAGTATGTTGACGCTTTTATGGAACAGGTGGAGGATTTCACAGAAATGTATGACAAAATGGATCCCTACTGGCAAAACACCAATGCGTTCCTCAAGTTAATGATCCTAGATGGATGTTTCATTCTTGAAATACTGCGTGCAGGAATTAATCTTTCAACTGATTATAATGATTATGATGATCCCATATTCGGTAGGCATGGAAGATGCATGCTGCTACCATTAATTAAAAGAGACATGTTGCTACTTGAAAACCAAGTCCCATTTAGGGTTCTTGAAGGATTAATGGCTGTCACAGATGGACAGGTTAGCTATTTAGTGAATTAGATCCGTCTTTTGATTTCCCTTCCACTTATCACATCTGTTTTCTAACTCGTGTCCGTATAAAACCTGTGCCTGATGTTCTTACAGGATACTGGTCCTGAGATCAAAGATAAGATATTGAAGCTCATTTTCGAATCCTATTTCCCATCAGGATCAGGACAATATACGCTGCTGAGGAGTGTGGCAAGCTCGTCCTTGCACATCTTGGACGCGTACCATAAGGCCCTTACTTATCCAATTCCTTGAAGTCGCGTAAGATTCGGAGCTTGGCTTCAAACACATGAAGACGGCATTTTTCCATCCGCCACAGGTCTTCACGAGGCTGGAGTACGTTTTAGAAGGAGTCACTCTCTAAGCTTGACAGCAATCTCCTTCCGCGATGGCACCCTCAAATTGCCACAAATTGTTATAGATGATACATTTAGAACAGTCTTTGCCAACTTAATGGCATTCGAGAGAATCCATGTCAGTGCAGGCTACAAGGTAACTTCGTACGTCTTCCTCATTAGCTGCCTCATTGGAAATAGTGAAGACGTTAGCCTTCTCAAGTCGTACGGTGTACTCACCAATGCTGTGGGTACTGACAAAGAAGTGGTTAAGTTGTTTGGTTCAATCAGCAAAGATATTGTTCTCGATCCAGAAGACAACATAGATGTAATCTACAGGAAGGTGCGTCAACAGCTGAGGAAACGTTTCCGGAGGAGGTTGAACTACTGGCGAATCGATCTGTTGAAAACATATTTCCGAACTCCTTGGGGTGTTCTATCTGTTGTTGCTGCCATTATCCTCTTTACGCTCACAGCAATTCAGACTGTCTACACAGTTCTGAGTTACACTGATAACAAATAACTCTGTTTAGGTCTATAATCATGTCACTTTTTCTGGAAACTGAAATAAAGAATGTCACGCTAAAGAAGATTTGAAACTGGATGACACATGTAAACAGGGGTAAAAATTTAAGGGATTGAGATACTTCCAGTTTAGCTGTCATTCATACAGAACTTAATGGATTTGATGCTTGTTCTGTTCTTTTGCATCCTATTCTAAATCTCGATCATATTAGCACTTTAGATATCCACAGTCGAACGAAGAGGGGTTGAAACTTACAACGGGGAGTTTCTTGAAGTACTTAATTGCATATTATACACAGTATGCCACCTGAGTGGTTTTCTGTAGAGTATAATGCATTCAAGAGCCTGAATATATCCATTGGAAAATTCAAACCATGTGGAAATACACAAATTTACCCCTAGTAAGGCCCTCATCTATTCTAACTATGACTTTTACTGTTGCAGTTATATGCAGGACCAGGACGTATAGGTATTTACCGAAGTCAACATATGACAAAGTTAAGTCGCCTTTTTTCTGAATATCTTTTCGCCATGTCCTTCAACTTGTGCAGTATGAAGCAATTGTATAGCCAGTGACTTTGTGCAATTGCTGAAAGCCTGTAAACATAACAAATAGTAGTACTTAGATAGTGTACTGAATTTGGCACCATTAAATTTGGTGTCATTTGAAACCAGTTAACCGGGCACACCATCTCCATCACCCTCATCTGGGTATTAAACTGGAACAGGTGTTTTCTCCAAGCTCTCTTTACCAGTAACACCATCTTTCAGAGTTTGGAAGTACACATTGTAGTCTTTCTCTGGAGGAGGGTTTTCTGGATCTACTGTATATGGTTCGCTAAATGGAATTACACTCTTAACCTGTAAAAAAGGAAATGTGTTTATCGCTCAGACCAGATATTAGTTACAACAGAATAAAAAACAGATGCAATTGAAAGATAATTTCTTCCCCAGCCAGCTACATGTGCAAATAATGTTTTTCCATAGTTTTTTCAATAGAGGTTACTGCATAAAGTAGCTTCTCCTCCAACCAATAGGTCGGGAATTCAAGTTATCATAGGGGATAAAATGAGAGGAACCGTATTGTTCTTCAAATTGCATTAGCAAAAAAATAGAATAAATAACATAGGCAACAATGAAGTAACTCGAACCCAGTACTCATTTTCATTTTCAATGCACTTAAAGAATTAGTTTAGGAATATAACAAAAGAAAAAAGAAGATAGAAGAACAAGACAGCAAGATAAAGAGCTAATAGAGTGTGATCTTAAATAAGATCATACCATATGACAGTTTCTTAAGCACTGTTTTTTAATTCCATGAAAAGAAAATTCATTTCTACGAATGCCAATTGTAACAGGCAACAGCATGACTGATGAGCAGTATATACTCCCAGAAGAAAAGAAACATTACCTCAAACGTCTTGTCACAAGCATACGGGCTCTCTAAAGCAGCAACACATATACGAGCAACCTCTTCCCTGGAAATCTTACCCTGTACATGCATTTCTATAAAATTACGGATGTAGTACATATGGTATCATCTGGTATTCCATAACACAATTAATTGCCAATGGATTATCATACTGTTATATTGTCTCCCTGTTCAAAGATGAGATCAGCTCCAGCAGGTTCCTCCGTCAATGCACATGGCCTTACAATAGTATATGGGATCCCACTTTCGCGGATTAGATCCTCCCCCTATTTGGTGATGAAACAAAACAAGAACACAAAATGAAGTGTCAAAACTAATGACAAGGATGAAATAAGAATTCAGCACACGATGACTTTATTACATGTGAAAATACTTGAGATTATACGTATCGGTCTGGTCTAGCTAGAGACACCCAACTTGATGCAAGTGTGGAGTTTAGTAGGAAAACATATCACAAGCACTGAAGCACCTCAACATATATAATTAACTCTTCCTAATTCTGGAGAATATAATTCTTGGCAGTAGGGGAGAGACCTTCAATTTGTATGTGAGGATAGAGCCCAGCTCTTTGTTCAAGCGGACAGCTGGTGGTTGTTTGCTTAAATCAAGTCCTGGTCTATCAGGTCTAGTGACCCCGGCAGAGCCCACATGCACAAACCTGCGGCATTACGAGATTTGAAAGGAAAAAGAAAATGAAAAAGAAAAAAGATCAGCATGATCCAACTTTTCTGGGTTCATGTATTACATGGAAAATATTTGTATAAATGAACCTTGGTGTGATTGGGTCCTTAAGATAAGCCCGTATAGCTGATACTGGAAGTTGAAATGGACCTTCGACAAAAGTTGGGTTTAACTTTCCATCATACTCGAACTTACTGAACATGAGCTGTAAAAAGCATTCATTGCACTTCAATCATATTGTGCAATTACGAACACTAGATATAAAAGAGGAATTAAAGAGTCTGAAAGTGAGTTTTCGGAGAGCATGCCTGGAATGATATGATCTCGCTGGGATTAAATGGTGCTGCATCGGATACTGTCCTTGCTCGAAACACAGGCCTCAAAGAAGAGAAAGGCAAGCGCACCTGAAAGTGCTTGATGTGAGAATTGCAGGTTGAGTGATTGTTAACATAACATAAGAAATTCTATTGGTATTGGGTGTAGTGGTGTGGGGGGAGAGTGACCAACCGAATGCCATTGATCCTTCACAGTGTCAAATCCAACTGTATAACCAACAGTATCCCACTCCTTGCTGGTTCGAACAATCAGCTTGTATCGTCTGCCATCACCTTTAAGACGTATCTCGAGACCATCATACGCGGAAAGATCTTCAGGCACAGAGAAATTCTGAGGTAAAACAAAGTCTCAACTTATAGGAGTGTTGAAGTTTTTGCATCTATAAGATTAACAGCTATGAGTTGCACATTCTTCACTACATCCCATTTCCAGAAAAAAGAATGAAAGAAAGAGCGAAAGAAGGAAAAAAGGAAAAAAGCAAGAGCAGATTACAACGAAACACTATCTTATGCTAGGTCAGACTGAGATATGAAATAATAAAACTTGAGCCAGAACCAAACATGCATGGGAAACCGATTCAGCAAGTGGACATTAAAATGCTATATCCTAACTTTAAACCAAAAATGGAAGAAAATAGAGAAGGAAGCAAATCAATAACTGTGAAAGGGATGACTGAATGAGGAAGACAAACTATCACTCACCTTCGTTCTAATACTGGTAAACCCACCATTGTTGGCAGTTGAAAGAACTCCTAGAGAAAATATAAAATGGCACTAGTGAATCAACGGCCTTATTAATACCGAATAATTAAGGCAAGAGCTCATTTTACATTAGAGTGATATCAACAAACCTCTAAAAACTCCTGTCGGTCCACCATTTTCACCTCCATTCGGAACAATCAGAAATGTACTTTCACTCACTCCTCCCATAACAACATCGTCCAAGGCACCCCAAGCAAGTTCCTTAAATGAACTATCTGTGCATGTAGCAGAAAATTTAACCTTAAGTTTTTAACAGATCAACTAGAATAAGTACAAGAGAACAAAGTGAAGCAAAATAAACGAGCACCGTAATAACTAAAGAGTAAAACAATTTTAACTGTCAATAACTTGTCAATAAATAATCTGATGAATATGGTCATTTGTAAAGTACAGCTTCGTTTTAGGTACAAAATATTGTTCCTGCTAATACAGAAGCATTCTATATCCTTTGACAGGTTAACTGCATGAGAGGATACCTTCGAAACCAAAAACCAGCTTTCCACTACTAAGTGCAACTGTATTTTTCACAGCATTGATCAAATTTTTCATCCCGATGAACTCAACCATTTCCGGGGAATTGCCTTTAATCTGTTTCACAAGCATGTAATGCTAATCAATAAAATTGCATAGTTCAACTGGAAATTTTGGTAACGTTGAAATTCCAGTCTGGATAATTTAACAATGAGCAGCATCTGTTAGGCACTTAAGCACTGACCTCAGGTTCAAAGAATTTGATTCCCTGTGGAAAAAAAGATATCGCAGAGTTAGGTACCAAATAAAAAGGAGAAAAGGGATTCAAATTACAAAGTTTATTACAGTTGAAATGCTTATAATCGTTCACTGCACAAGCAATTTAAGAAGATTCCATGTTTCATTATAAGCTTGTCCTTACCTGGCTATATTTAGCTCTATCTGGAGTATCACCTTCCTTGGGGCCAACTATGACAGAAACAGCATTTATAACTCTTCTTACTCCTTTGAAGTACTCGGGTGTTAATGTGCTTGCCTTTGTGATATCCCCAACAACCTGGCAGGTCATTAGTGAAAATTAGATTGGCAGGAAGTTTTATGTTTGGAACAAGTCTTATGTAGTGGAATAGTTTTCATAGTAACCCCCAGTTCTTTCCTGTGCTTATTCAGTGAAGCTTCTTGGGGAGTTCAATGGCAGTCCATGAAATTCCAAAAAATAAATAAATAAAACGTAAAATGTTGCAAACTCTGGAAATGTAACACCGACAAAATTCAAACCACCGGATTGCGCCTTCCAGATGTTTGATAAAGAAAATTGCATTTAGGCAAAAAGCACTGCATCTTCCAGTAATAAAAAGAAACATAATCATAAAACGAGTCTCACTAAAGAGTTTTGACTTTTGAGCATATGTTTGAGAAAAGTCCAATACAATATTTGGGAACTAGTCAGGTTAAACATGAATGAATGACCATTCGACATCCCTTTTAACAAGTAAATGCCACAGAAGACACGAAGAAAACCATCCCACATAGAACAACCATGTGATTTCACAAACTTCCGACCACCTTTCGGAGTTCCACTATTAAATATTTCACTTTACAGTTCTTTAAAAGAATCACAAGCCACTATAAGTCTATAATAATAGACTTTCAGTAGCTTGAAGAGAACTTGATATAATTATTTGTAGTTAAATTAAATTCATGTTTTACTTCAGAATGAACGTGATTCCAATATAAAATGAAGTTCAGGGACAATGACTCTTCAAGCGTTGACTAAGCAATGGCAAGTTTACAATATAAGTACTGAATTGCAGGAAAAGATAATCTTGAAAAGAAAAGTAAATGCAGTTTGGGAACCTCACCAAGTCAACATCTGGACCCAGCATTTTTCTAGCCTTCTCTTCATTTCTCACCTGCAAAGATGTTACAGTGAGACTTGAATCAGAAAATAATTAGAACGAAGGGCAGTACCTAGGTAAAGTATCTCCATACCACATAGATAATGTGCAAAAGGATGATAATTAAGGAAGTACCAAAACTCGAACAGGGACACCCTTTCTGCGTAATACATCAACTACTCTTCTGCCAACACCACCAGTAGCTCCAGCCACCAGTACAGTCCCAGAAGTTTCCATTGCCTTTACTGGTTCAGTAGTGGATTCACCAGAGAGTTTCTCAATCAAAAATTCAACGAACTTCAAACGTAAATGAATCTTGTTAGACCACAATAGTGGACAACTCAGCGCAAGGCATATGAAGAGTAGGATCAAGTAAGTTGAACCTTTGCAGGGGAGGGAGGCCCATTAAAGAAATAAAGCGTTTTCAGAAATCTACCAACGTCCCAACCTTTGCTTCCAGCTTCTGAGACAATGATGAGTCTTTGAGTTCTCAAAGAACTGATTGATGGTTTTCTTCGGGAAACAGATTGGTGTAACTTGTTGCCAGTAAAAGAACTTGTTAATCGAGAAGACAACACTATGGGATGTGGAGATGACCCTCGCAATCTTCTGCCATCAAAAGAAACAACCTGAAAAAAAAACCAAACAAATTGGCAGCTGGAAATAATCCTACTGTTTCCATATTCAAATAATTAAAGAAATCAACCAATATGAAAGTTACCTCTCACATAATTGTGAGATAACATTTGCATACAAAGGACCTGGATACTCCCACAATAAAAAGGAACAATGCGTACTTACTTCAATAAAGTGTGGATATCAGAGAATCATCACGCAAGATCTAGCCTAAGGAGCCAGTAAAAATCCAAGTCTATTGTAGGTGATTAATTCTCAAGTCTAGGTACAAAATGGAGAAGGGCACTAGAAAGCACAACATCATAATTCATTAGAACAAATATGCAATCTGCCCATTGCAAGCTTTATCTGGGAACATTCTTTACTGAGTACTGAATATTGTCTGCATTCAGTATCTTACTACACTAATTTGACATATCTTAACGTATAAAAGCATAAACTGGACTTTGTAAACACATGAGATGTACCTTTTTATCATATCCGTTTTAGCATATGAATTATATGTATCATTTCTCTTCTTCATGGAAGACCATAAAAATCGATCAAGGCAAAGTTAAATTGCAATTATTATTTATCAGCTAATTCATGCCGTACGCAATCAATCATCACAGGAATTCGCAACAGCACAAATAAGCTTAAAAACAACGTTTGACTAATAGATGTATTAGTAATATGCATCCATTCTTTATTCAATTCAATACAACTTATTACAACACAAACATCACTCAACAGAATCAATACAGAAGGATGACATTAAAGCCCTAAATTATCACCCACAAACTTTCAGCTTTCACTTGCCACTCATTTTCACTACCAAATGCCAAATTCAATGTAAATTCACAGCCTCAAGGCAGTATCACAGATTAATCAGCATACCGTAAACTATTCCAGCTACGAATCAATTGAATCCTCACAAAACCATGTAATCAATAACGAAAGCAAAATCTTTAAACTGCATGGAACCAATCCGTGAAGGCGTACCTGAAGAGTCGGAATTCTTGAGCAAGCAAATGAAGAAGATGGGTTACTAGTAAGACAAAGGGATTGACACTCCATTGTTATCCAAGTGTAGAAAAGTAAAGAAGAAGAACGTACAGTTCATTTATTTACAATGGCAATGGAAATTGCTGGAGAATTAACGTACACCACATAATAACACTAACGAACATAATCACAGTTTTGGGATTTTTCTACTGTGCCTTCACCTACAGTAACACAGTTATATTAAAAATCGTGTCTTTTCTTTTTTTGGAAAACGAGAAAAGCAGCGACTTTTGTTATTTCTGAGAAGAATGACAAAATCTAACTGGCTTGTCTCTTCTTCTTCAGCAAGCTCAAAGCTTTTTCTCTCATCAATTACAGCAATGGCTCTCTCAGCTCCAATTATTCCCTTCAAAAGCTGCAAATTGTTATCCAACGGGCCTAAACGGTGCCGTTTCAATCAATCTCGCTCCTTCACGCTCAGAGCAACCGTCGCCGTCGACTCTCGGTCGTCCTCCGCCGCTGACGGTGGCGGACCGCCGAAGCTCTTGCTCGAAGTCAAAGACCTAACTGCCGTGATTGCAGAATCCAAGCAGTCGATTTTGAAAGGTGTTAATCTCACTGTCCATGAAGGCGAGGTACTGAATTCAATTCAATTGGATTGTAATTTGTTTGATTGTGCAATTAAGTCGATTAAGCTATTTTAAACAGAGGAAGTCAGATTATTGTTTAGTTGTGTTATTTATATGGAATTGGATTTTGATTTTGATTGTCGATTTTGAGCTAAAATTTCATTGTGAATTATGGATGATGAAAGGTACACACTGTGATGGGGAAGAATGGTTCTGGAAAGAGTACATTTGCCAAGGTCAGTGCATTTTCTGCACATTTGAATCTTTTGAACTTTTAGCTCTTATGTCTTGTGAATGAGAATCGAACTTATTATCGACAAAATGCTGTTTGTTAGTCCATTTGGCCCTTAAAGGTGATAGCTTCTGTTTGATTACTCAATGAAATAAAATCTTCTCGGACTAGCTGGTTCTTGTAATGTTTGGTGGAGAATTAAGATCGGTTTCTTCAGTTCTTGGCATAAGAGGTGTGCGTGAGATTAGCAGTGTTCTCAGTACATGTTCCTAGTTTCATCCTCTAATTAGCTAAAATTTGGAGTGAGCTAAGTTTGGTTTGCTATAGCTCTAATTATACTGCTGTTTGAATAACTTAATGAATACTATAAATGTCGTAAGGTACCCTATGATGACTTGTTTATAAGGGATCATGCAGTTTAACATTATTTCACGTTTGTGCTGTGTTCACCTGAAACAAAGTAAAGCACATATTGTCTACCTAATGATATGCTGATAGTCATACTGAAGGGTTATGTGTACTTTGTTTTTCCTCATTTGTGTACCTTGTTTTTTCTTATGGAGATACTAACTGAAGTACTAATTTATTTTGTGGTGATCGACTCTTCTTCACTGCACCTGTAGCTAACATTACAAATGGTTCCATAAGTAGTTCAGTTTAAAGGAGAATAAAAGGAGTCCCTGATTATTAATTACCTAGCCGGTTTTTATTAAAGTAGAATGAACAATAATATACGAAGCATGGTATTATGATCTTTGTATATATTTAGTTGGTTTGTTCATTTTTCTTCCGTAAGTTTCTTCAAAAACAAGGTCTATGTCTAGTTGGTTTATCTAGATTTTACATTTGATATGGAAGAGAGAGAAAGACATAAAAAAAGACCAACAGCAATCTTGTTTTGTTGGACTTTTTGGTGATGTTTCATTTCTTTAGGTCCTTGTTGGACATCCAGATTATGAAATAACTGGAGGAAGTATCATGTATAAAGGTCGAGATTTGCTTGAAATGGCACCAGAGGATAGAGCTGTTGCTGGATTATTTATGAGCTTTCAGTCCCCAGTTGAAATCCCTGGAGTTTGCAATATTGACTTCTTGAACATGGCATACAATGCTCGAATGAGGAAACTTGGTCAACCAGAGCTTGGTCCAATTGAGGTAGTACTTTGTCATCGAAATATTATTTTTTTTATTATAATTCATCTGCATTTGTATGCATTAATCATTATCACAATTGTCTAGTGGTGTGGTTCTTGGCTTGTATGTGTCAGTACATATTGGATTCATTCCTCATCTTCCTCCTTGCTGTTCTTTTTCTACGGGGAGGAGACTTAAACTATCAAATTCAAAGGTTAATTAGATTTATGTTGTTTTAACCTTTGAATGCCATATGTTATTGCAGTTCTATGGTTATGTAGCGCCAAAACTTGAGCTCGTGAATATGAAGTTGGATTTTTTGAACAGAAATGTCAATGAAGGGTTTAGTGGAGGTGAAAGGAAGCGTAACGAAATTTTGCAACTTGCGGTAATGAATTATCATATTCAGTAAACCCACGCGTTTATCTGTTATATATTTGACCTTAAATTAGTTCTATTGGTACATAATGTTCTTTTGAATCCTTCAGTTCGTCAGATACCGACTCCTGCTTTCATTAAACATGAAAATCTAGGGTTGTATATAGGTGAATACAATGCTTTATCGAAAATTTGTTGTTGTTGGTTACATTTGAACTTTTGTTATAGACAATATCATGTGTGAGTATGCTATTATCATGACAGTTCAGAGTCAATATGTAGACACAGGAAGAACTAGCATAGACTGAAGATTAAATCATCAACATTGTTGGGAAGGTAATGTAAATTACTGAATCCCCAACACCTCAACAAGTGTGAGGTTTTGCTGTTTTAGGAGGTAGACATTTTTTATAGTATCAGAGCCACCATCTAATGCCAAGACCAGGGTTCAAATTTTCCAGACAACCTGAACCATGTTAAAAATTTGTTTTTATGAGTTATGATGGGGCACAATGAGGCTGAGTGTTGGGAATTTGATATAAATGAATAAATTCCTAACCTTTCTTCAAACTTGAGGTTTTGATTTGGTGAAATTCTTGGAGCAAATTGTTTTGGGAACTTTGTTCTTATTTTGGATGCTTTAATGAGCAAAATCTTTGGACTAAATTTCTTTTCATGCTGTCCTAAATGTCTGTTTATTTTGTCAATTTGTTATTTTATGTCAACTATATGTACGTTTAGCTCGTAGTCTTTTGACAGAATTTTTTTTAGCAACTTTGTGTTGTGTATAATCTTAAACATAAGACGGTTCACTTGTTATCACATCTTGGTACTTCATTTTACTGATCACTGGTGCACAGTTTTCTCCTTCGGTTACAATTTATTTGATGATATGAAAGTGTTTCGAGTATTTGCTGGAATTACAAAAGATTGTCTGTTAAAAGTCATCTTCGTTGTCACAGGTCCTTGGTGCAGACTTGGCTATATTAGATGAAATTGATTCTGGTTTAGACGTTGATGCTCTTAGAGATGTAGCAAAAGCAGTTAATGGACTCCGCACACCAAAGAATTCAATTTTGATGATCACCCACTATTTACGCCTGCTGGAATTCATTAAGCCAACCTATATCCACATCATGGTAAGCATGTTTAATTGCAGGTGTCGATTAGGTAACTATTTCCTTTTGTGCTGGAGGATTTGTTGTGAAGAATGCTACCAACTGATTAGTATGTCTTAAAATCTACAGACGTATCATTTCTTCACTCAAAAAATGAATAGGTCATTTGCAATTGCAGGAGAATGGAAGAATAGTAAATACCGGAGATATTTCCTTGGCTGAAAAATTGGAAAAGGGAGGCTACAAGGCAATTTCTTGAGCAAGGTGTTTTGGATCAGTGACTACTGACTAGGCCCGAGCTATTGCAGAAATGCAAAGCATTTCAACGGAATGTTGTTCCCTAGTTCCAAACTGGAAGGGCTATCGGTTTCTCTGATAAGGTATCGGAGGAGGCAACTGAACAGACAGGTTCCAGTATTGAGTATGTATTATTACAAGGCATTAATACGAACGATCCATTTGTTTGTCAATACTGAGGAATAACTTGGATGTATAATTGTGTTAATGCCATGCGTTGGCTACATTTGCCTATTTGGTCTTATTAGTACGCTGCATGATTACGCATTGAGAGAGTTGTAATGCAAATTGCAGAATTGACAATTCCCATTGGAAATTTTAGCAACTTAATTTTGAGAAGCTGAACGAAATAATGTATGTATAGCAAAACATGTGTCATTTGAGCCTCAATCCAAGCAGGCCTATTCTTCTGTTATCTTTCAGAGTTGATAAGATTAGAGACGGCTAATAAACTGTTAGCTACTTGGATTCTCGAGGAGCATGACACCATATATATAGTTCAAAAAAGGGTCTTAACCCAGCTCTAAACACAATACAGAAAGGTACACATTCACTAGTTTCGAGTTAGACCTCCCTACAAGTATTTCAAAATGCTATCAAAATCCAAAGAACCCTAGCTCGCTTGCTTTCTCCTTCTCAAAGGTCTCAAAGTACTGATAGATAATGGTGACGGCAAGGAGAATTCCAGTTCCTGAACCGATGGCACCCATTAGATCGGCTAAGACAGTTAGTGCACCGATGCACATTCCTCCAAAAGCAGCTGCAGTTGGTATGTAACGGTTAAGTTCCTTTTGGAGATTTGAATCCCTATGCCCTGGCATGACCATTTGTTGCTCCTGCGAAAGTAACAGACCCGGTTAAGACCTCATTTGTTCTTGCAACATGACAATATAATCAAGTAATTCACTGATAAAGGTTAGCAGGGAGCCGAACACATATCTATCTCAATTCTACGAATTTAATGAGATATTTCAGCAACTTTTGAGGAAAAAACATGAAGCAAATGTTATGTGGTCTCAAGAAAGCATAATGGATTATCAAGGAATGCATGTAAAATAGGTTTAAAAACGTCTTAATCTTGAATATTTTGCACCATTATGAAGCATAATGGACTATCAAGAAAAGCACGTCACAGGTTAAGAAAATTTGTCTCAGTCCTCACAAAATTTGCACCAGAGGTATCAACATAAGCATCCAAAATTGAATAAAGAATTTTAATACAAAGATTTTTTAGGATTCAAGATTTTCAGTGTTGGAGCATTATAAAACTAGAGAAGATCACAATCATCTTACCTTAAGTTGCTTTGCAACATCTCTGGCCGAGGATCCAGAAACTTCAATCCAGGTCTTTGAGAACAGGGCACATGCTGTAAGCATGAAGACAATGTAGAAGAGAGCATGGAAAGGATTTGCCGCAATGTCTGCTAAGCTGAAAGATAAATATACAGAAAAGATGTCAGCATTTATAACAAGGTTGCTGCAAATAAAAATCAATTTGATCAATTTCACCAATCAAAAGTCGCATGAAACTTGTAAACACGCATTATCCATTTTTGACCTAATTATTAACAGAAATGACGAACCTCGAGGGAGCAGTGACATAGTAAGCAAGGCCACCGACAGGGATTGATTGACCTGAATATTCAGATTCTTTCCACTTGCCCAACAAATTCACCAAGAAATTCCCGCCGTATTTCTTGTACAACAACTGTAAAAGAATAGTTGAAGTTGCCAAAAAAAAAAACCACAAGTCTAACATACAATAGATAGGCAGTGTGTACAATGAAAGAGAGAAGAAGACTCCTCACAGTACCTGAGAGATGAAGTAAAGGTTGGACACAAGTGCAGATTGAAGGATTATGGGCATGTTCGAGGTGTAGAACAACTTGATCGGGTAAGAACCTTGTTGCCCGCGAGCATTCTTAGATCGCACAGGCAACACTACTCGGAAACCTTGGAAGTAGATGACAATAAGGAAGATCAAGACTGTGGCTAGAAGATTGGTCACATTTGGGAGATTCTGCCGGTAAAATGCTTCTCGAAGTGCACGGACTTTGTCTGTTCTGGTTATAAGCAAATGGAACAATGCAATGACAGCCCCTTCAAATTCAGCACCACGGCCGCTATTGACAGTTGTGGGGCTGAATGCTTTCCAGATAATACTTTCACTGCAAACGTGAAAGTCGAAAATTAAATTGGTGAAAATTATTATGTTCAACGCATCTGAAAGAAAAGATATTCGCTTCTTACCAGATATTGGTGGCAATGAACAGGGAGATTCCAGAACCAAGACCATAACCCTTTTGGAGAAGCTCGTCCAGGCATATCACAATGATACCAGCAAAAATCAGTTGAGCAATTATCAGCATGGCATTCCCAACCCCAAGTTGAGCAACACTTCCATACATTCCTGAGAGGACATAGGCGACAGCTTCACCAATCGCAATCAGGATACCCAACAGCTTCTGAGCTCCATTTCTAAGCAAAAGAAACAAGTATATTCATCAATAAACATATTCTAGCAACAGTAATGAAATCCATCAACAATAACATCAAATCCTAGGCTAGGCAGATGCTCAAAATCATGAATCATTTAGTTTCACGGTTAACATCTAATTTCTAAAGCTTATCAATCAAACTTTCAAAAAAGCAAACGAAATCAGAAAGATTGGACGCTTCACATCATTTCCTTTGGATGCAACGCATATATAGCCACAATAGGGAAACACAAATACATTCAGTTATGTTGTCAATACAGATTGCATCACTTACAAAAGAGCACGATCCTCGCGGACATTGTTGTCAACTTCAATAATCTTAGATCCAGCCAGAAGTTGCATCACCAGTCCAGAGGTGACAATTGGTGTGATACCCAATTCCATGACAGTACCACGGTTTGACGCAAGAATGACTCGCATCCAATAGAATGGGTCAGCCCCGGTCGTAGAGTGTATGCCATACAGTGGAAGTTGGCTGCATACAAGGAAGACGAAAAGAGAAATCACAGTGTAGATGACCTTCTCTCTAAAGGGAATCTTCCTATCGGCATTCTGGACCTCTGGCAGAATAGAGAGGAATGGTTTGACCAAATGCAAAACCCTGAAACCTCCCCCCATTTTTTGGGATACGGTAACTACTCAGCCTGCATCAAACACCACATTATATCACGTTAATCTTATATCATGTGTTCTTTTTTTCATAACAATACATGCAGAACAGGAGAAGCCTCTAGTAAATAATCAGGAAACCAAAGACATGACTTTTTTATCGAAACTCCCCAAATTAAGACTATAAATGACATAACTAGCATCAAAATCAGTATCAACTGTAAGTCAACATCAGCTACTGATAAAGTTTCGATCAGCAGGAGTACAGACTAGATTGCAATCTATCATACAGTGCAGAGAATAATCAACAGACCTTGGAATCTCAGTTCTCAGATCCAAAATCTAGCTCATGTCAGCTTATTTCAGCTCATTAATCAATCTAAATCTACTTCATCGATGGTAGGAGTGTATAATTCATAATCAGAAAAGCACTTCACAATATTTAGTAAGCAAACAAAAATAAAAAAAAAAAAAAAAACTACTAGGATCAAATAATCTCGAAACAAGCAAATCGATCTAACGATTATAAACCCTAATCATCTCAATCAAATGCTTCATACACTGACACACAAGATGCAGCATAATTGGAAACCGAATTGCAATTTGGATTAAGCAGCTACATACATTTGAATCGAGAAGAGAAAATGAATTCAGCTAAGGTTAGAAAAATGTACCTTACAGATCTGTGAGCTAAAATATCTGTTCGCAAAGAGCTTGAGAATGGTTTTGGGTTTTTTCTGCAGGCGTTCGATATTTTAAAGGAGGCGTCAATCGAAATGGTTTGGATTAACGTGGATTTCAGTATTTTTGCTTTATAGATAGATCTACGTGGCTAGTGAGTATGAATTGGACAGTGCCACGAAAATGAGCCAATAACAGTTTGACACGTTGGATATTTGTTAATAGGTGTCGAAAAGAGTTGACTACTTGGCAACCAATTTTTGAATGTTAATTTTTCTTTCCTTGTTTTCATCCTTTTCTTTTTCCAATTTCCTAGTAGTATTTTTGTTCAAAACTAAAGAAAAGCCTTAAATGTTTTACATTTTTCTCTATTTTCTTGTCATAAAACAAGTGCTGAACCAATACTCCCTCCGCCCTATTTCAACTTCACGTCGCCTTTTTAACAATGTAACGAATCATTTGTCATTTGTAGAACATTAAGTTGTTTACAAAAACAAACTTAAATTCATTTTCAAATTTATTCATCCATAAAACAGTAAGACCAACTTTTTTGAAATTTTTATCTATTTTTCATTTTTTTCTTAATAATACAAATTGCATTTGACCGTTTCTCGGATAGAGGAAAACATCATATGTTTAGCTGCAAATTCTTATGTGTAGTTTCAAACATCGTTTATTTAATATACATACATTAATACATTGCATTGTGTGTATTACTAAATATGTGACTTTCTAAAAAAAAAAAATTGACGTCTATAGTTAAACATGTAATGTATTGGACTATTAGTAGTGTATGACTAACATGATGATCCATGATATGTACACTATCATGATGATCCATGACATGTACATGTTGGAACAAACATTCCATTAGTTACGTACACAAGCACAAATTCATGCACCGTGATAGTATGCGTGAATGAGAAATAAAGAATGCACAAGTAGTCGTTCGGTGCAATTTATCACGGTATTAATACTTTGATGGTATGCGTAAAAGAGAAGTTAAGAATGAGCTAGTAGTCTTCTAGTGCAACTTATCATGGTATTGTATCGTGGTAGTTTCTAGTGCGACCTATCATGATATTGATAGTGTGGTAGTATGTGTGAAAGAGAAGTTGAGAATGAGCAAGTTGTCGTCTGGTTGAATTTATCACGGTATTAATACTTTGATGACATGCGTAAAAGAGAAGTTAAGAATGAGCTAATACTCCTAGTGCAACTTATGATGGTAGTAATAGGTCATGCGATCACTTAGTAGCAATGTAGGATAATAAATCATTTGGTTGCTTCGACATTTGGGATTTGGACAAGTCGACTCTTTTAGTGCACTTTTCTTTGTCACATAGGACCATCACTTTCGGTCATGTTTCTTACGTGTCGGTCGTATTCCGCCTATGTGATATTGGTTTAGGATTCGTCCACGACCCCTCACTCTCGACTAGATCTTGATCTAGACATACTAGACGATGGGGTGGCCAAGATAATAACGAAATTTCACTTATTGGGTGGTCAAGTCATGTACCTTTTGGAATTGACGGGATGTAACTTGAAGCCTATGATCATTTCCACTTGCTTTAATAAAGAGCATAGGGTGGAGAGGTGTGATTAATTTGGTGTGGTTTGATCTCAAAGAAATGGTGGAGGGTTGAGGCGCGAGATCTTGGAAAAATCGGAATGCTGACTAACGAGTATGGCTCCATGATAGGAAGAAAAGAGGCTGTGCATATTTGTATTGTGATTTGGAGAAGGAAAGCGAAAGAAGGTGGGGAAGAGTGTAAGGGGTATAGATTTCGCATTAGCAAGAATGAGTTGAGATGAAAAAAAAAAAAAAAAAAGTTGCGAAAGAAAGTGTGGAAGAGTGTAAGGGGGTATAGATTTCGCATTAGCAAGAATGAGTTGAGATTAAAAAAAAAAAAAAAAAAAAGAAAAAAAAGAGTTGAGATGTGTAAATAGTAAAGGTGTGGAGAATGTAAAAGTCGAGCATCTTATGCTCGTGTAAACTCTTTATTCAAGTATAGTAATAAATTTTGCTGTTTCAAAAAAAAAAAATCATTCAGTTTGAATAGTATTATCGAGACTAAGTATGTGTTTGCAAATACTTTTTTGTCTGCTTCGACTAAGCTTGTGTTTGCAAATGCTTTAAAAAAGTGCTTTTGTGATTTTGAAGTAGTAAAAGCAGTTTTTTAGTGTTTTATATTCTGACTTTTTACGGAAAAAAGCAGTGCTAGGAAGCGGAGAAGCAATGCTAACCTAGCTTTAAGCAAATAGTAGCTTTTTTTTCAATTAAAAACAACTAATTAAATTAATTTTTGCAAACACTAAAACTTCTGCTTTTATAATTTTAGGCTGCTTTTTATATGATATATCAAACACTACTAACTTTTGCTTAAAATTAACTTTAATCAACTTTTAGTAGAAACAGACAAAAAAGCACAAGTAAAATCATTTGCAAACACACACTAAAAGTTGATTAAAGTTGACTTTAGCAAAAGTCACTAGTGTTTGATATATGATATAAAAAGCAGGTTAAAATTGTAAAATCAGAAGTTTTAGTGCTTGCAAAAATTAATTTAATTATTTATTTTTAATTGAAAATAACTACTACTTGCCTAAAGCAGTTAGAAGCATTTCTACTGATTACTTTTTCGCAGAAGTTGGTAAGTTTTAATATAAAACACTAAAAAACTACTTTTACTACTTCAAAATCATAAAAGCACTTTGTTTAAGCATTTGCAAACACAAGTTAAGTCAAGTACAAAAGCCATTAAGCTTTCGTAACAACTTGAACTATTAACATGTCCTTATGGGCAAACTGCAAAGCGATATAAGCTGAGCGACAACCTAAATGTATGAACGTATAAAGTTGAGATGAGAGCAACATGCTTGTTTCCTGATACTATTTTATAAGCAACGGAGTTATGTAATTGGATATTGCCAAAACATATGGCACACACTCATAACTCATGAAACGTCCATAACATTACGATAAGCCTAATACACAAACACATATTTTTTCTGTTGACAAGTTAATATGAATGGGAAGAAGAAATACAACAAGAGACGACGAAAGAGATAAACACAGTCAAAGGCAATAAACACAGAGCAAAAGGATCTGCTTTGATGGACAGGGCTCTTGCCATCAGATTACCATTCAAACTTACAATCCACCAGAGCTTCATATGAACAACAAAAACCCATCACACAGCTATCTCTAAAACTGGACAAACATTTCCCCCTATATATATATTGTTACCTCAGCTTCATCGAAAATTTTAACTCACTTACATCACTTGACGATAAAGCTGCAGTAGATCAGTAGAAGTATTCATGGTACGTTAGCTGTGAAACTCAGATCAGTTTTTTGTTTATCATCTACCTTTTTCTATAATATGTATCAGGCCGGTAGCTTCAATTTTGAGTTATTTTTCCAGCTGCAATAAAAAGATAGTGTTCGAGTTTAGTTGAGATTCTACAATCCGGAAATTGGATTAGCAAATTATGTCCAGAGCATCTGACCTGATAAAGTAATAGTAGAAGAAGTCTGCATATAGAGCTGTTTGCACAAGGCCGGATAAGCAAGCTGATTGAAAAGGGACAGAAGGTTAAATAAATACCAAGCAAAGCAAAGAATCATCTATAAAGTTTCTAAATAACTTACAAATCCATCTGGTGAAACGTGGCTCAGTAAAATAGCGGTAAATCCAGTTCAGGATGTAGAGTGCTCGATAAGCCCTGTAAAACAGTGAAGGGGAGAGAGTTATAACTATTTTGAACTCCTGCAAATTCTATAACAGAGACAGTAGCAATGTGGCGAAAGGGAGTACGGTTTATCAGTATATCTCAAGTGGTCTAATTAATCAAGATGTCAATTTACCCAAGGAAGAAAATATATTGTCCAGTCAAATTGTCCACATTTCCACCTCTCTGCAATAGAACCAACTGTGGTAGAATTGCAACTGCTTCCAGGTATATGGAGAAAGCCCAGAGTATCTGAAACAAATACGGTGTGCACAAAGTACAAGGCCATGTCATCAATCAAATTTAGTTGTAAAAATCCAATGGCAACATTATATGTAATTTCATAGTAATTCAAAAACATAAGTGAAGCAATCAATGTATATATATGCAGAATGACAGTGAATCACATATGAAAATGAAGTCTGACATGAATCTATATGCATAATGCATCAGATGTGAGAGTACATAAAATTTGTTTGAAAATAAGATGTGTAAATAAACATCATAAAGTAGAACTATATAATCATAATAATGAGATATGCATAAGTATCAGGGGAAAAAAAGGCAAGATTCACATTGATTGTATATTTGTATGCAAGCATATGTTCTCAACATACTTGAAAGCGCAGCTATGCTCTGTCAGCGTGCTTAAGTGAATCTTTTAAGATATTAGAAAACAAGTAGATCGTGGTTATAGTAACTATACAAATTATCCTAACATAAATAACTAATTAACTGACCTCCTGAAAAGTGAACTTCTCATGAACGAGAAATGCCAAGACAATACTAGCTACCACAAGAAAATAATGTCTAAAAGTGTCTTGCTCACGATCATAGGATCTCTTCACAGCTCGGTGAAACCGCATGCACCATACAATTGCCAACGAGCTTCCGATAAACACCAGTTTCATAACAGTGTTATACACAGATATAAAGTCGGTAAACAAATCCAGGTACCGGGCCAAGAACACCACAACATACAATTCCTGAGTCTTCAATGAAATCCCTGAGCAAAATACAACTCCATTAAGGTCCTATTCCATAAGATTCTCCATTCGTAAGAAACCACAACATGATCAGATATGAAGAGGCATTTCAATCGTACCAATATCCATTATTAAGACATCAGTGTTCGTGAAAGGCATATATATTTTAGTCCTATCCTATAGTAAGCCTTATGTTAAATAGAACAATACTTGACACGCGACTAAAAATTGTGAGCGTCTGAGCCTTATTTCTGAGCATGTACTGCATCACTCTTAAGGCTCATATTTTGAGCACACTTCTCATATACAGCTAACTAGAATCCAATTGCATGTCTGCACATCTAAATAAACCTTATAAACATGAAAATCCATAAGAATTTTCACGTAGAGAAATGTAAAATTTAGGGGCAACCATTTCCAACTACAGCACAAATGTTCAATACAATACAGAATCAGCATCTCTATTCCAAAATTCGAAACCACAAGCTTCGGAGAAACAAAACCGATCATACTGAGATAAAAATTCCCTAAACCCCTCAGAAAATGCCAGATCAAACCTCCGATGCACCACAACACGGAACATACAAAACATTCATTTATCCTAATCCAAATTCTAATACCTAGCGCGATCAATTTTTAACCAGGCGTGACATATAAAAAAAATTATCGTTCTCGATTAATCGGCATATTGCAGCTGAAAATAAAATCCTAAGACTGAAATGCAGGAGGAAATGAAGTGTGATCGAGAAATCGTAACCTGAACATGATTTGGTGGCGTAGATTTTGAGGAGAAGGACTAGAATACTCATCAAATGCGTCATATCACCGGCGAATCTGAAGATATTCATGGTTGCGTTGCGAAATCTCTGGATTCTGCTCGTCAATTTTTCTTCTTCGTGAAGAAGAAGAAGAAGAAGTGAATATGGTAACTTTATAAGGCAGACACGTTTTGGTGTAGACTTGGGTTTTGTTTTGTGGGATTTATTAGGCTGATTTTGTTTTATGTGACAATTAGAAATACAAATTGGTGTCATCCCAGTATTCCAAATATTTCCTACTTACTCCGTCCCATCCCATGTTATCCACTTTGATTTTTTTGGATTAATCGTGTTCAACTTTGACTACGAATAAATCTTAAACGGTAAATGTAAAATGTTCAATTAAATTATATTATGATACATAATATCTTTATTATAATTTAGTGTCTATATATCTAATTCTAAAGATGCCCTCTAAATTAATATTAAATATAGTATATTTAATAATCACAATTAATATTCGATCATCTAATCATCTATTAGAATCTGTTTAGATTTGGTTTCGTAAGATTAGTCAAGCACCATCAAAATAAACGATCGTTCTCATTTACCAGCATTTAATTGCAATCATCATTTAGCATCATCCAATACGTAGGGGTGAGCGCATGCGGGTATTTACAAAAAATCAAACCAACCCACCTATGGCGGGTGATTATTTGTTCGACCCACGGCGGGTAGAATAATTTTTCAATCCGCGGCGTTCGGGTGATAACAATGGCGGGTGGGTTGGCGGGTAGATTACTACATCAACATATCCATGAAATTAATAAAATATTTTGAAATCAAGTAAAATGATGAAGTACCATTTTCACTTATGTAGTTTCTTAGTTTATACATGAAATAACCCTAGCTTTACTTTTATTAATCTATTATATATTTCTATATATTCATTTAAATGACAATTAATTTATTTAATATATATACATTTTTTGTTATGTAAATAATATGGCGGGTGGGTTGCAGTTTGCACCCAACCAACCCACCACCCACCCACCAGTTGGCGGGTTATAAAAAATTTAACCCGCATAATTTTTTTAAAAAAATAATAATCGGCGGGTGCGGGTGAGATGCGGGCTGTTTGTGCGGACGGGTCGGTCGGACGGATTGTTTGCACACCCCTACCAATACGAAACAAGCATCATATTATACTACAAGCATTATATTATACTGCAAGTATCATTTAGCATTACATTACAAGCATCCATACGAAACAAGCATCACATTGGTATTCGCAAGCATCATTTAGCATTAAATTACAAGCATCATATAATACAAACATTCAATACGAAACAAGCATCATATTAGTACTGCAGGCATCATTTAGCATTAAATTACAAGCATCATATAATACAAGCCTACAAAATGAAACAAGCATCATATTAGTTACATATTAGTTACACGTGCACCATTGATACATCAAAGTATCAAGCATCATTCTTCAATAGTTACAACAAGCATCAAGTATCATTAAGAAAACATCCAAATTTGAATGAGGAAACAAAAATAACTCAATGTAACCCACTAATTGAACAAATGCCAATAGAATTTAGTTAAGGAGGTATGGTGTCAATTAGAAAACATGAAAAAAAAAAAAAAATGATAATGGAGGATGCAGGAAGCTAGTAGGTTGATTGTTGTGATGATGATGCTTGTATCAATTAGCATATGCTTGTATCAATTAGCAAATGCTTGTTTGTTTCAACTGTCACCTGGTGTGTGAATGTGTTGATAATGGTGTGTTTTGATTTAGTTTCCTATAAATAAGGTATTGATTTTATTAATATTGGTGTATTTAATTTCAATTTTACTAAAAATAATAAAATCACTAATTTTGTAGGAAGTTTATCACCAATTTGTAGGAATTTTTTTTTTATCTATAGCTAAAGTGTAAAAAGTTTTTGAAAGTTACATTAATTTGTAATTATTCTTTATTTTATTTTATTGAACCGGGAGAAGCAGCTGGTGTGGCATTGGGAAGCCGCTTTGGCATACACACACGAGTAGACACTACACATCTCCTTTGGATAAACCGACGGCGAGACGCTGAGAGCAACATAGTATAAACACGATAAACCACTTTTTTAGACCATATAAATCACATTATGTTTGTATAGATGATAAATAATATGCTTGAAATTAAATATACATTGACTTATATTAATAAATTCTTTACGTTTCTAAGAATTTTACCTCATTTTTCAAAACAATTTACAAATTCAAACTTAACCTAAATGTACATTTACTCGTGATACGTTGCATTTTTATTTTGATAATTTCATGTGTGTTTATAATAATAATAATAATAATAATAACAACAACTGGATGGTCTTTATTGGAGCTCTTAAGCGGGTCAACGGATTCTAACTAAAATTCTAATCAACTAGCCTTGGTTGGTTAAGGCTATGTTTAGGAAAACTAGCTGGAAAATTGGTATTAGTTAGGTGGGAAAATTTAATTTGATTAGTTAGTTGGTTAATTTAAAAAGCTTTGGTTTTAAATGTAGGTGTTTAGCAAATTAGCTGAAAAGCTAGCTAGTATTTTGTAAAATGACATGAAAGGGCACTACTCTTATTTTTATTGTCTTTAATCTTTCTTATCGTATTATTAGTCTATAGTTTTTTAAATAATAATATATCATATTTTGTCCAATAATTATAATATATATTTAATGTACTTTACATCGCCACTTTAATAACATCATCAAAATTAGTTGAAAGAAATAATCGTTGAGCATTTTAACTTAGTAATGAAAAAAATCAGCATTTGATGTGTACTACATGTATGCATTTTAAAGAGGTGCGGATACATTAATCCTTATGCCGATGGCTTCTTCTGACAGCGATGGTTTCTTATTTTCTTTATTCTAATTTAGGTTAATATAGGTTAGGGATATTTTCGGAATGAAAAAGATAAGAAGCTCCTTCTTTAAAAAAAAAGAAGGAAAAATTACATAGGGCTACCCTCTTAGTGGCTCCTCGCTCATCTGAATCCCCATTAGTGGAACAATTACATATAGGTCCAAAAAGTTATTTTTTGGTTGACCAGCTTTTAAGTCACAATGACTTATTTTCAAACCAAACACAACCTTATTCATTTTCTAACCTTTTCTAGGTTAATCAAACATGTTATTTTTTTTCACCATTCACTACCAAATCAGTCCCACTCCCGCCCGCCAAAACCACACTCCTTCGTCTTCATACAACTGCTTCCGCCATTGACGAAATTCTGCAATTCTGCAATTCTTTGCTGGCTTTCTTCAGTATTTGCGAGTAATCGTTGGTTATTGCACTGGCCGAATCGGCCTTTGGAAAGGTATGGTTTTTAAAAAAAAAAATTCTGATTTTCTGAAATTCATCCTTTTCTTGTTATTTTCGTGCCAAAACCTGTTTGTATTAGTACGAAAGGTGGCGTCTTTGGCTCCGATTTCACTGAAATTGGCAGTAGTGTTTAACAGAAATCGCATATAGGGTTTATTTTTTTAACTATGTTTGATCAATGATCTCGTACTTTTTGTTGTTTCAGTGACAATGGGAACTTTGTTTAACATACGGATTCGTTACTGCAAGGATGAGTACATGCTTACCAATATCAACCCTCCCAGGTATTCTCATTCGAAACTGATGAATGATGTGTATAGGAATGTGTTAGATGGTGTGCAAACCACTGGTTCTCTGTTTTTTAGTATGGTTGCTGATATTGATGGAAGTTTTGATCGTATCGAGTTAGTAGATGATGCTAGTGTTAGGAGGATGTTTGAGTCTAATATGAAACATATGGAAGTAGAACTGCACTTAGAGAGTAGTGATGTTGAGCCTTTAGCTGTGGATATGTCTGCTACTAAAAGAAGAAGAGTTGATGATGATGTGGATGTTGAGTACATACCTCCTAGGGAATTTCAGCAAGACAGTACTAATGCTAGAAGGAGGTTGTTTAGGCAGAGGAGTTGTAAACCAAGACCACCCACAAGTCCTCCCAATTACCCCCCACACCCCCCAGCTTTTGTTGATTTAACAGAAGATGATGGAGATATACCTCCACCTCCTCCTACTCAAGAAACACAACCAACCCCATAATCTCCTAAAACTCCAAGAGCTTCAAATAAAGCCAACCCTTCTCCAGCTCCTAGTCCTTACATACCTCAACATCATGAACCAACCCCTCAGAAATCTTTTGTTGATCAACCTGCTGTGGGTGATGCTGAGTTTGAAGATTTGTTTGAGAGGAACTTCCAAGAGAACCTACCAACTAATCAAACTGGGGTAGCTAGTAAGGTAGCTCATGAAGAAGTACTTGTTGAGGACTGGGTTGATGATGAGGATGACATAAGAGAGGAGATGAATAAGATGAAGGAGAAGATTCTTGCTGCTGAGAGACTGAAAGAGAAGATGGTTGAGAGTGAGAGTAGCATGAGTCATGCTACTGATAGTGATGATTCAAGCTTCCATGTTGCTGAAGATGCTATGGAGATTGAGTCTGAAGTTGATGGTTGTGAGTATGAGAATGAGCAGGTGCCTATACAAAAAAATAAGAATGCAGGACCAATTGAGGAAGAGGCATTTGTGGAGAGTGATGATGAAAGGGATGCTAGGGATGCATTTGGTTGGCAGTATGAGGCACCTGATAATGAGTATATGTATGACAGTGAGGATGAAGCAATAGGCTTTAAGAGGTGTAAGAAGGCTGACTGGGAGTCTGACAATGAGGAGAATGGAGCAAATGAGAGTGGGGAGCAAAACCAAACTGCAGAAATTGAAACTGAAAATGTTGAGACTGCAAATGTTGACACTGAAACTGCAAATACAAATGATGCTGCAGAGTTTGATGACCTGGACCCTAACTTTGAGTATGAGAGTGAGGATAGCAATGTCTTGAGTGATGAAGGGTGGATTGGTGATGAATTTAATGAGAACAATCAGCTGTGGGATACGGAGTTTAAAGAAGGAGATGTATTTGCAAGTGTGAAAGAGCTAAGGCAGAGGGTTAAAGAGTATGTGTTGAAGGTAGGGTTTCATTTGGTTAGGGTTAAAAATGATAGTGCTAGATACACTGTACATTGTGGAGGTAAAGGTTGTTCATGGAGGCTTCATGCAGGTATATTTCCAAACTCAGTAACTCCAAAGTTAATTGCTAGCATTGTCAATAGTTTACTAACTAACTTTTCTACAATTTAGGTGTTTTGGATGATGAAGTCTCCTTCATGATAAGGAGTTATCAAGGAGGACACAAATGTGTTAGAAAAGTTGATCAAAGGCAGGCAGACTCCAACTGGTTAGCAACTAAGTTACTTGAGCCAATGAAGGAAACTCCTGGAATAACAGCCAAGAAACTTGAACCTTGGGTCAACAAGAAACTGGGAATCAAAGTGCCATACATGAGGGTCTATAGGGCTGTGCTGAAAGCCTTGGAGATATTAGGAGGCAACCCTGAAGAAGCATTTAGGTTGTCACCTAAGTACAGAGAGATGGTACTTAGGACAAATCCTGGTTCAATAGTTGAGTTAGCTGTTAAACCTGCAATTGAAAAGCCACCTCACTTTCAAAAGTTCTTATGTGGTTTTGAGGGCCTAAAAAGGGGATTTCTAAATGGGTGCAGCCCATTCCTCTTCTTTGATGGGTGTCATTTAAGGGGAAGATATGGTGGGCATCTGTTGAGTGCAGTTTCTATAGATGCAGATTGTGGGATATTCCCAGTTGCTTGGGCTATAGTTGAGTCAGAGTGTAAAGAGTCTTGGGGCTTCTTTCTGCAATGCCTTGAGCAATTTGTTGGTCCATTTGATGCTGACAAACACTGGCATTTCATGGTAGATAGACAAAAGGTAAACATGTCATATTTATTTTTTAACTTGTTGTTTATTGATTAGTTTGTGAACTTGACTCTTAATGATTTATAAATCACAAATGCAGGGTCTAGTTCCAGTGATTGAAGAGTTAGCCCCAAATGTTGTCAATAGAAAATGTGCAAAGCACATATATGACAACTTCAAGCAAAGATGGGCGATGTAGACCTAAGGAATCTTTGGCAAGTCGCAATGACTACTACTTGCATATGGCTTTAACAAAGCAATGCTCAAGATGAAAAATGCAAGTGTTCCAGCACACAATTATTTGATGAACATTCATTTAGGATTTTGGGCAAGGCATGCCTTTGACCCAACTCCAAAGATAGACCATTGCACTAACAATGTTAGTGAGAGCTTCAACTCATGGGTTGAGCCTATAAGAGGATTCTCTATTTTGAATATCATGGGGGTAAGTTTATTATTAGATCATTATGCTTTGTACTGTTTATGCTATCTGTGATCATTGTTAACTAGGTAATTTATATGTTTTGTAGGGGATAAGAAAACAAGTGATGCAAAGGTTGGTAGTGAGGAGACAGAAGGGTGCTTCTTGCACCTCAGTTGTGATGCCAAGGGTGTTGGCAAAGCTAAATGAAACACATGATCAATCAAGAAGATGTAGATTGATTTACGAAATTTGGAATTGTGTATGAGATTGAGGACTACTCATATACCTTTGTGGTTAATCTTCAGACTATGTCTTGTGATTGTAGAAGATGGGACATTGGAGGCATCCCATGTAGGCATGCTTGGGTGGCTATCAATCACAGCAGACAAGATGGGGAAAACTTCATAAGTGATAACCACACAAAAGTTGCATACATGAGGGCATGTGACATGATGATACAGCCAGTGCCAAACTATAGGTTTTGGCTAAATGATCTAACTGAAGAAGAATGCTCACCTCCAATAGTTCTTAGGCCACCTGGAAGATCTCCTGTAAAAAGGATCAGACATCCAAGTGAAGGTGGTGCCAGGCCCAGGAGAATTACTGCTCCATTGCACAAACAAAGAAGACCACCAAAATGTAGTCTATGTGCACTACAAAAAATCTGGCCTGTAGCGACGGATCTATCCGTCGCCCCAGCTCTGGCGACGGATCGGGCGACGGATAGAAAATCCGTCGCCCCCCTGGAGCTGTGGCGACGGATAACAATCCGTCGTCAATTCATGACAGTTGGACGACGGATTGACCATTTTTTTAAAATTGATAATGGGCGACGGATGCCCACGTGGCCAACGGATAGATCTATCCGTGCCCCATTTCTATTTTTTAAAAAATAAAATCCGTTCAATTTTTATATTCGTATCTGGATTAATTAAATATCAATTTGTATTCAATCTGAGATATTGATTTGTATTCAGATACATATTAATTTGTATTAATTTTATATTCGTATCAATTTGTATTAAATGCAGTGCGGTGGTGGTGGGAGGAGAAAGGTGGTGCAGTGGTGGCCGTGGTGGTGGGGTGGGGGCCGTGGTGGTGGCAAGGTGGTGGTGGCGCGGTGGTGGTGGGAGGAGGAAAGGTGGTGGTGGTGGTGGGAGGAGAGAGGTGGTGGTGGTGGTGGTGGAGATGGTGGTGGTGCGGTGGTGGTGGGAGGAGAGAGGTGGTGGTGGTGGTGGTGCGGTGGTGGAGATGGTGGTGGTGCGGTGGTGGAGATGGTGGTGGTGCGGTGGTGGTGGGAGGAGAGAGGTGGTGGTGCGGTGGTGGAGATGGTGGTGGTGCGGTGGTGGTGGGAGGAGAGAGGTGGTGGTGGTGGTGGTGGAGATGGTGGTGGTGCGGTGGTGGTGGGAGGAGAGAGGTGGTGGTGGTGGTGGTGCGGTGGTGGAGATGGTGGTGGTGCGGTGGTGGTGGGAGGAGAGAGGTGGTGGTGCGGTGGTGGTGTTGGTGGTGGTGGGGTGGTGGTGGGTGGTGTGTGGTGGTGGTGGTGGTGGTGGTGTTGGTGGTGGGTGGTGGTTGGTGGTGGTGGTGGTGGTGGTGGTGGTGGTGGTGGTGGAGGAGAAAGGTGGTGGAAGGAGAAAGGTGGTGGTGGGAGGAGGAGGAGAGGAGAAATGGAGGAAAGGAGGTGGTGGAGGAGATATATGGTTTTTTTAAAGTGACGGATAGATCTAGATCTATCCGCGCTTTTTTTTTTTTTTTTGGCTATAGCGTGATAGATCTATCAAGCTATATAGCGACAGATAGATCTATCCGTCAAGAGCTATTTTTTTGACGGATAGATCTATCCGTCGCTAAATTTTTTTTTTTTAAAATCTTGGTCAACGCTTTCTGTGGCGGATAAACTTATCCGTCGCTACGAGCGACAGATAAGATTTATCTGTGAAGCAGGCGACGGATAGAATCCGTCGCCCCGTTTGGCGATCCGTCGCTACAGGGGCGACGGATAAAATCCGTCGCCCCTTTCCGTCCCGTTACAGCAGAATTCTTGTAGTGGTGGTGTTAGAGGACATAACTGTAGGAAGTGTCCTACTTTGGTGAGCATTATGTCTATGTAATAGTGCATTATTAGTGCATTTAGCTATCTTTTGAATTACTGCTCCATTGAATTTAAGTTCTGGTTGGGTCTCATTTGCGAAAATGATGGAGATGAGGAACCAATGCAGTCACAAGCAGGTGCAAATGAAGAGTCACAAGCAAGTCAGCCAGAAGAAACAAATGATGTAAGTGATTGGCTATCCTTGAATCTGTATGTTGTATATTTGGAACTTTATGAATTTTCTCTCCATTAGTTGAGTGTTTGTTGTGTATTTGATGACTTGTGATATGTATTGTGCATGTATTGTGGTTTTTGCTGAGTTGGGATATGTATTTTGCATGTAGACTACCAATGAGGAGAGTTTAGGGACTGGCAGGGGTAGAGGAAGGAGTGGCAGGGGAAATGGCACTGGGAGAGGAAGGTCTGGCACAGGTAGAGGAAGGAGTGGCAGGGGAAATGGTAGAGGAACTGATCAAACTGGCACTTCAAGTACTGGAAGGGGCAGGGGTACAGGTGGAAGGTCTTCAAGGGGAAGAGGTCTAGGGAGATGGTTTGGTTCGTAGATAAGCACTTGTGGTGCTCTGCTTTTGATTGCAATTTTGATACTTTAGTCTACTTTTGCTGGGATTAAACTACTTTTTGGTATGTTTTGACTACAATATTTGTATTGATAACTTGCAATTGAAAACTAAGCTCAATACAATTTGATTCCTATCTTGGTTACAATGTTTGATCTAGTTTAATGCTTTAACTATCTGCACTATCAAGTACATAGCAAATAACAACAGGTTAAGGCAAATAAGTTGCCTAGTCCAAAAGTATTTGTCTACATTAGCCTCCACTCTCTTATGTCTTCTTTGAACTGTTGGTTGTTGTTGCACATTTTGCACCCTTGACTGTTGATGTAGTGGTGGCTGAAATGGAACAAATTCACAAAGCAATTGTGTGTGCATGACATCTCCTCGTTGTGTTTGTACATTTTCTTCTACATTAGACCATTCTGAAAATCCATGCTTCGGACAACGCCAATAAAATCTTCCTTCATGTGGTTGATCCGTATTAACAGATAAACTAGTACGTTTACTGCAATTCGGCTTCTTACAAACTGGACGAATAACACCACTTGCCGGATAATCACTTGAAACATTCGAGCGAGAAGCCATTGTTGAACTATAAGATATTCTAGTGAAAAAATCTGAATTAAGAAGATAAAAATGCAAGTTTTTGGTGTATAAATAGCCTCCATTTAAATTACCAACGGCTAGTTTTTTTAAAAAAAAGGGTCAAATTTCAATTACATCGAAGTATATATAAGTTTTGGTCTAATTACATGTAGATCCACACGTGTATGTCACGTGTGATCGAGATACTAAGGCTGTTTGGCAGCTTAAAACAGCTGAAAAATAAGCAGGGGTACAAATGGGTTTTCAAGCTTTTAAATCGCCAAAAGTCAAGTTCGTGGACCTATATGTAATAAAGTTTACACTAACAGAACTTATACGTTATTGTTCCAGTAACAGGTACCCATCCGTAATTAAGAAATCTAAGAGGGGGTCCATATGTAATTTGCCCAAAAAAAAAAGCTACATTGATCACTAGCTTCTTTTTCCAGCTAGCTGGTTAAAGAAGCTGCGCGTTCACGTAACGAGCTTTTTATTAGTCAATGGTAAAAAAAAACTCATGGAACTGGAAAGCTAGCTGAAAAACGAGTGGTAAACAGAGCCTAAAGGTATTGTATCAGTTAACATAATCCATTTTAATTGTATGGACAAGATTGTTTGTACTAAATCCGGATTAGCTTCTGGTGGAGGGAAAATAAGGGAAAAGAATATATGATAAGGTAGAATATTATTTTCCACCATTTGTACTTGTAATGTCCCAAAATTTCAAGTCAGGTCCAAAGAGTTTAAAGGGATCGAGAACGATATTTATATCAACAAGGTGCACCTTTCTTTTCGATAATCAATTCATAAGAACTCCAAAATTAAATGTGATTGCTCTAAACATGTGTTGTGAAGTGGTGCAAGCATATCACTTGGATATTCCATGAGTAACTGTATCAACCCAAATGATTGGTTCTCGATCGATTAGTGGTTGGGTCATTATGAATATAGGCACTGACTATTCTTGTTTCATTTACATCTTTATCCACATATACCATTAGTTGAACACAAGAAGTCCATTTCACCGCGCATAAGGAAACTTGAGCTCATAATTTAACAAGCATTATAATTTATAACTTAAGATGGGAGTCTAACTCATGTCATTCTGAAGAAGTAGTGAATCCGGTGTGATCACACACGTTCATGTCTGTGTAATATTAAGTAACCCAAGTAAACATGATCTGTACACACACTCCCATAAACTCTAATAAGTTAGTAATTTATACCACGTATTGGTTAGTCCACGTGATAACCGGTTAAGATTCGTTGTACCTGATTATTGATGACTTAATTACTAACTTGAGCTACTTTACTACCCTAATTACTTAACTTTTGTAGTGCATGCTCGTTTCTCACATGTCGCAGTCTTACATGATTTCACTAATCATATAAGTGTAACCAAACTAATCATTATGGTCAATTAGCTCTAGATATGCTACCATATAATGGTTAAGGAACACACCGACGATTTTATCCACATATCCCACCCTAAGGATATAAAACCGTTGCATATCGAAGTCTAATCCACAATATACTCCACAAGTATACTAGAATGAAGGTTTACGCGATGCTCATGGGGATTCATATATAATCGTATGTCATACACGGTGAGGCAAGTAAACACATACAAGGAATTTGAATAACATAAATCGTTTCATTTCAAAATTCGAAATGACTTTATTATATTGAGTTTGCTCGATGTACATGACTCTACTAACATACATGACTACAAAATTTCACTATAAAACCTGAATTGTGTTTATTTTAATATCCCATAATTATTCTTTTTATTATTTTAATTAAAATACATTCTCCCTCCGTCACGTGAATCTGTACGAATTTCTTTTCGGCATTATTTTTAAGAAAGTAAATTGTTTATTGTTTGTTGTTGGGGAGAGAAATAATAAAGAATGGAGAAAGTACGAGAGATAATATATATAATGATAGAGAATGAAAAAAGTAAGAGGGATAATTGAGTTAGTGGGGATTAGTGGGTGTATTTTTTGCTATGTTTGTAATGGAAATAGATTTGTGGGAACGGACATAAAAAGGAATAAAGGTACTGAATCTGTCCAACACCAAATTTTATTGTTCATGTGGAAGTTGGAGGTATATTGTCGGTGATCGTAGGGAGAGTATTGCCAGCTTGCTCATTATTCACAAGAAGTCCTATAATTAGTTGAATACACCAACAGAACACCCTGCAAAAGGATATTAGGAGTATATAGTTTTGGTATGAAAACAGAACACCCTACAAAAGGATATTAGGAACAAATATGGCCCATAAATTATTTTGGAAAGATAACAAACAATACTATGAATGTCCATCCAAATCTTCACTTTGTATCATTTTCCTCCACTAAATTGTGCTGAGTACTATGACTGGAAATATGCATGTAACACTGGACCATTGCAATTGAAGAAACCGTGTGGTTTTTCTAGGCAAAACTTGCTTTTTTTTTCCTAATAATTTTTCATCCTTGACTGGTTACTTAACCTGAACATCCACATTCATTAAATAGCAGAGGCCAGGGATGTGTTTAGAGAATCAAAACCAAACCAAATACTCTCACTTTGTTTTTTAAGCCTTGCCATACTCCGATATTCAAATATCCTGCCATGGGAGAAGCAGTGTTGGCGGTGGCAATCAATCAACTAAACAAGTTCACTAAGAGTAGAGTTTCTCTGATCATTGGCTTACAGAGTCACTTCAGCACGAACTGGTATACATGGAAGCATTACTAAAAGATGTCCAATTAGATGTGCATGATAACCGTGTTCAGCAGTGGCTTCACGACATGACTGACATTGCCACTGACACTGGAACCGTGTTGGGGGACTTCACGGACAGCCTCAAGGGTACGGGATGCCTTGGTCGTGCCCGGTTTTTATGTTCGTGTTGGGCTGCCAATAATCTGGCAAACCAGATTAAGTCCATCAGGAGAAGGGTAGAGCAGCTTAGAGAAAGAAAAGAAACTTACGACATCAGGATTAATAACGCATCCAATGTTCTGAGATCCCCCCATGAGCTGCACAGCAAGCAAAATCGAAGCTGCACCAAGGTAATTTTTGCTAGTCAATGTGCTGACAGAGCGCAACTTCTTATTTCCTTACCTTCAATTATGCTGTCATGTTTTTTTAACAGGAAATATTCTTATCGATCACAGACTTTGAGATTATTTACAAACTTTCAAGTGTAGGTTCATATGCAAGGTATTGCTGTTGGGAGAGCTGTAGACCTCACCAGTTTCAATTGCTACGAAGATCTGCTCCAGAAACTGGAAGAGATGTTTGAAATTACTGGAGAACTTTCTGGCTCAAGTAAAAAATGGCAAGTTGTTTACACTGATGATGACGATCATGACATGATGATGGTTGGAGACAATCCGTGGCAGTTTAGTTTATAATTTTTCCTTTCTTTAACCACAAATGTGAAATGTTGGTAGTACAATCTTTAATGATGCTTTGCTAAATGCTGGAAGAGAGTAAATTCAAATATGACACTCCTGCTCTGCCAATAATTCCTATATACTGTTCTCGGGTGTCCCATTTGAAAATTCTTGTTCGTCTTAATTTTTTGTTATGGATCTGCTATTAAATGTATAGTTACTTTGTTAAAAATATAAGACTGAGAGAGTAATGCTTGGGAAGATTGTTGTGTATTTCTTATCGAATCAAAGTGTTACATAGAGGACATTTATACGGAAATGTAAACGAAAAACTTGCTAAACAAGTTGCAATATCTACTACGAAACAAAATAATCGTACTCGGTCAATTGTACCCATAATCCTTGATCATCAAACTTGAATCTTCACCTCGCGGGATGGAGAGAGTAACATTTATATAAAAATGGAGGAAGTAGATGTCACATGAGTCATGACTAAACAAATAATTACACACCTTTATTCATTTTATAATAACATACTAATATTACAACACTTTTCATTAAATTATCTAATGGAAATCCTATGGTGGGTTGGAGGGAATAATTTTTTATTTAGTCCGTTTTGCGAGAGATCCTATATATAGGAGAGTCCCGAAAGTCCCTTTCAAACGTTAAAACTAGACAATTATACATTTTTTCTCGACTTGACTTCTGATGGTTTTTCACGGATCTTTTGACCCGGATTAATTAAAAACGGGTCAAGTAAAAACTAGACAATATAATTTAGAAACTAGATAATATAATGTAAATTTAATATCATGTAAAAACTAGAGAATTTCTTTCATAAACTAGACAATATAATGTAAAAACTAAACAATATAAACAATTATGTTACACTGAGTGAGTAAATTTCTGGACAAGTAATAAAATTAGACAATTCATTTACAAAACTAGACAATTCAGTTACAAAACTAGACAATGTGTTGTAAAAACTAGACAATTATGCAGGTCATTTTTCAAACTTGAGAAGCTTTTTCATCAGCAGCTTTCTTTGCTTCCACTACAAAAAAAACAGTTGTTTAGCGACGGATAAACAGTGACCGATTCGTCGCTAAATCCGTAGCGACGAATAATAAGCCCGTCACAATGGGCTTCGTCACAAATCTTCTACCGACGGATAACCTATCCGTCGCTAAATAGTAACGGATTTAGCGACGAATAGTTTCATTGAACTTTTTGTGACGGATAGTTATCCGTCTATACTAAGGTAATTTTTCATTTTTTTTAATCTGAAAATTCTGTCCAGAATAGCTACGGGTAGAACTATCCATCGCTAATTAGGTGTTTTTTATATTTTTTATATTTTTATTTTAATCCCGAATTATTATTTTTTTATTTTTAATCTGCAAATATACAATATTCAATACGGATAAACCTACAATGATACAATAAATCGACAATTTTATACAATAAATCAACAATGATAAAATAAATCGACAATTTTTAAAACAACCACTGTTGGTGGTGGATCTCGGGGATCAAAGCAGATCGGAGCTTGATGACGATGATGGAGTTGGATCGGAGCTGATACGTCTTGGCTTGCAGCAATCTTCTTCTTCTTCCTCGGATCTGGCTTCATGGGTGGAAGGATGGTGGTTCGGATCTGGCTTCGTGGGTGGAAGGACGGTGGTTTGGATCTGGAGGTGGTGCTAGCTGTGGTGGTAGGTTGGTGATGGAGGTGGTGTTGTGGTGGTGGATGGGAGGTGTAGTGGTGGTGGTGGAAGTGGGGAGGTGGTGGTGGTGTACAGGTGGTGGTGGCAGTGGCAGTGGTGAGGTGGTGGTGGGAGAGGCGAGTGGTGGAAGGCGAGTGGTGTGGTGGTGGTGGTGGAGGGTGGTGGTGGAGGCAGTGGTGGTGGAGTGGTGGGAGGAAGGAGAGAAGTAATTGTGAGTGATGGGAGGAAGAGGAAGGGTTATATATTAGGGTTTCTGCGGAATTTAATGACGGATACGTTTATCCGTCGTTATTCCATATCCGTCTCTAAATTTAGCGACGGATAAACCTATCCATCGCTAAATTTTCTTTTTTATTTTTTAAAATTTTTTTTAGGTCAACGTAATTAGAGACGGATAGATTTATCCGTCTCTAATTTAGAGACTGATAGATTATCTGTCTCTAATTAGAGATGGATAAATCTATCTGTCTCTAAAATGGACCGATTCGTCGCTATTTAGCGACGGATATATGCTATTTCATAGTTTTCTTGTAGTGTTATAGCTTTTTCAACTTTTCATTCAACTTCACTTGCTTTATCGCATCTTCTTTGTTAAATGATGCAACCTTCGTCAAAATATCAGATCTCAAACCATTTGAGTCGGCAAGAATAAGAGCTGAGCAAATTTCAATACGAAGGAATTTCCTACGATTCACCTAATACACAAAACCAAAACAAAAGCTCAAAAAAAATTATGCAAGAAGTTCACAATTTATCTACAAACTTAGGGAAAAAAATATCTAAAAACATAATAAACTAGTACATACTTGCATTAGATCCTTGCAAGTATGTAATGCAAGGATCACACCACAGTTAGAAGTACTGAGATTACCAGTCCAATCAACACATATTAAAAACTATATAGTTTATATGAAAAACTAGACAATACATACTAAAAACTAGACAGTTCAACACAACTGCACAACAGAAAGATATAAGAAAAACTAGACAAATATTGGTAAAAACTTGACCATATGTGTTAAAAGCTAAAACCTAAGGTATTTACATAAAAACTAGACAATATATGTTAAAAGCTAGACAATTTCACACAAATAAGCTGTAAAAACATTAAAAAGTTGACAATATATGTTAAAAACTAGACAATTTCACACAAAATATTCAGAAAATTCAAACAAACAACAAATCCCCACAAAAAAACATATACAGTGTACACAACCACATAACAAATCTAAAAATCTTAAAAAGTAGATGATACATGTTAAAAACTAGACAATACATACTAAAACCCAGACAACTGCACAACAAAAAAACTACACCAGCAACAACGAACAACATAGACAATTTCTACTAAAACATAGACCATTTATAAAACAAAACTAGACAATTTATAGTAAAACATAGACAATTTATACAAAAAACTAAACCAACAACAACGAACAACATAGACAATTTATACATAAACATAGACCATTTATAGAAAAAAAACTAGACAATTTATAGTAAAACATAGACAATTTATACAAAAAACTACACCAGCAACAACGAACAATATAGACAATTTCTACTATAACATAGACCATTTATACAAAAAAACTAGACAATTTATAGTAAAACATAGACAATTTCTACTAAAATATAGACCATTTATACAAAAAAAAAAAAAATATATATATATATATATATATATATATATATATACAATTTACACTAAAACATAGGTTATTTATACAAAAAAACTAAACAATACACGAACTCAACAATTTCAAAATGAAGTCACCAAACATTTTGACGAATACATAGAACCAGTTTGGAAATAAACATGAATACATTATACATGAACATGAATATATGATACATCAACAGACAAGTAAAAACACATGTCAAATATTGGGAATTGAAACATACCAGACATGATGTGATCCGTATAGGCATTACTCTCTTTGAGATGAGCCAAATCCTCAGCATTTGTGTGAGAATCACCGCGAAGCCAGTAATAGCTAGTTATCGACTCTAACATCGCCAATTTCCTCCAATCACTGAACTCCGCCGCATCTTTGCCACCCTCCGTTCCGGCTCATCGAAGCTCACCTTAGGGAAACAAATCCTCATCGAGCAGATTGAAACTCGCACTAGCCATCACAATCGCAGGCATCACAAATCATGGGAGAAGAAACACGAACGAGGTGAAATGAAGAAGCTCGAACGAATCTGGGGAATTGAGGAGGCTAGGGTTTCGGAATTTTCTAGAGAGAGAGAACGCTTTGTAAAATGAAAGAATGTAATGAAAATAATGTAAAAATAGCTAAAATAAGGTTTTTATATGCAACCCGTTTCTAATAACTGCCTGGATCCAAAATTTGTACCAGGCCGACCCGGATCCGCGAAAATTGAAAGGAGAGGCTAGTTTTATTAAACCTAGAGAATTCTATACCCAATATGATGGACTCTTTGGACTCTCTAAAATGACGAGGAGTTTAATGAGAATTTGTATTTTTTATTTTAGTACATCAACAACAATTCTTTTCTTTTCTTGTGTGTAAAAAACAAAAAAGAGAAAAAAAATATTAAATTACCATAATACCCCTACAGTCTGTTTTGGTTTTCTTGGTTAAAAAACAAGAAAAAGTAAAGAAGAAGAAAGTTTGGGAAGTAGAGGGGATTGTTGTCTTCACGCAACAATTCCAAAATCGATTCGCCTGTGTCCCTACCGATAGAATCATAATCATCAAATCTACTTAAATTCAACCGATTCAATTGAATTCGTCGTTTCATTTTCATTTCCTTGCTATGGGTTGTGCTGGATCGCGTCAAAAGGGTGATGGTAAATTCTTTTCCACTCGTGTTTTTGACTCCATCTTGACTTCTCCTTATCCATTTTTTTGTAATGCTTTCGATTTTATCATTCAATCGTTCACAGTTATTGCGCATTAAAAATGTTTGTGTAATTTGTTTCTGGAGTTTTCGAGTGAAGGAGAAGTTGTGTGTATATTGCATTTCTTGTTTTGAGCTGTAATTTAAGAGCTGTATGTTTCGTTTAAGCCTGTTTAGGTTTTGAGATAATCTGTATTATATTATAGCAATCAGCATACCATTGTGTATTTTTATGTCGTGTTACGTTATGATTTGGCTTCTATATTTGCAAGTAGCAGCATGTTGTAATGTCTTGAAGGTCTAATCTAGTTTGTCATCTGAAGATTTCACACATTTCTTGCTTCTAGTTAATATTTCGAGCTGATTATATTTCTATTCGGCTCCTACTCTAGTCTTCCTACCAAAGGTGGTAGTGGTACCTAGCCTGTGCATCTTCTTTATGCTTTGTGTGTGGAAATGTAGTAGAAGATTACCTTCGCATGCTTGATTACGGCAGAGTGATCTGGAGAGGCCTGCGAATGGAATTCTTGTAGTTCACAAAACTGCAAGGAACTTGAATACAGTTCAACAGTACCCAATTTAAATTTACCTCAAGTCACTCAGCTGCTAGATAACGATAGTGACTTTTGTTACCACTTCTTTTACCTAGCTACGTTCATGACCAAAAGTGACTCTGAACTTTTTTCCCCTTTGTTTATTGCATTCATGTGATTGCAAATTTGCAATTGCAAGATTAAGTTTCATCCCGCCTGTCTAACACGCATCGCTGTTGACCCAATCATCTCAGATAAATGCATGGGGGCATGGGGCTGTGATCTTGTTCCATTTGAAGGGTTATTAGTCTCGTTGGTAGGAAGAATTAGTCCTAAATATATAACATACCACACATGAGTTGATGATGTTATAGTCATGTGGTTTGTACTTTATTCTATAGTCATTAACTCACATATGGGCTATATTCTGCCGACACTCATGTTATGCATGGTAATCATGAATAAACTCGCATGTAGAGGAATTGGATTTTCTTTCTGTATATCATGCATTTGTACTCCTATGACAGGATGATTATATAACGGATATTCAGTGACACGTCTCTGTGTTATAATCTGAAAATTACAGAAACTTTAATATTCTTGTATCATTTGCTACCGTGTGCCTATTCTATCGCCATCCTCCACATAATACTTCCGTGCTGGCATCAGAGAATTAGGCTTAGTTTCTGGACTGCGTATTTTGTTCTGGGAAAGCAATACATGCATGTTAGCTTTCATTGCTTAGGCTGATCATTGATATCATACATGTGCTACTATAATAGTTGTCATCCCTCCTTGATTTGAGCTCACTTGATAATAGATTATAAGAATTTCCTTTGTTGTGAATTCAGAGCTCCCGAAGAAAATACGCAAACCCAAGCCATGGAAGCATACTGAAGCAATAACAAGGGCACAGCTACAGAAGATGCGTGAAGAGTTTTGGGATACTGCTCCACATTATGGTGGTCGGAAAGGTGCGTTTTAGTAGTGGCATATATTTTAACAGCAGCCAGCTGTATCCCTCTTTGCAAGTTTTGCCAAGATATGCTTTGAATGAAGGGTCTAACATCATGTGATGATTTCTGTTGTGTTCTACCTTGAATAGTTATCACTTTTAAATACTATCATATATTGTTAAAGAAGGATCATTTTCAGGTCTTAATGAAGCTTTTAGCTTCTTCCCTAGGTTCCTTCTGCCATGACTTGTCTTCATCATTTTGTTGACCCTACTCAAGGTGTCGAGTGAAAAAAATTGATTAGGTATAACTGTGAAATAGTTTCTTATTAATATCTTTTTCTATATGCTCTTGGTGCACATACGTAGTTTGTTCATTAAATTCAACACACAAGTAGGGTACTTCAATTACAATACCTTGTAAATACCTGTTAAGTAGGGAAGGGGTCAGCATAACATTCTGTAAGTGCAAGGAAGCGAGGTCAGCATTGCTAGAATTTCAAATATGTAAATTTCCAATATACGTCAATATGGCTGTGTGTGTAGTAAGTTGTAACAGGCGTATCCTTTCAGCCTATTAAGTTATTAGCAGATTCATGTATATTTTTCTGAATTTTTCTTCATTAAACCACTTCTCCTTTCTATTGTACATGAGGTGTAAAGGGGTAAAAGGATTGGGATGTGGGGTTGGTTGAATTCCATATTTCAGGGTCTTGGTTCTGATTCCCTGTGGGCATATATTATTGATTCAGTTTTTAACTTTTGAATAGAATTGTGTAGTAGTGTAACAGTGTTGTTCTCTCATTGATTACACAGTGCAATATGCTTATCTCATATGGATTGGAATGTGGGGTGGATGAACGTTTCACCACTTGTTGTTTATGTCCAGCATCATTTATATTTTGGCATGTTCAAAATCTTTTTGTACTGTGTTGACGAGGGAGGGAGGGGTTTTGGCATGTTCAAAATCTTTTTGTACTGTGTTGACATCCTTTTAATTATTACAGTATTTTTTTTTCTATTTGATTTCATTATAAAGATACATGTTGCGTTTATTTGAATTAACACTTGTAATTAGTCTGTCAATAATTTGAAACATTGTTAATTGCCAATTCTCTGGCTAGTTTTTATCCCAAGTTTAAGGCAGTACAAATGCTAAGATTTAAATATGTAACTGTGGTATAATTTTATACACATCAAATAGCGACCTGCATAAGAAGATTGTTCACTTTAATTCCGGTATCTCTCGGTTTCTATAATACAGTTATTCCCTTGAGATTTTTCTTTGCAAATCGGATCTCCTTTAAGAACAAAATTCAAGCGAAACTGGCTATGCAGACATTGCTAATAGATATTATGTGCAGATTTTAAAATTTCTATGCATGAGACAGACTGCTTATTTTTTCATGTTCATTTTCGATAAGACTTGGGATTGTCACAATCATATGCATTCTTTCTTTTTTTCTTGAGAAGTTGATTGTCTTTATTCCTTTTCGACTATCTTATCAGAGATCTGGGATGCACTCCGGGCTGCAGCCGAGGCTGAAATAGGGCTTGCACAAGCAATTGTGGACAGTGCTGGCGTTATCGTTCAAAACCAAGACCTAACAATCTGCTATGATGAAAGAGGTCCGTACTCTATTGCGCTTTCTTTCTGTACCATGACCCCTGCAGATTTCTCCAAAATATCTCATGAACTCACAAGAATAATAAAAATGACCTTGTGATTTATCAAGCAAAAGCACCCTGCTCTTTAGTTCAATGTCCTTTTTGTAGTCCTAATCCGAGACCTCATTGCAGGTGCCAAGTATGAGTTACCCAAATACGTTGTGAGCGAACCTACAAATCTCATTCGGGACAGTTGAAAAAACTCTGGCGCTACTGTATATCGTGTACATGTGTCCTATTTTCATTTCTCAAGAATCCACCCTGTTTTAATTATGCCCGTCTGTATCTTTCACTTTAATTTGCAAATTAACTGAGATCGCTCTTACTATGCACATCTGGGACATATCTGGCTGATAGTAGCATTATACAGCATTGTATTCCTGGCATATTCCACGTTAACAGTTTTGTTACACCTTTCACCAGATATCAAGAGCTATAGTATTTTGAAACCATTGTGCTCTTCTTTCGTTTCATGTTCCCTAGCGTTAAAGAGGACCATTCTAGTTGTAATTCTGGTAAACCGCAGTGAGTCAGAGCAATTATTCCTCTTTACTGAAATCTATACATGCTTGAGTTCGTCAGAAAGAAAAGTGACAGGTACCAATAGTAATAATAGGTTGTCATGTTGAATGGGGCAAGAAGCAGGAAAACATGATTCTTTTCCGTGTCTGTAATGAAATGAATCACGCTTGAACATACTTTTTGTTGGTGGTATTCGTATGTTACACATGTAGGTTACTTACCTTTTGCTGGTTGGACTCGTATGTTACCCATGTTAGGACACGAGTTAAAGACGTTACTTTGATGATCATACTGAGATTAAGAATAGATCGCAATTTTGTGAAAGAAAAAGCCAAACTACGTCCTCATGTTTACATCACAATTATTACGTTCAATTGAGAATACACTTTAGTAGTACAATTGTTTTGTCAATATGTGATTCAAAAAATTAGAAATGTCCTATGGGCTGGTGCTTATTTGCAAATACAGCTCATAGTTAGAAAGGCTTTTGAGAATCATCCATAAAATGTGCTTTGTTAAACACTATCTGTTGATCTGCTGTGTTAGCCAATTTAAACAAGTGTGAATTTGATCAAGTGAAACAAGATTATGTAAAAGTTTTTTTTGAAGCGAACTAGTATCGGTGATACAGGATACCCACGTGGTACTTAATTTTTATGAGCAAAACAATTAGATCTCATGAGTTCCATACGTAAATGATTATGCTTTATGCCCTACTAATTTCATGTTTGGTACTTCTATTTTGTAATGATATGATAGTAAAGAGTTTAATTCTAGTATTATTAGTAAAATTTTGTTAATTTTCACTTCCTAAAAAATAGGAGAAGTTAATGACCCCTGTATAGAAGTGGTAAATGTTAATTTTTCGGACCCATAATCGTATGTAAATATTTATATAGTAGTAGTATTAGTATTATATAATCGGACCCATAATCGGATTGTTACAATATACATCAAACACTTTTTCTTTCTATTATACATATTCTTCTATAAGCAATAACAACAGTTATCCATTCCATTATAACTTGCTAATTGGTTCTTACTTTCTCTAGATTCATGAAAATCAATTAAAAAAAATAGAACTCTTTTGTGAGAAGTAAACTGATTTGTACTGAGCTTTATGTGAAACGTAAAAAAAAAAAGAAAATTGAATAAGTTTATACGGAACCGTGGACGTGGTGAGTAGTATTTTGCAGTTAATGCAATCTGGTAATTGGTGGTTTCACAACATACATAGTAAGTTGCTCCATTAATCCCATCAAAAAATGTATTGATGCAAGTAGTGGGTTAGAAATTGCTAGAATGAGCGTGCCATGCATTTAGGTCCCCTACAATTTAGCTAGCAGTTGTTTTGCAGCCCTATTCTATAACTATTTGTAGTGATAAGAAAGCAGCAAATTGTTATAGAGTAGTATTATAACAATAATGGTATTAGTACTCGAACTATGAAAAGTAGGATAAAGTGGTCACAAGATCTAACCAAAGCAAAGGCGGGCCTTTCTTTTGAAATAAACACACTCACACCATGATTCAATATGATTCCCACTTCTCCATTTAAACTTAACCGTCTCTCAACTACTCCTTCACTAATCCTACTACTTACTACAGTACCACCATTACCTTCACTACTCTACTCCATTATTCATCGAACTCTATTCAAGATATGGGCTGGGGTAATAGCAACAACAAGAAGAAGAAATCTTCACCTTCTTCTTCTTCTAGTCGTACGTCGATAATCGCTCGTGTGTTTCCGGTTTCTTGGTTTTCGAAGCGGAAGCAGAAGAGTGGTGGTCAGTGTGAGGATGGCTTGGTGAAGAGGGAGAAGTTGGATTTTTCGACTGCGAAAGGGAGATTCTACAGCATGGATGGTGATGAGGCGTATTGGAGGCTTTCGTTCGCGGATGAGAAGGTTGAAGGAGGAAGGAGGAGTACTGGTGGGATTAATCCTCTTTGGTGTGATTCTGATGAGGAGTTTCATGTTCCGGTTTCGGAATTTAAGAGCTTTGGTTCGGGAGATACGCGTAGTCGGAACTTCAGTGATATGGTGATGGAGATAAAGAAGACTAAAGAACAGAATAGTTTGTGCAGAAGCAAGAAGGTAGATGGAGTAGAAGTTACTAATCATGCGTATGATCGAAGGAGCCGGAGAGTTAGAGCGAAAGAACCGGATCATGGGGTTGATACATCTGCGAAAACACCGGAGGAGAAGGTTATATTCGAGATAAAACCGGAGCAGAAGGTTCAGCGACAAGCTGATGTGTGGAAGTCTCCGGTTTCAAATTCCAGAAAGAAGATTCATACAAGTCCAGTTCATGCATTTGAAGCAATGGATGGAGAAAAGGAAAATGTGATTCCCAAGAGAGTATTGGTTTCTGAGACAAAGAATTTAAAGGAACTGAAGGGAATAAAGGTCAAAACTGAATCACAAAGCAGAAAAGTAGTAAAGCAGAGAAGCAGAGTCAAAGCTTATTCTCCAAGAACGGAATGCAAAATTAGAGCTCTTGAAGAAATGAGAAAAGCAAGGATGTTGAAGCTGAAGAAGGCAGCAAAGGAGCAACCGGTGGAAGGTAGTAGCATTTTCGACAGCTTTGCTGTGGTGAAGAGTTCGTTTGATCCGTATCATGATTTTAGAGACTCGATGGTTGAGATGATCATTGAGAAAGGGATCATAAGTTCGGAGGATCTTGAGGAACTCTTGGCTTGTTATCTGACGCTGAATCGCGATGAGTATCATGATCTTATCATTCAGGTTTTCAGGCAGGTGTGGCTTGACCTGAACAAAGATGTATGTTGATCCTCAAAGACAAAAAGGGTGACATAATCATGAAATTTAGCAGTCTTTTTTCTGTTTAGTTCCTTTCTTACTTCCTTTATTAGCTTAGGTTGGAGCTTGTCAATATTGCTCTGTTACAAAATGAAAATTGTAAAGTTTCCTGTGGTTCTGCCATTATTGTCCAAGCACGACAACAACCTCGAATTGCTCTAAACTGTAATTGAAATCACAGAGGCCCTGACAGGGAATGCACAGGTCGTGACACTGCCTTTGATCCAGAAAATGTTTGAAGGTACACAAATCAGCAACTGTTAAATAATAAAAAACGTAAGGTACCAAAATTGAATTTTTCCGAAGATAAAGAAAGAAATTGTGTTGTGTGATAGGGCATCTGCCAATTCACAAGCATAATCTTACAAAATTTGACTGTCTTAACTGTAAAATAATGTTACATTATATACAGTCTCCTTTTCTACTTCCTCAGCGCCATTAGCACAACATTTGAAATGCTAATCTTAAAATCCAAAGAAACCAAGTTCGCTTGCTTTCTCCTTCTCGAAGGTCTCAAAGTACTGATAGATAATGGTGACAGCAAGGAGAATTCCAGTTCCTGAACCAATAGCACCCATAAGATCGGCCAACACAGTTAATGCACCAATGCACATCCCTCCAAAAGCAGCTGCAGTCGGTATGTAACGGTTCAGTTCCTTTTGGAGATTTGCATCCCTATGCCCCGGCATGACCATTTGTTGCTCCTGTGAAAATAGCAGTTCATTCATGTCAAGACCACGTTCGTTATTAAACCATGACACACTAATGGTGTGTAATTATTTGACTAATATAATGCTAAACATAACTGGGAAGATTAAGAACCCAACTCAATTAATGGAATGAAGTAATTCAGCAATTGCAATTTGCAAGAATAAACATGAACCAAGTGGTGTGATGTATCAATATAACATAATGGGCTATAACTCTATAAGACCAAGTCCCCTCAGTGTGTGTTCTTTTGCTTGTGATACTCTTAGATTAAAAAAGATATATGTCAATCTTCGAAATTTAGGCGAGAGGTAACATATGCATCCAAAACACATTATTGGACTAAAAATATCTTCTCAGTCCTGACTATCATCAAGATTCCAAGATTTTTTGTTTTAAAGTTTGAAGCATTACAAAGAGTCAAAGACTAGAGAAGAAATTTTGCAGGAGAGATTACTTTGATTGGTCCAAGCAAGTTGAGCAACAGTAAACGGAGCCTCATAGAAGGAAAGTAAAACTCAAAGCAGTCATGTTTGATACAGAAAACATCTTCAACGTAGATAATATGAACAGAATACAGTCACAATCAGGCAGTTGGACTAGATTAATGAACACACTGTAGTTCTCATGCAGTCATGCTTCAGCAGTTAATATGTAAACTCATACTTCTGAAAATTGAAGTTTCGAAGTTTATTTCTCATCTTACCTTGAGCTGCTTGGCAACATCTTTGGCTGAGGATCCAGAAACTTCAATCCAGGTCTTTGAGAACAGGGCACATGCTGACAGCATGAACACTATGTAGAAGAGAGCATGAAAAGGATTTGCCGCGATGTCTGCTAAGCTGAAAGATTAATGTACAAAAGAAAAGGCAATCAACAAATTATAGTCAAGCTGCAAGTAAAGAACTCTTTTGGCTTGACTTCACCATCCAAATTAATATGAAACTTAAGAAAAGGTCATTCCATTTTTTACTTAATTATCAACAGAAAAGTACTGGACTATTCACTCCAATGCCATCAAAGACATTCACAACTGAATATCAATGTTTTACCTTGATGGAGCGGTGACATAGTAAGCAAGGCCACCAACAGGGACTGATTGACCTGAATATTCAGACTCCTTCCATATGCCCAACAAATTCACCAAGAAATTCCCACCAAATTTCTTGTACAAAAGCTGTATGAAAATGGTCGAAGTTGTCACATAAGTATATGGTATAATTTAGAACGCATAAAAGATAATAATATAAAGAGAGATACAGGTGTAAGACAATAGAAACTTGACCGGTCACAAGTACCTGAGAAATAAAGTAAAGGTTGGACACAAGTGCAGATTGAAGGATAATGGGCATGTTTGAGGTGTAGAACAGCTTGATCGGGTAAGAGCCTTGTTGCCCACGAGCATTCTTAGATCGCACAGGCAACACTACACGGAAACCTTGGAAGTAGATCACAATAAGGAAGATTAAAACTGTCGCCAACAGATTGGTCACATTTGGAAGATTCTGGCGGTAAAATGCTTCTCGGAGTGCACGGACTTTGTCTGTTCTGGTTATAAGCAAATGGAACAATGCAATGACAGCCCCTTCGAATTCAGCACCACGGCCACTATTGATGGTTGTTGGGCTGAATGCTCTCCAGATAATACTTTCACTGCAAAAAAACAATGTCGATATTAAATGGTGAAAAAAATGATGTTCAATCAACACATCTAAAAGAAAAGATCTTCGCTTGTTACCAGATGTTAGTAGCAATGAACAGGGAGATTCCAGAACCAAGACCATAGCCCTTTTGGAGAAGCTCATCCAAGCATATCACTATAATGCCGGCAAAGATCAGTTGAAGAATGATCAGAACTGCATTCCCAGCGCCAAGTTGAGCAACACTTCCATACATTCCTGAGAGGACATAAGCGACAGCTTCACCAACCGCAATGAAGATACCCAACAGCTTCTGAGCACCATTTCTAAGTAAAAGAAGCAAGGAAATTCATCAGTAAAATATTATGGCAAAATAATAAGAAAATCCAACAAAATAACATAAACTCCAGAAAGAAGCTGGAAATCAAGATAATAAGATTTCAAATGTAATATCTAGAGCACAGCAACAATTGTTTTTTTCTTTTTCTAAATGTTAATATAAAGTTCACCCCATGCGTTATGCTTACGCTACAGGAAACACAAATTCATTCAATTACAAGGCAGTGCACATCACTTACAAAAGAGCACGATCTTCACGGACATTGTTGTCAACTTCAATAATTTTCGATCCAGCCAGAAGCTGCATCACCAGTCCAGAGGTAACAATTGGTGTGATACCCAACTCCATGACAGTACCACGGTTCGAGGCAAGAATGACACGCATCCAATAGAAAGGATCAGCCCCAGTCGTGGAGTGAATCCCATACAACGGAAGCTGGCTGCATACCAGGAAGATGAAGAGAGCAATCACAGTGTAGATGACCTTCTCTCTAAAGGGAATCTTCTTGTCAGCATTCTGGACTTCCGGCAGGAAAGAAAGGAACGGTCTGACCAGATGGAGAACCCTGAATCCTCCTCCCATTGTTATGCAATTCGATTACTTCACAAGCCTGCATACAGCACAAATACATCAAGTTTAGTACTTACTCCGATAGTCCGATTTGTTTTTATATAACAACACATGCAGAAGCCTCTAGCAAATAATCAGGAAAATCAAACTTATGCCATTGATTTTTATACACATGGACCCAGGTTAAGGCTCATAAATAGCATCGAAATCTAGAACCCAGAAATAAAAATATCAAATTTAAGTCAACATCAGCTACAGAAAGCATGGATCGGCACAAATAAAGACTAAATTTACAATTGCATGTAATCGAAATACGGAATCAACCTTGTAAACACAAAATCGTATCTCATGTCAGCTCATAATTCATAATCAACAATAGGAATTCGCAGAGGGAAAAAAAAAAGGAGTTGAATAATCTGGAAAGGAGAAACTAGATCTCAGATCATAAACCTAAATCACCTCAATCGATTGATTTGCACATCAAATAGATAAACGTATCGAAGAAGAAGATGACTGTAAAAAGTGATCTAGGTTAGAAAACTTACTTTGCAGATCTGTGATGATCTCTCTCGGAAGAGGTTGAGAATGGTGGTTTAAGGTATTTTTGAAGAAATTGACTTTAACAGATCGACTATTTATCGAAATGAGTTATGATCCAATCCACTGTAGAGTTGCAGTAGTATTTGGTCATCCAGCCCAGTTGTAATAGGGTCCAAAAACTGTTGGGGGCGACTAGTTGGACTTGGTTTGGACAACCCCATAAAAAACGCGTGAATCGATAAAACACTCCGGATTTGTTAATCTTTATCTTTAATATCTAAAATAGAAATACTCCAAGTAGGTAGTAGTTAACCCAAACAATTTTAGATGGTTTCCGAGGTTTTAATCGAGTTGTCCTTTCATCATGTTCGTCATGCGACTTTAATTGTGTTGAATGTTATTCGTTTTTAACTCAACGATCATTTATACTTTAATAAAATTTTATGTATCTATCTACTGTTTTTATTCACTTTACTTTTTCATTTATTATAACAAAACTTAAACCAATCAAATAATTTTAAACACTCTTACACACGGGCGAGCCCACTTTTTTACATGAAATGTCTATTTTACCCTTTTCTAATTAGGCTTTTGTTTTCAAATTTGAAATTCTTGTTGAATCGAATCGAAGCAATTTGAAACGAAGCGAAATGAAGAAATTACATTTGTCCCATTTTTTAATAATAATGAATACTACATCCGGTCCATTAATAAATTCGTAAGGAGACTTTTTACGGGCGTTGATCAATTACTCACAAATTACACGACAAAATAATATAATAAAATTATATTATAAAAATAAATTAAGTATATTTGACTAACATAACTTTGTTTTATACTTATTTGTGCGTAATTTGTAGAGTTTGGTTTGACTTTAGTTTGGTATAACTTGTTTTTTATTTATTAAGTTTGAGAAAAAACTCAACGTATGCTTCTGAGTTTACTTCTATTGTTCTAATATCTTCCAATAAAAGAACATGTCGATTTTTTGTTAGAGATGTACGTACAAAGTATGTGAGCCAGTTTGAATCGTACTCTCAGGTTCATGTAGTTTCTTATCTTAACTCAACTTTTACGGTAGAAAAGAAGGGTAATTCGAATCGTAACTATACTTTTTATTTCATTGATCTACTAAAAGTCGTGTTAAAAAGAAAGAAAGAAAAAGGTTGAAAATATCTCAATTGGATAAATTTTCTTATTTTCCACGTACAAAAGATGGGTTGTGTAAATAAATGATAAAATATTAATAATAATAATAATAATAATAATAATAATAATAATTTAATGAACTGAAGAAAGCTGAAATGAAGAGAGCTGAACTGAAGACGAACTGAACTGAACTGAATGGAACTGAACTGAACTGAACGAGTTTTCAGTTGAAAATAACATAGCCTTATTTATGTAAATGTAGATATATTACGTTTGTGTTGACACTTGTTAATATGTTTTTGTAGCCCAGTGGCCTGATGAGGATGGTTAAACACCATGTCACAGGTTCAATCAGCGATGCTTGGATTTTCTAATTTTACCTCACTTATATTTTATTTCTAAATTTTAACCTATACTTTTATTATTTGTTTATCCCCTCCATTTTATATTGATTTTAATACACACCGATTGTATTTATATTTGTTTTTCTTCTTCAACATAACCTTTATATATTCACCTTTACAAAAATAAGTAATTTTGTAAATTTTTATTATCGAAAGTCTATCAAATATATTTGTTGTATAAATTTATTTTCCTAATATGTATAAGTCATATGAATTTATTTTGTATGCACTTTGATATAATCAAATTACATTAGAAATGTAAATGTTATAAGTGATAAAAACATAATAAAATGTAAAAATCATACTTATTAAATGTAAAAAAAATATGATTTTAGTCTTGCAGCTTATAAAATGTATTTTTGCACATTTATTTATTATAATTGTTAAATTAATATTTTTGGTAACCTTCTTATAGCGTATTACTTCATTACAAAAATTGCTATCCCTCATCTAAATTCACGCGTTCGCACCTGCTTACACAACACGTATAACAACTCTAAAAAGTCTATAAAATTCTAACTCTATCTCAAATTCAATTACTATTTACAGTTTAAACCAGATCAATTTAAATCACATGTCAAACAACGACATAATTTTCATATTAAATTAATTTTGACTTCAAATTTTATTTATGGAAATGAAGCTTAAAATAATAGGGAGGTTGCACTCCAAGTCTCCAACACCCAAATAACAATCATCGAATTTTAATTTTTTACTAATAACTACTTCACCCCACTTGAAATTTTGCATTTTATCATTTTTTTGAATTTAGACTGAAGCTTCCCAATTTATATTTTTACAATTCTTACTTCAACTATAATATTAAATATATTTAAATTTTCACACAATATAAATCAAAAACATTAAAGTCAACATAGAATATCAACTACACACCATTATTTAAAGTAATATTATCTTATTTTTTCCCATCATAATACAATATATGGATTCAAAACTATTACATAGTAGTTTACGAATATATATTTAGTTTACCTAATCAACGAATGATATAGTCGTGGTCTCTGAGTAAACATTCACCATTTCCAACAACCCCCCCCCCCCCCCCCCCCCACAACGAATAAAACATAAATTTCCTCTTCATGTTATATAATCCTACGATTGAACACCTGCATATATAGGATAGGTCGGTTTTACAACCCTTGAACCCTCCTCGTAAGAATGCACCTTCTTTACATGCTAACTAGTAGCCGTAATGTCCTTGAAATGTTCTACCATTTATGTAAACAACAATGAATTCCACACAGGGTTTCTCTTTGGTATAACTTTGTTCCCATGGTCGTGTACTTGTGTTTGTTTAGTCCAATAAACACCTTTCCTGGTATATGCAAAAGCATACAATAATTTGGGATTTAATTATTGTTGAAACTACCCACACTTCATTCTCACATAGGCGATAGAAGTGCTCAAGATGTTGACAAAGGAGATTGAACCACCGGACAATCTGATCGCTCTGATCAAAGAGTGCAAGTTGATGGTGGAGATAAAATGGGTATCTCGGAATGGAAACCAAGCGGCGGATGCGATGGCCAAGATGGCGATGATGAGCGTCGGAAATGAAGAGACAAGAAATGGCGATTTCTTTTGGGAATTGACTCCTGATCATGTTTTGCCACATGTGGCTAATGATGTATTTTAAGACTTTTGACTATCTTTATTTACCAAAAAAAAAAAAAAAAAATTCTCACATAGGCGATTCATCTAAATCATTAAAAATCACATGCTTATCCTCTCAACATTGTCCCATAACGGAAATACACCATACATCGTGAAAGCAAAAAATGGATGAGATAGGTCTGACTCCTTTTTGTAATAGACAACGATTGTCAATTGGTGTACTTCGATATGATATACTCCATCCGTCCCATGCCAGTTGTCCACTTTACTTTCCGACACGCAAAATAAGGAAACTAATATTATAACACTTTATAATACATGTGTGGGTGTACTTTCTTACTTTTGAGGTGTTAGTTTGATTGTTTAAGTTAATTTTTGACTTTATTGAAAGTAGTGGAGAATATAAAATTGTATAATTTTTTTTAAAATGACAAAAAAGTGAAAATGGACAACTGAAACGGAACACCAAAAATGATAAAAGTGGACAACTGGTGTGGTACGGAGAAAGTATACTCCATCTGTCCGAGTCTCAAATTATAATTTACTTTTTATCTTTTAAAGTCCAAATTTTAAGTTCAATAGAATACCAACCGAGTTGCAAATATAGAAAAAGGAATGGAGAAAACACGAGGAGCAGCACGTGGAAAACCCGCATTTCCAGGACTTATGTAGTAAAAAACGAGCCCACAGTGGGCATGTCGTAATAAAACGCTCTTAACAGCCCCTATAAACCATTCCACCCACACTAGTAGTCTACCACATTTCATTTCTCCACCTTCTCCAATTCAATCAGCCCCCACACTATTCGATTCGATTCGATTCGATCCATCCAAAACCCTATACTCTCAACTCGCTCCGATCCACCGATTCCACTCACCTGCACCTCCGATCTCACCGTTCGGCGTCTTTTCCATGACGTCGGGCACTCGCCTACCCACCTGGAAGGAGCGCGAGAACAACAAGCGCCGCGAGCGTCGCCGCCGTGCGATCGCCGCTAAGATCTTCGCCGGACTTAGGATGTACGGCAACTACAAGCTGCCTAAGCACTGTGACAACAACGAGGTCCTCAAGGCTCTCTGTAATGAAGCTGGATGGATCGTCGAAGAAGATGGCACCACTTACAGAAAGGTATGCTCTATCAATTGATCTTCGTTTTAGGATAAATTAGATCTAGGTCAACTTAATTTACCTCTGTTTTATTGAGATTGTGCAAGGAGTGCATCCTAGCCACGCATGGAGTGTGAAAATGCGCCGGCATTTGCAGGACTGGCAGTGCCCATTTATGTGTGAGAGAGAGAGCGCTAATGTGCGCCATAGCGTGTTTAGTGAGATACTACTAGTTTGAAAAGTTTATCCTAGCTAGCTAGCTAGCTGTGCCTGTGTGCACGGTAGCCCGTCTCTTCAGGTCCGGACCCATGATTTGAAGTTAGGGGCGGAACTATAAGATTATTTCGGAGTTCATTAGGCGAACTCTTAATTTATCGGGACATAATTACATATACGAAATTTTATTTTCAAATTTTAGGGGCGGCGAATGCCCCTCCTGGTCCGGCCTGTCTTGTTGATTACTTGATCAGGTGAGTTGCGCCGTTGGATTTGCAGGCCTGGCGGTGGTGTAAGTGTGTGAGAGAGAGGAAGAGTCAGAGAGTGCTAATGTGCGCCGTACGCGTGAAGCGCATGATAGCGTGTGAGAAACGAATATTGACTCCAGCTGAAATATTATTAATATGTGAGTGATTTAAGTTGATGCGTTGTACGAAGCATGTGGCGACATTTGTGCAGGTATAGGAATGGTATTGGTGACACTAGAGTACAATACAACACAAAACAACAAGTTGAGAATAGATTTATGGATTTATTGGGGTTTGTAGCTGAGTGACTAGTCTGCTCTCTTAGCCTAGGATAGTTAGATAGATCGGTTCAGAATGTGATTTAACTTTATTAGCGCACGGACCTCCAAAAGATTCCAGTTATACGTTTTCGTGCCTGTTTTTTACCCAGTCAAATTTATTACTGCTAGTACTAGTGTGTGTAATTTCTGGACGACTAGTACCTTTCTCGTGTTCTTGATCAGACAAGCACATGGGTACCAAGTACCCCATTTGCTCATCTCCAGTTCCTAGACAATAATGCCCCTTCCATGCATTTCCTTCACTGGAATGGGCAATTATGGCATTTCAGTACTAGAATATCTATCTCACCTGCTGGTAAAACCATGCAACTAACTGTAACTTTCTATATTTTCCCTATCCCGACTCCTTTTTGAGTACTACAGGCAATAACTATCAATATCTGGTAACTTTCCAAGATTCACTTATTTATGTTTTGATATTTGGGGACTCCTGGAGGTGGTTGAGGGTGTATATGTTGGTTGGGTAGTGATGAATTGGGATTTAACGGATTTAATGATTGCTGCAATAAATGAATAGTGTTGACCTGAAAGGTAAGATCTTGTTCCCACCCCACCAAAATAGTATCTGGGTCAGTATATTTGAGGGGTGCTAAGGGGTCTCTGTGACCATCTAAAGAGGCATTATTAGGTGGAGTTAAGATACACCTAGCTATTTCATTAAGTTAAGATCAGTTTCTAACCTTACTTTCAGAGTTTGTTGTCCCTTAACGGTTATATAATTTTTGTTAGGCTTTTAACGGGTTCGTTTGACAAACCCCGTTTGTCTTCTCTAATCTGCTGGAAGTTTACTTTTTAACGAAACTCTGTTAAGGAATTTAGGACAGGCGTATGTCGAGTATCAACGTCTCCATGTAGCTATTTGATTTTCTACCAGGGGAATAACCAAGGTGAAAACGCATGTTAAACTTCATCTTTTGTATTTAGAAATTTGAACTAGAGACGCCAGTGGTTTAAAAATTCAACCTTCAAACAACTTTTTTAGGGCAAGCATGGAAGTTGGAATAGTTTAGTTTAGCCAAATTTGTCAAGGAATTCCTTTATCAGGTAAGGCCCATGACTGTTTGGTTATAAATATCTCGCCTGTACTGAGAAGCCTCTCTTTCTAAAACATCTGTTACCTCGAAAAATAAACTTATGAGTAATCTGGTTAGCATTATTCTGTTCAGAATTAGATAATAGATACTGCTAAACAACTATGCGCACGAACTGCAGTTGTCCGCTGGGTTATAATACTATATGGTGGGAAGAAACTTATGGATGTATTAATTTAGTTAGTGGGTGATAACAAATTACCACCAGTTAGTAGATCACTTCCTAGTTCTGATTCTTGTCCTAATATCCTACTTCATTTGTTTTTGTTAATTCTCAACACCAACTTCTGCGGATTGAATTTGTAGGGTTAAAATGGACCTGCTTCTGTCTAAAATTCACCAATCTTAACCTATAGCACATTTCCATCGGATGATTGCTGCCAGATATTATGATTAACAGCTTTTCCCACTAATCTCCCAACCCCTCTACCCGTTTATTTATTCGTGCATTTGACATCTTTCAGAGACATCTACGTCCTCTTTCCGCAAATGATAGTGACGTTATCTTTCTTCGTTTGTTAATTATAGGTACATTTCTGCTTGTAGGTATGTATTTGCCCTCATTTAAGGTAAAAATTAATGGCAAAACACATATATGAAAGTTCACTTACTTGATGTTTGCTCAATGGTTAGACTGGTTTTTGTTTTCCTATTAATAGAGGTATAGCAGTCCATTTAACTCAACTGAATCTCCTGACATAAATAGTTTCAGGACGGGCAAAGTACTTTTTAACAAAACTCAGTTGTATGAGATGTAGTCATGTTCATCTGATTCGAAGATGTCTAGTTTCTGGGACATGTGTGGTCAAACCTCTGGCAAATCAGCTGTAATTTTAATGCCCACTCCTTTGTTTTGAGCAATTACATGTACCATGTTATTTATCTTTTTGCCACGATGAAGTTCTAAGTTCTAACCTCACCATTACACAGACTTCAAGTCCTGGAAGGGTGGTTGAACTATCAGCTGTAATTTTAGTGGCCACTCCTTTGTTTTGAGATTAAATTTACCATGTTATTTATCTTTTGGCCACGATAAAGTTCTAACCTTGTATCCTTGCCACTACTCAGACTTGAGGTCCTGGATGTAATTTTATAATCAACTGTACCATGTTGATGCACGTTTTGGGCCTTTCTAATGTTCTGCCAAACTTTTGAAGGCAAAATATTCATCAAGGTCCTGAAAATGCATATTCTATCTCAAGCATTGTCTGACATCAGGAATTCTCCATTTTTGTCAGGGATGTAAGCCTGTGGAACGCATGGACATGATGAGCTCAGCAGCTGTGAGCCCTTGCACATCATATCAACCAAGTCCAGGAGCTTCATTCAACCCTAGCCCAGCATCTTCTTCCTTTGCAAGTCCATCCCATTACGCTGCCAATGTCAATAACAATGATCCCAACTCTCTCATCCCATGGCTAAAGAATCTGTCATCTGGCAATAATTCATCTAAGCAGCTTCCCCATCATCTTTACATCCCGGGAGGTTCAATAAGTGCTCCGGTCACCCCTCCATTAAGCTCACCCACTGCCCGAACTCCAAGAATGAACGGCAACTGGGATGACCCAACTGCCCACTCAGCCTGGCCTGGGCAACATTTTCCATTTTTAGCATCTTCGACCCCCCAAAGTCCTGGTATGCAAACTCCACCAGATTCAGGTTGGCTTTCTGGTGTTCAAACTCCTCAAGATGAGCCTTCATCTCCCACATTCAGTCTTGTGGCACCAAATCCTTTTACCCTCAAGGAACCCTTTTCCAATGGTGGGTCTCGAATGTGGACACCTGGCCAAAGTGGTACTTGCTCGCCTGCTATTACCGCAGGATTCGACCAAATGGCTGATATACCAATGTCAGATGCAATTTCATCTGAATTCGCATTTGGAAGTAACATGACTGGATTGGTTAAAGCATGGGAAGGAGAAAAAATACATGACGAGTGTGTCCCGGATGATCTTGAGCTGACTCTTGGGAATTCTCGTACCAGGTATTATTTTTAGAACCAGCCTCCTTCCTACCACTGGTCATTTCTTTCATTGCTGTCTTCTCTTCTGTTAAATTTGGCTAATTATATGATACTTGAATTTCAGGTGATGGCTTGTTACCTAATATTGATGTATCTGCCTCTGTGCAACTTTGTTGAAATAGTGTGTTGGATCCTTGTGGTTTCTCAAAGTACACAGTAAGAGCAGATTTTCAGTACTCTTATTGTTGTTGTATCCTTCACCATGTCCTAAAATTGACACAATTAAATTATAAATAGTTTATGTAGTTGGTTCTGCTCTTTTTATTGGCAGATTTTCCTACTCGTATTTAATCTGGCAAATTCTTTTCATTCTTTATCATTCGCAGAATACTTGTAATATTTATTGGTGTGCTGTATGATTCTTGTAACTGGAATGTGTATGTACTTGAGATGTCAAACTGTCTTGAATTTTGTTATAGAGATCTCATATTCTTATTGTAGAGCTCTTTACTTGAGTTCCAACCTTTTTCATACTTCGCTCACAAGCTGTGTTCATATTTGATCCGGTTTTTACGTTTTGTATGCAAACCAAAAGCAATACTCTCTGGCTGGGGCTTACTTATACTAGGCAACTTCAGTATGGAGCAAGGAGTGACCAGATCATGAATCCAGTTCTCTATTGTTGAAACTGTACATTCTTAACGCGGTCGAAACAATAACTGTTGCAATTCTGTGTATCACTTCCGGTTTTCATAGACTTCTAGACTCTAGTAGTCTGACATAACGAATCCGAAATATTGGCGTTCTTACCCGGGTCCCTACCTTAACGTCGCTTTAGTGTAATTCTTAGATCTAAATCCTAGTACCCGAATCTAAATCTGTTGCAAGTATTCTAGAGCGGACGTTGACTTGGACCTATCTCGGATGTCGGATCCATTTTGACATGGACCTGGATCTAGATCCATTCATTAGGGCATGGTAAGAGTAGCACTACAAAAATATAACTCAAACAAAAAACTTACTCAATGACAACACTAGTCAAAAATAAAAATATAACTCAGAGAACGAATCAAACTTGGGATTTTAATCGCACATGCTATGCAAGATTGTAATAAGCAAATATAGCATTCCAACTCGTTCTCCCCAACCACAAGTCGTACTACTGGTACTAGTCTTCTTTGTATCTCTCAGGTTGTTTTTAATAGTTATTTCCTGATAGATGAATTTAAATACAAATTGACTAATTACACATTCTTTTAGAGTTCTATATTACTTTTCACTTGAACTACAATTCCGACGGAAAAATTTATGAACATACGGTATCTATATACAAGTATAACTCACTTGGAATTGAGTATAAGAAATATATTATGACAGGTCTTATCCATTTTGAAGCTTCTCTCATATGCCTGTCTTTCTTCTCACCTTTTTCCTCGGGTTGACGGATTAAATTTAAACCAATTCGTTCAAGTCATATGTAGCATTTTTCCCAACCACAATGCCTAATAATAGACCTTATCCAAAGTGTTTTAAATTCTTTTCCGCAAACGTTAAGATCGACCATGAGTGCAGGAATAGTACTAGACAATTGACAAATAAATTAATTAAGTCCATGGTTTTCAATAGTTTAAAAATTCTTGAATAAATTAAAGAACAGTCCAAGGTTTGGGATAGAATCCTGACGTGTTTATTCGTATTAAGTTCTCTAACTATTGGGCTACTGGGATTAAATTCCACCATCGACGCATGGTGCTAGCCATTAATGAAACATGCTCAGAATTTCTCCGAATTTAACCTTTTGTTCATCTTTCATACAAAGTTCTTTTTAAGAAATTGTAACGGATTAAGTGATGTATGTAGCCGGCCTGGACATACATGTTAGTGTAATCTGTAATGCCCGGGTGCCGGGTCTCCCCACACTTTTTGGGCCAACCTCAACACAAGGAGTTCTAGAAGGGGAGCAAATAAACTGTCTTAAAGGATTAAATAGTAAGAAAAGGAATAACATGCATATGGCCCATTAGCTCAGTTGGTTAGAGCGTCGTGCTAATAACGCGAAGGTCACAGGTTCGAGACCTGTATGGGCCAACTATGATACTTCTTTTTAAATTTTTTTTTTCCTCCATAAACTCTTTTTCCCGTCTCTCTTGCTTTCATCCCGTCGAATGGTATAATATAAGTTCTGAACATTTTCGAAAATATTAATGGCAGAACTTTGGAGAAGCGAACTAAAATAAATTGTTCGATGTGTTTATGAAACGTAAATTTGTGCTCTATTAACAAGAAAGAAGGGAAATGTTGATTCATAAGATATGTCGCTTCCAAGGACAATCTCAGAGAGTATTAAATTTTCACGGGTACATCAAGAGTAATATTTAAGCATTGCTTTAAGATTTCTCACAAGACAGATAAAGAAAGCTCAATAAGAAAAAAAAAGACCATATCCTATACACAAAAAGTGAGAGTTGAAAATATAAATTGCTAACATTATTAGATTGAAAGAAGAAGCTGAACAAACTAAAAGATTGATTCCTAGACTGTTCCCTTTAAACTTTAAAATTGAACACAATCCGTTCAATTCTTGAAAAAGATCACACAAACAAAGCAAACATTCAAACACAACACTGAGTTGTACTCTCCTTTTCCTGATCATCAACGTACAACTTCACAGCCTCACGAGTATCTCCAACCGAATCAAACCCTCTGAAAAACTCAATCATCTTCTTCAACTCATCATCACCAAGATCATCAACAAATGGCCTAATTGGCACCCCATTATCAGGCTGAAGAAAATACGAATTCGGATTGTCATCCACAATCACCACATTCTTCAGCTCCCTCCCGATATCAGACAAGTCCTTGACAAACTTCCCATCCATTTCCTTGCACGAAGTTCGATACAGACGGTGCGAAATGAGCTTCCTCCAGTCCAACCTGTCGAGCACACGCGACGCGTACTCCTCGACTCCAGCAGTAAACACCACAATTTCAAACCTCTCACTCAAAAACTCAAGAAACTCATCCACAAACGGCCTTTTCAAAACATAAAACTCGACTTTCTCTCCGTCGATCACTGGCCTAACTACGAAATCGTACTTTTCAGGAGGCGGGTTCGAAGCGGAATGGACTAAAGTCTCGTCCAAGTCTAGAAAGACTGTCTTTTTACCTGACAGTGAAGGCGGAAGAGTAATTTTCTCATTGAACAGTGAGCGTCTCACTGTCAGTCCAGGGAGACCAGCAGGGACTTTTTGCAACACCTGGTAGCCCTTCTTCTGAGGCGTTTTCTTCGGAGTGGCGATTCGGGCGAGTTTGGTGAAGATCTTGATCAATCGGCGTTGGCAAGTGTAGATTGACTTGTTGATTGAGGCTACAACTGATTTGGCAGTGGAGTTCTTGATCGGAGTCTTTTTGCGGCGAGGATTGGTGGTTTTGCGGTTCTTGATGGATTTTGTTGGGGTTCTTTTCACCATTTTTGACACCATTTTTTGCAGGTTGATTGATGAGAGAAAGTGAAAGGGTTTTTTTTTTTTTTTGTGTGTTTAAGAGCGGTGATTTTGCCGTATTTGAAAATTGGGGTGTTTTGGTTATATTCCAACGGTCGAATTTATTTTGGTAGATGGTGTGTTTTACAGCTGGCTGATTTCAAATCCGTTTGGCGGGGGGTTTTGTTGTCATTTTCATGATCTTAGTTAATGGATGGTTGTTGGGTCGTTTTAGGCCCAATTTGTTTGTTGGGCTTGGTTGTTTTAGGGGTGATTGGACCTTCATGATCAGATCACGCAGTCTGATGCCTAGCTGGAAAATTTTATTCAAAAAAATGCCATCTCGGTTACTATATTTCTTTACTCTATTTATACAGTATACGTTGTATTTCTTCAATGTGGATATACAGTGAAATGTTGTGTTTCACTGGATATACATTAGTATTGACCTTTTTTTTGTTTGATTCTGTTTTACTATGTCGTTTTTGGTGATTCGTGGGTAAAATTGGCCTCTGACTAGAATTTTCTATGCTATATCTAAACAATGCTCGAAGCCAAGTAAATTAAAGCTAGGGAAACTATGCCGTAACTGAAGCATATGAAGTGTATGTGCAGACCGATTCAATCAACATATGGGTATTATCTTGCGGTCACAATATTGGGTACCTCAGAGTTAAGATAGAAGGTTGAAGTGTTAGATATTCTTGAGCTGCATTACTTCATTTGAAATTCTTCGAATGAATGGAATCGAAAGCAATGGCCAAACGAATCAAAGCAAACGAATCAAGAAATTACATTTGTCCCATTTTTAATAATAATGAATACTACATCCGTCCATTAATAAATTCGTAGGAGACTTTTTACGGGCGTTGGTATTATTCTTCAAATTACGACAAAAAATATAATAAAATTATATTATAAAAATAAATTAAGTATATTTGACTAACATAACTTTGTTTTATACTTTTTTGTGCGTAATTTGCAAGTAATTTACGATTTAAGTTCGAGAAAAAAATTCTCCTTAGAAAAATCGATTGTTAGTGTAATATAGCGTCCGAGGAAGATAACATGGAAACTAATACGGAGGAATAAATGACATTTCTCAATATTTGTGATAATGTCGTTTTGGTTCGACTTTAGTTTAGTTTAACTTGTTTTGGAGTTTTTGGGAGTCATTTGAAAGACTTGTAGAGTTTGGTTTGACTTTAGTTTGGTATAACTTGTTTTTTATTTATTAAGTTTGAGAAAAAACTCAACGTATCTTGAGTTTCTTATTGTTCTAATATCTTCCAATAAAAGAACATGTCGATTTTTTGTTAGAGATGTCATGAAGTATGTGAACCAGTTTGAATGGTACTCTCAGGTTCCTGTAGTTTCTTATCTTAACTCAACTTTTACGGTATAAAAGAAGGGTAATTCGAATCGTAACTATACTTTTTATTTCATTGATCTACTAAAAGTCGTGTTAAAAAGAAAGAAAGAAAGAAAAAGGTTGAAAATATCTCAATTGGATAAATTTTCTTATTTTCCTCGTACAAAAGATGGGTTGTGTAAATAAATGATAAAATATTAATAATAATAATAATAATAATATGAATTTAATGAACTTAAAAGAGCTTAACTGAAGAAAGCTGAACTGAAGAGAGTTGAATTGAAGACAAACTGAACTGAACTGAATGAATTTTCAGTTGAAAATAACAAATCATTACTACCTCCATCCAGGATATACAATGGTTTATCCTTCAACATGTTTGGCACATTTTCATTAGAATTTATAGGACAAGATTCCAACGCATGGGTTGAACCTACCATCAAGGTTAATTGATACACAAGCCAATCTAACGTACTTTTTGTTTGTTTGTTTGTGACGCTATTAAATCATAGCACAAATCCACAAAAGTTGTCACATAAACAAACTTATCATAGTTCAAGTTCTAATCCATCTATCCATCCATATATTATGTATGGTCTAAACCTCACCAAATTCATTCAGTCCTACGTAGAATTTTGTAGAATTAGTTATATTTTAGTCAGTATATATTTCAATATTATTTTTTGTATGTTGACTACATATATAATTTTAATTAAATCTCATATAACTTTATCTAAAAAAATCCAAAAAATATATGGAACATATATTTGAATTCGTCGTGACAAGACGAATCCATAGACACCAATCTTGAATACTATTATTAATTAAATAAATTATTTTATCTATTAAAATAAAATATAAATTTATTAAATAAGATAAAATGAAATACTGGAATTTTAAAAATAAAAAACGACTCATTAAAACACATTATAAATAATTAACGTAGCATCAATCATTCAAAAAGATACCCATTTTAAATAGTTTAGCATCAAACATTCTGAACAAACTAAAATATACGATTATTTTGATTAGCCTCATATATATATATATATATATATATATATATATATATATATATATATATATATATATATATATATATATATATATATATATATATATATATATATCCATACGACCATACCATTTGCGCACTTTAAGTTATTCTGGCACTTTCGTATATTTTTATACTATATTCTAAAGTTGATGGATTTACTTTGAAGTACACATGATCTGCATGTGCATAAATGATACTTGGAGTGCTTTCTAATTACTGGACATTTTCTAATACAAAATTAAAGTAAAAAAGAAATTCATTTTAAGTTGTATTAACTCTCTGCGTTTTTTTTTTTTTTTTGAATTTAGGTTTCGACTTTTCTCTAAATACTTATGTATGAAAAATAATGAATAGTCGTAGGAGATAGTGAATAAAGTATAAGAGGTGAGAAGGTAAACAATAAAGTAATAAATTAATTTTCAATTTTTAGACATGTGAAGATGAGATCTATCAATATATTATAAAGACCAGTTTTTATTATCAATTCTAGCTTTGGTACTTTGGCCTCAAATCAATGTGAGAAATTATTTTATTTTTTAGATTAAAAAATTACAAAACAATTATAATCAGGGTAAATTTATTTTTGTTGCCGAGTTAATGTGTATTTAATTGGTTCTGTTACCTTTACAATTTTAATCTAATTTTGGTTACATAATTATGCCAATGATATTCAACCTTTGCAACTATTTATAAATGTGATCAGTCAAATCTTCTAAATCCCATAATTCCATCAAAATCGCCACCCGCACACTAATTTTCTTAATGGGCATGAATCCAGATTGGAGTACCTTTGGATCTATGCTTGACATAGTTACTTCAACTAATCTTCTAAGAATGTTCTATGAATCGTGTACGAGACGTGTTATTTTCAGTTCCAGAAGATAGAAGACAGACGCACGTGAGCTAATTGGTGGTGTGTTGATATTTACATGTCTATCAACAACCTTTTACATGTGAAGACTTTCAATTTCCTTTTCTTTATGTATATGATTCGATCGGTAGGATGAGGTATAAGGTTTCTCTTCTCTACGATCTCTGGCTAAAAGGACTGGTTCTATACAACCCGAATTCCAACCCCGTTTGAAATACTGATGTTCAGGTCCGGTCTGGTATATACTCGAACCCGTTTCATACCTTTGTTACAAGACTTGACCATGACATTTTATGATTAAGTTAGTAAAAACTACATTTTTTCCGGCAGAGGGTGGGGGAGTCTGCATATACTCTCGAGGCGGGGAAATTATCTTCGATCTTCTCTCAACTTTTTTGATACATATCGGGCCTGGGGGATCTGATATTCTTTAGGTGGGAAAACTCTCTTAGATCTTCTCTCTACTCTCTAGGCGGGAAAAATGTCTTCGATCTTCTTTGTACTTTCTTGATCTCCATGACAGCTGGGAAGTCAGTATACTCTCTAGGCAGGGAAACTCTCTTCTATCTTCTCTCTACTTTCTTCATCCATAACGGGCCCGGGGGGACAACCGTACCATGTGAAATTATGTTCGTAGAATAATAATTTTTGTGTCTTTGGTGGGGTGACACATACCACCACAGGGTTGCTGGGAACCGGTGGGTTGGACAAAATAACCGTGACATGTGAAATTACGTTTATATAATATTTGTTTGTGTGGTGGGGTGACCACATATCACCGCGAGATTGTTGGGAACAACCCTATTAATTGTGTTGTATACTTTTGTATTTTATTTTGGTTCCGTTTGAGTAATAGTTTTTTTTTTTTGTAAAAAAACATGTACATGTTACTAATTAACAAGTCGGGTATGGTAGAACACTATTTTTACATTTTCTAAAGTTAACATAAATAAACACTCAATTATATAATATTGGATGAAGAATGACTAAACCCAATGCACCAACGCGTTATACAAAGAGTTTTGACTATCTTTTTTTTTTTCGATTAATTTATTTAATCATCACATTTCAATTTATTATTAAATGTAAATTATACCCACGGGTTAGTGCTAGTAAGTTTGTAAACCAGATACATTAACATTACCTATGATTTATTGATTTTTATCTTGTTAACAAAGAAAAAATCTACTTCAATTTAGAGATCAAAGTTAAACCCAAAACCATGTTTCAGGTTCAAATAAAACCGAGACGTTCAAATTTTTTGGAATACTCCCTAGCGTTTCATTAATAATAACAAAAACCTATGATACATGAAAATATTAAAGGGAGTGCTTTTAAATGTAAGGTGAAAAATCAATTCCTTTCACTATTTTTCATTTCCGTTCCATTTGGAGGACTTCTAAGAAATGCAATGAGGTCATGATTCATGATCACAAACACAAAACATCCCCAACTAGAAATCGAACACAGGGGATGTAAATTCTCTACTGGAAATCACGGGCTCAAGTCTTTGCCTGCCACTTCCAACATTAAAGCAAACAAATTTAAGAATTCAACTGTTTGGTCTTATCCGAATCTTCTCTTTTCGTAATTAAACTGTTCAACAGTTCTCTTCTGTTCATACCAGCTCAGCCAGTCAAATTCTTGTTCATGAATTCAGCAAGAAACCCGTGTGAAAGCGTAAGATTAGCACAACATACTTGTAAGATTCCAAATGATATGATGATGATACATACACAACTAATTAATTACTAGTTATTAGCAATTATGATCTGAAATTCTTTAATTGGAATTTTGTAATGTGCACTGTTGAATTTGGATTGCCTAAAATGATGGATTTTAGAAGTTGGATTTAGCATGCCAGTTGATTTTTGGTGTTACTGCGTCAAGTACACTCTTGACTCTCCATTTAGAATATAATAATATGCTTCACATTATGTTGTGCTTTTAGATAATGAGTTGGTAAATCTTTGTGTTGTCAAAGTTTTGGCCAAGTCACATATAGCACTATACATGCCAATACTTGTTACATGGTTTCTGAGGAGAGATAATAGTCATACTATTTGATTGGGGAGCTTGCGTTAGCTAAATTTAATTTCTAATTCAGGGCATAAGGGGTGTTAAGAGAAATGGTTCTAACAGATAGAAAAACAAGCCTTTTGGCAGAAACACGCTCACATGGCGGAATACAATTAAGCTCACAAGGTTAAAAACACATTTGTGATCTAGTCTTATTTCGTCATTCAACTTGTATGTTTTACGATTACAATTACGTTGTATGTATATTTATACATAAGGCAATTGATATGTAAAGCCCATATGATAGGTCGAATCTCTTCAGTCATGTGTTATACAGTGCAACATATAATGCACGTGGTACAACTATTGTACAATATTTAAAGCATGATGTGCGAATGCAATGTGTTGTATTGGAAACCCATAATAGGTTATATCATGAAATTGACACAATTAACCAAGAACATCAGTTGTTTCTATCAGGAATCCTGATTCAAGGTAAGAAGAATTAAGCATCCTCTCGGTTGAGAATATGGATGCTGTTCCATTGTTCTTGTTCAGTTTAGTCCTCTTTACTTCTCTGTCTTAAATTGTTTTCCACTTTTCTCTTTGCCATTTAGTAATTAGGTTGGCTACAAGTACTCTTCTATGCTGTTATATACAAAGTTGCCTCTGTAAAGACCATAATTTGAACTTTGTCATCTACATTTGATTCATTGATTTAAGCTGTAAGATCTTTGATCCCACATACAGTTCCTAATGTAATTTAGAGATCAGTATCACAGTCTGTGAGCCCAAATTTTAGTATGAGATTAGACTAGTAGTATTATAGAAAGACCATACTTGCACAGATTTAAAATAGGAAACTGTACGTGGTTGATAATGATAACTAGCTTTAATGAGGTATCTCTTGTACTACATGCAAGTTGCAAGATGAAGTGAAATTGGTCTAAGAATACCATTTATTGCTCTGTATTTCCGGTGGGTTGTTGTAACCATCAATGTTAAGTTACTACTCTGATATTTCTAGATGATCAGTTGGTCATAAAGAGCTTACTGTTAACAAGTTTCAACAACATCCTCTAGAGAGTAATTTCTCTCATCAAGCAAAATAGGATTAAAAAAGGACTAATAAATGATAGTATACAAAGTGGGAAAGTTGTTATAGTCAATCCACTTAACATCCAAGCATCACTTTCCTTGATAGAAATCCATATATATATATATATATAGGCCATCATCTGCTATAACTAGATTACCAATTGCATTCAAAGCTTCACCCACCTTACCCTAGTATTTACATCCATTCTTGAATTCTACAGCATACAGAAATGGCTGAAATATCATCTGGTGCAGCAAATGGGAACCATGGTGTAGCTGTGAACATTAAAGATGTTGATAGTGATGATTTTAATTCAGGTTCCAGCTTTCTTACTATACCATTTATCCAGAAGGTCAGCTTGCTAATGTCCTGCCTTTACTTCTAATCAGCATTAGCCCTTTGTGAAGTGTAATATCGAGATTTTGTTTATTGTACATTGGCAGATAATCGCGGAGATCTTGGGAACGTATTTCTTGGTGTTCGCTGGCTGCGCGGCTGTGGTGGTGAATGCGGACAAGGAAAGAGTGGTTACACATCCCGGAGTATCGATTGTGTGGGGACTTGTAGTTATGGTCATGATTTACTCTTTAGGCCATATCTCCGGTGCCCATTTCAACCCTGCTGTGACCATTGCGTTCGCGACTTGCAAGAGATTTCCTTGGAAACAGGTAGTTTAGTAGTACTAATATTCAGTAATTCTTGCATCTGTGGTCAGCGCGAGCTTGGTTTGTTTTTACATTATTGTATCAGCTATCAATGGAAGTCCCTTATCATCAGCCAACTAAATAGACTTATGTACTCATGATGACTTAGTGTGTTGTACTGTATTATGCTGCCAAATAAAATCGTTCGATTATAATGAATGCATATTCTTGTCGATTTTGTTTCAGGTACCAGCATATGTAGCAGCTCAACTCATAGGAGCAACTCTAGCAAGTGGAACTCTGCGGTTGTTGTTCAATGGACCACACAACCACTTCGCTGGAACTTTACCAACCGGCTCGGACGTGCAATCACTGGTCGTAGAGTTCATAATTACATTCTACCTCATGTTCGTTATATCTGGAGTTGCCACGGACAACAGAGCTGTAAAAACCCGATTTTCTCTGAACTGTCATTAGTCTAACTTTTGTTATCTGTGTTCTGTATTTTGAAACCTGATTGCATTGTTTCTGTCGTAACAGATTGGAGAATTGGCTGGTTTAGCTATTGGCGCGACTATTTTGCTCAATGTCATGATTGCTGGGTGCGTAAAACCGGACTAAAACTTACGTTGCATACTGATCACAGACACTATCAAGAAATATCTATCAGTACTAAAAATGTTCCACTAAAGACATTGCAATGTGTTTTTGTTTAGAGCAACTTATATGTGATTTTGACTTATCCTTTACATGGCAGGCCAATTTCCGGGGCTTCAATGAATCCAGCAAGGAGTTTGGGACCATCAATCGTGTCAAGCAACTACCGAGGGATATGGATCTACCTCTTGGGCCCGACAGCAGGGGCCGTGGCTGGAGCTTGGGTTTACAATATCATAAGATTCACGGATAAGCCTCTTCGTGAAATCACTAAGAGCGGATCCTTCCTCAAAAGCTTCTCGCGCAGTTAATAATCAGCATAAAATCCGTCTTAGTTTTAATGATAATTCAACAAAGATGAACATTTTGGCTTTAGAGAACAAAAAAGATGTCCATGTTGTTCTACATCTATTGCAAATGCATTGAGTAGTCATTTCCTAGATGTGTTTAACAACATGAATGTAATAAGTTATGTAGTTACGAATCTATTGTCTGAATTATGAATCAGAAATCACTAAGAATTCATCCTGGACGGTTGCTGTTCTGATCTAGTTTGCACCTAGTACTTGATGTTAACATGTTTGTATTATGCCTAAACTACAAAAGTTGGAGAGTACTAGAAATCCAAATCAAGAATTTCGATTTCTCAACCCTTGTGATTTCCTCCGAAGCTATTCAGAGATCGATCCCTTGTAGTACAGCCAAATCATTTGATCCAAAGAACAAACGACAGTTCGAAGACAAATTATAGACTTAGTCCTGAAATCTCAAATATACGTTCATTGTATTCAACAACAAGAAGCTGTCATATGTTTAGACAGTCAATTTTCCAAGAAAATATTCCCTGCTAAGTCAGTACGTAACGGCAATTTTCTTTTGAACTTCGGCAAGTTAGTACAAACACAAGGAGCGAAAAGTACAGAACATACGGATATTCTCATAGTTATCCTCGGAGGATAGACCAATTTTCCTATCTTTAAGTACTTGTACTGCTATACACAGATCACAGATGCAGAATATTACATAGAAATGGTAACATTAAATATCGCTCACTTTAACTAATTCTTTCTTACTTCTAACTATTAAGGGAGATATCATGTTGTAATTAGAATATTTAGAATCTTCGGTATAGACTTGTATATACACACCTCGAGTCTACATCAATAAAATATCGTTCCGGCAAATCTTATCTATCCTATACTAACAACTACTACAACGTAAGTATGTCGTCGCCGTATGTAAGCAAAAGTATGTCTGCAAGCTTTAAGGATGCTGAGTTCGATCTAGAAAACAATAATGATACTCCTGATCATGACAGCCTTGTCACTATACCTTTTATGCAAAAGGTGAGTGTGAGGTTCAACTCATATACTTGTAACACTAATGTTATTATTAATTGCCTAAGTCAAGTTTACAGATGCTTATCACACTCTTTTTCCTGGTAAAATGGAAGGGCAGATAATCGCGGAGATATTATCAACATATTTTGTGATATTTGCTGGTCGCGCTGGGCTGGTGGTGTACGCAGATAAGGAAAAGGTAGTGACAGTCCCTGGAATTGCTATCATCTGGGGATCTGTGGTTATGGTCATGATCTACACAGTTGGTCACATCTCTGGCGCACATTTCAACCCTGCCGTAACCATTTCTTTCGCGATGTGCAAGACGTTCCCTTGGAAACAGGTGAACACTATTCATTAGCCAGGAACTTTCACCTTGGAGAAATTGCTAGAGAATTTATGTAAATGAACTAGTTCTATACCACCCTACAAATGGAATTGAGAGATTTTTGTAGAAATCAACTTTCAACTACAACAATATTAAATTGTTCCCTGATAATTTCACATGTATGCACGAGTTCTAGCTTTTAGTTGAGATTGAATTCATTCACACATTTATTGGGACACTGAGGATCTCAAGTAACATTTTAGGTACCGGGTTATATATGCGCCCAAGTGTTGGGGTCGACACTGGCGAACCTAACCTTATGGTTGCTGTTTGATGGAAGGCATGGCCACCACTTTGCCGGAATCCCACCCACTGGAACAAATGCACAGGCGGTAGTGATGGAGTTCATAATCACATTCCTCCTCATGTTCGTGGCATCAGCAGTTGTCACAGACGATAAAGCAGTGATTACTTCTTTTCAAGTAGCTAATAGACTGTCAACTATATCACATTATCAAATACTCCGTCCGTCCCGGATATAAGTGTAAACTTTTATTCACTGCTTTAGGCCTCCAATTACGTTGAGCCACCTCTCTTAAAAATGACGTAAGATATGAAATTTTACGGGACGGCGGCAATACCAAGTGTAAAACATTCTGAAGTCCTAAATAAACATACTACTACCTTGATTATAGAGTTTGAAAGGTTTTAATTTTGCAGATGTTCATGTTCTCGAATTGATTTATTCTGATAACTGACTGGGACTTTTATGATGTTGTGCAGAACGGAGAATTGGCAGGTGTGGCCATTGGAGCAACTGTTTTGCTGAATGTCATGTTTGCTTGGTACGACCAAAACGTGGCATATAGTATAATACGACTAGAAGTCATCATTAATTACTTAATTTGGGACCATATGTTTTATAAGTGTACTTTTGTGTTTTCTGATAGGGCGATATCAGGTGGTATAATGAATCCAGCAGGTCCTTTGGGCCTAGCAATTGTGTCCAGTAACTATAAAGGGGTATGGATCTATATCGTAGGCCCAACAGCTGGAGGCGTAGCTGGATCTTGGGCCTACAATCTTATAAGATCCACGGATAAGCAAGTTACAGAAATTACTAGGAATGGTCTACCTAAACTGTTCAGCTCCAAATAAATACACGTGATCAAATGGGAGGCCTCTCATTTTTGTACTTTACTCAAGTTATTTTGCAGTGATTGAATGGCCTCTCTTTTTTGTACTTTGTTATTTTTCAGTGCATTCTATGCTATAAGCTGTAAAATTTAGAAGGGACGGGCTCATGATTTAAAGTTCAGGTTTCCAAATCATATAAAGATAAAAAAAAGTTAAATTCGAATTTCTAATGAAACAAAAAGACATTCTTCAGATGATTCCATAATCCATATATTATTGTTCCAGAATTACAATTCAACATACGGAAAAACACGTTACATTACAGAACCATTATTTAAAGTAGTATAATAATTCACAAAGTTTTACTAAGTTTATAATTCAATTTAAATATCATCCGTTGATTTTACTTATTCAATTTGAATCTGGTATGTACATGTGTCATTGTTTAAGTAGAAGGTGCAAGTTTTGAATCTCATTGGCGTAAGTTTCTTTCTTTTAATTATTATTATTTTTAAATGTTTTGAAAAATCACAGATTAATTGGTTTATATAAAAACTCGTTATTCCATAAATCACATGAAAAATAAGCAATTACATTTGCAGTCCAAACCTAATGTTACAATCATCATAAAGCATTATTAATCCTTCCCCTTTAGAGTTGAGCCAGACGCTGAATATCGAAAGGATGTGCATCCGATGGCTTTTGTGCTCTGTACGCTCTCCTCCCAACTACGATATTCGCAGCTTCTGTAGGATGATATGCATCCCAAAATAGATGCTGATCTCTGTTCCGGCAGGGTGTTTGCAATGGGAGACATGTTACTTGCCCATTGTTCCTCCCCACTCCACAGCACCCCGCATTCGTCACTGTGAATCCTGTAATAATTAAAACGCTAATTACTATTCGCGAACATGTCATATAAATGATACAAATAAATCAACCAGGGGAACGATTAGAATGTTTAATTACCATAAGCTCTAGGATTGTTAAGCATATCCTGGAAAATACCATAACCATCAATGTAGATAAACTGAGCTTCATTAACATTTGAATTTAAGTTATCAACCAATGCCCTCAATTTTCTGTTGAATATTTGATTCGCGCTGTTTATCCTTCGAACACATGTTCTTCCATCAGGGCTGTTTTGTGCCAACGCGTTCGGACTACATCCTATTTGCCCTATCCCAACCAGAGCAAACTTCCTAGCTCCATAATCGTACAAAGTCTGACGTAACGAAACATTCAGTTAGAGAACTAATTAATAGTAGAAATAGATTAATTTCACACATCTCCACAAGTTCGACTGACTCTACTCATTACTCACCCTGAGTTGCTGAGTGTATGACCGAATAAGAAGAGTGGCATACTGATCAGGCGAGTATCGACGGCCGGTGTCGTAGTACAATGGCATGAAGTAGTTGTTGAGATAGTCGTTACTGCCAATTCCAATGGAAAATATGCACTGGGACAGGTGATCTGCAGCAGCATCTTCACCTCCCAGTATGTTTATAATTTGTTCAACTGTCCTCATGTAGTTATTTACTTGACCTGTGAAATTTATTCGGTCCCCCTGGTGTACACACACATAAATACTGGAATGAATGATTGTGAAATCTACATTGAAGTTTTCTTTTTCTGCCAATCACATGTTACTTGTCAATCATATTCTCTTTTGTTCTTCTTCTTGCCTAAAAGGTTTTTGCCCCTAAAGATATAGGTGTCTGTGAATACTTTCATCTCACATATATACTCGCTACATGTACAATTTGCCATTTAAGGTATTCCAATAGAGTTGCTACATTTGACTTTTTCGCCATTTTGGGCAAAGATAGTATGAATTTTATATTCAATTATTACAAACCAATTGGCTAACTACTACCCAAAAATTAGAGTACGAAGTACACCCGCATCCAATTTACATCAAGATTATACTCATCTCCTTATTTTTTCACAAAAAGTAAATGTAACAAGCTTTTTTGAGATGGAGAGGTGTTTTTTAGGTGAGCTATGAATCCACATAGCCAAACTAACTAATAACCTACCAGCTGCAATAATCTGACAATTACTCATCTTTTGGTTAAGTGGCCAAATAAGTTTATTTAGCTCTGAGCGAGGTGAGTAAACATAGCCTATGTGAAAGTGGTTTCGTACCAGCTGCATTCCGGTTTCTGGTCGAATTCCAGCTGCACCGGATGCATAGTTTACTCCCCCGAGTATTTGTCTACCTCGGGCAGTAGCATATGGCGGAATGTAGTCGTCGAATCCTAGCAGATCAGCTGCAAAATAAATATTAATTACACGACCCGATTATAACAAGTACCACAACAAGAGATCCAGTCTATACACCTGAGCTAGATCTTCTAGACCTTGTATATCTCTATTCACATCACTGGAAAAACAATGTAACATACATAGTAGCTTACTTACCAATGACATCAACCGTGGTGAAGCCGTTAGTGAACCGGCCCGTGGGACCATCAGAAAAATCGATACCGTAAGGCATGTAATTAGCCCTAGCTATAGTCGAAATGACATTATTATTCCCATTATCAACCAAAGAATCACCAAAGATAAAGAAACATGGAACTTGTGGCGCCGCCTGAACCCGCCCCTGGAGAAGAATATTCACCAATGCAATGCACACCAGCAGCAGCCTCTCGCGCCCTCCTTTCCTCATTTTGTACATTACTAAAAAGAAAGTTGTTTGATTTCTTTAAGTATGATTGTGGCAGAATGACAGTACAGAAAGGAAGTAGCTAGAAACTAGAAAGGGAAATGTAGAAAAGTTTAGGCAAAATGTAGGTTCCAAGTAAAATAGAATGATGATGAAGGATTATTTATACAAAGACTAGAGTGAGTTGTGGAAATTAATTAAGACAAGATGGGGGGACTAGGGGTTGGTCTGTATGAGCTAGTTAGCCATAATACTCTTCTGCACCATTGATAAGGAGTTAGCTAGAAGCATTGATGATGATGAATTGGAAAGAAATCACTAGATATATACTACTACTATTATTTGGTTCACGGTACAGGAGTCAGGAGTACTGGACCATAATGTGTAATCAATGAGTTTATTTTCTTCCAATGTGGAATGACAATCATATGATTCTCAACATCTTTCCTGTCTGTTCATGCTAACTCTGGTTTTTTACTTACTCTCCTGACAATTCTGTTATAAACAACTGCAGTCATTCTGCATCAAATTCTGTTTAGAAAAGCATACAACTTGTTGAATTAATCAAACAAAACAAACGCGCAGAGAGCAAACAATCGAACAATGAACACAAAGTAATTGAGACGAGATTTACGTGGTTCGGATTCAACAATCCTACATCCACGGAGAACACCAAGAACAAATTCACTATCGATGAAAGATTACAAGAAACTGAAAAGATCTCAAGCAAGCAACAATGACAGTTTGCTTTCTTCTCTCTTTTCTCTCTCTCTCTCACTAGTGGTTTTTCTCACTAAAACTGACAATTGATATTATGAACCTTCTATTCTGCTTAACAACCAAGCTACAATCTATTTAAACCAGCTCAGAACCAATGAGAAGCGGAATTAATCGAAACAGGCTGTCATGCTCTGTTTTTCCTTTTTCCAACTAACTCTCCCTCCACGTCACTGTTTAAATCCCAGCCGTAGGATGATCAAGATCAACAGTTCCTGAGCAATCTGGCAATAGACTCTTTCTGTAACTCGTAATCACAGATTCCGTATTAAAACCCACAGATTCTGCACTGAAACTCACAGTATCTGTGCTAAAACTCACAGAAACTGTCTAATCTTCACACAACTATATATAAGTGAAATTGAATTTAAGTGCAAAACCACTTGGGCATGGACTCTGACTCAAAGTTGACAATATCATACCAAGAATAATAACAAGAGTAAGAGATAGTGTGACCATGGTACATAAGAAGTTCTATAGGAGCCAGGTCATGGAGTTAACAATATGGTTGAGGATGCAAGTTAGGACTCTATGGAGGACGACAAAGTTCATGTTTGAGCTATATCAATTCAATAAGCTGCCGCACATCTAACCAATATCAATTCTACACACAAATTACACATTTTGCAGTTCGAAGTACATTTTTTCAAACATTTTTAACTAAAACTACGCGTCAACTGTAATATATAAAATTCTTCTGGACGGAGGGAGTATTATATAAAATTTCAAAATTAATAAATATTTACAAAGTCTCATGGAAGTCCGTCTATATTTAATTTAAATATAGATGGACCAATGTTGCTAATAAACACATATCGATGTTTTTAAACAAAACGTTTATGTTGTCAACAAATTACATTTTTTTAATTATTTTTATTATGTAAAACATCGATACTCTTAACTAAACGCCCTAAATTATCAATGATAACTTTGAGGTTTGTACGTCTTTTTTTATAGTTAAGGTTTGTACGTCTTTTTTTATAGTTAAGGTTTGTACGTTTTTTTTTTAATCTTTATTGTAGAACAGTATTCTAAAAGACTATTAAAAAAATAAAAAAAATATATATATATATATATGTGCGAATTTCCCAAAAACCACCCCGTGCCGAGCACGGGCTAACCATTTGGGTGGCTTCGCCCCCTGCCTATGAGAAAGCGGATGGGGATATAGTATATACCCAAAGTCACTATCTCAAATGAGTATTAGTAACAAAAATGCATTTCACAAGTCTTTTTCCATTGTAGGCTTTCTGGGACGCAAGATGCCCCAAATGATCAGAGTTTTGGTACTTAAAGCGAACATACTCCATCCGTTGTGATTGTAATATGAAGTAGTATTTGTTCATGCCGCGTTTTTAACAATGGTAAGTGTAGTTCTGTAACACTTATGTTTTAAATCTCACCGAAACAAGATGAAAAATATTGAAACATCCTAAGGTTAATTTTAACCTCGACGAGATGAAATGGACCTAGAATCCAAAACTATTTTAAATACTTTGAACATATAAATTTTCATTTTATTTTTAAAATATTACAAGATGTTCTGAAAAATACCAAAATGTTTACAAAAAGTTTCGAAACTTCTCTGTTTTTTAAACCCGAAACATATTCAAAAATCTAGATTTTAATTAATGGAAGCCATGAAGACATGAACCTTTATTGCACATGATAGCCTAGCTGTTCCAATAATTTTTTGCAGAAGTCATAACTTATAAGATAAATGCTCGTGGCACTATTCTAAGATTAAATAAGTTACCCCCAAATTAAAATATGGATGATCAGAACTCAGAAGACGTGTCTCTCTGGTTAACACGTTAACCGACCCGGCCCTTATTGACATCGGAATCGAATCGCAATGTGATATGACCGACGGACATATCAAAGGCATTCCTTCATTTTAATTCAACTCTGGGCTTCTTTCCTATATTCATGGGGTATTGGCTAGATTAGCTAGGCCCAATAATGTTTTGTGATGGACCTTATGGGATAAGCCCGACAAAAGCCTACTAACTACTAGTCCACTATAAAGGAAATAACAAACACAATAAACAACAAATAACAAATACTAAAAGGTGTTGGGTTTCATTATCAATTTATCATCGCCCCTCAAATAACCATTGCCCCAACAGTTCTTTCCAAGCATCTAATATATACTTCTTCCACTCTTCGGGTGTAAGCTCCTAGATTGATCGTTACAACTTACATGATGTTCATATCATATGGATTATAGATAATTGTCCAAGTGTTGTTACATAATGTTCATATACATTATGCAAGTAAGGAAGTGTTATAACCTAATTCATTTATTTCAACAAAAGAAACGGTATTGTTAATGAAATTTACTCGATGGGCATTACCAACAGTGTGGGTATGCCTTGGTTAGAAGGGATTGTCATACATACTGCGGTAGGGAGATCAGATTAAAGGATATATCTTACATTGGATCAAATACATGCGAATTCGTGCCAATGGAACCATCTCATACCTTAGATGCATAAGATGATGAGATGAGCATATCAAGTAAGTTGATTAATTATAGGATTCTACATTTTTTAGTTATATATTGTAGCCTTTTACTACTAGAATACTAACTAATAAATTTGTATACATAGGGACTTATGCCTAACAAATAACTCAATTCACTTTTTATGAATTCATAACTTTTATATGGTATCAAAGCTCTTAGTTCAGCACTTTTGGATTATAGGTTTGTGCAGTCGGTTGCTGATACTTCCTTATTTACTCGGTCTAAGAATGGAGTTCGCATTATCGTTCTTATTTATGTTGATGATCTAATTATCACCGGCTCAAACTCTGACGCTATTGCTGATGTTATTCGTCATCTTTAGAATTTGGGTCCCCTCTCCTACTTCTTGGGCATTGAGGTTGCTTCTTGTAAGGAAGGTATGTTTCTTTCTCAACACAAGTATACTATGGATCTTCTTCGGCGACATAACATGGACGGTTCCAAACCATTATCCACTCCTATGGCTACTAAGCGTACTACTTTGGTTGGAGAGCCTACTGATGCTACAGAGTATCATCGTGCTCTTGGAGGTCTCCAGTATCTCACTTTAACTCGTCCCGATATTGCTTTTACGGTGAACCGTCTTGCACAATCTATGGCCAATCCTTATGATCATGATTGGAGAGCGGTCAAAAGGTTGTTTCTCTATCTTAAGGGCACTATTTACTATGGTCTCATACTTTGCCCTCCTACTGATTTGTCTCTTACCGCGTTCTCTGACTCGATTTTGGTGGTAATTTGAGTAACGGGCGTTCCACCTCTGCTTATGTCGTTTTCCTTGGTCCAAATCCTATTTCTTGGCGTTCTCGAAAGCAGTCAAGTGTTGCTCGTTCCTCAACCGAAGCTGAATATCGTGCTCTTGCCTCTACTTCCTCAGAAGTTTGTTGGATTCAACAGTTGTTTCATGAGCTTGGTATACCAGTTCGGACAAGTCCTCGTGTCCTCTGTGATAATATGAGTGCTACTCGTCTTGCTCTTCATCCAGTGATGCACTCCCGCATGAAGCATATTACTCTTGACTTGTACTTTGTCTGTGACTTGTCACAAAATGGTCTCATTTATGTGTCTTACGTTAATACTTTGGATCAACTTGCATATGCTCTCACCAAACCCTTCATCGAGCTCGTTTTGAGACCTTGCGTTCCAAAATTTTCGTTGCTGATGGAACGGCTATTTTGCGAGGGCGTATAAAGGAAGTTGATTAAGTATATAATTCTACCTTGTTTTAGTTATATATTGTAGCCTTTTACTACTAGGATACTAACTAATAGATTTGTATATATAGGGGCTTATGCCTAACAAATAACTCAATTCACTTTCTATGAATTCATAACTTCTATAGAGTATGGTGCTCACTCGAGTGCACACTCATCTCGGCACTCTAGGATGCAATTACAATAACAACTAGATAGAGACAAATGGATACACAACATAGAAACATAGTCAGAATAATCTTTGATTTGTTCACATTGACTTGGGAAGTCTCTATGTAACTGATATTGCATCTGGATATGTTATAGTAATTAACTAAAGTACATTGACTAAATTGCAGTTTACCAAATTGTAAGTTGAACAGTTAGATATATTATTATGATGAAAATTATAATAATATTAGTCCTAAGAATGCTTGGTAAAGTGTATGATTGTTTCGAAAATCACTAGACCATTTTCTAGCATACTAGCTAGAAACTCCATGGGTCAATTTACAAATAAGGAAAAGTTTTCTACTCCTTACATGCAAAACTAAATTTCACATCTCTAGTTAGAGGTGATTGCCAACTAAAGTTCTAACGTCGGGTTGTTGTGATGACCGAAGTCGAGCATAGTGTGATGAAATTGCTTGCATCTAAGTGGTAGGTAATTGCCAGCAGAATATCGGTATTAGGTAATTGCCAGCTAAAGTGCCAACGGTAGGTGGTTGTGACAACTTGAGACAGTTTTATTGTGACAAAATTACTCGCAAATTGGTAGTAGGTGATTGCCAGTGAAAGTGTCACCTATTGGTGGTTGTGACGGGTGGAGACAGTTTTAGTATGACAAAAGTGCTCGCATCTCAGTAGTGGGTAATTGCTAGCTGAAATACCAACTATGTATTGTTGCGACAAACGATAATGATTTTAGTGCGACAAAATTGATTGCACCCTATAGTATTTAATTGCTAGCTAAGATACTACATATGGATGGATCGTTGTGAATTATGCATCGCTTATAGAAAAGTGGATTGCATGTAATTGTGGTTGATCGGTTGATTCAAAAAGTTATCCAATAGGTAATAGATATATGTGTTACATCTCATTGGCGAATCTAATCCTATGAAAATACCCAAGAGGTTACAAATAATTTCTGCCAGTGAATCAAGCAAAAGTATATCAGTCGTCACCAGAACACACTCGTCAGATTAGATTCAATAGTTGACATCAACTGCATCTCAATAGTAGGTCATTGTTAGCTAAAGTGACAACTGTAGGTGGTACTGTGGTAGTGCAACCTGAGTAATTTTTATTGTGACAAAATTGCTTGCATCTCGATAGAGGTGACTGCCAGCTAAAGTGCCAACTACTAGTTGTTGTGATGGCTAGAGACCGTTTTAGTCTTGATAGTTGGTGATTGCCAGCTGAAATACCAACTTTGTGAGGTTGCGACTGACGACAATACTTTAGTGCGACAACATTGATTGCACCCGATAGTAGTTGAGTGCCAGCTAAGATACTACCTACTGATAGGTGGTTGTGGCTGCCTCACCGACTTTAGAAAAATAGTTTACATGTACCTACATATAATTCTAATTGGTCGACTGAGTCATAAAACCATCCAATAGGTAACAAATATGTGTATTGTTATGATGAGCGAATCTAATTCTATGAAAACCCCCAATAGGTTACAAACTCTGCAAGCGAATCAAGCTAAGTAAAAGTATTTCAGTCGTCATCATAAACCAATCGCCAGATTACACTCGACAACTGCCCGTGCCCAAATAAATGCACTCGTCATGGAATAAATGTGTATTGACTGTCATGGACAGTTCACAACTAGTGACATCCAAGCATCACCTAACCCAAAATCAATGCAAATAACACACTATCACGGAACGATTCAACTAGTGACATTCAAGTATTGAAACATCTACACTCTAAAATCTAGTTAATCTGAAAATTACGCTTACTGTGCGCACCAGCTAATGATAAGCGAGCATCGCCTAACCCAAAATTAACACGAACAACACCTCACCATCTCACTCGAAGACCAAACTAGGAACATTCGAGTATTGACAGAGTGTAAAATTACTCGGGACACCACAACACGTGTGTGGCAAGACACTAGTAAAAAAGCGGAGGAGTAACTCACCAGATCACCAAATCACATGTCAGCAAAGAGTGTACTTGTACAGTTATACATCTATAGCCTGTGAGTGAGTCTGTGACTCTCACACCTCACCTCTACTACTACTACTACTACTACTACTAAATTGAACACATTAAACACATACAAAACCACACACAGATACACACACAAATACACACACAGAGACTATTTTATTTTTAAAAGAGAAGAGATTCTGGTTGCCAGCCAAGCGAGAGTTTAGTTTAGGTGAGGTCACCTGCACCAGAAAATCTACCTGCATGGCAGAATAGTGTTGTTCTGTGTGCTGCTCTGTTGCACAAAATCCCAAATCTCACCTCTTCAATTTTTGAATTTCTATCCCTTCTCTCTTTCTCTCTCTACATTTCTGCACCTATTTATAGGACCCCAATTTTGCCTTCCAGATATACAAACACAGAGTGAGAGTAAATCACAACAGAATCGAGAGATTTTTTCGAGGGTAAAAGGAAAATAAAATTAAAAATATCTCTCTGCACAACTTGCACTCACAGTCTTCTTCTTATGTGGTGATACAATACAAAAAGCTCTTCGACTGTGACTCACTGAAAGCGATGGACTCTTCACAGGGACACAGCAATTCGTACAGCAATCTGGTGCGTTTCTTTTTCGTTTTTGCTCAAAATGAATGCCTAATTCTTCACTTCATCGTTTTATCCATTTTCGGAATTCTGATTGCGAACTCTACATTCTCGATGCTTCGTTCCTTGATTCTATTTCGAAACCGATTTTCTGGAAGTTTCTATCTATGTACATTCACTGGAACTCATGATTCCTTTATTCATGGTGCTCGTTTTGTTTATTTTTTCCATTTTTGTATTCATGTTTTTGTCCTTTAGTGCTAGGTTATGTGGAATTATGAAGATCCTCGTTGGTGAATTATACTCTCTGGTTTTCTATTTTTTAATGATTATTTTGTCTTCGAGCTGTACTGAGGAATTGAATTTTATATAAACACAGTAACATGGTGTTTAGTTTACTATCTGCATTTACATTTTGTATTGCTGTGTAAATTGGTAAGTCTGGATAAGAATTCATTTTAAATGTTTTTCAGGTGCAAGATGACAGAAACTTTTTTTATTGGACCTTTTTCTCCTCCTAGATATTTTGCTATCTGATGAATGAATACATCTGAGTTATTTTGTATCTATTCTGCAATATTTTGAGAACCTCACTGGTATATATACCATGCCGGTCTCGCACGGGTGCACCTACTACTCACAGTGTGTGGGATCAACTCATAAACGTGTGATTTCATATGAATCCCACACAATTTGTGACTTAGTAGGTGCATTGGGACGAGACCGACATAGAAGAAACCATATAATATTCACATGCATGCCTTTTGCTTCGAATGAAGAATACCCCAGTGCACCTGCTACTACTCACAGTGTGTGGGATCCACATGTGATTCATATGGATCCATGTCGTATGTGAGTAGTAGATGCATTGGTGGCGAGACCGGCATAGAAGAAACCTTATAATATTCACATGCATGTCTTTTGCTTTGAATGAAGAATACCCCATTGCACATGCTGCTACTCACAGCGTGTGGGATCCACTTGTGATTCATATGGGTCCCACACCGTATGTGAGCAGTAGATGCATTGGTGGCGGGACCGGCATACAAGAAACCGTATAATATTCATATGCATGCCTTTTGATTTGAATGAAGAATACCCCAGTGCACTTGTTACTACTGGCAGCGTGTGGGATGTGATTCATATGGGTCCCACACCGTTTGTGAGTAGTAGATGCATTGGTGGCGAGACCGGCATAAAATAAACAGTATAATACTCACATGCATGCCTTTTGCTTTGAATGAAGTTTACCCCAGTGTAAAAAAGAACCTCTTGTTTTAAGCTACTATAGTTTATGGGTTTATCATATTGATTTCAAGAATGGAGGATAAAGATGTTTTCAATCAACATTAATCTTGAGAGTTTTAGAGTGTTGCTAATTCTGCTCCTACTCCGTGCCTTAACAGAGAGTTTCTATTAGTGAAATTTGTTGGAATTTAAGCGCTGAATCGTTTTGACTGAAATGTTGTTTGCTCTTCTTGATTTCTGCTGCAGGATGAATCACTGCTAAGGCATATACTTCAAAACCGTGACTCTGGTTTGAGCATACCTACTAGTAGATTGGAAAGGCTTTTAAGAGATCGAGAGCTAAGAAGGTCCAGCAAGTCTTCTCAGACTAATGATGATGCTAGGGAAAATGGGGACAGTATGTATACGTTTGGACACATGACTAATGACTTCCATCTTAGTGGTGGTAATGGAAATCGGGAGCCAGGTTTCTTTCAAGGGAATTCTTCGCCAAATAACGTGGATGATGGAAATCAGAAGCGACTCAATAAACAAAGGCTACTGGTTGTGGCGAACAGGTTACCCGTGTCTGCAGTTAGAACAGGTGAAGATTCATGGGCGCTCGAAATAAGTGTAGGAGGCCTAGTCAGTGCTCTACTGGGTAAGAATCTAATTGTCTCTGTTCAGCAATACGATTATATTTTTGTTGCTAGTATGATTTGGTCTTCTATTTTCACCACTGTTCGAACTTATATGTCACACCAATATTAAATTTCTTTCGCATTATGTATTCTTGAAGGTGTCAATACAATTGAAGCCAGATGGATAGGGTGGGCTGGCGTGAATGTTCCTGATGAAGCAGGGCAGAAATCGCTAACTAAAGCTCTAGCTGCAAAGGTTTGCATTTGATTCCATGTTAGCGTTTCAGACAGTATGAACTTTGAGCATTTTCTTACTGGTTCCTTATCAATGAGTTTGACCGCTCATGTGAAATTCAGCTGTGCTACTTATATGAGGCAGAGAGAATTTAAAATTTGCATGTACACGTGGCTGATAAAGGCGCACCACATACTGTTCTAAAGAATAGAAAAGAGAATAGGAACCTGATTGGACTCTTTGAAAGATGCATTCTACATGTCTTGGGGCTTTCCTTGTTGTGCATTGTGTGTCGTGTCATTCTAAACGAACCTATTTTGTGTGTGTGTGTGTGTGTGTAACCTCTTCAACTTGGCATTGTATCCATGTGCACCTAGCGTACCCCCTTGTACAAGAGAATAAGCTTACTTTGACACTTGTTGTACCGACTGCAGAGGTGCATACCTGTGTTCCTTGATGAAGAAACTGTGCACCAATATTATAATGGCTACTGTAACAACATATTGTGGCCTCTTTTCCATTATCTGGGACTTCCACAAGAAGACCGCCTTGCCACCACTCGCAGTTTCCAGTCTCAGTTCGCTGCCTACAAGAAGGCAAACCAGATGTTTGCTGATGTTGTAAATGAGCATTACAAAGAAGGTGATGTTGTCTGGTGCCATGATTATCATCTCATGTTTCTTCCGAAGTGCCTCAAAGAACATAATAGCAAGATGAAAGTTGGTTGGTTTCTCCACACACCCTTCCCCTCCTCGGAAATCCATCGAACACTGCCGTCAAGATCAGAATTATTGAGATCCGTCTTAGCTGCTGATTTGATTGGGTGATTTCTTTATTATATGACCCCGATAGCTTCTGTTTCTTTAATTTGTTGTCATAACATGACGTATAACATTATTTCTGTTTCTCTCAGATTCCACACGTATGATTATGCCAGACACTTCGTAAGTGCTTGCACTCGTATTCTTGGGCTTGAAGGCACACCTGATGGTGTTGAGGATCAAGGGAAGCTAACTCGTGTTGCAGCGGTATACGCATAATGGAGTACCATAATTTATTTGCTACACGCACTCCATACCATTAAATAGCTACAACTCACTTCATAGTACTTCTGGATTGCAGTTTCCTATTGGTATAGATTCTGATCGGTTCATCCGTGCTCTTGAGCTTCCTCAAGTGAAGGATCACATTAGGGAATTGAAAGAGAGATTTGCTGGGCGAAAGGTAAAATGTGGCATCTGACTATATGAGGAACTGCTGGTGGTGAATTTTGTTTTGATGATTGACATGTCTTACGCATTATTTCTGATTTCATGCTTTCGTAGAATTAATAATTCAGTTGCAAAATTATGCATCTCTTCTACAGACCTTGATCTCTGATTTTGAAGTTCCTTGTGCTTTGGCATACTGCTATTTTGATTGGTTTCTAAAGCTAATTTTCTCATGCAATTAACCAGGTAATGCTAGGGGTTGATCGCCTAGATATGATTAAAGGGATACCCCAAAAGATATTGGCATTTGAAAAGTTTCTTGAAGAAAACCCGTTTTGGCATGACAAAGTGGTTTTGGTACAGATTGCTGTACCAACAAGGACCGATGTTCCTGAGTGTGAGTACCCATACCTTAACCTTACTGCTCGTTTTACTGAAGTTGGTAGATACTGCTTCTACTATCATTTGCTTGCATTGGTCTTAGTCTCTGCTTGTGTACCTAAGTTACGAAAGTAGAATTAGGATGTTATGCCTTTACTTTAACTGCTCGAGGAATTACTACTGAATTACTTCCGTTATTTCCCTAAATTCCTAGTTTTATTAGAAAGTGCTAATGCCATGTTGCATGAACTGTGGATAGAAGAGGGATGGTTAGAAAGACAATTAACTTGTTTAATGAGTTCAGATTTGTTTAGTGTGTTACTATACAAATTCCTGTATTTTATTTATTCCAGTTGGACAGTTCTTTCTAGAGCACACGTCTTCAAGATCTTAGGTCACTTCTTTGTTTCTAATAGCTGGCCCCTCTCAAAATATTTGTATACAATAGTTAAAATAAGAAGTTCAATCATTTCAATTGCAGATCAAAAGCTTTCAGCCCAAGTTCATGAAATTGTTGGTAGGATAAATGGAAGATTTGGAACCCTTACAACTGTTCCAATTCATCATTTAGTAAGTCATATGCCTTAAATTTGATACTTTCATATGAATACTAGTTGAATTTATTTTTATATATTGAACCCCACAATTTGTTTACAGGACAGATCTCTTGATTTTCATGCATTATGTGCACTGTATGCTGTCACTGGTACGTTTCTGTTTAATCTCCTGAAAAGCTTATATCAGTATCTAAAAGTTGCCAAGACACAGATAATGTAGACAATATACAATACAGCCATGGCTTATGGATCTCTACATATTGGATGAAAATAAAGAAGATATTGTGGAACATATGCATGCGAATTGTTGCTTAATAAGGAGAGAAAAAACATTCCGTTCCCTATTCCTTATTACTAATGACAAGGCCTAAATTGTTATGAATGAGCTGTAGAAGGAATTTCCCTCAGAGCCATGCATGACATTGCCTTAAATGGTTTATTTTACATTATGTTGAACTATCTCCGATCATATTGTCATCAAGCATATAAACTGCATTGCATTCTCTCCAGCTATTTACTATTCTGATTTGTGGTTTAGATGTTGCTCTGGTCACATCCCTGAGAGATGGAATGAATCTTGTGAGCTATGAGTTTGTCGCTTGTCAAGATTCAAAGAAAGGAGTTCTCATTCTGAGTGAGGTAATTTATCTACCTGTTCAAAAAAAAGTTTATGTTTACTTCGTAATCTCTACTGGCAGAGACATTTCTTTTTGTAAAAATTGCAGTTGATACCTCTTAATTGATGGTTGCTGCGTAGCCTACTGGTATTAAACTAATATTACTACCTCTCACTTATTTGTTTAATTATTATTAATCAGTTTGCTGGAGCCGCACAGTCTCTGGGTGCGGGAGCAATACTAGTGAACCCTTGGAATGTTACAGAGGTTGCTGCCTCGATTGGTTATGCTTTGAGCATGCCAGAAGATGAAAGGAAAAAAAGACATCACCACAACTTCACTCATGTTACTACTCACACATCCCAAGAATGGGCTGCAACTTTTGTGAGGTACATCACGCTAAAGTTCTTGAGTGTGTGATTTGAAACTTGTGGAACATTTTCGTGTAGTACTTCACGAAGTTTGAAATGCTGATCTATGTGACTGAAATTAGTGGTCCCCCAAAAATGCAGTGAACTCAATGATACTGTCATTGAAGCTCAGCTGAGGACTCGTCAAATTCCACCATTGCTTCCTAAAGAAGATGCAATTGATTGTTATTCGCGCTCAAACAATCGATTACTTATCATGGTATGTATTTCATCCCAGCCAAATTCTTTCAAAAAAGAAAATCGCCTAGAATAAGATTCATCTACTCCTGTGTCATTATAATTCAGTCTGAATCACTCTAAATGTTTAATTTATTATGTTATCAATCTGTGAGTCTTGTCGATGGTCTGTATAACATCCATTTCTGCAATGTGCTTCAGGCACGGAAATCCTTCCGTGTACACATTTTTCCAAATTCAAATGCATTTTTTGAATCTATTATAGTGCTAGATTTAAACATATATTAAGTTAGTGCTGATATACTTCTTTTATTCGCAGGGATTTAATGCAACATTAACCGAGCCTCTAGATACTCAAGGAAGAAGAATGGATCAGTTCAAAGAAATGGAGCTTAAGTTACACCCTGAAGTGAAGGAGACCTTGAAAAGGCTTTGTGACGACCCAAAAACAACGATAATGGTCATTAGCGGAAGTGATAGACACGTTCTTGATAAGGTTTCTTGCTTTCGCATACAATCTATTTTTCCATTTGCATGTCTTGCTTGCTGATTGACATATTGTGCAGAATTTCGGAGAATATAATATGTGGTTAGCAGCAGAACATGGGATGTTTGTGCGTCGCAGCACCACGGGAGATTGGATGACAACAATGCCTGAAAATCTAAATATGGATTGGGTCTTTAGTGTACAGGTGCAGAATGGATGTGTCCTTTTAGTAATTCTTAATTTTATTGCAGAACTTAATATTTATCGTCTCTCATTGTAACGGCCGACTGTTTCAGCATGTGATTGAGTACTTCACCGAGAGAACACCCCGCTCTCATTTTGAGATACGTGATACCTCGCTTGTATGGAATTATAAGTTTGCAGGTTACAATTTCCTCCTTTTTAGCATATTCTTCCTTTTTTAGCTTCTCTCTGTGCTCTTTTAATCCAGCTAACAGTTGACGTTTTTTAGACATTGAGTTTGGGAAGCTTCAATCAAAGGATTTGTTACAGCACCTGTGGACTGGCCCCATTTCAAATGCATCCGTGGAAGTCGTCCAAGGAGCACGGTCGGTTGAGGTCCGAGCAGTTGGTGTGACTAAGGTGTGCCTTCTGGTAAAGTAAGCTTCACATTTTTGTTCACTGCAATATATATCTGAACTCTGTCCAACATTTCTCTTTAGGGTGCTGCAATTGATAGAATATTGGGAGAGATCGTTCATCACAGTAACATAAAAGCCCCAATAGATTATGTCCTTTGCGTTGGACATTTTCTTCAAAAGGTGCGTCCAATTGTAGATATATTGGATATAAATGTGAAAACAACAGCTTTTGTTTCATGTGAAAACTAGGCAAAACTATGAGTTATTCGAAGAAACCCCTCGTATTTACATAAATCACTGACTATTTCCACAAGACAACAGCGTTTATTTCCTCCCCAAACTATTTTTGTACGAAACACCTCCTATTTTCATGAAACAAGACTTACTGTTGTCTTTTGGAAACGGGCATCAATATGAATAGCAAAAAGGATCTATTCCAAATCACAAGGGTGTTGTTATATAATAATAATAATATTGCTTCACACCATCCTTATCTTATACTGATAAGCGTGCCCCAATATTCTAGGACGAAGATATCTATACATTCTTCGAGCCAGAGCTTCCAGCTGCACTGACACCTTCGCTTACAAAAGCCAAAGCGCCTAATGCTCTCGGCCGATCAGGCCCATCAAATTCGAAAGGGAGAAATGGTGCCCCTGCAATGTGGCGAAAGGCTCCTCTACCTCTTTCGGGCACAGAGAAAAGATCAAGCAGTTCAATTGGAAGTAATGGCTGGTGGTCCAGAATGCGTGACAGAATAACCATGCATGAAGGCTCGTCAGTTCTTGACCTCAAGGGCGATAACTACTTCTCATGTGCAGTTGGGAGAAAACGTTCCAATGCAAGATATCTTGTTGAATCCTCAACTGACGTTGTAACATTGTTGAATGAGCTAGCAGATAGTAACGATGTTGAACCTCGTGATGCGGAGAGCTGAAAGAATCCTTGCTTCAGATTTTGTTTTCAGGGGCCAGATCCTTGTTGCTGATGGTGCGAGAGCCAACTTAGCTTGAGAGCGTTTACTGGTCTTAGCTTTTTCCTTCTATCATCCTGTTAATAATGTATGTACTGAACTATTAAGTGTAAGTTGGTTGTTGGTTATGAGTTTTTCCTTTAAATGGTTTCCCTTGTTATTCATTCTCATTGGTTATCAGATCGCCAAACGTAACAGTCCGTTGAACCATGGAACCGTACACAGCTATGGTAAACTATTGTTACGTGACTTCCTCTCGGTGCAATCTGTACTGTGTATCGGTCGAGCTCAAACAGAACGTGAAAAGAATGAGGTCAAGTTTAAAGCTTGGCATCAGGTTTGCTCAGCACTTGCAAGTTCCATGAACTGGCAAAATAAAATCTATCAACTTTTTAGCCGAGACCAGTTTGGTTGCAAGAAAAGCATCTATCTAACTTCAAGATCTGCTAAAATTCATAAAACTGGAGTATTTTCAATCTGACTAAATCACATCCGGAAGCTGATTCTTCACCCGGACTCTTTCTCCATTGAAGTGAATGTATTTCCATTTACTTTGGTACTTCTTCATTACAAGCCTCTGTTTGTCCACTTCGCCCAGCTCCTCGAATGCCCGTGCGATTCGTTTAAGAGTATCTTCATCGGGTTTCACTCCTAACTCCTCCATGTCTGCAAATGCCTAACCAAAGCCAAAAGGAACAACATCAGTATCAAGTAAAGAAAAGGAAACACAAAATTACCAGTTGTTTTTTTAGGAAGTCCAAATGTGCAAATTAGCATATCCAATTACCTCTACAGCCTTATTTGGCTCATTGTGATGATCAAACAAAGATATGATCCTAGAGAACAACTTCCTTGGTATAGAGCGATTATGCACATGTATAATCATGTTCCATAACGTTTCTGCTTCGTCTACTCTATTATCCATGTCAAATGCCAGGAGAAGGCTATCATAGGTCGTCATTGTTGCTCCTTGACCTTTGCTTAGCATCCACTTGGCTACCTGAAAAACATAATTATTGAGGCCCCGGCATATAGAATTAGTGCATCTAAAATATGCAAGTTATGTGAAATATCCAGCTCCAGCTCAAGGTGTACGAGATGGAAGTTTCTTACTTGAATTACTCGTTTCCATTGACTTCTCTTCCTCAGGATATTCAAAGCCTTCGCAGCAGCAACTAATGGAAACTCCGTCTCCCAAGCTATCCACTTGTCCAGAGCACCATATACAGCTTCTTTCTCATTTGGAAGTCCAGATATCTGCCAAATTATAATAGTGAAATCTATTTCCATCACATGCTTCTCGATTTCTGTAATCATCTAACACTTTAATCTTAAAATCATCACATACAATTCGAATAAGGTTTAAGGCCTTTTGCCCTGAACCAGAGGATTCTCTCTTATGCCAGAAATGGTGTTCCTGCTTTCCCCTCTTCTTCAAAGATTTCCTACATCCACGTTCAACAGAATATCAAGTCCAATAATCCCTATTCAACAGAAGTAGAACATTATATGAAGAAAGAAAAAAAACTCCAAGTACGTGTCTCTGTCTCGTGCATTTGACACAGGCGAATGCTGGTCCCGTTCGTTTGTTGTAGAAGCTACAACACTCCTCTATCACAAACACATAATCTCTTTAATTAGGGGATAAATCCAAAACAATTCAGAGCGTTATAAACCAAACCAAACAATTAAACATACTCCTTGCCTTCTCTACCGGAACAACTAACTTCGATCCCTTATGAACAGCCAATGATGTTTTCTTCTGATTCAAACGGCATATAACCTGAAAGGTTCATTACAAGTGAAGATCTTTTAAATATAGAAGGCAAAGAATCAGAAGCACGAAAGTTATCTTATGAAACGGTAACCTGCTTTCGGGAAATAGAGCGGATATCAAGCAAAACTGGCCTTGTAGAACACAAAGACATATCCATTCTTCTGTTCAATTTCTCAACATGAAATTCTGAAGCTATCAATCAGGCTTTTCATTCTACCAGCTGGACAAATGCATAACCTTATTTAGCGGCAACAATTAGACACACAAATTGATTTTGAGAAAAGGAAGATGACATACATCAATACCAAATTGAGCTGTACTTATCTAGAGGATATACATACATACACAAGTAAAGTAGTTTACTGTATAACATGAAATCGTTACGAAACACTCCACTGACCAGAAACACTCCGTTTGCTTCCAATCCAAAAATTGCAAGTCTGAGAATCTCCCGCGTGTGGTGGAGAGAGAGGAAAGGATGAAGGAGAAGAGAGGTACAAGTTCTGAAGCTGGTGATACAGCTGTGGGAGAGGAGAGATAGGATGGAGCAGAGGAGAGAAATGGTGATTGGGGTTTAGGAGTGGTACAGGTACAAGTGATGATGTGGGTGGTACAAGTAGCAGAAGCGGGAATGGGGAAGAAAGGGGAAACTGGGCTGGGTCGGGTCGGGTCGGGTCGGGATGATTTGTTGGCGAAGGCTTTGGCGAATGATGTGGAGATTCCTCGTAACTAGGGCCCGAACCAAATGAGATTCCTTGTAACTTAGCATGAAGGTTCGTTTTATAAGATGTTACGGTCATTTCGGCTCAAGTTGTTATCTGGATTTCGTTATCAAGAGACTCGCTATATTCGACTAGGCTCAATAAGGTTTGGCTAAATATATATTATTGGAAAGAAAAAGAAATTAAGAGGACCAATTCTGTAAAACGGAAAGGACTTGATTGCAAAGAAAAGGAAATCTTAGATATTGAATCTGTGAAGAAGAGAAAGTTACGGGAACAAGAGAAAGAAGAATAAAAAGACATAGCCAATGGGAACAAGACACGTCAGACGAACTAAGGCCTAAAGCGTGAGGAGCTGTTGGGAACATGAAGAATGTGGCACACTAGATCCGTTGTCTTCTTCCTCATTGCACCTGCTCTCTAAGAGTGAAGTCACCTTCCGATCAAAAATTGAGCATGAAGATCTAACGATATCAAGACGATTGCTTAGAGCTATCCTTGTAGTTGTACTGTCGTCCAATTAGGTTACACCAATTTTATTTTCTGTTCCTGAAATAGCCCTAATTTTGGCTATAAATGTAAACCCTAAATCTGGGTGTTATGTACACTATTCATCTTCTCCTTCAATATATCAAGCTTCTTTCTTTTTTCATATATATTTTCAATATTTATATGCATTTGTTACTAACATGCTCAAACCAAATGAGTCGAGTTCGAGAATACGTATTGTGACTCGAACTCGAAAACAAAACGAAAGCTCAAGTTGTTACAACTCGAGCCAAGCTCGGGTAATGAAATACTCGGCTCGGTTCGACTCGAAAAACACACTACTAGTGACCTGAAACTATCTGAAATGTTCATAGAGTATGGTAAGTGTTACGCAAAACAATGAACAATAAGGTGCATCTTGTTTTTGGAATGCATGTATAAGTATGCGTTGCTCTGGACATGAGGACAAAATTCACGAGCAAATGGGAGCTCTACTAACACCAACTTTTTTCATATCCCGACAACTCTTTTCTGCAGACTGCAGCGATACTTGGACGTCATCATTGGCAGCGCGGGTCTTCTGAGATTTTAATTTCGCCTCAAGCGATTTCCATCTCTTACTGAAATTATCATTTAGCATAATTGCCCATTTGTGCACTTGATCCTCCGGAGGATTATACAACATTGCATTTGAAAAGGTTAGGCTGACATCCGCTGAAAACTCCTCTATAGTGGAGTAACAATCTTTTTCAAGCTTACTTTTAATTGTCCCCAAATCCATAGGTTTATTGATTATAGAGAAATAATCAGGAATATTTAGCTTCACCGGATCCACTGGCTCACTGAAAACCCAACCACAAGACTGTTTCATTAGTTCTTTCAATATAATACCACACTGCAGTTTCACAACCCTGTCCATCTTCCGCGTTTTTCCTTTAGGGCTAACAAGAGATCTTTCAGGACTGCGCTTTTTTGTGCTAACCAACGGAGAAGGTTTTACAAAAGACTTCTCTTTTGAATGTTCCATTCCTGTGCGACTAACTTGGTTCTTCTGTCCATTCTTTATAATTAACTTTACAATCTTTTTACAGGCATTGTCTCCTGAATCCGCTCGCATTCCTTTGGTGGTTATTTTGAATTTTAACTTTGTTTGGACATTATTATCCACAGTTGTCATGATTGAAAAAGACTGCAGATTCTGAAGTGATTAACTGGCCTCACCAACACACTGTGAGAAAAAAATGGTTAGTTCAAGTGCTTGCACAAATTAAAAGATGTTTGAGGGTCTTGCGAACGGCAGTTACTATAGACTTAGAGTCCAGATTTTTGTGACAATTTATTTTGCAGTAAAAAATGAAATGACTTGGCAAAATCAAACAAACTGAAGAATTAGCATTATCTCTATGGCATCGTTCCCAGATACCCCATCAATTAAAAGTTCAATAATGTAATTACTAGTAAAAGTCCAGTACCAAATTTCTGATTACAAATAACTAATTACTAGTAAAAGTCCACAAGAAACACCTTCTACCAAATAACTAGTCAATAAATTAGCTAACAGCTATATAATACTGTTATGTGGCTGAAAATAGGAGAAAAGATGATTTAGCATATATCGTCTTTGGTGACTTGGTTTATTAGAGTTTTTCGTTTTCCATATTTACCTTCAGTAACTTTATTTCTATCTTAAGATTTTTTAGGAGGTTAAATTTTGTTATGAAGTTTGTTATGACCTGATGTTTCCTGTTGGATCACCCACACCTTCCAGCTACACTGTTTCTGCTGCACTCGTCCTTATATACGCAGAACTGCAACATGGAAGTTTATGTGAGATTTGATGAGGTAATTCCTCTCAAGTCGTAATCCTATCTTCACCATATAATTTAATCTAGTGGTTACTGATTTATGAAGTATGAATTCTAATAGCGGTTACTAATTTACGGGTGTTTGTGTGGTGATTCATCATCCAGTGCACTTGCAGTTAGTTTGGTTTGCGGGTTTGGTTATCGATTTGTTTGTAAACGTTTATCATAATCTAAACTCGTTTACTTTCATGGCATATTTCACCCACTGAGCTTTTTAATACAATCACACAGAGATCATATCAAGCATCAAATACGAACAAATATCACTCTTCTCCTATCAATTAACTAGGCAGCAATGTAAATCGAGAAAACTGATAACCCCCAATTATTCTTAAAAAGATGAAGCTTCAACCATTATCAATTAACTAGTCAGCTAAATAACTCGAGAAAACTGATACCCCCAATTCCTTTTAACAAAATCGAGCTTCTACTCCTATCAATTAACTAGTCAGCTAAATAAGAGAACTGATACCCCCAATTCTTTTAACAAAACCCAGCTTCTAATCCTATCAAATAAGCAGTTAGCAAAATAAGAGAACTTATACCCCCAAATTTGAATTTAACAAAATCAAGCTTCTGCTCCTATCAATTTCTAATTAGCAAAAATCCGGGAAACTGATACCCCTAACTCTTTTTAACAAAACCTAGCTTCTGCTCCTATCAAATAACTAGTTAGCAATATATAAGCGAACTGATACCCCCCAATTTTAATTAACAAAATCAAGCTTCTGCCCCTATCAATTTCGAGTTCTCAATAACCCGAGATACTGATACACCCAATTCTTTTAAACAAAACCAAGCGTCTTGACTACTACTATAAATTATTAATTAGTCAGCTAAAATAACACGAGAAAGCTGATGCCCCCAATTTTTTTAACAAAAATCAAGCTTTTCCCAATTCTTCTTAATGAAATCAAGCTTCTATACCTATCAACTAACTAGTAAGAAAAAAAAACGTGAAAACACTAAAACCCACAACTTTTAGCATACAAAATAGCAAACGAGACCATCAAATCGGAACAAATTCACAAACATTCAAGATTAAGCCATAGAATCGAGCGAAAAACACAATTAGGTTTAGAAGCCGAACATACCTATTAGAAGCGAAATTGGGAGCCAAAAGCTGGTTCACAACATTGAAAGAAAGCCGGTAAGATACCAATCGGAACAAACAGGGAAGAAACCAGTCGAAAATCCAAGGAAGAGAAGAGAGATAAAGGTTTTAGGGTTTTAAGAATTTACCCGTAAATCTATCTTTTGTCCCTCTTTCTCTCTCTTACTCGTGACTATTTTTAACTCGACTTTATATTGCCGTCCTTTCTGATGTTACTTGACTTATTTATCCTTTGCAAAGTTTCAGGCTTTATTGTTGACAGGGGTGTTTCTGGTAATTCGATGATACTTGAGTCCCAAGCTTAGTGAGTTCTACTCTAATGACTGATACAACAAGTAACAGTAGTGTCAGCGAGAGATTGGGAATTTGGGATTGGATTAACAATTGGATTTGTCTTGATGATTATTGGAGACCCAATTCACCCAACTTCTTTTTAAATTATTAATGGATATGTTAAAACGCACCAAGAATTTTACTTTAACGCATAACGTTTTTTAACATATTGTAAAAAACTCTTTATTATAATCCGCAAGAGTGACTCAGTTGGTTAAAGGGAATAGAATATCCTCTTGGTCAAATGTTCAAACCACACATGGAGCGAATTTTCTGTGATTTATGACTTCCACACCCAAAGGGTAGCGGCTGCGGGTTACCAACGTTATCCAAAAATTAAAAAAAAAAAACTCTTTATTCAATAGAAATATTAGAAGTGGCCTCATTCTTTTTTGTTAATCATAAAACCCCATTCCAAATCTTTTTTGCATCGTTTGGTTTGAAAAGGTGTTTTACTCTTCATAAATTCATGGTATTTGGGCCCGATTAAAAAACTTGGTAATTGAAGTGGTATTTGGGTATAAATACCATGTTTGGTAGTATTCGTCGGATATGGTATTTGATATTGAAATACAATGTTTGGTACAAAAACACCATTTTTTTTATTTTCCCTATATAGTACTCCTCTGTTTTTTTTAAGCCAATTTGTAAAATTTAACCAAAACTTTTTGCCATATAAGAAAAAGAAAAATTACAAGTGATGGACCCCAGTAAGTTAGATAACATTTTGGTCCATTATATTTATACATATTTTGGTCCATTATTGCAAGGAAACGCACAGAACAAGAGTGATATTTCTTGGTACTCCCAATTTCCCTGAACAATATATGACAACACAAGGATAGCAAATGATAGTTTACGGAACAAATTTAGTTGAGAAAGCCATCAGGTCTGGTTTGTTGTATTTTATTATAATATCAAATTCTTCTTTTTGAATCAGAAGAACAAAAACATGAAAAATCAAAACTGACGGATAGAAATAGGAGAAATTGAAACACATGAAGATGAAAATAGGCAAAACAGGAGAAATCGATCGAAGGAGGGAAGTGAAGCCTTACCTGGGTCGACTGAAATTGTATGGTCTATTGATGGCGAAGTTTTACGTAATAGGTTGAAGAAGAAGCAAGATTCTCCTCAAAGAAGAAATTGTTTGAAGAAAGGGTAGATTGGAAAATCAAGTTTAATTTGAGGGCAAGCATATAAATTGCACAAGAGATGTGTTTGATGATCAAATCACATCTCAATAACCCACTCTAGTTGGGTTATTCTAGGTAGATTTCAAGAACAAATTTTATGACTAGAAATTAGATTTGATGAGTTTGGATTTTTTGCGGACTATGTTATTTCAGACTTGTGCAACCAAACATGGTATTTCGGGGGTGTTTTCAAAATACCACCAGAAAACACCCCAAACACCAAACTGCCTCTTAAGGTATTTAAGTGTATATAACTTGGGAATAGCAGGGTTAAGTGAGAAGGAGGAATGTTAAATGCAGTACACCACTTTATTTTACAAATTATAAATCGTCCCACAATTATAATAATTTATAAAATAGTCCATTAACTTTGATATATTATAATTTTACCCAAAAAACTTCAAAGTATGTATTTGAAATCCGCTTGATCTTCTCCTCACAATGTCAACTGAAGAAACTTCAAACAAAGGTGAGTTCTTTATTTTTTGCAATCCCCGGCCCACTAGGGGTGTTCACCGGTCCAAAACCGGATTGGAACCGGAATCATAAATATTCATGAACCAAAAATCGATCCGAAATGTATACGGTTCGGACCGAAACTGGACCGTTTGTTTCGGTTCGGTTTTGGTTTTGAATCGGATTAGCACTTGTGTTCGAAAGGGAGCTAAAAAACTTCTTTTGCTTGGTATTAATTGGTAGTAGTCAACGTTACAGTGTGTATGAAGGTATATACTCTAACTAAAACTAATTAATTATGTTTTAGTCTTCTTCATGACTAAATTAAATAACTAATAAATTTTAACTAAACTAAACAACTAACAAGCATTACTATAAAACTAGATCAGTTAGGATATATATATGTGTGCGCGTGCATGCGTGCAATACTTTAATTTAAGTGCCATTGATCATCATTATTAGTGATTGATTAGTTAGTATATATATGCAATAATTAATTATCCGGTGTTCCGGTCCAAGACCGGATTTTCCGGGTTTTGTCCGGAACTGAAATGTAACTATTTGTGCAAACCAAAAACCGATCTGGTAAGTTTATGGTCTAGACCGAACGTGATAATTCGGTCCGGTTTCGGTCCATTTTTCGGTCCGAACCGGGTTATGAACACCCCTAATCCCCACCCCTATCCTAAACTCCGACATGTATCTCAGTATCTCTACCGGAGAGCTCCGATTTGGAGTTGTTCTTCAATCTCCAACATCAAAGCTCTGGTTTTGCGGTTTCTCGCATAACCAGTTCCAGCGAGAAACCAGAGAAGCCAGATCAGGTTCTGCGATGAACCAGTTCTCACCATATCTGGTTCAGCGACAGACTGGTTCTCGCCATACTGGTCGTTGGAAACCCCAAGTTGCTGCCCTTTGCGTGCGCACTAGGTAAACTCAAAGGGCTCACGTAATAGCATACAAACCATGTGAGCCAACATAAACCTCAACAAGTTGTGATGGGCTCAGTCTTGGAATGCATAAATCACATAAATTCGTGCCATGTGGATGATGTGAATTTTTTTATCTAATGTTTTATAGTATATATCAATTTAAAGAATAAATCAATATAAGAAAATGGTACGACATTAAATGAGATATTTGTACGAAATTTACATTTGGAGTTGATTGATTCAACGTCATACATTTTTCTTATGAAAATGCCTATGTTGATTGGTAGGTGACTAGATAATTGATAAACTAGTTGATTTTTATGTAATGTGAATTGAGTAATTTATATTGCCCAAAGACATCTTTTATGATGGATTAAGAGTTTTTTTGCATAGAGTTTTTTTGCATCATTAGTAGAAGCTTGAAGACATAATTTATTTTTATTTTCCAATATTATGCCATCAAGCAAGGATAAGTACACCTGTTGTGGACCTATATGTCCCACCATCTTGGGTCGGGGGTTTTGACTACATCCAACCCTCATACCTTATTTCCATTAGTATGTGTTTATTGCGCACACGGATACTAATCTATTTACTTCCTCTCTTCATAATTACACACTCTCATCTTATTCAGATTTACAATATAAAGGGAAAATAATTCAATTCAACCACATCTCATATGCACATATTTCCCATATAATAAGTCAGGGTTTATCATTTTTTTTAATTCTATCATTCAACACATTTTAACCCTTAAATAATGCAATAAACATGTATTCACATGCCTTAGTCACCTTACGTTAGTGTAAATAAACGTTATAATTCTAGTACTTATATTAAGCGGTTTTAGAAAATGATTTTTTATCAGAGTTACTCCTGAGATAAAGAATCATAGTATATGATTTTATTATATATAAAGAGAGAGAGAAACAAGGAAAAGCAATTATAGAGATATAAGAAAAATACAAGAAATGATTTTGGACCCAACTATTCATCTGTAGGTTGTAGCCCAATCAACAGGTTGACTATTTAATGGGCTAGCTCATATATAATACGTTTCAACCCTCTTATAACTTTTGGATCGAAATTGGTACTGTAGACAAGTTTCAAACGATGTTGACTATGATGATGAGTCAACAACGTCTTCAACAGTAAACGACATTAGTGAACAGTAACAAACAGAACAGAGCAGTTCGCAGCGGATAAAAATACTGAACACCACATATAAATTCTAGTCAATATATAGAATATACTAACCGTGCCGTAGGCTACATTTCCACTATCAGGAAAAGTAGAATTACAAAAACTACGTTTAATCAATCACAAATGAATGATCAAACAGCAAACACTAGACCTAGAACAGCAGACAAAACCTATTATTGTTCGACTCCACTAAAGTAAATCTCAATTCTTAGAGACTACTCACAAGAGAAATCGATATCAATGTCTATTAAAGCAAGAACCCTAATTTTCTTATATGTAAAATATGCTCAAAAGGGGTGTTCTTGCAAAGAGAGCTTCCTGAATATTTATACTGGAAGAAGTCGACATCCAGGGAACGCTCTCAGGTCTCTCACATTGATTGGTGTATCTGTACTAGCTGGAAAATCTCTCCAAAAGATTATCTCGAGAGATTTTATCTCCTTTTACTTTATTTGTCTTGTCTCCAAGATATTTAGAACTCTTTCCTTATTACATAAGATCTTTTATTTCTCTTCAAGTCTCCATGATCTCTTGCCATATAATAAGAGAATCTTCTAGATTGCCTTCCTTGTGTCCAAGATCTCTCAAAGTCCTTCCTCCTTTATGCTGCAGCATCCAGCTTCCTTAAGGCCCAAGTCATCCAAGTGCAGTCCAATAAATCATGTTGCAACCCATCTTGTTGTTTCCTACAAAATATCCATTCACAAACAACCACAACCGTTGAATCGGTTAATAAACGAAGAAATACATGATTAATAATAACACGTGCAAATAAATTGCACTTTCGATATCCCCTTAATTCTTGCCTTTCTTCATAAAAACCTGAAGTGTAGTTAGTAGGAAAAACAAGACAATATCAAACAACTCATATGAGTGCCAAATTACATTATACAGTAAAGTCCAAAAAGTCAAGTCTTTTAATCTACAGAATAATAACTAGAAAACAACTAAAAACGTTGAATCAGTTAAAATGTGAATAAATGCTAAATTAACATTAAACAAGTTCATATTTCAAGTGCAATAAATTGCACTTTCAAATCCCTTCAAATTTTATTTTCTTCATTCTGGTGAAGCAATTTTATTAGTTTATGCACTACAACGTCTCAATTAGTGTTGTTAAACGAGCCGAGCCGAGTATTGTGATACTCGACTCGAGCTCGAGCTCAAACGAGCCGAGCCCGAGCTCGGCTCGTTAACAAAACGAGTAAAAAAAACGGGCTCGAGCTCGAGTAACATGTAACGAGCTCGAGCTCGGCTCGAACTCGAAAAATTACGAGCTTTAACGAGACTTATCTATAAAAATATTAAAAATATGTATAAAAAATATAAATTTATTAAAAAAATTACTCTTAACGAGCTTTATCGAGCCGAGCCGAGTTTGGCTCGATAACGAAACGAGTATGAAGTCAGGCTCGGCTCGACTCGAAACAGCTTATCGAACCGAGCCGAGCCCTCGGTAAGGCTCGACTCGCATAACAACACTAGTCTCAATGATATCGTTACCTTTACTTTTTGTATATTATTCAGAACTTAGAAGTGTAGTATTATATGCAGGATTGGTGAAGTAATGCAAGTAGCAGCTTTAAGGAGTTAAAGAGTAAGCATAAATTTGCACATTTGTAACTTATAAAAATCATGAACAAATGACAATGCACAAATCATTAGTGGAAAGTAAGTATTTGATGATGTTTCTAAGACAAGCATAAAAAATTAATCTTCTTCTAGTCAGCTCTAGAGTTGATTAAAATTTTAAAAAGATAAACTTAGACTCTGTTTTTTTCATTTGAAAACTAATTAATTTCAGTTTAATTTAGTTCAGTTATGCTTAGTTTATTTTTATAATACAATTCAGTTCAATTCAGATCAGTTTAATTCTGCTCTGTTATGTTCAGACGAGAACATAGTATTAATTTAATACTAATGAATGATATACTCCCTCCGTCCCAGTTTCATTTACCCGTTTGACTTTTTCTGGTCAACACTTACAAAGTTCGTCTACAAATTACTCATAGATAATGTTGGTAAAAAAATTTAAAAATTCATATTCTTAAATATTACATTTTAAATTTTCATTATATATTTTTCAAAAATCCATTAGAAGTATTATATGTGAGTAAATGAAGCTCAAAGTTGAACGATGTTGACCAGAAAAAGTCAAACGGGTAAATGAAACTGGGACGGAGGAAGTATTAACGCTCTTTGCTAACAACCACAGACAGCCTCAACAACCACAGACAGCCTCATTGAACATCAACTTTCAATCAAGTGATCAGGATTTTGCCGCCTATCTTCAAAGTTCAAACATTAGATGTGATTATGTCACCGTGTTCTAAATTACTGTATTTGATTAAGCCATCAAACTATGAAAAATTAATTAAATGTCTATCTTCAAAAATTAGATGTGATTATGTAATCTAAGTTCTAAATTACTCCCTCCGTTTCACTAAAAATGAAACAATTGTGTTGAACACAATTTTTAAGGAAAATGTATATAAGTATGTGGTCCCCAAAAATATATAGTGGAGAATGAGCATGAGATATTAATTGAGTGGAAAAGTACATGTGGGTCTGAAAATGTGTGGTTAGAAATGAGTTTTATTATAAAACTAATTTTCATAAAAGGAAATGTAACAATTTTAGTGAAACGTTTAAAATGAAAAATTGTAACAATTTTTTAAACGGATGGGGTATTAGATTAATTCATCAACTTATGAAAAATTAATTAAGTTGACACTTCAGGTAAGTTCGTGTGTTATCTTTAATAGTATTTAAAACACTCCATTCTTGATTGGGAAATGTATGGCATAGAGATGTCCCACCTAAGCTAAGAATTCCCTCCCTGAATCTTCAGCCATATTTGTTTAGAGCTTATCAATTAGGCAAAATTACTTAATTATTTTTTTCTTTCTCCAAGTAAATATAATATGATAATCCCTTATTATTTTGAGAAGTTACTCGAACTGCCATTCTTGTGGCTATGATGTTACGCACGTAACTGTATAATTTCTAATATTATATGATTGTGAAATGGACATGTTTGCCGTATTTTTTTTCATGTTTACTAGTACACCTTCTGTTACATTAAAAACTTACTAACTTTTCTTTTTTCGTGTTTCATTAGAAACTTCCTAACCCAAAAAAGAAAGATTTTATTCCACTAACTAATTCTTTATTATTTTCATTTCTTACTTTATCATCATTTTATTCAATCTCTCACTTACTTTATCACTCACTTACAACTTTATCAATATATTATCACTCACAAATTAATATTTAATTGATTCTCATTAAACTAAGAGAAAGTAGTCAAATTTTTAATGGATCGGAGGGAGTATATTTTTATTACATTTTATTAATTAACTAATTACGGACTCAATTCGAATAAAATGCACTATATAGACTTACCCTTATACATTTCCTTATCGTTCGATTCCATGTATGACTCGAACGCACACATTACAGAAGCCTAATTACTTGATTTATGTCCACATCGCATTCTAATTTCTAAACCTTAATTTTGGTGCTTGAGTAATTTCTAACTAGCATTTACGAAATATACTACGTGTATTAAGGGTTTTTATATAAACCAATGAACCTGTGATTTTTGAAAACATTTAAAAATAATAAATAAAAGGGATAAACTTACGCCAATGTGATTCGAACCCTGCACCTTCTACTTAAACAATGACACATGTACGTACCAGATTCAAATTGAATAAGTAAAATCAACGAATGAGATTTAAATTGAATTATAAACTTAGTGAAACTTTGTGAATTATTATATTAAAAAAAAACTCTAGCATTTACGTAAGGGTTTTTGTATAAACCAATGAATCTGTGATTTTTTAAAACATTTAAAATAATAAATAAAAGGGAGAAATTTGCGCCAATGATATTCGAACCCTGCACCTTCTACTTAAACAATGACACATGTACGTACCGGATTCAAATTGAATAAGTAAGATCAACGGATGAGATTTAAATTGAATTATAAATTTAGTGAAAATTTGTAAATTATAATACTACTTTGAATTCAATGAATTGTATGGAGCAACTTTCGAACTTGTTCTATGAAATCAAACAGATTTGAAACCAGATCTCCCTCGATGTCCCTAAACTAACTACGCCTTAGGAGAAGCAGTGTAGAAGACTTTGAGGAACATATGTGCCTATAAGAATAGAATAAACAACAAATTAAATCGATTTTGAAGTGTTGATTGATAAGGTAGAAACGAGGACTGTGTAGATACAGTAACCTTAAAATAAATTCACCTCTGACTTACTGTGTTTGAGTTGAAGAATTGACGGAGGTCTCTCCCATATGACACAGGTTATACCAACAACTAGTTGCACGTTCTAATTATTCTTCACGAACTTCAAACAATGCTTGAAAAATTAGAGTAAGGGATGAAATGGAAGAAAACTACAGAGAAAAACATGAAAAGTCGTATTATATTATGTGTGTTTTACAAGTGAACAATATACCTCTATTTAGTGGTGAGAAAATCTAGAGCAAATTTATAACTGCATTCTCCATAACAATCAATTAGTTTTAATGGAGAGCGAGATGAAACAAAATCGATACAAAATTCCAGAAGATTTAAACAGGGCAGTCAGTCGAGAGTTTTAGGATATATGCATCCTGACTATGTATGACTTTTAAAATCTTTCTTGAAACTTGTAGTTCCATCTTCACCTTGAACACATTTTTCTTCTCTCATCCAATGGATCTATGATTTAGACTGTGTAGTATACCGATTTTCTAACCAATAGTTGAGAAATGGTCCGTAAGCAAACTTAATTCTAGTGGTGATATAATGGGCGTGATATAGAGTCCTTAATCTAGATCTCTATATTTTAATTTTTATACAAGAGTCGATGCAAGAAGAGGACAAGATCGATGTTGTTGTCGTAGAACAAGAACAACTTAGGAACCGTAAGCTTATGAAAGTAACATGTTACTTATTCGTACACTAATATCATTGATTAATGCTAACTATTAGCCTGCCACTCGACACCTGCTCACCTTCGGAACTTATCCAAATCTTGTCATTACATTAATTAAATAAGTTTATGGAGAAAAAAGTCATGGTTATTTGATCCAATACTAGAAATCAAATGATTAAAACTCATCTATTTTACTACTATTTCGTGTGAACTTGGGTTTTGTGGCGATCCAAAGATTCGATCGAGAGACCTTTTCAAATTCTAATTTCTAATTTCTAATTACGTTACTGTGTACCATTCGAACTAGAATAATCACTTTTAGATAAGGCAGAATATTCTGTGATTCTGTCCGTAATACTCTATTGTCTTATTCTCGCTCATTCGATTTAATTTATTTTGACAATTAGGAACACGGTTAAGTTTTTTCGGTTGGTCAGGGGGGTCAAGTGCCACTTTAATTTAATCAGTTTACTCGCATGTTTGATTATTTCAAACAAAAATGAGTAGGTAAAGGTCAAGAATAAAGATGCACAGTTAAATAATTAAGTGGACATGTAGAATAATTTTGTCGAGCCACATTTTACTAGAGTTTACCAATGATTTTTCATATGTTAGGTGTAACTTTATTTTCCATAAATACACTTGTCCGTGTTTTTGTTGGATCACTCCAAGAGATGATGGATTGATGGATTATCCAGTAAATTCTCTAGTTCACACACAAGCAAAAACAAATTAACATATGTTTGTTTATGCGGCTAACATATCACTTCGAGTGACAATTGAGATGTAATCGTGTCGGATGAAAGGAGTTCACCTCATAAGTAGTGTTGTGGGGTTGCAAATGGTATGAGAGCTGAGCCTATCACCAAACCCACAAAGGGGCAAAATGTTGGTACCGGGATATATCTACCTAGATCCAGATGCTCGACGAAGATCTCAAACGATTTTGTTAGGTAGGGGATGAATGCAATTTTATGCATTGGGGAGAGCGATTTATAAAGATAGTACTATATAACTACAAACATGCATGAAGTATTTTGAGTAATTTTAAATTAAAATCTATACGAATTAGCAAACCATTATACAAGTGGAATGTGTATTTGAAAACCCTGTCATGAGTAACTGCGCCAACACAAAAGATCGTATCATTACAAATAACAAAAAAATAGAAAATTAGACGGAATTTTCAAATTAAAATTTAAATGTATCTTTATAATTATCAGGGATGAAGAACAAATTCTGATCACTATACAGAATTTGAACACAACAGACAAAGAAGAAATGAAGAAAATGCATTCTTTCACATTACGTTTTATCGATAAGTTGTAACACGTCTAATCTATAACCGCTATGTACAACTCTTATAGCTTGAGGTACAAAACGTGTTACAACTTATCAATAAAATGTAATGTGAAAGAATGCGTTTTCTTCATTTCTTCTTTTGTCTGTTGTGTTCAGATTCTGTATAGTGATACAGAATTTGTTCTTCATCCTTGATAATAATTATACACCCCGAAGATGTAAAATAGCAATTCCAGCCAAGTGAACACAACTTTTCACATTATAAATGATTAATCTAGCTAGTTTTTACAGTAACCTTGATAATTTTATTACTACATATCCACGGTTAATTACATTATTACTACATAAATTACATAAAACTGGAAACCACAAATCATATATATCCACCTGTAAAATGCATTTCTTCTTCTTCTTCTTCTTCTTCTTCTTCTTCATCCCTTGTTCCATTTCATGAATTCTGGTAATTAATCTCGTGAATGAACATCCTTATTCATTCTCCGAAATAAAAAATTACAACAATCAAATCAGCTAGCACAGAACTAACTAATCAACCAGCTAAAATCCACTCTCGAATCCCAGTATTACACCAAGATCTCATTACATGCACTAATAATTAATAAGATCCAGATAAAACTAAATGGAGCTAGCTAGCTTGCTAGTAATTTGGCTACTATCAATTGAAGAGTTGAACTTAACAATAATTTTCCGTTTCAAAAACAGATTATGATGATGATTGACGAAAACGTCACGTCTCAAGAAAACCAGTCATTCTAAGAATGGAATTTCTGACCTCGCTCAAATCCCTCCCTTTCAATGTCCTTCCATTTCCAGTACAAACCGAAAACGCCATCACCTTATTCGCCACGCGCCGCCCTATTATCACGTGCGGCGGCACCATTTCTCCGCCTTCCTCGTCGACATCGAATCGCAACCACGCCTTCCTATTCACATTCACCGGTATGTTCACCGGCATCGACTTCGACACACTCTCCTCCATCCTCTTCTTCTTCATCTCCGATTCACGAATATTCAAACAATCGTCAGAATCAACATCGCTATCGCTAGATGAGCTGTCGTAATGTTGTTCAAACACCACCTCAGATTCCTCGAATTCCTCAGCCATTTGTATATATTGCAAATTCTTCGATTTGAAGTTTTATCGAATGGAGAAATTATGAGGAGAAAATGAACGAGGATTGGAGGTTTTGGAAGTAGGGGAAAGAGGAAGAAGAAGCTGAATTTATAGGAGAAGAAATGACTGGGAAACGTAGTGAGTACACTAGAGAATGAATGAATGAATGGCGTCACTTTTAAAAGTTTGTATTTATTGGATGACGTGGAATGGAATAATAATTGGAAAGTAAAGAAAGAAAGGAAATGGAAAGTTTGTCAGGAAGGGAAAATACAGGATGCAGTTACTTGCAGCTCACGGCTTTTTTTTTCTTCGTGTGTGTGATTTTCAGATTATTATGTGGCTGGATTTAGTTATTTATTTATTTAATTAATAATTAATTAATCTGTTCTGTTTATTGGTAATGCAAGTTTACATGAGCTTCTTTCCTTTCCTTTCTTTGACTTGTGTGGCTTAACTTGGCTGTATACGGGGTTTTGTCTTCTTCGTATTCCTTGCGTATTCTATACTCATCAAACAGTATTATACCTAGGTAAGGTGCAGATCCCAAAATAAGTAGGTGTTCATGGTGGTTAAAATACATTTTTGGTACTTCAGTGTGACACATTTCTAATTTTGGTATTCCAAATTGGTTGCGTTCAATTTAAATACTAATTATCAATACTGTTTTCAATTAAGGTACTAATTAAATTTATGAGGTGCGCCTTCGCATTCACATGCAAGCGAATGTCAAGTGCCGAAATATAAACATAGAAAATTGATCGTTCGCAAGATATCGTGGACTTTGTCCCACTCACAAGCATCAAATTTTTCGACGTCATATTCTTTTTTATGCTTTTTCATCAATTATGTTTCAATCAACTTTCAATTGATCAAATTCACATGAAATTGGGATTAGGTTAATTGTAACTTGGTACTGATTTGCACACTCACTATCCAATTTACGATTAGTACCTTAATTGTAAATAGTTGTTAATAATTAGTACCTAAATTGAACGCGGCCACTCTGGAGTACCAAAATCGGAAATGCATTACACTGTAGTACGATAAATGGATTTTACCCGCGCATGGACATCTAAGTTTAAACAAGGCAAACTAATTTATTCCATTCATCTTATTTTACATTCTAACTGGACTTTAATTTAATTTATTCCGAAAATATGACATCATGTTATTTAATATCCATGTAATGCCTATTCAGTAGGGCGGGATCCAAGCTAGGCAAAACTCGGGGCGGATGGACCTGGTTGTTATCTCCAGTGTGGATATGCACACAAGCCATAAATGCTCATTTTTCTTGAAGTGATATTAGAGAATTCATTTTGCGTATGTACACTTTGTTAAGATCATTTGGGCAGTTTGGGACTAACAATTGAGTCAAGACTCATGACAGATGAATAGTAAATGGATTTTAGTTGAGTTGAGAAAAAATGTGTCTGGAATAAAGTTATGAATTTATATGTTTTTTTAAATACTCTATAGGATGTGTAACATAGAAGTGGTAATTAAGTTTTGAAATTGTTAAGGTTATTTGATTGGTGTAAGGTTGTTAGTATAAATAAAAATAATAATAATAATAATAAGAGAGCTTTATAAGTAGAAAGGAGAAGTATAATTGGGTTGAGAGTGGATTATGGTGTGTAACTTGTAGCATCTAGCAACTCATCTAAAATAGAGTCGCAAAGGCAACGCTACATTTTAATCTAGTTGGACCAAACTTTAGTTGAGTTTCAAACAACCCGCTTTCGTATCATATTCAAGAAAATTGGAGTATGATTTTTATCATAGTTACATTTTAAACGAAGGTACCTTGGCCATCTGGTTTGTAAAGACATGATTTAAAATTTTGCGGATGCAATATTATCATTTAACATCGAAAATTGATTATAACGTGCAATTAAAAAATGAGACTAATCCCCCACAAGGTTCAAACTTTTGTTCGAAAGATCTCTAATCTCTATATATGTTGTGGCTTGTGGGGTTATGGATTGAGCTTAGACAATTGAACAAGAAATACATTCAGAGCTATGTGAACTTTTTTAATTAGATCTAAATGCACTATATAATTCCACAAGGTTTAATTGGAAAATACTAAAACACACATTGAATTCCTACACACATCTATTACCTCGTGTATTGTCAATTCATTAGACAATGTATGTCTCATGCACGCACGTGGTGTAACGTGTCACAGTTTTTAAATGTTTGGACACACAAAGGTGCTACATTTGAGTACATAGTTTCCTTTTTCTATAGCACAAACTGCTATTGAAATTATGCCGAAATTTAGGTATACACTGTAAATGGAATGTTACTTCAACTTCAAATGGCTTCCCCAAGCTTCATCATCTTTCCCTTCCCTATTTTTCTTCCTCTCTTCTTTAAATTGATTTGTACACTGCTATTGAAGAATTACTTTTTCAAAAATAATGTTCTTACTAAGTAGAGCATAATTTAATTGTGAAAACCATATAAATAGGTGAAATGTGCTAATCGTGATTTGTGAAGTGAACATAAGTTCGCTCGAATCCTTAGAGATTAATATTTTGTATACAAAATCAATGTGAACTTCCGAGTTTCATAAGATCTATAGTTGTTTGAATGAACGTCGTCTGATCCATTTTACTAGTTCAATTCAAACCTTAAAACCCCAAAACATTTAGAACGTTAGTTTTACTAGTTCAATTCAAACCTTAAAACCCCAAAACATTTAGAACTAAATCACCTTTGTATAGTTGTTGTGTAGTAAGATAATAGGTGGTCAAAACAACCCCTTACAACCAGCTAGCCGACACCAAGTTAAACATGTATGCACCTCAATAAGTTTAAAACTAAATTACACCGAACTAATTTCTCACGTGTATATTACACCATAAAACAAAGGAAAAATTACACCAAACCCCCTCCCCCCAATAAACACTATCATATTAACAAGAAAGTCCATCGCATTTGAACAATAACACCACATGACAAGTTTCATAAATCAATTACGTTTTAGTCCAAAAGTCAACGTCTCTATCCTACGTGGCGGACAATTAGTGGCATGGATTTTTCCAGAAATGATTTTCTTTATTTTACAGATTACAATTAACCCCTCTTACTTATTTATCATTCAATTCATAACCCTAAAGTTTATTATAATTTCAAACCAACCCAGATTCGTTTTATTCCACTCAATTTGAATCCAAAACAAATTGCAATAAGATCTCTTATAATACTTTTCTTTCACAAACACCTCATTTTTTTTCAAAACTTTCCCCATTAACGGAGATTCAAGCTCCATTTGAATCTCCATTTTCAGAGCTTCAAAGCTCCTTTAATGGAGCTTCAACAGCTCCGTCAATGGGGCAAAACAGATCCATTAACGGAGTGGAGCTGTTCATGCTCCATATTTTGGAGTTTCAAGCTCCATTAATGGAGGTCACAAATTGAGCCCGAATTGGGCGCCATTTGTGCCCAATTCGGGCTCCAAGCTCCACCATGGAGCTTAAAAACTTCATTGATGGAGCTTCAAGCTCCATCAATGGTGAAATAAAAAAAAAAATTTTAAAAAATGATGATTTAGGGTTAAGGCACTACAAAAAAAACAGGATTTAGAGACGGAATTATTCGTCTCTAAATCAATGTCGATCCGTCTCTAACACCTTAGAGACGGATTTAGAGACGGATAACAGATCCGTCTCCAAACATGGCGTCTCTAAGGATTTAGAGACGGATAAAGTATCCGTCTCTAGTTAGAGACGGAATTATCCGTCTCTAATAAGTCGTTGACATTTAGAGACGGATAGTTTATCCGTCCCTAAATATGTATTTTTTAAAAAAAAAATTGCAGAATTTTATACGTCAAGAATTTTATACGGATATACAATAAATCGATAATTTTATCTGTCGACAATGATACAATAAATCGATAATTTTATACGAATCAACAATAAATCGACAACGTCAATACACGAATATACAATAAATCAACAACGTCAATACACGAATAAATCGACAACGTCAGTACAATATTCAATAATACAAATACAATATTCTGTAAATTATACAAAATTAATAAGACAAAAGACAAAAAATAAAATAAATAACGCGCGATTTTGGACGGAGGGAGGCGGTGGTGGATCTGGTCGGATGGTGGTGGTGAGAGGCGGTGGACAGTGTAGTGATGGTGATGGGAGGGTAGTGTGGATGGTGGTGGTGGACAGTGGGTGGATGGTGGTGGATCTGGTGGTGGTGCATCACGCCTCTCGCCGGAAAACAACCTCGTCATTCTCCTCCACGTCCGCTCTACCTCCGTCCTCTACCGCCTCGGATGGTGGTGGTGGTGGCGGGGAGGTGGATGGTGGTGGGGTGGATGGTGGTGGTGGTGGCAGGGAGGTGGATGGTGGTGGGGTGGATGGTGGTGGTGGCGGGGAGGTGGATGGTGGTGGTGGTGGCGGGGAGGTGGATGGTGGTGGGAGGTGAAATAGAGATGGTGGGAGTGGTAGGAGGAGAAATGGAGATGGTGGGAGGAGGAAGGAGGGTTAAATTTGGATTTCGGACGATTTATCCGTCCCTGCTATCCGTCCCTAAAAATGATTTTGTTTTTTTTTTTTTTGTTCAGTCAACTGTTTTAGGGACGGATAAAAAATCCGTCCCTAAAACAGGGACGGATTAGGGACGGATTATTCAATCCGCCTTGGCAGGACGGATTAGGGACGGATAGGCCTATCCGTCCCTAACGTCACCGATTCGTCCCTAAGTTAGGGACGGATTATATCCGTCCCTAATTTCCGTCCCTAAAAACGAACTTTCTTGTAGTGAGGATGAAGAAGAATTAGGGAACCTAATAATATGTTATGATGAAGAAGAAATCAACCAGAAATTGTTGATGTGTTAGAATAAGAAAAAAATATATTATGAGGATGAAGAAGATAAGAATAGTTTAGGATAAAAGGTTTGGATGAAGAAGAAGATGAAAATGAAAGAGTAAAATTAGTTTGGGTCAATTTTGAAATTTTATAAACTTTACAGGGGTTAATGTGCAAAATTTGAAATGAAATTCCATGAAAGGAAATGTAATTTCTGGTCAACATGAAAAATTGATTTTGAACTAAAATAATCTGTTATTACGAACTTTAAGGGGCGATAAGAAATTCACCCTAAAACAAAATCATGAAGAGCCGCATATGTCCAATATCAGGTCTCGAGCCACAATTGGACGGGAGCGTTACAAAATGGTGAATAATTTAGCTTGGCCGATATCTGGAATTAGAAGAAAAGACTGGAGCCAGTGCAGCCAAATCCATATTATCGAGTAAAGCTCAAGCTAAAATCTGCAAATGCAATATAATAATACGAAAAAACGGATTATAATTAATAGAAGTAGATAACGGATTAGTAAATGAGGATACCATGCGTAGATGAGAAGTCACCGCGCCGATCGGCGTTTCGGGCGGCTCAAGGAATGCGCGCTGATGCATCTTTTGAGAGATTCTGTCGAGCTCCAATGAATACAATCTCATCCTAATCATATTCACATTTTACAAGCGTGGTTTCCACCAATTCTAATTTACATAACAAAGAATAACAACTCTATCTATACGCATGTGCCTTCCATCTAATTATGTTGAGGAACGGAATCAGGAGGCGGCATAGAAGACAGTTCGTTCCCCTCTAAAATTGAAAAAGAATTTTTTTTATATGTAATGTTCTTAATACATTAAGAGTTCATCCCTCTAACATTTGAAATAATTTTATATAGATAGTTTCATACTCGATCTTTAAATTCTGGTTCCGCACCTGGTTACGTTTATTTTTTAATCCACCTGATTATGATGAATCCTTGTTTCCCGCGTACTAAACCACATTTAACAAATTTTAGCGAACTGGCCGGATTGTAAAAGACGCCAGTTTCCTATTAAGAAGCAAACAGAGAAGAACTATAAATTAATACATGGAGTGGATCCCAATGCCCATAACCTAATCTTCTCACCGCATTTTATTTTGGATTTGTTTTGGAGTCCGTTTGTTATGGTAGGATACTAGGATTAGTTTAAGGACGGTATTGAAAGTTAACCATTAGTGAAGATTGTTAAAGAGAACATAGCATTTGATCGATCTTTCATATATATAGATGTCGGAAAGGTGATGAATTCATACATCTTCTTATTTAATTCAATATTCACCATGACTTGTAAGATCATTTCAATCTATTCGAAGGTTCTGACGGATGGACAATTATATGAGATAAAATGAACCAATTATAATTTTATAATTTATCATTTTAAGCATATTTTTGAAAAAATGTTTACATTTATTTAAAGGGTGATGTTAAATCGAGAGCAACATTTATCTTTACTATTCTAATAGATAACTACCCAAAGGTAGTTGTTTTGACCAATTTGAATTAATTTTGACTCCAAATTTTATCTATAAAAATAAAGCAAAAAAGGAAAAGAAAAGAAAAATATATATAAGGAAGTTGCACATCATCTCCCACTACTCCCACCTATTATAATTACCAAAATTTATATTTTTATTAATAACTCATATAACATAATATATTATGATTGAATTTATAATTAATTAAGTATAAGTTTAAATATTTATTATGCTAATGTTTATGTCATGCATATGAGACACTCATTTATTTGGCACGTGAAAAACGTGCACAATTTTACTAGTTATATTAAGAGTAATCGTGTTTATATCAGGAAAGATTGCTTCTTGATTTTTTTTAATCTTTTCTAAAATAAACGTGATTGCTCTCAATATAACAAATTATGCTCACGATTTAACACCTTTAGATGACAACTTTTTTTTTTTAAGAATATCAATATTACAATTTTATTGCATAACTTCAATCTAACTAATTGAGCTGGACCTCATTGACATTTAAATGACAACTCAACATCTCCAGCTATTAATTTTTTAATCACGCTCTTCATACTTTATTTATTCCCCCTTTTACTTTTTACAATCTCATTTCAACTTTATCAATATAAAATTACTTATTCTTACCCACTACTTTCCTAAAAATTGTGCAAAACTCAATGCTCAGACTAGTATTAAAGAAACTGGGGGAGTAATTAACATACTATTATCCTACGAGAGTACCATATCACATATATTCCAAACCGAAGTAATAATTTTAGAAAATATCTTGGCAAGAGAAAAGCAGAACATATGAAATAATTTTAGAAAATATCTTTTGAGCAAGCCAAAACCATGAAAATAAGAGTTTTGTCGTGTGATACACTCATAGTATTTCTTAGGTGGTCAAGATCTAGAAAGGAAAGACATTTGTGCTAGGGCGGTAGAAATGAACCAATTCTAACTTCGTGGAGATCTAGCGAAGAGAATTAGAATTGCTAATTGCAGTTAACGTGCATTATTTGCTTTTTCAAGAAAATGACATATCGCCGTTAATGGCTTCTCGGCAAGGTCATTATCTTATGTTATTTTCTCTAATTTTGCATGCTCGAATTTCTTTTTCTTTTTTCTTTTCATGATAGTGATAATATATATATATAGACTCTTATTCAATAGTTTCATCAATACATAATAATAATAATAATAATAATAATAATAATAATAATTTATAAATAATAAGATTTCAACGGAATATGTGCCAAGCTCAAAATATCAAGAGTTCGATTTTATTGTAGGCCACTTGTTTAATATTATTGATTTTTCTATAAATGAACTTTTACCGACTGTTGGGATATAGTGTGGTGTTGTCATTTTATACCCCCATTTAATATTAATGACTAATATTTGGTGGCGAATGAGCGCTTATTAACTCTGGAACTCCCGACAAATAATTGTTACTGTTATACATCATTGGTTTAAACATCATCGGCTAATACTCAATTGTGGATGAGCATTGACTAACTCTCATACTCCGGACAAATAATTGTTACTGATCTACAACAGCCATTGTTTTTATTTTGTCACCGTTTGATAGCAGTGATTAATATTCGGTCGAATGCAAGCCTTGTTGTAGTGTTCGTTCTTGCGGTTTCGATTGATTAATATAATACCATTTGTAACGATGACACGAGTGCAAAACTAGCTGGTAGCTATTAGCTGATGAATTAAATAGTAGCTGATTGTTTAGCTGATTTTTATAAATTCTTTTAGTAAATGAATTAGCTGATAATCATCAACTAGTTTTTTTTTCTTCATAAGCTTCCTGGCCAATCTTATGAGCCAACAACTAGGCGTTCACATAAAAATAAATTCATCAAACTGATAAATTTATGCTAAACAGAGCAACCCTCTCAGATCACATATATTTGTATTCATATAGTCATAATGGAAAATATCTGATTATTACTTGTAGAATACAATATGAATCGCTTGGAAGAAACATTGTTCGGAGTAATATTTAAGGGATAAAATGTGTGGTTGTGTTTGGTATTAAGCCAGCTGCAAAGAGGGGTTGAAATGAAAGGCATAAATTGTCTTAGAAATAAAGTGTATTAAATAAAGAATGGATATAACTATAGACTATAGAGTAGCACATGATTACGTACACGAGATGTTTTACAAAAAAGACAATGCAAGACTTTAGTTCTAACATCGATGGTTTATGCGTGGCGTGAGTCTAAAATTTCATAAATTCAACTTCACAGTATGTTTTGTCGCATACAGAAACTCATCAAGCCTTATCATTTCAAATGTCTCTATATGGTTATTATTAAGGATCGCCGGTAAAATTAATCCGCTCCCTTTGGACAAGGCCGCATTTTTATGGGCGATATGATTCAGTTGGAGTTCTACCAGTTCGTTGAAAAAATTTAGCATCACACTGGACCGTAACCTAATAATGTAAAAGTGTAGGTTTCCATTACAACAAATTTGAAATCATGAATTTGTCCAGACATTTTCAAACGTTTAATTAAGCTTAATGTAAAGGTTTTCCTGAATACTTACTACATACATAAGGATTAATGTTTAAATTATTAATAGTTAAAATGAATATTCATTTTGTTGAAACCTAAATTATCAGAATATGGCAGATTCCCAGTGTCCATCCCCATCACGGCGGAACATTCAGTTTTGTGGAGGCGATACTAATTACATTTTTTTTAGGGGTTATTACATATACCCCTGTTAGATAGGGTTATTGCATTTAAGCACTAATTAGTTCAACAAATAACAAACAAATGACAATTAGAGTATTTCTATTACATGTAAGTCCAAAAGTCAAACAAATTTGAAGTGTTGCCAAACATAACCCTTCAGAAGTTTTTACTGAAAATTGCAAATTTGATCCTAACTTATAACAAATTATATATTTTCCCCTAAATCAAATTAATTTACAACCCCCGGGCCAAATTAAATAAAAGATTTTAAAAAAAAAAAGAAAAATTAAAACTCCGGTGACCGGAGAAGTCTCCTGAGTCACACAATGACTCCAAATCAGAATGTATCGATCGGAGCTTCTCCGGTCATATTTTTTCTTTTTTTTTTTAAATTTTTAATAAACTTCCAGTTACGTTCAATTTGGCCCTAAATTTGTTTCTGATTTTGCAATTCAATCCATAAATTATTTAGAAAGATTAATTCATGTTATTAAACAATAAATTGGATACTCAACAAAAAATATTGGAAGATAAAGGACTTAAGTTGAATTAGAAAGACATTAGGGATATCATTTCAAATTGACAAAATAAGGCCATGTTTGGCATGCATCCTTTGGTCAACGAAAATGGACCTATATGTAATTGTTGAACTAACTGGTGCCCAAGTGTAATTAGAATATTTAAGAGGGGTAAATTCACCCTTTTTTTTTAATACGCGTTTCAAAGTCTTGTTTAATATAGCTAAAATAGAATTGTTAAGAATTGGAAGGAATTTGACCCCAAAAAAATATACTCCTTCTGTTCCATTAAAAACTTCATAACTTTCTTTTTTTGATATTTCGTTAGAAACTTTCTAACCCAAAAAAGAAAAGTTTTTATCCCACTAACTAATTCTTTATTATTTATCTTTCCTACTTTATCATCATTTTATTCACTCTCTCACTTATTTTATCACCATTTACAACTTTATCAATATGCTACCACTCATAAACTAATATTTAACTAATTTTTGTTAAACAAAGAGAAATCAATAGTAGGGAGTTATAATTTTAACTATGAAAAGAAATTCTAGCCGTAATTTGGAGACACTTAGAAATAAATTTGGGTGAAATAGAAAAACCGAAAGACAAATGGCAAAGATTATAGGAATGTTACAGTAAAATATTGGTGAGTACAGTTGACAAATTGAGGTAAGTACGTATACTGAGTATAATATATCTTGTTTTGTTAAAAAAGGGAAAAAGAGTGTTACACGTAACATTTATCAAGTACGTACATCCAGTCATTTGAGCTGATCAGCTGAGTGCCTATTATCCTTTTGAACTTGACCACCAAATTGAGTTGAATGGAACGCCACAATTTTGAATTTTGATTAAGACTTTAATCGAACCCTCTTATACTCATCGTTGGTTGGTTACTTGGTTGTATGTACAGTAGCTTCACGAAATTGGACTTTATCGAACGATTACATTTGTTTTTGTCGTTAATTATATGATATGGATGATGATCAAATAACTAATCATCTTTGCGTTGCTTGAAAATGATATTGTTTTGGCATAACACTTGTCATGTTCTAAATGTAGAACGTAGGAGCAAGTCTCTACTCTTTACTACCATGATCAAGAAACAATCTATTTTTCTTTAATTATTTTTTATTTTATTTATCATTGGTATTTACTATTTAGCTTGTGTAACTAGTCCAGCCAAGAACTTTCAAACCTTTTTTAGGGACGGTTGAATTCGACCATTGACGCCTTTTTTTTTACATCAAGATGGGCTTGGTCAAGACCAATGTCATTGAACTTATATATAGGTTGTAGTAGTTGATAAACTCAGTATAAACATACCTTAAATATAGGCCCCATGTTAAGCCCATTGGGTTAGAGTTTTTGGACTTGGTCAAGACCAATGCCAGCTTTGGATTGGGCCGACATGCAATCACATAGTCCCGTCTTAGATTGTGTTTGCAAATGCTTAAAAAAAATATTTTTGTGATTTTTAAGTAGTAAAAACAGTTTTTTAGTGTTTTATATTACAACTTTTACTGCAACTTTTCCTAAAAAGCAGAATCGCTGTAAGCAGAAGCAACCCAATAGCTGCTTCTAACTGCTTTAAGCAAGTAGTAGTTTTTTTTTCAATTAAAAACAACTAATTAGATTAATTTTTGCAAACACTAAAACTTCTGCTTTTACAATTTTAAGCTGATTTTTATATGATATATCAAACCCTACTGACTTTTGCTTAAAATCAACTTTAATCAACTTTTAGTAGAAGCAGATAAAAAGGCACAAGTAAAAGCATTTGCAAACACACTTAAAAGTAAATGAAATTTTGTGTTCCTTCCTGATTCCGTTCAAAATCTCAATTCTAAAAGTCTCGACATTATTTGGAATGAGATTTGGATGTGATTCAAACGTGAAGTAATTTTCCGGATTCAAAATTTTCAAGTCCTGAATTTTGCGCTTGACCCCAACTAGGTAATCTTAATTCAACACTTGTGAGTATGTTTCTTATTTTAGTTTAGTTTATTTTCTTCCTTTTATTAGGAATGTAACAGCCCGCTCCTTGTCAATTGAGATCCAATCCTTTACGCATGGAATACAATCTATGTGATATGTTTGTCCCACACTGTAATATACTCCATCCGTTCCGCAGAACTTCATACATTTGCCATTTTTAGCCGTCCTACAGAACTTCATACATTACTAAAAAAGGAACCTACCCCACACCCAACAAATAATAAACAATCTCAACTTTACACTCAAATTACACAATTTGCCATTTAAAAGTACACTTTTTCCCACTTCTTCTATATTTTATCATTACTTTAACTTTTCGCATAAAACTGCGCGCTAACCCTAATGTATGAAGTTCTCCGGGACGGAGGAAGTAATAGTAGTAAGAGGGTTGAAACGTATTATATATGAGCTAGCCCATTAAATAGTCAACCTGTTGATTGGGCTACAACCTACAGATGAATAGTTGGGTCCAAAATCATTTCTTGTATTTTTCTTATATCTCTATAATTGCTTTTCCTTGTTTCTCTCTCTCTTTATATATAATAAAATCATATACTATGATTCTTTATCTCAGGAGTAACTCTGATAAAAAATCATTTTCTAAAACCGCTTAATATAAGTACTAGAATTATAACGTGTATTTACACTAACGTAAGGTGACTAAGGCATGTGAATACATGTTTATTGCATTATTTAAGGGTTAAAATGTGTTGAATGATAGAATTAAAAAAAATGATAAACCCTGACTTATTATATGGGAAATATGTGCATATGAGATGTGGTTGAATTGAATTATTTTCCCTTTATATTGTAAATCTGAATAAGATGAGAGTGTGTAATTATGAAGAGAGGAAGTAAATAGATTAGTATCGGTGTGCGCAATAAACACATACTAATGGAAATAAGGTATGAGGGTTGGATGTAGTCAAAACCCCCGACCCAAGATGGTGGGACATATAGGTCCACAACAGGTGTACTTATCCTTGCTTGATGGCATAATATTGGAAAATAAAAATAAATTATGTCTTCAAGCTTCTACTAATGATGCAAAAAAACTCTATGCAAAAAAACTCTTAATCCATCATAAAAGATGTCTTTGGGCAATATAAATTACTCAATTCACATTACATAAAAATCAACTAGTTTATCAATTATCTAGTCACCTACCAATCAACATAGGCATTTTCATAAGAAAAATGTATGACGTTGAATCAATCAACTCCAAATGTAAATTTCGTACAAATATCTCATTTAATGTCGTACCATTTTCTTATATTGATTTATTCTTTAAATTGATATATACTATAAAACATTAGATAAAAAAATTCACATCATCCACATGGCACGAATTTATGTGATTTATGCATTCCAAGACTGAGCCTATAACAACTTGTTGAGGTTTATGTTGGCTCACATGGTTTGTATGCTATTACGTGAGCCCTTTGAGTTTACCTAGTGCGCACGCAAAGGGCAGCAACTTGGGGTTTCCAACGACCAGTATGGCGAGAACCAGTCTGTCGCTGAACCAGATATGGTGAGAACTGGTTCATCGCAGAACCTGATCCGCTTCTCTCATTGAACCGGGTTATGCGAGAAACCGCAAAACCAGAGCTTTGATGTTGGAGATTGAAGAACAACTCCAAATCGGAGCTCTCCGGTAGAGATACTGAGATACATGTCGGATTTAGGATAGGGGTGGGGATTAGGGGTGTTCATAACCCGGTTCGGACCGAAAAATGGACCGAAACCGGACCGAATTATCACGTTCGGTCTAGACCATAAACTTACCAGATCGGTTTTTGGTTTGCACAAATAGTTACATTTCAGTTCCGGACAAAACCCGGAAAATCCGGTCTTGGACCGGAACACCGGATAATTAATTATTGCATATATATACTAACTAATCAATCACTAATAATGATGATCAATGGCACTTAAATTAAAGTATTGCACGCATGCACGCGCACACATATATATATCCTAACTGATCTAGTTTTATAGTAATGCTTGTTAGTTGTTTAGTTTAGTTAAAATTTATTAGTTATTTAATTTAGTCATGAAGAAGACTAAAACATAATTAATTAGTTTTAGTTAGAGTATATACCTTCATACACACTGTAACGTTGACTACTACCAAGCAAAAGAAGTTTTTTAGCTCCCTTTCGAACACAAGTGCTAATCCGATTCAAAACCAAAACCGAACCGAAACAAACGGTCCAGTTTCGGTCCGAACCGTATACATTCCGGATCGATTTTTGGTTCATGAATATTTATGATTCCGGTTCCAATCCGGTTTTGGACCGGTGAACACCCCTAGTGGGCCGGGGATTGCAAAAAATAAAGAACTCACCTTTGTTTGAAGTTTCTTCAGTTGACATTGTGAGGAGAAGATCAAGCGGATTTCAAATACATACTTTGAAGTTTTTTGGGTAAAATTATAATATATCAAAGTTAATGGACTATTTTATAAATTATTATAATTGTGGGACGATTTATAATTTGTAAAATAAAGTGGTGTACTGCATTTAACATTCCTCCTTCTCACTTAACCCTGCTATTCCCAAGTTATATACACTTAAATACCTTAAGAGGCAGTTTGGTGTTTGGGGTGTTTTCTGGTGGTATTTTGAAAACACCCCCGAAATACCATGTTTGGTTGCACAAGTCTGAAATAACATAGTCCGCAAAAAATCCAAACTCATCAAATGCCGGAATTTCTAGTCCGCAAAATTTGTTCTTCGAAATACCACCTAGAATAACCCAACTAGAGTGGGTTATTGAGATGTGGTATTTGATCATCAAACACATCTTTTGTGCAATTTATATGCTTGCCCCTCAAATTAAACTTGATTTTTCCAATCTACCCCTTTCTTCAAACAATTTCTTGCTGGGAGGAGATACTGTTTCTTCTTCAACCTATTACGTCTGTAAAACTTCGCCATCAATAGACCATACAATTTCAGTCGACCCAGGTAAGGCTTCACTTCCCTCCTTCGATCGATTTCTCCTGTTTTGCCTATTTTCATCTTCATGTGTTTCAATTTCTCCTATTTCTATCCGTCAGTTTTGATTTTTCATGTTTTTGTTCTTCTGATTCAAAAAGAAGAATTTGATATTATAATAAAATACAACAAACCAGACCTGATGGCTTTCTCAACTAAATTTGTTCTGTAAACTATCATTTGCTATCCTTGTGTTGTCATATATTGTTCAGGGAAATTGGGAGTACCAAGAAATATCACTCTTGTTCAGTGCGTTTCGTTGCAATAATGGACCAAAATATGTATAAATATAATGGACCAAAATGTTATCTAACTTACTGGGGTCCATCACTTGTAATTTTTCTTTTTCTTATATGGCAAAAAGTTTTGGTTAAATTTTACAAATTGGCTTAAAAAAAAACAGAGGAGTACTATATAGGGAAAATAAAAAAAATGGTGTTTTTGTACCAAATATTAATCAAATACCATATCCGACGAATACTACCAAACATGGTATTTATACCCAAATACCACTTCAATTACCAAGTTTTTTAATCGGGCCCAAATACCATGAATTTATGAAGAGTAAAACACCTTTTCAAACCAAACGATGCAAAAAAGATTTGGAATGGGGTTTTATGATTAACAAAAAAGAATGAGGCCACTTCTAATATTTCTATTGAATAAAGAGTTTTTTTTTTTTAATTTTTGGATAACGTTAGAATCTGCATACCGCTTCTCAGTGTCATAAATCATGAAAATTCTTCCATGTGTGGTTTGAATTTGACCAAGAGGATATTCTATTCCTTTAACCAATGAGCCACTCATGCGATTATAATAAAGAGTTTTTTACATATGTTAAAAACGTTATGCGTTAAAGTAAAATTCTTGGTGCGTTTTAACATATCCATTAATAATTTAAAAAGAAGTTGGGTGAATTGGGTCTCCAATAATCATCAAGACAAATCCAATTGTTAATCCAATCCCAAATTCCCAATCTCTCGCTGACACTACTGTTACTTGTTGTATCAGTCATTAGAGTAGAACTCACTAAGCTTGGGACTCAAGTATCATCGAATTACCAGAAACACCCCTGTCAACAATAAAGCCTGAAACTTTGCAAAGGATAAATAAGTCAAGTAACATCAGAAAGGACGGCAATATAAAGTCGAGTTAAAATAGTCACGAGTAAGAGAGAGAGAGGGACAAAAGATAGATTTACGGGTAAATTCTTAAAACCCTAAAACCTTTATCTCTCTTCTCTTCCTTGGATTTTCGACTGGTTTCTTCCCTGTTTGTTCCGATTGGTATCTTACCGGCTTTCTTTCAATGTTGTGAACCAGCTTTTGGCTCCCAATTTCGCTTCTAATAGGTATGTTCGGCTTCTAAACCTAATTGTGTTTTTCGCTCGATTCTATGGCTTAATCTTGAATGTTTGTGAATTTGTTCCGATTTGATGGTCTCGTTTGCTATTTTGTATGCTAAAAGTTGTGGGTTTTAGTGTTTTCACGTTTTTTTTTCTTACTAGTTAGTTGATAGGTATAGAAGCTTGATTTCATTAAGAAGAATTGGGAAAAGCTTGATTTTTGTTAAAAAAATTGGGGGCATCAGCTTTCTCGTGTTATTTTAGCTGACTAATTAATAATTTATAGTAGTAGTCAAGACGCTTGGTTTTGTTTAAAAGAATTGGGTGTATCAGTATCTCGGGTTATTGAGAACTCGAAATTGATAGGGCAGAAGCTTGATTTTGTTAATTAAAATTGGGGGTATCAGTTCGCTTATATATTGCTAACTAGTTATTTGATAGGAGCAGAAGCTAGGTTTTGTTAAAAGAGTTAGGGGTATCAGTTTCCCGGATTTTTGCTAATTAGAAATTGATAGGAGCAGAAGCTTGATTTTGTTAAATTCAAATTTGGGGGTATAAGTTCTCTTATTTTGCTAACTGCTTATTTGATAGGATTAGAAGCTGGGTTTTGTTAAAAGAATTGGGGGTATCAGTTCTCTTATTTAGCTGACTAGTTAATTGATAGGAGAAGCTCGATTTTGTTAAAAGGAATTGGGGGTATCAGTTTTCTCGAGTTATTTAGCTGACTAGTTAATTGATAATGGTTGAAGCTTCATCTTTTTAAGAATAATTGGGGGTTATCAGTTTTCTCGATTTACATTGCTGCCTAGTTAATTGATAGGAGAAGAGTGATATTTGTTCGTATTTGATGCTTGATATGATCTCTGTGTGATTGTATTAAAAAGCTCAGTGGGTGAAATATGCCATGAAAGTAAACGAGTTTAGATTATGATAAACGTTTACAAACAAATCGATAACCAAACCCGCAAACCAAACTAACTGCAAGTGCACTGGATGATGAATCACCACACAAACACCCGTAAATTAGTAACCGCTATTAGAATTCATACTTCATAAATCAGTAACCACTAGATTAAATTATATGGTGAAGATAGGATTACGACTTGAGAGGAATTACCTCATCAAATCTCACATAAACTTCCATGTTGCAGTTCTGCGTATATAAGGACGAGTGCAGCAGAAACAGTGTAGCTGGAAGGTGTGGGTGATCCAACAGGAAACATCAGGTCATAACAAACTTCATAACAAAATTTAACCTCCTAAAAAATCTTAAGATAGAAATAAAGTTACTGAAGGTAAATATGGAAACGAAAACTCTAATAAACCAAGTCACCAAAGACGATATATGCTAAATCATCTTTTCTCCTATTTTCAGCCACATAACAGTATTATATAGCTGTTAGCTAATTTATTGACTAGTTATTTGGTAGAAGGTGTTTCTTGTGGACTTTTACTAGTAATTAGTTATTTGTAATCAGAAATTTGGTACTGGACTTTTACTAGTAATTACATTATTGAACTTTTAATTGATGGGGTATCTGGGAACGATGCCATAGAGATAATGCTAATTCTTCAGTTTGTTTGATTTTGCCAAGTCATTTCATTTTTTACTGCAAAATAAATTGTCACAAAAATCTGGACTCTAAGTCTATAGTAACTGCCGTTCGCAAGACCCTCAAACATCTTTTAATTTGTGCAAGCACTTGAACTAACCATTTTTTTCTCACAGTGTGTTGGTGAGGCCAGTTAATCACTTCAGAATCTGCAGTCTTTTTCAATCATGACAACTGTGGATAATAATGTCCAAACAAAGTTAAAATTCAAAATAACCACCAAAGGAATGCGAGCGGATTCAGGAGACAATGCCTGTAAAAAGATTGTAAAGTTAATTATAAAGAATGGACAGAAGAACCAAGTTAGTCGCACAGGAATGGAACATTCAAAAGAGAAGTCTTTTGTAAAACCTTCTCCGTTGGTTAGCACAAAAAAGCGCAGTCCTGAAAGATCTCTTGTTAGCCCTAAAGGAAAAACGCGGAAGATGGACAGGGTTGTGAAACTGCAGTGTGGTATTATATTGAAAGAACTAATGAAACAGTCTTGTGGTTGGGTTTTCAGTGAGCCAGTGGATCCGGTGAAGCTAAATATTCCTGATTATTTCTCTATAATCAATAAACCTATGGATTTGGGGACAATTAAAAGTAAGCTTGAAAAAGATTGTTACTCCACTATAGAGGAGTTTTCAGCGGATGTCAGCCTAACCTTTTCAAATGCAATGTTGTATAATCCTCCGGAGGATCAAGTGCACAAATGGGCAATTATGCTAAATGATAATTTCAGTAAGAGATGGAAATCGCTTGAGGCGAAATTAAAATCTCAGAAGACCCGCGCTGCCAATGATGACGTCCAAGTATCGCTGCAGTCTGCAGAAAAGAGTTGTCGGGATATGAAAAAAGTTGGTGTTAGTAGAGCTCCCATTTGCATAGATCATGTCAGCAATAGACCTTTGTCATCAGAGCGAAGACAGAATGTTCCAATGTCATCTGTGGAAAAACAAAATCTTAGATCTCATATGTTGGAAGCTATAAATGGAAAAATGACGGAGAAGTTGAATTTGGTGTTCCAGAAGTTTGGTTTGTCTGGTCTCAAGGCGGAGAAAGTGCAATCCTATATTGATGCAACTGATAATGCAGACTTGTGGGAGCTTACAAAAGAGTTGAAGATTGTTTTTGGTGCAAGAGCTAGAAAGGCAAGTCAATTTCCTTCAGGTTTTTTTATTTCAATTGTTTAAAATTTAAATGCATGCCATTCTTCAGTTGGCAAGCTTGTGGAATTTTATAATTTCTACTGTCATCCTAATATCTACTACACGTGTTGATTCTATTTTTTTGTAGAATTGCTAGTCTTCTCTTATGACTGGATTGCTATTTTCTTAAACAGGCAGACACTGTGAAATTGGTAAAAACTGGGAGCAAGTGTTCGGGGAGCAATGTACCGAAAGGTATGAAGTTGCGGGAGTATTGTTTGTTCTTTGTAGCTCTCTTTTAGGAGCTAATTACACATTTGTCCTATGGGCACATGAGGTAATAGTAGATCTTGTAAGTTGCAACTCTGCCAATGACAAAAAAGTTGATTCTACTGCAGCTAAATGTCCTTTATGTGGTAGCCTGATGTGCCATTGCCTTGAAAAGAATGCTACAGATCAGGCATTTTCAAGTGGTCAGTTGTTTTGTTTTCTGTGCTCAAAATTTTCTATCGTCAAAATGTTTCTGACCTAACTTTTATATTTTTACAGATCTATCTTTGGGGAGATTATCAGACTCTGAAACTTTTAGTGATTCGAAACTGGTATATGTGGTGATGTTAGTTGGAAAATAAAAAGAAAACACAATTTGATCTTGCTGTTATAACAACTCTTTTTTGTGACAGGATACTGCGGTGAAGTGTCCCACAATATGTGAGACAATCCAATCAGGTCCTGATTCTGAAGGTAAGGCCTTTTGTTAATCTTAATACTATGCTGAACTAAATTATGCTACATACTACACATTGACATCAAGCTATCTAATAACTTGAGTTTTGACATACTTTTACAAATTATTCAAGGACCTGGAGTTGTTGTCAATGGCAGTCCGCGTCTTTCTGTTCCTTCTGCAACTGCTACTTCAGGGGAAGGTATCAAATACTACACTGACTCTGATTTACTTTAGCTACTCCCTCCGTCCCAGGTTAATCTTCCCGTTGGCCCGGCACAAGTTTTAAGAGGAGTAAATAAAGTAGGAGATATGGTGAATAAAATAGGAAAGAGAGTGAATAAAGTAGTAGATAAATTTTCCATTTAAGGGAGGGGAAGTTGAAATTGGGACATCCCAAAATGGAATGTGAGACGTTGAAATCGGGACGGAGGGAATATATTTTATGGGCTTGCTCTTCTTGCCTGCTAGTGTTCTTTCATATACAGTTATTTGGTTGTCTCTGTGTGTTTAATTTCAGGGATGCATATATGTTTGCATGGGGGTCATAGGGCTAGGATGTTGAAAGTAGCTTTTAGTCTTGTCCTGTTACCAAGTTTAAAATACTGTATTTCCACTTGATCAGGTTGGAATACATTTGATATCCCGTTGTCGCCCAAGAAGGCCTTGCGTGCTGCTATGCTGAAAAGTCGCTTCGCAAGCACAATTTTTAAAGCTACGCATCTGGTATATATAGTAGTTGTCATTTTGTGTCTTTCTGTCATCAGTTTTTCCTTTTCTCCCATTTCATTCATTTACTTCATGCAATATTATGCTTATCCGGAAATATGGATGATGATTTCTAGGGTGAGAAATCTGATCCGCTGACGATGCAGCAAGAAAGGGAGAAACTAGAGAGGGAGCAGCTAGAAGGTGATACTTTTATTTCGCCGTGGTGTATCCTGCATGAGTTTGGTGAACTTTTTAGTTTCATATGCCTGCAATTCATGCGGAACTTTTAGGTGGTAGTTTGGAAGTGTAAAATTATGTGCTGGTAGTTGCCTCCAGGTTCAAGTAAAAAGTTGTGTCCTGTAACAATTTTTTGACACCAAGTTCTCCCATTTCCTTCATGTTGTAACTAAGTTGCATTGCTAACCATGAATCTGCAGAAAAAGCTAGGATAGAGAGAGAAATCAAAGCTGCTGAAGCAGCCATGCGGGAGAAAGCAAAAGAAGAGTTGAAAATGCAGCGGGAGAAAGAAAGAGAAGCTGCGAGAATAGCTTTGCAAAAGGTATATCTTTATATTAATATTACATTCGCTTTATCCAATTATCACGATTACTTTGTTGACATTAAGGATCCCGTATTCAGATGGAACGAACAGTCGAGATATATGAGAGTCATGCGATCTTGAAAGAATTGGAATTGTTATGTTATTCACCTGTTGGAGTGAAAAATCCCCTCGAGCAACTCGGTCTGCACATGAAAGACGATGACTATATGGATGAAGTTGAAGATCTAATGGATGGCGAGGAGGGAGAGATTATTGCATAGCAAAATTTGTAAATTTCTATTAACTTCTGATGCCTATTTGGTGGAAGTGGTTATGTGGTGCCTAATTATCCAGATCGAACACATCTTGTGTGCGCTCAAAGGTGAAATTTTGTCAGTTGGAGCATAACTATTGTTGCAATGAAATTGCCATATAACTGGAAAAAAGATGATCTCAATTAATGCCATAAAAAATACGAAATACTTCCTCGTTAATGCTAGTAGTTCACATCAAACACTATAGGCTCATAGTCTCCAAGTAAAGGGTAATAAAGTTTGATCTGGAAAACCAATCCATGAAGATAGCAGTGTGAGATGCACAACTAAAGGGTATACTTATTCTTTGCATTCCGATCGTGCCTTATTGCATCATCCTACAGAAAGAGAACTGATTACTCAATGATACATTGAAAGTGTACGTGCTTCTAAATAAATACAAGAGAAACAAAAAACTCACATGAGATATAAAGCCAATTGAATCACGGTAGTCTATATACTCTTTCCACTGTCTCCCAATGCTCAGCTGTGATTTCAAAAGAAAACAATGAAATAAGATTCAGCAATAATATTTCTCTGCTAGCTAGGGTAAGCGCAGAAATATGACAATAACTCTCAAAGATACAAGAGCCCGAGGACAAAATGTACAGAAATAGGTCCTGAAGATTAGAAAAAGAATAACAAAAAATGGCTCCGTAAAACACAATTGTTCACACATGCAGAGTTCAATAATGAGTGAGAACATATATCAAATCATTTTAATTGAAGTTGACACATACAAAGTTCAATGGCAAGTGAGGACATAATTACAAATCCTTGTTAAATTATATGTCAAGACTCAATGTGATGTTCAAGTACTCCTTAAAATCTCTAGGGGAAGTGATTGTGTAAGATCTTCGGATAGAGCATGCGGAACCTGCATTCCACATTTATGCTACACACTAGTAAGAGAGTCTCAAACCTAGAAAGCACGGAAACAATTTCCCTCCACGTGAAAATCAAACCTTAGGCCAACGGGAAATCATCCCCTTCTTAACCAAGTGGATCGTGTAATTAGAGTAGAGCAGTTCTCAGGAAAAACACTTCACTAGTGTGTAAATTGAGAGAAGGTGGTGGTGGTTTTTCCTTATGTTAGAAAAAAAAGGTACTCCAATTCCTAGAGATCACATTAAAGAATTAAACAACATCAAACTAGCCCATCAACAGAAAAGATCAGTGAAAATTACATAATATTTCAAATAACGAACCTGAGCAGCTTCATTTGCAGCATTCTTAGTCCACACAGATATTTTATCACCCCTAGCCCGAACATTGACAACTGCCCCACATATTTCATCTCCAGATTCAAATTGTTCACCGATCATGGCCAACAACTAACCAAAACCAAAATAGTGAATCAGAATGCAAATAGAATATCACACATTGAGCAAACGGGTAAACCACAATACATACCGTATAGAGCCAACAAGTATCCGATTTACCCCTCGGAAAACTCATGGTCCAGTTTCCTCCATTTGCACACACAGGATCTTCCCACTTGGGCTCAATTTTCTCTTTGAAACAATACACGTCCGCTCCTGATGCTAGCTTACTGGGCAATCGCATATTGTTGTACACACTGCAAACCGAATCAATCCAATGAAGTATACAACGCCATCAACAGCAATTCAATTGATTTCAAACACATAAAAACAAAACCAATTGAAGGAAACACATGAAGATTGAAGCCTAATCAATCATAACCACTACAATCATAAGCAAACACATGAAGCCTAATCAAATACAAATGAAGCAAAACTAGAACCTCCATAATCTAAACAAATCCAATTGAATCGAACAAAGTACATCCATAACCTAATCAAATCCAAATGAACCAAAAACCGTACCTCCAGAAGTCTTCAACAGCAGTGAAGGTGTAAATCGGGCGCATTGAGCTTCCCCAGGAAGTCTGTTTGGATTTGGCAGCTGGATTATCGAACCAGAACGTCCATGGATGCTCGAGCGGATGAGCCGGTGGCGCCTCCACTGAATCTCCCGGCGCCGGGACATCGGAATCGAGGATCTCGCCTTCCTCCGTCTCCGATTCATTTCCTCCGGCAGCGTTGGTGGTTAAAGGAGGTGAGTTCTCAGGTTCCTCTTTGCTCGACGCCATAGCCAAGTGCTCTTTCTCATCGACCATGTTTTCGGTTACAGTGAAAGTGGTGAAGATTGGAAAGGGCTAGTATGATACAATGAGCCGAGTTGAGTGGTATTGGGCTTCTCGCTGCCCAAATGTGTCTTTATCCAATGGGCTAGAGGGCCCAAAGGCTGACGACTTCTTATGGGAAAATTAGACCAACAATTCAGTTTCATATTTCTTTCTTGTTTAGATTGTTTCTTCCAAGTGGAAGATAAAAATAGCCATGCCCTTATATTAGAGGGAAGGTAGTAATTGAAAATGTATTTGGATTGGGAATTTGGTATAAATACTCCAATGTCCTATCACAATGTTTTCAGGACACTGAATAAAATACATGTACAACATAAATACTTACTCCGCCTTAGGACAAGGCACGTTTTAACTTTTAATCAGCAAATAAGGAAGTTAACTATTATTTAAATGAAAATAATAATAACGAATGAATAATAATTGATTGAGGGTTGTTAAAGCAGAAAGTTAATTAGTTGTTTTTAAATGAAGGAGGAGGAATAAAAATGATAGTGGTTTGATAAAGTTGTAAATATGAGTGTATTATGTTGGTATTAGTTAAGTGGATAAAGTAAGATTTGTCAAAATGGAAATGGAAACTTTTGTATAGAACGTCAAATATGACAAAATTGAAATCTTGATGTGGGGCGGAGGAAGTATAAAACAATACACATCATGGTAAAATATCCACTGTCTTTGACTTAATTATGAAGTTACAATAATTACACTCAAGTGTGTGATAATTTATGGTTATGATTGAGTCGAAAAATCAATTAGGTGTGAAAAGAATAAACTTTCCTAGTCCAGTTAATTACCTAAGTTCTCAAGAATCCTCTCAAGAAAATAACCAGACAAAACCTAGTAAAACTTGAGAAAAAACATGAAAAATTAAATGGCTTGCACATCATATTGCTTCTTGATGAACTCCCCTCCATATATATTGTAGAAAAACATCTATATCGTAGAAGTACAATTGCTGCCAGTTATCTTCAAGAGCTAAGATTGTCTCTTTATCTCCTAAAATTTATCAAGTGAATCTTCTATCTTTATCCAACCTTCAAATATACTAATTCACGTAGAACTAAGAATATATTAGTCCCTAACACATCAACCACGTCCAAAGAAAATTGCCGGCTCATAAATCAAATTCCCGATCTGATAAGAACTCTTAGGAAGTGTCCAGGCTGATATACAACTCTACACAATGTGTACACATATGTAAACCTTTGAATCTTGATGCATTGTGACTTTTCTTTAACTACTTGACTTATAAAGCGTTCATACAAAACCAACTAAAATTGTGGAGCATGATTAATAAGACCACTCCCAATGGGAGTGCCAATGGGAGTGGATTGGGAGTGGTCATCGAGACGGTTGGCCGTGAGGCACGACCACCCCAAAATTCAGCCTTGTTAAGGCTGAATTTTGGGGTCGGTCGTCCCGACTGTTGGGCTGGGCCCTAGCCCAACGGATGGGCCCCACCCCTTTTTTATTTTTTTTATTTTTTAAAATTAATTTATAAAGTAATATTAAATAAAAAAATACCCAACGGCTATATTTTTTCGAGATCTATAAATACAACTCATTCACAACTCATTTCACCACACCTCAATTTCCTCTCATCTTCCATTTCTTAAACTCAAAACGTCTCTAAACTCAAACACATATCTAAACATGTCTGCAATTAATCACTACATCAACAACTTATCATCATCTAGTTCCGATGATGTTGAGTTTGCACAATATGTTGATTCCTCTTCTTCCTCTTCAAGCACACAAATTGATTACTATACCCGTGCTACCAAACTTCTTATTCAAGCCACTCCTCACATAATCAACCACTGCGAGCAACAAAATCCACGAAGGAGGTCGGGGTATACGCGTGAATACATTGATCGGAAGAGGGAACAGTTTGCTATTCTACTCGATAACGATTACTTTGTTGAACGTCCAACATGGGGGAGCGGTCAAGTTGCTCAGATGCAAAGGCCATTGTTTCTCCGGATCGTCGAAGCTTTAGAGCAATACGATCCGTATTTTCAACAACGCCGGGATGCTACAGGGAGGTTGGGTTTTACGGCAAAACAGAAATGCACATCTACCATCTGACAACTTGCATATGAAATTCATGTTGGAATTGAGACTTCAAATTCAGATGAAATTGAGATTCACCTTGAAATTCAATCCCTGGAATGAGGTTTGATGTTGTGTAGTCAGGTATCCAATAGTACCTATCCTCATAAAGTGCAGACAACAATCCTTCAATGTCATTATCCATATCTTGCACTAGATTTATTCTGTATAGTACTATTTTTTTCATTCTGATTTCAATCTCAATAAATTATAAAACGAGTTTTAAGAATCCAATTTGAGTAATTTCAACTTATAAACACTCTTATAATATGTGAAGCAAGCTAAAAAAAATATAAAAAAAATATGAAAAAAATAATAAAAAATACTATTCACGGTCGTCCGACGGCCTGTTGGACAGTTTTTTTTCTGCAGTGGTCGTTAAATCAGCCGTCGCGACGACCTATTGGGAGTGGTCTAAGTGAATGAAGACAAAATTCATAAAAGTAGATTAATTGATTATTAGTTGTGTATAGAAACTCAGTGTTCTACGGAATATTATGACAACACTGCAGCTGGAAACAATCGTAAAACACTGCACTCTCAGTAATCCCTTTAAGAGCCATGTTTTTCACAATCTCGAGGTAAATACGATAGGTAAATATTACCAATATTACGCGTAATCTAACCATCTAAGAGTAATTGTTTATTGTTACACATATTTATTTATATATATCAACATCAAAACAAATATTACAAATTAAAGAAACAATTGATAATTCTAGTTAACTAGCTAGTTTTAATGTTGTAATTTCATGTAGTCAAGGAATGTTTTGCCATTGAGCCTCCTCGAAAAGAAGTCCTTGACGTAGTCTTCCGACTTCATGCGGCGGAAGAGCGGTGTCTGCTGGTCACTCAGGAGCGAAATCAACGGTCCAACTTGTGCTTCGAATTTAGGGTTGAAGAACATTCCGACTGTAATCCGTTCTTTCTCCGAATTCACAACCGCTCTGTGCTCAATGCTCTTGTACAATCCGTTGCTTAGTATCTACATAAATAAGCATTTAATTGGTCAATGTAGACTTGATTTAATTGGTCTTGATCAATTATAAACATAGCTTGATCACATTCAATGAATGTCAAAAGTCAATTCTTCTATTAACCAAACATCAATAATGACACATGCATATTCTAGTACTTCAATCATGGTCCACTCCGTCATGTAAAATATAAACTCGACATGTTTCAATAGGTTACGTGTAATTGATGAATGACGGTGTAATTTGAATGCCATTTTAAGTTCTAAAAATAAAGATTCCATATGTAGGCATATGTACAACATTGTGTAAATTGTAAATGTATTGTCAAGTATAGTCTTTTAATGTATTGTACCTCGAATACGTCCCCAAGATTAACAACAAATGCGTCCCGAAGAATATTAACAGGGATCCAAACACCATCTTTCTTGATCTGGAAACCTTCGACTCCGTTCACCTGCCAGAGGATGGTTATTCCGTCTCCGTCAGAATGTGGCGTAAGACCGATGACCTTGTTTGGTTCAGGACATGGCGGATAGTAGTTCAATCTCATCGATTGCATTCCATCCTCAAACATTTCTAGTATTTCTGTTTTGTCTGTGTTGAGTGCTTCTGCTATCAAACCAAACAGGGCTCTGGAGAGCTTTTGTAGCTCCAAGATGTATTCCTCTAGGTTTTCCCTGTAAAAATTGTATGTCAGGATCGAAATAATCTAAATTACTTCTTCCTCATTTTTCATTTTTCAGGTTTCATGAAATATTAAAATTTAATTAAATGTATGGCATAGAATTAAAATTATCAACTTGCATTATTTCTTTCTAAGTTCATGAACATAATTCTAAGGGTGGCGGTTTTACATTTTTCTTGTATACTAATTGGCTTTTGCAGCCGATATATTTTAGTTCTCTTATCATGTGCTTGAGTTTTTTAATTCTAAAAATGTAACCACCCATACACCCTCTAATTGTACATTAAATTGAACCATATATATGTATTAGTTTCTATCATTTTTTTTTCCTTTTTTGGTAATCAGTTTAATTTCAAATGTAAACGGGCATAAAAGAGAGTACGACGACTATCACCTTAGGGATGGAGGGAGGGCGGGAAAAAGATGAGGTTTTCTATGCTCGGTAGGATTGGTGATCATGTAAAATCTGTCTGCCCAATCGATCTTTTCATTTGCAGTGTGAAGGACCGTTTGGCCATAACCCTCAAAATCTCCGGGCCTAATCTTGTACCTTAGCCTCTCTTCTGATGGGAGTTTGTAAAACTCTTCAATTTCATGCTTGAGTTTCTCTACCACTGAAGTGTCTACTCCATGGTTCACCAACTGCGCACATTAATATTAATTCAACGATTAATTTTGGTAGGGAATTAATATAAATTCTTCAATAATCAATACATAAGTTAATTCGGACTCTGAAATGAGATAGAAATTATTTAATACGTGTTATATATTTTAAATAATGTCACCTTTTTTGATATGATAAATGGACCATATATTATCATTTTAACAGAGCATTTCCAGATCTTTGTTGCATGGTGCGAGTATGCTTCACATAACTCGTTAATTTATAAGGATAATATTGTAAGAAAGAGAGAACATATATATAAACATATAACACGATTAATTTAACTTATTTCCCATGGATATCCACAGTATGGCTAGAAATCCAATTGAAACTAAATGGTAAAATTTCACACAAATAAATTCACGAAACCCCGATTAATATGTAAAAGAAATAAGCGGTTGAAAAACAACAACTTATATTTCGTAATCAATATAGGATGGAAAAAAAACTTAAAAATCATTGTAGTTTAACCTGAAATATGCCCCATTCTGTGCATGTTTTGTGCAACTTATTGATGTTATCCGGTTTAGTATCGTCGCTTAGCAAGCTTTTCATGTCAAGAACCGGAATCGCCAAGGGCGGTTCGTGGAGTCTGGAGCAGACCGAAATAGCAGGTTCTTGATTGACAACATATTTTGGAGGAATTTGATCAATTGGTAATTTCTTTACCATTTCTTGGATGCTTAGTTCCATTCTGCAGATATTCAAAGAACGGATGTTATAAGTATATGTGTTAATGTCCTCCATGCTTGATCTATTTATAGAGTACGTACCTAAGAGCTAGCTAGCTAGCTAGTAGAAGATTTCAAACTTACACGTCGAAAAATCGAACTGATATTTGTGAACTAAGTAATTTAATTAAATAACATATTATGATTATTACATTAATTGATCAACTAGCTAACTTACAAATTCGATTAACTTATTTTCGAAATAAGACTTTTAACTGAATGCTTAGCTGGCAAATTGTATGTTAATATAACATTTTTAGAAAGTAAGCTATCTAATTTATTTGTATATAAAATTTTAAGCAAATCAACAAACTTAATACTAATTAATTGAATAAAAACCTCCGTTCAAATTAAAAAGTTTAGCATCTAATTAATTATCAGTTAGTATATATATATATATATATATATATATATATATATATATATAACTTATCAGCTAAAACAGAGCCTATATAATACTGGCAACCTTTTCCGGCTTATTTCTTTTTCGTGATGAATAATCATCTACTAGGATTTGGTTATACAGAGTTCGAATCTCCTACTTTAATGGCAATTTGCATGAAGGGAGTGGATATACTGTTTCAAACGCATTCCAATCAACCCATAAATATGTTGCGTATTGTCTTGGAAAATCGTGTGTATATACACATTCACACCTCCTTATGTTCTAAATCTCAATATTTATTTGTTTATCTCTAGAGGAAAAGGGTATCGTTTTGCACTCTATAATTTTAAATCTACTTATACACATATACAGTCTCTAAATAATTTATATAGAGACGAATCTAGGCTATCAAATTTTTGATGATATTTATCTCAATATCATTGCTTTCTCATTTTAAAAAAATTCGACTCCATTAATCACATAGATTTTTTAATTAATATAATGGATGATTTTATTGATAATATGAGTCCGTATCTAGATATAGACCGTCTCGTAGGAGACTTTGTGATAAAATTATCATAAAAATTAAAATTTAAAGGCTCATTAATTGAACACCCCCTACTAAGTTTTCTAGTAACATGTAATCCCCAATTATGAAGACAATTACACCCAACCCCCAGATCTGAATTTATCGTTGAATTTTTAATTTCACTCAATTTTTTACCATTGTACAAGAGTATGTTATTCACACCCGCCATAGAGATACTCATTCTCGTTCTTCCATGACCTCCACGTTTACCTATAGTTGCCCATAATTGAATCATTTTTTCCGAAAAAATACGAGAAATTAGTTAAAAATTAATTTTGTTTTACACCTGAAAGTCTGATTTTAATAATACATAACTAGGCCTCCTATGACGTTTCGAGGATATACGAATCTAGTTTACTTGGGATTTAGAAGTTTCCAATTTGCACAATTATGGAATAATCTACGTCAAACTCAACTTCAACTGCAAATCTGATTTTACTTATACATAACTAGGTCTAATGTCATATACGAACGTTTCAAAGATATTATAGAGTCTGGTTTCTACGAATTTTGAATTTTCTTATTTGCATATTTGTGGAAGAATATACATCAAATTTACTAAAACTTCTCAAATCTGTCAAAAAACCACAAGTGAGACTCAACTGAAAATCTGATTTCATTCACATGAATAGGGCTTGTGGCATATTACCGTTTCAAAGATATACGAGTCTAGTTTACTAGGGATTTTAAATTTTCGGATTTGCATATACTTGAAAGAATCTACGCCAGTTTTCCCAAAACTGCTCAAATCTGTCATAACACAAAACTAGTTAGATTCAACTTCAACTGAAAAACTAATTTTACTCGGGTATAACTAAGCTTCTGGCCTATACTGATTCGAATATATAGGAGTATAGTTTACTAGCTAGATAAATCGTCAAAAGACACTTAAGTTCTCGATAATGATTATAATGTCTATCCGTCTTTTTTATAATTCTTGGTCACTATCTCTGAAGATAATTTTGAAGTTTTACGAATTTATGTCTAAGTTATATACTGAAATGAAAATTAGTTCAACAATTATAGCTCCGTCCTTGATTTGCATAATTAATTTGATCCTTCATCCATTTAGCATGCAGCCTTATATATATAGGTTCAACCTTAGAATTATCAATGTGCTAATTAATGAGCTTGGCCTTTCATCCTCAAGAAAGCACAATTATAGGCCGGAGGGAGAGAAATTCAAATGATCGAGTAATTTCGAATGGGCTTGGGACGTTTGTAATGAATCTTTGATCACGTCTAGGCATGCAATATCATTTCCATCCTACACACGTTGACTCTAGACATTACTAATACAATTTGTACACTTGTTTTCCACCGTCTAGGCATGCAATAACACTCATTAGAAAATTAAAATATCAAAATTAGTTAAAATAGATGAGTAGTAATTATTAATTTCTCCTCCTTCCCATTATAAACTTACCACTTTAACTTTTTTTTTAATCAATCGTCTTCAATTTTAATCTTAACCGTAAATGTAAAATTTTCAATTAAAATATATAATGAAAGTTTAGTTCCTAAAGTTCCATTATATAATAAAATTGAACATATTACATTTGTGATTTAAGATTAATTCGTAGTTAAAGTTAGAGACGGTCTATCGGAAAAAGTGAAAATTGAAACCTTGTTTTTTTTTGGGCGGATGAAGTAGTAAAAAAGAGACAAATTGTAATACATACTTATATTGAAAATGTCAATTACTCTTTGAAAGGGTATATTATGAGAATATCGTTAGTTGATTCTTTGACAAATTAAAGATGTACTATATAAAAATGAAGCTTCGGATTGAGTCTAAAAATTGCTGAAGCTATAGGGAAGACTGATGGAAAGACCTCCCCGGATTTCAAGCCGGGTTCAGGATTTCTTTTTGCTGAATTTCAAATAGGAACATTTGATTCAGTCTCCATACAGCTCAAATCTTAGCAAAAATAATTAATCATAAAGTTAACAATTCCAACAAATTACAAAACCATCAAAATGTTCCACAGAACTACTCAGCTCAGGGTAACAACTCACTTCGATACTGTCTAGGAATAAACAAAAATGAAAAATCTACCACCGGTTTACCACGTACTTAATAGTTAATACCCCGATATTTTTACCATCGATAATGTTAACCAATAATAAATGAACAGTAAATTGTTAGTATTAACATTTACCATCCAAATGCAGTGTGGTCACATACCACCATCGATAAATCTTACCCGTAATATAATTACTTAATATACTTTTTCCTGAAATACATATACTTATACAATAACATAATGTTCATTCACACCAGAGCATTTCATTTACTTCATTACCACATGTTTTCGACGGTAAACGATTAGAAAAATTGTTTACAACTCGCAAACGATACAACGATACGGTAGCGTTTAGAGCATTCTCTTTACCATTATGCACCATCGACACCATATCATCCTCAATTAAGATGAGGACAATTCTAAGGAAGTGCACGACTAAGAAAGTTCTAGATTGAACTCCAGGTTTGCATTTGGTTGAACATATGTACTCAATTTTCCTGTAAGACCAAATTTGATTACTTAAAGACCACTAGTAATATATTCTAGAAACTGAAGTTTTCAAGTCTATGGCGACAAATAAAGGAAAGTAGACAGTGTGGATGCAAGACACTTGTTAAATAAAGATTGAAGAAGTCCGGTCGATATATATATAGAAAAACTTGCCGGTTGATTTCAGACACTTAATCTTATTATTACCACAACAGTCAGAGAAAAACGTGGTCTCATAAAACATAAACGCTTTTTTATCCTTGACAAGCAATTAGGCACGTTTGTGGATGGTGACATGCTCATTAGTGATAACTTGTAAGTCTGGTCGAGATATATTGTTATTTTAAATAGCTGTGTTGAATTAGTAGGCAAGATATACTGTAAATATGTAAAGTCACGATTCACGACAGTGACAAATGTATAGTTTTAATTGTTTCGACATGGACATACACCCATTTTCTCGATAAACATGTGAAGATTTCGTCATTCTCTGATAAAAGTTAACAAACTTTAGAAAAATAGAGTCGTGAACTCTATCCAGAATTAAAACTAATTTACAGTATTGCTTATTGATTGAGTCTGTTGGATCCTTTCATTTGTCAAGAAGAAGATTGTGTATTTGTATATTATTGCACTATTTAGCCAATTGTATTCTATTGTCGGTACTCGGTTGTTTAGTTCTACACGCGTTGTTTACTCCTTGTTAGGGGCGGACTTAGGAGGGATATAGTTGGGCATTCGGCCCCTGTAAAATTTGGGAAAAAAAACGATTTCATATGTATTAATATTTTCGATAATTTAAAAGTTCGAACCCAAAAATATTCTCATATATATGGTCCCCAAGCTCAAATCCTGCCAAGAGAAGGAGAGAATGAATAGGCAGGAGAGACATGAGTGGAAGTCGATTGTGCACTTTCGGAGAGGTCCGGCTTTGCTCCTTGTTATGTTTCTAAAATTTCTCACTCTCACAGTCACTCACTTATTAACAGTACTTAGAATTGAGAAATTGAATGAAGAGAATATAAGATTTGGAACTGAATGTGGAAGTAGAAGAGAAAGAATAACTGGTATTGAGAATGACTTCAATGTAATTTGCAGTTTTGGGTGTAGACTGTAGTGTAGATTGTATGACAGTATTAATCCGGGTAAAATCGTGTTTGAACAACTTTGTTCATCTTCAATATAAAGTGTTCCATTTATGCGGTTGCCTTGAACAATCAAGGAGGTAACTTAAGAGAAACAAAATGTATACATGTGTGTGTGTGGGAGGGACCATGCCCCCAAGGAGTAGGTCTACCGAATCTCATTTATCGAGACAGGTCTACCGAGGGCTAATCTACGTAGACAAATTTAGTTAAGGCGAGTTGCATTGGTCTCCGTAGTAGAAACTGATAATTCGTTCAAATCATCATAATTTTTTGATGGTAAAGAGCCTTGACCGGTTCCTACTGAATCGGACACCGCTTGGACTCCCTAATACAAATATAGTCGTTTGAGAGACTCGTCAATTCACCTATGATCATATTAAGTCTCTGAATTAGATACTCAGTTCATTTAAAGTTGGTGGGACGGCTTAATTTACCCTAGTATTTCCCGATCATCAAATACACCGAAATGTGAATTATTTACGATCTAGCTAAAAGCCATGAGAAGTGGTGAAGCAAATTACGAACCAGGAGGGTCTATATAAAAAAAATTCAACCACAAGATTTGTATAGTTTTGTTAGGCTTGAGAGTCAGAATCAAAAGTTCGGTTACGTTAGTTAATTGAAGCAGCGTACGTCCGAAAGTTGGACTTTGTAGTCAACCCAAGAAATTTGAAAAATTGATTCTGATATCAATACGATTACAGCAGTACACCTTGATCAACATATTTAAAACGTTTAGACAATTTTCGAATCAAATCCTACCTTGTAACTTGTAAGGATTCAATAAATAATCATATGATTTGCTAACAGAATCAACATTCGAATCAAAGTGAAGGTAATATGTCACATCTGCAAAATTTTCCACATTCAGTTTCAAGGCATATAAGACCAAACCTTGGTTTAGACCAAATCAATTACTTCTTTTAAATCGAAATGGAAATGAAAATAGTAGTGAAAAGAAAAAAAGAAAATTTAAAAAAAGCAAGGAAATCAAGAAGAACCCAAAAAAGGAGAGGTAATAATATGTCACATCTGCAAAATTTTCCACATTCAGTTTCAAATCAAGTGAAGGTAAAAGGCCATACGCTTGTTTGGGTACAAATTTGAGTTTTTGTATACAAAACTCAACTCGAGTGGAGAGAACTCAACTCAAATTTGTAGCCAGGCAAGTATCATATCTCCTCAAATTCAACTGCTGCATGCTCTGCTGATACATTCATTCGTCACTGAATCATGTTAGGTGATCAACCAATTATGTCATTCTTTTTCTTCACATATAATCTATGTTTAGCAAAAGCATCTGAACTACACTGATTCGTAAGCTTGATTAGCTTATTTTACACTTTGATCAATACATAAAGTGAATATATTGAAAGTTCAATTAGTAGTTGGTTTGATAAATCATTTCAGGTAGTTTATTAAGACAAATCCGGTATGCGTTACTAGCTAATTAGACGAACTATCTAATTAGGTTCTTAAATGATGTTGGAAACCTTTTGTTGTTGCTTAATACGCAATGTCTAAACCCCTAACTGATACCCTCAAACTTAGATGGCATAAACACAATCCAAGTTAAACCATACGTAACGAAACATGCTGAGATAAACTAACACACTATTCAAAAGGCATAGAACACAGTTCAAGTTAAATAACACTAGAGACGCTCCTATACTCTTTTAACCAACTGAACCACTCAGGTTATATTTTTTGCTTTGTTTACCCATAATTACAAACAATCACCCTAAAAGAGAATAAGGCCAACTTTTTTCCTTTAATATATCGAAATGGGGACAAAACATACTATCAAAATCTAATAGCTAGGTCAGTCAGACCTAAAAACCCCTTGTTACTTCAATGATTCAATCATTCTAGGAACATAGATATAGTCTACAAACAGGCCCCCACATGGACGGTTTCTGATCTGAAAGATTGCCACATAAAAGTTAAAAAAACCCTATTAACAGAGAAAGGTAGAGACATAGAGTGGTTTTTATCAGCACGGAAAAGAAATGTCGGTCATGCCTTTGGTAAGATTCTAGTTAAACAATTTTTACACAACAAGAACCAAATGATACAACAGAAAGCATTCAAAGTTGCGGTAATTGTTACTACATTCAATACAGACAGAACATACCAGATGAAAGAAATGTACCGATGACCAAAAAGAGACAGAACTTCTAAAAAACTTCAGTTGGGTTATAAGTTGTTGGGGTCCTGTGGCGTTTCTCTACATATGATGTTGGAAACCATCCTCCCCTGCCTTTGCTTTCTCCTTCTGCCCATCCGGATGGACTCACCTGAGAAAACAATCACGTGATTAAATCTCGTGAAATTTGCACCAGCAAAAAACTATAAAGTGCAATACAGCAAGCAATCTTGTTTCTGCCAAGCCACGCAATGAAATCTTCGATGTGGAAGATAAATCAAATGACTGGTCTTGTAAAGCATGATTTTTCACAAGTTTGTCAAAGGGGAGAGGCAGTTGATGCATATGAGGATTCTTAAGGAGTGCTTTCGAATGCTCTCCGGGCAATAGAAGTTAACAGGTTGTCACTACAGCATATGTTCAGTTAGAGATTTAATAGCAGGTAAGTTTTTAGAACTGAACTTCATAAGTATACTATAAAAGGCTGAAGTTAAGGCAGGAACTAGGAGCGTGGATGTTTCACTTGCATATTTGACAATATATATATGGCCAAATCAACTTAATTGAAGTTTACCATGAGTAGCAATCACAACTCAACACTTGCTTCTAACTTGTGCTTATATCTCTTATGTTTAGACACGAAGTTGAAGGCTCTAAACCCAAAAGTTCTTATTTAAATCATTGGAATATGGTTGCACTGCATTTGTCTATTAAGTATATGGCGTGAAGCAATACATGGGATAGAGCATACCATTACACGCTATTATTATTATTATGTGCACCAGCATAACATGCAAATATGTATGTAAAATTGTAAATGTATTAAAAGAGGAATCTCAAGACAAATAAAGGGAGGTAACCTTTCGAACAACAACATAATCGCCCACTGACAAGCTTAATTCCTTCTCTGATGAAGCATCAAAAGAATGCATTGCCTGCAATGTATTGATCATGTGATAATCAAATAAGCAGCAGAACATCCAATTAGAATGCTAAATATATTAAGAATCCACGTTAATAGCAGCAAACTCCATTGTTCATCTTGAACGTTACACTAAGAAAAACGTGGACCAGGGCTCATTTTCAAGATATACTTTAAACTAAGAAAAATTGGAGGGCTTACAAGATATTACGGAAATGCTTCATGATCGTTCACAGGCGTAATGTGATGTTATCCAGTAAAAGAGACGTTAATTTATCTACATGAACTCCGAATAACAAACTTTTTATTTTGATTGAATGGTAAATAGCAACTGTTCAAGATCTTTGGTGAAGTCCTCTGGAACTTTAATACAAGAGCTAGAATGATAAAATCACATTAACATAAGATATCTCCATTTCACGAAGGCCAGTATAATTCCAGGTATTTTATTATGTCAAGATCATAGGCTCAGCATTACTTATGATTTCGTTAAGAACATAAATGAAAGAATAGTCCCCCGTGATTTTCCATTTTTACGTACCTCAGCCAAAAAGTACTTTGTATTATCTGAAGTATGGTTGAGGGGTGCAACTGGTGGAGCAGCGTCTTTCCTTTGTTTCTCCGAGACCATCTAAACAAAATTATACATATCATATCACTATATTTAAAAAAAGGCAATACTTATTTAGGAACATAAGAAAGTGAACACGCGCACCTCAGTTTCAATATTGCCAAGAATTGTAGCTACCCTCTCGTGATATGTCCTTTCACCTTCAATCTACAAATGCAGATGGTCACTCACAGCATTGATCTATATAAAAAATATTACAGCAATTTCACAGGTAACTGATGATAAAATACCATAGCAACAAGTCTCTGAAATGTAAGCCTCTGCTGCTGCGATTCAGCTGAAGCTAATGCCGCTGCTGCTTCTTTGCCAAGAATTGCCATGTTGGCTTTAAGTTCCTGCATTCTAGTTTCAGCCGCATGCAGTTTAGCCACATTTTCAGGAAGAGGAGACTCCCTCACACGTGCTTGTCTTCTAGAAACTTCTGATGCCTGCATATATTTCACATGTAAATTTAAGCCTTTAGTAATATTACAATTGCTCCACCTGATACCTTTTGGACTAAACTAAACCAGACTACATCAAAGTGAAAACCTAGAATATTCCAAACAGACATGTCTTATGTTTACCTGTGCCTCAGCTTCTTGTCTCATTCGGCTATATCTTTGAGCAAGATGACGGGCGTCTTCAAGGGGAGTACCAGTGATCATCTGCCTTAAGGGTTCTAAGACCTGTAAAGAAAGAATAACCATAAACTATTTCTTCGCATATAACTTGGCACTTGCAATTTACGAACAGCGACTTTGCACAGTATGATCATATAGACACCACAGTTATCTAAAATTTTGCACAGTATTATCTAAAATTTTGCACAGTATGATCATATAGACACCACAATTACCTAAAATTAGTAAGGTAGCTATGCTTCAAATTCATAAATTGAGCCTTTAGTAAATAAAGTCTGCAACTAACCTGATTAAACAATAATCTATTATAATCGTCTTGTTCCTTCTCCACATGTTTCCGCGCATCCCCATATATCTGTGCAGTCTTAGCTAGAATCTCATCACTGGCATTGTCAACACCATATTTAAGACAATCTTCCGACAACTTCGTCCCTGACTACCATGATACATAAATTAATGTTAATCAATATATCTTCCATGCCCCACAGACACATTTGAATCACATGCATAGGCAGTTGTATGAAACAGAGCCTCCTCAACAAAATCCAGTAGGCAGTTAAATGAATAAACTAACTCATTTACGCTCACCAGCTTCTATATGTTTATATCCAATGGCGGTGAATGCTTCAGCTGCCTTGACTATTTCTTTCTGAAAATCCTGCAAGTGAGAAACCAATACATGTCTAAGCTAGACCAAAGACACCTCAAGGCGGAAAACTGACATGGCAACTAGATCTTGAAATTGGAATATCCAGGTTCATTACATTGAGAAACATTGATTAGGAAACTTAGTTGATATAACTAAGGAATTCATTATATTTCAAAACCTTTTAAGGAATGCACCAAAATTACCAAAATGAACAGATTCTATGAAGTTGTACGCTTCACCGTTACGATGTAAAGAAATCTAGTCTGCATAGTAATAGAAAATGTACATTACAATGGAAAGAAATCTAGTTTGGACAGATTATATTGAGAGAATACTACATAGTATAATTGCAAATGCATATTACAATGGAAAGAAATCTAGTCTGGAATTCTACATAATGAAGGTCATAAAACTTAACCTGACTCTCTCTATAAACAAACGAGCTATTTTTTCCGAATAATGAATCATAGCATCATACATCCATACTCGAACCAAAGCATCTATTGCCCACACAAAATCGAACAATGCGGGTGCAATTGGGACTTAATTAAGCATAAAATTGGCCATAAAATTAACATCGAGTAAGATAGGGCAGTAAATTACCCTTCCATAGCGAGTGGAGCGGTACAATTTCTCCAAATGTTGATGCGTTTGCAACTCAACCTCATCAATAACCATAGCTTCAGAACTTTCATAGCCGCTCGTACTAAATTGCTTTATTACAGCCTAAAGCATAAGATTACAAAAACAGAAACGAAGATAATCAGTCATTTCTCCCTAAACAGCTAGGACACAATCAGAATACAGAACAAAGATGGCGAAAAGTTGAATCACCTGCTGCTGTTTCGCGACTTGTTCTCGGAGCTTACTGGCTTGTTTCCTGAAAGCATCCATTTCTGAGATTTCACCTTGATTCTAGAGTGACGATCTTCGTTCAGTACTTCAGTTGTCCGGATTCTGATCCAAGGAGAGGTAAGTTGGATCTTCTTTCGTGTGTATAATCCTGAATAACTGTGTTTGGAGCTTTCTGTTGTTAAATTCGTGAAAATGGAATCAAGAATTGGACGTGTAAACATAAACCGTCTGCTTGATCCAACTGTAAGACTCGATCGGATGCCAATTAGGCCCAGGGCACTGCCCAATGGTCTGGGCCTGCTCAACCCGGTAAGGTAACAGGTGTCCCGGTATGTGTCCAAACATAGGCCCCTTGATCTGGCTGCACGGCCCAATGTCATTTAATATCACCTTATCAGCATGTACTTAATTTTTTTCGACCATGGGGTGATACGAGTTATAGCACCCGCAGACCCTCACTGACACCCCTAGATATTCATTGTAGGCCAATAGAATTCTTAGGCATCGACATTTTGTATTAGTTGCTACTTGTCTTGTTTGTGAATTAGGAGATGAGTCGTTGTTACACATATTTTGAGATTGTTGCTTTAGTTGTCATGTGTGGGCTCTTTTTTCCGCGTGCCTGGAATAACTTTGTGATTGAATTTGAAGATTGGATCCGCACAATTTTTCAAAGTTTGGACAGAGTTGGACAACAACTTGCTCTAATTGTGATGTGGTCTTTGTGGTATCAACATAATCAAATTCTTTACGGGGAGTGTGTGCAACAGCATCGGGAAGCATCCATCTCTACGATCCGTTTTCTTCAATGTGAATCTTACTTGTTCATGTCACATTTGTTAACGTGCACATTGTCGGCATGAGCATGGTGACTCGGGACAATGTTGTTCATGAGATTTCTTAATAGAGCGAAGTGTTGCACCAAACCTTTTATCTCGAAGTAGGAGAAGCGGTAGCTTTGTGAACGGCGGTTCAATAGACTTTAGAAAAAGCATTTGAGGTTGACTCCATAGCTTTGGTGACCTGCTTCTATAACGACACTCTAAACCAGTCTATAATAAGTCCTATGTTTGAGGACATTAAAGTTTTAGCCATTTAATTTGCATCCTTTAAATTGCAGTTTGTTAGATATAGTTGTAACGAATTCGCATGCTCTCCTACTAGACGAGCTAGTTAATCATGTTTGAGGTGCGTTTTGTGATTTGTACAGTGTAAAATCTTTGTGATAAACTGATAATATAATATTTATTCATCAAATGAGATAAATGTATTTGAGTCCACTAGAAAATTACTAGTCCTTGATCTGCCACTTGTTCTGCAAATGACACGAGAATTCAATCTGGTGGCCATTTTTTTCGTGTGGTGGTGGTGGAGCGTGCATCAAAATTGAGCATTTATCACGCTCATTCTCATACTGCTGCCGACTTACATGTGATTTTGACTTTTAAACTCCTACACTAAATTTCCTTGTCCCATGACTCATAATCATCCACGTTCTTTCTGGTACCATTACCTATCCACTTTTAACTTTATTTCATTTCAATAATCTCGAAACTTGCTTGGCGCAACTATTTTTCAAATATTCAAAACCTTCAGCTTTAGGAGAAATCAACTGTAGTATATTCAAACGTTATAGACAGCTATATCTGAAAAGTCGCTCTCCATCTAAAAGTCAAGCTACTCCAAATCCTCTTTAAATCAATTTAATTATTGAATTCCGTTATTGTCAGTTTCCAAGTACTACATCATTAATCTTGTCAAATTAAATGGTTTATAGATGAGAAAAAAAATGTAAAACGTCTTGTACATAAAGTTTTCAGATAGACGATATTTATAATTATCTTGAAACGAACTTATATTATTAATAAAAATATTTAAACAATATTAATTTTTTCATAAAAAATGAACAATATATATATATTTTAATTAATATCATGGATGTTTTTAGTCTTTTACTAAAAAAAAATAGGTACGTCTAGATATCGATTTTTAGGCAGGGGCGAAGCCACTAAGGTGGCTGGCCCGTGCCTAGCATGGGTCGGTTTCGAAAATTTTCGTTTGCATATGTAAATTTTAATTTTAACGATTGACACGGTCTATTTTTTAATTAGAATTTAAATAAAAACAATTGCACAACCATACAAGTGCACTTTGAGTGATTGTATTCATTATATCTGTCGAAAATGATGATATTTAAAGAATGTTTGTCAAATTATATATAGTTTTTTAATAGAAATTAGTAAAAACGCTTTATTTGTGAATAATATATATTCATAATAATGGTTTTAAAATGTAACTTTTCATAGTACATAGAAAAAAAAGATCGGTGTTCTCTATAAGTGTAAAGTTCAAGTTTAAAATGGCTTAAAGGGATCGAGAACGCTATATTATATTCGCTCCCCATGGAATTTGAACCTGTAAGTAAGAAGATATTCTCCTTCATTTTAACCAACTGAGCCACCCTTCCAGGTTATTAGAAGACTTAAATGTTGGTGTATTGCAAAAAAAAAAAAAAAAAAAAAAAAAACATTGCTCACAGCTGAATGTAAATTTTCGACGCTTTCAATAAAATATATTCACAAATTTTAATGTATGATGATTGTGTGAAGCAGCAGAGGAAATATAATATAATAATATATAAAATAAATAAATTTCGTCAGCCCAACCAAAACCCATCACTTAATCTGCAACACAACAGAACAGACAGGCTCACTCACCCAGTGAAGAAACAAACAAACAAAAAGGGCATTCATAGAAAAATACTCCAAAAGGATCTAAATTTTGCAATCTCTCTCTCAAGCAAATCAATCACTCTTAGCTACCAACAATCATGCCATCAGGTGCAAAGAAGAGGAAGGCTGCTAAGAAGAAGATGAAAACTCAACCTGCCAAGGCACCTAATCCGTCTAATTCCACTCACACTAATGGTACTGCAAATCTCTTTATCCTTTTGTTTTCTCTTCTGCTTTATTTCCAGTAAACGATAGTGTTTCGTCTGATTTGTTGAATTCGATTTCAGTTACTGTGTTATGTACTGGTTTGATTTCAACATGTGTACGTAGCGATTTATTGCTTTCCTTTTGAGATTCTGTTTTCTGATTAGGTTAATGACTGTTCGATGAATCTGTATCGAGATTGATAATTTTTTGTGTTAGTAGAATATGGATATGTAGTTTGGCCAATTGGCCAGATGTTTGTGTTGGTTTTGGTTTGTATTGAATTGTTTTGAAATGAATCGTATGTATATGGTAGGGGATGATGTGAATCATGGAAATGATCGGGAGAATGACGACGTTGGAGGGAAACAGGTTGAGTATGAATCCAATGGTAAGGGTGAACAGATTGAAATTAGTGAGTCTAGGAAGACGGGCAAATCTACTGATGGAGGTTCATCTGAGAGCTCTAGTGGTGGCAGTTCAGATAATGAGTCTCATGCTAGTGAGATAAGTTCGACGAAAGTTGATGATTCGACAGCTGGTGGTGTTCATATGTCTGGTAAAGAACCAGGTGTTCCGGTTGTGAAGATCCCCTCGATTGAGCAGATTGAACCAGCATACATTTCTAGTTCTCCAGGTAACAACACTGTGTCTTTTCATGGTGACTCTGTATGGAATAAAAATGTGGGGGGATTTCTAAACGGTAAAGTTGTTCTTTATGCAGACATCAAAGAGACAGTTTCAGAGAGGATGACGAATGACCAAGTTATTCTGTCTGTTGAGGAGACCACAGTAATTTCGCAACCGAAAGAGTGTCTAACGGAAAATGATAGCAGATCGATTCATTTATATAATGTAGCTGGAGCTAATCCTGATGGGGTAGTAGAAGATGTTAAAGATGTTGGAGTAACTGAGGTGCGGCCTGAGGGCCTTCTTGTTTTTCCCTTATTCCTTTTCATTATTATGTGCATATTTAGATTTTGCCTTGGAACTTCCTAAAGATTGACTTTCCTCTATAATTTTTCTACAGCCTTTGCTGAAACCTAATCTACATCCCATGGAGCAAAAAACAACGTGGAAGAGTTGTTGTGGACTGTTTGAACTGTTTGGTAAATAATCAAGGTTAATATCTCTCCAAACCTTAATCATTATTTGTCTCCATGCACAGATTGTCTGCTCATCTATCTTATCCGGAATGCTCTGTCAAATTAGGCAATTTACTCTAATTTTATCTTAGGGTACATGGTTTTAGAGCGTACATGTGTTTTGATACTGATGTGCAATACATAGCCTCAGAAACTACCCCAAAATGAGATATAACTGTTATTGGACAATTTTGGTGTGTGACATTGAGATGACTGTATTATGGTTGATGGGATCCGTGTTAATCCTGTTTATCATTATATTGTCTGCTGCAATGCTGTCATTATAACATTATTTTGTTTAAAATTGTTGAAGAGCTTGTGAAGATTTATTATGTATTGGGGGCATGTTTTCTAATGCTTATGGAACTTGATAGTTACAGAAAATAAGCTCAAAGTTGAGTGGTGGAACTTTAAGTTTGAGTATTTGCAAACCTTCTAAAACTTAGATTATCAGTTATCCATCCATAATGATACTTAAATTGGTGCAGATAGCAAGAATTCCTTAATGAGGGTAATTTGGAATAACATGAAATTAAGGATAAAAAGGAACTTCTCAAATTGACTTTAAATCATTAACTCACATAAGAACCAATAAATAGCTGAAGACCTGCTGCTCACTGCTAACTTCTGTTTATATTCTTTAGAGGAGAAGGGCCCGGAGTTTGTAGTTATATTTAAACTCTACCCTAAACCCTCTCTTATAGTGGTATTATTTTGAAGAGGCTTGTAGTTGTAGAAATTGGATGTCAGTCTTGGACACTTGATATTATCAGGAGGTCGGGTGAAGTTCTTGAACTAATTTAACACCGAAGCCTTATCAAACGCAAGCTACAATAAATTTTAGGCTATATGCTGAGGGTAGATAGCCTCTTATCAATCTATGACATGCAGTCATGCACACAGATATATACACTTGAGGCAAAAAGAAAAGGGAAAGCAAAAGTTTTCTTCCCCTAAGCTTCCCTCATGCCTAAAGTAAAAAAGAATCATCTATGTTAAATCATTCATCGCATGAATGATGGATAGTTATTTCACATTCCACCGTTGACAGAAATTCATCATCCTCGATGAGGCATATTAGTCAAGTACCACAATTTTCTCTTTACACGTACTTTTTACTTTTGAACAAAATAGATATGAATGTGTTGCTAACTGTATCTTCCTTGTGCAGAAGTTAAAACTGGTCTTGAATGCTGATAGGAATTTTGTAGAGATGCTCTGGATCTTACTGGAAATTCGACTCTGGAAAATAAAGGCCAACAGGTTTGGCCAGTCTCTGCGGTTCAGGCAGTGCTAGTACGTTCAGAAGCTGCTGAGATTTACCTTCTAGAATACCTCATCTCATGTCGAACTTGTAGATCATAGACTCAGCAGTTCTTTTTGGTGTGCGATGCTACTGAATGAGGACATAGCGTATACAATGTTTAAAGAAACCATGTAGTTTCATGAATCACTGCTTAGTTGTCTGAGAGTTTTCAGCCGCTTCATTTCTATCGTATGAATATTGGTTCATCGTTTGATTTAGTGCAAGCCCCTCAGGGACCATCATGTGTGATGGTCTCATCAATTCTTGTTTCGATGCAAAAGCTGACTTGTCGTAGACGCTCAAAGAGGTCCATTTCTGTCATCTCTTGGAGTTCGAGATGCTAACATTGTGCTGTTTTGATTGCAAATGGTGTACCTAAAATAGCGCTTTCCCGTGAATAAATAAATTGTTGTCCTGCTTGCTGCAAGTTTAAGATCCATTCACAATAAAGCTGCGACTGAAACAGCATCATAAATTCTCAATGAACATAAATGTCACGGTTTCGCGCCATAACGAAAACATACACTTCTGTTACAAGTTTCAGGAGAATTATTACGAATTTTTTACAAATTAGTCACTAATGAGACAACTTTTTACCGTGATACACCCATAAATTTTCGACTAACGAGCAGGTCACTTTGGTTACGGGCAAGTCACGAGCATTCCAGAAACTTCCAAGAAATATTATGTGACATTTGGGACTTGCATTTCGGTCCTCTCAGACTGCCGAGCATCTTGTGGAATTACGTCATTTCCTATTTTAAGCGCCATTTTAAATTTGAGATTATGTATATATTCATTTCCATTCAATAATTAAGATTAAAATCCAGTATACCAAAGTGTTTCATATCTACTCTACAAAAGGTATTGGGTTCAATTCATGAAGTTGTAAATATTTTTATTTTATTTATTTTAAATATTTTTTCTTTCATTATATTATTTTTAGGGCCCAAATTAAAATTTCGCATAGGAACACCTAAATCCCCGGGCTGGCCCTGCTCGCAGACCACTTAAACAACCGCAGAGTCAACGAAGCTCGAGCCCTTTTCGACCAAGTACAGCATCCGGATGTTTATTTATCCACGAAGATAATTTCTTCGTACCTGGATAACTCAAGGTTAAAAGATGCATTGCAGCTGTTCGACGTTTTGCCAGTTAAAGACGTAGTCATGTGGAATCTGATGATCAAAGGCTGCGTCAATTCTGGTGAACTTGGGATTGGATTGAAGCTGTTTGATGAAATGCCTGAACGAAGTATGGTCTCCTGGACAACGGTGATGAACGCATTGTTAAAGTTTGGGAAGATTGAAGAGGCTCAAGCGCTGTTTGAAAGTATGCCGGTGAGGGATATAACTGCCTGGAACGCGATGATACATGGTTGTTTTGAGAATGGGGAGGTGGAGGCGGCGATGAGGTTGTTCAAGGATATGCCTGATAGGAATTTGATTTCTTGGACAACAATGATCAGCGGGCTAGACCGTCATGGGAGAAGTGATGAGGCTTTATTGTTCTTTTGGAAGATGGTGAGGCTTGGGTTCAAGCCTTCTACCGATTCATTTGCCTGTGCTCTAACAGCTTTGTGCGAATGTGGGTAATTTGTGTACAGGGATTCAAGTACAAGCAAGCACATGTTTTGAAGCCTGGCTATGTTTTTTATCCGTACATTGTTGCTTCACTAGTAACGTTCTATGCGAATTGCCAATTGATGGAGGAATCTGTAAAGGCTTTTCAAGATAAGTTACATTTGAATGTGGTGGTGTGGACGTCTTTTTTGACAGGACATGAAAAAAATGCTGCTCATGATGCTGCACTAAGAGTTTTTGGTGGCATGATTAGACTAGGAATTGTACCAAATCAATCTTCGTTTACTAGTGCACTGAATTCGAGCTGCGAGATGGAAGCTATTGCTTCGGGTAGAGGAATTCATTGTTTTGCCGTGAAGCTAGGACTAGAAGCCGATCCATTTGTGGGTAATTCTCTCGTAGTATTATATACAAAATGTGGAAACATAAATGAAGGAATCTCTGCATTTGAGGAACTTGCTTTCAAGAACATTGTTTCTTGGAACGCAATTATTGTTGGGTGTGCAAAACATGGTCGTGGCATTCTTTACCCAAATGTTGAAGGAAGGAATTTATCCAGATGAAATCACAATCATGCATTGCTTAGTTCATGCAGCCATTCCGGTATGTTGCAGAAGGGAAGGCACTTATTTGAAAGTCTACGTCAGCACTCGTTCATCCAATTGACTCTTGAGCACTATAACTGTATGGTTGATATCTTGTGCCGAAGTGGAAAGCTGGAAGAAGCAGAGAATTTAGTGATAAACATGCCTTTAGAAGCGAATTTGTCGATATGGATTGCTTTGCTCAGTGGATGCTCATCACTGTAATTTGGAAGTGGCTGAGCGTGCTGCTAAAAGAATATTCGCCATGGAATCACATTGTAGTGCAGCTTATGTTATGCTGGCTAACATGTATGCCTTTACCGGAAGGTGGAATGATGCTGCTAGAGTCAGAACAGAGATGAATAAGATAGGTACTGTAAAGGAATCAGGGTGAAGTTGGGTTGCAAAGGGGGTGGGACGCTCTTTTGATTCCAGTGGAAAGTCGTGAAAAAAAAATACAGGTCAGGTTCGCTGTTGTGTAGTTGAGCGCAGACTGTCTTGCACACAGGACTGAACCTTGCACCATAGCTGAAAGCTTTGTGCATGTCTTGCACTGATTACTGATTACTATTACTGCAGAAGATGGTGCCATAGTAATGGTGAAGAGCCTCAGACGTTGCGGATTATCATCACCTAAAATCTTAGTAACCCCATGCTGTAAGAAAGTATGCACATCGGTAGTCCTGCATTCTCAATTCCACCTCTCCCTGTTTTTCCACATCTTGGCGGTCCAATTCACTTGCACCTTAAGTTTCGGGAGCACTCCCTCCTTACCCAAACACAGGGCAATCAACACCGGCCTCAAACTCTCCAAGGACATGCGCGCTCGCCTCAAAGCTAGCTCTTCCTCCAGGTCGCCGTGATACTCAGGTCCAGCTGGAGAAGATGAAGCCCAGGCCATCGGCTCTTCTGATGGTATGACTGCTATGCTAATCTTCAGTTATCTAAGTAGTAAGTACTTTGATGGGTGTGGTTATATGATACCCTCCAAGAAATTATGCAAGAAGTTTTGTGACATGTTTTCATTTTGTGGATAAATTATGCAACATCTTGTCATGTGAAATACAAGATTGGTAGTACCTTTTATTTTGCATTTACGTAGCAGCTCCAAACCCTCTCCCTTCTCAACTATACATAATATATGTAATTTCTTAGTTGCTTGTGGAATGCAATACGAAACATGACCTGATTGTGCAAGAAAGTGTGCACATCAGGAGTCTTAACATTCTCAATTCCACTCCTCCTCCAAGCTCTTCTTTCATGTCTCTGCAATCTCCTCAGCTTTCCTCTTAAATTTTGGCATAACAATCATCACAGGCCATCATCACTGGCATCAAACTCTTCAGCCGCAACATGCATGTTCACCTTGACTTCATCTCAAAGACATTACCCCTTTGTGCAATCCACATTGTGGTGAATGTGTGTGCCTCGACTCTGAGATTCCATATAGCATTATGTTGCTGTCCAAATGCTTTTCACAGCGGAATAATAGCACCCCAATACTTTTTCAGTTTATTTCTGATTACCTGAGGAAGGTCTCTTATAATTGCCATCACCTAATAGTGGATTTCCAGTTGAGTCGTAATAACCCTGCACATTTTTGTTATGTTTTTAAATTGTGATTGCCATTTAAATTTAACCTGCGCAACTGTTTTGTAAGAAGTTTGTCTCATGGTCATATTTTGTGCACAAATGTGCCATATCTGTTGTGTAAAATCGATGAACTCATTATCATCATTACAATTTACAAGTATTACCTTTACTTTTGCACAGATGTCTAACAACTCCTCTGAGAATTTGTATGTTTTATTCTCATGACATGAATGCAGCTCCTGGTCAACTCGTAATAGATGATGCCCTTGGGGAAAACAAACTGTCTTGAACATACATAGAGCAAGGATCAATTAAGAAGAATAAATGTACAATTCAAACGGGTCATGAACCTACTCACATGAAGTTCAAGAAGCCCATTGCACAAAAGCATCTAGTCAGCTCGGGAGTTGATTTCTGAAGATATTGCCTGGTTCAGATAAAGAGGAAAGAAAGTAAGAAACGGAACACCCGCGCACAGCAGGCATCTGTTTTATGCAGACTACTGCAAAAATATAGGTTTTCAGCTAAATTGATTTGCATTAGAACGGTGATTGTTAGCCATGTTATTTTTATCTGTCCCCCTTTCAAGTTTCGAGTAGACATTCGTTGATCTTGTTTTCCTGACAGTACGATTTTAAATATGAGAAGCAAGACTCATACAACGAGTTAGTATGAGGCTATGAGAAGTAATTTGACGGGCAGCTGGTGAGAATCTCTTCGATAGCAACCTTGATTTGTACTCCTTTATTACAATTTTATGTTCATTTTGTGTAACGTATGATACTGATTCAATTTTGTATTGTATAATTAGATATGCCACTAGAATAAATAAGTTCAAACTTCAAATGTTCTTCAGAAAGAATGACTTCGAGATATTTATTCATGTAATTACATAACTTCGATATATTGATTCACAAAACAAGATACTATCCCCCACAACATATATATCCAGGCCGTTTTCAAAATACTGGGTCATCTGTTAATGTCAAGAGGGTGTAATTTTGTACATGCAGGAAAAAACTTCTCTAGAACAGGATAAAATGAACATCATAACCGATCAATATTCAAGCAAGCAATCCAAGGTCAAGGTAATAAATACCATATCTCAAAAACAGAACCAACATATCCAAAATTTAATGATTTTAGACAAGTGTATAGATTGCATGACAAAACAGATTCTAATGGACATTTCGAAAGGATCTACTCATCCTCTTGGCTCCTCAATCTGGCAAGCTTGTTCGTCACGACAACATCAAGTTGTGAAGCACGCTCAACAATGTCCTTGCGCTTCTTGGTGGAGATATTGTGGGCGATTTCAGCAGAGTACACCCTGAACCAATTGACAAACAAAATATTAAACCCAGAGTAGTCAATTTATTTGAACAAAATAAAAAATTCAGGCATGCTATATTACCTGTTGTGCATCATGAGCAGCTCAAGCTCCTTAACATTGTGGACAACAAACTTCTTGAACCCATTGGGACAATAGTGGCGAGTCTTCTTGTCTGACCCGTATCCAATGTTAGGCATCAAGACAGAGCCCTTGAACTTTCTCCTGACCCTGGAATCAATACCCTTCGGCCTGCGCCAGCTTGGCTGTCATTAATGAGAAAATTTGTTCAGTTTCAATCCAATATTCAACATCATGCATACGAGAGCTTGAAACAAACATCATAGAAAAATGTAACTCAAATATACAGATGCACAAACTAGAAAAAGAAAGTTTCTAAAGATTATGTAAGCAGGATTAAAGTAACAGATAGCTGGAAAGCAAGCAGCTAGCAGTGTCGCAAGGCCTGTTTCTATTTCGCTGTACGCCCAGAAAAAACGAAACATCCAGAAACCAATTAACTCTGGACATCAGATACCATGGGCATCAAAATAAAACATTCAAAAAACGCTATTTAAACATAAAAAAATAAAAATATATCTTGTGTAAGCAATCTCAGCCGAAAGATGGTGATTTGTTTTGAATAATCACTATAATATCAGCAAGTTGACAACAAATTTCATCATTGATTGCTTGCACATTTAGGAAAGATAAAATAAAAATGAATAATATACAATATCCTATAGGTAGTTTAGAGTTGGCCAAGAGAGATCAGATGGTAGTGCATGTTTTGTTCATCATTCAAAATGCAGAAAAGGTGGATAGGTATCCTCATATCTCCACTTCCAACTCAAAATCAAATACAATTGATGTCGATCAAAAGAGAACCAGAAACAAATTACTTATCATAAATCCAACAAGGAAAAGAACGGAATCAGATACAAATGTCAATCACCACAATGCATCTAGAGATGCAAGTAAGACTGGGGCGACAAAATTACAATCATCACATTCCTAGTTCATCTCCAAGAAGAGTGAACAAAATAAACTAGTATGACTATAAAAGCATTAAAGTAACAAGTAGCTTGTAATATAGCAGCTATCAGTGTCGCAAGGCCTGTTTCTACTTCATTTATGCCATAAAAAAACGAAACATCCAGAAACCAATCAACTCTGGACATTAGATACCACAGGCAATCTAGTTTCTCTAGCTTCTAATAAAAATGCTTTCTTGCATATACAAAACATTCAGAAAAATGTAAAGGATTTTAATATCAACAAATCTCAGCCGAAAGATGGTGAATTTGTTTGAAATAATCACTATGTATTAGTAATTGACAACAAAATTCATCATTGATTGAATGCTGATAAAATCCAAAGCAGTACAAATCAAAAAACAACTAATGTAGAGTTAAAAAGGGATCATGATGAGATAAACAAGAAAGATCAGATGGTAGTGCATGTTTTGATCATCATTCAAAATACAGAATAGGTGGATAGGTATCCTCATATCTCAACTTGCATATCCCATAACTAAGACATAATAAAGCACAACTATAGATCTAAAAACACACAAAAATCAAAGCGAAAAATCTAGCTAGCATTTATAAAGAGGAATCAGATAAAAATGTCAATCACCACATTACATCTAAGATGCAAATAAGACTGGGGCGACAAAATTACAATCATCATATTCCTCGACCTACTCTAGATTAAGAACAGCAAGTGAATGGAAAAAAGCTTTTACCTTGACGGAAACCCATCGGTCACTCTGAGTCCTCTTGAACTTCTTGACTCACTTCTTGATAATTTTCTTATCAAGAAGAGGAACGGCCATTGTTACACTGCAAAAAATAAGATACAAACGAGATCAGTAAACAGAAGGAAGAAGGATTTGGCGGAGATGTGCAGATGAGATTGACGGCGGCTTACGATTGGAATTAGGGTGGTTCAGCTGAGCTGAGATATGGATGAAATGATGTGACTGTTTGTAAAGAAGAAAGGGAGCAATTTAGGGTTTTGAAACATGGGCCAACAAGCCTTCTTCATATGGGCCGATTGTCTGACTGATTTTCTATGGGCCGTCGGTCCACGCCTGGATCCAAAACCATACTATATAACATGAGGATGGTAAAATTCGAAAAATATACTTTATTTTTATTATACAAAAATGCACATGCAAGTTACTTAAGTTGTGACAAACTATCCATAAAAGGTAATCCGGTCATTTTTTCCATCAGAAAGTAACGCGTGATGTTTTGATAACCATTGTAATATAATATACTAGTTTATAACCCGTCGATACTCGACGGGTATAGTAAAAAAATATTTAAGTATATGAAATCCTACAATATTTACAACAACATTTTTGTAACGCGCCGTACCCTTGCGATCCGATGTCCGACCCTCTGTGCCAGCGCAGTCATGAACTATTATCCGGATGATATGTTGGCCCACTGTACCAATACATGTTTGTTCCCGCACTTTATCCCACTCGTGCACGCAACGATAGACTTACCAGTCATCCACCTTAAGATTACCGCTGAGCATGCATGCTTAAGTCTAAAGCTCTTATGGATGGATTTTCGAAAATAAAGGTGCACATTGTTGGTATGAGTAGCATTCTCGATCCTTTATCTCTGAAAATTTATCTTAAACTTTGGGATGTTACATTTTTAGTTTGTCTCTGATGGACTCATCATCACACTAATTAAGAACGATAAACTTTTTGCATGCGTTTATTCCATACATCACTTTTACCTCGATTATAATTATAAGAGTAGTGACTCTCAATCGTGCCATTGCACAATTTTAATGCATAATCAATATTCCTCAAAAGTTTGGCCAATCTTTATCATGATCTATGATAAGTCGCACCTGAGTAATTAATCGTATTAGTATTATAAGCTGAGAAGACCTTTTCCAATCAAGTCTTTTAAATGGATCGATGTATATCCAACCCGTTGCGAACCTTAACGGTATCTATTTAAAATAATGGCGTATGGATCAGGTATATACCTCACCCGTTCCATGTTACCCACCAACTCATTTGTCAATCTGCCACAGGTAGTTAGTAAAGCAATCTACCCACCTTGATTTTATTTAAACCACACATCTATAGTGGGCCAGTCTAATTTGTTAACAATACCATCTTCACCCGATCGTACTCCCCTAAAATTAGGGGTATTAAAAAAAGCGCACGCGCCAATTATTTTCTTTAAAATATTTACAGGTTAATTTTTCGTAACCTGTTATTCAACCAACGACAGATAAGCTGGTACAACTCTTTAGTCACCCGAACTCGTCAATATGTGAAAAAGAAAGAGAGTAAATATATGTGTACATCCATAAATTACAATAATAAAAAATTATCTATATTAAATGGCATATACAATAAATTCAACAACTAATGATTTGCATGTTTTATTTAATATATACTTTATTCGTCCCGCATAACTTCATACATTTGTTATTTTTAGACGTACTACAAAACTTCATACATTACTAAAAAAGTAAGGTACTCCACACCCAACCAATAATAATAAATCCTACTCTTGCACTTTTTACCACCTCTCACATTTCCCACTAAAATTACACATTTTTATCATATTTTAATGTTTTATCACTTACTACTTAGTTTTTTTGATTTAAACATTTATATTGTTTTTTATTTGAAGTTTTTAACTAATTATGTATTTAATTTTGTCTATTTTCACCCGTTTATCCGCCCCCTTGTTATCACCTGCATCACGGGGTTGAAAAACTATTATACTTGTCCCAGTTGTTATTATAGCCGAGAGCCTATAGTACTGGGTCGGTTTAGTTCTTGTGTAAAAACAACTTACGCCCCTCCATAAAACGATATGGGATTGCAATACTTTCCATTCCAAGACTTTTCCATTTTTATTATTTCTGTCTCTTACCTCTTATACTTTCTCCATTATTTATCATTTATCTCTTCCACAACAAACTATAGACTTTCTTAACAATAGTGTCGAAAATAAGTGAGACACGTTTAACGGGACGGGGGGATTATATGTAAAAAGATTGAAAATGAGAAAAAAATTAATACGTAACAACTGGTAATCTAGTGTCAAAGTTTAATTTTAGAGGGATGTATGCATATTGCATATTATATGTACGGAACAATTACATATACCTCCCCTATTAGATGCCTTCTACTAATCTGGATACCATTAGTCGAACAATTACATCCAGGTCCATTAATCTGTTTTTGGGTTGACAAACTGATAAGTTGAATCAACTTATTCACAAACCAAACATGCCCTTAGCCAATTCATTTGGAGTACCATTTCAATTCTAAACAAAATAGATTAAAAATACAAAGGGTTTGGTCTGTTTTTATTGAATTGAAACTGAACTTGTTGAGCTTCAGGTGGTTACAGACTTACAATATATCCCGGGACCAACCATTCGCGCATGATTCTAGAGGTGGCTCCCACGGTCCATACAGTAGCACTTTGCCCCGTAGGACACTTATTTCCAGCAATCCCGATAGCCCCGCTATGATACCACTTGTAACGACCCGACCACTAAGGGCCGAGACCCGGTCCATTGGACTGGCAATGTTACTCATGACTGTCCTACACACGTCTCGTTGGTAGGATATTATGCCGCTTGGGCTGAACCACGGATTTGTTTTTTGAATCACCCAAAAGGCCTCATAAAATAGGAGAGTGGTGGTCTACATATATATACCCTTCACCCCTTTCACTCTGAACCGATGTTGGATGTTGGGTATTACAACAACTCAACAATAGTCTAATTATAATGAAGGTGCATGCAAGAAGGGAAACTGCCCTACTATCTGCTTCTTCCCCGGTCACGATCTTGCCGGAATATAACCGAACAGATAAAATCCCTTTCTTGCAATATTATTTCAATTGGTTATGCTGTAGTTAGGGATTTCAAATATTGGTGAATGGGTTTGTAGCATATGGAGAAACTATTTTGATTTGGGGATGGTGGAGTTTTTGTAGATTGGTGGAGTTGTCATTAGGGATTCCGTATCGATTTAGTGTGCATTAGATTTGGATTCAAGAATTGAACTCGATACAGAGTTTGGTTGATGCTGGGATTCGATTTTGAAAACCAGGGACATAATTCAATGTTTTATGAACTTGAAAACTTTGCCTTTTCAGAATTAGAGTTGTATGAGGGACTTGGATTGCAAAACCAGTTTCTTTCAATTTGGCCAATAAATAGCTTGTGACTTTGCAAATAAGTCCATAAAAAATTTAAAAACCTAAAATTAAATTCACGACTATATGTATACATCAACGGTTCCACTTAATGGCTCCGTACTTTATGTATATATTAAGGGCTTCTAATATAAACATTAAACTCTGCCTTTTTTCCCTCAGGTTTGGAGATTGATGTTCATGTGTCGGGATTAATTTAGACGCTGGACGTGTGTTGGCTCCTCATTTAATCTCATAAATTAATTTTAAAATAAAACGATTCAAAATTACTTGAGAGGACACATGTCACATTCAGATTAATCTGGAAGAGAATAAAATGTGGAAATATGAGAGTGGACACGTGTCCACTTTAATTTAACCTAAGAAAATAGTGGAAATTAAGAAAAAACCTAAAGCAGATGAATAAAAGAAAAAGAAAAAAAAAATCAAATTAAACTTAAAATTTAAAAGTAAGGATGTGTTTGGTTGCAATATGAGTTTGGACTATACAATATTCCATCCGTTCTTTTTATAGGTTTACCATTCTGGGGATTTTTTAAAAATTTAATGTTTCATTTTTTGGAAATCCCACTATCTACATTTATTAATTTTTTAAATACTCTTTTTCAAACTTTATCCATTATTTCTCTTACTTTTTTTATACTCTCTCTTATTTTTTACCATCTACTTACTATTTTATTCTATTTCCTTAAAATTCACACCAAACCAAAATGTAAACCTTCTAAACGACCGAAGGGAGTAATAGATTTATGAAAAAGGTTGAAATTTGTTATTGTTCAAAAGTTACAGACTACAATGTCATTATAAAATTTATTAGGGAAACTATAACTAATTTGCCGGCGTTTTCCATTTCAAACCATCATCAAAGTTGAAGCTATATTGGGGTTGAAAAATATTAATATTTGAAAAATATGTAGGTGTAGAATGTGTTTCTGATGAAACTTGGTTCCAGTAAATATTGATTTCTAGTTGAATCTTTAACAAATCTAACAAAGTTAGGATTATAAATTTCGTTCATCCACTTTATACTCGGTCAATAATTTTTTTAGAGCACCCGTTTTCACCCGTCCATACTACCCCTAAAATGAGAAATGTTCAAAAAGTCATTGTCCTATGTGATCATAAACTACCCCCGCTCACCTATTATTATTAAGTTTAGAAAAAATTGTAGGTAAATTTTCACATAAACCTGTAATTTAACTGATGGCGGGTGAGAGGGTACAACCTGACAGTCACCCAACCCGTCAATATATATGTAGAAAGAAAAGGAGTAAATATATGTATGTGATCATAAATTACACATGTACATTAAATGCCAAATATACAATAAGTCACGAACTAATATTTTACATGTTTAATTTGAAACTTCTTTGGATTATGGGTAAAAGACTTTCGATATATCTTGTACCATTTTATTTGAGTTTTGGGCTTGGTTCATGAATCGACGCTAGTTATAAATTAACACAAACTCTCATGAGATACGGTCTCTAGATAACGTAACTAAAGACGACCTATGCTATTAATAAATCGTACATGTTATTAATCAAAATGTCTATGTTATTAACGAAATAAGTCTTATTGTAATATGAAAGAACACCAATGTTGATAACATAGGTGTTTTGATTAATAACATCGATGATTTTCTTGACAATATAGGTCAGTCTCTAGATAAATTATTTAGAGATCGTCTCTCAGGAGACTTACTCATAAATAAATGGATAGTTTTTTGATTTAAACATTTATTTTATTTTGTATTTAACATTTTTGTCTAATTATATTACACATTAAGTTTGGTCTATTTCACCCACTAATTCGCCCCATCTCTTATCACCTAACCTGCAATGGATTGTAAAACTATTTTACCCGTCTCGATTAAGTATATAATACGCGCGCGCGCGCGCACACACACACACATATATACATATACACACACACACACACACACACACACACACACACACACATATATACATATATATATATATACACATATATATATATACACATATACATATATATACATATACATATATATATATATATATACATATACATACATATATATATATATATACATATACACACATATATACATATACACACACACACACACACACACACACACACACACACACATATATACATATATATATATATACACATATATATATATACACATATACATATATATACATACATATATATATATATATATATATATATATATATATATATATATATATATATATATATATATATATATATACACACACACACACACGCGCGCGCGCACACACACGTATATACTATAGTAATTTTTTTTCAAAGTAATGATATAACCCAATAAAAAGCGAGTGGAGAAAGTCATTATTTGTGCCCATTTTTGCTCAATTTCGTAAAAAACAGTACAAATCTCACTAAAATGATGAGAAGGCCCAAACTCTCACAAGAAGACAAATAGCGCGTGTCTCTCCGTTACATTTTTCATCACCTCCGATCCCTAATTAGACTAATTTGTAATATATATGTAAATTAGACTTTTGTTGCAAAAAACCAACATGTATCACTCAATTTAATTTTAAGTCCTAATTCAACCACAACAAAATTATCAATTTATCATAGAAAACTCAATCTATCTTCTCAAATTAAATTTCAATCCTAATTCAATAACAAAATTCATCATTAAAAAGTCAACCATAATGAATCTTTTTTCTCCACGTTATTCAATTAAATCAAAACAAATCAATTCACACTAATTTAAAACAATAATTCAACTTCGAAATGTTCTCACATTTTAGTGTGTGTGTCTATATATACAGTAGAAACCCTCTAAAAGAATACTCTATAAATGAATAAACTTTCTATAATAATAAAAATTTACAGTTCCAACTTGTGTATAAATGCTTTAAAAAATTCTAAGAATAAACTCTTTATAAGAATATTTTTTGTCAGTCTCAATGATATTACTTTTTTATGGTTTATGTGTGTGTGTGTGTGTATATATATATATATATATATATATATATTGTTAATATGAATCAACCAACCAATTATGTTAATAAACCATAAAAAAGTTGTTTAATTACTTTAACATCTCGAATATGGTGATTTTTAGAAACATAGTGACCAACCAATTACTTTATAGATTCAATAAATACATGGAATTTAGAAAATAAAGAGTAACCGAGATGTTGGACTTTCATTTAGAATGGAAAATATTTACAAAAATGGAAAGAAATCAGAAATTAAAATGGTTGATTGATTTAAAAAAATTGGTGCATATGTAAGCTAAATAACCGAAACACATCATCATGAGATAGAAACTGGACAATCATAATATAAGAATAGGACAACATGGAATGGGAATCAACCAAGCATTATTTTGTCAAATAATTAAATGATGTGGATAGCCTTAAATGGCTATAAACCTTTTTTGCTTAATGTATTATATAGATTATATAGATTCACATAGTTGGTTTATGTTATCAATGAAGTTTGGTTCTAATGATGTTATTCTTGTATGCGAACTGTCAAATGGATGATCGAGTAAGTAACATGAAATAATAATTAATTGTTGTAAGAAATCATGTAAAATAAGGTCAATACATATATGAGCGATCATGGTACATTATTTTATAACGAAATGCTTATATAATTACACTGTAAAAACTTTTAGATTCAATTATGTACATAGTTTAAACTGTATGTAGGAGGTGCAGAGTTCGAACCTTGGCAGCGTCAATTATTGAAATGAGTTATAAGGTGGTTGAGGTGGAAGACAAGTAGTGGTAATTGAGCTCTTGTAATATAATTAGCTTATTTAAAAAAAATTATGTACATCTATTATCTATTACTCATATTATAAATGGGAAGACCACCAAGGTAGTTAGCGGACCAACTTTCCCCTTTTTATTTTTACCCTTCACTAGTTTATGGCCCGTCGATATTCGACGGGTATAGTGAAAAGATAATAAGCATATGGAACTCTGCAATTACTACAATAGCATTTTCAGTTTGCAATAGAGCGTTTGTTATACAACTAAACTCAATTTTAGTTTAGCCATACAATCGATCATGTTTGCCACTCGACTTTAATCGAATCGAAACAATATCCGTTTTTAATCAACATACTATTCACAACTCAATTAAATTATCTATCTCTACCTTTTTCTTCCTCCCACTTTACTTTTTCGTTTATTATACCAACCTTAAATAAATCAAATAACCTTAAAAGCAATCAAATAATTTTAAAAAACTCTTACACACATCTCTTCACTCTTAGTCTCTTACACACTTTATATAATAACCCTATAAAACTTATAAAATTTTAATACTATCTCAATCACAATTATTAACAACTCAATTAAAGTTGAGTTACTATTCATTTATTAATGGTATGTTAAAGTCGTATGCCAAAATGTTTACAAACATATTCACATTTTACAGTTCCGTGAAAATTTTATAAGCCATTAGCACTAACAAAAGCTCATATGAAAATAACACATACATGTGACTCGATAAAAGTATTTTGAACGTGTCATGTTATAACCAGCTCGTTGCGAACCCGCACAATACCCGTTCAAAGTAATGGCGTCGGGGTTGGGTATATGCCCCACCCATTCCATACCAGTGAAACGGGATCCAAACCCGACCTAACTCGTAAAAAAGATTATGATTATTTTAGTGAAATAATGAATATTTGTAGCGGTGGGTGAGGCCGTGTGGATAGGAGTGTGTCCCGACTCCAAAACGAAGTAACTTTTATCAAAACACGTGAAAAGTTAAGTTAAGGAACTATTGATATTTCTTGGGAATCGGAAGACCTACCCCTACCCCATCTCCTCGAAAAACATGTCACTGGAACATTTGAAAACGTATGTTGATTTGTGATATAATAACATCTTTTAGGCCACCCATCTAATTCGCCCAACCAACCCCCCCCCCCCCCCAAAAAAAAATAAAAAATAAAAAATCACAGGGATAGTGTAAAAAAATGATGTAGTGAAATAATATTTAATTTTTGGGGTAGGGTGCACACTCACCCACCAAAAAGAAATTTCAGTGTAACATGTTAATTAATGAAACTAAAATGTTCTCTTGATAAAAAAAAAGAATGTTCTCTTAAATAACCGTTAATAATTGTTTTTCCAATATACTACTAAACATGAAAACTCATTAATCTTTTGTTTTTCAACCCCATTTGAACATGTTGAACACGTGATTAGTACTTTGAATTACATATGCTCTTACAAAAAAAAAGTCAAACTAAACCTAACCATTTAGTCCAAGGCGGAGAGATTTGTCTGAAAGATTAAGAAATGCCCTAACTATATAAAAAAAAAACTTATTGTGTGTTGGAGGTGGAATGTAATTCAAAACTTTTCACTGTTAGATGATGAAACTCATCGTCAGATCGATGCCGATGCTGGAATTACTTGTCAATTTTGGTTCCTTGGTCACTTACATGGGATTAGTATGTTAAGGTTTTCTATAAATCTTCAAATTTGTTTATACCCATTTGTTTGTTGTTTACCTTTTCTATAGTCTCTTAATTTATTTTTGTTTTTCATTTTATTCTAATTATGAGGCATGCCACAATGATAAAAGTCTGGTGACAATACAAAGTGAAGGACAATGTTTGTGTTAGGAATGTCTGTTAGTATTTTGATCACTCATCACATGTTCTTATCTTAGCCAGAAAGGTGATTAAGTACTCTTGGTTCACTTGAACATTGTAAAAGAGGAAATCACTGAGTATGATTAGTCTAGTAAATCTTGTATTAGGATTATAGGTCTCTGAGTGTAATTTTTATTTCAAGAAGACCATGAAGATCAATCCTAGCAATGGAGCTTTTCTGAAGATTAGAAGACTGAAGATTGCACAAGGTTTATGAAGACACAAATGTTTAGTCTAACTCAGAAAGACTATGTCCTTAATCCTTTCTTAAGTATATTAACTTACTTTCGAAATATGATTTTGGACATATGACATCATGAGTATGGAGCATGCAAGCCATCAGAAAGGCTCATGTATCCGTTGAGACTAAAGGACAATGAACAGTACTATGCATTAAATGCATCGGCAAAAATGCTGCAAAAAGCAAGTCCTCTCTGAAACAATAGATAGTGACTTCTGAGTACATAGTTCAAGATATAAACGGATATAATTTGATAGAGAGCACAACGGATACAATTCAAACGCCTCTCAAATTTATCTATATATATCACACACTTAGATGCTTGAAGAACACACCTTAGAACGCTCTATCTTGCAAACTTACCATCAAGCAAAGTATTCTCTCAAGCACTTTACTACCTTTCTGAAAGCTTTATGTTGCTTGAAGAATCACTAGTAGTTCTAAGTTGTCCTGAACCTTAACAAGAGATTGTTATTCGTGAAAGAGTTGAACTATCAGATACCCTTTATGAAGCTCATTCTCCAGAATGGACATCAATTACTTGGGTCAGTAAAGAGCAGACTGCCATCCACTGAACAAGTGTATTAAGTAGTCTCTTTCTGTTTGGCTCTCTGTAAACATAACTGAAAAGTTATACGAGAAGCCTTTCTGACAAAACATTATAACCAACACCATCAATGCGTGGAGTAGAGGAAGTACTTGATTTGGGAATTCAGGGAATAACTCCAAGGTTATCTGAGTAGAGGAAGTACTTAGCTCTAGGAGCTTAGGAATCTTAGAATAGGATTATTGTAAGGTGAACTTAATTATCTGTTCTAGTGAATTCTAGGTCTCAGAAAGACTGAAGTGGATTAGTTGGAGGATTACGCCACCTCCAGATACCACTATACTTGCTGTGTTATTTACCTTTCTGTATTTACATTTCAGCAAAGCACACACATACATACTTTTTGTTTTTGCACTTACCTATCTTAAAGTCTTCCGCGCTCTGAATTTAAGTATCAGAAACCCCCAGGTTTATGAGAAACTGTGTTTATCGACAAAAGTTTTAAAAGACTATTCACCCCCCCTAGTCTTTTACTTTGCCGTTATCTGGACCAACAAGTGGTATCAGAGCAGGAGGTTCACAAGACTTCTGCACTGAACCTAGATCCCCAGATAGGTGAAGAAACTTTGTCCCTCTCTGAGGACTATATAATTTGTGTGTTAAGTGTGCAGGTATGTCTCTGAGTGATGCGCCCATTCTGAAGCCAGAAAACTACGAGAAATGGAAGAACAACATGATGCTCCATCTGGAGGCCATTAGTGACAAAATGATCTATGTCATCAATGAAGGGCCTATCAAAATCAGACAACTCAAACAAGTTACTGAGGTGTCTGATGGAAGAAAAGCCTCAGACAAGGAAGATGAAAGCGAGGATATGGCTGCTAGTGATAGTGGTCATATTGCTCGTGGAAGCATTATGTATGAAGACAAGCCAAGAGAGCTCTGGACATCTGAAGATGCCAAGAGACACAGATTGGATGGTCAAGCTCGTAATATCATCATCAGATCGACACCTGAGCACATACAGTGTAAACTTTGGGGTGCTAAAACGGCGAAAGTTACCTGGCAATTGATTGAAGAAATCTGTGCCGGAACTGAGAAAACCAAAGAAAACAAGTTCGAAATTCTTAAATTGAAGTTCCAAAACTTCAAACAAGGTCCCACTGAAACTCTGGAAGAACTTGATTTCAGATTTACTACTCTTATGCGTGATATGGCTGCACTTGGTAAAAGCAATAGATACTCCCAGTCAGAAAAGATTAAGACTATTGTCAGAAGTCTCAATCACAACTGGGAACACACTAAGTTCTTTTATTTCAATCAAGGGATGCCAAATATTACTCCAGTAGAGCTCTTCTCTCATCTTGCTAATGTAGACTATGAGACAACTCAGAGAGAACAAACAACTGAAAAGTTGCAAAGTGTTGCTTTAGTTTCTCAAGGTTCTTCTGAAAAGAAGGATACCAAAGATGCATCTGGAGAAAATGCTCTTGCAGTAAGACACATGAAGAAATTTGTGAGTCAAGAGATTGAGAGAAGAAAATCTAAAGAAAAGCTGAAAAAGCATCTTGGCCCAAACTATCATCAGTACAAGAACATACAAATGAACAACTCTCTGAACACCCCCATTCACAAAGGTGTTAGTACTGAAGATGCAAAAATAGGAAATGATATCTACTTCTATTGTCAAAAGCCTGGTCACTTCAAGAGAGATTGTCCTGCTTTAAACAAGCTCAAGACAGGTGATAAGAAGGACAGAAGACATTTCAAGAGAAATCAAAGGGCCTTACTGACTGAAGAAAGGAAGAAGATTCAAATTCAACTTGATGCTCTAGACATTGAGACAGATTCTGAAGATGGAGACTCAGATGACTCAAATCTACCATCACCAGAATTGTGTGGAATCACCCACGATGTAATCGACTTCGGCCTTAAGAAGAATGAAATGTGTGGAGTTGCTGAGATTGCTAGTCCAGACATCTCCAACATTGAAATGTGTCTTATGGCTGAATGAGGTAACTAACAATTCACAATTTCTGTACTATGAGAGTGATGATGGAATTGAAGATCTGGAGTTGGTCAAGAGTGAATTAGATCGTTATGAGAAAGAATTTCTGGAAGCACAATCCAAAACCAGAATTCTAGAGGAAAGCAAAGAAACTCTTGAAAAAGAGGTTTCTGAGCTAACCAGAGTATATGAGAACAAGAACGCTGAAATAGCCTTTCTGAAATCTCAGATATCTGAGAAAAAAATTCTCACAAACTAGCCTTGGATGAACTCAATAAGAAATTGATGAAGCTGCTTTCTGAAAATGAAGAACTCAGAAAGAAAGAGCTATCCTTCCAATCTTATGCAAAGGCTAGTGACACTCTCACTGAGGTTCAATCCTATCTGAGAGATCCCTCTGAGAAAGGTGGACTTGGACTTGATGAACAATCGAGTAATTCATCTCCTCTGAAGAAGAGTGATGAAAGGTTGACCTTTGTAAAAAGTCAACAGAATGGTTCTTCAACCACCTATAGCATTGGTCAGAAAGCTAGGGTAGTTGACAAAGGAAAAAGGAGTAGCAACCCAGCCTTTGAAAGAACAACAAGTTCACAAGAAACTTGTGGATAAGGTTTCTGAAAAGAAACACACTCAGACATGCAACCATCCACATTGCTACATTACTAGGAAAGGAAGAATTGCTGGAATAGGCAAATTCTCTACTGTATCATTTTATGAAAATAAAGATGGTGCAGAAACTAGTAAGGCTTCTGAAGAACGTATTCAGAAAGCCAAAGGTGTTCGAAATGGCATTGGCTATCGTGCTATTGGAAAAGTTCTTCTGCAACAATGTAAGGAAGGACAAGAACAATGGCGCAAGGCTGATATTGCACGAGTAACAGATGAAGTGGAAGAAATCTCAAGCCACTGAAAAACTGAATGCCAGAGCTAGACGGAACCTGGCCAGAAAGGCTAAGTTTGCTGAAAAGCAACCCCAGAAACCCAGGATCCAGAAAGTACCAAAGGGAACACCTAGAAACATCCCAAGAAGGAAGATTGAGATCAAAATTACTGATTTTATTGCATCTCCTTCTGATCAAGTTAGACAAAAACAAACTCCCAAGAAATTCACTAAAATGTGGATTCCTACTGGAAGAATGTTTAGTCTAAATGGTTCTATCTCTGAAGCAAGAACCTAACTCCTGTTTCCTGTTTTGTGCAGAACGCCTCTTGGACTAAGGCTCAATGGCTATTTGATAGTGGATGCGGAAAGCACATGATAGGAGACAAAGCAAATCTAGTCAACTAAAAAGCTTGCAACAATGGACCAGACATCAGATTTGCTGGAGGAGAATTAAATCCCTCTTTGGGATTTGGCAACGTCAAATTAGGATCATTAACAATCACTGACGTATTACATGTTAAGGGTTTGAAATATAATCTATTTAGCATGATCCAGTTTGCAGACAAGGGATTTATTGTGAAATTCAAAGCAAAGTATTGCAAACTTATAGACAATGAGTCAAAACAGACAGTCTTGGTTGCTCGGCGCCTTTATGTTGCCGATTGGGCATCTGCCACAACTGAAGAATGTCTCATGGTGAGTCAATCAGGTCACACAGAAGAGCACTGGTTATGGCACAAAAGAATGAGTCCCTTGAATTTCAAAACTCTGAACAAACTTGCCAAGAAAGAGTTAGTGGATGGCCTTCCCAAAACATCTTTCAGAAAGGATGGTATCTGTTCTGCCTGTAAGATGGGGAAACAATCTAAGATCTCTTTCAAGTCCAAAACCAGACACTCTAGTGTTAGACCACTGCAACTATTACACATGGATCTTTTTGAATCATCTGTAACTAGTTATGCAGGAAAGAAGTATGTTCTTGTTGTTGTAGATGACTTCTCAAGATTCACTTGGGTTGTCTTTCTAAAGCACAAATCTGATGCAAGGGTGGAGATACCAAACTTGTTGAATAAGCTCGAAGTCATGAAAAATGACAAGGTATCTGCAATCAGAACAGACCATGGTACTGAGTTTGTCAACCAGTACATAAAGGAGTTTTGTACCAACAAAGGTATACAACACCAACTTTCCTCTGTGAGAACACCACAACAAAATGGTGTTGCAGAAAGGAAAAATAGAACACTTAAAGAAGCAGCAAGGACAATGCTAGCTGACACTGAGATAAGTGAAGTTTATTGGGTTGAAGCTGTAAACACAACATGCTACACTCAGAACAGATGTTTGATAAACAAACACCTTGACAAGACCCCATATGAACTCTTGGTTGGTAGACCCCCTAATATCAAACATCTAAAAGTATTTGGTTGTAAATGTTTTGTTCTTAATAATGGAAAAGAGTATCTAAGAACATTTCAACCAAAGGCATATGAAGGCGTGTTTCTTGGTTATTCTATGAATAGCAAAGCATACAGAGTTTACAACAAAAGAACAAAGAAGATTGAAGAATCAGTTTGTTGGTCCAGATAACGGCAAAGTAAAAGACTAGAGGGGGGGGGGGGGTGAATAGTCTTTTAAAACTTTTGTCGATAAACACAGTTTCTCAGAAACCTGGGGGTTTCTGATACTTAAATTCAGAGCGCGGAAGACTTTAAGATAGGTAAGTGCAGAAACAATAAGTAAGTGTGTGTGCTTTGCTGAAATGTAAATACAGAAAAGTAAATAACACAGCAAGTATAGTGGTATCTGGAGGTGGCGTAATCCTCCAACTAATCCACTTCGGTCTTTCTGAGACCTAGAATTCACTAGAACAGATAATTGAGTTCACCTTACAATAATCCTATTCTAAGATTCCTAAACAAATGGTTCCCAACCAAATGTTCCCCCTGAGTTATTCCCCAGCTCCTAGAGCTAAGTACTTCCTCTACTCAGATAACCTTGGAGTTATTCCCTGATTTCCCAAATCAAGTACTTCCTCTACTCCACGCATTGATGGTGTTGGTTATAAGGTTTGTCAGAGAGGCTTCTCGTATAACTTTTCAGTTATGTTTTCAGAGAGCCTAATAGAACAAGACTACTTAATACACTTGTTCAGTGGATGACAGTCTGCTCTTTACTGACCCAAGTAATTGGTGTCCGTTCCGGAGAATGAGCTTCAGAAAGGGTATCTGATAGTTCGACTCTTTCACGAATAACAATCTCTTGTTAAGTTCAGGACAACTTAAAACTACTAGTGATTCTTCAAGCAACAGAAAGCTTTCAGAAAGGGTAGTAGAGTGCTTGAGAGAATACTTTGCTTGATGGTAAGTTTGCAAGATAGAGCGTTCTAAGGTGTGTTCTTCAAGCATCTAAGTGTGTTATATATATATATAGATAAATTTGAGAGGCGTTTGAATTATATCCGTTGTGCTCTCTATCAAATTATATCTGTTTATATCTTGAACTATGTACTCAGAAGTCACTATCTCTTGTTTCAGAGAGGACTTGCTTTTTGCAGCATTTCTGCCGATGCATTTAATGCATAGTACTGTTCATTGTCCTTTAGTCTCAACGGATACATGAGCCTTTCTGATGGCTTGCATGCTCCATACTCATGATGTCATATGTCCAGAATCATATTTCCAAAGTAAGTTAATGTACTTAAGAAAGGATTAAGGACATAGTCTTTCTGAGTTAGACTAAACATTTGTGTCTTCATAAACCTTGTGCAATCTTCAGTCTTCTAATCTTCAGAAAAGCTCCATTGCTAGGATTGATCTTCATGATCTTCTTGAAATACAAAATTACACTCAGAGACCTATAATCCTAATACAAGATTTACTAGACTAATCATACTCAGTGATTTTCTCTTTTACAATGTTCAAGTGAACCAAGAGCACTTAATCACCTTTCTGGCTAAGAACATGTGATGAGTGATCAAAATACTAACAGATATTCCTAACAAATTTCCCCCTTTTTGATCAGTCATCCATGACTATCTTTCAAGTCCTATTACAAAGTTGTAATCCTGGAAGAGAAAACAATCCACCACTTAATCATTTCAAATGATATTCAATTTTAGTTGAATTAAGTGCAGAAAGTAAACATCAACCAAATCACAAGAAGTGATCTTTGCTGATAAGTTGTCATCTATTAAAATGTATCTGAGAGTATGATCTTCAGATAGGTACAGTTTACAGAGTAAGATGCAACTTTTACAGATAGAGAATTTCAGAAACAATCAGCAAGATTACAAAAAGTAATAAAACAAACTAAGTAAATTAGAACATAGGAGAGTCCAAGCTCCAAGAGAGTATTCTAATGTTACTATTCTTCAAGTCTTCAGAAACACAACTTGGGTTCAGATACCTCAAGTTCTTCAGCACCCTTTCTGGATCAGTTGACATGATCATCCACTTTTCTGCATGCTTGGACATAGTCATAAAGAGTTCTTCTGACAGAGAGCTCTGTCTTTCTGGATAAGTCACATATTTCATGGTAACTCTTACCAAGCTTGTGATTCTTCCGCAAAAAATGTTTGACCCAGAAGTACTTTCCCCAGACCCAGGCATGGTCTACTTGCATCTGAGATAGGTTGAAATACTTGTATATTTCTTCCAGATAGTTTATATCATCATGGTTTTCATCCAATGTCATATAGAATGACTCATAGGTTGAAACACCTAGTTTGCTCTTCCTGCTGTAGCTACCATCCAGTTTTCTTACCTTGTGTACATCATCAGGTTTTGGGTAAGGACAGGCAAAAGAAAGATCCATCTTTCTGGCTTCATTCCTCTTTTCTACTTCAAAGTTTAACCAGGCATGAAGGTGCTCAGGTTTTAGCAATTAAGCCTGCCTTCTCTCCATTTCGTGATCCGGTTGAGGATGGGAGTTGGAAACTTATCATTGACAAGTAGATGTTGTAGTTCCAGAATCCAATACCCTCTCTTGTTCAGAATGCACCTATATGAAGATTCTTCATTACTGGTCTTCATATACTCAATGTGGGCATTAGTTGGCCTTTCTTGATGTGTTTCATTGTTTATTACGCCAAACCGAAATCCTTCTTGCTTTTACATTTGGTGGCCTTCGTCAGAGATCCTCTAACCCTTTCTTCACTTGCAATTTGTCTTTGGTGGATGTTCCTTGTATTGACTTGGTATTTCGAAGGAGTTACGTCGCTAAGGCTTTGCCAGAGGAGGTTGTGAAGTAGTTGCTTGTTTCCTTTTCTTGTGAAGTGGATGTTCATCAGAATCATCCTCATCATCATTGTAGTCCAAAATTGGAGACTTGCAGCTTTCTTGGCCTCTTACTTCTCCTTCTTCCTTTTCTTCTTCTTCAGAAGTCTTCTTCTCTTCTGAGATTCTAAGGGACTTGGTTCCCCTAGTGACCATACTTCTCAAAGATTTGGTTGATCCGGAACAACTTCTTCAAAGGGGTGTCTCGGTGGTGTCCTTAATGACAAGTTGACTTGAGGAGGGAGGATTTGATTGTTTTCTTTTACTTCCTCTACCTTTCTGAGGTATCTCTTCTTCCCCCTTAGTCATGAATGACTGACTCATGATAGCATAAGCTTCAGAGAGAGTTTCAAAGTTTTTTTGGAGATTGTTGTGCACCCTTACTAATTCTTGAAGTTCTTTCTTATTTCGTTGTTACGCTTAACAGTTCCTCGCTCCTTTCTGTTGAGCTCTTCAAGCGCCTTAGGATGGCGTTGGCTTGCGGAAAGACATGGTCGCTTCATTCAATCTGCATTAGCATTGTTACAATCCTCATCCCCGACCAACCCTAGGTCTTTACGAGAGAGCGATCTTGGTTGCTCTGTTGAGTAAAGCAATGAGCCCAAAGGCTTCATCTCTTCGGGACGGTTTTAGCACTTTTGTGTCTTGGGCAACTAGTCTTTCTTCGAGTTCTAAAAGACCTTTGTTCCTTGCACGGTGCTCTTCACTTCTTGAACTACTTGGTGTAGAGAATATATGAGGAGCAAGTAGGGCTCTTTTGTGCTGAGTAACAAGTCTCTCATCTTCTGCTTCAGTGATCAAGTTGTGGGTTTCATCATCACTGTTATAATCTTTTTCTTGGATTGTTTGCAGATTGACAATCTTCTTCTGCTTTCCATCAAGTGTGCTGGCCTTCTGAGAAGATGTAGAAGGTCTTTCTGATGCAGTCACAACATCATGCTCTTCATCATCATTGTCATCCATTGCATCTATTTCAGCAGCTGTGACAACAATGACATTCTTCAAATTTCTTTGCTCATCTAGGAGTGCCAATTCTTTGGCATTAGCTTCTTCGAGCTTTTTTATTTTGGCTTCCTTTTCATCAACAAGAGCTTGAGTCTCAATGTTGATTCTCTTTTCTTCTTCCAATACCTTTCTGAGTTGTTCAATCCTAAACTCAGCAGCTGAAATTTCTTCTATGGCATCATTGAGTTCAGCTTGTTGGGTATCTTGATGAGACTTGGGATGTGATGATGATGGAGCTTTCTGAGCAATTGAGGGAGTAGCCTTTTCTCCACTCTCTTTGCTAGCTTTCTGAATCCCGCCTTGTCGAGGTTGGGGATCATCATTCTGATCATCATCATCATCACTCTTGTTCTTTGTTTCTTGGTTTGGATGCTCAGAGGGAGGTTCTTGATAATTATTTTCGTCCATCTCCTCGTCATCTTCTGAAACCAGGTTGATCACATTTGGGAATGTAATCATCCTCCCATTAACTTCTTCTTGTTCAGCTAGATAAGTAGTGAGCTTCTTTGGGCAAGGTGATGGATAACCATACGCTCTTGGTTTGAGCATCCGCACTTGAAATCTGCTATAAGTCTTTGTGCTACTTCATGAATGAAGTCTTCATGCATTAGAGTGGCAAATGAGTAGGACTTCAGAGGGAACAATGCATGGATATAATCCTCCATTTAGGTAATTGCTCTCTTTCTAGGACATCGATTACTCGCTACTTCATAAAGGTCACCTTTCGAAGTTTACGCCATTTCAAGCACTTGAGATTTCTTTAAGGTGTGCTTCTGGAAGGCCTTGGGTAAATCAACTGGCACTAGACTTTTAGCCTGAAAGAAAGTGTTCAAGTTAGTTTTGTTCAAACTACTTGTGTTAGTATCTGTGTGCAGAAGTGAGCTTTCTGAGCATACCTGTGTAGAAACACTAGGCTCATCTGCTCGGATCTTTACTTGCTTGGGCATAGAGGCCTCAGATACTTTGATGTGAGGAGAAGTTTTATCCTCATCAACCTTTCTTTCTGCTTGAACCTGAGAATTACAATCAAATATGTTTAGAAACTAATGTAAAAGATAGATGGAAAAGTGCTTTCTGAGACTTCACTTACTTCCAAGTGAGGAAGCTCAGTAGCAAGTTCCTCAGAAACCTTGGGGGTTTCTGGCACCTTTTCTGCAGATACTGCTTGTTCAGCAGTTTTAGTTTCTTTTGGAGGAGATGACACAACTGTTTCTCCATCCAATTGTTCTTCTGACTGAGCCTGTAAGAACAAACATAAGAGATTTTAGTAGTGGGTTCTCCAGAGCATTCGTTGAAGAAGATTATTACTGATTACTTACCTTCTCAGCAGAAGGCTCAGTAAATACTTCCTCAGAAAGCTTTTCAGCTTCTGGAATCTCTAGGTTTTGGGGTGTTGGTTCCACCACCACTACTTCCTCAGTTGGAGCCTAAGAAGAGACATTAAGAATATTAGAACATAAGAGCAATTTTAGTTAGTTATTCCTTGTTCAGAGATAACTTTTACTACCTGTGGGACAGGCTCTTCTTGATGTTCTGAGGTTGGAGGAACCTCTTCTTGATTCAAGGGGGTGGACAAGTTTTCTTCCCCCTGAAAGTGTGTCTCCAAGTTGGCCTGTAACAAATACAGCTTATGAGTAACAAGTTAACATACAATTATGTTGACATGTTAGATACAAACTATCTTTGATACCTGAATAGAGTCAGGCTGATCATTGATCTCTTGAACTTGTGGTGAATCCACAGTCTCTCTGTGCTCATTATTGATCTCCTCTGCAGTATCATTCTGAGTTTCCATCTCAGTTTGATCCCTTTCTGAGAGTTGAGCTCTCTCAGAAGGTTGAGGAACCTGTTCAAGAACAGGGTTTTCTTCAGCAATATTAAATGCTGGCATTGTGAATGTGGAAGCAATGGAAACATCTTCCATCATTCTATCTTCCTCACCCAGGCCTTCTTCTTCCTGCTGGGCAGAGGGGCTCTTGTCTTTCTGAAGAGCTGAGCTTGAAGCTCCTCCATGGGTCTCATACTTGAACCTTTTGAGTACTTTTGCAAGTACTTCATCATCCTCAGAATCACTATTCTGTGTTGGTGCAGACCCATCTATGATATTTCTATCATCTCTGGAGAGTTCTGGAGCATTCTGGTGCAGGACTCTTGGGGGATTCTGGATTTGGCTTTCTGAGCGTCCAACATCTTCTGAGACCTCGTCTCCAGAAGGTTGTGCCTCTTGTATGATTAGGGGATTGGAGGCTCTTTTGCTATGAGTCCTCTTTCTCTTGGCAACTGGAGGTTTAGCTTTGGCTTGCTCAGAGACCTCCTCACCTTTGCATGCGCTTTCTTCTTCTTCGCTTTTCGAAAAGGCGTTCTCAAGAAGCTTCTCCTTTCTTCAAAAGCGGTCTCAAAAGGGAGTTGGTGATGGATTTCTGCCTCTCTGAGAGTGATTCCCATTGTTTCCAGAATGTAACAGATCCTGAGACCAAAGTGCATATTGGCCTTTGGCTCAGCAAGGCCATTGATGATTTTGGGCTCAAATTACTCAATATGTCCAAGGAATTTGTTGAAGGCGTACTTCCCCCAATTGAAGTGGGTTTCACGCCTTCATGCTTCTTGTTCAGAAGATGCATCATCATCCATCTCTCCATGCTTATCTGGTCTACTCCACCTTTGTTGCCATCAAAGCAACGGACCAGAATAAGAGCTAAAGTACTCCAGTGTTTCTGGAGATGACTAGTTCTGATGGCCTTCAGAACAAAGTCTCCTGGGCAACCTTTTGCACTTTCTATCTGGATTGCTTCAAATAGCTCTTTGACGCCTTGAATCATGGAAGCGTCCTTGATGTTGATGTCTTCAAATGTTCCTCGATTTTTCAATCGGAATATCTTGCAGAAAGTCTTGCAGTCTAGAACAATTTCTTGTCCTTGGACTTCAGTCTGCATGTATTTTTCTTCTTCATCATTCACAACTTTTGTGAAGATTTTGGAGTTGTTATAGAACTCCAGTACATCCAGTGTGGATAGTCCACTGGGTGCAGCAGATAGAAGCTTGTAGATATGGGAATTCTTCAGCATTCCCAATATCAGTTTTCTTTCTGGTTTTGAAGATATAACTACTGGCACATATCTCTTTACTAGAAAGGCTCCCCAATTCATTTTGTGTTTAGGGTTCCAGTCCGATGGGGTAAACTTTCCCATAAGGCGTTTATTCAACACCTTAAGTTCCTTTCCTCCTTGCTTTTCAGCAGGAGCAGAGGATGTTGCCTTAGGGTTCTTGGTGGTCATCTTTTTGGGTGCCATCTTTTTGGGTGCCATCTCTTATATAGAGTTTAGAGTGAGTGTTTTTCAGATGAATATTGCACAATTAATCGAGATTAGTCTATCTTTTCAGAAGACTAAGCACAAGAAGTTGAGTTTTGCAAAAGGGTTTTGCAGAAATCTTGAGAGATTTTGCTATTTTGATGCAAGTTTGAAAATTTCGGAATTGGTAAAAGTGTTTGTCTTTTGCCCAAATCCTATATATATATAGCAGACAAAATGTACATAGATACAACATACATATAGCTGAATATGAATGCGTGTCTTTGCATCTGCATAGGCATGGTACGTCCTTTGTACTTCATTAAATGCGTAGTGGGCCATGTCTGCATTTCTCAACAGACATTACTTGCTTTGTTTTGATCTCACCCGTTGAGATCTAACGTTTATTCATCAAGGGCTTATATTGAATATCTTGTAATGATATCAATCAACAAATGGTAATGTGCCGACTTGATGGATTTTTAATATGCTACATTCATTGTGTCACTTAGTAAAGAGTAGGAACACTTAATCGTTTGAGCTTATCATTCTAAGTGTCAAGTCCTTATCTATATATTGTTTATCATGAAAATGGTAAAAATACAAGACATTGCACATGTTTGACTTTCAGAACTTAAACCTTTTGGGCTTTGTGTGTCCATTTCTCTTTATGACTAAATAGCTTTCTGAATTCAAGTGTCAGAAGCTTCAGTCGTTTGAATGTATTTGTCCCACTCTCAGTAAGTAAGTTCTAGTTTTATTTACTTATTAAGTGTGTACCGGCCTTTGCCTTTCTGGATACCCGTTCCAGAAATGTTTTGTCTTTCTGAGTATTGCTACTCAGAAACCTTTCCATCACTTCTTATCAACTTGGCTTTACGAGAACCGCTCGTGAGGCCTACTCACTTATTCAGCCTTTAGAGATCAGGACAATTTTTCAGTCCTTAGGCAACTCCATTAATCCAAGATTATGTCTTAAGGTCAAGAACCGGCTTCCTTGTAAGGGCTTAGTGAAGATGGTCGGCAAGTTGGTCTTCTGTGCCAATCTTGAGTATCTCTATATTGCCTTTCTCAACATGGTCTCTGATGAAGTGGTGTCTAACATCAATGTGCTTTGTTCTGGCATGGAACTTGGGGTTCTGTGTGATTTCAATAGCACTTGTGTTATCACAGAAAATGGGAGTTTTCTCTTCATTGAGTCCATAGTCTCTGAGTTGTTGTTGAATCCACAGAATTTGTGTTGCACAACAACCAACATCAATATATTCAGCCTCAGTGGTAGAAGTTGCAATTGAGTTTTGTTTCTTGCTAAACCATGAGATAAGTCTAGTTCCCAGAAACTAACAAGTTCCTGAGGTACTTTTCCTATCAAGCATTGATCCAGCATAATCAGCATCTGAGTAACCAGCCAAACTCAATCCACTTTCTTTAGGATACCACAAACCTACATCTACTGTACCTTTCACATACCTTAATATTTTCATAGCAATGTTGTACTGTGATTGCATTGGATTTGTTTGAAATCTAGCACACACTCCAACTGCATATTGAATATCAGGTCTGCTTGCAGTAAGGTAGAGTAGTGAACCTATCAATTTCCTATACTTATGTTCATCAACACTCTTATCTGATTCAGTATAGGTCATCTTGGTTCCTATGCTCATAGGTATCTTAGCATTCTTTTCAGAAGGCTTAAGATTGAACTTTGTGAGCATGTCTCTTGCATACTTTATCTGACTAATGAATATTCCATCATTGAGTTGCTTGACTTGAAATCCTAGGAAATAGTTCAATTTTCCCATCATGCTCATCTCGAACTTACTTTTCATGAGATTTGCAAAGTCATCACAAAGTTGCTTGTCCTTAGATCCAAATATGATGTCATCAACATATACTTGAACTAAGAGTAGTTTCCCATCATGGTTTAAAGTAAATAAAGTTTTATCAACTTCACCTTTCTTGAAACCACTTTCCAGAAGGTATTTCGCCAAAGTGTCATACCATGCTCTTGGAGCCTGTTTCAGTCCATAAAGAGCTTTCTGTAGCTTATAGACCATTCTACTTTCTGAGGAAACTTCAAAGCCAGGTGGTTGTTCGACATAGACTTCCTCAGCAAGTTCACCATTCAAGAATGCACTCTTGACATCCATCTGATAAACTTTAATGTCTTTGTGAGCTGCAAAGGCCAGAAAGAGTCTTATTGCATCCAATCTGGCAACTGGTGCATATGACTCATTAAAATCTAAACCTTCAGTTTGGGTGAATCCCTTGGCAACCAACCTTGCTTTGTTTCTGGTTATTTCACCAGATTCATTCATCTTGTTTCTGAAAACCCACTTAGTTCCAATCACAGATATTCCTTCTACAAATGGAACTAGTTTCCAGAATTTGTTTCTCTCAAACTGATCCAACTCTTCTTGCATTGCTGAGATCTAGTCTTGGTCTCTTAATGCTTCTTCTATAGTTTTTGGTTCGATGTTTGAGATAAAACATCCAAAGAGAGAGAGTTAGCATTTTCAGCTATTGCTCTCCTAGTCCTAACACCTTGATTGATTGGTCCAATCACGTCTTTTGCATTATGATCCTTGATCCATCTCATCATGGGTTTAGGGCTAGTAGGGTTAACATCTATGTGATCTGAATGTGAATCACTATGACTTGATACTTCTTCAGTATCTGTGACATTTTGCACCTCAGAAGGGCGGTGAATGTCTGACACTTTCTCAGTGTGAGAGCTTTCTGGGACATGCCTGTCAGAGAGGTCATTTCCAGAGTTAGCTCTCTGAAGAACATCTTCAGTTTCCATTTCTGGAATTCTCATAGGAAATTCTTCATCATGTCTGAGAATCATCTGGTTGTTACTAGGCATTTCATGCTTTTCTTCGTCATATTCATCCTCTCTTTCCACAATGATGTTTTTCCTTTCTGAGAGTTCCTCTTCAGAATCCTTTATCATTAGTTCCTTGAACTTTTCTGAGAGTTCATTAGCAAGGAGTGTTTTCTTGCTTCCTTCATAGAATACAACATGAACTGATTCTTCAATCTTCTTTGTTCTTTTGTTGTAAACTCTGTAAGCTTTGCTATTCATAGAATAACCAAGAAACACACCTTCATCTGCCTTTGGTTGAAATGTTCTTAGATACTCTTTTCCATTGTTAAGGATAAAACATCTACAACCAAACACTTTCAGATGTTTGATATTAGGGGGTCTACCAACCAAGAGTTCATATGGGGTCTTGTCATGGTGTTTGTTTATCAAGCATCTGTTCTGAGTGTAGCATCTCGTGTTTACGACTTCAACCCAATAAACTTCACTTATCTCAAAGGTCGCCTAGCATTGTCCTTGCTGCTTCTTTAAGTGTTCTATTTTTCCTTTCTGCAACACCATTTTGTTGTGGTGTTCTTACAGAGGAAAGTTGGTGTTGTATACCTTTGCTGGTACAAAACTCCTTTATGTACTGGTTGACAAACTCAGTACCATGGTCTGTTCTGATTGCAGATACCTTGTCCCTTTTCATGACTTCAAGCTTATTCAGCAAGTTTGGTATCTCCACCCTAGCATCGATTGTGCTTGAAAAGATAACCCAAGTGAATCTTGAGAAGTCATCTATAACAACAAGACCATACTTCTTTCCTGCATAACTAGTTACAGATGATTCAAAAAGATCCATGTGTAATAGTTGCAGTGGTCTAACACTAGAGTGTCTGATTTTGGACTTGAAAGAGATCTTAGATTGTTTCCCATCCGACAAAGTAGATACCATCCTTTCGAAAGATGTTTTGGAAGGCCAACCACTAACTCTTTCTTGGCAAGTTTGTTGAGTTTTGAAATTCAAGTGACTCATTCTTTTGTGCCATAACCAAGGTTTCTTCAGGTGACTGATTGACTCACCATGAGACATTCTTGATTGTGGCAGATGCCCAACAAGAACATAAAGACTGCCTTTCCGCCGAGCAACCAAGACTGTCTGCTTTGACTCATTGTCAATAAGTTTGCAATACTTTGCTTTGAATTTCACAGTAAATCCCTTGTCTGCAAACTGGCTCATGCTAAATAGATTATATTTCAAACCCTTAACATGTAATACGTCAGTGATAGTTAATGATCCTAATTTGACGTTGCCAAATCCCAGAGAGGGATTTAATTCTCCTCCAAAGAAATCGATGTCCGTCCATTGTTGCAAGCTTTGTAATTGACGGATTTGCTTTGTCTCCTGTCATGTGCTTTCCGCATCCACTATCAAATAGCCATTGAGCCTTAGTCCAAGAGGCGTTCTGCACAAAACAGGAAACATGAGTTAGGTTCTTGCTTCAGAGATAGAACCATTTAGACTAAACATTCTTCCAGTAGGAATCCACATTTTAGTGAATTTCTTGGGAGTTTGTTTTTGTCTAACTTGATCAGAAGGAGATGCAATAAAATTAGTAATTTTGATCTCAATTTTCCTTCTTGTGGTATTTCTAGGTGTTCCTTTTGGTGCTTTACGACCTGGTTTCGGATTGCTTTCAAAGAAACTTAGCCTTCCGCCGTTCCTTCTAGCTCTGGCATTCAGTTTTTCAGTGGCTTGAGATTTCTTCCACTTCTGTCTATTGCTACGTGCAATATCAGCCTTGTGTCATTGTTCTTGTCCTTCCTTATATTGTTGCTGAAGAACTTTTCCAATAGCACGATAGCCAATGCCATTTCGAACACCTTTGGATTTCTGAATACGTTCTTCAGAAGCCTTACTAGTTTCTGCACCGTCTTTATTTTCATAAAATGGTACAGTAGAGAATTTGCCTATTCCAGCAATTCTTCCTTTCCTAGTAATATAGCAATGTGGACGGTTACATGTCTGAGGGTTGTATTTCTTTTCAGAAACCTCATCCACAAGTTTCTTGTGAACTTGTTGTTCTTTCAAAGGTTGGGTTGCTACTCCTTTTCCTTTGTCAGCTACCCTAGCTTTCTGACCAATGCTATAGGTGGTTGAAGAACCATTCTGTTGACTTTTTACAAAGGTCAACCTTTCATCACTCTTCTTCAGAGGAGATGAATTACTCGATTGTTCATCGAGTCCAAGTCCACCTTTCTCAGAGGGATCTCTTAGATAGGATTGAACCTCAGTGAGAGTGTCACTATCCTTTGCATAAGATTGGAAGGATAGCTCTTTCTTTCTGAGTTCTTCATTCTCAGAAAGCAGCTTCATCATTTTCTTGGTAAGTTCATTCAAGGCTAGTGTGAGAATTTTCCTTCTCAGATATCTGAGATTTCAGAAAGGCTATTTCAGCGTTCTTGTTTTCAGATACTCTGGTTAGCTTAGTAACCTCTTTTTCAAGAGTTTCTTTGCTTTCCTCTAGAATTCTGGTTTTGGATTGTGCTTCCAGAAATTCTTTCTCATAACGATCCAATTCACTCTTGACCAACTCCAGATCCTCAATTCCATCATCACTCTCATAGTACAGAAATTGTGAATTGTTAGTTACCTCATCAGCCATAAGACACATTTCAATGTTGGAGATGTCTGGACCAGCAATCTCAGCAACTTCACACATTTCTTTCTTCTTCAGGCCGAAGTCAATTACATCGTGGGTGATTCCACACAATTCTGGTGATGGTAGGTTTGAGTCATCTGAATCTCCATCTTCGTAATCTCAAAGTCTAGAGCATCAAGTTGAATTTGAATCTTCTTCCTTTCTTCAGTCAGTAAGGCCCTTTGATTTCTCTTGAAATTTCTTCTGTCCTTCTTGTCACCTGTCTTGAGCTTGTTTAAAGGTGACAATCTCTCTTGAAGTGACCAGCTTTTGACAATAGAAGCGGATATCATTTCCTATTTCAAGCCTTCAAGATTAACACCTTTCTGAATGGGGGTGTTCAAAGAGTTGTTCACTTGTATGTTCTTGTACTGATGATAGTTTGGGCCAAGATGCTTTTTCAGCTTTTCTTTTGATTTTCTTCTCTCAATCTCTTGACTCACAAATTTCTTCATGTGTCTTACTGCAAGAGCATTTTCTTCAGATGCTTCTTTGGTATCCTTCTTTTCAGAAGTGTCTTGAGAAACTAGAGCAACACTTTGCAATTTTTCAGCTGTTTGTTCTCTCTGAGTTGTCTCATAGTCTACAGTAGCAAGATGAGAGAAGAGCTCTACTGGAGTAATATTTGGCATCCCTTGATTGAAATAAAAGAACTTAGTGTGTTCCCAGTTGTGATTGAGACTTCTGACAATAGTCTTAATCTTTTCTGACTGGGAGTATCTATTGTTTTCACCAAGTGCAGCCATATCACTCATAAGTGTAGTAAATCTGAAATCAAGTTCTTCCAGAGTTTCAGTGGGACCTTGTTTGAAGTTTTGGAACTTCAATTTAAGAACTTCGAACTTGTTTTCTTTGGTTTTCTCTGTTCCGGCACAGATTTCTTCAATCAATTGCCAGGCAACTTTCGCCGTTTTAGCACCCCACAGTTTACACTGTATGTGCTTAGGTGTCGATTTGATGATTATATTACGAGCTTGACCATCCAATCTGTGTCTCTTGGCATCTTCAGATGTCCAGAGCTCTCTTGGCTTGTCTTCATATATAATGCTTCCACGAGCAACATGACCACTATCACTAGCAGCCATGTCCTCGCTTCCATCTTCCTTGTCTGAGGCTTTTCTTCCATCAGACACCTCAGTAACTTGTTTGAGTTGTCTGATTTTGATAGGCCCTTCATTGATGACATAGCTCATCTCATCACTAATGGCCTCCAGATGGAGCATCATGTTGTTCTTCCATTTCTCGTAGTTTTCTGGCTTTAGAACGGGAGCATCACTCAGAGACATACCTGCACGCTTAACACAAAAATTATATAGTCCTCAGAAAGGGACAAAGTTCCTTCACCTATCTGGGGATCTAGGTTCAGTGCAGAAGGCTTGTGAACCTCCCTTCGATACCACTTGTTGGTCAGATAACGACAAAGTAAAAGACTAGAGGGGGTGAATAGTCTTTTAAAACTTTTGTCGATAAACACGCTTTCTCGAAACACAGGGGTTTCTGATACTTAAATTCAGAGCGCGGAAGACTTTAAGATAGGTAAGTGCAGAAACAATAAGTAAGTGTGTGTGCTTTGCTGAAATGTAAATACAGAAAAGTAAATAACACAGCAAGTATAGTGGTATCTGGAGGTGGCGTAATCCTCCAACTAATCCACTTCGGTCTTTCTGAGACCTAGAATTCACTAGAACAGATAATTGAGTTCACCTTACAATAATCCTATTCTAAGATTCCTAAACAAATGGTTCCCAACCAAATGTTCTCCCTAAGTTATTCCCCAGCTCCTAGAGCTAAGTACTTCCTCTACTCAGATAACCTTGGAGTTATTCCCTGATTTCCCAAATCAAGTACTTCCTCTACTCCACGCCTTGATGGTGTTGGTTATAAGGTTTGTCAGAGAGGCTTCTCGTATAACTTTTCAGTTATGTTTTCAGAGAGCCTAATAGAACAAGACTACTTAATACACTTGTTCAGTGGATGACAGTCTGCTCTTTACTGACCCAAGTAATTGGTGTCCGTTCTGGAGAATGAGCTTCAGAAAGGGTATCTGATAGTTCAACTCTTTCACGAATAACAATCTCTTGTTAAGGTTCAGGACAACTTAAAACTACTAGTGATTCTTCAAGCAACAGAAAGCTTTCAGAAAGGGTAGTAGAGTGCTTGAGAGAATACTTTGCTTGATGGTAAGTTTGCAAGATAGAGCGTTCTAAGGTGTGTTCTTCAAGCATCTAAGTGTATTATATATATAGATAAATTTGAGAGACGTTTGAATTGTATCCGTTGTGCTCTCTATCAAATTATATCCGTTTATATCTTGAACTATGTACTCAGAAGTCACTATCTCTTGTTTCAGAGAGGACTTGCTTTTTGCAGCATTTCTGCCGATGCATTTAATGCATAGTACTGTTCATTGTCCTTTAGTCTCAACGGATACATGAGCCTTTCTGATGGCTTGCATGCTCCATACTCATGATGTCATATGTCCAGAATCATATTTCCAAAGTAAGTTAATGTACTTAAGAAAGGATTAAGGACATAGTCTTTCTGAGTTAGACTAAACATTTGTGTCTTCATAAACCTTGTGCAATCTTCAGTCTTCTAATCTTCAGAAAAGCTCCATTGCTAGGATTGATCTTCATGGTCTTCTTGAAATACAAAATTACACTCAGAGACCTATAATCCTAATACAAGATTTACTAGACTAATCATACTCAGTGATTTCCTCTTTTACAATGTTCAAGTGAACCAAGAGCACTTAATCACCTTTTTGTCTAAGAACATGTGATGAGTGATCAAAATACTAACAGATATTCCTAACAAAGTTCATGTTGTATTCTATGAAGGAAGCAAGAAAACACCCTTTGCTGATGAACTCTCAGAAAGGTTCAAGGAACTAATGATAAAGGATTCTGAAGAAGAACCATCAGAAAGGAAAAACATCATTGTGGAAAGGGAGGATGACTCTGACGAAGAAAAGCATGAAATGCCTAGTAACAACTAGATGATTCTCAGACATGATGAAGAATTTCCTATGAGAATTCCAGAAATGGAAACTGAAGATGTTCATCAGAGAGCTAACTCTGGAAATGACCTCTCTGACAGGCATGTCCCAGAAAGCTCTCACATTGAGCAAGTGTCAGACATTCACCGCCCTTCTGAGGTGCAAAATGTCACAGATACTGAAGAAGTATCAAGTCATAATCATAGTGATTCACATTCAAATCACATAGATGTTGACCCTACTAGCCCTAAACCCATGATGAGATGTATCAAGGATCATCCTGCAAAAGATGTGATTGGACCAATCAATCAAGGTGTTAGGACTAGGAGAGCAATAGCTGAAAATGCTAATTCTCTCTTTGGATGTTTTATCTCAAACATTGAACCAAAAACTATAGAAGAAGCATTAAGAGACTAAGACTGGATCTCAGCAATGCAAGAAGAGTTGGATGAGTTTGAAAGAAACAAAGTCTGGAAACTAGTTCCATTTGTAGAAGGAATATCTGTGATTGGAACTAAGTGGGTTTTCAGAAACACGATGAATGAATCTAGTGAAATAACCAGAAACAAAGCAAGGTTGGTTGCCAAGGGATTCACCCAGACTGAAGGTTTAGATTTTGATGAGTCATATGCACCAGTTGCCAGATTGGATGCAATAAGACTCTTTCTGGCCTTTGCAGCTCATTAAGATTTTAAAGTTTATGAGATGGATGTCAAAAGTGCATTCTTGAATGGTGAACTTGCTGAGGAAGTCTATGTTGAGCAACCACCTGGCTTTGAAGTTTCCTCAGAAAGTAGAATGGTCTATAAGCTACAGAAAGCTCTTTATGGACTGAAACAGGCTCCAAGAGCATGGCATGACACTTTGGCCAAATACCTTCTGGAAAGTGGTTTCAAGAAAGGTGAAGTTGATAAAACTTTATTTACTTTAAATCATGATGGGAAACTACTCTTAGTTCAAGTATATGTTGATGACATCATATTTGGATCTAAGGACAAGCAACTTTGTGATGACTTTGGAAATCTCATGAAAAGTAAGTTTGAGATGAGCATGATGGGAGAATTGAACTATTTCCTAGGATTGCAAGTCAAGCAACTCAATGATGGAATATTCATTAGTCAGACAAAGTATGCAAAAGACATGCTCACAAAGTTCAATCTTAAGCCTTCTGAAAAGAATGCTAAGATACCTATGAGCATAGGAACCAAGATGACCTATAATGAATCAAATAAGAGTGTTAATGAACATAAGTATAGGAAATTGATAGGTTCACTACTTTACCTTACTGCAAGCAGACCTGATATTCAATATGCAGTTGGAGTGTGTGCTAGATTTCAGACAAATCCAATGCAATCACACTGTGGTATCCTAAAGTATTAAAGTATGTGAAAGGTACAGTAGATGTAGGGTTGTGGTATCCTAAAGAAAGTGGATTGAGTTTGGCTGGTTACTCAGATGCTGATTATGCTGGATCAATGCTTGATAGGAAAAGTACCTTAGGAACTTGGGTTTAGGAACTAGACTTATCTCATGGTTTAGCAAGAAACAAAACTCAATTGCAACTTCTACCACGTAGGTGAATATATTGTCACTGGTTGTTGTGCAACACAAATTCTGTGGATTCAACAACAACTCAGAGACTATGGACTCAATGAAGAGAAAACTCCCATTTTCTGTGATAACACAAGTGCTATTGCAATCACACAGAACCCCAAGTTCCATGCTAGAACAAAGCACATTGATGTTAGACACCACTTCATCAGAGACCATGTTGAGAAAGGCAATATAGAGATACTCAAGATTGGCATAGAAGACCAACTTGCAGATATCTTCACTAAGCCCTTACAAGAAAGTCGGTTCTTGACTTTGAGACACAATCTTGGATTAATGGAGTTGCCTAAGGACTGAAAATTGTCCTGAATCTCTAAAGTCTGAATAAGTGAGTAGGCCTCTGAGAACAGGTTCTCATAAAGCCAAGTTGATAAGAAGTGATGCAAAGGTTTCTGAGTAGCAACACTCAGAAAGGCAAAACATTTCTGGAACGGGTATCCAGAAAGGCAAAGGTTGGTACACACTTAATAAGTAAATAAGACTAGAACTTACTTACTGAGAGTGGGTCAAATACATTCAAACAACTGAAGCTTCTGACACTTGAATTCAGAAAGCTATTAGTCATAAAGAGAAATGGACACACAAAGCCCAAAAGGCATAAGTTCTGAAAGTCAAACATGTGCAATGTCTTGTATTTTTACCATTTTCATGATAAACAATATATAGATAAGGACTTGACACTCAGAATGATAATCTCAAACGATTAAGTGTTCCTACTCTTTACTAAGTGACACAATGAATGTAGCATATTAAAAATCCATCAAGTCGGCACATTACCATTTGTTGATTGATATCATTACAAGATATTCAATATAAGTCCTTGATGAATAAACGTTTGATCTCAACGATTGAGATTAAAACAAAGCAAGTAATGTCTGTTGAGAAATGCAGACATGGCCCACTACGCATTTAATGAAGTACAAAGGACGTACCACGCCTATGCAGATGCAAAGACACGCATTCATATTCAGCTATATGTATGTTGTATCTATGTACATTTTGTCTGCTATATATATAGGATTTGGGCAAAAGACAAACACTTTTACCAATTCGAAATTTCAAAGTTGCATCAAAACAGCAAAATCTCTCAAGATTTCTGCAAAACTCAACTTCTTGTGCTTAGTCTTATGAAAAGATAGACTAATCTCGATTAATTGTGCAAAATTCATCTGAAAAACACTCACTCAAAATTCTATATAAGAGATGGCACCCAAGAAGATGACCACCAAGAACCCTAAGGCCGTATCATCTGCTCCTGCTGAAAAGCAAGGAGGAAAGGAACTTAAGGTGTTGAATAAACGCCTTCTGGGAAAGTTTACCCCATCGGACTGGAACCCTAACCACAAAATGAATTGGGGAGCTTTTCTAGTAAAGAGATATGTACCAGCAGTTATACCTTCAAGACCAAAAAGGAAACTGATATTGGGGATGCTGAAGAATTCCCATATCTACAAGCTTCTATCTGCTGCACCCAGTGGACTATCCACACTGGATGTACTGGAGTTCTATAACAACTCCAAAATCTTCACAAAAGTTGTGAATGATGAAGAAGAAAAATACATGCAGACTGAAGTCCAAGGACAAGAAATTGTTCTAGACTACAAAACTTTCTGCAAGATATTCCGATTGAAAAATCGAGGAACATTTGAAGATATCAACATCAAAGACGCTTCCATGATTCAAGGCGTCAATGAGCTATTTGGAGCAATCCAGTTAGAAAATGCAAAAGGTTGCCCAGGAGACTTTGTTCTGAAAGCCATCAGAACTAGTCATCTCCAGAAACACTGGAGTACTTTAGCTCTTATTCTGGTCCGTTGCTTTGATGGCAACAAAGGTGGAGTAGACCAGATAAGCATGGAGAGATGGATGATGATGCATCTTCTGAACAAGAAGCATGAAGGGCAGGAAATCCACTTCAATTGGGGGAAGTACGCCTTCAACAAATTCCTTGGACATATTGAGGAATTTGAGCCCAAAATCATCAATGGCCTTGCTGAGCCAAAGAACAATATGCACTTTGGTCTCAGAATCTGTTACATTTTGGAAACAATGGGAATCACTCTCAGAGAGAGGCAGGAAATCCCAGTCACCAACTCCCTCTTCAGACACGCTTTTGAAGAAAAGGAGAAACTTGTTCGAGAACGCTTCGTAAAGGCAAGAGAAGAAGAAATCAAAGAAGGTGAGGAGGTCTCTGAGCAAGCTCAAGCTAAACCTCCAGTTGCCAAGAGAAAGAGGACTCATAGCAAAAGAGCCTCCAAGCCCCTAAGCATACAAGAGGCGCAACCTTCTGGAGACAAGGTCTCAGAAGATGTTGGACGCTCAGAAAGGCAACTCTAGAATGCCCCAAGAGTCCTGAACCAGAATGCCCCAGAATTCTCCAGAGATGATAGAAATATCATAGATGGGTCTGCACCAACATAGAATAGTGATTCTGAGGATGATGAAGTACTTGCAAAAGTACTCAAAAGATTCAAGTATGAGACCCATGGAGGAGCATCAAGCTCAGCTCTTCAGAAAGACAAGAGCCCCTCTGCCCAGCAGGAAGAAGAAGGCCTGGGTGAGGAAGATAGAATGCTGGAAGATCCTGACATTGCTTCCACATTCACAATGCCAGCACTTAATGTTGCTGAAGAAAATCCTGTTTTAACACAGGTTCCTCAACCTTCTGAGAAAGCTCAACTCTCAGAAAGGGATCAAACTGAGATGGAGACTCAGAATGATACTGCAAAGGAGAACAAAAATGAGCACAGAGAGACTGTGGAATCACCACAAGTCCTAGAGATTATTGATCAGCCTGACCCTATTCAGGTAACAAAAATAGTTTGTATCTAACATGTCAACATAATTGCATGTTAACTTGTTACAGGCCAACGTGGAGACACACTTTCAGGGGGAAGAAAACCTGTCCACTCCCTTGAATCAAGAAGAGGTTCCTCCAACCTCAGAATATCAAGAAGAGCCTGTCCCACAGGTAGTGAAGTTATCTCTGAACAAGAAATAACTAACTAAAAATTGCTCTTATGTTCTAATATTCTTATTGTCTCTTCTTAGGCTCCAACTGAGGAAGTAGTGGTGGTGAAACCAACACCCCAAAACCTAGAGATTCCAGAGGCTGAAAAGCTTTCTGAGGAAGTATTTACTGAGCCTTCTGCTGAGAAGGTAAGCAATTAGTAATAGTCTTCTCAAAGAATGCTCTGGAAAACCCACTACTAAATCTTTTATGTTTGTTCTTACAGGCTCAGTCAGAAGGACAATTGGATGAAGAAACCGTTGTGTTATCTCTTCCAAAGGAAACTAAAAGCTCCGAACAAGCGATTCTGCAGAAAAGGTGCCAGAAACCCCCAAGGTTTCTGAGGAACATGCTACTGAGCTTCCTCACTTGGAAGTAAGAGAAGTCTCAGAAAGCACTTTTCCACCTATCTTTTCTGTTAACAGTTTCTAAACATATTTGATTTTAATTCTCAGGTTCAAGCAGAAAGAAAGGTTGATGAGGATAAAACTTCTCCTCACATCAAAGTATCTGAGGCCTCTGTGCCCAAGCAAGCAGAAGTACAAGATAATGAGCCTAGTGTTTCTACACAGGTATGCTCAGAAAGCTTACTTTTGCACACAGATACTAACTCAAGTGGTTTGAACAAAACTAACTTGATCCATTTCTTTCAGGCTCAAAGTCTAGTGCCAGTTGATTTACTCAAGGCTTTCCAGAAGCACACTTTAAAGAAACATCTCAAGTGCTTCAGACAATGGCAGAAACTCAGAAAGGCTGACCTTTCAGAATTAGCCAGAGTAATCGACGTCCCAGAAAAGAGAGCAATCGCCTTCAATCCGGAAGATTATATCCATGCATTGTTCCCAACAAAGTCCTACTCATTTGCCACTCTGATGCATGAAGACTTCATTCATGAAGTAGCACAAAGACTTTTAGCAGATTTCAAGTTTGCGGATGCTCAAACCCAAGAGCAGATGGTTACCCATCCTGCCTTGCCCAGCAAGCTCACTACTTATCCTGCTGAACAAGAAGAAGTCAATGGGAGGATGATTACATTCCCAAATGTGATCAACCTGGTTTAAGAAGATGACGAGGAGATGGACGAAAATGATTATCAAGAACCTCCCTCTGAGCATCCAAACCAAGAAGCAAAGAAAAAGGATGATGATGATCAGAATGATGATCCCCAACCTGTACAAGGCGGGATTCAGAAAGCTAGCAAAGAAAGTGGAGAAAAGCTCCATCATCATCACCTCCCAAGTCTCATCAAGATACCCAACAAGCTGAACACAATGATGCCATAGAAGAAATTTCAGCCGCTGAGTTTAGGATTGAACAACTCAGAAAGGTATTGGAAGAAGAGAAGAGAATCAACATTGAGACTCAAGCTCTTGTTGATGAAAAGGAAGCCAAAATCAAGAAGCTCGAAGAAGCTAATGCCAAGGAATTGGCACTCCTAGATGAGCAAAGAAATTTGAAAAATGCCATTGTTGTCATAGCTGCTGAAATAAATGCCATGGATGACAATGATGATGAAGAGCATGATGCTGAGACTGCATCAGAAAGACCTTCTACATCTTCTCAGAAGGCCAACACACTTGATGGAAAGCAGAAGAAGATTGTCAATCTGCAAACAATCCAAGAAAAGGATTATGACAGTGATGTTGAAATCCACAACTTGATTACTGAAGCAGAAGATGAGATACTTGTCACTCAGCACAAAAGAGCCCTACTTGCTCCTCATATATTCTCTGCACCGAGTAGTTCAAGAAGTGAAGATCACCGTGCAAGGAACAGTGTCTTTTTAGAGCTCAGAAAGACACTAGTTGCCTAAGACACAGAAGTGCTAAAATCTGTCCCAGAAGAGATGAAGCCATTGGCTGCTGCTTTACTCAACAGAGCAACCAACATAGCTCTCTCTCAGAAAGACCTAGGGTTGGTCAGGGATGAGGATTGTAACAATGTAATGCAGCATTGAATGAAGCCAGCCATGCTGTCCTGCAAGCCAACGCCATCCTAAGGCCGCTTGAAGAGCTCAACACAAAGGAGCAGGAACTGGTTAGACAGAACAAAGAGCTGAAGAAGGAACTTCAAGAATTAGTCAGGGTGCAGAACAATCTCCAAAAGAATTTTGAAACTCTCTCTGAAGCTTATGCTATCATGAGTCAGTCATTCATGACTAAGGGGGAAGAAGAGATGCCTCAGAAAGGCAGAGGAAGAAAAAGAAAACAATCAAATCCTCCCTCCTCAAGTCAACTTGTCATTAAGGACACCACTGGAGACACCCTTGCTGAAGAAGTTGTTCCAGATCAACCAGCCAGAAGGCTGAGAAGTATGGTCACTAGGGGTTCAAGTCCCTTAGAATCTCAGAAGAGAAGAAGACTTCTGAAGAAGAAGAAAAGGAAGAAGGAGAAGTAAGAGGCCAAGAAAGCTGCAAGTCTCCAATTTTGGACTTCAATGATGATGAGGATGAATCTGACACAGATGAACATCCACTTCACAAGAAAAGGAGACAAGCAACTACTTCACAACCTCCTCTGGCAAAGAAGACCTTTAGCGGCTGTAACCCTTCTGGAAATACCAAGTCATTACAAGGAACATCCACCAGCACAGCCCCAAGGCAGGAAGAAAGAGTTAGAGGATCTCCTGACAGAAGGCCACCAAATAGAAAAGCAAGAAGGGATTTCCAGTTTGGCAGAATAAACAATGAAACACATCAAGAAAGGCCAACTGATGCCCACATTGAGTATATGAAGACTAGTAATGAAGAATCTTCATATAGGTGCATTCTGAACAAGAGAGGGTATTGGATTCTGGAACTACAACATCTACTTGTCAATGATAAGTTTCCAACTCCCATCCTCAACCAGATCCTGAAATGGAGAGAAGGCAAGCCAGAATTGCTAAAACCTGAGCACCTTCATGCCTGGCTAAACTTTGAAGTAGAAAAGAGGAATGAAGCCAGAAAGATGGATCTTTCTTTTGCCTGTCCTTACCCAAAACCTGATGATGTACACAAGGTAAGAAAACTGGATGGTAGCTACAGCAGGAAGAACAAACTAGGTGTTTCAACCTATGAGTCATTCTATATGACATTGGATGAATACCTAGATGATATACACTATCTGGAAGAAATATACAAGTATTTCAACCTATCTCAGCTGCAAGTAGACCATGCCTGGGTCTGGGGAAAGTACTTCTGGGTCAAACACTTTCTGCGGAAGAATCACAAACTTGGCAAGAGTTACCATGAAATATGTGACTTATCCAGAAAGACAGAGCTCTCTGTCAGAAGGATTCTTTATGACTATGTCCAAGAATGCAGAAAAGTGGATGATCATGTCAACTGATCCAGAAAGGGTGCTGAAGAACTTGAGGTATCTAAACCCAAGTTGCGTTTCTGAAGACTTGAAGACTAGTAACATTAGAATACTCTCTTGGAGCTTGGACTCTCCTTTGTTCTAATTTACTTAGTATGTTTTATTACTTTTTGTAATCTTGCTGATTGTTTCTAAAATTCTCTATATGTAAAAGTTGCATCTCTTTCTGTAAACTGTACCTATCTGAAGATCATACTCTCAGATACATTTTAATAGATGACAACTTATCAGCAAAGATCACTTCTTGTGATTTGGTTGATGTTTACTTTCTGCACTTAATTCAACTAAAATTGAATATCATTTGAAATGGTTAAGTGGTGGATTGTTTTCTCTTCCAGGATTACAATTTTGTAATAGGACTTAAAAGATAGTCATGGATGACTGATCAAAAAGGGGGAAATTTGTTAAGAATATCTGTTAGTATTTTGATCGCTCATCACATGTTCTTATCTTAGCCAGAAAGGTGATTAAGTACTCTTGGTTCACTTGAACATTGTAAAAGTGTTAGATATTTTGTTAGAAATATCTGTTTAGATTTTGATTAGCAACATGATGACTTATCTTAGTCTCAGAAAGGTGATTAGTACTCTTGGTTCACTTGAACATTGTAAAAGAGGAAACCCACTAAGTATGATAGTCTAGCTAATCTTGTATAGGATGTTAGGTCTCAAAATGTAATTTTTATTTTATGTAAGAGAAGACCAAGAAGAAGACATCCAAGCAGAAAGCTCAACGACTTTGAAGACTTGAAGAAAACTGCACAAGATTGCTGAATCTGATTGTTCAGATATCTTAGCCAGATATCTTAAAGACACGAATAGTTTCAAACAAACTGTGTCACAAGAGATATCTGAGAAATAAGATACATATCTGAAAACAAGGAAAGTGTCCACAGATATCTATTCTCAGATACCTTGAGCTTTAACCACGTTTCTGAAAGAGAAATATATATTGCAAACAAAGTTGTTTCAATAAATACAAGTGATATCTGAAGAATGAAGATAAGGACGTGCAAAGAATCAGACAACACTAGTCTCTGATACAAAGCATAGTTCCGTTGACACTACAGGACAAAAGTATAGTACAATGCATTTAATGCACGGACAGAGATGTCTGAATAAAAGCAACGGCAACTTCTGAGAAGAAGACAAAACCTGCTACAGTACTATACACAGATATCGATAGTTTGAATTTGAGCCTAACGGATACTATTCAAACGACACTCAAATTCATCTATAAATATCAACACTTAGACTGATTGAGAAGACACCTTAGACACACGACATAACTTGAAAATGCTGAACGTCTTACTCTCTCAAAGCAACTTACTTACTCACAAAGCTTTCTGTTGCGACCAAAGCTTTTGATCTTGAGTAAACACTGAAGTTCTAAGTGTCCTGATCCTAAACAAGCAAAGCTATCTGTGAAGGAGTTGAATCAAAAGATCAACTATCTGAGATTCATTCTCTTGAACAGATATCATAAGACTTGGGTCAGTAAAATCGAACAAGATACCATACGCTGTAAAGTGTATTAAGTAACTTAGTTCACAGAGCTATCTGATTAACTGAAAAGTTATTAAGACGCTCATCTGACAACTCAAACCAAAACCAACACCATAACTGGCGTGGAGATGTGAAGTACTTAGTTTGAAATCAGGGAATAACTCCAAGGTTACCGGAGTATAGGAAGTACTTGATTTGGGAAACTAAGGAATAACTCCAAGGTTATTGAGTATAGGAAGTACTTAGCTTGGGAAGCTAGGGAATAACTCAAAGGTTTCTGAGTATAGGAAGTACTTGGCTATGAAAGCCGGGGAACAACTCAGGGGGAACATTTGGTTGGGAACCAATTGTTAAGAATCTTAGAATAGGATTATTGTAAGGAGAACTCAATTATCTGTTTCTAGTGAATTCTAGGTCTCGATAGACCAAGTGGATTAGTTGGAGGATTACGCCACCTCCGGATACCACTATACTTGCGTGTCATTTACGTTTCAGATTTATACTTGAAACACACACACACTTATTAACTGCTTACGCACTTATCTTTATTAAGTCTTCCTGACTCGATTCTAAGTATCGATATCTATTGATATATCGAGAAATAGTTGTTATCGAAAAGTTTTAAAAGACTATTCACCCCCCTCTAGTCTTTTACTTTGCCGTTATCTGACCAACAAGTGGTATCAGAGAAGGTTCACCACCTTAGACCGAACCTAGATCCCCAGATAGGTGAAGGAACTTTGTCCACTTTGAGGACTATTTAATTTGTGTGTTAAGTGCGTATGTCTCGAGTGATGCACCCGTTCTCAAACCAGAGAACTACGAGAAATGGAAAAATAACATGATGCTCCACCTTGAAGCCATAAGTGACGAGATGATCAAGTAATAAAGAATGGCCCAATAGTCATTCAACAACTTAAGCAAGTCATGGAGGTTTCGAGTGGAAGAGACAGAGATCAAAGCGAAGGATCTTCACAAACAGATCGTCAACAAGTGGAAGATCTCTCGTCAAGTTATTTACGAACCAAAGCTCAGAGAACTCGGACATCGGAAGATGCCAAGAGGAATCGTCTGGATGGTCAAGCTCGTAACATCATCATCGATCGACACGAGCACATACAAGGTAAAGCGTGGGTGCTAAAACGGCGAAAGTTGCCTGGCAACTGATTGAAGAAATCTGTGCCGGAACTGAGAAACCAAGGAAAACAAGTTCGAAGTTCTAAAGTTGAAATTTCAAAATTTCAAACAAGGTCCCACTGAAACTCTGGAAGAACTTGATTTCAGGTTTACCACTCTCATGAGTGATATGGCAGCACTTGGGGAAAGCAATAGATACTCTCGAGAAGATTAAGACTAGTGTCAGAAGTCTTAACCACAACTGGGAGCATACTAAATTCTTTTATTTTAACCAAGGTATGCCAAATATCACTCCAGTGGAACTTTTCTCGCATCTTGCTACTGTTGACTATGAGACAACTCAGAGAGAACAAACAACTGAAAAGTTGCAGAATGTTGCTCTAGTTACTTAAGGAACTTCTGAAAAGAAGAAAAGCAAGGAGGAGACTGAGGATGCTCTTGCTGCAAAGCAAATGAGTAAATTTGTCAGTCGAGAAATTGAAAGAAGAAAAGCCAAAAAGAAGCTGAAAAAGCATCTAGCTCAAACTATCACTAGTACAAAATATGCAAAGCTCATTGAACAAGCCATTTCGTAAAGCATCATGTCTTGAGGAAGCGTAAATTGAAATGATATCTGCTTTCTGTCGTAAACACGCCACTTCAAGAAGGATTGTCCGCCTCAACAAACTAAGGACAAAGCGACAAGAAAGATAGAAGAATCTTGAAGAAGCCGTAAAGCTTTGTTAATCAAGAAAGAAAGAAAATCCAAATTCAACCGGATGCTCTAGACGCGTTGAGACAGATTTTGAAGATGACAATTCAGATGATTCAACCTACCATCACCGAATTATGTGGAGTTACTCATGATATAATCGACTTCGCCTCAAGAAGAATGAAATGTGTGAGTTCTTTGAAATTAACGGACGGACATCTCCAACATAGAAAAGCATCTTATGGTGATGAGGTAACACATACTTCTTGCTACTTATGAAAGTGATGAAGAGGAAATAAAAATCTAGAAAATCTCAGAAAGAACTTGACATCTATGAAAGAGAATTTCTAATGATCCGAGCTAGCGAAAACCTTGAAGAAGAAAAGAATTCTCTTGAAAAGGAAAATTCTCGATTAGTTAAAGAATCGAGAGAAAGGATGCTGAAAATGCATTTCTCAAAGCTCGGATATCCGAGACCTAAAAAGTCACATGAAGAAGCAATGGTCGAGTTACGAAAGAATTATGAAAATCTTCTTTACGAAAAACAAGGAACTCAAGAAGAAAGAACTATCTTTTCAATCTTATGCCAAATCTAGTGACACTCTTCATCAAGTACAATCTTACTTAAGAGACCCTTCGAAAAGAAAGGACTTGCATTGAATACACGATGATTGTTCTATCACTCAATAAGAGTAAGGAGAAAAGAACATTTGTAAGTACTCAAAGAAGACGGTTCCCATGCAATCTATAGTATCGGTGAAAAGACAAAGATTGTTGACAAAGGAAAGGCGATTGCGACTAAACCTTTGTGGGAAAAACAAGTAAAAACAAAAGCTGGTATGCGTCGAAAAGAAACACAACACGAAAAGTGTAAACACCCACGATGCTATGTCTCTCAAAAGGTAGAATTGCAGAGCGGCAAATTCTCCCATGTCACTTTTCTCGAAAGAAATTGGATCAACCAGAGACTAGCAAAGTCACGAGAAAAGATCTCGAGATAGCTTCATGTGCTCAAACGGTATTGCTACAAAGGCATCGAAAACAACTTGCTCATGAGTACAAGCGGAGCAAGAACGATGGTCGAAAGCTAGAATTGCTCAAAGCAATTATCGAAGTGGAAGTTAAATCAAGCCATTGAAAATCAATGCGAGGCTAGAAGAAATCAAGGAAGGCTAAGTTCTTTGAAAAGCAAACTCGTAAACTTGACAGTATCTGAAAGCATCATATGGAGCACCTAGGAACACACCAGGAAGAAAATTCTTACTAATGATAACATTCATTCAAATAGAATTCCTCCTTACGTTCCTGTCAGACAAAAGCATATTTCAAAGAAATTCACTCAAAAATGGATTCCTACTAGAAGAACTTTTAATTCTGACGGTTCCATCAAAGATATGAGAACCTAATCTCCTGTTTCCTGTTGTGTGCAGAATGCCTCCTGGACCAAAGCACAATGGCTATTTGATAGTGGATGCGGAAAGCACATGACAGGAGATAAAGCAAATTTGGTTGATTACAAAGCTTGCAACACAGGACCAGATATCAGATTTGCTGGAGGAGAATTAAATCCCTCTCTGGGATTTGGCAACGTCAAATTGGGGACTTTAACAATCACTGACGTATTACATGTTAAGGATTTGAAATACAATGTATTTAGCATGAGCAGGTTTGCGAATAAGGTTTACTATAAAATTCAAAGCTAAATACTGCAAACTAATTGACAATGAGTCAAAGCAGACAGTCTTAGTTGGTCGGCGGAAAGGCAGTCTTTATGTTGCCGATTGGGCATCTGCCACGACTGAAGAATGTCTCATGGTGAGTCAATTTGGTCACACAGAAGAGCACTGGTTATGGCACAAAAGAATGAGTCACTTGAACTTCAAAACTCTGAATAGACTTGCCAAGAAAGAGTTAGTGGTTGGTCTTCCCAGAACATCTTTCAGAAAGGATGGTATCTGCACTTTGTCGGATGGGAAACAATCTAAGATCTCTTTCAAGTCCAAAATCGACACTCTAGTGTTAGACCCGCAAGCTATTACATGGATCTATTTGAATCATCTGTAACTAGTTATGCAGGAAAGAAGTATGGTTTGGTTGTTGTAGATGACTTCTCAAGATTCACTTGGGTTGTCTTTCTGAAACAAAAATCTGATGCCAGGGTGGAGATACCAAACTTGCTGAAAAAGCTTGAAGTCATGAAAAATGACAAGGTATCTGCAATCGAGCATCATGGTAATCGAGTTTGTCAACCAAGACATAAAGGAGTTTTGTACTGCAAAGGTATACAACACCAACTTTCCTCTCAGAAGAACAACTCAACAAAATGGTGTTGCGTAAAGGAAAACAGAACCCTTAAAGAAGTCGCAAAGACAATGCTAGGCGACATCAAATAAGTGAAATTTATTGGGTTGAAGTCAGAAACACACTGTTACACTCGTAATGTATGTTTGATAAACAAACACCATGACAGACCCCTATGAAATCTTGGTTGGTAGACCCCTAATATCAAACATCTGAGAGTATTTGGTTGTAGATGTTTTGTTCTAAACAATGGGAAAGATTATCTGAGAACATTTCAACCAAAGGCAGATGAAGGTGTTTTTCTTGGCTATTCCACAAACAACAAAGCTTACAGAGCTTACAACAAAAGAACAAAGAAAATTGAAGAATCAGTTCATGTTGTATTCTATGAAGGAAATAAGAAAACACCTCCTATTGATGAACTCTCAGACAGGTTCAAAGAACTATTACTGAGGGATCCTAAAGAAGAATCCTCAGAAAGGAAAAACATCATTATGGAAAGTGAGGATGACTCTGACGTAGAAAAGCTTGAAAAGCCTAGTAACAACAAGATGACTCACAAACATGATGAGGAATTTCCTATGAGTTTTCCAGAAATGGAACAGGTTACTGAGAACCTTCATCATGAAGAGGTATCTGAAAATAAGAATGCTGAAATGCATGTCTCAGATATCTCTAACACTGAAAAAGTGTCAGATATCCATGACATTTCCCATATGTCAGATATCTCAGATACTGAAAAAGTATCAAATCAAAATCTTAGTGATTCACATTCAGATCACCTGGATATTGATCCTACTAGCACTAAACCTATGATGAAATGGATCAAAGATCATCCTACAAAGGATATAATTGGACCGATTAATCGGGGTGTTAGGACTATGAGAGCAATAGCTGAAAATGCTAATTCTCTCTTTGGATGTTTCATCTCGAATATTGAACCTAAAAATATAGAAGAAGCATTAGGAGACCAAGACTGGATCTCTGCAATGCAAGAAGAGTTGGATCAATTTGAGAGAGACAAAGTCTGGAAACTAGTTCCATTTATAGAAGGAATATCTGTGATTGGAACTAAATGGGTTTTCAGAAACAAGATGAATGAATCTGGTGAAATAACCAGAAACAAAGCAAGATTGGTTGCCAAGGGATTTACTCAGACTGAAGGCTTAGATTTTGACGAGTCATATGCACCAGTTGCCAGATTGGATGCAATAAGACTCTTTCTAGCCTTTGCAGCTCATAAAGATTTCAAAGTTTATCAGATGGATGTCAAAAGTGCATTCCTAAACGGTGAACTTGCAGAAGAAGTTTATGTTGAGCAACCACCTGACTTTGAAGTTTCCTCAGAAAGTAGAATGGTCTATAAACTACAGAAAGCTCTGTATGGACTGAAACAGGATCCAAGAGCATGGTATGACACTTTGGCCAAGTACCTTCTGAAAAGTGGTTTCAAGAAAGGTGAAGTTGATAAAACTTTATTTACCTTAAATCATGATGGGAAACTACTCTTAGTTCAAGTATATGTTGATGACATCATATTTGGATCTAAGGACAAGCAACTTTGTAATGACTTTGCAAATCTCATGAAAAGCAAGTTTGAGATGAGCATGATGGGAGAAATGAATTATTTCCTAGGATTGCAAGTCAAGCAAATCAATGATGGAATATTCATTAGTCAAACAAAGTATGCAAAAGATATGCTCACAAAATTCAATCTTAAGCCTTCTGAAAAGAATGCTAAGATACCTATGAGCATTGGAACCAAAATGACCTATACTGAATCAGATAAGAGTGTTGAAGAACATAAGTATAGGAAATTGATAGGTTCACTACTTTACCTCACTGCAAGTAGACCTGATATTCAATATGCCGTTGGAGTATGTGCTAGATTTCGCATAATCCAATGCAAACACACTACAACATTGCTATGAAAATATTAAGGTATGTAAAGGGTACAGTAGATGTAGGATTGTGGTATCCTAAAGAAAGTGGATTGAGTTTAGCTGGGTACTCAGACGCTGATTATGCTGGATCATTGCTTGATAGGAAAAGCACCTCAGGAACTTGTCAATTTCTGGGTACTAGACTTATCTCATGGTTTAGCAAGAAGCAAAACTCAATTGCAACTTCTACCACAGAGGCTGAATATATTGCTGCTGGTTGTTGTGCAACACAAATTCTGTGGATACAACAACAACTTAAAGACTATGGACTCGATGAGAAGAAAACTCCCATTTTCTGTGACAACACAAGTGCTATTGCGATTACACAGAATCCTAAATTTCATGCCAGAACAAAGCACATTGATGTTAGACATCACTTCATCAGAGACCATGTTGAAAAAGGCAATATAGAGATACTCAAGATTGGCACTGAAGACCAACTTGCAGATATCTTCACTAAGCCACTACAAGAAAGTAGATTCTTAGCCTTAAGACATAGTCTTGGACTAATGGAACTACCAATGAACTGAAAGAGTTCAGGTATCTGAAACGGGAAACCAGAGAAGAGGTATCTGGAACGGGCATCCAGAGAAGAGGTATCTGGAACGGGTATCCAGAAAAGAGAAAAGAGAAATCTGGAACGGGTATCCAGAAGTCAAAAAGGCTAAAGAGCAAAAAGATAGCTTAAGATCTCTGAGACAGAACTCGATATCGAATCACTCTATAAACGGGAACACAAAGAGAATAGTATAACTATCTGCAAATAACTACTCTCTTGAAAACTCGCATTATTTCTATCTTGATGAAAACTTGGAAAATCCTAAGTATAAGATGATTAAGATGCTAACAAAGTTGTCCTCGCCATACAGAATTGTGATTCAGATAGCAAGTCGCCAAAACTCATTAAATGGGCACAATTACACTTGCTGATTGTGATCATTGCTGGAAAAGCAATGGTGACCCTTGATGAAGTTAAGCGATTGATCTGTACGGTGGAAATTAATTCACGATAAATAGTGGATTGCTGAAATTGACATGGCCCACTAAGCATTTAATGCCGAACTAGCTTTTGTTCACGCTGCTTGCAATTCATGAATACGTACACACAAAATCAATTTGTATGTATTTGTCTGTTGGGATTCAACTGCTATATATATAGGATTTTGGCAAATGAAATCACTTTTGCCTAATCCGAAATTTCATCTTGCACAAGAATAGCAAATCCTTCTCTTGATTCTCTGCAAACCCTCTACAATCTCTGCAAATCAAGATTAAGTTTTTCTGAAAAAGAATCACTGAATCACATCTCTTTCAAACACCAATTTCAAATCCCTACACTATTTAAAGAGATGGCCTCAAGAACACTTCAACACGTAAATTAATCCTCCACCGGTATCAAAAAGCAAGCACCGAGTTGTTATTGTTAACAATCGATCGGTAGGAGTTTTAATCGACCATTGGACTTCAAGTCACAGAATGATTTGGGTGGTGCCATGGTTGCGGAATACCTCATCGCTGCAATAGAAAACCAAACCGAGAAAATTGATTCTTGACATGCTTGAAAAGGCACAAATCAAGGGTTTTCTATCTGCTCGCCCAAGTGGAATTTCATCACTCGATGTGTTGGAATTTTACAACAACTCCAGGATTATTTCCTGTGTATCTGAAGGCACTGAAATAGTGTCTATCAAAACCTCAGTCCAAGGAAAGGAAATCCTTCTGGACTTAACAACTTTCTGTAAGTTGTTTGAGGTTCAAAATCTTGGAAAGGATTTTGAAATAAACACCAAGGATGACGAACTCCTTGAAGGTGTTAAAGAACTTTCTGATGGCGTGTGATCTTGAAAAATCAGATACACCCACTGAGTTCAAGCTTGCTGACATCCGAACCAGACATCTGTTGGTTCACTGGGATGTACTGGCTTGCATTCTTCACAGATGCTTTGATGGTCTACAAGGAGGTGCTGACTAGATAAGCCAAGAACGATGGATCATGATGTTCTTGCTGAATCAACAAGACAAAAGGCTGGAAAACCTTTTTAACTGGGGAAAGTACGCCTTCATGAAATTCGTAAAGAAGATTCAAGGGTTCGAGCCTAAGATTGTCAAAGGACTAGCTGAGCCAAAGGCCACAGTCGGATATGGTCTGAAGATATGCTACTTGCTGGAAAAGCTTGGCATTGAGCTCAGAGAGACGGCTGAAATAGCCAACAGTAACTTACTCTACAAGTATGAGTATACAAATCTGATGAAAAAGGTTATTGGGTCTCAGAAAGGTCCTAAGAAGCGAAAATCTGAAAAGATATCTGAAGAAAAGGTTGCGATCAAGAAGCCCAGAACTTCAAGAAAGAAGTCTGCTGGCAAATCAGAAGACACACCCAAAGAGGTTGTCAATTCTCAGATATCTGCAGGCATTGCCGATGAACTGATAATGGCAGATGAACTCATCAATGCTGCAAAAGAATTATCAACTACTGAACAAGCAGACTCAGCAAAAGAAAGTGCTTTCAGAAATGTTGCGACTAATGCAGAAAGCCTTGCTGATGAACTCATAAATGCTGCCAAGAGTGGTGAAAAGCACCAAGTCCCATCTGCAGAAACCGCAGGAGTTATGGACCAATCAGTTCCTCATGCTGATGAGAGCTCTGACGATGAAGATGATGAACTAGTCATCTCTCAAGTCCTAGAAAGAACAAAGAGGGCTAAGGTTACTGAAAAAGTAACTGGTGATAAGGTATCTGAAGAAGAACCTACACCACAGGTTGCTAAACCTATAGCAAATGTTGTTGGTGCAAACACATCATCAGGGAATGCTTCTCTTGAACAACTTCACAAAGCCCTGATGAGTGGTATTTTAGTGCTGGCAGATGCTGATGGAAACGCCACATCTAAAAATCTGGAAGAACATTCTACTGATCAATCTTCTGCTTCCAGACAACCACAACAACCACAAACACAACAACCACAACAGCCACAAGTGGTTGATGAAATGGTAAATGAACTCCATTTCGAATTACCAGCAATACAGTATGCTGAAGAAAATCCTGCAAATGAGCAGGTTCCCCAACTCACTGAGAGGGATCAAACTGAGACATCTACTCAGAATGATCAACCAGGGGAGGCAACTGAGTTGCACACTCAGGAAAGGTGTGAAGTACCAGAAACTTCAAACAAAGAAACTGCACTAGGACAAGACGACCAATGTATAGAAAAGTCACAAGTTCCAGAGACCAATCAACCTGAAACTGCTCAGGTAAATGACTGGTTTAACTCTTACCTTGTGAAAAATTTTATACTTATAAATCTTGTTACCTTATAAGAATTTCTTTGTTACAGGCTGAGTTAGAAACGCAGAAATAAGAGGAAGCTGAGAAGCTTACCTCAGATACTGAAAAAGAGGTTCCTTCAACCTCAACTCTTGAGAAATCTGAGCCTGTGCCATAGGTAAATGTTTCTTAAAGAGAACTAACTTTTCAGTAAAAAATGTTTGTATGCTCATTCATGATAAATGTTTCTAACAGGCTCCAACTGAGATGGAAGAAGATAAGGCAGAAATGCCAGAGACAAACCTGAAGCGACAAGGTTTCAAGAACACATCATCGAGCCTTCAAACTTGAAGGTATATGACAATCAAGTGACAAGTATTCTTCATCTGGTCATTTTTATCTCTTCTAATATTCAATACTTTCTACTTACAAAGCTATTTGTAAGTAGAAATGCAAGGGATAAAGTTGCGACTTCCCTGATCAATGGAAATTGATGAAGCCCCTAAGGCTACATCACTCGAAAGAACACCAGAAACTGCACAAGTTTCTGAGAAAAATGAATCTGAGCTTCCTGTTGAGGAAGTAAGTAGCTCAAATCAGAATTCATTAAAAGCATAGGTTCTTTCAAACTATTTCCTAAGTATTGTATTTTTCTCAGGTTCAAGAAAGAAAGGTTGATGAGGACCAGACTTCCAAGTCTCCACCTCACAACAAGATATCTGAGACACCAATCGTCTCAAGAGAACAAGTATCCGAGCGATGTTCTTACTCGTAACTCGGAAACTAAACTACACTTCTACTCAGATATCTACAAAAGTTTTGAAACTCACTCAAAACTCCTTCTTTCAGCTCAACAGATGCAAAGGTGTTCCCATTGAAGAAACAAGGGACCTACTTCACTTCTTCAAAGCTCACACCCTGCCAAAGCATATTCAATGCTTCAAGAAATGGCAGAAGTTAAGGTGCTCTGATCTCTCTGAAATATTGAGAATCACTGATCAACCAACCAGACGAGCACGAGCTCTTGACCTGGAAACATATGTCCAAGCAATGTTCCCTCTGAACAATACGATTCATGATTCTACTACATAAGGACTTTTCCGGAGAAGTGGCGCATAGTTTGATACATGCCTTTGAGCAGCAGAGATGGTCGACAAGATTACAGATGGCATTCAAGCCATCCCGCCTCTGACTCTGCTTTATACCTTCGAACAAGAAGAAGTTAATGGGTAAGATCACTATCCCTAAGTGATCAATCTTGTATCCAAGATGATGAGGAGGAAGAAATGAATGAAAATTACTTTGATGAACCTCCCACCGACCATCACCAAGAGGATGATAATGACAAAAGGATGATGATGATGCCCCGCACTGTGGACCGGAGGAATTTCACAGAGAAACAATGCCTCGAAAAGAAAATCGAGAAGACTTCACGAAATCTCCGTTCATCACCTCGTAAATCTACTCATCCATCTTCTAACCAACACGCGATTACTCTTGAGCAAGTAGTTGAGCTTCGAAGAAACCAATCAAAATCTTAAATACTCAAACCAGATCGCTTTCAACTCGGACAACCTGTTGAAGAAGAACAACAGCTCCATCTTCAATTGGAAGATCAAATAGCTAAATCCAGATAAGATTGATCAACTACAAGATCTATACTTAGAAGAAATGATTGCTTACTCGAGGTTAAAGAGCTACGGATGTCGCAAGAGATCACCAAAGAACTCGACATCGAAGAAGTATCCAAATCAAGCATGATGTTAAGCTGCATCATCTTGAAAGAAGTACCATCCTCCTCCCGAAAGGAAAGAAACCAATCTACGAGATGGTTCTTTGGACTCGATACGATCGATGAAAATGTCCAAGAGGATGAAGATCACTGGGCTAATCACTCAGATGATGAAGAAGACAAGACTTTGGCAGAACACCGCAATGAACATTTAGCGGTTTCTCACTTGAAAAGGAAGTTGATTGCTCCTACAATATTCAACAAACTGCCAAACGTCCACTCCCATGAATACATGAACAGGTGTCAAGTACTGACACAACTTAAAAAGGAGATGTCTTCACAGAACAAGGAAGTAATTGCCTCCGTCCCCTCTGAAATGAGGAAGTTCACTGAGCTCATCACTCAGAGAACAACTAGCATAGTCATTGCTCAGAAAGATCTGGGAATGATAAGGGATGACGATGCGTCTTTAGCTGAAAAAGCTTTTCAAGAGGCAAGTTACACTGCTGGAAAAGCAGATGCCATCCTAGGCCCATTAGCAGAGCTCACTGATAAGGACAATGGACTTATCAAGCAAAATCAGGAGCTTAAAGCCGAACTTCAGAAGTTGGTCACTGCCTATAATTATCTACAAGGGCACTTTGACTCTCTCTTAGATTCCTTTATGAGACTAGGTTAGCCAACAATGACTAAGGGGGAAAGAAAGTACAAATCTAGACCTCAAAGTCAGGGGGAATGGGAAGAAGGAGATGAAAACAAGAAGAAATCTGGAGCTAGTGCGGCTCAGAAAGGAAGAAGAAAAACTTCCCAGCCACCACTCAGAATCAATGAACCCTCCTCAAGCCAAGCTGCTTTGCAAATAGTAGCTGCTTCCCAGAAACTCACTGAAGGAACCAAAATGGTAACAAGGGCCATGGCACAGAAACCTCCAAGGAGTACCAAGGCTCCAAGGAGAAGACAAGTTAGAGGGATTGATGAATCTTCTGAAGAAGAAGAAGAAGAAGGTCAAATCAAGTCCCTGGGCAATGAAGAAGGCTGTGAAACTCTCACAAGATCTAATCTTGATGATGATGAAGAGACTGATGAAGATGAAGCTCCTCTTCACAGAAAAAGGAAAATTGAAAGCCTAACTGAGCCCATAGCTGCAAAGCCTTTGGCAGCTAAAACTCCCTCTGGAAATACCAAGTCTATCCAGGGTGGTGGTTCTTCAAGCAACAACCCCAAAGAGAATTCAAGACAGAAAAGGAACAGACTGAGAGCTGAGCAAAGACAAAGTCAACTTCCACTCGTGGCGAAGAAGCCAAAATTGAGTATGTGAAGTATGACAATGATTCCTCTGTCTACAGGTGCATCAATCAGAAAAATGGCTATTGGATTCTGGAACTTAAGCATCTATTGGTAAATTCAAGATTTCCAGAACCAATCCATAAACAACTCATGGCATGGAGAAAGAATAAACCTACCTTGATCAACACCAATCACATCAAAGCATGGTTGGATTTTGAAGTTGTCAAGAGAACTGAAGCCATGAAGAAGGACCTCTCTGATGAATGTCCATATGGAAAGCCAGATGATGTGCACAGAATTCTGAATATCACAGGAACAGGCACAAGAGCAAGACTCGCTGTGGAACCCTATGAGTCGTTCTATCTGACAGAAGATCAATACAAGGGTGACATCAGATATCTGAAGATTATCTACGAATACTTCAAGCTTTCAGATATCAGAATAGAGCATGCCTGGAAGTGGGGAAAGTACCTATGGGTCAAGCATTTTGCCAAGAAAAATCCTACCAAAACCTACAAAGAGGTATGTGGATTTGCCAGAGACACAGATATGCTTGTCAGAACTCTTCTCTATGATTATTCTGATGACATCAAAAGGTTTGGAGATAGGAAATTTGCAAACTGACCCATAGAAATACTGTTGAAGACTTGAAGATTGAAGACTTGAAGACTAGTTCTTTAGGATGTTTACTTGGAGCTTGGTTACTCCTGTTGTCCTAATTTACTATGTAGTTTTTGTATTTTTGCTGACTGAGCTTAACTGTATCATGTATTAAAGTTATCTGTAATCTTTAGTTGCGACTTATCTGAAGAACTTACTCTCAGATAGTATTCTATAAAAGATAACTTGTCAGCAAAGATCACACCTTGTGATTTGGTTGATGTCTACTTTCTGCACTTAATTATATAAATTGAAAGATCTTAAGAAATGATTAAGTGGTGGATTGTTTCCTCATCAGTTGTAATAGGGAAGATAGTCATCGTTGACTGATCAAAATGGGGGAAATTTGTTAGATATTTTGTTAGAAATATCTGTTTAGATTTTGATTAGCAACATGATGACTTATCTTAGTCTCAGAAAGGTGATTAGTACTCTTGGTTCACTTGAACATTGTAAAAGAGGAAACCCACTAAGTATGATAGTCTAGCTAATCTTGTATAGGATGTTAGGTCTCAAAATGTAATTTTTATTTTATGTAAGAGAAGACCAAGAAGAAGACATCCAAGCAGAAAGCTCAACGACTTTGAAGACTTGAAGAAAACTGCACAAGATTGCTGAATCTGATTGTTCAGATATCTTAGCCAGATATCTTAAAGACACGAATAGTTTCAAACAAACTGTGTCACAAGAGATATCTGAGAAATAAGATACATATCTGAAAACAAGGAAAGTGTCCACACATATCTATTCTCAGATACCTTGAGCTTTAACCACGTTTCTGAAAGAGAAATATATATTGCAAACAAAGTTGTTTCAATAAATACAAGTGATATTTGAAGAATGAAGATAAGGACGTGCAAAGAATCAGACAACACTAGTCTCTGATACAAAGCATAGTTCCATTGACACTACAGGACAAAAGTATAGTACAATGCATTTAATGCACGGACAGAGATGTCTGAATAAAAGCAACGGCAACTTCTGAGAAGAAGACAAAACCTGCTACAGTACTATACACAGATATCGATAGTTTGAATTTGAGCCTAACGGATACTATTCAAACGGCACTCAAATTCATCTATAAATATCAACACTTAGACTGATTGAGAAGACACCTTAGACACACGACATAACTTGAAAACGCTGAACGTCTTACTCTCTCAAAGCAACTTAATTACTTACTCACAAAGCTTTCTGTTGCGACCAAAGCTTTTGATCTTGAGTAAACACTGAAGTTCTAAGTGTCCTGATCCTAAACAAGCAAAGCTATTTGTGAAGGAGTTGAATCAAAAGATCAACTATATGAGATTCATTCTCTTGAACAGATATCATAAGACTTGGGTTAGTAAAATCGAACAAGATACCATACGCTGTAAAGTGTATTAAGTAACTTAGTTCACAGAGCTATCTGATTAACTGAAAAGTTATTAAGACGCTCATCTGACAACTCAAACCAAAACCAACACCATAACTGGCGTGGAGTACAGGAAGTACTTAGTTTGAAAATCGGGAATAACTCCAAGGTTACGGGTATAGGAAGTACTTGATTTGGGAAACTAAGGAATAACTCCAAGGTTATTGAGTATAGGAAGTACTTAGCTTGGGAAGCTAGGGAATAACTCAAAGGTTTCTGAGTATAGGAAGTACTTGGCTGTGAAAGCCGGGGAACAACTCAGGGGGAACATTTGGTTGGGAACCAATTGTTAAGAATCTTAGAATAGGATTATTGTAAGGAGAACTCAATTATCTGTTCTAGTGAATTCTAGGTCTCTGATAGACCGATGTGGATTAGTTGGAGGATTACGCCACCTCCAGATACCACTATACTTGCTGTGTCATTTACGTTTCTGTATTTATACTTCAGCAAACACACACACACTTATTAACTATTTCTGCACTTATCTTTATTAAGTCTTCCGCACTCTGATTCTAAGTATCAGATATCTATTCAGATATCTGAGAAATAGTTGTTATCGACAAAATTTTTAAAAGACTATTCACCCCCCCCCCCTCTAGTCTTTTACTTTGCCGTTATCTGGACCAACAAAAAAAGGAAATCACTGAGTATGATTAGTCTAGTAAATATTGTATTAGGATTATAGGTCTCTGAGTGTAATTTTTATTTCAAGAAGACCATGAAGATCAATCCTAGCAATGGAGCTTTTCTGAAGATTAGAAGACTGAAGATTGCACAAGGTTTATGAAGACACAAAGGTTTAGTCTAACTCAGAAAGACTATGTCCTTAATCCTTTCTTAAGTATATTAACTTACTTTCGAAATATGATTCTGGACATATGACATCATGAGTATGGTGCATGCAAGCCATCAGAAAGGCTCATGTATCCGTTAAGACTAAAGGACAATGAACAGTACTATGCATTAAATGCATCGGCAGAAATGCTGCAAAAAGCAAGTCCTCTCTGAAACAAGAGATAGTGACTTCTGAGTACATGTTCAAGATATAAACGGATATAATTTGATAGAGAGCACAACGGATACAATTCAAACGCCCCTCAAATTTATCTATATATATCACACACTTAGATGCTTGAAGAACACACCTTAGAACGCTCTATCTTGCAAACTTACCATCAAGCAAAGTATTCTCTCAAGCACTCTACTACCTTTCTGAAAGCTTTATGTTGCTTGAAGAATCACTAGTAGTTCTAAGTTGTCCTGAACCTTAACAAGAGATTGTTATTCGTGAAAGAGTTGAACTATCAGATACCCTTTCTGAAGCTCATTCTCCAGAACGGACATCAATTACTTGGTTCAGTAAAGAGCAGACTGCCATCCACTGAACAAGTATATTAAGTAGTCTCGTTCTGTTTGGCTCTCTGTAAACATAACTGAAAAGTTATACGAGAAGCCTTTCTGACAAAACATTATAACCAACACCATCAAGGCGTGGAGTAGAGGAAGTACTTGATTTGGGAAATCAGGGAATAACTCCAAGGTTATCTGAGTAGAGGAAGTACTTAGCTCTAGGAGCTGGGGAATAACTCAGGGGAAACATTTGGTTGGGAACCATTTGTTTAGGAATCTTTGAATAGGATTATTGTAAGGTGAACTCAATTATCTGTTCTAGTGAATTCTAGGTCTCAGAAAGACCGAAGTGGATTAGTTGGAGGATTACGCCACCTCCAGATACCACTATACTTGCTGTGTTATTTACCTTTCTGTATTTACATTTCAGCAAAGCACACACACACATACTTTTTGTTTTTGCACTTACCTATCTTAAAGTCTTCCGCGCACTGAATTTAAGTATCAGAAACCCCTAGGTTTCTGAGAAACTGTGTTTATCGACAAAAGTTTTAAAAGACTATTCACCCCCCCCCCCCCTCTAGTCTTTTACTTTGCCGTTATCTGGACCAACAGTTTGTCATATTTGGTACAATTTGGCTAATCATTCTTGTTCGAGTTATGTAAATCAATATAAGCTTTGATGCATCAGAGATAGCTTACTCGTGTGATCCTTGTTCGAATTCTATAGATCTATAGAATTCAACAATGTCACTGTATACTTTACTTCTAATAATAAATATAAAAGGGATGACAAAATAAATTAATCGATAAAATAAGATTGTCTAATTAACCTCCTTGTAAACAACGTTAGCGTTGGTCGTGGTGTCAGTGATAATCCTTCTTCATTCAGTACCATATCACTGAGTCTTTTTTTCATGGTAGTAGAAAATGTAAAATACGAATTACAAATGGCGGATATGCCTTTAATGGGTAAGGAACTTAGGATCCAACCCAACCCGATCCCACTCAGGACCCGACGGGTTGATAACATAGTATATTTTATATATGGTACTCTACCCATATCTGACCTGTTAGTTAGTAACATGTACATAATTTTTTTTAAATCCTCGAATCCGAACCAAATAAAAATACAAAAGTATATAACGCAATTAAATAGGTGGGTTTCCAACAACCCCAGAACCCCCCCCCCCCCCCAACACACACACACACCCCCCAAATTTAAATTACAAACATAATTTTGCATGCATGTTACAATGATTTTTTTTGCACCTCCAGGGATAAATGTAATTTTTACTTACTTAACTATAAAATGTTGCGGTTTGAGTCTTGTTACAGATGTATGGAACGGGTTCGATTGTATGCCTAACTCGGACGTGAACATCATTATTATAAACGGGTTTCGATGCGGGTTGGATAGAACCCGACCGATTTTAAAGTAAAATGACGAATATCAATTTAGTAAGATATAGGCCGACATGAGCTCAACAATGTGAATTCCAATAACTGTACGTTGATTAGTCAAGTATGAATTTGATCGAACAATAGCAATCCCACTCACCTAAACTGCCAATGTCTAGAGAACTTCTTTTTCTTCTTTCTAACGACATTTTTTCTTTCTTCATATTTACCCAAATTATCATCAAATAATCCTTTTTAACGCAATCATTATTCCAAACCACACGAAAGAATCCCGTTGAATCTTTTCAAATTTATCTCTTGAAAATAAATGCATGATGAAAGTTTTAGGAAAACATTGTGAATACATTATTTTCCATGCACGGAGTAGTAGCTTTTATCGGACCGTTAGGACCATGCACCATTGTTTGCAATAACCTCGTATAACACAGGTTTGGTGTTTTTGTCGGGCTGCTCATCACATATATAGTCATTAATGTGGCGTTTAATTATATCATCATCCTCAACTTTAAGAAAGACTAATATGTAGGCATGTAAGAGACCTCGCTTTTGAAACTTGATGGTGTATATAATTGAAAAGATGAATGACATACAACACGTCACCAAGTTTAGATAGAAACATACAAATTTAAAAACGTGGAAGTTTCACCCAATCATGATCAATTTAGACTTGTAACTTTTTAAGGATCCTTAGGTGGACCAATATTTAGACCCACCTATAAGGACCTATTTGGACCAGGAATTGGAGTTGTTGATTGGCAAGGGTATGAGCCTTTCTATTTATTTACGATTCTCGAACACGACTAATATCATACTCCATGCGTCCTGTATAATTTCATACATTTATCATTTTTAATCGAGTCCGTCTCCTGAGAGTCCACAATATAATGAGAGTCCTTGAGAGTCCTACATAATAGACAAATATATACAATTTATACATAAAACTATACAATATGATTTTTTTCACGGGTTGACCCACTTGACCCGGGTCGACCCACATTTTTCCCTTATAATACACAACCCGCTTTCAAGTGTCCATCCAATCATATTGATACTTTGGGACAAATTGCTTATATTTGGTATCTAATTGTCTATGTTTAATGTAAAATTATTGATGACAAGCTATTTATCTCAAAAAACTCAATATTTATAAAATAAACATAGAAATCAATTTCATTCATCAATCAATAAAATGTCATTACATAAAAAACAATACAAAAAATTTAAAATCACTATATCCAAACTACATTCATCCTCGCAAACAAAAAAAAAAACACCCTTGACTTGTTCGTCAACTCCTCCATCCACGCCTCCATCTTTATCATCAATCATTCAACCACCATTTTTACGAAAACCTACTATATGCAACAAAAAAAAAAAAACCAACATCAACAATTTACATATAGACATACACAATTTACATAAAAACCTAAACAATTTTTTTTTTCAAAAGATGAAATAAAATACCTATATTCAAGCATCACCAATTTACCCTTAACAATCAACAATTACAGTATAAACATAGGCTATTCATACATAATAATCGAAGTAAAAATGAATCATAATAACTGAAGCAAAAATGAAGCATCAACATATGCATCACCAATTTACCCTTAACAATCAACAATTACAGTACAAACATAGGCTATTCATACATAATAATCGAAGCAAAAATGAAGCGTAATAACCGCAGCAAAAATGAAGCATAAACATAGGCATCACCAATTTACCCTTAACAATCAACAATTACAGTATCAACATAGGCTATTCATACATAATATCCGAAGAAAAAATGAAGCATAAACATAGGCATAACCAATTTACCCTTAACAATCAACAATTACAGTATAAATATATGCTATTCATACATAATAATTGAAGCAAAAAATGAAGCATAATAACCGAAGCAAAAATGAAGCATAAACATAGACATCATCAATTTACCCTTAACAATCAACAATTACAACCAAAACAACAGAAAACGAAGCATATCATGCACAACAACAATCACTTCAACATTATCAATAGCGTTCAAACACGCAAACATCAACAATTACAGGTCAAGCATGCACAATTAAGGTTAAAACATCAACAATTACACATGAAATATAAAGTTACGCGAAATCAATAAAAATCACCAAAACCAAACAAAAAATGAAAAAAACTGAAGAATCGAGAGAAGAAACCTGAAAATCGAGGAAACGGCAAGGTTATGACTTATATGTGTTGTGTAGTCGGAGATCCGCCGGAGAAGATAACCGGAAAAGCTTCGAATTCCGACCAACCGTTTCAAAAGTCGACCAAATGAAAAAACAAAATCGGTAGAAAGGTAGATCGGGCGATGGGCTACTCAAATATGCGATCGGATTTAAGATTGGTGGCCGGACGACGGAGATATCGCCGGAAAAGCCTTCGAATTCCGGTCAACCGTTTCAAAGTCGACCAAATAAAAAAAATGAAACCGGTAGAAATGTAGATCGGACCATGGGCTACTCAAATATGCGATCGGATTGAAGATTGGTGATCGGACGGCGGAGATATCGCCGGAAATGTGAGCGGAAAAGAGAGAGAGAAAGGAAGAGGAGAGGGTAGAGAGAGAGAGAGAAGAAAGAAGGAAATGAAAGAAAAAAAATAAAAATAGGGTATTTATATTAATCTGACAACCCGTTTTTAGATCCATATTATCGAACCCGCAATCCAGGATCCGCAAATTGACCCGCGAATTTGAATAGAAACCAAGTCATCCCCAAATTGTGTATAATTGTGTATTTATTCAGGACTCTCATGGACTCTCATAGTATATAGGACTCTTTTAAGTTTTAGTATTTTTAATCGTATCATAGAACTTCATACATTACTACCTCCGTCCCATGCATACATTTTTAATCGTCCACAGAACTTCATACATTAATTAAAAAAGGAAGCTACCCTACACCCAACAAAAATAATAAACTATTTCAATTTTAAACACAAATTAAACATTTTGCCACTAAAATTAAAAAAACCCTGAGGTAGGAAGGTACCACAACCAAATAATTAAAAAATCATACTGTTACATCTTTTTACCAATTTTTCATACATTCCCACCAAAAGTATACATTTTTACCACTTTGTCATAGATTATCATTTATTTAAATATTTCACCAACCTAATCTATATAATAGACTTCATGAGTTACATTCGAATTATTCAAAATAACCCTCACACCATTGGTGTAATTTTATTTCTTCTCTTTTAGTGATGCATCCTAAATTTACATTAAATGGAAAATATCATAAAATATGGAAAATTACAAATTACTCCCTTCATCACGCGGAACTTCATACTTTTCAAGTTTTTAGCCTTTTCACATAACTTCGTACATTACAAAAAAAAAAAAAATGAAATTACCAGCACACACTCAACGAATAATAATCAATCTTAATTTTACACACAAATTACACATTTTGTCACTAATTAATAAATACATTTTCCCACCTTATTTTTAATCTTTCATTACTTTAACTTTTAGCATAAAACTATACGACAATTCTATTGTACGAATTTTCTTCGGAATGGCTGGATAATATTCTTGCAAAATAGCACACACATATATATATCGAACAATAATATTTAGATGGTAGGAAGGTCTATAATTATCAACACACGTCAACCTTTCATTTAATTTTTCATTCTTTTTCATATATTGTGACAATTCCATCCTCATCCTTCTTCCCTTCAACCTTTTCATCCCCTTTCTTCTCCTTCATAGTTTTCTTTGTTTTCCCGCTTCTTTTATTTCCACCTACTCCCTACTAAAAACAATAATTAAAAAAAATAAAAAATTGAAAAAATAAAAGTGAAAATTTAATAAAATTTATTTTAACAACTTGACCCTTTTCCTTTTAATTTTAATTCATTTTAAGTCGGGAACTTATCTTAAGAATTTAGATAAAATATGAATCACAAATTTTATTTTTTTTCGATGGACCTGTATTAGTAAGGGAATTGAGGGATGGACCTATATTCTTAAATATCAACGTGTTAAATATTATAAATAATATTTTATGAGTGAATATTTTATGTCTTCTAATTAAATATTATTTTACATTATCAACTATTTTACATTGAACATCAATATTTTAAAGAAAATATTAACTAATTTTTGACAAAACTTCATTCTTAGTTTCTGACTATAATAATAATGTTTGTCGATCAGTTACATAAAATTTTTTGAAATTGAATATAATTGTAATGATTTGTGGTTAGTTTTATGAATTAAAAATATATCAGAACTATAGTATATAACAAACTAAAATTCTAAAATAATAATGTTTGTCGATTAGTTACATGAAAGTTCTTGAAATTGAATATATATTTGTAATTATTTGTGGTTAGTTTTATGAATTAAAAATATATCAGGACTATAGTATAACAAACTAAAATTCTAAAATGCATCAAATCGTTGTCAAGGGTATGATAATGTTTTTAATACTAATTTCACTTTAAGTTTATTGTAATTTTATTAAGTAATTTTGATCAACACATTTTAAACTTACCTATAGCAATAAAAATTATATAGGCATCAACTTGATAATAAATCATATTTTTTATGCATTGAAATGTGGTTTATAAAATAGCCCCACTTCATAGTTAAAATAAATACATCTAATTCCCACCCATGGAAAGCTCCCCGCAGAATCATTTACATGAAATCAGTGGACACAATTTACCATAGATAGCTTTTACATGGCTGATAGAAGAATTGCAAAAGAAGAAACTAACAACTTAGCGAAAATAATTGATATGACACAATATAAATGCAAAATTGTTTTTGTTTATCAAGCTAATAACACATCATTGGAGTTAAATCTCTGGACCAATTAGAATAAAAGGACTGGCCAACTAATCAATGAAACGGACCAATCAGAACCCTTTATTTTTCCAAATAATTAAATGATGTTGATAGCCTTAAATGGCTCCAAACCTTTTTTTTGCTTAATGTACTAGTTTATGACCCGTCGATACTCGACGGGTATGGTAAAAAAATAATTAAGTATATACGTGTAACGATCCAATCATTATTTGATCGAGCCCCGATCTTTTGGGCCGGCGAGGTTACTCATGGAAAGCTCTATGTGTGATATGTTGACCCCACTGTAACAACACAAGTCATTTCATGTGCACTTTGTCCCCACTTGTGCACGAAGGGGGCGTTGGGACCAGGCACCAAAAAAAAAAAAGAGTAAAAGTCTATTGAAACATGTGAAAATTTATGTTAGTGAAATAATAATACTTCTTTTTCCAGTAGTCTCGGACCCCGCCCCCCTCCCCCGCGCGAAAAAGATCATCGTTAGGTGTGGAAAATGATTTATTAAAATAATAAATTTATTTTTCCCCCACCCGTGGGACGGGGTTGTTGGCCGTCCGACCTGATTAGTTATATATGTTATATATGCACTTTTATATTGAACTTGGAGCCCACCCATACCCGTTAATTAACCATTTAACAGGTACAGTCGAACACTCATTTTGATGTTTATCGGGTTTCATCCTGTCGGTTTAAACCAGTTTGTGTCGGATTGAATTTTTTTTTTCATTTAAAGTCAATTCTAATTTATTAGCAACATCATCCATCTTGTTTATGTTGTCCATATTTAAGCACTCAACAATATCGTCGAGCATTATGACATATCATATTGATTGATCTCATCTACTATACAGACCATCTTAGTTATGAACTAAAATTTTATGCGATCGCACTACTCGAAAGTCTAATCATAATTCTATAAAAGCATGATAATAGATGAAACCTTTAGTACGGTCCTATGGTTAGGCATTCCTGAGTTGTTAATCGTATTGAGTAACTTTTGCGAAATCATTGCGGCGAACACAATGTTGTTGTAAATACATGTGAAATAATATCTCAGACACAGTCCTTTTCAAATTATAGTAGAATAACAACACCGACTTATCTCAAAATTTCAATCTTCAATTTGATATGAAACTCAAGTTTTGTTCCATTTTTTTTTTTTTTTGTATTTATATTAATTTTTGGGAATAATTTCATCCATGCTCGTTCTCATTTATCTCAAATAACCTCGTTAAACGCGGACATTATTCTAATTTCTCATATCATAAGGGAAATTTACATTTACTACCCCTACAATTGGTCCACTTGTCCCTCGCCCCCTACTTATTCAAAGTATTACATATACATTCAAATTTTACTCATGATTTTTTTTTTTTTTGTAATTACATATTGCTTCAAAGGTTAACGAAGGTGATGACATGGCCTACCATTTTACAGATGTGAAGGAGAGAGTTTACAGTATCCACGAAAATGTCATCCATATTATTGATGTTTACTTTCTTTAATTGTTTCTTTTCTCTTTTCTTCTTCCTCCTTTATTCATTTTATTGCAACCCAAGTGCCTAATCTTAATATGATTTTCCAGAGCTCACACAAAACTTTCCTGAAAAAGCTCAAATAAGTGCCTATCGAACTTTAACATCAATGAATTAAACTCCACGAAGACTAAATTATTCAACTACATGTAATGGGTCTCCAAGAAAATAGAATTTGGATCCTTAACATCCCTGACATGGAGTTGTTAGATATCCAAGTCGAAGTCGTCAACAACTCCAACATGAAGCTCATAAGTTGTGCAACTCCAAGTCGGAGTTGTCAACAACTCCGACTTCGAGCTGTTAAAGCTTCAAACTAAACAACTCTGATTTTGAGCATTAAGAACTCTGACATGAAGGCGTGTAACACTTGGTCGAGTTATAACTATTAAATGGAGTATGACTTAAGTGCATTAACTAAATTGTAACAACTCGGCCACTAATTGATCGAACCCCGACCCTTTGGGTCGACACTGTTACTCATGGACATCTCTTTAGGTGATATGCTGGCCCCACTGTACCAATACATGTCCTTTTCCGCACACTTTGTCCTCACTCGTGCGTGAACCGAGAGACTATCAGTTGTTCGCCCATCCTAAGGTTGCTCCAGAGCAAGCACGTTTAACTCTGGAGTTCTTATGGATGGATTTCTGAAAACAAAAGTGCAATTGGTATGAGTAGCGTTCGCAATCCCGTTAAGCTCTCTAAAATTTAACTTGAAACTTTAGGACGTTACATAAATATTCCAAGCAGGAGTTGTAAGAGTTTTGAGAATTTTTATTGGAAAATGCTATAGATAATTTTGTATGATATATTTGGGATGATCCATTTTGTTTACGTTCAACGTGGGCTAAAAAAATGTCAACTTCTATGGACACATATTTTATAAAGAATTGTTTAAATGATTTGAAACTAATAAAGTTGAAATTTATCTAGTCCCGGTCCATTGCCATCCCTACCTGCAATTGTGCGGCTATGAATTCATCTTCTTAGACATGGCTCCCCGAAATCTTGTTTCTCTATAGTGTCGTTAGGCCAATCCTTAAGCACCATATACATATAGGTATATATAAACACAAAGAACTTGGTTCAAACTTCACTAACTTTTCAATTCAATTTAAATCCCATATGTTAATATTATTCTTTTAGTTTTAGTTTTGTACATATATATGCCAGTTTTTAAGTAAAAGGTCCAATACTCAAGTCTTATATATTGACATTGTTGGGGGTGTAACTCCCCAACTACTTAGATTTTAATCAACTCCACTAATGGGTGCCAAGGTAAGAAGCTCCTTGCTAGGTAAGGACCAAGGCGTAAGAACCAGCGATCAACTACTTCGGTAAGGACCTGCACACTTGAGTGGGGGTTAGTGCGGTTTGCTAAATGTCAAACCGGATGAGACTTTACCGAGAGTGATCAAGATCAACTCTGTATAATACTCGGGATTGGGATCGTGAAGTGACTTGTAAGATGACTTACTTGATCTTGTGGGGATGTGTGCCTTTTTATAGGCTATCATCAAAATGGAGGGGTTGCTAGGATTGCGCCATGTGTACGGCCAGGATTGAGCCACCAATGCTAATATGAGGCCCATAGCCCAACAATGAAGCTTTAGCCCATGCCATCTTGGGCTTTAGGGGTGGTTTGGTCATTATTGGGAGAGTTCTTGAGGATGTGACTAGTTCTGCCGAGTTCCTGTGTTCGAGAGATGGGTCCCACGAGTCCGGACCATATTTGGTTGTCAGCTGAGGAAGTTCTCCTGCCTGTCCAACTCTTCCGATTCAGAGCTCCTGGGTTCGGACATCTCACTCTTTGGTGCCCATTTGCTTGGTTGCTTTATGAGATGGTCATGCTGGATCCGAGTTGACATCCGGATCGGAGTCCTTGGGTCGGAGAGGGTACTGACTTAGCACTATGCTCCTTTCCCAGAGAGGCTCGGACCTATGGTTCCGGGTCGGGCCTTGTAGGTCCAAATCCTTCGTCCCTTTCTTTCAATGTGGGTCGGACCATGGTTGGTCTGCCCGGATCGGACCGTTGGCTCGGACCAAAGTGTCTCGGATCCATTGGATGACTTGGGATGCCTTAGGATTCGTTCCTAGGTCCTTTATGACGGATTGGACATATTTCCGTATCAACAGACATGATTTTTCCACTTTTATAGTTTTATTTATATATTTTTCAAAATCTTTATTTTTTTTCAATATGTGGTGTTATCAATGTTTTTAATCTGCAAGCCATCAAAATCACTAAAACCTAGTTAAAAACACTTAAAAACATATATAGTTAACCTGGTTTTCATGATTTTAATCGTTTGCGAAACAGCCTAATATATATTATACTTGAAAGTAAATATGTAAAAGTATTATACTTTATTTGTGAGAAGTACCGTAATTTTTCTAGCTAGCTGCTCTTTTTGCTTGATACTTCCGTTTCGAGGTTCTGTGCTTGAGCTATGTACGAAATATGTGATTATTTAGTTTTTTTTTTTTTGGTCTATGTTATCATAAAGTCTTGGAAGAGACGTGTATTAATAAGAGACCTGAGAGACGTGCTGATGTTCTTAAGTATATGTATAATGTTTTAAACAATATCAGTAATGTTTTATAAGTGGACATTTTATATAATTTACTATATATATGTATATCATCGATATTCTTAGTAAAACCTTTAATGCTTTTGGATATAACTGTTTTGTATGTCTCTTTTAGTCTCTCCATAATAGCGTCTCTCATAAGACTTACTCCTATGTTACATGTACAATGGCACATGGATGATCATGTTGAACATAATGGTTACTCAAAATCATCACATGATAAACCCGTCAAACCAAGCTAGTAATTTGTTGCTAGTTCAGTGATTATTTTGTATTTTAACCCAGCTAAAATTAATTTTGATAATGATTTGCAAATAAACAAAATCTTATCAGACTTAAATTAAATTCCACCACTGCTACTACTTTCAATTATGAAAGAGTAAGTTTTTAAGAGATGGACTACTAAAAAATAAAAAAGACGGACATACATTTGGATTATTACCGAAAATATATGGTGTTTAATTAAGACCATTGTGCTTTTCATGATAGAAAGAATATGCATTTTATAAACGAAATGGGTGTTTGTTTCAAAAGATCATGTTCTTCTTGACAGTATCACTTCATCTATTTTTAAATTAATTATGGACGGGTTTTAGAAAACATTATCTTTGTTGTGAAAAAGTATAAACTTGAAGCTTTCAATTGCTTATATTGAAACGAAGAAGCAATAGCTAGTTGAATGAACTTTATAAGCGCGTCACACTTTCCCTTTTTCTGTACCTGCTAGTAAGAAAATACAATTTGCAATTGCATGTTAAAATGGAAGATGACAAAATAGATCATGAAAATTATAAGTGTACACACCATAATGTATATTACTATATGGAAGCGATGTAGTGCAATTCCAAAAAAAGTTCATTTAATGGTTTGTTTTGTTAATTGAAAATTTGACTCCTTGAATGCTCCTTCAAAAAATTAAAGTATACTCTGTCCGTCCCAATTCAACTTCCGTCATTCCGTTTTAATTCGTCTCAATCTCAACTTATCATATAATGAAAAACCTATTTCATATTTTATTTATTAATATTTCACATACTCTATTCATTCTTTCGATTACTTTATTCATTCAAACTTACATATTTTAAATTATATTGATTATTTACAAATTTATGCATTTTACTCTTAAAAATTGTGTCCGCATTTGACGCATTACTATGAGAAGTTGAGTCTGAAACAGAGGGATTATGAAAGAACATATTTTAATATCATTATTCATTTCTATACATTATGTGTATGGGTTCGATTCTCACCGAGAGCGGATTTGTGATATAGTGTATGTTAGTTTGTTATAGATTGAGATGATTGATGAATGTTATATTAGTTCAATTAATGTAATATGATTGTAATAGTGATATTAAAAAGAAAAAAAATTATTTACATACCTATATATATTTATTCACTTATCTAAATGTATGAAATCAAATGTAGTTAGCTAAATGTTAAGTCAGCTTTTCTTCTTGTTGGACAACATATAATCAAACGAACGATAATGATGTGATATTGTTTGAATTTCTAACACTAATTACATTCACTAATTGGCATAATTAATTTCCATGTTTAAGACTAAAATAAACATGAATGCAGAACACATGCTACTTACCAAAAGAATGAATCAATTTGTATTGAAATGTTTTCCTTCTAACATCGATTTTATATATATATAGCAACTTCATTACACATTAGCAAGGATTAAAAAATTTGACCAATCAGAATAAAACGATTTAACACTCAACAATAGAATAGACCAATCACAGCATAGGGATTTGCCAATTAATTAATTGATGTGGACACTCTAAAATGGCTCAAAAACTTTTTTGCTTAATGTAGTATATAGATTATATAGATTTTAGCATATATTCTCCTAACAATTATTTAGTTCAACTCAAAACTTGATTTCAATCCTATCAATTTCCAAACCAAGTGTATTTATGCACCAATGTCATTTTCTTTCTTCTTGCTATTTAAGTCCCTCACATTCATTTTCATTGGTGCACCATTAAACAAAAAAAATTTACTCAAATTTTTATCAAACACACAATATTAATTCAAATTGTTTCTAACCTTACATGGTTAAATCTTATTAAAAGTTGCATTATAATTAATAGTCCTTCGATAATTAAATTAAAATTATTAATAGTTTGTTCCAATAATAAGAATAAGACTCTGTTCTCTTCAACTATAATTTTCTGAACTGAACTGAATGAGTTTTCGATTGAAGAGAACAGAAACTAAGTTGAAAGTTAGCATGTGACTACCGCATGCCTATTTCTAGTAGTAGTGTACATTGATTTTACCCTATCACGCGAAACCTAAATTTTGGCAATTCTGCCGAAGGCAATTTACACACACACACACAAGGAAAGGGATTCTAGCAGAATACTATGTATGATAAATCAATCTCTATACTAGTTAAGAATCCCAAACTAAAGAGAAAAGGAGAGTGTTACTGTTATCGAATCCCTGTAGGATTCAACTCCGCCAATTTCTTATATATACACAACTAGTTTATAACCCGTCGATACTCGACGGGTATAGTAAAAAAATATTTAAGTATATGAAAAATCCTACAATATTTACAACAACATTTTTGTAACGTGTCGTACCCTTGCGAGCCGATGTCCGACACTCTATGCCAGCGCGGTCATGGACTATTATCCGGTTGATATGTTGGCCCACTGTACCAATACATGTTCGTTCCCGCACTTTATCCCACTCGTGCACGCAACGATAGACTTACCAGTCATCCACCCTAAGATTACTGCTGAGCATGCATGCTTAAGTCTAAAGCCCTTATGGATGTATTTCCGAAAAGAAAGGTGCACATTGTTGGTATGAGTAGCGTTCTCGATCCTTTAAGCTCTCTGAAAATTTATCTTAAACTTTGGGATGTTACATTTTTAGTTTGTCTCTGATGAACTCATCATCACACTAATTAAGAACGATAAACTTTTTGCATGCGTTTATTCCATACATCACTTTTACCTCGATTATAATTATAAGAGTAGTGACTCTCAATCGTGCCATTGCACAATTTTAATGCATAATCAATATTCCTCAAAAGTTTGGCCAATCTTTATCATGATCTATGATAAGTCGTACCTGAGTAATTAATCGTATTAGTATTATAAGCTGAGAAGACCTTTTCCAATCAAGTCTTTTAAATGGATCGAGGTATATCCAACCCGTTTCGAACCTTAACGGTATCTATTTAAAATAATGGCGTACGGATCGGGTATATACCTCACCCGTTCCATGTTACCGCCCAACTCATTTGTCAATCTGCCACATGGTTAGCAAAGCAATCTACCCACCTTGATTTTATTTAAACCACACATCTATAGTGGGCCAGTCTAATTTGTTAACAATACCATCTTCACCCGATCGTACTCCCCTAAAATTAGGGGTATTAAAAAAAGCGCTACCAATTATTTTCTTTAAAACATTTACAGGTTAATTTTTTCGTAACCTATTATTCAACCGACGACATATGAGCTGGTACAACTCTTCAGTCACCCGACCTCGTCAATATGTGAAAAAGAAAGAGAGTAAATATATGTGTACATCCATAAATTACAATAATAAAAAATTATCTATATTAAATGGCATATACAATAAATTCAACAACTAATGATGTGCATGTTTTATTTAATATATACTTTATTCGTCCCGCAGAACTTCATACATTTGTCATTTTTAGACGTACTGCAAAACTTCATACATTACTAAAAAAGGAAGGTACTCCACACCCAACCAATAATAATAAATCCTACTCTTGCACTTTTTACCACCTCTCACATTTCCCACTAAAATTACACATTTTTACCATATTTTAATGTTTTATCACTTACTACTTAGTTTTTTTATTTAAACATTTATATTGTTTTTTATTTGAAGTTTTTAACTAATTATATATTTAATTTTGTCTATTTTCACCCGTTTATCCGCCCCCTTGTTATCACCAGACCGCCATGGGTTGAAAAACTATTATACCTGTCCCAGTTGTTATTATAGCCGAGAGCCTATAGTACTGGGTCAGTTTAGTTCTTGTGTAAAAACAACTTACGCCCCTCCATAAAACGATATGGGATTGCAATACTTTCCATTCCAAGACTTTTTCATTTTTATCATTTATGTCTCTTACCTCTTATACTTTCTCCATTATTTATCATTTTTCTCTTCCACAACAAACAACAAACTATAGACTTTCTTAACAGTAGTGTCGAAAATAAGTGAGACACGTTTAACGGGACAGAGGGATTATATGTAAAAAGATTGAAAGTGAGAAAAAATTTAATACATAACAACTGGTAATCTAGTGTCAAAGTCTAATTTTAGAGGAATGTATGCATATTGCATATTATATGTACGGAACAATTACATATACCTCCCCTATTAGATGCCCTCTACTAATCTGGATACCATTAGTCGAACAATTACATCCAGGTCCATTAATCTGTTTTTGGGTTGACTAACTGATAAGCTGAATCAACTTATTCACAAACCAAACATGCCCTTAGCCAATTCATTTGGAGTACCATTTCAATTCTAAACAAAATAGATTAAAAATACAAAGGGTTTGGTCTGTTTTTATTGAATTGAAACTGAACTTGTCGAGCTTCAGGTGGTTACAGACTTACAATATATCCCGGGACCAACCATTCGCGCATGATTCTAGAGGTGGCTCCCACGGTCCATACAGTAGCACTTTGCCCCGTATGACACTTATTTCCGGCAATCCCGATAGCCCCGCTATGATACCACCTGTAACGACCCGACCACTAAGGGTCGAGACCCGGTCCATTGGACTGGCAATGTTACTCATGACTGTCGTACACACGTCTCGTTGGTAGGATATTGTCTGCTTTGGGCCTGAACCCGCACGGATTTGTTTTTTGAATCACCCAAAAGGCCTCATAAAATAGGAGAGTGGTGGTCTACATATATATACCCTTCACCCCTTTCACTCTGAACCGATGTTGGATGTTGGGTATTACAACAACTCAACAATAGTCTAATTATAATGAAGGTCGTGCAAGAAGGAAAACTGCCCTACTATCTGCTTCTTCCCCGGTCACGATCTTGCCGGAATATAATCAATGATAAAATCCCTTTCTTGCAATAATATTTCAATTGGTTATGTTGTAGTTAGGGATTTCGAATATTGGTGAATGGGTTTGTAGCATATGGAGAAACTATTTTGATTTGGGGATGGTGGAGTTTTTGTAGATTGGTGGAGTTGTCATTAGGGATTCCGTATCAATTTAGTGTGCATTAGATTTGGATTCAAGAATTGAACTCGATACAGAGTTTGGTTGATGCTGGGATTCGATTTTGAAAACCAGGGACATAATTCAATGTTTTATGAACTTGAAAACTTTGCCTTTTCAGAATTAGAGTTGCATGAGGGACTTGGATTGCAAAATCAGTTTCTTTCAATTTGGCCAATAAATAGTTTGTGACTTTGCAAATAAGTCCAGAAAAAATTTAAAAACCTAAAATTAAATTCACGACTATATGTATACATCAACGGTTCCACTTAATGGCTCCGTACTTTATGTATATATCAAGGGCTTCCAATATAAACATTAAACTCTACCTTTTTTCCCCTCAGGTTTGGAGATTGATGTTCATGTGTCGGGATTAGTTTAGACGTTGGACGTGTGTTGGCTCCTCATTTAATTTTATAAATTAATTTTAAAATAAAACGATTCAAAATTACTTGAGAGGACACACGTCACATCCAGATTAATCTGGAAGAGAATAAAACGTGGAAATATGAGAGTGGACACGTGTCCCACTTTAATTTAACCTAAGAAAATAGTGAAAATTAAGAAAAAACCTAAAGCAAATGAATAAAAGAAAAAGAAAAAAAATCAAATTAAACATAAAATTTAAAAGTAAGGATGTGTTTGGTTGCAATATGAGTTTGGACTATACAATACTCCCTCCGTTCTTTTTATAGGTTTACATTTTGACATTCTGAGGATTTTTTTTAAAAGTTTAATGTTTCATTTTTTGGAAACCCCACTGTCTACATTTATTAATTTTTTAAATACTCTTTTTCAAACTTTATCCATTATTTCTCTTACTTTTTTTATACTCTCTCTTACTTTTTACCATCTACTTACTATTTTATTCTAATTCTTTAAAATTCACACCAAACCAAAATGTAAACCTTCTAAACGACCGGAGGGAGTAATAGATTTATGAAAAAGGTTGAAATTTGTTATTGTTCAAAAGTTACGGACTACAATGTCATTATAAAATTTATTAGGGAAACTATAACTAATTTGCCGGTGTTTTCCATTTCAAACCATCATCAAAGTTGAAGCTATATTGGGGTTGAAAAATATGTAGGTGTAGAATGTGTTTCTGATGAAACTTGGTTCCAGTAAATATTGATTTCTAGTTGAATCTTTAACAAATCTAACAAAGTTAGGATTATAAATTTCGTTCATCCACTTTATACTCGGTCAATAATTTTTTTAGAGCACCCGTTTTCACCCGGCCGTACTACCCCTAAAATGAGAAATGTTCAAAAAAGCCGCTTGTCCTATGTGATCATAAAACTACCCCCGCTCACCTATTATTATTAAGTTTAGAAAAAATTGTAGGTAAATTTTCACGTAAACCTGTAATTTAACTGATGGCGGGTGAGAGAATACAACCTGCCAGTCACCCAACCCGTCAATATATATGTAGCAAGAAAATGAGTAAATATATGTATGTAATCATAAATTACACATGTACATTAAATGCCATATATACAATAAGTCACGAACTAATATTTTACATGTTTAATTTGAAACTTCTTTGGATTATGGGTAAAAGACTTTCGATATATCTTGTACCATTTTATTTGAGTTTTGGACTTGGTTCATGAATCGACGCTAGTTATAAATTAACACAAACTCTCATGAGATACGGTCTCTAGATAACGTATCTAAAGACGACCTATGCTATTAATAAATCGTACATGTTATTAATCAAAACGTCTATGTTATTAACGAAATAAGTCTTATTGTAATATGAAAGAACATTTGATAACATATGTGTTTTGATTAATAACATCGATGATTTTCTTGACAATATAGGTCAGTCTCTAGATAAATTATTTAGAGATCGTCTCTCAGGAGACTTACTCATAGTTTTTGGATTTAAACATTTATTTTGTTTTGTATTTAACGTTTTTGTCTAATTAATTATATTACACATTTAGTTTGGTCTATTTCACCCACTAATTCGCCCCATCTCTTATCACACACACATGTATATACTATAGTAATTTTTGTTTCAAAGTAATGATATAACCCAATAAAAAGCGAGTGGGGAAAGTCATTATTTGTGCCCATTTTTGCTAAATTTTGTAAAAAACAGTACAAATCTCACTAAAATGATGAGAAGGCCCAGACTCTCACAAGAAGACAAATAGCGCATGTCTCTCCGTTACATTTTTCATCACCTCCGATCCCTAATTAGACTAATTTGTAATATATATGCAAATTAGACTTTTGTTGCAAAAAACCAACATGTATCACTCAATTTAATTTTAAGTCCTAATTCAACCACAACAAAATTATCAATTTATCATAGAAAACTCGATCTATCTTCTCAAATTAAATTTCAATTCTAATTCAATAACAAAATTCATCGCTAAAAAGTCAACCATAATGAATCTTTCTTCTCCACGTTATTCAATTAAATTGAAACAACCCTAATTCAACTTCGAAATGTTCTCACATTTTAGTGTGTGTGTCTAGATATACAGTAGAAACCCTCTAAAAGAATACTCTATAAATGAGTAAACTTTCTATAATAATAAAAATTTACTGTCCCAACTTGTGTATAAATGCTTAAAAAAACTCTAAGAATAAACTCTTTATAAGAATATTTTTTGTCAGTCCCAATGATATTACTGTATGATATATATATATATATACTGTAGCAAAATCAGGTAGCAATGAAGAAAATAACCAGAATTATACCTGAGATAACTCTGAATTTAACTCTGACTTGAAATTTGATCGGATTACAACTCTGAACTTTGAAATTTGATCAGATTACAGGAATCTGAATATTGCTAAGCTAATATTTTTGGGTGAAATTTTTACAAATACATAGAAGAATCTGGAAGAATATAATACAAAGAAAAAACTATCTGAATACATTTTTGCTCTGGGATTTCTTTTGTTCTTCGCGTTTTTTCTTCTGACTTGTTTGTTGCTGATTGTTGCCATAATATAGGGAGAGTCTCTTCCTACTGTGCGGATTTGAAATTGTTGAATTCACATCCGGATGACTCTTTGGTAAAAGTTGATTGCAGTTTGTCGGGAATCTTGCTTTGTGCTGATTTTTCTTTGATTGAACAATATGTCGGGAACAAATCCGGATTTTGCCTTTCACTTTATCTTTCTTTTCTTTGAGCAGTTTGTCGGGAATCCATCTTGTCACTTTCTCTTGTTATTACCTCTTTGTTTGGGAGTAAAAATCCCATACAATCATCTTCATTGTCTTGTTCAAAATTGACTGAGGAACTTGATTCTTCATCTTCACTTGCAGTTTGTAGAATTGCTTTCATCTCATCCAATGAGCTTGCTTGTGCTAATCTTGTTTGAATGGTATTTTTCATCATCATGAATTCTTCATTTTGTTGAACCTTTTCTGGGGAGACAATTTGCTTGCTAAACTTTGGATGAAGTTTGAACCATTCCGATATGCTGTCCAGTTCGATCCAAATTTGGTGTCCATTTTGTTCCACCATTTAACTTCTGCTTCTTTTGTTAACCAATATAAATTGGTATTTTCATCATACCAAACATTTTGTAGGATTCTCAAAATCCAAGTTAAATTGAATTCTTTGTAAAATTTGATCATCAGGGGGTATTTGTGAGAACAACTTTGTTTTTTGTACCTATCCGAAAAGTACTCAAATGATTTTTGAACTTTGTGGGGGAACATTTCTGGTAATGGTCCAAAATCATGCCACCATGCAAGAAACCTTAGGAAGTTCTTACGGAGGTGGTAGAGTTTTTCCCATTAAAAAGAAATATGACATGGAGTTGACTGCATTTTGTTTGTAGAGGAATTTTGTCCAAGCTTGTATGTAATCAAAATAATTACAAATAAGATGGGGTCTTATCTCTCAGAGTATAAGGGTTTCCCCAATCGGCTAAACTAATAACTTTGTTGATGAAAATTTTTCGATAACCAATGGCTGATGAGGTATCTGGATGGTTTTTTGGAACTTTGTTTTGAATATGAAGAGAATTTGTTTGGACTAAGATGTCCTCATAATATTGTTGTGGTTTCTGATGATTTTCATAGATCCTGCAAAATTTGTCGTCTAAGATAAATTGTGAAATGTTAGCACCTTGTTCTGCAAATTGTGAGGCATTATCATTATCTAATTGTTTTGGAAAATTTTCTGGAAACCAATCATCTTCAATGACACATTCTTTGTGAAAGTGTCCTGTGCTTAAATAGGGACAATCTGGCTGGTCATCTCTATTTGAAATTTGGGACTTGGTTTGTGTCAAAGTTTGTTGGGACTTAGTTTGTGTCAAAGTTTGTTTGTAGGTAGGTAATGTGGCTAATTTTGAATGTAGTGGTGGAAATTGTTCAGGCTTAGGATATGGTGTTAATGCTGTTTTGCTAAGAGGTTGAAATTTGTTGGCAATCTGCAGAGATGTCTGTTGCCTTGTTTGTGGAATATTTTGTAATGGTTTTGGTGACAAAGTTTGTGCAGGCTTACTCTGTGCATATTGTGCTAAATTTACCATTGGTCTTTTCCCAGAACTTGTGCTCGCTGCTGCCAATGGTACTAACCTTTTTTCTTCCATCCCTGGAGAAATTCTCTTGTCAAATAATCTGGAATACAATTGTCAGTTCCTTTTATGAATTCTATATCAAAATCAAAAATGGATAAGATAGCTTGCCATCTAGCAAATATTTGTTTTGATGCCAAATTTTGTACATCTTTTGTCAAAACTTCTTTTGCTGCTTTACAAAAAATTTTTGGTTTAATAAATCATCTTGAAATTTGTTAATGCATAAGACTATTGAGAGTATCTCTTTCTTAATAGTTGAATAATTTTGTTGTGCTCCTGATCTCCAAGTACCCGAATGATATCTAATAATTGTCTCTTTATTATCAATAATTTGTTTAAGAATACCTCCATACCCTAATTCTGATGCATCTGTTTGCACAATCTTAAGAGTATTAGGGTGGCAAATGGTTAAACAGGGAAGAGTTTTGACTTTTGTTTTTATTTCTCTAACTATCTCAGTATGTTTGTTTGACCAAATTGGCGGGTTCTTTTTCAGTCTTTCAAATAAGGGTTTGCAAACTTGTCTTAAATTAGGATAAAAATCCCCTACATAATTCAAAGCTCCAAGGAACCTTTGTAATTGGGTTTTATCTCTAATTTCATCTGGGAACTTATCTCCAAATTCTAAGGACCGTTGGATGGGTATGATCGTACTTTCATGAATCTGATGTCCTAGAAACCTTATACTTACTTGGAACAATTTTATCTTTCTGGCAGAAACAACCAAACCATTTTCTTTTATGACTTTTAAGAAAATATTTAGATGTTTCCAATGTTGTTCTATGTCACGCTATATACTAAAACATCATCTATGTAAACAATTGTAAAAGTAGTGTAAGGAGTGAATATATCATTCATAACTTTTTGAAATTCTGATGGAGCATTTTTTAATCCAAAAGGCATAACATTCCATTCAAATTGTCCAAATGGAACTGTAAATGCTGTTTTGTACTTATCTTTTTCTGAAATTTGTATTTGCCAGAATCCTGACTTCATGTCAAATTTTGAAAATACCTTAGCATTATAAAGTCTCTTGAGTAAATCACTTTTATTTGGAATCGGATATCTAATCCATTTGAGAACTTTGTTTAATGGTTTGTAATTTATAACTAATCTAGGAGTTCCTCGTTCAAGTTCAGCATTCTTTTGTACATAAAATGCAGAACATGACCATGGTGATTTGCTAGGCCTAATAATCTTCATTTTTAGTAATTCTGAAATTTCTTTCTTACAGTATTCTAATAATTCCTGGTTCATTTGTATAGGCCTTGCTCTAGTAGGAATTTTATTTTCTTCAAAATCATTTTCATAGGGTAAAGTTACAATATGCTTTTTTCTTTCCCAAAAGTCGGGGAAACTCGAACAAATTTCTTTTCTATTTTCTTTTGATAAAGTAAAATTTGTTCTCAAGAACCTGGCTTTTAATTTTTTCTTCAATTCTTTTATGGTGAGTTCTTCTTTTAGATACATAATTTGTTTTTCTTTATTTTTTATTTTTTGAAAAATTCCAGTTTCTTGTAAAAGATTTACATCTCTGGTTGTTACCGGATATTGGAATTGGAAAAGTATTTTCTTTCCTAGGACCGTAGTTCCTACACCTTGGTTATCTACGTGTAAGGGAAATAACATTTGTAAGAATGGGTTTCCTAAAATTACTTTTGTGTTCAAGTTTTTATTAAAACAAAACTTGCTTTAAACAAATTCCATCATTGCAAATGTGTGCATTTGAAAGTTTGTAATTTATTTTTAGGTTTGTTGCATCTGCAGTTGATAACCTTTCTTTGTTTTTTCAAAATATTTTGTGTCAGATCCTTCTTGTATGCAATTCATGTCCGCACTAATCGTCCATTAAGGCTATTGTTTCTAGGGTAAATGTCCTATAACAATTTTAATTTTGACATACCATCTCGGTAGGTAATTTGTGATAGAGCATTTATGAATGATTCTCCATTATTCTTATTTTCTACATCATCAACTTCGTTGGTAATGCTTTCTTCTTTTAATTCATCTTTTAGTTTTAAAATTAAAATATCTTGTTTTATTTCTTCATTTTCTTGCCTTAATTGTCGATTGCTTTTTACTTCCTTAATCTCTCGTTGAATATCATTAATGAGATCTTGTTTGTGGGAATTGAATGTTTTATTACATCTTTGAAATCATTTTTTGTTTATTTGAGGTAGAAGTTTCTTGTCCTTTTCTAAAATCATATCTTTTAATTTCTTTAGATAATTATCTTTTGTTGAGGGTCTTTGACCTGATCAATCATTTCAAATATTAACTCATATTGATTTTGTTTTGTGATTACTAGAAGTTTCTTACTACAATTGCAAACACTTTTTCCCATTTGGTCAGGGAGACAGTAACACGAATCTTCTTCTTCTGAATAATCAGAAGTTTCATCATTATCTGATTGAATCTGATTAAATTGATAATCTTCTTTATCTGTTCCTATTTCTTCATCAGAACTTATTTCAGAAATTATATTTAAAAGCTGATTTTTTAATTGTTCGTCTGAAATTAATTCTTGTATCTTTTGCCTTACCTTGCAAGTGTTGGCATAATGTCCAGGTGTCTTACACTTGTGACATATTATTTTGTCTAGAGGGACTCTTTCTTTTTTAAAAAATCTTTCTTTTTTCTTATAAAAATTGTTTTTATTATTTGGTTTGTAATCTTGCTTATTGACCTTTTTGTTAGAATATTTTCTTTTGTAAGTCTTTCTGTCATGGCTATGAATTGGGGGTTTGATTTTATCAAAACCAAACTGTTCGCACCAGCTTCCCAATTCCTTTCTACTTACCATATTTTGTTTCTTTAACTGGGATTTTAATTTTAAATCATTACAAATTTGTAATCCAGTCAGATTTATTTGATTTATAATTTCTCCGTAAGGCATTGTTTCTATATTTCCATTGATGTTTTTAATCTTTTCTCTTACCTTTTCTGCAAATAACTTTGGTAATCCTGAAATAAATTTTTCTTTCCAATAATAATTATTCGGATCATCCCTTTCATAAATTTTTGTAAGGAAAACATCTTTGTACCATTTGAAATCTCAAGCTTTCTACATTTTAGATTTTGTAAAATCTCAAGATTTCTTTCACTATACCAATTAGGATCACCAACAAAATGAAGTAAAATTGTGTAAACGAGGGAAGTAACTGCTACAGAAATTTGTCTATCATTATTATCTAGAATTGGTATTCCATTGTCATCTTGTTTAATACTGTCTAGTATTACATTTTGTTCTAATGGTGTAAGAGAGTTATCCCACCATCCTTTTAATTGTCCATTAAATCCTAAAATTAAAGTTTTTGCACAATCAACTTGATCCATTCTATTTCCATATATGTTTGATATGACTACCATTTCTTGACAAGTTTTTATAATCTGATACTCTGCTAACCCATCTATATTCCACTCGTAAACTGTTGACCCATTAAAAGTCCTTTGAGTATGTATTTCTTCTAATTGTATGTATGTTGGAGTGGGTCTAGGATAGAAATTTTTGTGTTCTACAGGAAAAATATGATTACTATCTTCAGACTCATCACCTGAATGGACATTTTCTAACGATTTTTTTAAAGTATTTAATTTTTCTAAATTAAAATCTCCTAACTTAGAATTTATTTTCTGAAGAATCTACATTTGATTAACTTAGGTTTATACTCATTGATTTTAAAAGGAAATCTGTATATCTGCTTATCCGGTGAGGTATGTTCTTTACTTGAGGATGCTAAATTTGTCTCGACTGGGGATTGGCTACCTAATTTTTTTTCTATACTATCTTCTATTCTTTCTAATTGTTTTCTTAGACAATGTAAACTTATATTAGTGTAATTCCTTTGTTTCATTCCTGACTCATCTTCTTTGTTGTCAGTAAGGACTGGTGTACAATCTATGACATCTGCTAAAACCTTTGTTCTTACAGGGCTCTAAAGGTGGAAATTCATGCGAGACACTTGAGCCATCTTTCTTTGTAAAATAAGATTTTGTTTTGGTTAAAAGCGAAAGTTTATCATACTTTTGAAAAAATAAGTAAAAATGGTATATGATTTTGTGTAGTAACCATAAATTCATACCAATTTCTTATGATACTCCTTTGTTTTTCAGAGAATGTTTCCATGAACCATTTTCTTTCTTGTTTGTTTTCGTCACTCATAAAATCTTTTTTTATCAAACTTTTATCTATACAAAATTCTTTTGTCAAAACGTATATGAAAAGATTTGGTGAAGTTGGTTTATCCTCTTCTTGTTGTTCTAAATCATTTGTGTTATCACTAAAACCTTGTGAAGTATAAACTGGTTGGGCAACATTTTTATGTGTTCTAACTCCTTGAAAATTATGTCTATCTCTTTCAAAAATACTAAAAGAATTTCTATGGGAATTACTCCGAGATAAATTTTCACTATTTCTTTGTGAGCTATAATCTCTGAATGACATAGAACCTTGTCTTAAATCTTATACTAACCCCTCCATCTGGGTGGTCTACTATATTTTCTATTTCAGTATTTTCTATTGGTTGGGATCTTGGTATTGTTCCAGAAGGAAGCAACCAAGTTTCAGGAAGATTAACATTTTTCCATTCTATAGTCTTAGGGATTGTAAGATTAGACTTTGACTTATTAATTTCCCAAAAGATAGTTTGTCCAGAAGGTTTTTCATAATAATTAGATATATATATATATATATATATATATATATATATATATATATATATATATATATATATATATATATATATATATATATATATATATATATTTGGTTAACATGAATCAACCAAATAAACCATAAAAAAGTTGTTTAATTACTTTAACATCTCGAATATGGTGATTTTTAGAAACATAGTGACCAACCAATTACTTTATAGATTCAATAAACACATGGAATTTAGAAAATAAAGAGTAACCGAGATGTTGGACTTTCATTTAGAATGGAAAATATTTACAAAAATCGAAAGAAATCAGAAATTAAAATGGTTGATTGATTTAAAAAAATTGGTGCATATGTAAGCTAAATAACCGAAACACATCATTATGAGATAGAAACTGGACAATCAGAATAAAAGAATAGGACAACATGGAATGAGAATCAACCAATCACAAAGCATTATTTTGCCAAATAATTAAATGATATGGATAGCCTTAAATGACTCCAAACCTTTTTTGCTTAATGTATTATACTATACCTTCTCTTTTAATCATCATCACAAGTAATTACAAACTAGTTTCGTCTAATACTTTTTTATTCTTGCTCCAAAACAAATCTTGAATCATCAAGCAATGTCGACTTCTTACGAGACCGCTGCTCCTGCTGAGAAGAAGATGATCTGCCTGAGATGCTCCGATGGCCAGACTTTTAAAGTCGAGGAGAAGGTAGCCATCAAGTCGCAAACTGTTAAGAACATGCTCGAGGACTGCCCTGATTCTGAGGTATACCCCATGCCGAACGTGACATCCCCGATCATGGCAAAGGTGATCGAATACTGCAAGCGCCACGTCGAAGCTGCAGAAAAGGATCCTGTTGAAGATTTGGAGGCGTTTGAAACTGAGTTCATGAAGATGGAGATGCGCAAGTTGTTCGATTTGATGCTGGCTGCGAATTTCCTAGACATAAAAGACCTGCTGGATTTAACTTGCAAAACTACTGCGGATATGATCAAGGATAAGATGCCTGAAGAAGTTCGCGAGATTTTCGGCATTGAGAATGATTTCCCTCCTGAGGAGGAGGAAGCGATTCGCAATGAGAATCAATGGGCTTTTGAGTAGTTCTCTTTTGTTTTCATGGAAAAACTCTTCTATAGACCGAAAACAGTAAAGTAATTAGGCTCTGTTCTCTTCAACTACAATTTTCTGAACTGAATATAAAATATAACTAAGCAGTTCTGAACTGAATGAGTTTTCAGTTGAAGAGAACCTTAGTTTATTTTTCTTTGTTTTGCTATTCTATTGCCAAGTAGTTTTATCTTGTAGTTGGGTTTTCTCCGCAATTATCGAATTGGTATTTACTTATGTTTTGTGTTTTAATTTTAAACATTATGCACTACAAAATTCACTATACAAATATTATGTCTACATGGATATCATATATTACTCTGTGGAATCTAAAACACAGACCTTGTCCATGGAAACAACATCCAAGCAATTGTAAATTGAGCAATGGAACTCATAAGAGTTGAGGTCAGGGGAAGTGACATCAACCCAATCTCTGTCAACCTTCTCAACATGTGAATTAGAAGCAAGAACAGCTTCAATCTGAAGTTTACTTAACTGCTTCACCCACCTTTTCATGAAACTCATGGAGAATATAACGTCATAGTTTTCTTCCAAACTGCTGTTTCCGGAAAGTTGGATGCCAACATCAGCTTTCCGTGAGTTGACAAGGCCAAGAAGTGTGCGGCCCTTTTCGTAACTTTGATGGATACTACACGCCTGAGAAAAGATCAAAACATAATGACAATCAATGTGTGTGGTCTTTGGCTATATCCTTGGTCAAAGCACAGTTCGGAAGGTGCCTTTTTTTCTTGCAAGTGTTCCAAACATCTTCAACAGTGTTCCAAAATAATTTGTTCTTTCCGTTTCATTTAGGACAACGTTTGTTTTTTTAATGGATGTCAAAAAAGTTACATTATGTTTGAAGTTCAATACAAACATTTTTAAATTGTTTGGCAAAGTGTCTCACCTCAATATACTCGATGCCCATGTCGTTGAGATTATCTAACAAGTCCCCTGATGAAAGTGAGCTAATCACGCCACCGGATCCAACAGGTCTCTGGAGGAATTCCCATGGTGACTTCATCAATATCTTATGCTTATCTTGCGAGGCACTGACAACTGGTAGCTTCTCTTCTTCCAAAAACCAGACCTGTTCCGAGATAACATGCCTTTATAATTAAACAGTATACACATGCTAATGAATTGCACAGACGTATGCAACTGTAATAACTTTCATCGCCAATGGAACCAAATAGTGCAGCTGTACTGCCCCATGTGGCCTAATCTTCGAAGTTTAGGGTCTGAAAGAAAAGAACATAATACCTGCACCTAAATGCACTCTGGACTCATCTTACTTGACGAACCTTTAATATTATCTGGGTTTCTGTTTTACATTTTTACGCCCCCAATGAGTTTATGGAGTCAACAGCCTAAACTATGCAACTTCTCGCAAAATTATCACATTAATATGTTTCGCTCAAGCAAATAAAGAACTGGACATAAATTTATTAAATTGATGATCACGGTTCTCTCAGCAAAAAAGAAGATTCTAGATTCGGCAATAATGCATAGATAATTAGCATTCGCTAAAAATGAAATTCTCTGTGCTAGGATAGGTCTCATCAGAACATGCGTATACCAAACAGCTGACGATTTAATAATTAATAAGATAAACAAAATCTAAAAAGCTCATATTTTAAGTGTTCATATGCAGTAGTAGGGAAGTGGTGAAAGCTGATGTAGTTGACACTTGACAGTAGAAGCCACCAAAAAGAAAAGCATCAGTATGGTGATTCTATGTCTGTGTGCTTAAATAATGAAAGGCTGCTTTAAGATAAACCTATATTACAAGTTTCGCTTCCAGTGATTTTGTTATTATAGAAGAGGTCCAATTTCTCAGGCCCAAGTGAAACCACAGTAAAACTCAAATTATAGATTCTTTAAAGGAAAATTATCTGACCTTTTCTGGATCAAATTCAAAGTAGCCATGAGTTGAGAACAATTCTTGTAGGGAACTGAGCGATTGAGCAGAACAAATCAACACTAGAGGCAAGGACGAGCGGTCCTCAATCTGCAATCCGAGTAATTCAGGTAATTACCCAAGGTTTAACTTGCAACATTAGGTGACAGCTAACATGTTTTCTGCTGAACATAGGATTCATGATAGTAACACTGGTTTAAATATGTAATGAGAACATCCATTCAAACAATAGTTGATAAATTTACACTGTAGCAAGATTCTAACCTATGTTAGTTTTTTAATATTATGTTTCCCTTCTTAGATACAGTCGCTAGCTTATAAGCATCTTTTTACATATATAGGCAAATTTTGCTCTTCCCTCCCCTTTACAACTCAACTTCCAACCACTAAGCCATCTTATAACTCTTCAAAAAATATATAGACATAAGCTTTCTCATTCTAGATGATTTTCAAAATATTATGAGTTGATTATTAGGTAACGGATGTTTGTTTGCAAGTAGTCAGTCCAGCCTTTCTTTCTTTGTTATTCATCTGATTCTATTCTACCATTTGATCAAATTCTACCTTTTAGTATATATTACTCCCTTTTCATCAACTTTTATCCTATTCTTCTTCGATTGTCATGAATTCATCACACATGATCAAATAAGAACAGGAACCACCAGTGGCCTTAGCAGAACTAGATCATGAGTACGAAAACTATGTCAGACAAACCATGGATATAAGCTGTTATGTTTTTGTTATGGATCTGGAAGAACCAAGTCTTAAAATTACCTTAACAAATCTCTGGTGGTCATTCAGTAATGCTGTCAAAAAGTCATATGAGCTCTCACTTCTCTCGGAGTCAGCAAGATCGGGTTTATAGCTCTGATTTGGCTCTTCTATAGTCTGCAATACTAAACATATTGCAGCTTTTCCATTAGAAGTCAAACTGTGACCCTCCCTCTGCAGCTGGCAGCACAGTTCAGAAAGCATTTTGTTGCTATCAGAAATGGCGCCATCTGATATTTTTAGAGTGTTTGATCTTGGAACGGCAGCCAAAATCTGATGCAAGTTATCTCTGGTCCAATAACACAAGACATCAATAAATTGACCAAACTTTGTTCATAAAGATCGGACACTAATGGTTAGAGGCTCAAACGCACAGTACACTGGAGACCACAATTTGCCATAAGGAACTGCTCTTTCAGTTTTTCTGTTCTGGAAAGTATGACCATGATTGAGACTTGAGAAAGTAAATTTATGACGAACTGCAAGATCAGATATCCATTTGGGGGGTGAAGCAGGTCTTTGTGTCAGGTATACAGGGAGTTCAAAATTATCATGTAAAGTTCTTTAACTTTTATTACCTCGGATTCGGAAATGTTAAAGATAAATACCAAAAAGAGTACCTCGTGGACGGCGCCACAATTCTTTGCAGCGCCTGTTGAAGCAGTTTTGAATTTACAGTTACTATTTGATTTGCAAGCAAGCTCGTCTGGTCTTTCTCTCCATATCTAAACCCATGAAATACATGTTGCTGTTCCATTTCACACAGTTTCTTTTTGGCTGCTATAAGGCGTCTCTGAAGCTTCTTTCTTTCTTTCCATTCCTGAAGCAGGTGATCAATATGATAAGGAGGAAGCAAGCTTCATATTGAGAATCACAATAACTCCACCCTATTTACTACTATTAGAATTTAGGAAGTACCCATTAAGCAACATTGATCTCGTAGAAGCTTTCTTACAGGCGCCCATTACTAGAACAAGGCATTCAGTCAACGACACAAATCATACAGTATTATATAGTATTGACCATTGATGGCAGGCACTTTACTTTCCAAGCAAAAGAGAAAAATAAAATAAAAAGTCAATTTCGACACCATCATAAACTTGGTGTTTGGCATCGCAAAAAAAAAAAAAAAAACTAGAGACAAAATTGACACTATCTCACACGATAACCAGTCATTTTATGGCAATGCTAGAAAAGAACCTCAACTGATTGCAATTCATATAGCTAACCATGAGGCAAGAAAGTTGAGAAAAAAACAATGCTTTTGGAGCTCCTAAAGGTAAACGGGCGCAAGCATTATTAGCATCTGCAGAAACTCACGCTAAAATCACCATGTATGAGTGATCAAGAGCACCAGCTATATTACAGCCCAGATAAAATCAATAGTCAAATGGTGAAGTAAAAGGTGTATGACTTACAAGCTCGCGTCTTTCTTTCTTGGACTTCTCATGAGTCCGAATATTTAACTCTAGGAGTCCCTTGGGAGGTGTAATCAGCATTTCTCTATTTTCTAGATCAACAACAGGAACAATGGGTTCAACAAACGGAACCCACACCAAGGGACCAGAATCAACCACCTCTGCTTCTGAGTGCCCAGTTTGATCAACTTCAGTGGTTCTGTTTGATTTGAGCTTAACCTGGAGAAGATCACTTGCTCCACTGTTGAAAACCTTGACAACAGTCCCGACTGGTTCCCCAGACGCCTATTACAGTCAAGTAAGCAAAAACATGCCTTACAACCAATGTTATGCAGAAAAAACTTAGGTTTACAAATCGGTACTAATGGACAGTCTACAGAAAAGGAAAAAGAAAAAAAAAAACCAATGTTCCATTTTAAATTCACAAGAATATATTACAAATGATGAAATGGATAGGAAAAAAGCTGTTCTTAAGGGTTTGAGGAAAGTCAAAGCAACAAGAGTGGCACTTGTTCCTTGAGGATTCAAACAATTCTTCAGACTAAAACTTAAGCACAAACCTTAAGAATAACTCTCATTCCAATAAGGTCATTAGTATAGAACTCGTCTTCCTCTAGGTCAGGTCTATCTTCATCTTTCACCAGTATAACTGACCCGACAAGTTTCTGTGCCTGGACAACAAAAGCTAACATTTAACAAATGCCATCTTGTAGCACAATTGACATCATACTCAGATAATGAAGCACTTTTGAGCAACCTGTTCTGAGCTGTCTATGCCACTGAATTTCACAAGCCAACTTTGACCAGGGTGCCCTCGGCCCTCCACCAGTTCAATTTCTTGAAGGGTCTCAGCTCCTAAACTCTGCTGCTTCAACCATCTTATTCCTGGCTAGAGAGACATGTCAAGCATTCAGGTACACAGATTTAATACGATATTCTGCCCATTTTTTTTCCCCTTAAAGCACTGTTCTTCACCAGTTATACCTATCTAATGGTCAATGATGAGTGACATAGAATTGCTTCAGCATTTTCTTTATGCTATTCTACCTTTGAAAATCGCAGCTCAGGAAAATCAGTGCTAGTCTTGACACGGACCTCTCCTTGGAACCCATGGACACCATAAACATAACCAGTCTCAATAAATCTGGAATCAGATGGACTGGTCTGAACAGCTCCTTCAGTAGCTGAAAGTGCAAGATGGTATACTATCAGATATCCAAAGTAGACAGTTAGAGAGACGAATCGCTTATGCAGCATCCCTTTCTATCCCACTTTTGCCATTTCACCAAAAAAGCAATCAATTAACTAGAAACTCCATACATAATTATATCGAAGTATGGATAAACCACCAATTGAATATAGGATGCAAAAAAAATCAGACCAAAGGGGAGCATTTCTATCTCCGAATAATGCACAATTGTAGACAATCCTTAGTCCTACCATGCTGGGAAATACAAGATGCCACAGGACAACTTTCACAGTATCCACTCAGTTTAACTATACCTCCTCAATGACTAAAATCAACAAAGTTTTAGTACTAAATACACCAGTTTTGACTTCGAGATAACAGAAAGATTGAAACTTTAACATCAAACCAACTAATCAACAACTCCATTAGCAATTCTAGATAGGAAAATTTACACTGGTTGAACCTCGAGCAAAAATGACATCGAATCAAGAAAAAGGCAAGAACAACATGAGTATAGAAGTCTTTACCAGTAGATCGGAGCTTCGAAGAGCGATAAGGTAGGTGTGAATTCAAAGAAGTTAACCGCAATTGATTGGAAAATGAGAAGTTTGGTTGCTTCGGCGTGCAATTGGGAAATGGAGAAAAGTGTGACAGGAAGATAGAAGAAGAAATTGAGGGGCGGCAGATAATTGAACAAGAGCTGCTATGCATATTTGGATTATGTTTTAGGTTGATTGGTTTCTTGAGAAAACAGGGGAATTCTAGTACCGTGCTTGTTCTGTGCTCTGCTATAGGCTATATAGCTAATGTTGTTGATGATAATTGCTAAAAATATCAGCATAGAAGAAAAAAAATATACTCCCTACTATCCATTAAAATCTTCCTAAGGTTGATTTCTCTTTATTTAAAAAGAATTAGTTAAATATTAGTTTGTGAGTGGTAGTATATTGATAAAGTTGTAAATGAGTCATAAAGTAAGTGAGAGATTGAATAAAATAATGATAAAGTAAGAAAAAGAAATAATAAAGAATTAGTTAGTGTAATAAAAACTTTCATTTTTTGGGTTAGGAAGTTTTTAACTAAGGCTTCATTTGGTTTGAGGGAAAATAGGGGAAAAGAAAAAAATAGGGGAAAATAAGATTTTTCTGTAAAATATGAAGGAAAAACAAATTTCCTTATTTAGTGGAGATATGCATGTTTGATATAGATTTTCATAAATTTTTCAGGATTTATTCAGAGCTACCAAATGGTTGAAAACAATATTTTCCCCTATTTTTTTCTTTTCCCTCATTTTCCCTCAAACCAAATGAAGCCTAAACACCAAAAAATGAAAGTTATGAAGTTTTTAATGGAACGAAGGAAGTATGAGTGAGTGAAAAGCTGCTTGTATCAAGTTGTATTTACTATTTAGACTCCAAAAACCCCTATTTTCTTGGGTTTCCCTTTCCTTCTTCAATAGAAAACATGCATAAACATTATGATAAGGTTCGCCTGTCCGGGACTAGGTATATAAGGCGTTCGAACGGTAAAGAAAAATTAAGATACAATATTGAATCGTAAAAATGTTGGATTATGCAGATTCAATCATATCTTTTCATTTGTTGATCGAACTTGTTTTGATTGTTCGGTTTAAAGCAACATGTATTTTTTTCTCATGAAAATTGTAAAAACGAAAATACCTTGTAAGATACTTCAATTGCAGATGAATTCATGTGGATCCAGTTATGTGTATACCTCTATTGACAAATATTGCAAGAGAAATTTGTCTGATGTAGATTGCAGATGTTCATGCTCTTGATTGAAATTTTGGTTTATCATGTTGCATACGTAGTGTTAGCTCCTTTGATTTGGAACTAAACCCTCTATTAACTTTGTTTTCGATGAACACTACCAATCAAGAGTTCAATTCTTCTATGAAAATGTTGGTCTATGGAACTTAAGAGTAGAAGTAAGAATAGCATGATCTTAAACTGACTTTCTTTTTGTTGTTTTCTGAGACTACATTGCAATCAATTTCCCCAATTTTAATGTGAGAACTATACAAAATCCGATCATATCAGATATAGATGCAAATAAATCCGCACCCCCTTTCCAAAATCCAGAGTCCGCCCCTAAATATTACCATTTCACTAACATTACATTACATTGTCCACCGGTTCTGATTAGGGACTAGCCCTGTAATGTCCCCCCGGTTCTGACTAGGGACTAGCCCGGGTGACACCTTGCTAACTTCATTGCAAACCAAGTCTGGGAAACCAATCGGGAACATCCCAAGCGTGAAGAATCTACCACTACTCCTACTATTATTACCACCATGCCTAGCTAAGTTGTATGCTACTGCTTTTGCTTCACAGTAGACAAAAACTGATATGCATTGATCTCTATTACCAGCAGAATAATACTGTACACAGATTTAAGATCTTTATTCCTCATAATTTACACTTCATTCATCCGATTCTATTCACCAGAACCAAAATGTGAAGAATACAGCATAGACACAGATGACAAATAGTAGCATCATATCTAGATCAGCTAGCAGTCTAGAACTAGACAGATAAATACACACATCAACCAGAAAGGATCTGGAGCTGGAACATACGACTCCAGTGCAACTCATTCCGGTTTCCAGGGAGGGGGTTAGATTTGTACTCGAGATGAAACGTGACATAAGCTACATCAGTTTTAACTGGAACTACGTTGCTGAGTTGATTTCACTGACTTCAGCTCAATCTCAATCAGGAAGTAGCATTTGTTTTGGTCTCTACTATAACAAACATTACCGTTCATCATATTCAGGAGATTCTGGGAGAGGTTAAGAATGGTTCCGTCTTCAGTAGAGCTATTTTTGGCGCCAAACAAGTCATCGATGATGGCAGAAGGAAGGCCTTGCCCAGGGTGAGTCATTCTGAAGAAACAAAGACGAAAGAGAATGTTATAACTAAGAGAACTCTTCGCCATAATCTGCATTCTGCAAGGTAATGGAAGATATATTGCTGATGAGTTCAATATGTTACGATTGGTCGCTGAATTTATGTTCTATTTTGTTGCATTTAGTTATTGAAGTAAAATCTCATTAGCACATGAAAATTGAAATGCTTAAATTTATGCTAGTGGAATTTTCCTTACGACCTTACAAGCGGAAGCTTTCTACATCTGAGCTGAAAGGTATTCCAAATATTGAACTACTGAAACAGGTTCAGGCTCACATAAGATGATGAAACTAAACCTCCGCATTCTACACTATCATGCATGCCTAGGAATCTCAGGAGAACATTCAATCAGTAAGATCAAGTTCGGCAACTTAAGTGGGGAAATAAAAGCTTGAATGCCGAAATTGAAAACAATCAATGAAAATCATTGTAGTTGCATCTTGTACAAGTATCCAGAGCTGAATTCGAGCCTTCCCATGAAAATTTCAAATGTTCATATAGTATGCAGTATGCACTACAGAAAATTCTCAAATGGTAATAAACTAGCTCATTTCTAAGTGAAACAAGGGCGACCAGAAAGACAGGGTATAGTCATACTCATACCTGAACTGTACGCGGACATGTTCATGTCCATCTTGTATCAGTTTCAGACCAGGAGATATCTTAATCTCCACCCAACCATCTGCTGGACGTGTGTATTTCACTATGCTGAGCAAGAAACTAGACAATGAGGACTGCAGCTTCATTTGATCTCCACACAAAGACAGGTTTTTCATTTGCTCTGGAATGTCATGAACGAGTCGCAAATTCTTTTCATTCAACAAGATCATAGCTTGACTAACAATAGCACTGATGACATTTCCCAAGAGAAACTCTTCTAGATTAAGCTCCATCTTGCCACTGAGTCACAAGCAACGTTTGTCAGAGAAATGTTCTCCCTAGTTTTGCATTAAAATGTCACACACTAAAATCAAGATCCTTAGTGGGTGTGTGTTCACTTTGGTTCTTATTGAACATAGGAAATGATAGAGGTGCGGAAGCAATATAAAGATTAACAGGGATTCTAACACGTAGAAATCCACAAGATACGATAGAATCCACTATCACAGAGTTATAAACTCAAGAACATGGTTAATAACCAAAGACGACATAAGTCTGATAATTTCTGATAAACAAGATTAACTGATTAAACCCTAGCTAGCTATCAACTATAAATAATGAGACTAAACCCTAACGGGCTGACCTAGAAGACTAAAGCCCAAAAGTGGCTTGAAAGTAATAAACCCGGTCCAACTCTTAATTTTCAATCCCGTTCCATATCAGGAAATCATCAATGAATATAAGCTATAGTGAATGTACAAAATATAAGTTGTGAACAACTGCTTCTTACTTATTTGAGCTATATTTTTTCCAAGTTTACGTTGCGAGACTGCTACTTTTGCTTCTACTTCTGCTTTTTTATAAATGAGTTGCTACAAGATGATTCTATAAAGTACAAATAAGCACCTCAGACATTTTATAGTAGTTGCGCTTAACGTGAGTGCTGATATTAAGCAGATGAGATGAAATAGAAGTGAATTTGATATGTTTGCAAGTCCTAATTGTAGAAGTAACAATCAGCTTTTACAATAACCAGACCAAGAATATCCAGTTCTAAGTCACTTGTGTCAAACTTTGTTCAACGTAATAAGTATAAGCATTTGCAAACACTCACTGGACTAAAACTCGATCAACTCAGATGCGGTAGAAATAGAGAAGAAAAAAAGCAAAAGAAGAAAAAGAGAAGCAGTACGTACCCAGCTTCTAAACTTCCGAAATCTGTATCATTGATAACTGAAAGGATCTGTCTTTCACAAGCATCACTGGTCTCAAGAAACTGCCTTTGATAGGCTGTAACGGCTGAACCATTCAGGAGTTGGTGGGTGAAACGTATTCCGCTTAGAGGATTCTTCATCTCTTGCCTAATGTACGCCAACTCTTTAAGTTTCAAATCATCCTCCGTTTCTTCCTGGTTATCCTGTTGTTGATCAATTTCTACTGTTTGCAAGAAGCAAAAACACCCAATTACCTTTCCACCCTTATCTGCTCTCTTACTAGCTGACAAAAAAACCTCAACAAACTCTGCTTTCCGATTGAAGAACCCAAAAGATAGCTTTTCAGTCTCTTGGCCACTAATGGCTCGGTACAGAAGAATCATAAATTTAGTGAGCTCATCTCGACCTTTTAGCTGACAGAAACTCCCAAAAACTTCGCCCGGAAGCACCTTTCCTATAATCTCGTGCTTCATCCAACCAGTAAGTTTTTCCATGGCTGCACTCCATTCGGAACAACAAGCATTCTCATCGGAAGCAAATATGGGTGGTATTAGTGGATTGAGACTCTGTATGATGGCCTTATAGTCCTGTTCCAGACGGATAAATTTATCCATCACAATTTTCTCATATGTGACATCTTGACCCACAAAACATACGCCCACGATGCCGTTTTTATAGTCCCTACTGGTGCATGCACTAACCAAAAGGTAAATTGCTGAATTTCGTGCATCATGTTCCCCGAAATTCAGTAGCCTCACTTCAACATTTTTGTCCTCCTCCCCTAAATTATGAACATTAAAGAGTAAAGAAACAAGACGAAAAATGATAGAGCAAAGGGAACACAAAAGTGAGGAAATTTCAGTTGGTGACTTCTGGAGAAGTGGGAGGTAACAACACACAGCAGAATATAAACTCTTCAAAAAGGACCAATACAGTCCGTGCAGTGAATTCAAAACATATGTTTTTCAACTCTACACATGCAGCAGGAGAAACCAGAATGTAAGCTTCTTTCAATTTTCATAATGCATTAATCAAATGATGCAGGAAAACTAATCACCTTGTAAGGCTCTGTGGAGAATGCTCTCAACTACTTCACGGGAGCCTTCATGAATTACATCAACAGTTAGAGACTTTCCCGTAGCTTCTGAAGCTTTTAATCCCGTCAATTCATACATTTTTGTATTCCATCCATTTATCACACCAAATCGGTCAACCCCGAAAATTGGAGCAGTGGCCGTCTCTATCAGCCGAACCATTTCAACAGCTGCCGAACTAAGCTCATTCATCTTGGAGTCATCATGTGCTTGCAAATCAATACTCATGGGTTTTCGACCAGTTTCACCTACCTCAAATGAATCTCTTAGTATAAGCTGCAAAGAGTGAATTGCATTAATCTCCGCAACCTCCCATGGCTGGCTTCGACTTTTCACAACTTCAAGAAAAGCATTAAATGAAGATCTCGGATTCATCCTCCCGCCATCATCTTTGTCTTCCGGATGATGCTTAGCACCTCCCCATTTTATTTCCTTAGCCGTGTGAGACCTAAACCAGAATAAATAATTAGAAGATGAAATCCTTGCAGCTGCCATGCCACAAACAGCATCTCCAAGAAGAGCCGCACCTGGATAACCCGCTTCAGCAAGACTATCAGTACTGAACCCAGAGGACCCTGCATAGCTATCAAGTAACCACTCGATAATTCCCCTTAATTGTGCCTCGGTCGGGGTTATACCAAGCAACCAACATTTATCTCTATGGTATAATGCAGCCCCGTCACACTTTACAAGATCCATTATACTAGGTGACTGAGTTACAATAGCTGGTGGAGAGTCTCGGAGAAGCATGTCACACAATAACGTCTGCATTTGTAGCACTTTCTTTTCTACCAACTGTGACGCTAGCTGAAGCTCCATAAAGAGTTGCAGGCCAAATGCTTGCATTAGGAATTCACATGCATAACGAAGAGGGAAAGGTACGTAACGTGGAGATGTGTGATGGCACACCACCAAACCCCATAACTTCATCGAGTCATCATTATTTATGACAACTGACATCACAAATGATGCAATCGAACCCATATTAGCCATGTACTGGTTATGACAGCCATGTGGCGCACGAAGAGTAGAATTAACCAAGCAAAGAGGCTGCTTCAAATCCACACTCTGTATTACCTCAACCGGCTCAGCATTACAATCGCAGATAATCCTCACTCGGTTCTGCTTAAACAAGAACCGTGCAGCCTGTGGGATATCCGTCGCAGGATAATGCAGCCCCAAGTACGGCTCCAAACCAGACTTCCTAATCTCCGCCACAACCTCACCATGATTATCATCATGGAACTTATATACCATAACCCTATCATAACCAGTTAGTTTCTGCACATTCTCCACCAGCGTGTCACACAAAATCCCAATGTCGCCCCCAGGAAGTGCCTGCAATCGCGAAATCACCCTCACCGCCAGCTTCTGCGACTGCACCGCTCCCGCACACAACATAGCCGGGTCATTAGAGTACGCTGGTTCCAAATCAACCACTACACCTACATCAATCCTATGCAGTATGGCATAAAAGGGCTTATGATTCGCCCTAGAACGAACCCAAATCGGGTTCATGAACGAAATCTCCTTAGATGAGACTGCTTTAAGCAAAGAAGCCTGTGATGAACTAGTAAACAATGTCCTTGCATCAACACCAATCAAGTCTTTTTTCAGCTCACTCTTCAAACCCAACAAATCAAAGCAATTTTGACTATAAGCAATGATTTTAAAACTAGCACCATCAAAAGCAAGCAGACAGCCAAAGGGCTGAACCATTCCACCCCTTTGGATTCTGGACAAGTAAGCAGTAATCTGCTCGGGAGTACTAACATCTTGAAGTGGGGTTTGTGAAACAGCTCGAGAGTAGTTGAAAGTAGACTTACCAGGATCACCAGTCTTCTCGAACTCAGCCATCAGCCTTGCATCATCGTTGTACTGAGCCATGGCCTTAGGGTTGATGTTACTGGCAGCTGAAGATGCACTTTTGGGAATTGAATTTCTCTCACTCAAGGCTTTATCATCCCCCATTTGGGCTGAATTAGGAACCTTTCTGGATTATTATCGAGGAATTGAGGGTTTTGGTTGTGCGATTGGTGTAAAGATTGGATTTTTAACATGGTTGTGAAGTGTTTGAGCTGAATATGAAGAAGTCTTGATGTGGGTTATATCCATCTCTTTCACAAGGTACGGAGATTAAAAAGAACAGGCAGATTAAAAAATGAACTAATCTTAGTTCCAAATTGTGAGGTTAACGCTTAAAAAATGAACTTGTCTTCTTGATTAGCCTCCAAGCAGCAAAAATTCACTGATTTAAAAGGGCTAGTGTTAGTGAAAACATTCGAAAAATCATCAGTCGGCATCAAATTTGTAGGGAAATGATTCTTTAATTATCGATCCAGAATGGACAAGGGGTACTGACCCACCGACTTGCGTCTATTCTCTCATTCAATAAACGAACAAGTGCGTGATAAATTCCATTTATAGGCAGGAATATTCAGTGGATGCAGTTTCACGTTTTTCAATCTCAACTTCTTTCTTCCTTTTTGCTTCTACAGTCTACTAGTGTCTACCTACGAATTAACAGAGGGAATCGCTGTTAACTTCTAAGCTCAGACCATGTTTGCTTGCTCAAATTGGAAAGTCTTAGGGATGCGAGAATAATTTGTTAGTTTCATGAGATTTAGCTCGGTTCATTACATTGTAAACTCGATGAGTTTGAGATTTAGCTCGGTTCATTACATTGTAAACTCGATGAGTTTATTTCAATATAATTATGTTACACAAGCAACTTTGACACGTGGTACCCGCGTATACATAGTTGATATGTTTAATTTGGAGTTCACGTGTGATGTGTAGATAAGAAGTAAACACATGAATAAAATTGTGAATTAAATTCAGGAAGAAAATTAATCACTCCGCCACGGAGAAATGTTTACATTAGTCTTGACGCATAATTATAGACAAAAAGAAACATACTTTAATATAAATCTATATTTGTTAATTTTGACGAAAGATTCATAATGTGAGCAATGTCAAAGAAGAATGAAAAGAAAATTACTGTAGGTATCAATGAGGGAAAATAGAAGGGCAAAAAACATGCACTTTGCAATATTTATAGAACCCAGTGCTAGCAGGAAAGAATGTAGCCGTACTCAATTTTTCACGATCTTCTTTTGTACCTAACCGCATTGATTCTGCAGTAGTAATATCGAAGAATAATCCTTAGCATCATTATTTAAAAATGGTAAAAGCCATCCAGACAAAATAACTAATCATATTTATGTCCTGAAACACTATAAGTTTCTCGTTACATTTACATACATTAATATGATGTGAAAAAATTAAAGGTTTGCTCACTTTGGTAGTAATTGAAAACTCAAAAACTGAATGACCACTTGTTGAGTTCCATAATCTTGAAATTCGAACTATGATTTGAGGTCGCATGTAAGTTAAGAAACTGTTGTTGCATATTAATCACATGAACATCAATGACATTGGAATGTGTTGAAGTAAACATGCAACACTGAATATGTTGGGTATTAAAGCAAAATTATATGAATATTAATGTACTTACAGAATTTGTCGAATCAGCAATTGCGTGCATGTATTTACAATGATGAGTTTTGGTGGAAAGCAACTAAATACGTCCTAAACATAAGCAGAATGAAGGTTGAGCCACTACAAAAAAAAAAATCAGAAAAGTAGATTCAATTTGGTTGATGGAAAACATATATGCTGAAAATGAATGAAAATGTATCAGTCAAAAAAAGAATCAAAGATTACCATTTAGATGTTGTTGTAATTCAGCTTTGTGAATAATTCCTTGAAAATCACATTTTTTGTGTAAACTCCTTCATGTCCATCTAGTTTCCCTTGTCTTACCAACACTTTGGTTGTTGCTTCAGAAGTCCCACGGGAAAGCGTGGCGTATAATTGGCCATGACTGAAAACATGATTTGGCAAGTATATCCCAACGTGTGGTATTGTCTGTCCTTGTGATTTGTTAATTGTCAATGCAAAGGCAAGTCAAACTGGAAATTGCTTACGTGTCATCTCAAATGGGAGCTTTGAATCTTCCGATGTCTTAAGGGGTAAGCGAGGCAATAAAACTCTTATTCCTTTAAAAGGTCCCGTTATGACCTCAGCGTCAATGAAGTTTCTGCCAAACCCATGACAGACTAATCGGGTCCCGTTGCATAGACCACATTTCGGGTCAATGTTCCACAAAAGCATTATCACACACCCCTTCTTCAAAGTCAGCTTGTGTGGTGGGAGGTTTCCAGGATTAAGTGAGTTTAGAAATTCCGGTAGAAATAGATTATGAGTGTCACCTGATATTGAGTCAAATGAGAAATATGTGACTTCATCATGATTTGACAAAATTTGAAGTACTCTTTCATTCAATTTGTGCACGCCCTCATTCAAAGGTGTTATGATCGCTCTATGCATCATGTAATCAAGATCAAACAAACGATTTTCCAAATCTGGAAATGTGGCTGCGATGAGCTGATCAATTGAACAATCGCCCTCCCATGGTATAACCATGGAGTCAGGTATTCTCATCATGTCATCTTCGACAGTAGGTTCTTCTCCATTCCCAACACGCAAGAGGAAGTCGGCAAAATTGTGATCATGTTGTGCCCTTACGTTATGCTCCAACTTCAGAAGTTTGACACACGACCATATGTATGATTCTACCATGCTTGCTTGTACCGATTGAGTTCTTGTCCCTCCCACAACAACAGGGAGTACTTGTCGAAAATCACCACCGAAAATCATGACTTTCCCTCCAAAAGGTAAGTCCACTTCAAGCATGTCTCTGAAAGTGCGATCCACCGTCTCAATAGCATTCTTGTTAGCCATCGGTGCCTCATCCCATATGATTGCAGATGCACGTCGCAATAGAATACACATATCTGATTGCTTGCTGAAATTACAAAGAGACTGTGAATTCAATACAACAGGAATTCGCAACTTTGAATGCGATGTTCTCCCTCCTAGTAGTTGGTTTGCAGCGATACCGGATGTTGCAGAAGCTAAAATAATAAGTCCTTGGTTCCTTGAGGATGCAAGCAATGCACGATACAAAAAAGTTTTCCCTGTTCCGCCAAGACCATCCACGAAGAATACTGCACTTTCATTTGATGCTATAGCATTTGAGATGGTGTTAAATGCGCACAGCTGGCCCTCATTAAGACAATGGACTGAATTGAGGTCATCCTCAGAAATTGGGATTGAGAGTTCCTGATCCAGGAGAGTGCAAGAGATTCCCATGTTTTGAAAGTATTCAGTAAAATGAGGTAGGTCAAAATTTCAAATACTTTTTCTATGCTGTACCAGAATTGTGTTTATGTCATGAAGAAGCTTGTTTGTGATGTACCCAATTGTCGTGGAACTTGAAACATTGTAGTCTTCGATCATGAAACTAAAGTTTTCATCCCACAATGTTCGAACTTCAATGGGTTCACAAAATACTAAGATACTAGCAAAGAGTCTTCTAAGAGCATAAGGCAATCGGGTTGTTCTTGCTTCAATTAAGCATTGTCGTATACTTTCATCCTCTTCAAGAATGCCTAATTTTTTAGCAGCCTCTCTAAATGAGTTATAGATAACTCCATTTAATTATTGTCCTCAGATCCTCAAAAGATTTAGGTCCTTTAACATGATCCAATAACGTCCTCAAAAAAAATCTTTCCCCTTCACCTGGTGATGCTGCATATATGCGATCAATGACTTGCCATGTGTTTCTCCTCTTTTCCCAATTTTTGTATTGGGCATCCCACCAATAATGTGTTGGAAATTCTGAGTAAAGATATTTAGTACTTTCTCGACCTTCTTCATATACTTTGAAGAACTCTGTTAACATGGTACGTGAATTACGCTCATTGTTGACCATGTCTGGAACCCCTTGTTGAGTAGTGTAATGTACCAAATGCATGTCTGGAAGATGCAACTGCAAGCGCACCACTGTGGGATATATTTGAGTAATTGGAAATTTAAAAATTCTCCAAAAGGCTTCCGGTGCACATACATACCTGCCGTCAACATATTTTTTCACTTCATCATAATTCGGACCTGCACAAACCTGAAATTATGTACGATCAGGGCCCTTATGGACATACTTATATAAGTATTTGATACTCTTAATGCTGCTACAAATCTCCATGTTGATGTGGCAATTAAACTTCAATAGTAGCCAGGGATTATATGGAACCACCCACCTATTATAACCAGTTTGTCACCACTTGAATCCAAAGAGATGTACATGTTGTCATCACGACGACGATAAAGAGGGTATTAGTCATTCCCTTGTATCGTGCATTGCTGAAATTGCTTGGGGAAGTTTTTCTTACATGTAGTGCGTCCTTTCATGCAAGGGGCAGTGGAATTCATTGCACCGCAAGGACCATGAATCATGTGTTTCAATACAGCTTCTTAAAGCAAAGGTTGATCATCTTTAATTGGTATTTCAGCAGAAATAAAGCGATCATAATCATCAGGAGTTTTGGGCTTATCATTTTCATGTACCATCACCAACATATGAACATGAGGAAGTCCACGCTTTTGAAATTCAACAACATGGACATGTGCGATAGATGTCCCTAGCACGCCTTTTTTATAAATATAATCTTTAAGCTTCTCATATTTGGCCCTGAATATGTGCGTCAAAAGATCTAGTCGATCTTGCGGTGTTTGGCCAGGTAGCAACTGATCTTTTATTTCTTTCCAGTTGGGATTGCAAGTCATGGTTATGAAAAAATCAGGCTTGTCCATCTTTCGAACAACCGCCATTGCATCCTGGAACCGTTGGTACTTGTCTCTTTTGCTGCCATTGAAATAGGATGGCAGAACTGTACGTCTTCCAACATTTGCTACACATGTGAAAAAATGATTTTAGCTATCTTGCAAGAGGGCACATGATATATGCATGTAGACTTATAAGAAAAATAAGGAAGTTTACATGCATCAGTTTCACCAGCATGTAAGGAGTCTTGTAAACCTTGGTATAACTCAGCTCTAATGGTATCTTGATGAGTTATTATGTAAGTCAATCTTTGAGTTTCGATCTTCACATAATTGTCCACAATATATTGATGAAGTAGTCGACCTCCATATAGTAAGATGGAAGGATTCGATCGAATCTGAGGTAATTTCGAAAAACTAAATTAGCATTAGAAAACTTATGAAAATGTTTAAGAATGTTGTAAATGTAGGGACAACTTACTTGTTACATGTAGCTGTAGTAGTCGCAACATGTCACTTTTTGTCCATGGATTGTATGGATGTTGATGTCCCAACCATATGTCCCATATGGGAGCAATAAGGGATATTGTAGAGGATCATAGTAACTAGCGCATTCACTGACAGTAATAAGATCACCTCCAATTTTTTGAATAACTATATCTCCATTAGTTGCATGTGAAAGATCATCATTGTTACAAATAACAGCAGCTACCTGTGATTCAGAGGGAACAACATATTGCCTATCTTCAGCTGGTCTTGCTTTAATGAGAAGCCGACAATCAATAATTCCAGAATTTTGAGAGAGTTGACGAAACGTCTTGATGAAGGAATTATGGGCATTCAATATTCTCTGAATTTTTTCAATCAAATGTCTATTCAAAGTATTTCTTTCCCTTAGACGATTCTCAAACTCATGCTCAGTGTCGTAAATAAACATTTGAAGGAATCTAGGCCTGGTGCCTGGAGTAGGCAATAGTGGTCCGATCTTGTGGTAGACTGATCTGTGTGCTCTAAATGTGTGGACTCCTGGTGCATTTGTAAATGCTTCATCTAACGTAACTCCCATGGAAGTGAATGAGAATACATGATTATAACCACGTATATCTTTTCTAAAAGACCGCCCTTCGGGAGTTTGATCACTGAATAAATTATGCAATTCAGGTGGAGCTGGGATTGCAGGTAGAAGTACCTTTCCATTCTCACAACAAAAAGTTTCCCTTTCCCCTTCAAATAAATGAGCCTGACATAAATTGCAAATACTTGGCTATCGTAACTGCAGAACTTGAAATTATGGCGGTTCCAGAAAATCTCTAGCAATATTCCAAATATTATTGGAATTCGGTCTAAATTCAGTATCATTGTTGTAGTCAGCATGTGAAAAAATATCCATATTATCATTATCTACCAGAGGTGCTTCTTCGTCATTGCCTTTAAACAATTAGAAGTGAAATAAGTGTAAGTATTATAGTTTATAATGGCTGATGGAAAATCAGAATTGAAGTAGTTAGAGAGTTCATGGTACCGTGTATGTGAGAGGTAGGACCACGTGAAGTTGATCCTTCGTGTTGATTGGCAGGGACTCTGGTGAAATCAAATGGACATTGTTGCAAGTGGGTGATGCTGGTAGTTCCAACGACTTCGGCTGAATTTGTTCCAGTAGTTGATCCTGAGGTGAGTGTGTGTGAATGAGTTCGATGTGAGTATGTATGTGTTGATGTAAAATGTTAGAGTGAGAGGACTTTTTTTTTACCTGACTGCAAGTGATGATTGTGCAAGTGTTCCCTGAGTGTTGATGTTCTTCGCAGCTCATAGTTTTCACGCCTTCGAGCACTCCTTGCATTTCTTTGTTATGTGGTCATTTGTTGCCATCTTTGTCTTTGTATCTCGCGAGCTCTAGAGCGTAATCTCTCAGCTCGAACAGAATCCGTTATGTTTTGCTCCATTCTGCCAGATTACTTCAACTATTTATATGAAGAATAAATTAGAATTTTGTAAAAGGAATTTTATCAAACAGTTGGAGTGCTTGAAAACTAAACACTAATTAAACACTAAGTGAAGACATTATAATCCCAATGCAAACAAAACAGTAAGAGCAGACATATATAGTTGAATTGAATTGATATATAGTTGAATTGAATTGATTCTATAGTGAACAAACACAAATGCAAATTGACCATGGACGGAGTATTCGTATACTGTTGGTCCAGATAACGGCAAAGTAAAAGACTAGAGGGGGAGGGTGAATAGTCTTTTAAAACTTTTGTCGATAAACACAGTTTCTCAGAAACCTGGGGGTTTCTGATACTTAAATTCAGAGCGCGGAAGACTTTAAGACAGGTTAGTGTAGAAACAATAAATATGTGTGTGCGCTTTGCTGAAATGTAAATACAGAAAGGTAAATGACACAGCAAGTATAGTGGTATCTGGAGGTGGCGTAATCCTCCAACTAATCCACTTCGGTCTTTCTGAGACCTAGAATTCACTAGAACAGATAATTGAGTTCACCTTACAATAATCCTATTCTAAGATTCTTAAACAAATGGTTCCCAACCAAATGTTCCCCCTGAGTTATCCCCCAGCTCCTAGAGCTAAGTACTTCCTCTACTCAGATAACCTTGGAGTTATTCCCTGATTTCCCAAATCAAGTACTTCCTCTACTCCACGCCTTGATGGTGTTGGTTATAAGGTTTTGTCAGAAAGGCTTCTCGTATAACTTTTCAGTTATGTTTTCAGAGAGCCTAATAGAACAAGACTACTTAATACACTTGTTCAGTGGATGACAATCTGCTCTTTACTGACCCAAGTAATTGGTGTCCGTTCTGGAGGATGAGCTTCAGAAAGGGTATCTGATAGTTCAACTCTTTCACGAATAACAATCTCTTGTTAAGGTTCAGGACAACTTAGAACTACTAGTGATTCTTCAAGCAACAGAAAGCTTTCAGAAAGGGTAGTAGAGTGCTTGAGAGAATACTTTGCTTAATGGTAAGTTTGCAAGATAGAGCGTTCTAAGGTATGTTTTTCAAGCATCTAAGTGTGTGATATATATAGATAAATTTGAGAGGCGTTTGAATTATATCCGTTGTGCTCTCTATCAAATTATATCCGTTTATATCTTGAACCATGTACTCAGAAGTCACTATCTCTTGTTTCAGAGAGGATTTGCTTTTTGCAGCATTTCTGCCGATGCATTTAATGCATAGTACTGTTCATTGTCCTTTAGTCTCAACGGATATATGAGCCTTTCTTATGGCTTGAATGCTCCATACTCATGATGTCATATGTCCAGAATCATATTTCAAAAGTAAGTTAATATACTTAAGAAAGGATTAAGGACATAGTCTTTCTGAGTTAGACTAGACCTTTGTGTGTCTTCATAAACCTTGTGCAATCTTCAGTCTTCTAATCTTCAGAAAAGCTCCATTTCTAGGATTGATCTTCATGGTCTTCTTGAAATAAAAATTACACTCAGAGACCTATAATCCTAATACAAGATTTACTAGACTAATCATACTCAGTGATTTCCTCTTTTACAATGTTCAAGTGAACCAAGAGTACTTAATCACCTTTCTGGCTAAGACAAGAACATGTGATGAGTGATCAAAATACTAACATATATTCCTAACAAATTTCCCCCCTTTTGATCAGTCATCCATGACTATCTTTTAAGTCCTATTACAACATTGTAACCCTGGAAGAGAAAACAATCCACCACTTAATCATTTCAAATGATATTCAATTTTAGTTGAATTAAGTGCAGAAAGTAAACATCAACCAAATCACAAGAAGTGATCTTTGCTGATAAGTTGTCATCTATTAAAAATGTATCTAAGAGTATGATCTTCAGATAGGTACAGTTTACAGAAAGAGATGCAACTTTTACATATAGAGAATTTTAGAAACAATCAGCAAGATTACAAAAAGTAATAAAACAAACTAAGTAAATTAGAACAAAGGAGAGTCCAAGCTCCGAGAGAGTATTCTAATGTTACTAGTCTTCAAGTCTTCAGAAAAGCAACTTAGGTTTAGATACCTCAAGTTCTTCAGCACCCTTTCTGGATCAGTTGACATGATCATCCACTTTTCTACATTCTTGGACATAGTCATAAAGAATCCTTCTGATAGAGAGCTCTGTCTTTCTGGATAAGTCACATATTTCATGGTAACTCTTGCCAAGCTTGTGATTCTTCCGCAGAAAGTGTTTGACCTGTATACTTTCCCTGCACTGTGCATGGTCTACTTGCAGCTGAGACAGGTTGAAATACTTGTATATTTCTTCCAGATAGTGTATATCATCTAGGTATTCATCCAATGTCATATAGAATGACTCATAGGTTGAAACACCTAGTTTGTTCTTCCTGCTGTAGCTACCATCCAGCTTTCTTACCTTGTGTACATCATCAGGTTTTGGGTAAGGACAGGCAAAAGAAATATCCATCTTTCTGGCTTCATTCCTCTTTTCTACTTCAAAGTTTAGCCAGGCATGAAGGTGCTCAGGTTTTAGCAATTCTGGCTTGCCTTCTCTCCATTTCAGGATCTGGTTGAGGATGGGAGTTGGAAACTTATCATTGACAAGTAGATGTTGTAGTTCCAGAATCCAATACCCTCTCTAGTTCATAATGCACCTATATGAAGATTCTTCATTACTAGTCTTCATATACTCAATGTGGGCATCAGTTGGCCTTTCTTGATGCGTTTCATTGTTTACTCTGCCAAACTGGAAATCCCTTCTTGCTTTTCTGTTTGGTGGCCTTCTGTTAGGAGATCCTCTATCCCTTTCTTCCTGCCTTGGAAATTTGTCTTTGGTGGATGTTCCTTGTATAGACTTGGTATTTCCAGAAGGGGTTTTGGCTGCTAAAGGTCTTGTTGCCAGAGGAGGTTGTGAAGTAGTTGCTTGTCTCCTTTTCTTGTGAAGTGGATGTTCATCTGTGTCAGATTCATCCTCATCATCATTGAAGTCCAAAATTGGAGACTTGCAGCTTTCTTGACCTCTTACTTCTCCTTCTTCTTTTTCTTCTTCTTCAGAAGTCTTCTTCTCTTCTGAGATTCTAAGGGACTTGGCTCCCCTAGTTATCATACTCCTCAGCCTTCTGGCTGGTTGATCTGGAACAACTTCTTCAGCAAGGGTGTCTCCAGTGGTGTCCTTAATGACAAGTTGACTTGAGAATGGAGGATTTGATTGTTTTCTTTTTCTTCCTCTGCCTTTCTGAGGCATCTCTTCTTCCCCCTTAGTCATGAATGACTGACTCATGATAGCATAGGCTTCAGAGAGAGTGTCAAAGTTTTTTCTGGAGATTGTTGTGCACCCTGACTAATTCTTGAAGTTCTTTCTTCAGCTCGTTGTTCTGTCTAACCAGTTCTTGCTCCTTTCTGTTGAGCTCTTCAAGCGGCCTTAGAATAGCGTTGGCTTGCAGGACAGCATGGCTGGCTTCATTTAATGCTACATTTGCATTGTTACAATCCTCATCCCTGACCAACCCTAGGTCTTTCTGAGAGAGAGCTATGCTGGTTGCTCTGTTGAGTAAAGCAGCGGCCAATGGCTTCATCTCTTCTGGGATGGATTTTAGCACTTGTCTGGGCAACTAGTGTCTTTACGAGTTCTAAAAGACACTGCTTGCAGTGCTCTTCACTTCTTGAACTACTTGTGCAGAGAATATATGAGGAGCAAGTAGGGCTCTCTTGTCTTGAGTGATAAGTCTCTCATCTTACGCTTCAATCAAGTTGTGGGTTTCAAGATCACCGCTATAATCTTTTTCTTGGATTGTTTGCAGATTGACAATCTTCTTCTGCTTTCCATCAAGTGTGCTGGCCTTCTGAGAAGATGTAGAAGGTCTTTCTGATGCAGTCTCAGCATCATGTTCTTCATCATCATTATCATCCATTGCATCTATTTCAGCAGCTGTGACAACAATGGCATTCTTCAAATTTCTTTGCTCGTCTAGGAGTGCCAATTCCTTGGCATTAGCTTCTCTGAGCTTCTTGAATTTGGCCTCCTTTTCATCAACAAGAGCTTGACATTCTAAGTTGATTCTCTTCTCTTCTTCCAACACCTTTGTTGGTCCAGATAACGGCAAAGTAAAAGACTAGAGGGGGGGGGTGAATAGTCTTTTAAAACTTTTGTCGATAAACACAGTTTCTCAGAAACCTGGGGGTTTCTGATACTTAAATTCAGAGCGCGGAAGACTTTAAGATATGTAAGTGCAGAAACAATAAGTAAGTTTGTGTGTGCTTTGCTGAAATGTAAATACAGAAAGGTAAATAACATGTATAGTAGTGGTATCCGGAGGTGGCGTAATCCTCCAACTAATCCACTGCCTTTCTTCTGAGACCTAGAATTCACTAGAACTGATAATTGAGTTCACCTTACAATAATCCTATTCTAAGATTCCTAAACAAATGGTTCACAACCAAATGTTCCCCCTGAGTTATTCCCCAGCTCCTAGAGCTAAGTACTTCCTCTACTCAGATAACCTTGGAGTTATTCCCTGATTTCCCAAATCAAGTACTTCCTCTACTCCACGCCTTAATGGTGTTGGTTATAAGGTTTGTCAGAGAGGCTTCTCGTCTAACTTTTCAGCTATGTTTTCAGAGAGCCTAATAGAACAAGACTACTTAATACACTTGTTCAGTGGATGACGATGCTCTTCTTGACCCAAGTAATTGGTGTCCGTTCTGGAGAATGAGCTTCAGAAAGGGTATCTGATAGTTCAACTCTTTCACGAATAACAATCTCTTGTTAAGGTTCAGGACAACTTAAAACTACTAGGGATTCTTCAAGCAACAAAAAGCTTTCAGAAAGGGTAGTAGAGTGCTTGAGAGAATACTTTGCTTGATGGTAAGTTTGCAAGATAGAGCGTTCTAAGGTGTGTTCTTCAAGCATCTAAGTGTGTGATATATATAGATAAATTTGAGAGGCGTTTGAATTGTATCCGTTGTGCTCTCTATCAAATTATATCCGTTTATATCTTGAACTATGTACTCAGAAGTCACTATCTTTTGTTTCAGAGAGGACTTGCTTTTTGCAGCATTTATGCCGATGCATTTAATGCATAATCTTCATTCATTGTCCTTTAGTCTCAACGGATACATGAGCCTTTCTGATGGCTTGCATGCTCCATACTCATGATGTCATATGTCCAGAATCATATTTCCAAAGTAAGTTAATGTACTTAAGAAAGGATTAAGGACATAGTCTTTCTGAGTTAGACTAAACCTTTGTGTCTTCATAAACCTTGTGCAATCTTCAGTCTTCTAATCTTCAGAAAACCTCCATTGCTAGGATTGATCTTCATGGTCTTCTTGAAATACAAAATTACACTCAGAGACCTATAATCCTAATACAAGATTTACTAGACTAATCATACTCAGTGATTTCCTCTTTTACAATGTTTAAGTGAACCAAGAGCACTTAATCACCTTTCTGGCTAAGAACATGTGATGAGTGATCAAAATACTAACAGATATTCCTAACAAATTTCCCCCTTTTTGATCAGTCATCCATGACTATCTTTCAAGTCCTATTACAAAGTTGTAATCCTGGAAGAGAAAACAATCCACCACTTAATCATTTCAAATGATATTCAATTTTAGTTGAATTAAGTGCAGAAAGTAAACATCAACCAAATCACAAGAAGTGATCTTTGCTGATAAGTTCTCATCTATTAAAATGTATCTGAGAGTATGATCTTCATATAGGTACAGTTTACTGAGTAAGATGCAACTTTTACAGATAGAGAATTTCAGAAACAGTCAGCAAGATTACAAAAAGTAATAAAACAAACTAAGTAAATTAGAACATAGGAGAGTCCAAGCTCCAAGAGAGTATTCTAATGTTACTAGTCTTCAAGTCTTCAGAAACACAACTTGGGTTCAGATACCTCAAGTTCTTCAGCACCCTTTCTGGATCAGTTGACATGATCATCCACTTTTCTGCATTCTTGGACATAGTCATAAAGAGTCCTTCTGATAGAGAGCTCTGTCTTTATGGATAAGTCACATATTTCATGGTAACTCTTACCAAGCTTGTGATTCTTCCGCAGAAAATGTTTGACCCAGAAGTACTTTCCCCAGACCCAGGCATGGTCTACTTGCAGTTGAGATAGGTTGAAATACTTGTATATTTCTTCCAGATAGTGTATATCATCTAGGTATTCATCCAATGTCATATAGAATGACTCATAGGTTGAAACACCTAGTTTACTCATAGGTAATGTGCCGACTTGATGGATTTTTAATATGCTACATTCATTGTGTCACTTAGTAAAGAGTAGGAACACTTAATCGTTTGAGCTTATCATTCTGAGTGTCAAGTCCTTATCTATATATTGTTTATCATGAAAATGGTAAAAATACAAGACATTGCACATGTTTGACTTTCAGAACTTAAACTTTTTGGGCTTTGTGTGTCCATTTCTCTTTATGACTAAATAGCTTTCTGAATTCAAGTGTCAGAAGCTTCAGTCGTTTGAATGTATTTGTCCCATTCTCAGTAAGTAAGTTCTAGTTTTATTTACTTATTAAGTGTGTACCGGCCTTTGCCTTTCTGGATACCTGTTCCAGAAATGTTTTGTCTTTCTGAGTATTGCTACTCAGAAACCTTTGCATCACTTCTTATCAACTTGGCTTTCTGAGAACCTGTTCTCAGAGGCCTACTCACTTATTCAGCCTTTAGAGATTCAGGACAATTTTTCAGTCCTTAGGCAACTCCATTAATCCAAGATTATGTCTTAAGGTCAAGAACCGGCTTCCTTGTAAGGGCTTAGTGAAGATATCTGCAAGTTGGTCTTCTGTGCCAATCTTGAGTATCTCTATATTGCCTTTCTCAACATGGTCTCTGATGAAGTGGTGTCTAACATCAATGTGCTTTGTTCTGGCATGGAACTTGGGGTTCTGTGTGATTGCAATAGCACTTGTGTTATCACAGAAAATGGAAGTTTTCTCTTCATTGAGTCCATAGTCTCTGAGTTGTTGTTGAATCCACAGAATTTGTGTTGCACAATAACCAGCAGCAATATATTTAGCCTCTGTGGTAGAAGTTGCAATTGATTTTTGTTTCTTGCTAAACCATGAGATAAGTCTAGTTCCCAGAAACTGACAAGTTCCTGAGGTACTTTTCCTATCAAACATTGATCCAGCATAATCAGCATCTGAGTAACCAGCCAAACTCAATCCACTTTCTTTAGGATAGCACAAACCTACATCTATTGTACCTTTCACATACCTTAATATTTTCATTGCAATGTTGTAGTGTGATTGCATTGGATTTGTTTGAAATCTAGCACACACTCCAACTGCATATTGAATATCGTGCCTTGCGATGAGTAGAGTAGTGAACCTATCAATTTCCTATACTTGTGTTCATCAATACTCTTATCTGATTCAGTATAGGTCATCTTCGTTCCGATGCTCATAGGTATCTTAGCATTTTTTTCAGAAGGCTTAAGATTGAACTTTGTAAGCATGTCTCTTGCACACTTCGTCTGACTAATGAATATTCCATCATTGAGTTGCTTGACTTGCAATCCTAGGAAATAGTTCAATTCTCCCATCATTCTCATCTCGAACTTACTTTTCATGAGATTTGCAAAGTCATCACAAAGTTGCTTGTCCTTAGATCCAAATATGATGTCATCAACATATACTTGAACTAAGAGTAGTTTCCCATCATGGTTTAAAGTAAATAAAGTTTTATCAACTTCACCTTTCTTGAAACCACTTTCCAGAAGGTATTTAGCCAAAGTGTCATACCATGCTCTTGGAGCCTGTTTCAGTCCATAAAGAGCTTTCTGTAGCTTATAGACCATTCTACTTTCTGAGGAAACTTCAAAGCCAGGTGGTTGTTCGACATAGACTTCCTCAGCAAGTTCACCATTCAAGAATGCACTCTTGACATCCATCTGATAAACTTTAAAGTCTTTGAGTCAGAAGGCCGAAAGAGTCTTATTGCATCCAATCTGCAACCTGGTGCATATGACTCATTAAAATCTAAACCTTGATGCAGGTGAATCCTCGCAACCAACCTTGCTTTGTTTACGTTATTTCACGATTCATTCATCTTGTTTCGAAAACCCACTTAGTTCCAATCACGATATTCCTTCTACAAATGGAACTAGTTTCCGGACTTTGTTTCTCTCAAACGATCCAACTCTTCTTGCATTCTTTGAGATCCGCCTTTGGTCTCTTAATGCTTCTTCTATAGTTTTGGTTCGATTTATGAGATAAAACATCCAAAGAGAGAGTTAGCATTTTCACTATTGCTCTCCTAGTCCTAACACCTTGATTGATTGGTCCAATCACGTCTTTTCTGGATGATCCTTGATCCATCTCATCATGGGTTTAGGGCTAGTAGGTCAACATCTATGTGATCCGAATGTGAATCACTATGACTTGATACTTCTTGATTCGTGACATTTTGCACCTCGGAAGGGCGTGTATGTCCGACACTTGCTCGGTGAGAGCTTTACAGGACATGCCTATCAGAGAGGTCATTTCCAGAGTTAGCTCTCTGAAGAACATCTTCAGTTTCCATTTCTGGAATTCTCATAGGAAATTCTTCATCATGTCTGAGAATCATCTGGTTGTTACTAGGCATTTCATGCTTTTCTTCGTCAGATTCATCCTCTCTTTCCACAATGATGTTTTTCCTTTCTGAGAGTTCCTCTTCAGAATCCTTTATCATTAGTTCCTTGAACTTTTTCTGAGAGTTCATCAGCAAGGGGTGTTTTCTTGCTTCCTTCATAGAATACAACATGAACTGATTCTTCAATCTTCTTTTGTTGTAAAATCTGTAAGCTTTGCTATTCATAGAATAACCAAGAAACACACCTTCATCTGCCTTTGGTTGAAATGTTCTTAGATACTCTTTTCCATTGTTAAGGATAAAACATCTACAACCAAACACTTTCAGATGTTTGATATTAGGGGGTCTACCAACCAAGAGTTCATATGGGGTCTTGTCATGGTGTTTGTTTATCAAGCATCTGTTCTGAGTGTAACATGCTGTGTTTACAGCTTCAACCCAATAAACTTCACTTATCTCAGTGTCAGCTAGCATTGTCCTTGCTGCTTCTTTAAGCGTTCTATTTTTCCTTTCTGCAACACCATTTTGTTGTGGTGTTCTTACAGAGGAAAGTTGGTGTTGTATACCTTTGCTGGTACAAAACTCCTTTATGTACTGGTTGACAAACTCAGTACCATGGTCTGTTCTGATTGCAGGTACCATGTCCTTTTTCATGACTTCAAGCTTATTCAGCAAGTTTGGTATCTCCACCCTAGCATCAGATTTGTGCTTCAGAAAGATAACCCAAGTGAATCTTGAGAAGTCATCTACAACAACAAGACCATACTTCTTTCCTGCATAACTAGTTACAGATGATTCAAAAAGATCCATGTGTAATAGTTGCAGTGGTCTAACACTAGAGTGTCTGATTTTGGACTTAAAAGAGATCTTAGATTGTTTCCCCATCCGACAGGCAGAACATATACCATCCTTTCTAAAAGATGTTTTGGGAAGGCCAACCACTAACTCTTTCTTGGCAAGTTTGTTCAGAGTTTTGAAATTCAAGTGACTCATTCTTTTATGCCATAACTAGTGCTCTTCTGTGTGACCTGATTGACTCACCATGAGACATTCTTCAGTTGTGGCAGATGCCCATTCGGCAACATAAAGACTGCCTTTCCGCCGTGCAACCAAGACTATCTGCTTTTGACTCATTGTCAATAAGTTTGCAATACTTTGCTTTGAATTTCACAGTAAATCCCTTGTCTGCAAACTAGCTCATGCTAAATAGATTATATTTCAAACCCTTAACATGTAATACGTCAGTGATAGTTAATGATCCTAATTTGACGTTGCCAAATCCCAGAGAGGGATTTAATTCTCCTCCAGCAAATCTGATGTCTGGTCCATCGTTGCAAGCTTTGTAATTGACCAGATTTGCTTTGTCTCCTGTCATGTGCTTTCCGCATCCACTATCAAATAGCCATTGAGCCTTAGTCCAAGAGGCGTTCTGCACAAAACAGGAAACAGGAGTTAGGTTCTTGCTTCAGAGCTAGAACCATTTAGACTAAACATTCTTCCAGTAGGAATCCACATTTTAGTGAATTTCTTGGGAGTTTGTTTTTGTCTAACTTGATCAGAAGGAGATGCAATAAAACTAGTAATTTTGATCTCAATTTTCCTTCTTGTGGTGTTTCTAGGTGTTCCTTTTGATGCTTTCTGGACCCTGGGTTTCTGGGATTGCTTTTCAGAAAACTTAGCCTTTTCCGCCGAGTTCCTTCTAGCTCGCATTCAGCTTTTTCGGGCTTGAGATTTCTTCCACTTCTGTCTATTGCTACGTGCAATATCAGCCTTGCGTCATTGTTCTTGTCCTTCCTTATATTGTTGCAGAAGAACTTTTCCTATAGCACGATAGCCAATGCCATTTCGAACACCTTTGGCTTTCTGAATACGTTCTTCAGAAGCCTTACTAGTTTCTGCACCATCTTTATTTTCATAAAATGGTACAGTAGAGAATTTGCCTATTCCAGCAATTCTTCCTTTCCTAGTAATATAGCAATGTGGATGGTTACATGTCTGAGGGTTGTATATCTTTTCAGAAACCACATCCACAAGTTTCTTGTGAACTTGTTGTTCTTTCAAAGGTTGGGTTGCTACTCATTTTCCTTTGTCAGCTACCCTAGCTTTCTGACCAATGCTATAGGTGGTTGAAGAACCATTCTGTTGACTTTTTACAAAGGTCAACCTTCCATCACTCTTCTTCAGAGGAGATGAATTACTCGATTGTTCATCGAGTCTAAGTCCACCTTTCTCAAAGGGATCTCTTAGATAGGATTGAACCTCAGTGAGAGTGTCACTAGCCTTTGCATAAGATTGGAAGGATAGCTCTTTCTTTCTGAGTTCTTCATTCTCAGAAAGCAGCTTCATCATTTTCTTGGTAAGTTCATTCAAGGCTAGTTTGTGAGAATTTTCCTTCTCAGATATCTGAGATTTCAGAAAGGCTATTTCAGCGTTCTTGTTTTCAGATACTCTGGTTAGCTTAGTAACCTCTTTTTCAAGAGTTTCTTTGCTTTCCTCTAGAATTCTGGTTTTGGATTGTGCTTCCAGAAATTCTTTCTCATAACGATCCAATTCACTCTTGACCAACTCCAGATCCTCAATTCCATCATCACTCTCATAGTACAAAAATTGTGAATTGTTAGTTACCTCATCAGCCATAAGACACATTTCAATGTTGGAGATGTCTGGACCAGCAATCTCAGCAACTTCACACATTTCTTTCTTCTTCAGGCCGAAGTCAATTACATCGTGGGTGATTCCACACAATTCTGGTGATGGTAGGTTTGAGTCATCTGAATCTCCATCTTCAGAATCTGTCTCAAAGTCTAGAGCATCAAGTTGAATTTGAATCTTCTTCCTTTCTTGACCAAGAAGGCCCTTTGATTTCTCTTGAAATTTCTTACATCCTTCTTGTCACTGTCTTGAGCTTGTTTAAAGGGGACAATCTCTCTTGAAGTGACCAGGCTTTTGACAATAGAAGCGTATATCATTTCCTATTTCTGCTTCAAGATTAACACCTTTACGAATGGGGTGTTCAGAGAGTTGTTCACTTGTATGTTCTTGTACTGATGATAGTTTGGGCCAAGATGCTTTTTCAGCTTTTCTTTTGATTTTCTTCTCTCAATCTCTTGACTCACAAATTTCTTCATGTGTCTTACTGCAAGAGCATTTTCTTCAGATGCTTCTTTGGTATCCTTCTTTTCAGAAGTGTCTTGAGAAACTAGAGCAACACTTTACAATTTTTCAGCTGTTTGTTCTCTCTGAGTTGTCTCATAGTCTACAGTAGCAAGATGAGAGAAGAGCTCTACTGGAGTAATATTTGGCATCCCTTGATTGAAATAAAAGAACTTAGTGTGTTCCCGATTGAGACTTACGACAATAGTCTTAATCTTTTCGACCGGGAGTATCTATTGCTTTCACCAAGTGCAGCCATATCACTCATAAGTGTAGTAAATCAAATCAAGTTCTTCGAGTTTCGGTGGGACCTTGTTTGAAGTTTTGGAACTTCAATTTAAGAACTTGAACTTGTTTTCTTTGGTTTTCTCTGTTAAGCATGATTTCTTCAATCAATTGCCAGCGACTTTCGCCGTTTAGCACCCTACGCTTTAATTGTATGTGCTCAGTGTCGATTTGATGATTATATTACGAGATTGACCATCCAATCATGTCTCTTGGCATCTTCGGATGTCCAGCTCTCGCTTGTCTTCATATATAATGCTTCCACGAGCAACATGACCACTATCACTAGACCATGTCCTCGCTTCCATCTTCCTTGTTCGAGGTTTTCTTCCATCGACACCTCGATAACTTGTTTGAGTTATCGATTTTGATAGCCCTTCATTGATGACATAGATCATCTCATCACTAATGGCCTCGGATGGAGCATCATGTTGTTCTTCCATTTCTCGTAGTTTTACGGCTTTAGAACGGAGCATCACTCGAGACATACTGCACGCTTAACACACAAATTATATAGTCCTCGAAGGGATAAAGTTCCTTCACCTATCTGGGATCTAGGTTCGATCTGAAGGCTTGTGAACCTCCTGCTCTGATACCACTTGTTGGTCCAGATAACGGCAAAGTAAAAGACTAGAGGGGGGGGGTGAATAGTCTTTTAAAACTTTTATCGATAAACACAGTTTCTCATAAACCTGGGGGTTTCTGATACTTAAATTCAGAGCGCGTAAGACTTTAAGATAGGTAAGTGCAGAAACAATAAGTAAGTGTGTGTGTGCTTTGCTGAAATGTAAATACAGAAAGGTAAATAACACATCAAGTATAGTGGTATCTGGAGGTGTCGTAATCCTCCAACTAATCCACTTCGGTCTTTCTGAGACCTAGAATTCACTAGAACAGATAATTGAGTTCACCTTACAATAATCCTATTCTAAGATTCCTAAACAAATGGTTCCCAACCAAATGTTCCCCCTGAGTTATTCCCCAGCTCCTAGAGCTAAGTACTTCCTCTACTCAGATAACCTTGGAGTTATTCCCTGATTTCCCAAATCAAGTACTTCCTCTACTCCACGCCTTGATGGTGTTGGTTATAAGGTTTGTCAGAAAGGCTTCTCGTATAACTTTTCAGTTATGTTTTCAGAGAGCCTAATAGAACAAGACTACTTAATACACTTGTTCAGCGGATGACAATATGCTCTTTACTGACCCAAGTAATTGGTGTCCGTTCCGGAGAATGAGCTTCAGAAAGGTATCTGATAGTTCAACTCTTTCACGAATAACAATCTCTTGTTAAGGTTCAGGACAACTTAAAACTACTAGTGATTCTTCAAGCAACAGAAAGGGTAGTAGAGTGCTTGAGAGAATACTTTGCTTGATGGTAAGTTTGCAAGATAGAGCGTTCTAATGTGTGTTCTTCAAGCATATAAGTGTATTATATATATAGATAAATTTGAGAGGCGTTTGAATTGTATCCGTTGTGCTCTCTATCAAATTATATCCGTTTATATCTTGAACTATGTACTCAGAAGTCACTATCTCTTATTTCAGAGAGGACTTGCTTTTTAAGATTTCTGCGATGCATTTAATGCATAGTACTGTTCATTGTCCTTTAGTCTCAACGGATACATGAGCCTTTCTGATGGCTTGCATGCTCCATACTCATGATGTCATATGTCCAGAATCATATTTCCAAAGTAAGTTAATGTACTTAAGAAAGGATTAAGGACATAGTCTTTCTGAGTTAGACTAAACATTTGTGTCTTCATAAACCTTGTGCAATCTTCAGTCTTCTAATCTTCAGAAAAGATCCATTGCTAGGATTGATCTTCATGGTCTTCTTGAAATACAAAATTACACTCAAAGACCTATAATCCTAATACAAGATTTACTAGACTAATCATACTCAGTGATTTCCTCTTTTACAATGTTCAAGTGAACCAAGAGCACTTAATCACCTTTCTGTCTAAGAACATGTGATGAGTGATCAAAATACTAACAGATATTCCTAACAAAGTTCATGTTGTATTCTATGAAGGAAGCAAGAAAACACCCCTTGCTGATGAACTCTCAGAAAGGTTCAAGGAACTAATGATAAAGGATTCTGAAGAAGAACCATCAGAAAGGAAAAACATCATTGTGGAAAGGGAGGATGACTCTGACGAAGAAAAGCATGAAATGCCTAGTAACAACTAGATGATTCTCAGACATGATGAAGAATTTCCTATGAGAATTCCAGAAATGGAAACTGAAGATGTTCATGAGAGAGCTAACTCTGGAAATGACCTCTCTGATAGGCATGTCCCAGAAAGCTCTCACATTGAGCAAGTGTCAGACATTCACCGCCCTTCTGAGGTGCAAAATGTCACAGATACTGAAGAAGTATCAAGTCATAATCATAGTGATTCACATTCAAATCACATAGATGTTGACCCTACTAGCCCTAAACCCATGATGAGATGGATCAAGGATCATCCTGCAAAAGATGTGATTGGACCAATCAATCAAGGTGTTAGGACTAGGAGAGCAATAGCTGAAAATGCTAATTCTCTCTTTGGATGTTTTATCTCAAACATTGAACCAAAAACTATTGAAGAAGCATTAAGAGACTAAGACTGGATCTCAGCAATGAAAGAAGAGTTGGATCAGTTTGAAAGAAACAAAGTCTGGAAACTAGTTCCATTTGTAGAAGGAATATCTGTGATTGGAACTAAGTGGGTTTTCAGAAACAAGATGAATGAATCTAGTGAAATAACCAGAAACAAAGCAAGGTTGGTTGCCAAGGGATTCACCTGCATCGAAGGTTTAGATTTTGATGAGTCATATGCACCGGTTGCAGATTGATGCAATAAGACTCTTCCGCCTTTGACTCATAAAGATTTTAAAGTTTATCAGATAGATGTCAAAAGTGCATTCTTGAATGGTGAACTTGCTGAGGAAGTCTATGTTGAGCAACCACCTGGCTTTGAAGTTTCCTCAGAAAGTAGAATGGTCTATAAGCTACAGAAAGCTCTTTATGGACTGAAACATGCTCCAAGAGCATGGCATGACACTTTGGCCAAATACCTTCTGGAAAGTGGTTTCAAGAAAGGTGAAGTTGATAAAACTTTATTTACTTTAAATCATGATGGGAAACTACTCTTAGTTCAAGTATATGTTGATGACATCATATTTGGATCTAAGGACAAGCAACTTTGTGATGACTTTGGAAATCTCATGAAAAGTAAGTTTGAGATGAGCATAATGGGAGAATTGAACTATTTCCTAGGATTGCAAGTCAAGCAACTCAATGATGGAATATTCATTAGTCAGACAAAGTATGCAAAAGACATGCTCACAAAGTTCAATCTTAAGCCTTCTGAAAAGAATGCTAAGATACCTATGAGCATAGGAACCAAGATGACCTATACTGAATCAAATAAGAGTGTTAATGAACATAAGTATAGGAAATTGATAGGTTCACTACTTTACCTTACTGCAAGCAGACCTGATATTCAATATGCAGTTGGAGTGTGTTCTAGATTTCAGACAAATCCAATGCAATCACACTGTGGTATCCTAAAGTATTAACGTATGTGAAAGGTACAATAGATGTAGGGTTGTGGTATCCTAAAGAAAGTGGATTGAGTTTGGCTGGTTACTCAGATGCTGATTATGCTGGATCAATGCTTGATAGGAAAAGTACCTCAGGAACTTGTCAGTTTCTGGGAACTAGACTTATCTCATGGTTTAGCAAGAAACAAACCTCAATTGCAACTTCTACCACAGAGGCTGAATATATTTCTGCTGGTTGTTGTGCAACACAAATTCTGTGAATTCAACAACAACTCAGAGACTATGGACTCAATGAAGAGAAAACTCCCATTTTCTGTGATAACACAAGTGTTATTGCAATCACACAGAACCCCAAGTTCCATGCCAGAACAAAGCACATTGATGTTAGACACCACTTCATCAGAGACCATGTTGAGAAAGTCAATATAGAGATACTCAAGATTGGCATAGAAGACCAACTTGCAGATATCTTCACTAAGCCCTTACAAGAAAGTCGGTTCTTGACTTTGAGACACAATCTTGGATTAATGGAGTTGCCTAAGGACTGAAAATTGTCCTGAATCTCTAAAGTCTGAATAAGTGAGTAAGCCTCTGAGAACAGGTTCTCAGAAAGCCAAGTTGATAAGAAGTGATGCAAAGGTTTCTGAGTAGCAACACTCAGAAAGGCAAAACATTTCTGGAACGGGTATCCAGAAAGGCAAAGGTTGGTACACACTTAATAAGTAAATAAGACTAGAACTTACTTACTGAGAGTAGGTCAAATACATTCAAACAACTGAAGCTTCTGACACTTGAATTCAGAAAGCTATTTAGTCATAAAGAGAAATGGACACACAAAGCCCAAAAGGCATAAGTTCTGAAAGTCAAACATGTGCAATGTCTTGTATTTTTACCATTTTCATGATAAACAATATATAGATAAGGACTTGACACTCAGAATGATAATCTCAAACGATTAAGTGTTCCTACTCTTTACTAAGTGACACAATGAATGTAGCATATTAAAAATCCATCAAATCGGCACATTACCATTTGTTGATTGATATCATTACAAGATATTCAATATAAGTCCTTGATGAATAAATGTTTGATCTCAACGATTTAGATTAAAACAAACCAAGTAATGTCTGTTGAGAAATGCAGACATGGCCCACTACGCATTTAATGAAGTACAAAGGACATACCACGCCTATGCAGATGCAAAGACACGCATTCATATTCAGCTATATGTATGTTGTATCTATGTACATTTTGTCTGCTATATATATAGGATTTGGGCAAAAGACAAACACTTTTACCAATTCGAAATTTCAAAGTTGCATCAAAACAGCAAAATCTCTCAAGATTTCTGCAAAACTCAACTTCTTGTGCTTAGTCTTCTTAAAAGATAGACTAATCTCGATTAATTATGCAAAATTCATCTGAAAAACACTCACTCAAAACTCTATATAAGAGATGGCACTCAAGAAGATGACCACCAAGAACCCTAAGGCCGTATCATCTGCTCCTGCTGAAAAGCAAGGAGGAAAGGAACTTAAGGTGTTGAATAAACGCCTTCTGGGAAAGTTTACCCCATCGGACTGGAACCCTAACCACAAAATGAATTGGGGAGCTTTTCTAGTAAAGAGATATGTACCAGTAGTTATACCTTCAAGACCAAAAAGGAAACTGATATTGGGGATGCTGAAGAATTCCCATATCTACAAGCTTCTATCTGCTGCACCCAGTGGACTATCCACATTGGATGTACTGGAGTTCTATAACAACTCCAAAATCTTCACAAAAGTTGTGAATGATGAAGAAGAAAAATACATGCAGACTGAAGTCCAAGGACAAGAAATTGTTCTAGACTACAAAACTTTCTGCAAGATATTCCGATTGAAAAATCGAGGAACATTTGAAGATATCAACATCAAAGACGCTTCCATGATTCAAGGCGTCAATGAGCTATTTGGAGCAATCCAGTTAGAAAATGCAAAAGGTTGCCCAGGAGACTTTGTTCTGAAAGCCATCAGAACTAGTCATCTCCAGAAACACTGGAGTACTTTAGCTCTTATTCTGGTCCGTTGCTTTGATGGCAACAAAGGTGGAGTAGACCAGATAAGCATGGAGAGATGGATGATGATGCATCTTCTGAACAAGAAGCATGAAGGGCAGGAAACCCACTTCAATTGGGGGAAGTACGCTTTCAACAAATTCCTTGGACATATTGAGGAATTTGAGCCCAAAATCATCAATGGCCTTGCTGAGCCAAAGACCAATATGCACTTTGGTCTCAGAATCTGTTACATTTTGGAAACAATGGGAATCACTCTCAGAGAGAGGCAGGAAATCACAGTCACCAACTCCCTCTTCAGACACGCTTTTGAAGAAAAGGAGAAACTTGCTGCTGAGAACGCACTCAGAAAGGCAGAAGAAGAAGAAACTGCACAGCAAGGTGAGGAGGTCTCTGAGCAAGCTCAAGCTAAACCTCCAGTTGCCAAGAGAAAGAGGACTCATAGCAAAATAGCCTCCAAGCCCCTAAGCATACAAGAGGCGCAACCTTCTGGAGACAAGGTCTCAGAAGATGTTGGACGCTCAGAAAGGCAACTCTAGAATGCCCCAAGAGTCCTGAACCAGAATGCCCCAGAACTCTCCAGAGATGATAGAAATATCATAGATGGGTCTGCACCAACACAGAATAGTGATTCTGCAGATGATGAAGTACTTGCAAAAGTACTCAAAAGATTCAAGTATGAGATCCATGGAGGAGCATCAAGCTCAGCTCTTCAGAGAGACAAGAGCCCCTCTGCCCAGCAGGAAGAAGAAGGCCTGGGTGAGGAAGATAGAATGCTGGAAGATCCTGACATTGCTTCCACATTCACAATGCCAGCACTTAATGTTGCTGAAGAAAATGTTGTTTTAACACAGGCTCCGGACCTTTGGTTACTATAAAAGGGAGAAAATGTCCTAATGAAAAGCCGTACAAAGCAGGGGTATATATAGAAAGAGAGGACCAATCAGAAGCGGACACATGTCCCAGCTAGCTACCGGAAATGGGCTTGGGCCGAACATGGGCACGCTCTTGGCTTCCATTGCCCAACCCAATAATCCATCCATACGGTCGGGCACATTGACTAAGTTACTCACTCGAACGTACGTCGGTCGACATGACAACATCCGAAGCAACTGTGATTCGTATAGAGTCACCCTATACTTAATGCTGATCATCTTCTCACTCTCTCACAAGTCTGTATGACTCGGGATGACGCACCAAGTCAACGTCCGAATCGACGCTACTTACCACGATACAAGGAAATTCTCTTTCTCGCAAGCCTTGTCACTCTAAGACGTGGCTCCGAACCGTTCGTGATCCGGTTTATTTCTATTAAAGATTCCGATTCGGATGGGCACAATGGTTGATCATCCCCCAAGACCCGCACAGGAGAATTTGCATCAGGCAAATTAACGTTCTGGCGGTTTGAATCTCAAGGGTCCGAACCCATTATCCGAGTTTATGAGAGTTACAGAAGTTGCGGTCAATAAGGTAGGGATCATCAAAACACCAAACCATCCGATGTAAAGACGGTTTTCGTATAATATCGTAGCTGCTCATGGTTATTTTGGCCGATTGATCTTCCAATAAACAGAAGCATTTAGCATTTCAACAACAAGAATAGTTCCGAGCCACCAATGGGCCCGGACCAACAACATTCATCAAGACAAGTATATGGTTTTACAAAAAGATGATGAGCAAAAAAGACAACATTGCTTTTAGGCCCGAAGGCACCATACTACAAAAAACCCGGGGCATACCCCGTCTTTACTGCCTTCGCCGCTCGGACGAACTAGGTTGAGACCGAGAGGGGCCCCCCGTATCCTTCTCCGGAGGCGCTTGACCTTGTTGTTGGGCTGCCTGGGCTAACCTCCGTTCTCTCCGAGCCTCAACCTCTTTCAGAAGGCGGACATCGCCAGATCAAGTCTAGTCCGGATCGAAGCCACGAATGTGCCCAGTGAGTCGGCCAGGTTGTGTTCCAAGTGATCCTCCAAAGGAACGAAAACATCTTGGACATAAGCACCCGAGGGACGAAGGGTGGGAGGTACGGACCGCCATGGTTGTACTTCTTGCCCTCCGACTCTTCGCAGACCAGCTCCACAAATTCACACTTGAGCAGGTCTTCGTCCAAGACACCCTCCGGAACAAAGTCCGATCCGTCTCCATTCTTAAAGGCGGACACTCCCTCAGCCTCCAAGTCGCAGTCATCCGGTATCCAACCCTTCCTCCGGCACTGGTCCACAGCTGCATCGAACTCATCTTGACGGGCCTCGTCATACTTCGACTCGAACAAAAACTTGCAGGAGTCCGAATCAAGGAAATCTTGAGCAGCCCTTGTCCGGACCCCCAGAAGCTCTTTCAGCATCATATCCTTGAAAGTCCGAGAGACACCCACGAACTCGTCCAAACTATCTTGGTGCACTTTCAAGTCAGTTTCCAAAGATCGGATGGCACTTTTCATCTTGGCAGTCTCCGACTCGGCCTCCTGTTTAGCAGCTATGGCCTTCTTTAGCCGCTCCGAAGTGATGTTCAACCGGGACGTTTCAATCGCCCGGGCAGCCTCAGCCTTAGCCAAATCTTCTTCCAAGGTGGCTCTCCAAGTAGCTACCAGAGAGCATGCTTCAACAGCAGCGGCAAGCTAAAAACAAAAACGAAACATCGGCAGTGTTAGATACCTCCGAACCACAAGAAGATGTAAAACCAACGGAAAATTTAAACTCACTTTGCGCTGAGCGGCAGTTAACTCCGAAATCCGCTCCAACTCCGAGGCAGCAACCAACCGAGCAACTTCAGCATCCGAATCCAGCTCGGGTGCCTCGCTCATCTTTCCCTTGCCTTTCTTGGCAGGAGGATTCGGACCTTCGGAGGAGCGCTTTTTTCCAGCTGCAGCGCTCGATCCGCTGGCGGGATCTCGAGACACGGATCTAGGAGGCTTATTCGAGCCCTTAGACCCGACCACCTTACCCTTGTCCGGAGTAGGGATAGTTTGGGCCTCTTCGCCCAAAGCAGCTCTCCGAGACTCCTCCACTCGGAACATGGCAGCATTTCTTGGCTCTTCCATCGGTAGTACGGTGGAAGTCTTGATAATTTGGGTCCGGGAACCCTCTGCCAACTCCTTCCAAGAAGATTTTGTTGACGCTTCAACTCCCGCATGGTTGACATCGTATACTCGAACCAAAAAGCTGCACATCCGAATCACAATGAGTTGCAAAATACAAAAGAATCTACAAATGGTAACCACATAGTCGACAAACCGAATCGGACAACCAACCAGAGGTAGAGAGAAACCACTTACTCAAATCCTCCATATTGTCACAAAAACTTGGCTCGGACAAGCCGGCCAAGTAAGGCAGAGGCTGACATATCAGCCCTCGGAAGAAGTACTTTTCTGGCTCTTGACTCCGATGGAGCGCTTGCATCCATAGGGGGACATTCCGGGCCGGTGGCTTCCAGTTTGGCAGCTTGCCTCGGAAGAATTTCCTCTCAAATTGCCACTTGGCCCTCTCCGCTTCGGATTGCCCGGGCTTCAGAGCCGGACGGACAAAAATGTACCTCTTGAACCATTGGATTCCCAACGAGGACAGGGGGTCAACAAAAAACGTGTACGCCTGGCGACATACGAACGTATAGAACCATGCGTTCCTATTACTTACACTTATGTTGAATGATTTACGAAAATTATCGAATGTGACCGGGATGCCTTTATATTTACATAACACTCCGAAGCACATCAGATTTCCGAGGAGTTGGGGATGATGCAGTGCGGACTCAACCCCATGCTATTCAAGATCTCGAAACTTGACGATACGGGCAAAGCGCCACCCGCAATGGAGGCTTATCTCATGAACACACATATAGCCCGGAGGCGGATTATAAAAAGCATGAGACTCGTCCGGAACGAGAATCTCCACACACTCCGGGATTTCATATCTCCTCCGGAGCTCATCCACTTCCTCGGCTCGGATGGTTGAGGCGCAAGTAGGCAAAGTACCGTCTTCATTCAACTCGCCCTCCGGGTCGGGGTGAGTGACCTCGTCTTTAGACCGAGGGAACTTTACTTGGAATACGTCCTCACCCTTCCTCAGCCTCTCCGGACGCTCTTCCTCAGCCATCTGCCGACTCTAGCCGCTTGCCAGATTCCACACGGAGCACACGAGCGGATGGCTCTACACTTTCTTCCTCTTCGGAACCAAAATCTTGGCCCCGCACACCTTCTTCTGCCTCATCTTCCTCGGACGAGGACGCTAACTCTACGACAGTCTGAAGGGGCACAGCGACTTGCACGCGATCCTCCTCACCCTCTTCGAAGATGCCCAAATTGGGAGGTGCTTCCGAGGTATCATGAACTTCCTCGATGATCGGCGCCTGCGGATCCGGAACGAATGGAACTCGATTAGGATTACTCCTAAAATTATAACCAAGGTTGCGAATTAAGGATCGGATCTCTACCGGAAGTTCGGATTCTTGGCCAGCCCGACCCGGGCGACGAGTTCCTACAACTCGCGAACTTGTTTCTTGAGCCGCTACAATAACCTGCACATGGGACACTCGCAGGTAATCCTGACGCCTCGGAGGACCGGAATCCGGAACAACTAACCGAAGTAAGGAACTTACCTCGGGCTCTTCCCGGCTCGGATGAGGCGCTTGCTCCACCTCCAATACTTCATCGTCATCTACGATCTCAATTTCCTCGGAACTATCGGTTAAAGATATCGCTTCGGAGTCATATCCCTCAGCCTCGGATCGATTTTGGCTATCACTCTCGGACATCCTAAGGAAAGGAGAAAGCAATTTCGTGAGCTTTAAGATGGCAGTCCGAGAGGTCGTTTATGTGTATTAAAGTGGTCGGTTTATAGCCAACACTCGGCTTTCCCAGCGAAGTTAGTTGAGTCGATGCGATCTTGATTCGGAGTTAGTCAATATTGAGAACGTATGGAGTATTAGAACTATAATACACATCATAAGCATGCATCCGAGCAACTAGAAGATGAAAAACAATGCAGACAAAAGACGAGACAAGTAAACTTACTTGGACTCGGATGGTTAGATGGAAATGCCTTGGCTTCGTATGCAATCTCGTGCTTCGGATCTCTCGTCGCTCGCTTCGGATTGATGGTAGTCGCTTTGGATACACTCAGAATGCGAAAATTCTCTCTCTAAACGGTGCGCAAATGAACCGGCCAACCCCTCTATTTATAGAGGGTCATATTGGGAACTCCAACCGTCACGATTTTTCGGGATTAAATCTCAATCGTAGATCAAAAATCATCCAACGGCATAGTACAATTATACCAAGTGAAATGACGAATTGGTACAACAAATTTACCTCTTGGATAGACGAATACAACAACTCTCCCTCTCTCGGGCGGCAGACAACACGAGAGTTCCGGAGTATCCTCTTCTCGGACGCCTAGCGGCTTATCAGTCCAACATAATTTGCCCACACAAGGAACCTCGTTTACTCGAGCGATTACACTTCGGACCTTCCCTTGACCACAGAGGTTGGTTCGGACGGGACACGCACCTACGGTCCGCCACCGTAGCTCATCAAAGGTACACTACCGATGTTCGGAGCCTAAACTTAGTCTCGATTACAAATACCCTTTTTTCTTTGTTCTTCACTTCGCCGTTCTTGGATCCAAATTTCGGATGGCAACGATGTTTTAGAAAAAGAAAAAAGGGGGGGGGAGAGAGACTAAGTCAGTGGCCACATGAAGTACGAATTACACCTTTTTTCAACTCGTTTAGGCGGATTGGACTGAAGAACGGATCCTTCTTCAACAGCTTCCCAAGCCAATAGTTCCACAACTATCTTCTACTAAGATACTTGGAAACTAGGGGGACATATGTTGATACGGAAATATGTCCAATCCGTCATAAAGGACCTAGGAACGAATCCTAAGGCATCCCAAGTCATCCAATGGATCCGAGACACTTTGGTCCGAGCCAACGGTCCGATCCGCATCAACCATGGTCCGACCCACATTGAAAGAAAGGGACGAAGGATTTGGACCTACAAGGCCCGACCCGGAACCATAGGTCCGACCCACCTTGGTCCGAGCCTCTCTGGGAAAGGAGCATAGTGCTAAGTCAGTACCCTCTCCGACCCAAGGACTCCGATCCGGATGTCAACTCGGATCCAGCATGACCTTCTCATAAAGCAACCAAGCAAATGGGCACCAAAGAGTGAGATGTCCGAACCCAGGAGCTCCGAATCGGAAGAGTTGGACAGGCAGGAGAACTTCCTCGGTGACGACAATATGGTCCGGACCAATCGTCCGGACCCATCTCTCCGAACCTGGGAACTCGGCAGAACTAGTCACATCCTCAAGAACTCTCCCAATAATGACAAAACTACCCCTAAAGCCCAAGATGGCATGGGCTAAAGCTTCATTGTTAGGCTATGGGCCTCATATTAGCATTGGTGGCTCAATCCTGGCCGTACACATGGCGCAATCCTAGCAACCCCTCCATTTTGATGATAGCCTATAAAAAGGCTCACATCCCCACAAGATCAAGTAAGTCATCTGACAAGTCGCTTCACGATCCCAATCCCGAGTATTATACAGAGTTGATCTTCAGTCACTCTCGAGTAAAGTCTCATCCCGGTTTGACATTTAGCAAACCGGGCACTAACCCCCCCCCCCCTCAAGTGTGCAGGTCCTTACCGAAGTAGTTGGTCGCTAGTTCTTACGCCTTGGTCCTTACCTAGCAAGAAGCTTCTTAACTTGGCACCCATTAGTGGAGTTGAATAAAATCTAAGTAGTTGGGGAGTTACACCCTCAACAAGATGCTTCTTTGGTATCCTTCTTTTCAGAAGTGTCTTGAGAAACTAGAGCAACACTTTGCAATTTTTCAGCTGTTTGTTCTCTCTGAGTTGTCTCATAGTCTACAGTAGCAAGATGAGAGAAGAGCTCTACTGGAGTAATATTTGGCATCCCTTGATTGAAATAAAAGAACTTAGTGTGTTCCCAGTTGTGATTGAGACTTCTGACAATAGTCTTAATCTTTTACATCGGGAGTATCTATTGCTTTCACCAAGTGCAGCCATATCACTCATAAGTGTAGTAAATCTGAAATCAAGTTCTTCCAGAGTTTCAGTGGGACCTTGTTTGAAGTTTTGGAACTTCAATTTAAGAACTTCGAACTTGTTTTCTTTGGTTTTCTCTGTTCCGGCACAGATTTCTTCAATCAATTGCCAGGCAACTTTCGCCGTTTTAGCACCCCACAGTTTACACTGTATATGCTCATGTGTCGATCTGATGATTATATTACGAGCTTGACCATCCAATTTGTGTCTCTTGGCATCTTCAGATGTCCAGAGCTCTCTTGGCTTGTCTTCATATATAATGCTTCCACGAGCAACATGAACACTATCACTAGCAGCCATGTCCTCGCTTCCATCTTCCTTATCTGAGGCTTTTCTTCCATCAGACACCTCAGTAACTTGTTTGAGTTGTCTGATTTTGATAGGCCCTTCATTGATGACATAGATCATCTCATCACTAATGGCCTCCAGATGGAGCATCATGTTGTTCTTCCATTTCTCATAGTTTTCTGGCTTTAGAACGGGAGCATCACTCAGAGACATACCTGCACGCTTAACACACAAATTATATAGTCCTCAGAAAGGGACAAAGTTCCTTCACCTATCTGGGGATCTAGGTTGATCTGAAGGCTTGTGAACCTCCCTTCGATACCACTTGTTGGTCCAGATAACGGCAAAGTAAAAAGACTTGGGGGTGAATAGTCTTTAAAACTTTTGTCGATAAACAGGTTTCTCGAAACCTAGGGGTTTACGATACTTAAATTCGAGCGCGGAAGACTTTAAGATAGGTAAGTGCGAAACAATAAGTAAGTGTGTGTGCTTTGAAATGTAAATCTGAAGGTACATAACACAGCAAGTATAGTGGTATCTGGAGGTGGCGTAATCCTCCAACTAATCCACTTCGGTCTTTCTGAGACCTAGAATTCACTAGAACATATAATTGAGTTCACCTTACAATAATCCTATTCTAAGATTCTTAGACAAATGGTTCCTAACCAATTGTTCCCCCTGAGTTATTCCCCAGCTCCTAGAGTTAAGTACTTCCTCTACTCAGATAACCTTGGAGTTATTCCCTGATTTTCCAAATCAAGTACTTCCTCTACTCCACGCCTTGATGGTGTTGGTTATAAGGTTTGTCAGAGAGGCTTCTCGTATAACTTTTCAGTTATGTTTTCAGAGAGCCTAATAGAAGAAGTCTACTTAATACACTTGTTCAGTGGATGACAGTCTGCTCTTTACTGACCCAAGTAATTGGTGTCCGTTCTGGAGAATGAGCTTCAGAAAGGGTATCTGATAGTTCAACTCTTTCACGAATAACAATCTCTTGTTAAGGTTCAGGACACCATAAACTACTAGTGATTCTTCAAGCAACAGAAAGCTTTCAGAAAGGGTAGTAGAGTGTTTGAGAGAATACTTTGCTTGATGGTAAGTTTGCAAGATAGAGCGTTCTAAGGTGTGTTCTTCAAGCATCTAAGTGTGTGATATATATAGATAAATTTGAGACGCGTTTGAATTGTATCCGTTGTGCTCTCTATCAAATTATATCCGTTTATATCTTGAACTATGTACTCAGAAGTCACTATCTCTTGTTTCAGATAGGACTTGCTTTTTGCAGCATTTCTGCCGATGCATTTAATGCATAGTACTGTTCATTGTCCTTTTGGGCTTTGTGTGTCCATTTCTCTTTATGACTAAATAGCTTTCTGAATTCAAGTGTCAGAAGCTTCAGTGGTTTGAATGTATTTGCCCCACTCTCAGTAAGTAAGTTCTAGTCTTATTTACTTAGTAAGTGTGTACCAACCTTTGCCTTTCTGGATACCCGTTCCAGAAATGTTTTGGCTTTCTGAGTGTTACTACTCAGAAACCTTTGCATCTTTGCTTTCTGAGAACCTGTTCTCAGAAGCCTACTTCTTTTCTATCTCACTTATTCAGACTTTAGAGTATTCAGGACAATTTTTCAGTCCTTAGGTAACACCATTAATCCAAGATTGTGTCTCAAAGTCAAGAACCGGCTTTCTTGTAAGGGCTTAGTGAAGATATCTGCAAGTTGGTCTTCTGTGCCAATCTTGAGTATTTCTATATTGCCTTTCTCAACATGGTCTCTGATGAAGTGGTGTCTAACATCAATGTGCTTTGTTCTGGCATGGAACTTAGGGTTCTGTGTGATTGCAATAGCACTTGCGTTATCACAGAAAATGGGAGTTTTCTCTTCATTGAGTCCATAGTCTCTGAGTTGTTGTTGAATCCACAGAATTTGTGTTGCACAACAACCGGTGACAATATTCAGCCTCTGTGGTAGAAGTTGCAATTGAGTTTTGTTTCTTGCTAAACCATGAGATAAGTCTAGTTCCCAGAAACTGACAAGTTCTTGAGGTACTTTTCCTATCAAGCATTGATCCAGCATAATCAGCATCTGAGTAACCAGCCAAACTCAATCCACTTTCTTTAGGATACCACAATCCTACATCTACTGTACCTTTCACATACTTTAATATTTTCATAGCAGTGTTGTAGTGTGATTGCATTGGATTTTCACACACTCCAACTGCATATTGAATATCAGGTCTGCTTGCAGTAAGGTAAAGTAGTGAACCTATCAATTTCCTATACTTGTGTTCATCAACACTCTTATCTGATTCAGTATATGTCATCTTGGTTCCTATGCTCATAGGTATTTTAGCATTCTTTTCAGAAGGCTTAACATTGAACTTTGTGAGCATGTCTTTTGCATACTTTGTCTGACTAATGAATATTCCATCATTGAGTTGCTTGACTTGCAATCCTAGGAAATAGTTCAATTCTCCCATCATGCTCATCTCAAATTTACTTTTCATGAGATTTGCAAAGTCATCACAAAGTTGCTTGTCCTTAGATCCAAATATAATGTCATCAACATATACTTGAACTAAGAGTAGTTTCCCATCATGATTTAAAGTAAATAAAGTTTTATCAACTTCACCTTTCTTGAAACCACTTTCCAGGAGGTATTTGGCCAAAGTGTCATACCATGCTCTTGGAGCCTGTTTCAGTCCGTATAGAGCTTTCTGTAGCTTGTAGACCATTCTACTTTCTGAGGAAACTTCAAAGCCAGGTGGTTGTTTAACATAGACTTCCTCAGCAAATTCACCATTCAAGAATGCACTCTTGACATCCATCTGATAAACTTTAAAGGCCAGAAAGAGTCTTATTGCATCCAATCTGGCAACTGGTGCATATGACTCATCAAAATCTAAACCTTCAGTCTGGGTGAATCCCTTGGACACCAACCTTGCTTTGTTTCTGGTTATCTCACTAGATTCATTCATCTTGTTTCTGAAAACCCACTTAGTTCCAATCACAGATAGTCCTTCTACAAATGGAACTAGTTTCCAGGCTTTGTTTCTCTCAAACTGATCCAACTCTTCTTGCATTGTTGAGATCCAGTCTTGGTCTCTTAATGCTTCTTCTATAGTTTTTGGTTCAATGTTTGAGATAAAACATCCAAAGAGAGAATTAGCATTTTCAGCTATTGCTCTCCTAGTCCTAACACCTTGATTGATTGGTCCAATCACGTCTTTTGCAGGATGATCCTTGATCCATCTCATCATGGGTTTAGGGCTAGTAGGGTCAACATCTATGTGATCTGAATGTGAATCACTATGACTTGATACTTCTTCAGTATCTGTGACATTTTGTACCTCAGAAGGGCGGTGAATGTCTGACACTTGCTCAGTGTGAGAGCTTTCTGGGACATGCCTGTCAGAGAGGTCATTTCCAGAGTTAACTCTCTGATGAACATCTTCAGTTTCCATTTCTGGAATTCTCATAGGAAATTCTTCATCATGTCTGAGAATCATCTGGTTGTTACTAGGCATTTCATGCTTTTCTTCGTCAGAGTCATCCTCCCTTTCTATAATGATGTTTTTCCTTTCTGAAGGTTCCTCTTCAGAATCCTTTATCATTAGTTCCTTGAACCTTTCTAAGAGTTCATCAGCAAGGGGTGTTTTCTTGCTTCCTTCATTGAATATAACATGAACTGATTCTTCAATCTTCTTTGTTCTTTTGTTGTAAACTCTGTATGCTTTGCTATTCATATAATAACCAAGAAACACACCTTCATCTGCCTTTGGTTGAAATGTTCTTAGATACTCTTTTCCATTGTTAAGGATAAAACATCTACAACCAAACACTTTCAGATGTTTGATATTAGGGTCTACCAACCAAGAGTTCATATGGGGTCTTGTCATGGTGTTTGTTTATGAAACATCTGTTCTGAGTGTAGCATGTTGTGTTTACATCTTCAACCCAATAAACTTCACTTATCTCAGTGTCAGCTAGCATTGTCCTTGCTGCTTCTTTAAGGGTTCTATTTTTCCTTTCTGCAACACCATTTTGTTGTGGTGTTCTCACAGAGGAAAGTTGGTGTTGTATACCTTTGTTGGTACAAAACTCCTTTATGTACTGGTTGACAAACTCAGTACCATGGTACGATTGCGAGATACCTTGTCATTTTTCATGACTTCAAGCTTATTCAGCAAGTTTGGTATCTCCACCCTTGCATCAGATTTGTGCTTCAGAAAGACAACCCAAGTGAATCTTGAGAAGTCATCTACAACAACAAGACCATACTTCTTTCCTGCATAACTAGTCACAGATGATTCAAAAAGATCCATGTGTAATAATTGCAGTGGACTAACACTAGAGTGACTGGTTTTGGACTTGAAAGAGATCTTAGATTGTTTCCCCATCTGACAGGCAGAACAGATACCATCCTTTCTGAAAGATGTTTTGGGAAGACCAACCACTAACTCTTTCTTGGCAAGTTTGTTCAGAGTTTTAAAATTCAAGTGACTCATTCTTTTGTGCCATAACCAGTGCTCTTCTGTGTGACCTGATTGACTCACCATGAGACATTATTCAGTTGTGGCAGATGCCCAATCGGCAACATAAAGACTTCCTTTCCGCCAAGCAACCAAGACTGTCTGCTTTGACTCATTGTCAATAAGTTTGCAATACTTTGCTTTGAATTTCACAGTGAATCCCTTGTCTGCAAACTGGCTCATGCTAAATAGATTATATTTCAAACCTTTAACATGTAATACGTCAGTGATTGTTAATGATCCCAATTTGACGTTTCCATATCCCAAAGAGGGATTTAATTCTCCTCCAAAGAATCGATGTCCGGTCCATTGTTGCAAGCTTTGTAGTTGACGGTTGCTTTGTCTCTGTCATGTGCTTTCGCATCCACTATCAAATAGCCATTGAGCCTTAGTCCAAGAGGCGTTACGCAAACAGAAATGTGAGTTAGGTTCTTGCTTGAGATAGAACCATTTAGACTAAACATTCTTCCGGTAGGAATCCACATTTTAGTGAATTTCTTGGGAGTTTATTTTTGTCTAACTTGATCGAAGGAGATCTGATAAAATCGTAATTTTGATCTCAATCTACCATCTTGGGGTGTTTCAAGGTGTTACTTTTGGTGCTTTCTGGACCACAGGTTTATGGGTTGCTTTTGAAACTTGGCCTTCTGGCCGTGTTCCTTCTAGATCGGCATTCGGTTTTCGGTGGCTTGAGATTTCTTCCACTTGCCTATTGCTACGTGCAATATCGCCTTGCGCCATTGTTCTTGTCCTTCCTTATATTGTTGCGAAGAACTTTTCCAATAGCGATAGCGATGCCATTTTGAACACCTTTGGCTTTCTGCATGCGCTCTTCAGAAGCCTTACTAGTTTCTGCATCATCTTTATTTTCATAAAATGGTGCAGTTGAGAATTTGCCTATTCCAGCAATTCTTCCCTTCCTAGTAATATAGCAATGTGGATGGTTGCATGTCTGAGGGTTGTGTTTCTTTTCAGAAACCTTATCCACATGTTTCTTGTGAACTTGTTGTTCTTTCAAAGGCTGAGTTGCTACTCCTTTTCCTTTGTCAACTACCCTAGCTTTCTGACCAATGCTATATTTGGTTGAAGAACCATTCTGTTGACTTTTTACAAAGGTCAACCTTTCATCACTCTTCTTCAGAGAAAATGAATTACTTGATTGTTCATCAAGTCCAAGTCCACCTTTCTCAGAGGGATCTCTCATATAGGATTGAACCTCAGTGAGAGTGTCACTAGCTTTTGCATAAGATTGGAAGGATAGCTCTTTCTTTCTGAGTTCTTCATTCTCAGAAAATAACTTCATCATTTTCTTATTAAGTTCATCCAAGGATAGTTTGTGAGAATTTTCATTCTCAGATATCTGAGCTTTCAGAAAGGCTATTTCAGCGTTCTTGTTCTCAGATACTTTGGTTAGCTCAGAAACCTCTTTTTCAAGAGTTTCTTTGCTTTCCTCTAGAATTCTGGTTTTGGATTGTGCTTTCAGAAATTCTTTCTCATAACGATCCAATTCACTCTTGACCAATTCCAGATCCTCAATTCCATTATCACTCTCATAGTACAGAAATTGTGAATTGTTAGTTACCTCATCAGCCATAAGACACATTTCAATGTTAGAGATGTCTGGACCAGCAATCTCAGCAACTCCACACATTTCATTCTTCTTAAGACCGAAGTCGATTACATCGTGGGTGATTCCACACAATTCTGGTGATGGTAGGTTTGAGTCATCTGAATCTCCATCTTCAGAATCTGTCTCAATGTCTAGAGCATCAAGTTGAATTTGAATCTTCTTCCTTTCTTCAGTCAGTAAGGCCCTTTGATTTCTCTTGAAGTTTCTTCTGTCCTTCTTGTCACCTGTCTTGAGCTTGTTTAAAGCAGCTGAATCTCTCTTGAAGTGACCAGGCTTTTGTGATAAAGCAGATATCATTTCCTATTTCAGCTTTCAAGATTAACACCTTTCTGAATGGGGGTGTTCAGAGAGTTGTTCATTTCTATGTTCTTGTACTGATGATAGTTTGGGCCAAGATGCTTTTTCAGCTTTTCTTTAGCTTTTCTTCTCTCAATCTCTTGACTCACAAATTTCTTCATGTGTCTTACTGCAAGAGCATTTTATTCAGATGCATCTTTGGTATCCTTCTTTTCAGAAGAACCTTGAGCAACTAGAGCAACACTTTGCAACTTTTCAGCTGTTTGTTCTCTCTGAGTTGTCTCATAGTCTACAGTAGTAAGATGAGAGAAGAGCTCTACTGGAGTAATATTTGGCATCTCTTGATTAAAATTAAAGTACTTAGTGTGTTCCCAGTTGTGATTGAGACTTCTGACAATAGTCTTAATATTTTCTGACTGGGAGTATCTATTACTTTCACCAAGTGCAGCCATATCACTCATAAGAGTAAAAAATCTGAAATCAAGTTCTTCCAGAGTTTCAGTGGGACCTTGTTTGAAGTTTTGGAACTTCAATTTAAGAACTTCGAACATGTTTTCTTTGGTTTTCGGTTCGCATGATTTCTTCAATTAGTTGCCAGGCAACTTTCGCCGTTTTAGCACCCCACAGTTTACACTGTATGTGCTCGGGTGTCGATCTGATGATGATATTACGAGCTTGACCATCCAATCTGTGTCTCTTGGCATCTTTAGATGTCCAGAGCTCTCTTGGTTTGTCTTCATACATAATGCTTCCACGAGCAACATGACCACTATCACTAGCAGCCATATCCTCGCTTCCATCTTCCTTGTCTGAGGCTTTTCTTCCATCAGACACCTCAGTAACTTGTTTGAGTTGTCTGATATTGATAGGCCCTTCATTGATGACATAGATCATCTCATCACTAATGGCCTCCATATGGAGCATCATGTTGTTCTTCCATTTCTCGTAGTTTTCTGGCGTCAGAACGGGTGCATCACTCAGATACATACCTGCACACTTAACACACAAATTATATAGTCCTTAGAAAAGGGACAAAGTTCCTTCACCTATCTGGGGATCTAGGTTCAGTGCAGAAGGCTTGTGAACCTCCTGCTCTGATACCACTTGTTGGTCCAGATAACGAAAAAGTAAAAGACTAGAGGGGGGGTGAATAGTCTTTTACCAGGTTTCTGATACTTAAATTCAGAGCGCGGAAGACTTTAAGATAGGTTAGTGTAGAAACAATAAATATGTGTGTGCTTTGCTGAAATGTAAATACAGAAAGGTAAATGACACATCAAGTATAGTGGTATCTGGAGGTGGCGTAATCCTCCAACTAATCCACTTTGGTCTTTCTGAGACCTAGAATTCACAAGAACAGATAATTGAGTTCACCTTACAATAATCCTATTCTAAGATTCCTAACAAATGGTTCCCAACCAAATGTTCCCCCTGAGTTATTCCCCAGCTCCTAGAGCTAAGTACTTCCTCTACTCAGATAACCTTGGAGTTATTCCCTGATTTCCCAAATCAAGTACTTCCTCTACTCCACGCCTTGATGGTGTTGGTTATAAGGTTTGTCAGAGAGGCTTCTCGTATAACTTTTCAGTTATGTTTTCAGAGAGCCTAATAGAACAAGACTACTTATCTGATTGTTCGATGGATGACAGTATGCTCTTTACTGACCCAAGTAATTGGTGTCCGTTCTGGAGAATGAGCTTCAGAAAAGGTATCTGATAGTTCAACTCTTTCACGAATAACAATCACTTGTTAAGGTTCAGGACAACTTAGAACTACTAGTGATTCTTCAAGCAACAGAAAGCTTTCAGAAAGGGTAGTAGAGTACTTGAGAGAATACTTTGCTTAATGGTAAGTTTGCAAGATAGAGCGTTCTAAGGTATGTTTTTCACGCATCTAAGTGTGTGATATATATAGATAAATTTGAGAGGCGTTTGAATTATATCCGTTGTGCTCTCTATCAAATTATATCCGTTTATATCTTGAACCATGTACTCAGAAGTCACTATCTCTTGTTTCAGAGAGGACTTGCTTTTGCGACATTTACCGATGCATTTAATGCATAGTACTGTTCATTGTTCTCAACGGATACATGAGCCTTTCTTATGGCTTGCATGCTCCATACTCATGATGTCATATGTCCAGAATCATATTTCAAAAGTAAGTTAATATACTTAAGAAATGATTAAGGACATAGTCTTTCTGAGTTAGACTAAACCTTTGTGTCTTCATAAACCTTGTGCAATCTTCAGTCTTCTAATCTTCAGAAAAGCTCCATTGCTAGGATTGATCTTCATGGTCTTCTTGAAATAAAAATTACACTCAGAGACCTATAATCCTAATACAAGATTTACTAGACTAATCATACTCAGTGATTTCCTCTTTTACAGTGTTCAAGTGAACCAAGAGTACTTAATCACCTTTCTGGCTAAGACAAGAACATGTGATGAGTGATCAAAATACTAACAGATATTCCTAACATATACTGTGACAACTCACCTGAAAGAAGAAAATTTGAAGGTTTAGAGATACCAACTAAATTCTTGAATTCATGAATTGAGTCTTTGAGCAGGAAAATGCTCGTGGAGGTGTGGAAATGGCGCAGGGTGCGGAGGTGTTGATTTGAATTATATTTATGTCTGTCAGTTTTGCCTACTGATAAACTATTAAACTTCATCCCCAGTCAATTTTATGTTTGCCTGATTTTTAGCTTGTAATGGGTAACTCCCTATTTTGGGACAAATAACTGAATCAATGTTTTTAATTAGTATTAGTAAAAGATGACCACGTAGCTAGCTAGTACCGAGTTTATTTCAATATAATTATGTTACATGATCACGAAGCTAGTGGTACTAGCTTAATAGTTTATAATCCAGTTGATCTGATGTGCTTGTTCGGATAGCTTATTAAAGGGAGTAAGATAGTTGAATTTTTTTATATAGGTCCTGTTTAATAGCACTATACTCTATTTAACACTAGTTTATCAGCTACCTTGTCAGCCCGATTAACTTATTTTTAAAACTAGTTGTGTTGACCGTAATAAGTCAATACTAGACGACTTATATGGAACTGTGGGAGTACATCATGATAGTTTGATTCTAGTAATTGTACTCGCTCCGTCGAACTTCTCGTAGGTCCAGGTTGCACGAGTTTTGAGATAATGGTAAATATAGGAGGAGAGATGGTGAATAGAGTAGAGAAGGTAGTGAACAAATCATGAGTGATAGTGAATAAAGTATGAGGGGTAATGAATAAAGTAGGAGTTAGATTTTTCATTTGGAAAGCTGAAAGCGGGACATCCCCATATAGAATGTGAGAAGTTGTCTCGGTGTGGAGGGAGTATAGAGTATAATTTAGTGCACAAATCCATTGAATGAGCGGTCATTAAATGCTACGACTAAAGAAATTCTCAATGCACTTGTGTGAGTGTGGGGCTCCATTGTAGGCTCGTTGAAATGTCAAGCTCAAGTCACCCCAGAACTACAACAGTACCTGACAACTGAGTGATACACTCCTGATCATTCTAGTAATGGTTTCAAATCATGAACAAATGTAAGTTTGAGATCATCCATTCAATGACATTGTTCTTCATATTTTGCAGTACGAGGCGAGGTACATCTCCGAATTTAATGGAATGTTTCAATAAGAAAGATGGACGATAAGGTTTTTTTTTTTGTAATATCAAACATAGTTATTTAAAAAATTGCGAAGGGAGTTGTAGTACTAATTATTCTTGTTTTTTTAATGGAAAAATTATGAAGTGAAGGTACATTGTAATCACCCTGTCCCTTAATTAGTTGCCCATGCTTTGTGTGTTCATTGTTAATGAAAACCATGGTTTACTTTGCTTTTCTACATTTTGGGTGAATGTTGGGTTGTGTGGATGTAAAGTGTGGAGATGTGTGGAAGGAGATCATATATAAAGCATGAAGGTACATGTCATGGATGTAAATTTATTGCTATGGTAAAGGTATTAATTAGATGCTAGTACTAATCCGTGGCGATACCACGGTATAGTTGACTTTTAATAATAAATAGAAAGGGGGTGTTAAAATAAATTAATCGAGAAAATAAGGTAGTTAAATTTATGTGAATAACGTTGATTATGTCGGTCGGTAGTCCTTCTTCATTCAATATTATATCATTTAGTGTTTATTTATGTTAACTATAGAAAATGTAAAAATAGAGTCATACCATACCCGACATGTTAATTAGTAACAGACACATGTTTTTTTAAAAAAACTTTTACATGCAAGAGGTTCGATCACGGGTGAGCCAAGTAATATAATTAGCTTATTAAAAAAAAAACATGTTTTTTTTAAAAAAATTATCCCTCAAACGAAACCAAAATAAAATACAAAAGTATACACAATCAATAGGGTTCCAACCGCGGTGGTATGTGGTCACCCCTCAACAGACACAAAAAAAATTATACAACCTTAATTTCACATATTACGGTTGCTGGAGTCAACCTTGATAGACATGTAAAGATCAACACACCACCAATTAGCTCATGTGTATATCTTCTATATCCTGCAGGAACTGAAAAAAGCACGTATAGTACCAACCCGTGGCGATGCCACGGTATAGTGAGCTTTTAAATATACGTGAACGAAAGAAAATACTAAATGTAAGCGAATTTGGAATATAGACAACTTTAAATATGTGTGAACAAAAGAAATATCAAAGTTTAAGCGAATTCGGAATATAAATTAAAAGTTGATGTTGAATACATATATTGAAAATAAAGTAGCACAATATTATCGGATCTTCACCGTCGCAGTCTAGTGCATCAATATGCAAGAAAACATATAAATACACTATTAGTATTGACTACATTTTAAAATTTTATTAGTGATATTAATATGTTGGAATCACATACCTGAAAGATTTCTAAAGACTTCCTTGTAAACGATGTTTGTCGTCTTATTAGTTGGATTTCCATCTTCATCCAGCACTAAAACTGTGAGCCCCCTTTTTGTGGTCACCCTAAAAATCGACATCTGATTGGTGGCTAAAAACTGGCTTCAGAAGATACAGACCAACGCGAGCTAAAGATTGTCCCTGACTCTTATTGATTGTCATAACATAACAGACAGAAATAGGGAACTGTCTCCGCTGGAATCTGATAGGAAACTTAGCAACATCGGACAGAGTGAGCACCATGCGAGGAATAAATACCTTAACTCCAGCATTCTTGCCATGCATCATCTTAGCTTCTATGACATGTTTTCCAATGGCAGTGACAATCAATCTCGTCCCATTACATAATTCGGCTGATTGGTCTATATTCCTGAGGAGCATAATAGGACAACCAACTTTCTAACGAATGAGGTGATTCAGTATACCCGATGTCCTAATAGTGTTAAGGAACTCGACTGAATACACATCTTCTCTATTGACCATATCATCCTCATCAGGACATATACTATCTGAGCTCATGAACTCAGTGGCATCTCTAGGAAGTAGTGATATGACATAGTCATTAACCTCCTGGACGATCTCATTAGTCGGAGCAAGAATCGCCCTATCCTGAAAGTACCAGCCATCACCCACATGATCTAAGATCGAATGATATGTGCTCCTGACAATGGCATCTATTGGATTAGAGGCATCACGAATTAGTATATCATCGGGCAACTCGAATTCCACCTCACCGTCATTGCTATCACCAACTTAAGCGTCTCCAACTCGCAACAACCAATCGGCGAATTCCTTTATTCTCTGAATCTCGGCAGGTGAGCCGCCTGACTGTTATACAGAATAAATAAGGAAAACCATGAGTAACACCTAAATGGAATTTTATATATGAATTAGAAAAACACAAAATGACTCAAACCTGAAGGCGCATGTTCTTGTCCAACCTCATAACACGACATGAACTCCATAGTCTTCTAGATGAGCACAGAGAAGCATGCACAATGTCCTGCCGACTACCTTTTGGAATGACCGGCAATATCTACCTAAAATCTCCACCAAATACGACTACCAATCCACCAAATGGCTTGTCAGATGGTTCTCCATAGTCTCTCCTCATAATGTCTCGCATACTACGATCCAATGCCTCGAAACAAAACCTGTTTGTCATTGGGGCTTCATCCCATATAATCAGCTTTGTCTTCTTCAACAATCTCGTAAGGTCAGATACGGGGACAATTCTACTACACATGGTTGTCTCGTCAACATTCAAAGGGATGCTGAATCTCGAGTGAGCAGTACGACCTCCAGGTAGAAGTAGAGAAGCAATACCGCTTGACGCAACCGGGAGAACAATATCACGCCTTCCACGCAAAGCAGAGCATAGGGTCTTCCATAAGAAAGTCTTTCCCATACCACCGTATCCATACAGGAAGAAAACCTCACCAGAACCGGCAGATACAACATTCATAATCTCATGGTACGCATATCTTTACTCTTCGGTCAAACATGGATAAAGACGGCTATGCTCATTCAACATTGCATCGACATCATAAGACAACACCTCGAGAATAAGATTATTTTGACCATCTTCTATCACGACTTCATTCAGTTTTGGCATACCTTCAAACTGAGTAAGACTGAAACCATTCCGAGAGAGCAACCCTTCGATCTCCAAAAGAGTGAAATTCCGCAGTTGTTCCTCGGTGAACTCAAGATCTAATTCAAAATTAAATATTGTTAACATATAACATACTTAATTACATAATAAAATTCACAAAAATATAATGATCAATAAATTATAATAAAAAGGATAGCAAAATACATACCGGGATTGTTCAGTTTCCTTCGCATTATGTAATGAATATCGTCCGATAAAAACTCCCACGTTTTCTCCCAAACATGTACAGGCCTAGACATATCGTTGGACTGGAGGAGCATGGAGAACAGTTGTCTGAGATAGCGACCGGAAACCCAAAAATTGGCTTCTTTTATAGCATCGATATACTCATTGTCATGATCAAGGAGCCCCAACGCATAGCATGCATCACGATAAGTTTGGTGTACAACACCATTTACAGTTCTCAAGTCCTCAAAGCAAGTCTCACCCCTAATGTGATTCAGCATTATCCTAAGGAAATATGCGGGGTCTGTCTTTATAGGAATGTGATAGATCCTACCCACCTTTCCATTAAATTTATGTCTAGGTTTCCATTGCTTCCGACCGAGATCCCACACATAATGCCTTGGAAACTCTGCATATAAATACTTGCGCACCTTCGGATGATGTTTGTTGTATTCCATCAACTTCAAAAACTTTGTTTCCGCGACAGTGTTGGTCTTCTCAATAAGGTTCTCAACTACATCACCATCCTTGAAAACCATAGTATGTTCCCATCCATGTGAAATGAAAGGCGCTCAACTGGTGGGTCCTTATAATGTATGTCATATCCCATAATACGCCGTACCGTCTCGCATGCAGATATATACCGACAATCGACGTAATCCTTCACCTCGTTATCAACAGTTATCTTAGCACCAATCCGTTCTACTCCTTTATTGACGTACTTAAAACGGGTATTTGATTGAATTGGTCTCGTTACACCACTCGACGTTAATATAGGTCTGGTACTTCATCAACAAATAAGGATTGTGCGAGACAATGTACCTGAATATTGCATAATACATGTTAAAATATAATACATAATTACTTATATTAACATGGTTGGTTCTTATAAGTGGATACCTGCTATCGATTATAACACCATTCTTATCAATAGTAGCGCCAGTGTCTCGCCTCCTATAAACTGGATAGCCATTTCCATCAAACAAAGTTCGCTCATTGAAAGATTTTGGGAACTTCTTATAGCACTTCATGCCATCATGCATGCATGGAGAAGTGGGGGTTCAATGGCCCACATGGACCATGGACCATGTACTCGGATATGACCTTGTATAACTCTGGGTTGAGGTCCTTGTCAGGTGTCTCAACGCACTTATGAATTCATCAATATCATCGGCAGTCATATTCCTATATGCTCTGTCAATCAATAGAAGAATGTGTGCGTGAGGAAGACCACGTTTTTGAAATTCAATGGTGTATTTAGCTGCATCATAATAAATTTAGTATCAGAATAAGTATAGATGTGATACGACTAATAAATAAGTTGGAATGTGAGTGAAAATAAAGATACAGAAGTATCACCTCCTATTGCCTTTCCGAAAAGGTTTTCTATCTCCAAATCCCTGATCAATTGATCCAACTTCATTCTGAATACTCGACTCAATATGTCGGGCCGGTCTTCAGGTCGTAAGCCCTTAGACTCGAGAAAACGTGTAATCTCGGGCCACTTCAGATTACATGTAAATGTGATGAACAATTCTGGATAACCTGTACTCTTACATATGGCCATAGTGTCTTGGAAATTCTGTATCATGTATCTCAGACCTCCCACAAACGAAGATGGCAGAACAATGCGTTTTCCAATAGCTCCAATATAACCATCTAATTCAACAGTTCCTATGCGAATTGCATCTTCAAGTGACCTATAATTATCAGATCGCAGCAATTTTTGGTTCCTCATAACAAAGTGAAGTCGTCGAGCCTCCATCATCATATATCCATCTACCAAAAATTGTTGGAACAACTTCCTACTCGACCAATATAGTTTGAGCTTCCTTCTCATGATCGAATATCCTATATGAAAGGAACTCTTTAATGGTGAGAATATGCCTGACTCCTTTAGATTTATTTGAATGACGAATCTCTGTATGGTATCCATCCTCACCATATGGAAATAAAAGTGGATATTGCAATGGAAGGTAACTTGGATGCAACTCAGATATATGTATTAGGTTCCCATTCCTTTATTCCAACACAATATCACATAGATCCATCTCATACTCGTCGTTACCTAAAATGGATTTTGTCGAGGACATGTATAAGTATGTGTGAAGGTCCCATGAAAAATGATCGCGAATTGAAAAATAATTTTGATAAGTTATTGAAGATGTCCATACCGACTATGAGTGCAGCGACTTCGCAACATGTTGGTAGATTGTACATCATGTCGTCACGTGATCTCCTACCAGTAAGACACAACCTGACATCTCTATCATCGTCTCCCTTAAAACACTCAGCAGCCATACGAAAGCTCTTGGCTATGGGATTATGACTGTCAATCATATCTTTGAGAGCTTCGACAACGGAAGAATCAAGTTTTGCCTGATTTTTAGATCTGCAAATTAAAAATAGATATTCTTTTTTAAATTGCATGCAATAGATAAGTGAATCATCTGTTTATAAACCGTCCCCTATTCGGACTTTGCTCAACCGTAGAATCAAAATTTATAATTGAAAATCTAAATATCTATTAATTTCTTGTTAAATGGATGGGTGGAGTATTATATATCTAATAAATGCTCTATTTTTTAAATTCCATTATTTCATTTTATCTTATTAATAAATACATATTTTATTTTAGTTAATAAAATAATTTATTTAATTAATAATAATAATAATAATCTAGATTGGTGTATATAGATTCGTCTTGTCACGGTGAATTCAAATATATGTTCACAATATTTTTCGGAGTTTTGTAGAATAAATTTATATTAGATTTAATAAAAACTATATATGCAACCAACATACAAAAAATAAATAGTGGAAGATATACTGGTTGAAAATGCAACTATAATTCCACAAAATTTTACAATTTCACGTAGATACTCTATTTTTAAATTTCCATTAATTCATTTTATCTTATTTAATAAATTTATATTTTATTTTAATGAATAAAATGATTTATTGGAATAATACTATTCAAGATTGTTGTCTATGGATTTGTCTTGTCACGACGAAATCAAATATATGTTCAAAATATTTTTCAGATTTTTGTAGATAAAGTTATATGAGATTTAATAAAAACTATATATATAGACAACATACAAAAAATAACAATGAAATATATACTGGCTAAAATACAACTAATTCCACAAAATTACACGTATGATTGAATTAATTTGGTGGGGTTTAGCCGCTTGTGCTTTACATAATATATGGATGGATGGATGGATGTTACTTAGCTATAATTACTATTTTGCCAATTAAACTACAACCATTTCCAACTTTCCCCTTTTCTAATTTATTTTTAATTTTTTTTCACATAATACACCAAGCAAAGGAAAATGTATGAACTTTTTTTTGGACTGAGAGTACATTGGATATAAGAAAGGGATTTGATGCATATAATATATGAACTTATTTAACTCTTATAAAAATTGATAGTTTAAAAAAAATATTCAACATGTCTCCCCATCACATGGGCACATACACACAAATAATTCATAAAATACTCAATTTTACATGCTTTACTCTTTTAAAATTATTTGTTTCCTATACTTTAACTCATTTATAGTTATTTTAAATCAACTTAGCTAATTGATAACTTAATTTTGATTCATCATTATATTTTAATTGATTTATTGTGGTTAATTTGTTAAATGACGGTGTTGTTTTTAATTTATTGTACATAAAATCATTATAATTAAATTTTATTTATTATTTACCCTCTACATTTCGTTTAATTTGTGACTTTATATTTCACATAAAATAACATACAAATGTGTTGTCCATGTTTTTGGCTAATACTATAAGAAATATAGGTTATAAAGAAATAAATAAAATAAAATAATAGTAACCATATTAGATAGTATTTTACAATTTTTTTAGATAAATTGAATATAACCCCCTGAATTATTATAAAATTGCACGAAAGTCCCTAAATATGACCCTCAGTTTTGACGCTGACTTTTTATATAACTTAGAGTGTTTTATGTATTTTAAATAATTACGGGGGGTTTGGGCTACTATCAGATAATTGAGGGGGTTTTATGCAATATACCCGCAAATGCATAGCTCTGGCCTGCCCGCACAATCTACAATTCTAAACATATATATGTTTGGTGAACCAACACATAATGTAAAACCCATATGAGAGAGATTTAGAAATCTGAACTTATTTGAAGAGGGTTGTCGATAATTGGCGTAACTCGAATGGTTATTGATCATAATTGGTGGATGGTATCGAGTATGACATTGGAAGGTCTCTATATTCATCAACAAAACTATCAAATTCCTGAAAAATATGAGAGGACATCGATTAAAGTTTTACTATACCTTGTAATTAATTGAAGGAAGTAGATAAGTGATCGTTTCTAAACTACGTACCGCAGTTAAGTAGGTATAATCGTGTAACTTTAGTTTGGTTTGTTAGTCTTCCGTAAAAGAAGCCCTTCAATATTTCTTCTACAAAGTGGCAGCTCTTTCTTATCTAGTGACCGGATGCTACATAAAAAAGATAAAGCTAAATTATTATCTCAACTAATTGGAACAGTAAAAAGATTAAGTATTTAATCACTTTGAGCTATCAAAGTGATCAAAACTTCATAGATTCTTATCAACAAAATCCATCTAATCCAAATTAGATGGACAGCTAAAAATTCACCTAAACATATAATAATCTATAATCTTATTAGCAAACGTATAGAGAATGATACATCTTAAACGGTTTACAACTCTGACCTGAAATTTCACAGAAACAAATGACATCAAAATATATAGGGGAAATCGATATGTTTTCGAAACTCTTGAGATGAACAATTAACATAGGATTTAACGAACTTGCAGCGAGATGTCCTTAACAGTTCTTGAGCCACCCTGACCTTAGCTTGATCAAACAAAAATGTCATGTTCTGTTCTCCACCACACTGATTCGCCGTTGAACGTACTCGGTTGATTTCTTCTCTTTACTCATTTTGAAACTACTAAAGTTTCTAGTGGAATTTGATTACACAAAATCTCTCTACACAAGTATAGGTAATATAGGTAGAAGACACGATATGTTTGTAAAGAGAATGAATGTGCAAAGATGAATTTTAAACAATTTTGTCTATATAAACATATAAAAAGAAAGCAGATTTCAATTTTGAAGTTGTTTGGACTCCCATAAAAAAAGGAAACTATTAGATATTTAGAATTTATATCTCCTGTTTTTTTTTTTTTTTTTTTTTTGTGGATTGAGTACACCCTTATTTCTAGCTATATATTCACGACAGTTTCTTTGTCGAAAAAATTGAAGTTGTTTCTAATCCTATAAAAATAGTAAATGATTTAAGATTTAAAATATTCATCTCCTATTTTTTTAGATTGAGTTAGATTCACGGCATTTCAATCAAAATCAAATATAGATGGATTTTAAATCATTTATTTTTTGCTAGAATTTGCCACATAGGATTTTTGCCTATGTGGCATGCTTCTCCTTTGAGATAGACCACCAATTTTATCATATATATATATATAGATCATAAAAAAAGTATATATTACCTTATTTTTGAAATCTAAAAATAGGAAAAAAGGGAAATTGAAGCTTGTGCAATTAGTATTTAAGGTGAAGGGTTTTCTGCATTTCCTTACTTCCAATAACTGCAAGACAAGAAAACAAGCTGTTGTTTTTGTTTAAAGATAAAATCCTCTCACCTCTACAGATTCTTCCACAATCTATCTCTGTCACTACTGAAAACATTTTCTTCTTCTCCAGATATAAATAACCATCAATCAAATCAACCGCATTGATTCACACCCGTGCGTTTCTTGATTCCCATTATAACATTCCCACCACCAATCAGTTAATTCAAGAATATTGCCAAGAATTAATAATAATATTGATTGCTGTTCAAGAAAGTTGGAGTCTTTTTGTTAGATCTAACTGTTTAGGATGAGTACAAGCAAGGGAAGCGGCGGCGTGGTACAACCCATACCAGCGTCGTATCGGAAGATGGTACAGAGCTTGAAGGAGGTGGTTAACCTTTCGGACGCGGAGATCTACGCCACTCTCAAGGACTGTGATATGGACCCTGACGAAGCTGTCAGTCGTCTTCTATCGCAAGGTTCTTTCTTTTCCTCGATAACCCTAATTCCTGTTTTGAATTGTCTCATGGGGTTTTAGGGTTTTAGGTTTGTAATTGGACCAATTGGTGGTTCTGTCTTGCTGATTGCTTGCATGCATTGTTTGTTTTGTGTTTCTGCTCTTCAATTATCTTTACGAGTCGTTACACTTTTTTCTTTTTCTTTCTTTCATTTGATGAAAGCTGCTACACTTCATCAGCTCTCTCTGATTGTTTTTTCCCTTTCAAATTTGAGAAAGTCTGGTCGAGTAGATTTCCAAGAAGATAGTTTATTTTATTTTCTTTTTAGTTCTGTATAATTCGGAAGTTATCGTGTTTGTTTCTTGAATAGCAGGATAAGTTGTATGTTTTCTGCATGTGGTTCACCTGTCTCAGAAGAGGGCAATGAATCACTTATCTTGTCAATGAACAAATGTACATGGTCTTTTTTTTTTTCCTCTCTTTCAAATGTTGTTTCTTATGCATGTGTACTCCTACGGTTCTGCTTGTTATGTGGTAAGATTAGGCTAGAGTTCTGCTATATTGTCAAAGGTGGGGTTAGTTTCTGGTCCAGGATTCAACCCTTTAGTGTTATGGAAATTCAAGGCCTTGTCATGCCAATATACGTTTGTTGTCCAATGATCTGAACGATCAGAAGGCAGATAATAACTAATGTGTGTTCTTTTTAAATTCGCCAGTTTGTTGACTGTTGTTACTTGTTGGTGTCGACCTGAGATGATTTCATGTCCCTGTATTACATTCGTTTTTGTGTTCAATTAGTGTAACTGTTGGGGCGGAGAGAAGGGCTTACCTATTGTACTGTTTGCTCCCTGTTTTACTAAGTACATCATTCTGGCTAAAATAGCAAACGATGGAGTAAGATTGTTATTAAATAATTACACTCGAATCCCTGTCTATTCTTATTGATTTGAACTATATCTGATTAGTGGTTTCAATATGTCTAGATCCCTTCCATGAGGTGAAGAGCAAGCGAGAAAAGAAAAAAGAGGTGCGTGGTTGTTACCAATGACCTATTTCAGCACAAGCTCTGCTCATTAGCTGACTCTCACGTCCCGTACAGTTACTTGAAAACCTCTGTATTTTTCCCTTTAATGGGAAAGTGTTGTCCCCCCCCCCCCCCCCCATAGAGGCATCATGAGCTGGGTTTGAGTCCTGCTGTTCGTGCATCCATCGGCTTGCTCTCTCTGACTTGAAACGTTAATGCTTTCATATGCATGTGATTCAGTATGCTTTTCCGTGCATGTATTCGTTTTTTTACACTGGCCATAATATTTTGGTCTGTCTGCTTCCTCAGGGTAAAGATACCACTGAATCTAGGCTACGTGGTGCCAATAATAGTACTGGCCGAGGTGGCAAGAGTGGTGCTGATCGGTATCTTGGCCGCGGTGGTTCAACACCATATTATTCTGGTATACCTTCAATGTCATCTGAATTTCTTCAGGAATGATCTTAAATCCCTACTATTAGAAACATATTAAACCTAAATTGCTTCGTCATCAGATTCGGCCCCTATGTATGGGAAGTCATCATATAAGAAGGAAAATGGCGCAGCTTCTTATTCCAGTTCTTTGCCTTTGGCTCCTGGTGTTTCAGGGAATAATAGAAGCAGAGGAACTGCTGGCTTCAGGTTTGTTATACTTGAACCAGTTTTTGTTGACCTGTTGTATATTTGCTGTATTAGTACTTGCTATTATAAAAAATTGGGAAGTATACTGAGTGATGGAATGTTTTTCTATATCCAGAAATCTATAGTTTATCCCGTTATGCAGATAGGATGTTGAGGACTGATTTGGTAATATTAATGTCTCATTTTCAACTTCAACGATCATGGATTATATAGGAGCCCTTACTAGTTTGTATGAACATATATTTGTCTTGTCACCATACTGGATTGCAGGACTGTGTGCTTGCATAACTAATCAATCAGTTATAAATGTAATAAATTTTCAGTGACTCCCTCTCATTCTGCGTGAGGTTTATACATTCTGATCAGGTGTATTTTTGCTCCTTTTTCCGTAATGACTTCGTATCTGTTGATGAAAAAACTGTTATGCATGTTATGTTTCAGTGAGGATACATCAGCAGAAAATAAAGGGTCGTCATGGGCCACATCATGGAGTACGACCAACGGAGTACCATTAGGTGTGCAGCCAACTTTGCCATCTTATTCTACCTGGGCTGGTACCCCTGGCCAGGTGTCCATGGCTGACATCGTGAAGATGGGAAGACCACAAAATAGAGCTCTGAATGATCCAAATGGATCTCACTATAATGTTCAGGATTCCTCAACAACATTACATGATATTGCAAGATCTCCTGATGACCATGGTTCCAAAGATGAGTGGCCTTCCGTAGAGAAGCCACTCCCATCAATTGTGAAACCCATCCCTGAGAGAACAGTTGATACTCATGTGCATCTGGAGGAGTCTTCTGCGCCTTTTGATGGTGAAAATGAAGATTCCGATTCGGAAGAGGATGAAGAGACTGTAGATTATGACAATGAATCTTCTACTTTAAATGATACAGGATCTCATTCTATCTCGAGTAGAAAGTTTCCAGATGATGACTCAAGAGGTGGACCTCAATCTGAGAACTCTTTGTATGGAAATATGGGTTCGTACGTCCCTCAACAACATGACTTTGACCATCAAGAAGGTGAGTGTTTGGTACACTGTCGTTTTGAAATCATGAATACCTTTTCAGTTTACTAGTGTCCAAAATATGGTAAAGATATACACATTCCAGCACGAAGGTACCCTAAACATTTTTTTTACGTTTATCAAGAATCTGTAAGTGGGGTCGATGGTTGTAGTAAAGGATGAAAGAAAGAGTGTAATTGGAATATTTTTTAAATAAAGAATTGATCAAGTGTGTTGAAGTTGTAACCATGTGTATGTGTGGTGTTATAACCTATAAGGGTAAAGAATATTGAAAAAAAAAAAAAGTGGAATATTTTGAAATGATGCCCTTTCTACTCGAACAGCCAAAATGGCAAGAGATACATTTATGATAGCGCGGAGGGAGTAGATAATTTATTAGTAAGCACAAAATTGCTTACACTGGGATTATTATATATTCTATCTTAGTCTGATGACAATGTTAAAGTATGTGATCCGGTATGAGAGATTGATGTTTCGTGGATAACTGCAGGCTCCCTGTTCTTTTTGAATTTTAGTTGCATGTTTACAATATTCGCTAATAGCGGCTATAAAATTGTTGGGGGTGTTGCAGTTGAAGAACGTGCTGCTTCGGTTGCATCAGTCACAAGACACCTGGAACAACTAAATGTGGAAAAAGATGAAAAAGAATTGTCAACCAAAGGGGATGCTCCTTCAGTGATAATTCCAGATCATTTGCAAGTTCAGTCTGCAGATTGCTCGCACTTGAGTTTTGGCAGTTTTGGGTCCGGCATGAGGATACCCCACCTGTCGTCTGTTGCTGCGTCATCTCTAACCATTGAGTCAGCACGGGAAGAGGCACAGGCTGAGGCTGGTGATCCATCAGTTGACCATGCAGACCCCAGGTATATAATTTGGTTACCTTTGGTAATGGATGATTTACACGCACATTCTGGAGTTTGTGAGTACACTTGTTGCATTAAAACATAAAATTGAACACACCGCAACGAGCATCTGCAAAGTTCAGTGCGGTAAATGCAAGTTTTTAGCATAAAGAGGAACACGTAACCTAAGTGCAAATTTACTGGTCTATGTGTCCATTTTGTTTTTAAAGTTGCACACATGAATAAACTTCAGGGCTACTATCTGTACTTCTCCCGCGAGGATTTCACGTGTATCTGCTTTTCCACTTCTCAGCTTTGCATATTAGAATCTGAAAGACCTGTTATTTACTATTGCTGCAGAGATACTGAGTACTATGGGGACGATTCATTTAGAAATGTCCCTGACAGCAATTTATACCAAAGAACTGTTCCCAGTTCTGATAGGTATGATACAAGAACTGGTCCTAGTTCTGATAGGTATGATGTTTCTTCTGCCACACAACATGAACGGTTGAAGTCTGAGAGTCCCGAAGTTCGCTATCCTTTCCCGTCTTCATTTAACAATGAACAACTCTTAAGTGCCGCTTTCAGTCATGCAAATGCAGAGGCGCAAAACAGGCCCCCCTTTTCCAGTGTTACGGTAAGCATATTTACATCTTTGTTTAAAAGATTTGGGAATGTGGGAGTTGGGACCTCTATATTCTACAATTAGATTGTTTATTGCAGAACGTAGATTGTGTTGATCTCTAGTTGCTAATTCGAAATAGTAAAATTATGTCTGTTACTGAACTGAAAAAGAGTTTGCCTTTCTCTTCAAGGAAATGTGGATTATTAAGATTGGACAGCTGTGAAGTAGCTATATCTTTCAGATGGAAGCTTATTTGGATGTTAACTTACAAGCTTTATTCTTTAATTTTTTTTCTTATTTCACTGGGATACACTTGCTCCTGCTGCAATTATGCGCAGGATGCAGGTTTAACCTCGGGGACTGTAGCATTCAAAATTGTTTAAGTATTTATTAGATCTAATACTACTCCCTCCTATTCTTTTTATAAGATGTTTGGCTTAACTATTTTGTTAATATAAGATGTTTTAGGAGATTCTGCCATGTGATTTTGTGTTTTCACCATTTTCTATACATGTAACCCATTTATTTTATTGTCATTTATTTTGAGTTGGACTCTACAAAAAGTATATTTCTCATATTTTATTGGTGGATTTATTTATCCAAGACACCAACATTTTTGTTTTCTATCTTTTATCAAAACTATTGATGAAAAGAGAGTTGTCTTAATTTGTGTGAAAAATCTAAAACGTCTTATAATATGAATAGGAGGGAGTAACATTTAGGACTTTGATATTGAAATTAAAATGTAAGTGCTTCACTTACTTTCCATGCAATCTCGTGTGTTCCATAAAACGGATTTTTTTACTCAAAAATGTGTTTTTGCCTTAACTTGAGTTTTAACCTTTAGTTTAATCATTTCAGCTACACGGCATGTTTCTTTTACTTTTAGTTTATGTTGCTGATACTTGCTTCTTCCTTTCCTTATTTTCTTCTTTCCTCGCTCCATTTCCCCTTTCCTTTTTTGTTCCCTCATTTTCAAAATTTCAATGTATATCGTCTCTTTTCCCTTTGACTCATGTCGTTGATATTTTTGCTTCTCCCTTTCTATTCTCTTCTTTCTCTATTTTAGTCCGAAGTTAAATAAATTTAATGGCATTGAAGTTTTAACATGCGAGTATTGGCTCTTTCACAGCAGTCCTATGCAAGTACGTTGCCGAGCACTTTGTTGTCTGCTAATGTTCGACCCAGTAGAGAACCTGAACATCAGTACTCCCCCTTTGCTTTAAAAGCAGCAATGGCTACTAAATATCACAACCGTCCTCTTGGACCTGCACTTTCTGAGGTACAGATGTCTCCAAGATGTATCACCCCTTTATCTATGTTGAGTACCTCGCCTGTGGTGCTTTTTAGACCCCACCGGTGTTGGAAAGATAAAGTTTCTCGTTATCAATTACACCAATGTCATGAATATATCTTAAAAAATATAGATTGTGATGTGCAAGTAAAAATGGTTAAATTTAGTGGTTCATTAACTTTATGTTGATTTAATATAGAAATAGTATGTATAATTGATTATTTATACGAGGCATAGTTGATGTCTTTAGACAACAAGGACAGTTGACCTTTGAAAAATAAATTTTGAAATAGAACCCTGTTTTATGAAAATTATCTGTACACCTTTCTTGTTCACCACTTCTACATGTAGATGCATGTCATGATGTTTATCGAAACACTCAATATATTCAGTAGCCACCAAAGGACCTTACCACATAATCCCTCGAGGGAGTATCTGGATAGGTGGTTGCAATATCATTGAACTGTCAGTTTTTATCATATCTGAGCAGATACATATGGTATCTTTAATTCTTATTTCCAAAATACATGGGGCTTGGTCAGGTGGCTGTTAATTGGTGGATTTCAGTTCTAGAGATTCCTAAAATAGGGATATTTAGTGGAGTTGTGCATAATTTATTTTCTCAATGTAGTGTCATAATCTTGTTGCATTTGACTTGCTTATAGCTAATTGTTTTCCGATAAATTTACAGGGTATGGATACTACCTTGGCACCGAGTCAATCTGCTCCACATAACCTATCTGGTGCCAGTGTCACTGCTGGAGGGCAGCCTCTTCCTCAACAGCTCTCTTTAAACCAGTATTCTCAGTCCCCTCTTCCTTTGGGACCATATGCCAGCATGATCGGCTACCCTTTCTTACACCAACAGAGTTACTACATGCCCTCTGCTTTTCAACAGACGCTTGCAACTAACAGTCCTTACCATCAATCCCTTGGAGTGGTGCCCCCTCTATATAAAAACAGTGCTTCTGCCAGTAGTGTGCATCAGGCTGCTATGGCTTCAGGATATGGAGGTCTTGGTAATACAGGTGCTCTATCTGGAAATTTCCCTATGAATCAGCCTGCTGCTCCTGCCCTCTCAGGGGCGAATTTAAGTTACGATGACGTTCTGAGTTCTCAGTACAAGGATGCTAGTCACCTGATCTCGCTTCAGCAGGTAAACTTGCTACGCCACTTGCTTCGACTCTGGTATTTCATTTTCTGGTGATGGACATTAATGAATTTTTTATAACCATGACCACCGAATGCGCTTAGCTCTATATTGTGAATAATAAAAGTAAGCCATGATTTGGAATTATTTTTCCGAATGATTATTTGTTTTGTGAATCATTTACTGGACTTCAATAAACTGAATGCATTTCAGAACAAATTCAGTTCACTGAATTAAACGAGTAGTGAGCATTTTGGAACAGATTTTTGTTCTTATTTGGTTGCTTTATTCTCTACTTTGGTGTTTATTTCAGAGGGAAAACTCATCAATGTGGCCTCAAGGACCTAATTCAAGAACAGCTGTGCCATCTGGGACATACTTCAATTACCAGGGCCAAGCCCAGCAACAACCTAGTGAATACGGGCAAAACAGACAAGTACCATCAAATTACGGGGCCCTAGGATACCCAAATTTCTATCATTCTCAGGGTGGTATAGCCCAAGATCAGCCACAGAACACAAGAAGTGTGTCTCAGGTCCAGCCTAAGCAGTCCCAGAATTGGCAAGACATGTACTAATCCTCAGTCACCTCCTGGTTTCTTTCAGCGGCATGCGATCAGAGTGGAAGTGGCCTTATCAAGCCATTACCGGTAGTCAAATTCGCTTTGGTTTTAATGTTTTCCGGAAAGGAATTTGACTGGCCATTGCCCTGTACCACCTCCAGGCCGTGTTCTATTTGTTATGTTTGTTTTAACGTAGGAAACATGGATTGCTAATTTTTCTGGCGGAGAAATGCTTTTCTTTTCCCACTTGGGCGATCGTATTTGCTCCCACCGAAGTCTTGTACTCTAGCTTAAGCAAATACTACTTGAAAAGCCATCTAACCTCATCCTTTTTCACTTGCCATGAGTTGACGTGGTTTTATAACTGTTGCGCTAAAGAATCATCTTGAATCGAGAACGCAATTAAGAATTGGGAACTGTGGTTATTCTTCATTATTCAAATACGAAGTGATTAGAGTTTCCAACTCACTCTATCAAATCGAAAAGGGGGGGTCTCACAAGATGAACGGTAGTTTAAGCTCCTGCATTGGCTTAAAATATTTCCTGTTTTGGCCAACATTCAAAGCCTATACTGGTGAAACAAATTTTTTTAATCAAGATATACTCCATTCACCCCACTCTGAACCTGTCAAGTCTAGTCAAAACCGAAAACCCTATACAAGTAAATGGGTTATTTCATTTTGCATCAACAGAGTTTTGATCAGCTTTAGTAAGCATATGAAATTGAGACTGGTTTGGAAGAGCGTTAATGATACATTTAACTTGTCAAATTGTTAAAGTAAAATCCACGAAAGGTTAGCTTCATTTTTATCAAGAGTTTACTTGGACTAGCACAGTCGAAATTACATACACCCGCAGCTGAATAGCTTAAAAAAGAAAACTGACAGTACTGAAATCTCGAATTGTAGACTACTTCTATTTTCTTGATTCTTCCATGATAGGCATGACGTCATACTATCACTTCAGAAGAGACCTTGCAAAGTGTTCACGTGCAGTGGCAAAAGCCTGACTTAGAGTCTGGAACCAAGCAAATAATAGTTATAGTGAGTTCAAGAAAGGTAGATGTTTCCATTAATACATGAGTCATGACCAAAGCTTTAGGAATTTGTGGACCTGTTCAGAGAGTGGTGCACTTGGGTCCGTGCTGTGGCTTGCAACTTTACTTGCAATGCTATCTGCATCGTTTTCCAGAATAATTCTACAACCAAGAAAGAGTAGCTAGTTATTGATGGATCGAGAATGAGAGGCTTATTGTATTGTTTGAAGAATCCCTCAAAATGCATGTTTGTCATCTCCTTAGATGCACACATTGCAATTTGCAAGTCAAGGATTTGGATAGGGTAAGCCGTAAGAGTGATCCTGCTATAACCTGGAACACCTTTGGCACAATTCTATACAGCTATACTCGGGTTTCTATATGGTTGCATGTATCTTTTACTAAAAGAACCTCGAAGAATGTGCTGATATGAATTATATATTTGTTGGGTTTAGTTTTTCATTTTCATTTTCATTTTCAAGGGGAAAGTGGAAATAATCACCTTAACTAGTTCACGATAAAGCTCAATGCTGTTATAAGACACAAGGAAGCTATACAGTCTGGGTGTATATAAACCATGTGAAGTACTACACTAACAAATATTATTAAATGCATCAACCAAATTTATCAGTCATCACAGGTAGTTAGACAGCAGATAGAAAGCAGGAAAGAAATCAGAAAGATGCTTACCCGCCATCAACAATTTCATCAAGGCATAAAAGAATGAGATCCAGATTTTCAAGAGCCTCCCTTTTATCAACTTGTCCTCTGAAAAACAAGGCACAGTGAAATATGGAGTGAGTTTGCAACAGTAAGCATCGCTAAAGAGCATTTACTTGCAGTCAATGTTAATTACCTGAGTACATTTTCAACAGCATCAAAGAATCCCTGAAGAACAGTCGCTAAGATGAGTTCATTTTCATCTTCACTGCCAATGACATAAAAGTGCAGGTCTTGAACAGACTTGTATATGATGACATTGTTCTCAAACATCGTTATCTCCGCTGAAACGTTGGCAAAAGTTGTCAGCAACTGTGAGGGACAGTTAATTAACTCTAAAACGGCAAACACGTGAATCTATGTGAAGGAAAGCAAAAAAAGTCACAGTAACTCCGTAAATCCATCAAGTACTAAAGAAGATCTCCCATTTACAATTCGTCTGTCAGAAAGTAATACGCAACAAGGGCTAATTAATGGTAGCACAAGGCCATTGGTGATAGAGAAGTCTATATGCCAAGGATGATTACACTGACGTTTATTTGTCAGAGATGTACACACTTTCTTGTGAACAAGAGATTGAAGGACACAGTACATCACACTTGGAAGCAGAAACTCAGTTTCTATCTGCTAGTGCTTCAAAAACCAATTATTCTCGTCCACTATGGACTCAGAAATTGGAGCATACGTAAAGCAAAGTGGTACAACACAACATTTGTAACATGATCTGACAAATAGATCTAGAAGTACGGACAGGTTTATACTCATGCTTTCAATGTACACCCCAGCCACAATGCCCGCATGGCTGCAATTAGATTGTGTTCAAGCAAGGAAAGATATAGAAAACATAATTCGAAACGCCATACTTGGAAAAACCACAGATTGCTCCTAGAAACATAACTACTGGGCTTCCACCTGGACAAATCACAGGGGAAATAACAGGCTGCAGAATCTCAAATGCCAAAATCAAGATCTAATTGGCCTTCAAGTAAGCAAGCCACAGAATACAGCTATACAAGACATGAAAAGAATCATAAAATCATGTATACCTTCTGAGCGAGCATTCGTCTTCTGTGTCTTGGTGAACACAGCCTTTTCAAAGCTTTCTTTGGCATTATTAGTTGGCCAATCATCAGAATAGTACTTGGCAGCAATGCGTTTCCCTTCGGAATCAAGGAGAAGAACACTCTTCACAGTAGGGCACAATTCCTGTACATACTAAATCAGTTAGTTTCACCAAAATATTGACACACAACAATACATAGAAATTGGAATGATCCATTCAACGCTCACTTCTCTAATAACAAACTTCATGCTTTTCAAAAATAAAAAAACGGAGAAACCGAAAAAGGAAAAAGGATTTAGTCTAATTGACGTGCATCTAATTGGAGGCTAGAAGTAAACAACTTGTATTCAATTTTTACTTTTTGTTATCAGGAATGGTTTAGGTACAGATAGAAATCAGAATGATCCATCCAATGATCACTTCTCCAATAACTACTGCCTTCATGATATTCACAAAAAAAAAAAAAAAGGATTTACTCTACTTGACATGAATCTAATTGGAGGCTAGAGGTAAACAAGCTGTGTTCAATTTTTACTATTTGTTATCAGAAATGGTTTATGTATAGATCATGAAACAGATTCATCAAAATCCCATCCGAATCGAAATAGTCGAACATCGGGTACTTACGATTCTTCTCAGAGTGAAGAACTCTCTCTAGATCTGAACTAAACAATACTCCTACTAAAAAGTAAAAACATTAATCGAGAGCTGCCAAGAGCTGATAAACCCTTTAAAGGGATGTATTTGTGTGTGGTACGGAGATAGAAAGGGATGGAGAGAGATACCATGTTTTCCGACGGAACAATTCCTTCTCGCCGGTTGCTCAGCTTCCGGTGTCGTGTCTTTTCTCGGTAAGTGCGATGAGAGTCAGAAAGAAAAGAAACAAAATAATCGATAGAACCAACCAAGACGTCAATAATTGTATCGATTAAAATCTCGATTTCCGTCTATGTTTCGAGTGAAATTTCAGAATTTTTAGTATACATTTTGAGATTTTTCGAAACTTCTCGGTACTATTTTGAAAATTAAAGGAAATATTAATTGCAAGGTATTTAGAATCACAAAATATTCTAAGAGACGAAAGTATCCTAAGAGACGGTATTTAGATAAACTATCTAAAGACGGAATCATATTGCAATTTACCTCTTTGTAGTTACATTTGGTTCTTTTTTTTCGCGGATCCGGTTGTTAACCCGACCCGGACCATATTTATGCATTTTTTAGGCTGTTTTCTTCTTTTTCTTTCTTTCTTCCTTTCTTCTCGTTTCTTCTGCGTCGTAACTGCTCCGATTTCTTTGAGATTTCATCGTTTTCTGCTCCAGTCTTGTTTTTTTCGGCCTCAATTTCGTTCGATACTACAATGTAAGTGTTTTCGGCTTCGATTCGGTGCTTTCTTCGCCGTTTTTATGCTCTGTTAGGGTTTTTTTTGGTTTTTTTGTGTTTGATTTTGTGCTTTCTCTAAGTTAGATAGTTATTTTGTACTGCAATGGTTGATAAGAGTGGCAAGGAAGGCTCGAAGGTTGTTAGTCGGACTCGCAAGCGGAAATCATTGTCTGGCGATGAAGGTATTCCTTCTTTTGTAGTTATTCCAGTGGTTTTGACTATTTTTTTGACGTTTTTGTGGTTGTAAGAACAGTTTTGTGTTGGTGAGAGCATGAATCCTATGCTTATTTGTGAACATGGGTTATTTACCTGGGAACATTGGTTATTTAAGTGTGAACATGGCTTGTTACTGTGCTTATGTGTTGATGCTTCATACAATATCTGTCCGGTTGTTTTTGTGTTGGTGAGAACATGAATTCTATGTTTATTTGTGAACATGGGTTATTTATTTGGGAACATTGGTTATTTATGTGTGAACATGGCTTGTTGCTGTGTTTATGTGTTGATGCTTTTTATACAATATCTGTATGTGGTTGTTTTTGTTGGAGCATGTATGTCATTGTATGCCTGAGAACATGGGTAATTTATCTGGGAACATGCCTTTGTTGTTTTTCCTGAGAGCATGATCTTTTATGCTTTTTAGTTTTGTTTGTGTTTTCTGAGAGAACATGAATTTTATGCCTGAGAATGGGTTATTTCTCTAGGAAAAATGGCTTGTTGTTTTCCTGAGGACATGAATTTTATGCTTTAGAGAGCGTCATGATTTATGGAAACAAGGCTTGTCGTTTCATGCTTTTTGTTTTTGTTTGTGTTTTGTGGTTCTTTATGCTTTGTCATTTGTTTCTGAATACATGAATGTTATGCTTGGCTTGTTGTTTCATACTTTAGTTTTGTTTGTGTTTCAGAGAGAACATGAATTTTATGCCTGAGAGAACATGGGTTGTTTATCTGGGAACATGGCTTATTGTTTCATGCTTTTTAGTCTTTTTTTGTTTGTGTTTTGTGGTTCTTTTATGCTTTGTCATTTGTTCTGAGTACATGAATGTTATGCTTGGAAACATGGGTAGTTTATTTGGAAACATGGCTCTTTTTTTTTTTTTTTTTTTTGTGTAGGTGTTGTTGTAGAGAAGCAGAAGAAGGTTAGGGCTAATAAGTCGAAGATCTTCAAGCCTGAGTACATGATGAAGCACATGGAGATGTTTAGAGGGGAAAATTTCCAATGCCCTGAGTTGATGATGGTATGTTTGTGTAACAACATAAGTTCTTTCTTTGTTAACATGGGGTGTTTCTTTGTTAACATAGGGTATTTCTATTTTTGTAGAAATAAAAAAGGTCGGTTCTGCGTGCTTACCTCCTTTCAACATTGTGCTTGGCTGACATGAATACACGAAGGGATGCACTGTTGATGAATGTAAATAGCTTTCGCACTTTGATCACGGAGAACTTTGACCCTGACAAACCTAGAACTATATATCCATACCAAATTGAGTCCAATTTATGACAAGAAGGTTGAAGATAAGTTGAATAGGAAGCAGGCAAAGACATTGGCAGAGAAGGAGGCAGAGGCCGAAGCATCAGAGAAGACAGAGGCTGAAGCATCAGAGCAGATAGAGGCTGAAGCATCAAAGAAGACGGAGGCTGTAGCATCAGAGAAGACGCATGCTGATGATGAAATGAATCCTATTGGTGAAGGAGAATATGTGAAATTGATAACAATGAAAGGTAAAAGGTACCAAGGGAAGGAAGGAAAAGACTGACTTTCGTGATGCTAGATTTATTTTTTGCGAAGATTGTTTTTGTAGTAGTGCATTGCTCTTTTTAGTCAGAAGTGGTAGCTGTAATAGAATCCTTGTTTGTATATGATGTCATGGGTTAATATTCTGATATCATAGGTTAATATTATGAGATCATGTGTTGATATATAAGTCATGGTTTAATTTTTTTTGAGATCATGTGTTAACACCTGAGTCATGGATTAACATTCTGAGATCATGGGTTAACATTCTGAGATCATGGGTTCATATATATTCTGAGATCATGGGTTCACATTCTGAGATCATGGGTTAACACCCTGAGATCATGGGTTAGTATTCTGATATCATGGGTTAATATTCTGATATCATGGTTTAATTTTTTCTAAGATCATGTGTTAACATCTGAGACATGGGTCAACATTCTGAGATCATGGGTTAACATTCTGAGATCATGGGTTAATACCCTGAGATTATGGGTATTTATGTTTGAGCACATGGAATAATACATAAACAAAGTTGATAAAATTGATGACATACAGTCACATGTTATGAACTAAGTAGTGAACTAAGTTTTTCATTACAGAGAGTAGTGAATCATATCAAGTGTTTATTTGGCTGTTTGTTTCCAAACTCATTTGTGATTGGCTTCTTCCTTTCAAGTTTGCCTTTGTCTCTTTGTGGCTTCCTTCCTCCGGTCTTGGTAAAATCTGGATCTTTCACTCCTATTGAAGCACAACTCGTTGATGTTGTTTGCCTGTGGATTCTGAGTGGGGGATTGTGTAAATGTTGATGCATCAATGATAGCTTTGATAGCTAGTAAGTTCTGATTGTACCCGTCCTCTAATATCCTTCTAGCTTCCATGTGCCCTTCTGCCTTTAATGCAAGTTCTGTGTAGTTCATGTTCATAAGTTGTCTCCAAGCAATGCATTCATGTGCGTAGAACATATCAATGAGATCATAGAACATAACATTGAGATCATGGAACAGATCACTGAAATAATAGAATAAATCACCGAGAACATGGGTTTTTTTTTATACCTGTGCATTATCATTTGAGGTTTTTGCACGTAGTACACGATCCCAGACTTTATCCTTTAGTGTTTTGGTCCATCTCTTCATGATGTATTCATCAGGAATGCGATTGATGTTGTTCTTGTCCAACACCCGTATGCAATGTTTGCACAACCAACCTACTTCTTCATAATGCTTGCATGTGCAAGTCACTTCTACCCTTCCAGTTTGGTGTTTAATAAAGATTACACTGCATTCCATTTCCGTTTCATCATCAGGACGAACATCATACATAAACTTTTCTCCCAAATTCATTGCTTCATGAGCTTGTGTAGCTAGTGATCTCCTGAACTCCTTCTGGAAGTATTTAAATATTTTTCAGTGCGTAAACCTGAGATCATGGATTATATAGCTGAGAACATTGGCATTATAGTTGAGAACATGGGTAAGATAGAATAGCAGAGAACATGCACTATAATCGAGAACGTGCATTATAGTTTACAACATCTACCTCTGCAACATGCTTCACAAGTCCAGTAGGCAAGTATATTTTTGGCTCACACATTGTGTTTTTGAATTCCTTGTGTGTTTCTTTTGTCCTCCAACGGTTGATCATAGCATCGAATAAATGGAAGAATTGCGTGAGAGATGTACCCTTGTTTGCGTTGAAAGAGATTGCACTATTCGTGCTCTCACTCTGTTGGGATGATAGTATCCCAGCTGAGAAGAAAATCTGCTCAGTGCAGTAGCCCACTTTCCCCTTATGTCATACAACCTATTGGAAACATAAGGTAATATGTTTAGATTATGGAGCAGAATGTAGAGAACATGGGGGTAACCTGTTGAACCAGCTTTCATCTTGCAACTCATATTTTTCAACCATGTAACTCCAGTTCTCTTCGAAATGTAAACAACTTTTTCATGGCATGCAAACAACTTTTTCATGGCATGATGGAGTGCAATGCAGAGAACATGGATCATATGACAGTGAGCATGGGATAGGCATCTTAAAAAGTATCTACTAGCCACACGCCAACTTCTTTTCATGGCATCATGGGGTGCAATGCAGAGAACATGGATCATATGACAGTGAGCATGGGATAGGCAACTTAACAAGTATTTATTGGCCTCATGCCAACTACTTTTCATGGCACAGAGAACATGGATCATATGGCAGTGAGCATGGGATAGGCATCTTAACAAGTATCTACTCAGGCCCGGCACTGAGCATGCGCGGGCAGCCCGCCCGCTCAGGGCCCCCTATTTTGAGGGACCTCAATTTTAAATTTGAGACTATATGTATATATCCGTGTCCATGCAATGACTACTCCAAGTGGTAAAGGTCATATATAGCTTATGTAAAGTCTTTGTGTTCAATTCATGATGGTGTAAATTTTTTTATTTTGAATATTTTTTCTATTATTATTATTATTAATTTTTTAAAAATTATTTTTACGGGCCCCGATTGAAATTTTTGCACAGGGCCCCGTAAATCTCTAGGCTGGCCTTGTATCTACTGGCCACATGCCAACTACTTTTCATGGCATCATGGGGTGCAATGCAGAGAACATGGATCATATAACAGTGAGCAAGGGATAGGCATCCTAACAAGTATCTACTGGCCACATGCCAACTACTTTTCATGGCATCATGGTGTGCAATGCAGAGAACATGGATCATATGACAGTGAGCATGGGACAGGCATCTTAACAAGTATCTACTGGCCACATGCCAACTACTTTCATGGCATCATGGTGTGTAATGCAGAGAACATAGATCATATGACAAGGATATATTGAAAATTAATCACTAATAGTTACAAAACAACTATAACATGTAATCACGTAAACAAAGTAGAAAATATCATAGAACATGACCTGTAGTTTGTATTTGTGCAGGTACAACAAGATCCTTAGTTGTTGAATTTGCTCCAGTCGAATTTGACATCTACAATCAACAACTAGTCAAAATTTGAACCGTAATATATGATCGATGAACTATATACCATGAATTGTTCGATCTAAACACAAAAAAAAAAATCACAGAACAACCTCTAACCTTGTGATTTTCGAAGTGGTTATGCTGATTTCTAAAGGAATAGAACCACAATCGACAATGGTGAGATGAATTTAGCGGTTGATTTTCGACGATTTCAAACGGAAATCGCAGCTCAGAGCTTCTGATTGATCTTCAATGGCGAACGTAGAGAGAGAAAGAAGAGAGAGAAAGCGGCATCATTAATGCGTGTGAGCTGAGGGTTTTGAGCTAGGTTTTTGGCTTTTATACTGACCCGTATAACTATAGTCCGACCTGCGTTACTATAGTCCGACCCACCTTATGGCCCTTGGGTTGGGGTGTTTTTGGTAACTAGTTTTTAATTGGGGTTAATATGTAATATATAGAAAGTATGTCTTCATGTCTTTATCTAAGGGATATCTCTTAGGAGACCTTCTCACTTAGAATAGTTTCGAATTTCAAGTCCATTTCATCTCAGTGAGATAAAAACTGATATGTTTGGTATTTTTCGTTATGTTTCGGTCTTCTATATTACAATTTTTTTTGTGTTATTGCAAGTACTCTTTAGTTAATCATCAATTCTATGTTGCTTTTTACCATATGCTTACCTTAAACATAAACCATGTATATGCTCATACTTCTTAAAATTGCGTTGAAAAAAACGTAAAGATTTTAATGCCTTTGAAGTTCGAACCACCCGGACCAGTTGTTTATTAATATGATATCGTGGCTCAAGTTCAATAATCGAAAACATATTGCTGATTATTGTTTGATGCTAGGGGTTCCCACTAGTCCACCTTCTTCAAAATTTGACAAGTGTCAACTCATCTAATTCTCTTTTTTTATTTTCTTATTTTTTCAACATTTTAACTTTAACCATAGTTAGAGTCTACCATCTTTTTAAATTAATGTATCTGAAAATTTTGGAAGAAACATTAAACCCCGTCACAATATTTCAGTTCCAAATTGAATCTTCAAAATCAAAATCCGTCAACCTAGAATTTTATTTTGAGGATGAAAGCCCCAATTGCTCCAAAAAGTTGTACCCTTTTATGTTAAATATGAAGAAGATTTTTGAATGGCATCAACATCAAGCGGACATCAGGAGTCAACTTATCTTACTCATTCAATTTCAATCTGGTACATACATGTTTAACTTTTTAATTGAAGATGTAAGATCTGAGTCAAGTTAGATACAATTTTCTCCCTTTTATTTATCATTTTTTTTGCAATTATGTAAATTATTTTATTATACGAAATACGTGTTAAACTGAAATTTTGTGACGGGATTTGATGTTTCTTCCAAATTTTTCAGATAAATTAATTTAGAAACATGGTTAGACTCTAACTATGGTTAAGGTTAAAATGTTGGAAAAATAATAAAATAAAAAGAGAATTAGATGAGTTGACACTTGTCAAATTTTGGAGAAGGTGGACTAGTGGGGAACCCCCAAGCATCAAATAAATCCATATTGCTTGTAGGTTTTCATGACTTAAATTTTCTTTATTAATATACACAGACATGAAAGTGTAATATGCTAATAAAATTTTGAACAAGTGTATTGTTAAAAAAATAAAGTACAAAAAAAATAAAAATGAAATATTGGTTCTTGTTGTAACGTCTAAAGTTTCAAATAAGTTTCATTTAGTAAAAGGATCGAAAACGCCATACATAAAAGGTACGCTTTTCTTTTAGAAAATGCATCCGTGAAGGCAGGTTTTAGAACAATATTAGACCACTCTTTGTGCATGACCATGGAAAAATGGTGGTCATGCTACGGCCAGTCCTGTGACCAAAATTTGTCACTGTGGTAGCGGTCATGGGGTATTTGTGGGATTTTTTTAAAAATCATTTATAATGCTTACAATATTAGTGATATTAAACTAAAAAAATGTTAAGAAAATTCACAATAAAATCCATAAAATGTTAATTAATTATAAAATTGAAATACATGAAAAGGGTGAAATTTAAGGTGTTTATAATTTTTAAAATTCAAAATAAAAATAAATAGAAAAACAAATTAAAGAGACTCAAGGCCAGCCAGCCCCAGGTTTTGACCACGGCGCGTCAAACCCATGATCATCCTATAGAGACAGTCTTAGGATGGATTACCAACTGGAACGTCAGCTACGACCAAACCATGACCAACTAGAAAATCTATCGATTTCGATTTGTGCACGAGTAGGTACAAAGTACAACGTATGCAGAAAAAAATATGGATTAGTAGGTGGTACAATGAGGCTTACATATCAACCGAACTGCAAGGGGATAGGGGCCAACACTGCTTCTCGTGTAATAAATTCAAAAAAAATTATGTTTTGGATCGGATTAGTGTGATCTGTTTGCCCAGTCCTACAATATCCCTGGGTACATGAGGCTGCGCTAATATACCGACTTACAGGAGGTCAGATTAGGAAAAAGAAAAAACGAAAAAAAAGGCGAATTTGGGCTTTAGATCGATTCGCCAAAGTTGGGATTTAGGGTTTATCCATGGATGGGGATGCTAGACCAATTTCCATGTGACGTTCACCTTCCATCTTCTCCTTCTCCGTTTACTGAACAGCCAATTTCCATGGTTTGCATCTGAAGCTGAAGATTTCAGGAAATGGCTGAGGATTTGGAGTCGACAGAAGACAAGCCCTGTTGTGCTTCGGTAAGCTTATTTTTCATCTCCTTTTGCGTTTGTCTAGTGATTTTTCTGTGATTCATTGGTTATTCTTCATCACTGCAGCTCAAGGCCAAATACTTGAAGCTTCGGACCAAGTATTCGAATCTCGAAGACCGTAAAAACCAGTTTCGGAATGCGGCTAATTTGGTACAGAAGCAGTTTGATTCCATTGAGAAAGAGAATACAAGTCTTAAACAAGGTATACCTTAATACCTCTACCGCCTTGCTTTACGCTCGATTGTAATTATTTTAAGTTTTACAATAAATGCACATGCTAGTACTATTACATGAATAAAAAATGTTAGGTCGATACCCGTAATGTAGAAAATCGGTGTATTTCATATTTTCATGTGTGTTGGTGATGATAAATCTGATTTATGTTTCCAGCATTGGGATATCTTGAAGCTAGGTTGAAGGATGAGATAGAAAAGGAGAATGGTATTCGTGGTGATCTGGAAGATGAGGTTTCTGCTCTGAAGGAGGAGATTGAATTGTTAAAGAAAAATGGTGTCTCTGGTTCTGGAGGAGCGGATGGGAAGCATCATGAGTGTTTGAAATCGGTGGAGGAAGAGATGAACCGGATGAAGGACCTTTTCGAGAAAGAGAAAGGAAGAGCAGATTTGGAAAAGAAGAATGTGAGTGAAGCTTTAAAGAAGTTAGAGAAGGAAAAGAAGAAGCTGAGTGAAGCACAGGGGGTAGCTAATACCGAAAAGAAAAATGCGGAGAAATATAGGCTTCTGTTGGAGAAACTGAAGAATGAAAATGATGCATTGAAGTCGGAGATGGCTTCGCGGGGAGACAAATCTATAGCAGTAGACAAGAAACTGGAGGAAGAGAAACAGGAAACCATCAGAGCAAGGAAACTGGTAGAAACGAATATCAAGAAGGCAGAAGACTACAGGCTTCGTTCGGAGAAATTGAAAGTGGAGCTTGATGCGGTAAAGGCTATGTTAACATCTGAGAAATTGAAATCTGAAGCAGCAGAGAAGAAAGTAGAGGCAGAAAGACAGGAAATCATCAAAGCAAGGAATCATGCAGAAATGAATATGAAGAAGGCAGAAGATTACAAACTTGATTTGGAGAAAATGAAGTTGGAGCTTAATGGGGTGAAGTCTATGTTGACAACTGAGAGATTGAAATCTGCAGCAGCAGTGAAGAAAGTAGAGGCGGAGAAACAGAACACCAGCAGAGAAAAGAATCGAGCTGATGATTTGACTAAAAAACTGGAACAGGAAAGTACCAAGGTGAAAAACATAGAAGAGGAATTGCAAGGGTGTATATGCTCTAAAAAATTGGCCAAGGCTCATGCTGCCACACCTGGTGCTGCCAAAAGCATACAATTGACTAGTAACGTTTGTGAAGGAACAGCAAAAGATGATGGCCGAATGTCTCCAAGGATGAAGATGCTGTTGGAGAAAGATCAAAATTTTATCAAAGAGAAAAGTCTCGTGGATTCAGAGAGAAAGAAGGCAAAGAAACTTCAGAAGGCTGCCAAAGAACACAAAAGGATGGCCTTACAAGAGAAGTACCGAGCTGATCTTTTATCTAAAGAATTGGAAGGTTGTAAGCTGAGGTTGAAAGAATCGGGAATTGGGCCACAGGAATTTATCCAATACAAAATATTTGCTGACAATTGTCGGAGATGCGATGATAATATATATCAGTCCGAGACAGTGAAACTGCTAAAGAATCAGTTGAAGCTTGGAGAGATGCTCACAAAGCATGCCAAAGAAGCAACCAAACTGGAAGTTTTTCGTAATAATATGCTACATCAAGAGCTTTTGCACCTAAAGAAGGAATGCCGGCGGCTCCAGCAGCGCTTGGACATGCTTGATAATAATTTCCTAAATGACAGTGAAGGTATTCCTGAACTTGAAAAGGTTAGTTTCCTCCCACTCGGTCTTTTGAAACTTGTTCTTTTGTTTTTATTTGTTTGTTTCTTTTTTTAATTGTTTTTAACAACAATATTTATTTTAATTTTTTTTCATATATGAATGTAGAAAGTGTTATTTGATGTGTCTTTACAAATTTGATCAGCAATAGCTTCTTCTCCTGCCTGTTGATTTTGGTTGGCGATGGCTGATAACTATAGTTGTACATCGTACATTTGGAGCGCAATATGACTGTCTATCTTATATGTAAGGATTTTCCTTTCATGGTCAAGTCTTTCTGGTACCTTTGCAACCTTGTAGTTTTTTGACAATGTCAGAACAGGAAAATTAGAACAGGCTTGCTTTCTGTTTGTTCATCATAAATATCATATCCTTATTGACTTTTACTTAACTAAGTTGTTCATGAAAGCTAGATTGTCCTTTTACCATTTTATAAATAGAATGCCATTGAAAATAGCTGTGTGGGGGCAATTGGCATTATGAATCACTGAATCATATATAGTTCTACTTCGCAGTATTTTTATGCTTTTTCTCATATAATCTTATGTTGCAGGTGGGCAATCGGACCTTCCCAAGAGACAAACTCTACCCCGACGAACTGCTTGCATCAGGTATAGATTCTAGATTGAATCATCCATGTAGAGGTTCCAAAAGAAATATCTTACAGAGTTCTGCCATAAATTCCAGTTCGGCATCTATAGGTGATCAATCATTGGTGGGATCACCCCGAAGTGGTACATTCATGACAGCTGAACTGGGAGATTTATCAAACCCTGATGCAACTATATCAAAGTTACCCGGCAAGAAGAGAATGAGGAACAGTGAGAATGATGTTGTCACAGCTAAAAACATGAGAAGTCATATAAGAGGCAAGGATACTGATAATGCAGTTAGACACAGTGACTCGGGAATTATTCCTGATGTACATGTGTCTGCGGAAAATTTGCATATGAATGGTCAATTGCATCAACCAGTCTCAGGGAAAAGAACTGAAGTGCATGGTTTAATCAATAATCAGAAGGATGATCATGCATCAGAGATTATCCAAGAGAACTCTTGTGAAAAGTATGTAAGACCATGTAAGAGGAGAAAAAATTCTTGTGATGGAGCAATTGTGATTAATCCAACACATGAGCCTGGCGCCCTAATACCTCATGCAAATATTGATGACTGTCATGCAAGTATGCATGTTGCATCACCTGTCACTGATATGACACATGATAGATGTTTGGAAGGTTGGGCGGATGATATTTTAGGAAGCAACCGATGCATTCCAACGGGAAGTGCTGATCTAACTACTGACTATTATATGAAGCTGCTGGACCTGGATAATGAGGCTGATGAGAAGTTGTATCGTCAAGCTATTGCATCACCCCTATCTCCTACCCTCCCTGATATTGATTTTCATGAGGATGAAGCAAAAGAAGTAAATAATCCTGAGATACTGGTTGATAAGAGCTCAAAAAATGGAGTATTCATTACGAAGGATAGTTTGGGTCCAATATCAACTGCCGATGCATATGACATGGAGAAGGAACCCTCCAGTAATATGGTTATGAATGATCTTGTTTCTTCCGAATTGCTGAGAAGGGATGATTCTGTTGAACTCCTCAAGCACACATGTATTTCTCGGTCAAGTCATGTTCATGTTCATCAGACCGAGGTTTCTGGTGAAGATTTGCGCATTCGGGATGTCTCTAGTTCAGGGAATGAAAAAATGAAGATATTATGTGATAGGGGGGTGACTTCAACCCAGGGTAGTCTTCTGAAATATTATATTATATCCTCAGATAATAGAGATAGTCATAGCATTTCAAGGGTCCTTCAGGCTATCGGCAGTTGCATGCCTCAATGTTGCCTACTCGATTCAGCAGATATCTTCCTTCAAAGTCTTATCACAAATTTGAATGCGGAAAATGTTCCCATGAAGTAAGTGAATTGATGTATATAGCTGCTCCTCGCAGTGTCACCTGCTTATACTTGTGAGACAGACAATTTTGTAACCCGTTGCTAATTGCTTGTTTTATGATCTGGTTTTAACTGCAAATCTGGTTGACTCCATATTTAGTAATACAAATTAGTAATATACATGTTACCTCAGTTTGGATAAATAATTGAGTAGGGTACCAGTCCCTTTGGATTAAAACTTGTCTGTGATTGCCTGTGAGTCGTTTGATTGAGATTGATCTCGGTGTGATTGTGTGACAGAGAATAGTATAGGGTGTAAAAGTTCGAGTGGTGTGAGGTGAGATAATGTTTTTATAGGTCTTGTAGGATATTGATTAACTGTATGTGTTTTAGCCTTTTAGGTAGAAAAGTGAGTCAATACTAGGAGAAAAAGGTGAATTAAGGTAGAGTGAGACAGTGTGAGTTTCAATCCAAACAGACATGCATATCAATTTGGTTACTATTTATATAGCTGTATATTTATATAGACACAGACGCATGTATGCATATTCATATATCCTCTTATACATGTGCTTTCTTATTGTGATGGTTATATGTGCTTGTATCCACAAGTTAATTAGATTTGTGCATGCGAAAACCTGTTATGAACAAGGCATGCCAAGATGGGTGTAGTGTTATTGCTCAGTCCAATGTTCATTCTGCACATTTTGCCACTTTGATGGCATATGAATATGTTTGGGTTTTACAACTTAAAAAAGTGAAACTATTGATATATCTTTTGACCATTTGTAGGGAGCGGGTATGTGTGTTCTTATGCATAATTCTGCATGCAGTTTCTGAGATTGAAGCAGAAGGTTTGGTAAATGCCTTCAGTGAAGATTTCATCACATCTCTTGCTTCCATCACTGTACCCATCCGCTCAGGTATTTATCAAATTATTTTTCTCTTAGTTTTCTTTTCCACTTGTTGGTGCGGAGTTTCACTGATTACCGTCGCGTAAAGAAAATGTCTTCTTGTTTGCAGCACTCTCTGATGTGGTATTGAGAAAGTTATTTGTGGAGTCTTGTGATTTGGCTGAACTACTTGCACTTGTTGAAGATTTCATCCAGCATAGAAAAGTATTAGTGTGTGAGGATTCATCTGCCGAGATGCAAGTCCCCGGCAATGCCAAATTAAACCTTGAGTTGAATGGTAACAGTACAAGTCTGTATGAACGCCCGGCTTCAGCTCACCAATTGGTTGTTTTGGGTTGTCTTTTTGCATCAATATGCTCTGGAATTGATCACATTGGGCTTGTTTGTGAGGCATCTTGCAACATTTTCTCGATGGAGAAATTTGACCCGGCTGTTGCTCTGGCTGTTCTTCATGCTTTTGCCCACACATGCGGCTCTAAATATTTAAACCTTCATGACTATGCCTTATCAATGACCCTTATAAAGTCTTTGGTTATGTTTCTTGAGAAACGTGCTTCACCTCCCAATTCTCTGCCGCAGACTACAGTACCACTTGGGATTTGGACGTGTAGCAGCTGCCCTTTCTCAGAAGGCGCACTTTCAATGGAGGGTGTTGCTTCCTTGCTTGTAAATAAGCTTCAGGTGTATGGAAAATCTGTTTCTTGGACACAGAATTCATGTGAAACTATGAAATCACTATTTGTGTCTACCATTGAAGAACGTACGGGAGGTTCAGGCACCAGAGAGGTGGCCCCATTGAGTATATCTGAAGACAATCTGTTCAGCTTCATGAATATTCTTTCATTGGTTGAGATTTTAGCTTCTTTCATGGTATGGATTTTTCTGTTAGTTTCTCCTCAAGTTGGACCCTTCAACATATTTGTTTTGTATTTCTAACTATTAACTGTATCTGCATGCAGGGCTGGGATTGGACAGATGCCAACTTCATTGGTCAATTTTGTGTATTTTCTGAATCACATCTCATGGAGGATTACTCTGCTGCCATTTTTATACTTCTTGGTCAGTTAGGAAGGTAATTTTGTTTCACTTTGAACAGACATGTGCCTTCCCTTTAGTATGTTTCGTGTGTATATATATACTTGTTATCCACGTGAAATTTACCTTGTTGACCACCTTGGTAAGTTGGTGGTATAGTTCTCATCTTACTAGACCAGATCTCCTTTAACCTCATCATAAGCTTTGTGATTTCCCATATTTTTCTGGCTTCACCACCATTTATTTTTCAGGGATTATGCTTATCCAATACTCCCTCCCTCAGACCCTCACACAAAACTTCACCCGGGCTTGACTTTTCAGTCCCGTCTTTGACCGCAAAATAATTCTAAATTATATGGTAAAAAAGTTAAGAAGATACTATATAATTTCCAGTCCATGCATTTTCATACTCCTAATACATTTCCTCAAGTTTTTCACCAGTGTAATTTCATAGTAATTTGGGGTCAAATATGGACTGAAAAGTCAACCCGTGTGAAGTTCTGTGGGACGGAGGGAGTATCATTTTCCAGAGCAGGAACTATGATTATCACTTCGTCTACTGTGCTTAGATCTGTTTTTTCCTCAAAAATCTTAATTTCCTATTTATTTCTAAATAATTTCTGTTATTTGCTGTTGCTCAGAGTCCAATCACCATTCCCATATGCCCTGGAAATATTGTCAGGAATTCTCCTCCTATAGTAGTACTTGGCTGAAAATCGTGTCTGTTATAGTTCCATCTCCAACGTTACCATCTCCAACACATTAGTTTCTTGTTTTATTGGAATACTTACCCGTATCCACATGACATGCAGGCTAGGAGTAGCTGACAGGGGGTACGAAGACATAGGAGTTAAGGGACTAAGAGAACGACTATCTGCACTATTCCATCACAGCAATTTCTCAAAACTGAGCCTTGTTACACAATCTGCTGTTATGACTGCTGTTCTTGGCCTTACTCCCCTCAAGTTTGAAGAAATTATACAGAGTAAAGACGAAACTCTATTAACTTTGAGCAAATTCTCTGATGCCAAGTTTATACGGAAATGGTTTTCTCACTTGAGCAAGGAACAAACAGTCACTCTTAAGGCTGCAACTGACTGAAAACGAGACCAGTTATGGCAATATGCTATCGTAGTCCCACAGGGATCTGCTTGCTGAGACCTGAGAGTTGAGTTTTGCTGTGATCTCAACATGAACTTGTTACAACTTACAAGGCCTGCACGGAGGAAGTTTTGCTTGAACATGCCTAGTTTATGCGTAATATGCATGCAAATGCTAGGGTGTTCTTTTTGTTCCTTCGGTTATGCAGTCCAAAGTGGCTTGCTATATCCTGAACATACTTGGTTGGTCATGAGATAAATCTTGGTTAAGCGATCACTAGGCTGTTGAGTTCTCCTCTTAGGAGGTAAATCCCCAGTAAATATTGCATCAATCTTTTAGATCTACGTACCCAGAGATACCATTTTTTCTGTGAGTAAACTGCAGAAAACCCATTTGAGTTATTTAAAAGTAGCACCAAACCCCCTCAATTATTAAAAATGTGCCAAACCCCTTAATTATTGAAATGTTAGCGTGAAACCCCCTACTATGGAGAGTGTAGTACACTCTCCGTTAGTGCGACTGGAGGTTGCTTTTTAGGGTTTTTTTTGCAACTTTATATTAATTGAGGGGGTTTTGTGCAATTTAGCCATATTTTTTATAAGATATCTATAAAAATAGTACTTATTTACTAAACTATGAAAGATAAATAAAGTTAAAAAAAAATTCTAAACAACAATAAAAGAAAAGAGTCTAATGAAAATAACAACTTTAGCAATATGATACATTCAATTGAAGTGAGGAATATAATAGTGATAGTTCGATATAAAAAAAAATGACAGCTCGATATACAATTAAACTTTAATTGAAGTAATTTTATTCAATAAATTATATAAAAATTCTTGTTTAAGAAAACTATCCATGGAGTATATATACTAAATCAATTAAAATAATTTAATATTTACGGTCTTAATTAAATTAAGTTTTTTTCGATAATAGATATTAAAAAGACAACTTATTGTCAATTATAATTAGAGAAAAATAATATGACAAATTACAAAAAATAATATGATATTTTTATAAAAATGGCACAAAATTTGCATAATGTCCATCAATTATCATAAAATTGCACATAACCCCCTCAATTATCATTAAGTTGTACGAAATCCCCTCGAATTGACTTTCCAGGCATGTGTAATGCACTTGTCGTGCCAGGGGGTTTCGCGCTAACTTTTTAATAACTCAGGGGGTTTGACACAATTTTAATAGGGGGGGGGGTTTGATGGTACTTTTGAATAACTCGAGGGGGTTTTATGCAGTTTACCCCTTTTTCTGTATCTTTTTGTATGGAAAACCGGTCTCTTTGATAGTTTTTTTTTTGTTTTTTTTTTTTTTTTTTTGAAAGATGAGTAGTTATTTATTAATTATCCAAATGTACAATACAAGTACAATTACATTTTTTCAAGTTCAAAATAGGTACTAGCCAAGAAGTACAAAAGTATATTTGATAGTTGATGCTAATGTATCTTGTCTATTCTTTGAAAAAGGGGAAAAAATGTAAGGCATGCTATTAAAATATGCACTATTCATCGTTAAAAAGCAGGGCACTTGTTAAAAAGTTTCAGGGCACTTGTTTTGTAGCTTGTACGGTACAAATTTGAACTCAATTTTTTCTCCAATAAACATTTTTCTCTTTTATATTCTCTATTTGTATGCTTTGAATTAACCTAATAACCTTAAACCAATCAATCAACATTAAAATCAATAAAAAATCAAAGACATTATTAATTTATTACATATCATATATTTTTACTTAGTTTTCTTAACTCTATACCAAACAGTCAATAAATCTTTTATGATGCTTGCTCACTTTCGAAATCTATACCAGAGTGTACCATCTCGTGTACTCCCTCCGTTCCGGAGAACTTCATACATTAGAGTTAGCGCGCAGTTTTATGCGAAAAGTTAAAGTAATGATAAAATATAGAAAATGTGGAAAAAAGTGTACTTTTAGTGGCAATATGTGTAATTTAAGTGTAAAGTTGATATTGTTTATTATTTGTTGGGTGTGGGGCAACTTCACTTTTTGGTAATGTATGAAGTTCTGTGGAACGGCTAAAAGTGAGAAATGTATGAAATTCTGCGGGACGTAGGGAGTATCATTCTTAGAATATCTGCATGTATCAATAAATAATGAGACTCACCGTCTCAAATGAAATAGTAAAATTACCCCATTGATTTGCCCAGTTTGATGTTTCCATTGGTTGAACATGCCTAACATATAGTAATAGTTACTTGATTTGTACTCCAAAATAACATGAAAAATATTTATGAATTGTTTGGCAAGCAACTAAGAACTATGTTAAATTAATATTTACGAGTTTCATGTTTACCATAAACTAAAATGTGTTAAGTCACTGTTCAATTTCTATAAAATTAAGTTACTATTAATCTTGTATGTTCAAAATAATATGTTAAATACATTCTCAGGTATTACATACCCATCAGGCATTTTAAATGAAGTAATAAGAGATCACAAGAGTACTTCATTAGTTATTTACTTGTTGTTCCATGTGATTCATATGGAGATATGTTTTCAATTATATATTTAGTAAGTGTGTAATTAGTTAATATTTATACAATATACGTTACGAGAGTACCAAAAAGTTTGTTAAGATTGGTTTGAACCGACAAATACGTTACTCATCGAGCCAATGCACGATGCTGATTAAAGTAGCTGACAAACCACTGCATTGCTGATAGAAACCGGGTCAGTTAGGACCTATAAACCGCTTGGGTACCAAACCGATAAGAACCAGATGGTTCCTTGGTGAGCGGTGGCCATTGAATCGGAACGAATCGGTTTTATAGTTAATTTGAATAAATATGTAAAATGATACTAACATGTAAGACAACTTGGGCTTAATAAAATGTTTATTTTCCACTCAGACACAAATTTTTTTTATGTTAGTTGAGTGTTTTATATTGATGATAACTTAAATCTTATGGTATATGATTTGTCCGTCTTTATAGAAGAAACTAAAATTGACCGATAAATATTATAGTTACAGGTGGAAATAATTACCGGTTATTATTAAAATCATCGATTTTACACACATAAAAATGACTATAAAATATCAATTCATTGTTTAAAATATTATACATATATTTTTGAACATCTGTCGGTTCCTCAGTAATCCAGGCCCCTTACTGGACTTTATAATACTTTTTTCCACCATAGTTCCGACTTCCTTGAACACCATTAATCGTCAACGAAGTGGAAGAGTGATAACTTCACATTCTAAAGATCCCTTATCATTTACAAGTTACTGCTTGAATTGATATGCCAGATTTTCTTCAGAACTTCAATTATGATTCAATATAAGTTATGCATTCCTCAGTGGTTTGGTTTGGTTATATTAATTTTCCAATCTATGTGATATACTATTTATAGTCTATAGATATTTAGAGACCGACATATATTGTTAAGAAAAACATTGATATTATTAATCAAAATGTATATGTTGTTAACAAAATGTACTATTTGTATATAAAAAAGGGTTGACAAGATAAACGTTTTTATTAATAATATTAATGATTTTTTAATAGTTTAGGTTCGTTTCTAGATAATTATTTTGAGACCATCTCTCAAGCGACTTACTCTTTTAAGATTGTATCTTGACCAATTAGTTTGACCGGTATTTCATGTTATGTTATGAGAAGATCAATCAGCTGATGAAACTGGTAAACCGGTTTGGGTGAAGGTGTTGAAAAGCACAAAGTCTTGGTCTCTAGATAAATTATCTTATGTTATCAAAAAAGTCATGTTATTAATTAAAATGTCTACGTTATTAATGAAATGGGTCCTTTTGTAATATGAGAAAATATCAATATTAAAAGCATAGAATTTTTAATTAATAACATCGATGATTTTATTGACAATATAGGTAACAAAGACAAGGATCAATTACAGGTAAAGTAAAAGGAAAGGAAATGAATGATACAAGTCCATCATCATGAGCTCATATAAAACCAAGCGGCAACTGCCAAGGACAGTTGGCCTGTAAGCGGAAAAATGTCTTTACGAAATCACCATCCTCATCGTACATCAACAATTCCTTGATCAACCTCGACTCACTGTGTCTTTTACTCTGCTCTCTCTTCAAATCTCTGTTTCCTCTCATAAGGGCTCAATTTCTCTCATATATTCTGCTTTCTGTCACTAACTGCCAATTCGGAAGATCGACGAGAAAATTCCTGCTTCGTGTTTCATCGTTTGATTTTGCTGTTTGTCGGTGGCAATGGCGGTGGATTCTGGACTTGTGACACCTGGACAGGTCCGCTTCTTAGCTACATTTGCTCTTTTTTTTTTTTTTGTTTGTTTTTTGGTGTTGATGATCTGTAGAAAATTTAGTGAATTCGGAGTTGTTTTTACTCGGAATTTGATTTGGAGCTTGTTTAGGTTGAGAAATTCGGTGCAATTGGTATTGTTTTGTATGTCTGGTTTGATTTGAATATCTACTGAATGCAGCTAGTGCATGTTGTGCTCTTGAATGTTATTTTTTACAGTATTTTCGTGTGAATATTCGGGTGATCGCCTTCGGAAGTAGAGACAAATTGCCTTTTCTGGTAATGTTTTGAGTTGTGATGAGATGGGCAACATATCTTATTATCATAGAAATTTCTGGAGTCTAGATCAATGCAGTTACCTAAACCACTTTGTTTTCATGGAAATAGCTGGATGTTGAGTGACTTGTTTATGGTCAGCTTGTGCTGTGTTGTTTGGTCATGTGAAACAATCAGATGGATGGTGAATGATATTCGTATTACTGATTTGTAACGATTAGTCAGAAAGGTGCATTAATTTGACACTTATGCTTGTGTTGTAACAGGTGTCATTTTTCCTTGGTGCCGTTCCTGTGGTGTTTGCCTGGATATACTCGGAATGGTTGGAACATAAGAAGTCATCACATCTTTCGAAACTGTGAGCACCTTTCCTTTTTGTGTGTTCAGTGTTAATTCCTCAATTCAGATAGTCTAGAGTTAAATGCAAAATAGCAACTCCTGTGCATGTGACAGGCTCTACATCCCACTATAGTTTTAGATTTAGACAAAAAAAATTCGATATTTACACACACACACACAATTTGGTACGCTGTGTGATGATCTTCTGGTATGCAGGCATTTGGATAATTTGGCTGAACCGGAAAGTGACTCAAACAAGGATGATGATCGAGCTTCACTTTTGGAAGGAGGTCTTGCAGAATCTGTATCCATCAAATTGCCAAATCCATCTGTTAAAACAAACTTAATCAGGTTGGTCTTATGTTAGTTGTGTAACCTAATGATAGCTTTGCAATTTCTTCCTGATTACCTTTATCAACTCCTTTTGTAGGTTTCTCGTGATGGAAGACTCATTTTTACTTGAAAATCGACAAATTTTAAGGGCAATGTAAGTATTTCATCATGTTCATTGCACAAGGGAAAGTTCTTACCTGTTTATGACTTGCTATTGAATATTATTCAGGGCTGAATTTGGCGGAATTTTGTTCTATTTTTACTTGTGTGATCGAACAAATCTGTTTGCAGATTCGAACAAGGTGATCTTTCTCTGTGTTTTTACGAGTCAATATTCTTTCAGTTCCCTTTATTTGGCATATCACATAAAAATAATGCCCTTTAACTAGAAACTTCATTAAATTTATTAGGATTAAAATAAAAATAAAAATTCAGTTGAATTGTTCATTCTGGTGGTTAATGTGGACAAGTACCCAATCGTTTGGATTTTACTCATTCAGAAAATTAAATTAAAACGATACTTTTGGTCTACAAGAATTCACTGAAATCCATTTATGTCCCAGAAGTTTAAGAGCGGTAGTTCATTGATAGTAGCTATGTTTACTTATCACAGTATCACTTCATCTCACGCATTTTTCTATAATTACATATACTTATATCTTGTTAACACTTTTGTATCCATTTCTTACCGATGTTGGACAGAGCTACAACCGTGATCTCTTCCTTTTTCTATATATGCTCCTTATTATCACTTCAGCAATGACTTCTCTTAAGAAACATCATGACAAGTCTGCATTTTCTGGGAAGTCCATACTCTATCTCAATCGGCATCAGACTGAAGAATGGAAAGGATGGATGCAGGCAAGAGTTTAATTATTAACTATTTATTATGATGGGTAAAATGTATTGAAGTAATTTGAAGGAAAGAATGTAGTACTATACAGTATGCTTAGAATGTAGTACTATAGTCTATACTACTCGTGTCTATTCTACTATTCTGAATCGGATGCTTAGAAAGAAAAGTGATTCCACGCATCACTTGTGTTATAGAGATACATAAACTATCTGTGACACTTGAACTTTTATCTCTACATTTTGCCAGCAGGATTTGGTTTCACCCTTATCTTCTCAGCCCTGTTTTCTCTTGTACAGATCCCGTACAAATACTGATTTGCATGCTTACGATTAATCTGATGCTTCTCACAGGTCCTCTTTTGATGTACCATTATTTTGCTGCAACGGAGATGTACAATGCAATTCGTGTTTTCATTGCTGCATATGTGTGGATGACTGGTTTCGGGAACTTCTCGTATTATTACATCAGAAAAGATTTTGGTCTTCCTCGATTTGCCCAGGTGACATAATATTCTGAGACAATTTTTGTTTCATTTACATATTATCTCTGAAGCAAGTAGTGCTTTACTTTTCACCACTCACGGTTTTTCGATAAGCGATCTAAGTTAGTTTTTTGTTCTCTATGCAGATGATGTGGAGGCTAAACTTTTTTGTGGCATTTTGTTGTATTGTTCTTAACAACGACTACATGCTGTACTACATCTGTCCAATGCATACCCTCTTCACGGTTATGGTGTATGGAGCACTTGGTATAGGTTACAACTATAATGAGATCAGATCAGTGATTATGCTGAAAATATTTATGTGCTTTCTAGTTGTCATCGTGATATGGGAAATCCCAGGAGTTTTCGACCTTTTATGGAGTCCTCTTATCCTTCTCTTCGGTGAGTAGCATACATAACATGCATGTTAATATAATTGCAAAAGTAGTGTTCAAAACTTCAAATAAAAAACTCATATTTGATTGAAGGGTGTCAAGTTCAAGTTTCTGTATCCCTTCTCTCCTGAAGAACCTAATAGTAGTTAATCCCATTTCCAGGATACAGTGATCCTGCAAAACCTGACCTTCCTCGACTTCACGAGTGGCATTTTAGATCTGGGCTTGATCGCTACATCTGGATTATTGGAATGCTATATGCCTATTTCCACCCCAATGTAGTCCCTCAACTTTTTTTCACTTGTGCCTCGCTTCTCCATATGTGCTTGAAATTTCACATGATTTTCTTATTGCAGGTTGAAAAGTGGATGGATAAATTGGAAGAGTTAGAGACCAATCGGAGATGCAAAATTAAGGCATCCATTGTTACAGTCACCTTAATAGTAAGACTGGTTTATATAAAGACTAAAATATGTCTTTGAAGATACTTCAGGTTCTCTCTCACTTGATGTTCCTGACTATGTGGCCTTAGGTTGGTTACTTGTGGTATGAATACATATACAAGCTGGACAAAATCTCATATAACAAGCTCCATCCGTACACATCATGGATCCCCATAACGTGTGTAACACATCTCTTTTTGAACTTATCATTTTTCGCTTCTATTTGCTACTCCACAAACAGTTTCTTCATTTGAAAGACACTATCAACTCAGGATGTCAAAACTTTCTTCCAACATGTCTTTTCATATGTGCTTCTTATTATTTTCCAGTGTATATATATGTTTCATAAATTTCAGTCAGCAGCTGAGGAACTTCTCTCTGACACTTTTTGCGTAAGTCCCATCTTCTTGATGTTTTAGTATTCATTCATGATGGTTCTATACTGCTATTCTTAATCTATGTTGAAACTTCCTTTACCTTGTGTCTCCAGGTGGCTCGGCAAAATTACTTTGGAAACTTACATTTCTCAGTTTCATATATGGCTGAGGTCCGTAGATGAATTTTATCATATGCAGATTTCTTATTTACATCTTATCCTTAAATGTGCTCCACTCTTAGTCAATTAGTATAACTTGCCGAATTTCAACTCTATATTTTTTACTCTATGCCAGTAAAGATTCCTTAACAAATTACTTTGGAAACTTACATTTCTCAGTTTCATATATGGCTGAGGTGTGGACGAATTTTATCGTATGCAGATTTCTTGTTTACATCTTATCCTAAACTGTGTTCCACTCTTGCTCAATTGGTATAACTTGCAATACTTCAACTCTATATTTTCGGCTCTATGCTTGTCAAGTTTCCTCAACAAATGATTTATATTTCTAGCATGAAGTGTGTAACTTTTCTAGAAATGACTGACATTTGGTTTTGTCTCTTCAATTCATTTCCCGCAATTCCATCTTAATGGATCCAACTTATGACTGGATGTAAGAGGAAAACTGATACCTGTAACAATTTATGAATTTAAATCAGTTGGTGATGTCAAATTTATGTAATCCTCCAACCGTAAGTTGGCTTGAATACATTGCCCTCACCAACTTGTAAAATATATTTGCAGATCAAATGTACCAAATGGACAGCCTAAATGGTTGCTTTCTTTCATTCCAGATTACCCCCTGCTTAACTTCATGCTCACAACAGCCATATACATCTTGGTTAGTGAATCTTGCTATTATTCTATCTGGAGTCAATTTTGTTATTGAAACAACCTAACGATGACATGCTTTATGCTTCCCCGGATTAAATTATTCACCCTGCTGCAGATATCTTATCGGGTTTTTGAACTCACAAACATACTCAAGTTTGCTTTTGTACCCACACGAGATAACAAGAAGCTCATGTACAATTTTCTCACTGGAGCTGCCATCTCCATTTGCTTATATTGCATCTCGTTTCTTCTTCTTCAGATCCTTCATTGATGGTAAGTTGTCTTATCTTCTTTGCTCTTTTTTAGATAACACAGAGAGATTTTGTTACACCTTCAGGCTTTAAAGTTTTGGAAATGATTTATAGTTGCAAAATTTGTTATTAAGCCATTCCTTTTCCTTTTTGTGCCTAATCCACCCCTTTTCCTTTTTGTGTCTAATAATATTCTTAATTCCAGTGTATATGATATTTGGTTGAATACTGATTGTACAGGCTCTCTGTAACCATAGCTTTGAATGCTGCCAGAAGGGCTACTAGTGGACAGGAAAACCGCATGCCATTGTATCTTTAGCAACGCCAAAGGTCACAAAGACAAGTTCATGCTGCCAGTTAGCGACATCATCGATTGGCAATAGCAGGAAATTATAATTAGTCTGAAGAATATATAGATCAGTTTTTGTCCTAGGAATGAAGATGGAGTTAAATGGGAAACCTTTTTTTGGAGAAATGATTAGAAAACTTTTCAAATGTCCGTAATTTAACTCTAATTTCATTTCTCTGGTAACCTCGTAATGCTTCTCCATGATAGCAGATGTCAGATGATGCATGAAATATCTCAATCCCTAACCCCAAATTCTTGTTCAAGTTTGGATGCATCTACTGATGCTAACTTGATTCTATTAATTGCAGTCTGCAGATGTGATCCCGTCTCTAGGAGAGTCGGTTGTTTGCAAAAGTTTGTTTAATATAATAATGTACACACTTTTACATGGTATGTGGCATTTTGGATGAAAAATATCACTTCCACTGCCGTGTAGAGGAATGAAATATTAAAAATCACTTAAGCTCAAGAGATAATGTCGTGCCGGTAAGCACACCTTGTGTACAACTTGCTTGCACGATTTTACTGCCCACCAGGATCACTTTCTACATGCCTAATTGCAAGCACAATTTGCGTTTCCTTTTGTCCAAATTTCGGCCTAACACTTGCCAACCGCCATGAAATCCATGTGAACTCTACAGAGTTCACCAAATTAACACCTCAATTTGACTCCTAACATGCTTTGTTTCTTTGTGTTGTTATAAATCTCAAAAAAAACCATGATTGAGTAAAACTTGAACTCAATTTGCTATCTTGAATCTTGATCCATCTTCAGCAGTTTACATAAACAATCATGGGGCAATCATCACAGACTGAAGGTGAGTTTTGTTTAATCACATCACAATGCATTTCCTCTGTTCTTAACTAATGATTCACTCGTTTTCCTTCTTTTCAGCAGACATGGGAACTGAAGGGGAAATATCAGCGGCACATACTTCAGAAACCAAACAAGATTCTCGGCTTCCATGGTTTAGACGATACAAATGGTGGATTCAGATGGTTATGTTCACGTTTTTTGTCCTTGGCGGGCAAAGCGCAGGCACTCTGTTGGCAAGATTTTACTTCACCAATGGCGGAAAGAGCAAATGGATGGGCACTTTAGTACAAGTTGTTGGATATCCTGTTCTTTTTCCGCTGCAGTGGATGACTGCCTCGAGACAGCCTGATATCGAACCAAGTAGAAGCCACCATTTTCGCTCTATCCTAGCCTCCATTTACATATCCTTTGGCATTTTCATCGCGTTAACCAGCATGTTATACACCATAGGTCTTCAATACCTTCCAGTCACCACCTACACTCTGATCAGTGCTAGTCAGCTGGGTTTCAATGCGATTTTCGCCTATTTCCTCAATAAACAGAAGATTACTCCTTACATACTCAATTCGGTAGTTCTCTTAACTGTCTCCTCAACTATCCTTGTGTTCCAAACTGAACCTGGCGATTCAAATAAAATCTCAAAAGCAAAGTATGCGGTTGGTTTTGTGTCTACTGTTGCTGCATCAGCCGGGTACGCCTTAAACCTCTCTGCCACACAGCTTGCCTTCCAGAAAATTATCCAGCAGGAGACCTTCCCTGCGGTTCTTGATTTATCAGTTTATGAGGCCATAGTTGCGACATTTGTCATCCTGATCGGCCTTTTTGCAAGTGGGGAGTGGAGGACATTAAACACGGAGATGAATGAGTTTAAGACAGGGAGAGTCTCATATATCATGAACTTGTTTTGGACGGCTGTGTCGTGGCAAGCTTTTAATGTTGGTTCAATCGGGTTGATATTCAAGATATCCTCACTGTTCTCCAATGTGATCAGCATTTTGGGAATGCCATTGGTTTCTGTCCTGTCTGTGTTCTTTCTCCAAGACAGGCTGACTGGAGTGAAGGCCGTATCAATGGTTTTAGCGATCTGGGGTTTTGTATCGTACGCGTATCAAAATTACGTAGATGAGAGGACCAGAGATAAGACATCTCCTGGTGAAGTTTCTGAAGCTACAAGTTCACGTGCATAGCTATGGAGAATGCAAAGAATTGAAAACCTGAAATACTGCAATTAATCTTGACCAGTTTTTCACTTAAAAGATGTTTGATATACTAATTAAGTTTTCTGCAGATCTCGAAATATCTAGGGAAAAAAACCCAGGAAAATTAAGAAGATGAAAGGTAGAGAATATGGCACATAAGTTGGGTATTTGGTAACTTGAGTTTGATTGCCTAAAGAGTTAAAACATTTGAAAACAAGTCATTTTTGCATGTCTTGTTTTCACTAGGGAAAATTCATTTTAGCATGCTTGTCCACTTGGGATAAGTCAAAATTAATTTTAGCATGTTTTATTTCACTCGGGATAATTCATTGTACAAATTAAGATGTCACAGCTCCCACAATAAAGACCACAGCATTGTGCGGTTCTATGCACTGATTGGTTTCCTGTCAAAACAGGCCTATAGACAAAACTATCTAACTCACACTACATAGAACGTGTTCAAGTTGTATACTCCTAAGTTTGCTATCCCCAACCAAATCCAGTAATTGTCCTAAACTGCTATGGAAGAAGAAGCTCAAGAACTATCATCACACTCTCAAGGTAAGGCATCTTTCTCACAGTTTCCATACAGGTGCTAGGCGTTTCGACAGCTAACTGGCCGAAAAGTTAAAGATGAGATAAAAGAACAAATTTTCTTGTATTTCTTAACATTTTAACTGTTTATTCTGTCAGTAGGGATAAGAGCCGAAGAGAAGAACTTTCCCTGGCTCGGACGATACAAATGGTGGCTGCAAATGGCCATTTATTCATTCTTGGTTCTTGCAGGATCAACCACTGGTATTCTCTTAGCCAGAGTTTACTTCAACGATAGTGGAAACTGCATATGGATGCTCGCACTAGTACAAATCGCAGGATTTCCGGTTCTTTTTCCTTTCCAGTGGTTCACAAAAACTAAACAAACCGACACAGAGCCAAACAGAAATCGCTAATTCCACATGATCCTAGCTTCGGTTTACATAGTCCTTGGGGGTTTCATGGCGGGAAATACCATGCTATACACAATTGGGCTACAATACCTCCCAATCACTACATACACGTTGATCTGTGCTAGTCAGCTTGGATTCAATGCTGTTTTCTCCTATTTCCTCAATAAACAAAAGATCACTCCTTACATAGCCAATTCAGTAGTTCTTCTAACAATTTCCTCAATCCTCCTCGTATTCCAAACCGATCCAGGTGACTCCAACAAAGCCTCAAAGGCCAAGTATGCAGTCGGCTTTATATGCACCCTTGCTGGATCATCTTGTTACGCGTTGCAACTCAGCTTAACACAACTGACCTTTGAGAAGATCATCAAGAAGGAAACAATCCGAACCATTATAGACTTGGTTATTTATCAGAGTATAGCTGCCTCGTTGTTGGTTCTAATCGGACTCTTTGCTAGCGGAGAGTGGAGAAAACTGAACAAGGATATGGATGAGTTCAAAACCGGGAGAACTTTTTACATTTCGAATCTGTTAGGGATAGCTCTTTCATGGCAAGCTTTTATGGTTGGTTCTGTTGGCCTGATATTTAAGATTTCTTCTCTGTTCTCGAATGTCATCAGCATTTTAGTAGTGCCGTTGGCTCCTATTGTGGCAGTAATCTTCCTCCATGACAAGCTGACTGGTTTGAAGGCAATGTCAATGGTGTTGGCAATATGGGGGTTTGTGTCTTACACATACCAGCATTATGTTGATGATCTGAAGATGAAGGAGAATAAATCTACTCATGAAGTTCCTCTTACTGAAAGTGGATAGTGATAGATCATAGTCATAGATGTTAGAATCCTTAGTTTGGAACTATGTACTGAAGATTATACGGTACATACATGTATAATCTATGATTGGTGTACTTTATGGAGAGAATTCCTTCAAATAAAATATCAAGAAAACGCCTTTTGAGTTACTTTCTTGGCAAACAACCTCATCTCTTGATGCTGGTAAACAAGCACTGATTTAATGGAACCTAACTCTTGTAATTTCTTGGATTCTTCAAAAAATATTGCAAGAACTACTTTAAAAAGTCCTTTACGAGCCGGGTACGCCTTAAACCTCTCTGCCACACAGATTGCCTTCCAGAAAATCATCGAGCAGGAGACCTTCCGTGCAGTTCTTGGTTTATCAGTTTATAAGGCCATAGTTGCGACATTTGTCATCCTGATCGGTCTTTTTGCAAGTGGGGAGTGGAGGACATTGATGATTGAACACGGAGATGAATGAGCTTAAGACGGGCAGAGTCTCATGCATCATGAACTTGTTTTGGACAGCTGTGTCATGGCAGGCTTTTAATGTTGGTTCAATCGGGTTGATATTCAAGATTTCCTCACTGTTCTCCAATGTGATCAGCATTTTGGGAATGCCGTTGGTTTCTGTCCTGTCTGTGTTCTTTCTCCACAACAAGCTGACCTTACTGAAGGCCGTATCAATGGTTTTAATTAGCGATTTGGGTTTTGGGTCTTACGCGTATCAAAATTACCTTGATGAGAAGAGCTGAGATAAGAAACCTCCTGGTGAAGTTTCTGAAGCTACAAGTTCACATGCATAGCTATGGAGAATGCAAAGAATTGAAAACCTGGAATACTGCACTTAAAAGATGTTCGAAATACTTGATTAAATATCTTCGAGTCTTCGACTACCTAACAAAACTGCTCGTAAAATCTCTACTTCCACTCAGCATTTTCTGCAAATCTTGAAATAATAAGCAGCTCTTGTACAATTTTCTCACTGGAGCTGTCATCTCCATTTGCTTATATTGCATCTCGTTTATTCTTCTTCAGATCCTTCATCAATGGTAATGAACTTGTCTCATCTTCTTTAGATAACACAGAGAGATCTTGTTACACCTTCAGGCTTTAAACTTTTGGGAATTGATTTCCAGTTGCAAATTTTGTTATTACTCCATCCTCATCCTTTTTGTGTCTAATATTCTTAATTCTACAGATCACAGACACAGTGTATATGATAGTTGTCTCATCGACTAATGCCAACTTGATTCTATTTTAATTGCAGTTTGCCGATGTTAATTCTGTTTCTCGGAGAGGTGGTCTCCCACAAAAGTTTGTAATATAATAACACACACTTTTGACGTGGTCTCCCATAAAAGTTTGTAATATAATAACACACACTTTTGACGTGGTATGCGGCATTTTGGAGGATTTGTTTGTTTGTGTTTTCTTATAAATGTCAAAAAACACAGCCTGATTAAGTACAAGTTTAACTCATAAACAATCAAGAGGGCAATCATCACAAACTGGAGGTAAATTCTGTTTCACCATTTGGAAATATGGAGAAAAAATGAAGTGAAATTAATCGCTTGCTAGATATGTACTTGGAGACCAATTTTTAATTACCGATTAATTAAGGAAATGAAATATATGTTCGTAAGCTACTACGTAAGAGTTTTGAATTAGTAATATATTGTACGTCCAAAATGTACCTTAGGTTAGTGAGGAACAAGTGTTCAAAGTTGGAAGGTAAAGTGATTTTATATCACATTGCCTGCACACTGTGTGTCTTTTATAGTTTATAACCGATTACCTCGTCTATGTTGTTCAATTATTTTGGTATTGTTATCAATAACTCTACACGCCTGCAAACATTTTGTAACTGCCATTGTTGGTGCAGTTCGAAACCTGCAAAGGACCATTTCCTCACCTATATAAATAAATGGGGTCTCAAGTCTCAACTCTCAAGCTCATTGAGAAGAACATGTACAGAATAACTCTTCTCTTCACATCATCACAATGCCTACTGAAGAGGAAATATCAGCACATAGTTCAGGAACAGAACAAGATTCTCCGCTTCCATGGTTCAGACATTACAGACGGTGGATTCAGATTGTTATGTTCGCGGTTTTTGTCCTTGGCAGGCAAAGCGCAGGCACTCTCTTGGCAAGAGTTTACTTCACCAATGGCGGAAAGAGCAAATGGATGGGCACCTTAGTACAAGTTGTTGGGTATCCTGTTCTTTTTCCGCTGCAGTGGATGACTGCCTCGAAACAGCCTGATATCGAACCAAGTAGAAGCCACTACTTTCGCTCTATCCTAGCCTCCATTTACATATCCTTTGGCTTTTTAACCGTGTTAACCAGTATTTTATACACCATAGGTCTTCAATACCTTCCGGTGACCACCTACACTCTGATTAGTGCTAGTCAGCTGGTTTTCAACGTCGTTTTCGCCTTTTTCCTCAATAAACAAAAGTTAACTCCTTACGTGCTCATTTCGGTAGTTCTACTAATAATCTCCTCAACCATCCGCGTGTTCCAAACTGGCCCGGGGATTCCAATAAAAACTCGAAAACAAAGCATGTAGTTGGTTTTGTGTGTACTTTAGCTGCATCAGCTTTGTACGGCTTAAACCTGTCTGCCACACAGCTTGCCTTCCAGAAAATCATCCAGTAAGGAGACCTTCCCTGCGGTTCTTGATTTATCAGTTTATGAGGCCATAGTTGCGACATTTGTCATCCTGATCGGCCTTTTTGCAAGTGGGGAGTGGAGGACATTGAACACGGAGATGAATGAGTTTAGGACGGGGAGAGTCTCATACATCATGAACTTGTCGTGGCAGGCTTTGAATGTTGGTTCAATCGGGTTGATATTCAAGATATCATCACTGTTCTCCAATGTGATCAGCATTTTGGGAATGCCATTGGTTTCTGTCCTTTCTGTGTTCTTTCTCCACGACAGGCTGACTGGAGTGTGATAGAATTCCATCTCATCTAAAAGATCGAACTTATAAAGAGGTGTGGAATTAATCCATGATAGAATTCCATCTCATCTAAAAGCTCGAACTTATAAAGAGGTGTGGAACTAATCCACTTATATTAATTTATCTAACACTCCCCTCACTCGTGGGCTCATGCCCAACCTGGGTTCAAACCTCCATGGAGACAATCTCCGCCCCATATTAAATTTCCACTCGAATGGCAGAGCAGGCCCAAGTTGATGATGGGTGCCCCAGCCGATGATAATTCCGGCTTGCCCAAAGAGGCTATTATGATTCCACGTGTAGAGCCGACTAATCACAGCCTACTCGTGAGGGGGCGTGTTAGAATTATCCCACATCACTTGTGAGTATATCCTCCAAACAACATATAAGGTTAGGTGTGAAATCTAGTCATTTATATTAATACTCCAATACCCCCGCACTCGTGGTCGATTTCAACCTCTTTGGGGAGGCAATTCGAGTGGAAATTTAATATGGGCGGAGATTGTCTCCGTGGAGATTCGAACCCAGGTTGGGCGTGAGCCAGAGACTCTGATACCATGATAGAATTCCATCTCATCTAAAAGCTCGAACTTATAAAGAGGTGTGGAATTAATCCACTTATATAAATTTATCTAACAGAGTGAAGGCCGTATCAATGGTTTTACCGATCTGGGGTTTTGTATCGTACGCGTATCAAAATTACATAGATGAGAGGACCAGAGATAAGACATCTCCTGGTGAAGTTTCTGAAGCTACAAGTTCACGTGCATAGCTATGGAGAATGCAAAGAATTGAAAACCTGAAATACTGCAATTAATCTTGACCAGTTTTTCACTTAAAAGATGTTTGATATACTAATTAAGTTTTCTGCAAATCTTGAAATGTCTAGGGAAAAAAACCAGGAAAAGCAGATGAAAAGGTAGAGAATATGGCACTTAAGTTGGGTATATGGTAATTTAGAGTTTGATTGCCTAAAGAGTTAAAAACATTTGAAAACATGTCATTTTAGCATGTCTTGTTTTCACCAGGGAAAATTAATTTTAGCATGCTTGTCCACTTGGGATAAGTCAAAATTAATTTTAGCATGTTTTATTTCACTCGGGATAATTCACTGTATAAATTAAGATGTATGTCTCCCAGACCACAGAATTGTGCGGTTCTATGCACTGATTGGTTTCCTGTGATTAGGCAACTGCACAGATCATCTAACTCACACTCCAGAGAAATGTACCAGTAATTGTCCTAAACTGCCATGGAACAAGCTCAGAACTGTAACTGCAATGGGACCGGGATTTGGTATAAACTAGCCTAAACTGCGACTTGGTGTGTCCAGAACACAGAATTCTGACAGTGCAGTATTCTGGTGTGTTCGACACACTGTATCGCTGACAGCAGGAAAACATAAACAAATAAATAATAAACAGCAGTTCAGCAGCGGAATTTAGATGACACTTTTGTATGTTTCTAGCAGATTATATTCCTATAATCCACCGAGCCTCATGGCGAAAAAATCCACTATACGTATGTTGATAATGAATACAAGAACTACTCTAGATCTATTCTCTAGATGAAAAACAACTAAGCAATCGTAAAAAGCTACCTCTACCAATCTACCTATCAATCGCCGAATCACACAGAGAAAACTAGATAGAAAAAAGCTTAGAAAACGTTGACAGAAATCGCGAATCTAAGAATGTATAAACTCTCGGTTTTTCTTGCTTGATTCCCGTATCTATCTTGATGAGCTCTTGATGTATATATAGTATCCAAAAACGTCCAGAGTACATCTGATTTGTCATGATCTTCACAGCTTGTAGTTTGAGTCCTAATCGACTTCTACTACTTGTTCTAAGCAAATATATTCTTTCTTGAATATATCCAAGATCTTCCAAGATCTCCTTGTAATATCCAATCTCGTTCAACCTAAATATATCTGCACAACACTAACTAAAATTGTGGAACCAATTATGAAAGGAATTAAAGTGAATAAAGGCAAAACCTAATTAGAAATCTGATGTACAACAGGTTTTTCCCGCACAGCAGAATTCTGCCGAATCCAGTGTTCTCACGACACCAGATAAAAACACTGAGAACTGTTTTGCATATCAGTGTGTATCTAGCATGTTCCTGACACACCAAGATTAACACTATAAAAAATACTCACATTTACATTCTCCACCTTTTTGCCTTTCTTCACAAAATCTAAACCAAATGAGTTAGTGCAGATAAACATATACTAAACTCCCTCTCAAAATAAGAAAGATTTCTCCCCCTTAATCGAAGAATGAGCTTAGATATAAAACCAAGTCAAACACATAGAATTCAAACATTATAGACCATCATATTCCAACATATTAAAGATCAGAAACATGAAATCAAACATCATTAATATGAAAAGGTTAGATAGCACAACTCATCACTCTCCCCCTTTTTGTGAGGAAGGCAAAACTATCATATCTTTCTTTCTCTTAAAGTTCCATGTTAAAAGACATCCTTATATTCGAACAATTCAAGATTCAGACATACTCACTTTTGCTATAAAATCCATGCACACATTAGTTTGTGGATAAAGACAAAACATAATGTTAACTAGCTGGTGTTCTGGCAACACCAGTATTGCAGCTAGCCAGTGTATCGAGAACACCAGTCTCTCAACACTTACATTCTCCCCCTTTTTGTCTTTCTTCACAAAACATACCTAAACAACTTGTTAGCAACATATGAACATGCATGAACTAAACAAACTCCCCCTCAAACTTAGCAGGGAGTAAAAAAGCAAAAACAAGTAAACTAAGCAATTAAGAATCATGTTCACAAAAGTACACTAAGTACTTAAGGATAAATATATCATGCTAAGATCTTTCTTTGTTGTTCATATGCCAACTCATCTCCCTCTTTTCGTGAAGAAAGATCCTTCACAAACTTAGCTTCAATGGTCACGCGAGTGAGACATAAAAATTTGTAACTTGAGAAAACACGTGAGTAGAGAAGAAAACAGATAAGAAAGTAAGAATGGAAGTGAGGAGGATAGGTTATGGGAAAAACACACTTCAATCCAAATGGCTATAAAGAAAATCTTGAAACACATATCCAAAACTAATGACAATCATTAGAAAAGATTTTTGGTAAAAGATTTTCACAACTAAACTGGAGATAATCAGTTAGAAAAAGCCACTTATGGAGAATCTTAGCTAATTGAGAGATAATACACTACAAGCTTTAAAAAGCCAAAATTACCTTGAAAATAAGCTAGTAAAATATGTAACAGACCCAAAATACACAAAACTCCCAACAAAACGCGACTCTTTCTTTCAAACAATTTAGGACGACTTAGGACAGAAAAGGATTAGAAAACGCTGATTTAAAAACAAACTATCAACAACTTTGGAACATACTTGGTGTGCTGGTAACACCAGAAATCACACTGAATGCAAATCCTACAAATTTTGAACTCTCTTTAAAAATGCGGGGGGCGGGGGGGGGGGGGGGGGGGTGTTGTCAGAACACAGAGTAAAAGAATGGTGTTATCAGTATACAGAGACCAAACACTTGATAACACTAATCGGAACCTTTTATTTTGCTCTCCAAGACCATTTATTGTACAGTATTTTTGCTTTTATAAATGGTTTTTGTTTAACAAATATATGAAAAAGGTTGTCTACTGAATGAAGGCAGTCGGAACCCCAATCACCCAATAGCAACACAATTTCGTTAGGCAACACAAGTGAGCACATAGGACTGAATGCTGACAGCCAGAACTCCAAGCACCCCAATATCCTAACGCGTACTCATTTACTGTGCCACTTTTATAGAGATAACCTCAAATGAGTCATTCACACCGAATGCAAGCAGTCGGAACTCCATACACCTTGTACAAACACATACTATATCTAGCTATCCCATTTAGCAACCAAGTAGCAACCATGCACGTGTAGATCAGGGAGAGACTTTATTAATTCCTCAAGTATACAACCTGTGAAATAACAACGTATTCAGAACCCACAAAAATACAAGTGAACCCGACAACACATGTGAAAAGGAAAAATCGTGAGTTTTAGGGTAAAGAAAGCTTTATTTTCGCAAGAGCAACACATCAGTAGCTAAAACTCAGTGAACCAGGCCAAGTTTAAACCTTAATTAGAGCTGACAATAGAAAATCAGAATGCAAACAAACTTAAGATCACAACTCAAAAGCACCACAAACAGTTCTGGTATTTTCCGGTGGTGTTTCGGAAACACGAGTATTTTTTTTTGAATTTTTTATTTTTTTGAATTTTTTATATACAAAAAAAATAGACTATAAAACCTCTCTAAACATTATTATCTATCATGGTTTTGAGGTTTAAAGTAAACATCAGTCAGTTTAAGCCAATATACCGTATCATCAAACAAATAGAAGAAATCTCCACTTGTGAAATTTCTATCATTCAAATGTCCAACCCAAATACGAAACCAAAAGCAAATATGCATAGGATCACATATACATCTCAAAATTTGCTTTAAAGAATTTAGACGAAGTGTGTTTGGATTGAGTGGGTATATGAATTGCACACATAGAACATATGATATATCAAGATGACAAGATGAAATAGATAGAAGCATACCAATTAATTTAGATGTAGGAGGGTTATTCCTTATCTCAGCTGAGAGATCATGCCTTACTCGATCATACAGTACATCATCATGTTCATGTGTTCCAAAATATGTAGCTGACTTTGATGTTGAGTCTGGTGTCTCCGCAACACTAGATTCTTGCTTTTCACTATCAAGCTGTGGTGTTGCATCCGGTGTTGTCGCAACACTGGAATTAACACAATGATTATGCACATCAAGTTGCTTTAGCCTCAGCTCATCCTTGCTCCATTCTTCCCAATTCAAATATTCTGCACTAGAAAGAATATGAACAAACCAATAGTCATATGTAATAAATCTACATGCACAAATATCAATTGATTTGATATATGCACGATGTATGATTTTCTTAAAGTCAAAATAAGAAAAATCAAAAAAATTCTACTACATAAAAACTACTAAAATAAGGATTAGCTTGATCCATTATATGAATACCCAATCCAAACACCAATGAATTAGGTGCTTGGATCTGATACCAATTGAAAATAGTAACTGGGCCGGGATTCAATACTAAACTAACCACGACATGAAGTTCAATGTACCGAGAACACCGAAATCTGTATTAAACAATTTCCAGTGTTATCAAGACACTAACCTTCGACAACCCTAAGAAATTGATACTCGATCTTAAGACAGAATAGACAACGAAAATAAACAAGACAATGTATAAGTTTCTAGCATATTATATTCCTATAATCCACCGAGCCTCATGGCGAAAATATCCACTATACGTATGTTGATAATGAATACAAGAACTACATTACATCTATTCTCTATGAATATCTCTAGATGAAAAACAACTAAGTAATCGTAAAGAGCTACCTCTACCAATCTACCTATCAATCGCTGAATCACACAGAGAAAACTAGATAAAAAAAGGCTTAGAAAATGTTGACAGAAATCGTGAATCTAAGAATGTATAAACTCTCGGTTTTTCTTGCTTGATTCCCGTATCTATCTTGATGAGCTCTTGATGTATATATAGTATCCAAAAACGTCCAAAGCACATCTGATTTGTCATGATCTTCACAACTTGTAGTTTGAGTTCTAATTGACTTCTACTCCTTGTTCTAAGCAAATATCTTCTTTCTTGAATATATCCAAGATCTCCTTGTAATATCTAATCTCATTCAATCTAAATATATCTGCACAACACTAACTAAAATTGTGGAACCAATTAGGAAAGGAATTAAAGTGAATAAAGGCAAAACCTAATCAGAAATCTGTTGTACAACATGTTTTTCCCGTACAGCAGAATTCTACTCGCGACACCAGATAAAAACACTGAGAACTGTTTTGCATATCAGTGTGTATCTTGCGTGTTCCTGACACACCAAGATTAACACTATTAAAAATACTCACATTTACAAGAACTATCATCACACTCTCAAGGTAAGGCATCTCTCTCACAGTATACAGGTGCTAGGCGTTTCGACAGCTATCAGATGCATCGATGCACTGGCCGAAAAGATAAAGATGATGATAAAAGATCAATTTTTCTTGTATTCCTTAACAATCAACGATTTATTCGGTTAGCTTCAGTAGGAATGAGAGCTGAAGAGAAGAACCTACCCTGGCTCGGACGATACATATGGACATGGTGGCTGCAAATGGCCATTTATTCGTTCTTGGTACTCGCAGGAGCAATCACGGGTAATCTCTTAGGCAGAGTCTTCAACCATGGTGGAAATTGCATATGGTTGCTAGCACTAGTACGAATCGCAGGATTTCCGATTCTTTTCCCTTTCCAGTGGTTCACAAAAACTAAACAAACCGACACAGAACCAAACAGAAATCGCCAATCCACACGATCCTAGCTTCGGTTTACATAGCCCTTGGCGGTTTCATGCCTGGAACTACCATTCTACACGCAATCGGGCTACAATACCTCCCAATCACTACATACACATTGATATGTACTAGTAAGCTCGGATTCAATGTTATTTTCTCCTATTTCCTCAACAAACAAAAGATCACTCCTTACATAGTCAATTCAGTAGTTCTCCTAACAATCTCCTCAACCCTCCTCGTATGCCAAACCGATCCCGGTGACTCCAACAAAGCCTTGATAGCCAGGTACGTTGTCAGTTTTATATGCACGCTTGTTGCATCAGCTGGTTACGCGTTGCAACTCTGCATAACACAGCTGGCCTTTGAGAAGATCATCAAGAAGGAAACAATCCGAACCATTACAAACATGGTTATTTATCAGAGTACAGCTGCCTCATTGTTGGTGCTAACCGTACTCTTCGCTAGCGGAGAGTGGAGAAATCTGAACAATGAGTTCAAAACCGGGAGAGTTTTTTACGTTACGAATCTGTTAGGGATATGATGCAATCCAAACAGATTTATGTTAGGCTCCGTGTTAGATTATGTAAATATTAGTTAGAATATGTTTAGGATTATGTTGGAAATTAGAAGTATAGTTTAATTATGATTCCTTATTGGTTAGGAGTTGATTAGGAGTTAGTTTAGGAGTTTTACTATTTAAGTCATTGTTCATTGTTTTATCAGGGAGGTTAGAGTTTTGAGATATTATATGAAAAATTGAGGTGTTCCTCCAAATCTGTCAATTTTCGGTATTCCTGTGAATCAGCGAATCTTGATCCATCAATTCTCGGTATTCTGATGAATCAACGAGTTTTGAGTCAATTCTCGGTATTCTTTTGAATCAACGAGTTTTGAATTTATTGTTCTTGTATCCAACCACACATGTTGCATCAGATTAGTATCATATTCCAGTGATCGGGCCGATATTTGTGAAGAAAAGACAATTCATAGCATTGACAGCACAGCGCAGTCCGAGTAAAACGGAGTTTCCCGTGAATTCAGTCATTGGATCATCACGAAATTTTGACAGAATCAAGCCAACTCGTTGACCTAGAATTTGAACGGTGGAGATCAGAATCTAATCAGGGTTGACAGGTCAAATCCCGTGCGCCGTCAAGCAGGAGATTGCTGGAAACTAATATCCGATTTATGACTTTCTTGTGTGTCAATTGTCAAGATGGAATCGAGCAATTGTTCACCGCTGAGGAACGTTGCTATGGGACGAACTGGAAAGAGTCTCCTATATGGGATGACTACTCGGAGGGAAAGGGTAGTGATGAAGAGAATTATATTGTTATAATTTGGGACGAGGAAGTATTAGAGGATAGAAAAAGATTTATCGTCCGGGATGTGGTTTACACTGCAAGAGATAATTATTTTTTGTCATATGGGATCCAAGTTAGTGAAGTAAAATTGAAGAAACCTAAGCTGTCCAGATCTTTTGGTGCAAAACTGGAAGTGTATGGTGAAAGGAAAGATTATCAAAATGTGTATCGACACTTTCCTTTGGAAGATAGGGTGTTAGATAAAGACCCATTCTGGCTTTCATCACTGGGGGAGATAGATGTTTTTCCCATGATCCACATAGATAACATGCGAGGCTAGAGTTACCAGCATTCCATATACCCATGTGTATTAGAGTTTATTGACAACGTCCGTCATCTGTTTGATAGAGGAAAGAATGACTCGGCTAGGGAATTGATTGGACTTGTGGATGGTCAGTCTGTGTTTTCACAAGGTTTACTTTTGTATGTGATTCTTCAGTTGATGATGATGCGGCTTATGATTCGAGGACGAATCTTTTCTGCCCTGGAGGGAATGATGCAGTCCAAACAGATTTATGTTAGGCTCCATGTTAGATTATGTAAATATTAGTTAGAAAATGTTTAGGATTATGTTGGAAATTAGAAGTATAGTTTAATTATGATTCCTTATTGGTTAGGAGTTCGTAGTTGATTAGGAGTTAGTTAGGAGTTTTACTATTTAATTCATTGTTCATTGTTTTTTCAAGGAGAAGAGTTTTGAGATATTATATGAAAAATAGAGGTGTTCCTCATATATGTCAATTTTCGGTATTCCTGTGAATCAACGAATCTTGATCCATCAATTCTCGGTATTCTGCTGAGTCAACGAGTTTTGAGTCAATTCTCGGTATTCTGTAAGAATCAACGAGTTTTGAGTTTATTGTTCTTGTATCCAACCACGCATGCTGCATCAAGATAGCTCTTTCATTTCAAGCTTCTCTGGTTGGCTTTGTTGGCCTGATATTCAAGATTTCTTCTCTGTTCTCGAATGTTATCAGCATTTTAGTGTTGCCGTTGGCTTCTATTATGGCAATGATCTTCCTCCATGACAAGCTGACTGGTTTGAAGGCTATGTCGATGGTGTTGGCAATCTGCGGGTTTGTGTCTTACACATACCACCATTATCTTGATGATCTTAAGATGAAGGAGAACAAATCCACTCATGAAGCTCTTCTTACTGCAAGTGGATAGTTATAGATCATAGATGTTAGAATTCTTAGTTGGAATTATATACTGAAGATTATCCATATATGTTGTATAATAGATCATTATGTTTGTGTATTGATTTGTACTGGTGGAATATGGAATGAGGTATAAAGTGGAGTAGATGATAAAACTCGAAATCCTACTTGTAGTTATTAGTGTTAGCTACTGTTTTCGAATCGCAATTTTCGAATCGAATCGAATTGTAGATTCTCCATTTCGAGAAAGTTATATTTTACTATTTCATGGCCAACTGCTCTCAAAATCAATTGTAGATAAAAATATAACCAAGCAGAATCGAATCAATCGAATTGTAGATAAAATATAACAACAGAATCGAACTAAATGAACTAAATGAATTTTCAGTTGAAGATAACAGAGCCTTAGGATAGCCAAACAATAATCCAATGAAGAAAATTGGGTTGATATATAGAACATCCATTACCCTAGTTAGTTGAGTTTAGTGGATAAAACATGGAGCAATGGTGTAGCATGTTGATGCCGAACCTAACTGGTGATATTTGTCCACTCTACTTTCTACATCCAAAAGTAGTGTTCATCTTTGTCAAATGTTGAGTTTTGGCAAAAACAATCCATAACCATTTATATCACCTTTTTTTTTTCTTTTTGATTTTAAGTCAATATTGAATTATTATATACAATTTCAAACGACTGGTCAGTGTTTGATGATCTTATGACTTTATTTTATGATAAAATTTCAAATTCGTTAAAATTGTGAAACATGATATTTTTCAAAGTCGTGGACGATATATCAACAACACCAACTACTACAAAACAAAACTTCAAAATGAGCATGATGCTTACTAAATTACATAAGAACGTTGACCTTGATGGTGACATTTTGAAATTAAGTCAACAAATACTACTCAGCCGGCAATATATATACTAGTGTTGCCAAAAATAGCAAGGGGTTACAGCATTCAATGGCGGGTTTCAGCCGCAACCAGTTCGAAAAGTACACATGATATATAGTCTGACTAGTGACTAGCATTGCAATAGTTTTTTCAACTTTTAACTGGGCACGTTTTACTATAACACATCAGTTATCCTCTCATGTACGCAATTCCTCCCATCGATTAGATTTTTGAGGTTGACTTTTACTACATATCAATTCTAAATCGATCAAAAAATAATCGACTGATATTATTATATAAGCAGGAGTGCAGACCACATGGAATATACCGTGTCTGTGTATGTTTATCAAAATTAGTTGAGAAACTAAATGGGCACTCGTAAACTACCTCTATTTAATTAGTCAATTAAAATTGAAATGTAATAAGGTAGCCAATTTTAATGGATTCGCTGACAAAGTTGAACTGTTTTCATGAATATGTACTAGATTATTTCTAGTACTAGTATAGTATAATTATGGTTTAATATCTCGTTGAAATGGAACAAAAAGTACAGATGCATCTCATGGGTGCATTAAGAAAACTAATTAAAATTAATTCAGAATTTGGTAGAAATTTGGAAAGCTAAATTTACAGTAGTTGGTTAGCTAGCTTTTAGCTAGGTGGTTTTAAATGTAGGTGTTTAAGAAATTAAATTTAAAAAGTAAATTTCAGATTTTGTAAAATGACATAAAAGTGCATTACTCTTATTTTTCTTGTTTTTAACCTTTCTTATCGTATTATTAGTCTATAGTTTTTTAAATAATAATATATCATATTTTGTCCAATAATTATAATATATATTTAATGTACTTTACATCGCCACTTTAATAACATCATCAAAATTATCAGAAGTTGAAAGAAATAATCGTTGAGCATTTTAACTTAGTAATGAAAAAAATCAGTATTTGATGTGTACTACATGTATGCATTTTAAAAAGGTGCGGATACATTAATCCTTATGCCGATGGCTTCTTCTGACATCGATGGTTTCTTATTTTCTTTATTCTAATTTAGGTTAATATAGGTTAGGGATATTTTCGGAATGAAAAAGATAAGAAGCTCCTTCTTTAAAAATAAAAGCTACATTGACTAGTTTCTTTTCCATTTAAATTAAGAAGTTCACGTAATTCAGCTTTTTATTAGTCAATGTTAAAAAAAAGCTCATGGAGTTGGAAAGCTAGCTGAAAAGCTAGTAGGAAACAGAGCATATATATAATGTCATACTTAAGTGTGTTTGCTTTGCATCATAGAATAAGTGGTGCAATTTGGAGTTGTCCGGTGCCTATATGAGTGGCGGATTGAGAACATAGTGTACTAAAAAGATGCATTAGTTTGTGGGCTAGTATATGATCTATCACAAGAATCAATCCATATGTAATCCCACCGATCCAAAGGACTGTATCTCGATTGATTAAGTAGCCTAGACGTTACATACAATGTCATTATTGTCGATTCAAAGAAAACAATCATATCACAGTTAGAACAACCGTCCTTAAAAATAAAACAACAATGTTCGAGTCCCTTTTGGTATAGAATAGAAAATTGATTCACAGGTTCTCATACACTCGTAACATGAAGGAATCAGACACACCACAATCCACAATTGCAAACTCTCTCGGATGCCAACCTACGCCTCATCGATAGAATAGGAGAAGTGTATGTGAAGTTTGTGCATAGAGAAGTTAACCAAATAGTTGATTATCTAGCCCAGGAAACTTTTACTATGAATCATGCCAGTTATCATTTTGTATGGCACTTTTGCCCATCTTGTATTGTTCCTATTTTAAATTTGGACCAATGTACTCTACTAGTATTACACCTTATGTTAATCGGCTTATGAATCACAACTTATTTAAAAATAAAAAAATAAAAGAATAGAGAACACTCATCTCAGATTGAAGAAATATCAATGGACTCGGTAAAGGGATATTCATTTCGGTAACGGTATACCGAACAAACTGAACCGAAAACCGAAAACCGAAATCACATAAATATGTAAACCGAAAACCGAACCAAATTTAATTTTCGGTTCGGTATCATACCGAAAATTTCGGTAACGGTTCGGTAAAAATCGAAAATACCGAAAAATAATGTGAAAAATAAAAAAAGTGATAAAATTAACCTTAATGCTTGAAAATATATTGAATACATTTATATCACAATTCATTATATATTATTGTAGTATCATTTAATCAATTTTAATACATTTTATGACAAGAACTAAGGCTATGTTAATGATAAATAAGCATTCATATTCTGCCTAATGGAGAAATGGGGAAAGATTTTACCATTTCTTTTATCTACAGACTATAGTAATTAATACAAAGGAAACTAAGCTTACTTCTATATATTTGACGACGACATATGCGATTGAAACTAATTTGAAATGGAAATAATGGAACAAAATGTAGAATTTCAATTTTTCGGTACGGTTTCAATACCGAAAACCAATTTGCTAAAAAATAGTGAACCGAAAACCGAGCCCTTTATTTTCGGTTCGGTTTTTCAGTTTTTTCGGTTTTTTTGAACACCCCTCTGGGTTTATATACATATATTTTTTCTCTTGAATAATTTGAGGTATTATTAAAGACTAGAATTGGGTCACACGCGTGTATTCCAGATCTACATTGTGTATTTTTCTAAAATCTAAACCTTAGTCACATGGAACGAGAGCGGGAGCGAAAGTGGAGCGAGAGCGGGAGCGAAAATTCGTCAAAACCCAAAATAATGGGGAGCGGGAGCGGCCATGGAGCGTTAATATAGTATACATTTTTCAAGAAATATACATGTACATATCTAACAAAATTTATTACAAGTGTATGAGATATATAGTAGATATAAGGATATAATTAAAGAAAAGTTAGTACATTACAAAAGATGGGTGACACTTAACACTACATTGCAAATCTGTTCAGGTGACATTAATGTAGGATTCTTAAAACTTCATTATGTAGCATTCTTTCTATAGTTTTCGACCACCCATGCAATTTTAAATAAGAAATATTAAGTATATTATGTTCAAATCATTTTAACAATCTTTTATAAAAAATGATACCCCTAAAATTGACATTTTATTTTTAAAATTCTTCGACGATGAACTAAGAAAACTTAATTCGAGAACTAAGAAAACTTAAGTCGAGAATTAGGGAAGCTCCCAAGCTCGGAACGTGGATTCGCGCTCGGAACGTGAAAAAAGCTCCGGAGATGAAGAATTATGTTTCTAAGATCTAAACCACCATAATACATGTTCTTAGATATTTACATGTTAGTGCTATCTTTTCTTATTTATTTATATACATAACCTTGCAAGTCCAATAGGTCGGGTCTCGACCCATTAGTGGTCGAATCGTTACAGTAAGTATAATCAGAGCTTCTTTCGACTAACCCCTACACTGAGGTTATATCCATAAAGATTAGTATTTGATTTACTAAAATCATCTATGTTACACGTAAAAAAAAATTAACCTATTAAGGAATTAGTAACAAATTTCACATAGACCCATTCCATTTTATTAGAAGTTTCGGTTTTATGTGGCATTGCCTGCAAATTTGCAAGCTCTATACAACTTCTCATTTTTACTCGATTGACTGTTGGGACTGGGCAATATTATTAGTAAAGAGAAATTTTTACTCTGAGGTGTTAAATTGAAGGAAAGTCGGGACAATCTTCACGTGCTCTTTATTGGGTTATTATATACTTTGAATTAGAAACGACACAAACTATGCGAACATTGTGAATTTATTATTAGTTTGTTAGGGAAGGTTGGGCTTCTACAACCATCATTAGCTAGAAATTAATTTGATGAGCTTTCAAATTAATATCCCAACTTTCACCTAGCAGATACACCAACAATAAAAATATTAATTTATTGTTACAATTGGTAGCTCATAAAGAGGAATATAAAATTAAGCAAAAGGAGGAAGTTATTTTACCTCCTATCATTTCCATCTCGTCTCAATACCCAGTAAAATTAACAATTCTCTTTGTAAACACTCAGACATATGGACGAAAAGTTTTTGGAAGCAAATCGATGAGTGATTCAATTTCCTTGGTCGGGGTAGGTGGGATTCACTAAGAGTAAGACTATGTTCTCTTCAACTGAAAACTCATTCAGCCTCGATTCCCATTCATTCGATTCGCTTGGTTATATTTTATACTAGCTCAAGTAATTGCAAGAATGAAATGAAGTCAGGGTCGATGTTCAGATCGAACTAAGAGGGAGTTCTTGGATTTCTCTGGAAAAGGTGATACAAACTATTTTACTATGGGTGGGTTCTTTCTAGTGTGCAGGCTAGGAAAATCAGTCATGGACTCATCGGACTACACTCCATCACCGATGAGCGTTCGTGACCAAGACTTCACTTTCGTCTTCAATGACAATTTCTCCGGATCGATATTATTGCCGATTATCCGACGAATGGAATAGAAAATGGAAGGATCGAAGAAGGCGGTGGGGCTGAGGTTATGAAGGTCTTCTTCACAATAATAGGTAGAATTGTACTGAAACTGGACCAATTGAGAAATAATCGAAAAGTCTCCACGCGCCCATTAATGGGCTTATATCATTACTTTAGAAACAAAAGGAGAAAAATTAAAAGTTCCTATCGTAAACATTGAGTAGCAGTAAAATTTCTACAGTAGTAGAATTCCAAATCCATTCCAGTAAAATCTGGACATACGGTCAAAGAAAAATAGCACCAAGTATAGAAAGACAAGTTAAAAGTCCAAATAGTAGGCTCTTACTTAATGCACTGATTGGTTCTGTATCCTTATAAATATCGTCAATTATAATAGCCAGTTGGCTCTGCCCATGTTGCCTTTACTCCAGTTTATTACAACCTCAATCTTCTTGGACTGTCACCAAAAACAGCCATGGGAGAAGCTCCAGAATTATCATCATATCCTGAAGGTAATATTTTTGTACCAGTTAGATAAGTCACACAGATAACTGTTTCTAGGTTGCCAATTCACAACCAGATCTTAGTTTTAAAAAAATTACAATTTTCTCTTATTATGTGCTCTGACATTAAGAATTGGGAGGAAAAGGGTGGTTTCAAACTCTATATGTATCAGGTTTCATGAGCACCAATATTATTACCATTATAGTATTACCTGGCAAATATACTTGCAGACATATAGAGAATGATAATCTTCTCTGGTCAAGCTTTATGAGAATCCTCTGTTTTATCTAAAGATTGAATCTTTTTTCAACCCCATGTGAGAATCCTATCTTTTAGCTAAAGATTGGTATTTTGTTCTAACAGATATGGTTGTTGAAGAGGAGAAGACACCAACACCAGAAGTAGAGAATAAACCTTCTCTCCCCTGGTTCGAACAATGGTGGCTTCAAATGGCTGTATATTCTTTCTTTGTCCTCGCAGGACAAGCTGTCGGTAATCTATTGGGAAGAGTTTACTTCACAGATGGAGGAAACAGCAAATGGATGGGTACACTAGTACAAGTTGTAGGGTTTCCAGTTCTAATCCCTTTCCAGTGGATCACAACACCTAAACAATCTGTTACGCAGCCAAACAGTCGCCGATATTACATGATCTTATCTTCGATTTATATAGGCCTTGGCTTATTCGTTGCACAGAACTGCATGCTATACACGTTCGGGCTCCAATACCTTCCGGTCACTACTTATACACTGATCTGTGCAACTCAACTAGGATTCAATGCCGTTTTCTCCTATTTCCTCAATAAACAAAAGATCACACCTTACATAGTCAACTCAGTGGTTCTCCTAACAATCTCATCAACCCTCCTTGTGTTTGAAACTGACCCTGGTGACTCTACCAAGACCACCAGGAAGAAGTATATTATTGGTTTTTTAAGCACCCTCGGTGCATCAGCTGGGTATGCTCTACTTCTCTGTTTTACACAGCTTGCAAATGATAGGTTTATCCAAAAGAAAACCATTCGTGCAGTTGTAGATATGGCGGTCTATCAGAGCGCAGTGGCGACATTTGTTGTACTAATCGGACTTTTTGCAAGTGGGGAATGGAGAACATTGACCAAAGAAATGGAGGAGTTTAAGACAGGGAGTGTCTCATACATTATGAACTTGGTGTGGACAGCTGTGGCATGGCAAGTTTTTGCTATTGGTGCTGTTGGGCTGATATATAAGGTTTCGTCTCTGTTCTCTAACGTGATTAGCATTTTTGGGCTGCCGTTAGGTCCTGTTCTTTCCGTGATTTTCCTTCATGACAAGCTGACTGGATTGAAGGCCATGTCCATGGTGTTGGCCGTATGGGGTTTTGTGTCTTATACATATCAGCATTATGTTGATCATCAGAAGATGAAGAAAACAAAATCTTCAGATCAAGCCTCTGAAGTTTCTCTAGTTGAAAGTGTATAGTTACAGGCTTACAATGCTTGTTTTTAGTATGAAATTATGAAGTTTAGCATCTACATATATCCTAAAGATTGTAGTAGATCTCATCAGTTACATTTTTTGCTGCTAATTATATAGATTTGCCTGCATATTAAGGGGTATTATGTGAGAGCTTATTTGCAGCAGAAAGTTGTTTCAAAATGGTAGAGGATAAGATGCTCCTCTATATGGCATTTGTTCGAAGAGTCCGTTTTGCGAAAGACCCCCTATATATAGGAAAGTTCAAAAAAGTCCACTTAAACGTTAAAACTAAACAATTTACCTTAAAAACTAGACAGTATAATTTTTCGCGGGTCGACCTGCCGGGCTGGGTCAACCCGCGATTTTTTTTTTTTAAATAAGTTACTTAACTCATAAATGTTCATCCAAATCCACATGTTATGATTTTTACATCAGTTAAACTACTCCAATTTCATTCATTAAACAATGAATTTTAGTATACAAAATAAAAAAATTTTATAAAAAAAAAAAATATTTTTTTTAAAAAAAAAAAAAAAAAAAAAAAAATTCATCATCACACTCAACTTGTTCACAGAGACACTTTTTTCCACACACGCTTTTTTTTTCGTTTCCACCCATTTTTACAAAAACCTAATACATACAACAAAAACATCAAAAAAAACATATACAATTTGTACTAAAACATAGAATATTTAATTAAAAAAACTAGACAATTTATAGTAAAAAAATAGACAATTTATACAAAAAAACTAAACCAACAACAACAAACAACATAGACAATTTCTACTAAATCATAGCCAATTTATACAAAAAAACTAGACAATTTACAGTACAACATAGACAATTTACAGTAAAACATAGACAATTTATACTAAACATATAATTTTTATACAAAAAACTAGACAATTTATAGTAAAACATAGACAATATACTCTAAAAACTAGACAATATCCACTAAAAACTAGACAAAACTTCATAAATAATTATGTTCATGTTTGATAATAAAACTAGACAATATTTTATAAAAACTAGACAATATCATCTAAAAACTAGACAAAACTTCCTAGACAATAATGTTCATGTTTGATAATAAAACTAGACAATATTTCGTAAAAACTAGACAATATCCTCTAAAAACTAGACAAAACTTCCTAGACAATTTATGTTCATGTTTGATAATAAAACTAGACAATAGTTCGTAAAAACTAGACAATATCCTCTAAAAACTAGACAAGACTTCCTAGACAATTATGTTCTTGTTTGATAATAAAACTAGACAAATTTTCTTAAAAACTAGACAAAACTTCCTAGACAATTATGTTCATGTTTGATAATAAAACTAGACAATATTTCTAAAAAACTAGACAATATCCTCTAAAAACTAGACATCACTTCATAGACATTATGTTCATATTTGATAATAAAACTAGACAATATTTCGTAAAAACTAGATAATATCCTCTAAAAACTAGACAATTTATACTAAAATATATAATATTTATACGAAAAACTAGACAATTTATAGTAAAAAAAAGACAATTTATACAAAAAAAACTAAACCAACAACAACAAACAACATAGACAATTTCTACTAAATCATAGCCCATTTATACAAAAAAAACTAGACAATTTATACTAAAATATATAATATTTATACGAAAAACTAGACAATTTATAGTAAAACATAGACAATATCCTCTAAAAACTAGACAATATCCACTAAAAACTAGACAAAACTTCCTAAATAATTATGTTCATGTTTGATAATAAAACTAGACAATGTTTCATAAAAACTAGACAATATCCTCAAAAAACTAGACAAAACTTCCTAGACAATTATGCTCATGTTTGATAATAAAACTAGACAATATTTCGTAAAAACTAGACAATATCCTCTAAAAACTAGACAAAACTTACTAGACAATTATGTTCATGTTTGATAATAAAAACTAGACAATATTTCGTAAAAACTAGACAAATATGTTGAGATCAGCTAGTACACTTGATAGTTGATGGTGAAAATGTAAAAACTAAAGAATTCCTCGCATAAACTAGACAACATGATGTAAAAACTAGACAATATAATGTAAATTTAATATCATGTAATAAACTAAACAATATAGTGTAAAAACTAGACAATATAGACAATTATGTTCATATTTGATAATAAAACTAGACTATACTAAAAACTAGACAAATATGTTGAGATAAGTTAGTAAATATCTTGAATAAACTTATTGCCACTCGATATAAGAACATTCTTCAGTTAGTTAGAGTGAGCCCTCAAGCTGAGCACGATGGAATGTCAGCTCATATGAGAGCGTACCTCTAAAAAGCGGATGTGCAAAGCAGGTCGGTTTTCAGGATCTTTCGCCTTCGCAAGAAGTTTCTGGTGCAACAAAACATCTTCAACTCTATCCAGATTGATATCCAGCCCGTAACTGAGAAATAACACAATCATCACAAACTTAACAAATCGCTCTGCCAGGACACTCGGAACGAAAAACTGAAACAGCAAGTCAAACAACAGTGACCATATATTGCATAACTAAAATCAGGAACCATATCTCCACCATCTGCATTTACCAATATACTTAAAGTAAGTTATGTGACTTTATACATGAGCTTTCATCAACAAAATTCAACTGGAGACATAATATGGCATAAATCATTTCACTCAACCGCCAAACATTGAATCGATATCATAATCCTACAGTAGTAAAATTGAATTGGTCAAGCTCTTTTCTAACACTATGCGCTTCACGAACAATTGAAGTGAATACATGTAAACATATATATATATAATAATATATCAGTAAGCAACAAAATGCCTCAGGCAATCGAGCAGAATTGATCAACAAACATAAGCAGAATACACAACAATCAATCAACAGAAACTGTAAACAATAATCCATACGTATATATAAACAACAATAAACAAACAGAACGTCTCAAGCAATTGAGCAGAATTGATCAACAATATGCATAATAAACAGCAATCAATAGAAACTGCAAACAAAATTGAGCGATTCAACACATTTTCAACCTCGGAGGAAGGCGATTGAAGTGAGCTTCCAGCTGGTCATGGAAACCAGGATTATTAACCGCCTCTTCATTTTCGATTTCGATGAGACGATTATACACATCGTTCCTGATCACATCATGTCCGCCACTACTCGGACAGCTCGAGGAGCTTCTGCCAGAAATCGAAGGTGATTGGAAATGATTTCTCGCCGACGAACTCTCCGATCACTCCACCCGATCTCCGATCTCAACTCCCCCGTCCGATCTCAGCTCCTTCGTCCGATCTCCGAAACCCTCGCCCACCATTAGATCGGCTCCTTCCGATCTTCAACGTGGCAGGTCTCGACGAGCTAGATCCAGTGTGGCAGTTTCACCTTCGTATCATCATCGATTCCTCCGATCACTAACTCCACCACATCTCCGCCGCAGGCTGGTGGAAGACTACCGAGAATTACAAAGGCGGATCTGGCTCTCCGAATCTCACCTTAGGGAAACAAATCCTCCTCGAACAGATCGGAACTCGCACTAACCGTCACAATCGAAGGCATCACAAATCGTGGGAGAAGAAATCGATCTTCTTCTTCTTCTACAAGCTACAATCTTCTTCTCTCTATTTGATGCACGGTAGTTGTATAGGTTATAAATGGCAGAAACAACATCGATGGAGAAATCGAAATCGGGAGAGATGAAGATAGTATGAAGGAAGTGAATCTCAATTGAACTGGAAGAAGAATCGCGATTGAACAGGAAGAAGATGAAATCGGGGCAAATATGATAAAATAGCTTTTTATATACTGATATGTATTCGAATCTGTAACTCAGGATCCAAATTGTCCGACCCGGATCCGCGTATTTAATTGAAACTAGCTTAAAATTGGGACCTTTTGGACTTTCTGGACTTTTATGAGACTTAGTATTGTTCTAATATCACAACTCACAAGTCTTTCCTCATATCATAAGAACGTCTACAAATTTGATCAATTATTCTTCTTGCTTTGTCCGCAGATAGAGATATATAACGACCTAAATCGTGAACTTAGGCTTCATTTGGTTTGAGGGAAAATGGGGGAAAAGAAAAAAATAGAGGAAAATATTGTTTTCCACCATTTGGTAGTTCTCAGGAAATCCTGGAAAATTCATCAAAATTTATACAAAATACATCTATCTTCAAAATAAGGAAAGTTGTTTTTCCCTCAAATTTTTCAGGAAAATCTTATTTTCCCCTATTTTTTTTCTTTTCCCCCATTTTCCCTCAAACCAAATGAAGCCTTAGTATAGTTTTTAATTATTAGCATCTCTATCTCTGCCATAAGGTCTGTCTCCTACTAGTGAATCAACTCTATCAATCTTCAAGAGAAGATTTAACGCTGATAATTATTAATTTATTATCACTTTTTGCATGTTCTTGGAAATGGAAAGTAGTTAAAGTAGTTACTCTATCCATCTTGACCTACCCACTGATCTCTTACAGAAATAGAATATCTTCCTTGCACTGTCAACCCCACAAGTGCACTTGATATTCGATTTCATCTTTGATCGCACTTTGGATTCCTTCGTACTTTCTTTACTTTTTAACTGATAGGAGGGAAAGGGTTTACGTTCTTCACTATGGGCTTTCGACTGAGAAAATCTCTGGAAGAGCTTAGACAACTATCCATTGATCTCCTTAGCTAATCATTAAATTCTCAACTCGCTATTCAAGATCCAGAATACCACTGTAGCAGGAAAATCTAACAGCGAACAAATGCATAGGTCATCTTCTTTTCATAATTTTAACGAATTTATCCAATATAGTAAGACTTACTGCAGTACATATAACAAAGAGCAAACAATAGCTACTAGAAGCCCAGCTAAATAAAAGACAAGTCACAAAACCAACTAAAGTGTTTAGCTGGATACTGTTTGAGCACCATAAGATCACAATGCATGTCATTATTAGAGAGTGACATGCATGACTTATGTTTCATGGTTACAGGAAGAACAGAAATTATCACACTTAAGTAGTAATTATATATTAATAATGTAGAACAGCAGGACAACTAAAATATGCTATTACAATGATTTCATTTTTATAAAAAAGCAAGGAGCGGATGCGTCGGCCTTTGTTTGGTAATACCTTTTTGGAGATATTTAATTTTACTCCAAGTGAGAAAATTGTGCTTCACGGTTTTGCTTAAACAATTATAGGAAAAACTTGTTGGGAGACAGTAACTTTGTGCCTATACTTAATTGATCTGATAAGGACACCCAACAACCCATTTTCAAGAATATCATATGAGAAAAATAAAAGTTATCCACTTCGACCGAAAGAACTTACTGACGAACACAATTTTCAGTGTCATATATGAACAAAAAAACTGACAATGCATTGATGCCAGCTTCGAAGTTAGGTTGACAACATATTAGTGGTCGGATAATGTAATGTACAGTGGAAAAAAATTAATCACTTCAGTTACCAGTCTAGAATGCGTGCCAAATTTTGATATCGACTGAAGATAGGTACCATATTAAAGACAGTCGGAAACTGAACACCAGACGAAGATATAGTCAGGGAACTTGGAGTTACCCCGCCGAAGAAAGAAATAATAAAGTCACTACATTAGGCGGCCAACATAATTTGCTCGAGGGTATTTGCTCTTCAGTTGTGGCCATTGCACAAATAACTGATCAGCCATCTGTAGTTTATAAAGAAGCAAGCCGCTTAAAGACAGCCTCTTGACTCTAGCAATGCTCTCGACATAGAAAATGGATGACCACCTTATTCCCAAGACCTGAAATGTACAGTTTGACCTGAATAAATTCTTGCATTTGCAGCTTTCACCTCATAATTACTCTGAAAAATATGTTAATGCAGCAGCTAATGACCTCAAATAATATGTGAGATTCGAACCGACAATGCTCTTCAGTTATTCTTACCTTGAAACAGAATGAAATTACACAAAGCGGTATACAAGTTCCAGGTCCATTGCACAGAATCTGCATGTCCATATAAAAAATCCGAATCAAATAGAATGAGTAGAAAATTAAACAGATAATAGTTGAGGTGAAAGAAATCACCATACCACTTGAGGCCGGATCTTTAACATTAACCACAAAGCATGACTTAAAGCAATTAAGGTTGTGACAACTGAAGTTGCATAAGACTGCCCAACCTCACGACACCGATAAATTTGCTGAAAGTATGAAGATTCTACCACCTCAACATCTGCCTAGCACAAGCATTTTGTTTTAGAGAGCTTGTGATATATGAATCCATGAATCACGAAAAGCAGAAAAGGTTCAATGCTATTTCAAATATCCTCCATTTTCGTATTAATTTATTTCATTCACCCGAATTTAAGTCATGCATCACATGGCAGGAATGAAAAAGAGTATCCTTTTCCGAGACATGTTAAAATTCAACTCCACCTCACAGAAAATTCTACATGACTAGGCAAAAGCAAATTAAACCGATATTGTCAAGGACCATACAATTCACTCTTGACAACTGACTTGTACTTAACGAAAAAGGGTGGTAAGCCTGAATTGGAGCACAAATGAACGACAGTAAGTTGTAGCGTACACAGTATGAATTGAAACAAAGTCGCCACTTTTATTATACCTGGTCAACCAAGGAATTCTCCAGCACCTGAGACTTCTGAAGGCTCATGTTATCAGTAGCAGCAGCAATGTAGTATCTCGGATTAAAACGGTCCATCTGCAATACAGCTAACAGACTTAGCATCTCCGCGGTGTGCCCACCTGAATTAGGATCAAATGACACCAAAGAATAGAATATGAAAGACCAGTGAAAATAAATGCAAGATTATCAGGAATATATCTACCATAAGCAATGCAACAACGGATGATACGGGAAAAAGAAAATCCTAAAAGTTGAGTCTGCGCACCTGAACCAAGCACTATCAGGGTACTCAGAGGTCCTGGAGGTGTATCATATAGGGGCTTGCCGCTCCGGTAAATTACATAGAAAATCCGAATTATAATCAAAGTGAAAATACCAAGCACAAGAAGAACTCCAACATTTGGGATCCCAGTATGCAGAAAAAGACAGTTATCTTCATTATCCATTGTAGAGTAGAGACAGCTACCAGTGACCAGCAACTCCTGTGTTTATATTATTTAAATTAGAGGTATGCTCACCGAAGTACATATACATTTGCTAGCTACAGGAATACAAAAAACATTAAACCAGGTGGCCAGCCAGATCTTTATTAGAATAGCAGATAGACACAAAATTTAACAAGCAACATATAGCTGCATCGATTTCTGATATTGTCTGTGCCAATATCACAGGCACAAAAGCCTATTAGTGAGTACAAATCTCCGATACACATCCATCGAATTGCGCTTTGTATTCCTCAATCCTACCCTGATACATTTTGAAGTATGACACATATTGGAGAAATACAACAGGTAAGCATACAATTAGCATCAAAACAGAATTCAGATTCATTTCATAACCACAGCAGTCACCAGAACACTAATTACCAACGAGATCATATGAGCATATTTGATAAAGTACCAAAACTCATGGATAAGACAGATACTGACTGGCTCATTGTCAAGCACCAATAGAGCAAAAAGGGCACGTAATGAGTGAGCACATCAAAATTAGTCTCATTTGGTTGCTCGGGTTACATTGAATTGCAGATTGATACATAATCAGAAAATTCATCACTGAGATATATGGTGCGCCAATCAATTGAATGCAGTGGGAAAAAAGTGTAAATATATAAAAGAAGAAGAGGAGATTACTGGCGACAGGGCGTAGAATTCTCACTTCGACGGCGATTGTGGCAGTTTCCGGCGAAATAGACCTCCGACGTGGAGTGGCAGTTTCCGGCGAAATAGACCTCCGACGTGGAGTGGCAGCTGGTGGTTGTGAATAATACGGATGAGTTACATGACGTAATAATAGTTATTTTTCTGATTTTCTTACGTAGCGTCTGATAGAATTCAGGGGTTATTTGCATATGGATCCCTCTCTAGTTTTATATTATTACTACCAGAGATTTTGCTGAAGCTTTTTGTATATTTGCATATGGATCCCTCTCTAGTTTTATGCTACATTGGGCGACGGATAGAATCTATCCGTCGCTCGATGTACTATTGGAATTAGTGACAGAATCTCAAATTCCGTCACAAAATAATTTTTTTTTAAATTTTGTTTTTTTAATATTAATCTCTGTTTTTCGTATGTCACCTATTTAATCAATATAATGCTCGATAATAAATCAATTATACGAAAAATGTTTCAATAAATGATAAATCAAAAATGTAATATCCGAATAAGTCTAAATTATCCGAACAAGTCTAAATATAATATATCCGAACGTACATAGTACATATACAAAACTAGCTACCAGAACGGGGAGGGTGCTATTTAATCGGGACATGAAAGCCTCTCCATCAGAATCAAGGCGCTCGTTCTCCTCCCTTCGTTCCCTGTCGCGCCGCTCAATCTCCTCCCTTTGTTCTCTGTCGCGCCGCTCCATCTCTTGAGTTAGCCATGCAACATGTTCTGCGACCTGCGACTGCACCATATCCGAGACCTGGGCCTGTGTGAAAACTGGACGTCTAGACTGCTGGGATGATGATGAGTAGCACCCCGGACTAGTCAAGCTCAAACCGAGGCTCCCGAGTCCATATATTCGTCCTTTGTTGTCCGGTTTGTTAACCTCTAAGAAGATGTTGTCAACTTGTTCAGTTGACAGCACATCACCCGTCTCTTCCTCCTGCCTCGCTACCTGAGCATCAACCTCAGCCTGAAATCGTAAATAGCATATATCATGATCAGTTACTGTTTTTCAAAAATAACTTGTAATAGTGTACAAATATGAACTTTAAGCAACATAAACATACCGCAATAGACTCGGCCCGGGAGTCAGTCCATACCCCGCCCTTCTACTTGGCCTTCTTGAAGATGTCATACTTGGATTTCACCTCCCCCCGTGACATCTGAACAACATATATAGTCAACAATCTATCATCTCACAGGTAATAGAGCAGAGACACAATACATACACGTAATGCTAGATTGAAAAAAAAAACATATATATATATATATATATATATATATATATATATATATGTATATATATATATATATGTATATATATATATATGTATATATATATATATATATGTATATATATATATATATGTATATATATATATATATGTATATATATATATATATATATATATATATATATATATATATATATATATATATATATATACTTACCGATTGGTAATAATTAGTGAGAGTAGATCGCCTCCCAAGGTGGTGAACGGCCCTTCCTACTGCATCAGACTGAGACTCCCGGTTCTGTTTGTTGATGTAGGCATTATTATCGACATCAGTTCGAGCCCAGTAGGCATCCCAAATGGCCCACTCATCTGCATCAAACTGTGGAGGCATTGGACCATTCCGATCCCGAATGGCTTTCCAAGTATGGACCATATCATCAGATGTTTAGATCCCAGGTCTAAATAAACACGCCAGATCTGGGGGATCAATCTGCTGGGAATTAAGTACTCCTTCTACATTCCCAATTTCATACAACATCCAAAGTCAATATATATAACGTCACCATGTTACATCAATTTAATAAGATACAACAACATAACAGATATGGTGACTAACATATCACCCAAACAAAGTGGCTAACATACCACTCACATATAGTGGCTAACATACCACTCACATTGTCCTAAATTTTACTAACACAATGGTGACTAACATACCACTCACATACAGTGACTAACATACCACTCATATTAAAACGATTATAATAACAAATAAAGGAATGCCATATTTTAACTTACCCGCAGCTCATCAAAGTACTCGGCCCTCATGCGGTCCGAGATGTGAGACCAACACTCATGCTCCGAAAGATGTCACCTAGTTTGTTGTGGACCTCCCGAGGCCATAAACTGTTGTCAATGTATAAGATACAAGAAACAAATATTTATTACTTTAGTACAACAATTTATACTTGTCAACTATCATAAGTTATGTTTTACATATTTAAGAATAATGTATAATATTTACTTGGCAAGACCAAGAGGAAAAATCACAGGCAACCCGTCCCACGTAACGTTGGGATTCTGTGCATCCCACTCGATGTAGGGACAATCGTCCTCCTCCTCCAGTTTGTGTCCGGGCTGACTGGTAGAGCACCTATGATGCTATGGTGGGTCTCAAGAACGAGACTGCTTGCTCGACTACCAGAGCCCTCACCCCCTCGACCACCCCAAGACCATCATGCGTCATTTGGGGGTAGTGTGTCTCTGTCATGCATCTGCAAAAACATGTAACAAATATAATAAAATGTGTTAGTACGAGTTATAATACAGAACAAATTATAAATAACACATGTAACCATTTTTCATGCAGGTTTCCAATGTGCAAGGACACTCTATCAACCCCCCGTTTGCACAAGCCGGACGTCCCATGGCAAACGCGATGAAACCTTTAACCCCTTTTACAAAACTCCTACAAACTCTGCCATTTACATGCGATTTACATCCATGAACGGTCGGAATTCATTAAATACTTTCGTAACCTGACACGTTCCAATTGATTAAATCGTATTTAATTTATTAGATCGATCCCAATTCTGCCGAGATTGTAGAGATTAATTGTTAATTATTATACGTTCCTTATAATTTCATGATTAATTATTAAGTGTTCAATATGTTACAAAATTTTCCATGTATTTTAACCATTTCAACCACTTACTATGAGTTATAAATTATAAATTACACGTTAATATAATCAACAAATGGTCTCAAAACACTTAACTAAATCCTCGTTATCTAGTACATATACGAATTTAACAAATCAAAACTACTTAACATTATACTAATTAACAATCTAAGTGATAGCAATCTCAAAGTTAATTTACTAAATCTTAACATTATACTAATTAACTAGTAATACTAATTTGATATATACACTTAACATTAAACTAGTCGAAATTAACAAAATTCCTAAATTTGTCAAAAAATTAGGGTTTCAAAACACTAATCGTAACACGTATACAAAAACATCAAATATGAAAATCAAGCTTAATCAATTAAACATCAAACATGAAAATCAAGCTTAATTAATCAAACATCAAACAATAAATCAATTTCACAACAAAATCAATCAATTGACAACCCCAAGCTTAACCCACTACTTCATATATATACTAGCTACCATAATTGTTTACAAACATACAATTGATCCAAATTATCAAAAATTCTAAATTTAGAATAGTTAGGGTTTAGCCTAAATCTCAAATTGCGGTAAAAATAGCCGAAGAAGGATGAAATTGATCGACCACCCAAGCTCCTTGTCCCACGAGCTTCGAATTGATACCAAGATTGGCCGGAACGACGGATTATTGGACGGAAAAGCTGAAGAGGCGGAAGAAATGGAGGAAAGTGAAGCATAATTGAAAATGGAGAATTGGGCCTGCTTCCCGTAATTTAACCTTGTTTAGCGCGGATCGCTATCCGTCGCTAGCAACAGCGATCCGTCGCTAGGGCTGACGGATAATTAGGTTTTTTTTTTAAAAATGTAGCGACGGATAATTTTTTTATTTTTTATAAAATTTTAAATAATTTTTGATTTTTTTTAAAATTAAAATAAAAGTCAACTGTTTAGCGATGGATAATTTTATCCGTCGCTAAATTTTCGACGGATAAAATTACCCGTCGCTCCGTAGCGACGGATAAAATTTATCCGTCGTTTAGGGTAGCGACCTAGCGATCCGTCGCTATTGGGGCGACGGATTTTTGCCCCTTTCCATCGTTTTTTCAGTAATTTCTTGTAGTGCTAGTCCGTAGACAAAGCAAATTCCTCCTTTTGCTCCTCAGCCTATATAGTATTACATCGATTTATAGTTATTGTTCCCATCCCAAGGACAGGTTCTTACCCATTACTCACCCTCCGCCACTAGAAACACCACTCCCCGTCCGACTTTCATGTGCTAAGCATGGCGCTTCGGACGATAGTAAAAGTCTAAACTACATGAGATTTCATATGTTTTTCCAATTAAGGGAGTTAAGTGAAATACATGACATGTGCTAAGCATGGCGCTTCGGACCATAGTAAAAGTCTAAACTACATGAGATGAGATTTCATATGTTTTTCCATTTAAGGGAGTTAAGTGAAATACATGACATAAATGTCATTTTCCTTGAATTAAGGTTCACTCCCCAATTTACACTTTCCTTAAATCTCAATTTTATAAGCATGCACAATCAATGGACACGATCCAATTCAATTAAACCCTCTATTCTCCAGTGCACCACGTTATACGCATATCTCGAGATTTAAGATCAAACAAGACGCAACTAAACTCCCTTACCATCCTCTACTCCCATTCCCACCATACGACTATGCAACTCAATTCCCTCACCGTCCGATCCAAAAACAGAAACACACGTGGCCAATCTACGATCCATCAGCGCCACGTGCATCCACACCCATGCGTCATCATCATAACTACGCTACACAAAAGCACACCATATCTCTCCATAACCCACAATAACAGGAAAATAATAAAGATAAACAATTCCATCGCCTGAAACAATTGGTTCTAAGCAAACGTTCGCAATTCAATTCCACTCACAACACTACTACATTCACTCACTCACTCTATGACTGCGTGAGATTCGATGGAGACGACGTCGACCTTTCTCGGACGGAGCTTCGCCGGTCGGAGCTGTAATCACGTCAATGTTCGATTTTGCCCTCCTCCTTCCCGCCGCTTTTTTTCGGTTTCCTGTAAATGGCGTCAAAGGAATTACAGGTTCTGATTCAATTCTCGTCTTCGCTCATTTTTGCTTCTAGCGTTTTTTGATTGACCTAATTTCATCGTGTTATGGTTTTGCGCAATTAGTGTGAATTGGAGTTTAAGTGTTGGACTGAGGTTTACTGAGCTGAAATGTTTGGAGTTAATTGATTTGAATCTCAGTGATTGAAGTTTGTTGTTGGACTGATACGTTAGTGCAATGCTTTCGATTTTATAGTTTCTGTTGGATGGAATTGGATTGGATTTTAGGTGAAGTTTGAAATAATTAAACCTCGTATAAATCTCGAGTTTGTAAGAGAGGAGATGTGAAGTTAATCAAATTAACATTAGTTACGCCAACAGACTAACACAGTGGTGATGTTCGATCTCTGCACCTTGGCGTTTGAGTAATAGCTGAACTTCTAATCAGCTAATCCTCCCTTACCCGTGGGTTCATTTCGACCTCTTCGGGAGGCAAATGATGGGGAGTTTAATACGGGTGAAAATGTTACCAATCTGTTATTGAAAAAAATGTAGGCACTATTTTGAGAAGCAGGTAAGGTTATACACGGTTCGGAAGCCACATACACCATTGTTTGAGCTGAGAAAATGATAAAATTGGGCAAATAAGGTACACATTTTTTACGTGGAAAACTACCAAATAGGAGAAAAACCATGGACAGGGTTGTGGATTATCAGTATGAAAGGATCACGACATTTGGTGGTTCATGTTAAGTTTTGCATGTCTATACGGTGTACTGCAAAATCGTGATGTATTTGGTGACCTACACTTAATGCAGTTTACAGAATAAGAGACAACAAGCAAAGAAGCTGAATACTGAGCGTCAAACAAATACAAATGAGCCAAATGGCAAAAACAATTTTGATCAAAACCAGACGTCTCAGAAAGACAGCACGTTAGATTCTAGCGAGGAGACCGTCACTCGTGTGAGTGCTCCTGTTGTTGCAGAAACTAGTAGTTCCGAGGAGAAGGATGGTTCCAGTTCTTATCAAGCAAATGAATCGGCTTCTGTGCACAATAACACAGTGGATTCTGCTGGGGAATCAGCAAACTTAAATGAGGGACTTGACATAAGTATATTTTCATCACCAGCATTCATTACACCTTCGGTATGCCTCATCACTTTATTACTCTGTGACTTAAAATTTACGCTGTCAAGATCAAGAGTGATGTGCAGGAAAAAAATTCTTTATTTTATACCAGATGAATTTCTATGTACATATATATTTTAAGTCAGATTTATATTTAAGTTTATTATCCGAGATGATAATTTCAATGAAGTACTTGGTAGATTACATTTGAGGTGGATGTTTCCGGAAAGTAAGAATTATTTTTTCTGTTTGCCTAAAATGAAACTCACAGTTACAGCGTTGTCAATGCAGTTAGCACCTTACACTTAATATGAAGTTTATGTTCTTACTTCTTTCAAGTATCCTTTTGTTTTGTGAGACAAACATAAACAAACCTGTGTGTATTCATTTGATATTCAAGCATTAGGAAAGAGGTAAAGGTTAAGTATCCATCCAAGAACCAACTTCAATGAGATGGTATTTTGTTAGAATTAGGTTTCAGTGATAGCCTAAACTCTAGGGATAAGAAACTCTTGGCTGTAATCCTTTTATATGGTCAATATTTTGTGGGACTTCTCTTCAATGACTTTATCATTTTCACTGTCATCACAAGATTCTTGACGTGCTTATTTTTTTCGCTTGAAAACAGTCAACAAGTGCAGAAGGTGAAGATCAACTTTCAGGAGTTCACCTTCACGATTTAGTTGGAATGATAAGAAATGCTGAAAGAAGTGAGTCAACACAGTCTGCACTTAATATTTGGTTTATGTATATTGTACTACTTCCTCCGCCCCATCAATAGCTTCCTGTTTACTTTTGTGGTAGAGAAAATAAGGTATGTATTACTTTTGGATAAAATAATGCTAGCGGGTCCTCAAATTGATTTGTTAAGTTGGAAGTTGGATAAAATAATGTTAGTTGGTATACTTTTGAATATATTTAATGTCAAAATTGAAGTAGCGGTTGACAAAAAGGAAATGGGAAGTTGGGTATTTGTGTGTGAAATTTAACCTCTTCTTTCTTTTTCTTTTCTTTTTTTTTGGGGGGGGGGGGGGGGTTGGGGTGGTTGTTATCTTCTGATTATATAGGTAATGTAACTGTTAGGCCATGATTGGCATCATAGCTTTGTATATTAGCTATACAGGTGGAAGATGCTTGAGTGACATGTATGTTTTGAGCTTTGATTGAATGTATCAGAATAATCAGATAACAGACTCTCTCTTCTTCCTAACGAAAGAGATAGATAAATACCTTGTAGCATGACTGGCATCTTAGCTCTAACTAAGTTTTAATTTCCTAATGTGTGATAGATATACATCTTCTCAACCAAGCTCGTATTCGCACCCTTGAGAATCTCGAACAAGTTTTCAGCGAAAAAGAGATGTTACAGGGAGAAATCAACGCGTTGGAGCTGAAACTGGCAGAAACTGATGCGCGACTGAGAGTAGCTGCACAAGAGAAGATACGTGTAGAACTTTTGGAAGACCAGTTGGAAAAGATGCGAACCGAACTGTCTGGCAGGGGTAGCACTGTGGATGAAGTGCAAAATATGTATAGCACAATTTCTCCTCCACAGATTGATGCTGTAAATTTTCTTAGTCAGGAATTAGATACATTAAAAGCAGAGAATAATTCTCTGAAAGATGAGTTGCTGGTGCTGAAATCAGAGTTTAGTAATATCAAGGAAACTGATCAAAGCGTTCAAGTACTACAGGAGGAACGGTCGATTTTAGAATCTTCGCTGAAAGAGTTAGAATCAAAACTTGCTGCTTCTTATGAAGATGTATCTATAATTCCGAGCTTGAAATCTGAGTGCAAAAGTTTGTATGAGAAAGTAGAACATCTTCAAACAATGCTAGATAAGGGTACAAAACAGGCTGATCAAGCTATTCTAGTGCTTCAGCAAAACCAAGAACTCCGTAAGAAGGTGGACCTCCTTGAAGAATCTCTCAGTGAGGCTACTGCCTATAAGTTATCGTCAGAGAAAATGCAACACTACAATGAATTAATGCAGCAGAAGATAAAACTTTTGGATGAGCGTCTGCAAAAATCTGATGAAGAGATACAATCTTATGTTAAATTATATCAAGATTCTGTGCAGGAATTCCAGGATACACTTAGTAACTTAAAAGAAGAAAGCAAGAAAAATGCAGAAGATGAAGTTGTGCATGACAAGCCTTGGGAATTCTGGAGTAATTTATTGTTGATGGTAGATGGCTGGCTTCTTGAGAAGAAAATTTCAGCAGAAGAAGCGAAGTTGTTGAGAGATTTGATATGGAATAAGGAGGGAAATATATGTGATACATATATGTCATCAAAAGGAAAGAATGAGAGTGAAATCATTGCATCATTTCTCGGATTGACGTCATCAACAACGGGGTAGGGATCGTAAGCAATTAATCCGTATTTCTTACATACTACTTTTCTTCCTCTAATCTGTACCCCATTGTCCAGTCAACGATTTCATGTCATACATATTGCGGCGGAGATGGCGCCAGTGGCGAAGGTATGCATCTGGTGAACCTAATATATTGCACTGTTATGAAGTCAGTAATCATGATTATTTTAGGCTGGAAGGTATTTTGTGTAAGAACCCTGGTTTGGTTCTGCATTTTGTGCCGTGAAGTGAATTTTGTTTTACACACTGAGGTGATTTAGCTTGTCAATCTTGAACTTTTGTAGAAGTAAGGTCAACTGGCTCTTCTAAGCATGTCAATCCTGTCTCCTCCTTTAGCTCATCTATTTCATGATGTTTCAGTCTGTTTATTGCACGTCTAACATAGAGTAGAGATTAAAATTAATTGTTATTTAAATTATGCAACAGTGTGTAGATCAAAATTGAAGTTATTTTGTTACCTTTAAATTAAGGCATGCAGCCAAAAGAAAGAAATGATTACTGCAATTTATACATAATCGTTGAACCTTCTGGAGCTGCCTCTTACTTTTTTAATTAAGCTTGTTTACTAGAGTTGAGTGCATGCTAATGCCAAATTAAAACTTTACTAAAGAAATTTAGATTTTCTATGACATCATTTTAGGTTGGTGGTTTAGGCGATGTGGTGACTGGTCTGAGTAAGGCACTGCAGAAGAAAGGGCACCTTGTGGAAATTATTTTACCCAAATATGACTGCATGCAGTATGATCGTATCGGGGACTTAAAGGTACTTCTGAAAGTTATGGACATGCTTTGCATAATATATTGGAACTTCATTGATCTAGTAGCTCATTTGATGCAGGCTCTAGATGCGCCAGTTGACTCATACTTTGATGGTCAATTGTTCAAAAACAAAATCTGGGTTGGCACTGTCGAAGGTCAAACTGAGTTTCTTTCTCATTTTTTGGAAAACATGTTTAGGTTCATTTATGCATGAATTGGATATTGATTCTATGATGCAGGTCTTCCTGTTTATTTCATTGAGCCTCATCATCCCAGTAAATTCTTCTGGAGGGGTGAATTCTATGGAGAGAGTGATGATTTTAAGCGATTCTCATTCTTCAGTAGGGCTGCACTTGAGTTAATTCTGCAAGCTGGCAAGAAGCCTGACATAATACATTGTCATGATTGGCAGACAGCTTTTGTTGTAAGAATTCCATGGATCATCTTATTTAGCTTTCCAATTTCCCGTGGTTTTGCCTCTTGCGTTTCTTTGACCGTTGTTATGTCTTTGTTAGGCACCTCTTTATTGGGATCTTTATGTGCACAAGGGACTGAACTCGGCCAGAATATGCTTCACATGCCACAATTTTGAGTATCAGGGAATTGCACCAGCGTCAGATCTAGGATCTTGTGGTCTTGATGTTCACCACCTGAATAGGCCGGATAGGATGCAGGACAACTCGTCTAATGATAGGGTCAATCCTGTTAAGGTAAGATATCTTTCTGGGTTCAGCTTTCCCCTTTCCTGTGACTAAGATTAATGGCAATTTTATATATCCAGCAAGCTGAATTGTTGAAAGCAATGTCTGTTTTCTTCCTTCACTGTCTTTTTCTGCCAATGGTAAAAACTCTGTACATGTGAGAGAAAAATGGGCTAGCTGGTTTTGTGAGCTGTAATTTGCCAATGACCTCTGCGGGGTATCTCTCTCACTTTTGTTCATTCTTGTTCACATGTCCTCGTCACTCAAAGGGCGCAGTTGTGTTCTCTAATATTGTGACAACAGTTTCTCCATCTTATGCCCAAGAGGTGCGGACTAACGAGGTACGTGTGACTATCTCCGTGGCTCATCTAAGTTACAAATAACTTAAGCTTATCTAAGTTAATATTTAAAGTGTCCAAAAAATTATTAATGTTCCTGACTTTAAGTTTGTTCTAAATGTATAATTACAATAAGAATTTATCTGTTCTACTTGTATCTGCAGGGAGGACGAGGCCTAACTGCAACACTTAACTCACACTCTAAGAAATTTGTTGGAATTCTGAATGGAATTGATACTGACATATGGAATCCAGCGACAGACCCGTTTCTGAAAGTTCAGTACAATTCCTATGAAATTGAGGGCAAAGCCGAAAATAAAGAAGCTTTACAAAGACACCTGGGGCTGTCTTCCGTGAACGTCCGGCAACCTCTGGTATGTACTGAATGTTAAACCTAAATTATCTCAATAAAAAATCGAATGTAGCAAATATATTGCGATTTTCCACATTCTGGTATTCAATTGCTTCTCACTGCGCATGCGCCTCCATACACCTAAATTTCTGAAGTCTTCTATGTGTAATTTCTTCAACATTTTCTATGAAATTAAAATCTTGGTGTACTTTGTTCATTTTAGCTAGCTAAGAATCGTGTATCTTAGTAAAACATCATACTACCATGCTTTGATGCAAAATTCAAAGTGTGAGTGACTTTCGAGAATAATTTGGTGATTCTCCGCCTTTTTGTGGTCATACTTACATCAATTGGCACCTATTACAACAGCAGTTGCTTACTGTCAGGTTATTCTTTTCAATGGCAGGTTTCTTGCATAACAAGACTGGTTCCCCAAAAGGGTGTTCATCTCATAAGACATGCAATCTATCGGACACTGGAACTCGGTGGACAGTTTGTTCTCCTTGGTTCAAGTCCAGTGCCCCAAATTCAGGAATGTTTATTTTTTTTTAATTTTCTCAGCTTGTAGGTGTCTTTGACCTTACTGATATTTTTAAGCATATAAAATCATGAAAATAAAGATTGTAGAATATGAAAATAAATGCAAACGTATATAGGATTAATAAATTTCAGGTGATTGTAAGATGTACAAATTTGAAACCAGCGATAACTGCTTTTGAATGACTTCTTTCTTTAATGCTAAAACTTGTGTAACTTCAGTTTCTCTGTTACCATGGCAAACTGAATTTTGGACGGTGATGATTAATTATCAACTACCGTATAATGTATTGACATGGGAATTCTGTTTGTGCAGAAAGAGTTCGAGGATATCAGCAACCATTTTAAGACTCATGAACATATTCGCTTGATACTAAAATATGATGAATCTCTTTCGCATTTAATCTATGCTGCCTCTGACATGTTCATCATCCCATCTATCTTTGAGCCTTGTGGCCTTACACAGGTAAAAATATCTAATCTTTCCAGTAACTATGCCGTACAATAGGAACCCAATATCCAATCTTAAGTTTGACCTCATATGTATCCAGATGATAGCAATGAGATATGGTGCAATCCCAATAGCAAGGAAGACAGGAGGTCTAAACGACAGGTGGAGTAGCCTGCGATAGCTTTTTGATACACTGAATCTGCTTAATGCCTTTAATATTAAATTAAGTCTTTCAATCCTTGTGCAGTGTGTTTGATGTGGATGATGACACCATACCTGTCCAGTACAGAAATGGATTTACATTCTTGAATGCTGATGAGCAGGTAATCATTGTTGAGGTGTAATAGTTCTGTAAATTCATTTTGAACTGATATACCATACTGTATATCATGTTGAAGTTCAGTTCAACAGCTATGCATAGATACCATACTAAGAAGATGGTGCAAATCTTGTTGCATCATTACTCATTAGAGCAAGCAAACCTAGTATCTCAGAAAGTTGAGCTTAAACTACTTGAACCATGGGTGTTGCAGTTGAAAGATTCCCTTCCACTCACTTCCCCCTATCAATAAACCCTCACAAATGCAGTTAACCTCCATTCTTTGTTTACTGTTCCCAGTTGGTCCATGTAGAGAGTGATTCAAAAGTTTATTTAACCAGCCTAGGGGCTAGGGGTGGTTTTCTTGACTCATTAGTGCATATGATTTCTGCACAGCTTTTTCCTAAAGCATAATAAGTTGAATCCAGAATGCCCCTCATTAATGCTTGTCCAAGTTGCTGAAGGTACTCATGTAGCCTGCACAAAGATCCTATTGTATTTGTATAGATCTATTGGTATATGTTGCTCATGATAATCATCATATTCGAGTATGGCATTTTCACTTATATAAGGGCTACACGAATTTTTTCCTTTTTAATAGCTTTATCATGTACAGAAATAAAGCGTATCATACTTTATCATTCATTCACAGACACTTGTCAGCCTGTTCAGTAGAACAAGGCTTACTATTCTAGCACTTGTTACCAACTTTCTTACATCATTCTTGAATTGTTGAATTATGGAACTGTTGACTAATTTAGTGATAATGGAGGTGATTTTTCATAATTATTCAGGGGCTTAGCAATGCTTTAGAGCGTTCATTTTATCATTACACGAAGGATATTGATGGTTGGAAACAACTTGTCCAAAAGGATATGAACATAGATTTCAGTTGGGACTCTTCAGCATCACTTTATGAAGAACTTTATGGGAAGTCCGTCACCAGAGCAAGGGCTGTAAACCGTCCTTGAGGTTTTTGGGTGGACATCGTTTGATATCTGCTTCAGCTGAAATTATTCCGGCACAACTCATGATGTGACTGATGATGAGAGGATTGATTATGCTAATTCATTCAAAATGTAGAGTGACAGACTAACAGCAGCTTGCTGAATCTTTGTTCGGCTGGGGCAGAATCAATTCTCCTTGAAGTCATGGTTTTTGCAATGAAAAGCTGCAGTCCTCCAATATTTCCATTTGTAGACCAGGTCAAACTCATACACTTTCATGTAAATATAGTATAGTTTTTGTTTTTATTTCTTAGCATGGATAGATGGTATACATCATACTCGGCTCTTGCTCAGAATATAGTGTACACGATTCATTCTTCAAATAAATAAATAAATAAATAATTTATATGAATAAGACAACTTTTTGGCAATGGTGAAAAAGCGTTTTGATCACAAAGATATATTTGGTTATTGTTATTGAGTTTTGTTTCTGTTGATACGTACCTTTTGGTTTTTTGGATTACCCTTGAATGAAGGAAAATAAATCAGAGTTAGTTATTTTCTGAAGCTTTGATGCTGAATCCTTTAGATTATTCATTATTTTATTTACATTTGCGATGGTTTAGAGGTGAAATTGAAACCTGAAATCCCTAGTGGAAAACTAAAGATCATGTCCTGTAGTTTACTTGATATGCTTAACCGTAAATTGCTTTCTATTCTATATCTGTGCTTGACTTGGACGCTGGGATATTAGCTTCATTGTCAGGATATGAAGACAATCTGAACAGGCATGACCATATCGGAGAAATTACAGGTTGGTTTGGTTCATGATCTTTATTTATCCATTTCTTCCATGGTAAGATTTCAACTGCCTCCTCATCAGAATAGAAGTGCTGTACATATTTAGACCTAGATTGAAAAACAACAATCAGAAAATAACGATAGCAAGGTTTATTATCATAGTAGTTTAGGGTCACCAAAATGCACATGATATTTAATTAATTCACAATAATTTTACATTAACATCAGAAACTTCTCAATCTATCGCACTCATTACTCGTCTACTTTCCGGGGACAAAATTTGTGGCATAGGACCAGGCATTATTGTTTACTGGGTCAGCGAGGTGGTCAGCTAGGTTTTCCAATGGGCCCTTTCCGGTAACAATGGCTTGAATGAAGAATCCGAACATGGAGAACATGGCAAGTCTACCGTTCTTCAGCTCCTTAACTTTGAGTTCAGCAAATGCTTCTGGGTCATCGGCAAGGCCCAACGGGTCGAAGCTACCTCCTGGGTAGAGTGGGTCGACCACTTCACCGAGTGGCCCACCAGCAATGCGGTATCCCTCAACGGCTCCCATTAGAATTACTTGGGAGGCCCAGATGGCTAAGATGCTCTGAGTGTGGACCAAGCTTGGGTTGCCCAAGTAGTTGAGCCCACCTTCACTGAAGATCTGGGATCCGGCCTTGAACCACACAGCCTCGCCGAACTTGACTCCGTTACGTGCCAAGAGCTCAGGGAAACGCATCCAAGAGCTCCAAGCATGGCCCATCTGGAGTGGATCACCTCAAGCTCTCGGTTCTTGGCGAAGGTCTCCGGGTCAGCTGAAAGTCCAGCAGTGTCCCATCCGTAGTCACCAGGGAACTCACCAGTGAGGTAGCTTGGGGCCTCACCGGAGAATGGGCCCAAGTACTTAACACGGTCTGGGCCGTACCATGGGCTTCCAGATGAGGTGGCTTGGGCTTGCCTGCTGTCTTCCTCGCATAGACTCTGTAGGTGCTTCTGGTGATCTCGGGTGAGTTCTTCACTGCTGTTCCAGCAAATGCTGAGGAAGAAAATGCCATTGTTGAGGCTGCCATTAGCTTGACAAGTAAGTGAAGTGTTGTTTGATGGCTTAGTGTTGAATAAGCCGTTGGTGATGAAAGTGAGAATGGTTTTAGGGAGTTACTTAGAGGTTATAGTATTTGATATCCTCTTATCTTGCAATATCTATATCTCTCGTCTCATTGGGTTTTCAGATTCTGTAGTTGCAAGTTGCTGTGCTCTAGCCAGTTGGCCATTTCTTGTCTCTCTGCTGTTACACTTTTAACTTCCCTAATAGACTCAAGTACCCTCCAACCAGAAATGAGCTGGTAAATCTATCTCATGGCTGAGATTACTTGTTCCCCACCTTGGTCAGAAATGATCCATAACGTTATGATTGACTGCCAAAAATTTATAGATGGTTTGTTAAAATATTTATGGAATTTTGGTTGAAGCTTTGAAAAGATTGGAGGTTGTTCTTGTTACATTGGTACCAAGTTGTAGGAGTTGGGATCTTCAAACCTTGAGATTGTTGTTATCATCTTCTAATTTCTATGCAGTATGTGTTTGGGAATCTCTCTTTGATCGTATCTTACAAAACCACGGGATTTATGAATATGTTTTGTTTGGTATTCATTACAGAATCATGAGGCTTTTTCCTTATATGTAAGGCAGAGTTAGTTTCTTCATCAGCCACTTGGAACTATAGAATCTGAGAAATGTTAGGGAAAGGCCGCATTTCTGTTGGAGGAGAAGTGCATCGAGGCCGAGTTTTGACGGCCCCAGTTGTGCATTCACCTTATTCTGTTTCTGTTGATACATACCTTTTGGTTTTATGGGTAATCCTTAAATGAAGGAAAATAGATCAGAATTGGTTATCTGAAGCATGCTGAATCCTTTGAAGGATCTACTCTTATTTACATTTGCAATGGTTTAGTGGTCAAATTGAAATCTGAAATCTCTACTGGACAATTAAAGTTCATGTCCTTTTGTTACTCATTTACTTGATATACTTGACGGTAAAATTCCGTTCTATTCTATATCTGTGTTTGACTTATACAATGGCGCATTAGCTTCATTGTCAGGTGGGAAACGATCTGAACGAGAATGCCCGTAACTGAAGAAACATCTATCATATACTTTCTATTCTATATGATAGACGGGTATAGAGTTCTTATCTACGAATTTTCAATTTTTAATCCTGGGGTTGGATTGGTTCATCATTTTTATTTTTATCCGTTTCTTCCATTTTATTTCAAGGCAAGATTTCAACTTCTTCCTGATCAGAATAGAAGTGTAGTTCATATTAAGATCTAGATTGGAAATCATTGTTCTGTTACTACTGAAAAAAAAAAAGATGGCAAGGTTTGTAATCATTGTAGTTTAGGCTCACCAAAATTCTCATGATATTTAATTAATTCACAATAAATTTACATTAGCATCAGAAAAGTCTTAATTTATCGCACTCTACTTTCCGGGGACAAAGTTTGTGGCATAGGACCAGGCATTGTTGTTTACTGGGTCGGCGAGATGGTCAGCTAGGTTTTCCAATGGGCCCTTTCCGGTAACAATGGCTTGAACGAAAAATCCGAACATGGAGAACATGGCAAGTCGACCGTTCTTGAGCTCCTTAACTTTGAGTTCAGCAAATGCTTCTGGGTCTTCAGCAAGACCCAATGGGTCGAAGCTACCACCTGGGTAGAGTGGGTCGACCACTTCACCAAGTGGCCCACCAGCAATGCGGTATCCCTCGACAGCTCCCATTAGAATAACTTGGGTTGCCCAGATGGCCAATATGCTCTGAGCATGAACCAAGCTTGGGTTGCCCAAGTAGTCAAGTCCACCCTCACTGAAGATCTGGGATCCAGCCTTGAACCACACAGCCTCACCGAACTTGACACCATTGCGGGCCAAGAGCTCAGGGAAAACACATCCAAGAGCTCCAAGCATGGCCCATCTGGAGTGGATCACCTCAAGCTCACGGTTCTTGGCGAAGGTCTCTGGGTCAGCTGAGAGTCCTGCGGTGTCCCAGCCATAGTCACCAGGGAACTCACCAGTGAGGTAGCTTGGGGACTCACCGGAGAATGGGCCCAAGTACTTGACGCGGTCAGGGCCGTACCATGGGCTGCCAGATGAGGTGGGCTTTGGCTTGGCTACTGTCTTTCTCGCACAGACTCTGAAGCTGCTTCTGGTGGTCTCACGTGAGATCTTTGTCGCTGTTCCAGCAAATGCTGAGGAAGAAATTGCCATTGTTGAGGCTGCCATTGGCTCTACAAGTAAGTGGAGTATTGTTTGATGGCTTTAATGTTAATGAGCTGTTGGTGATGAAAGGTAGAATGTTTAGGAAGTTACTTATACGCTATAGGAGTTGATATTCTCTTATCTTGCAATATCTATATCTCTCCTCTCATTGGGTTCACAGATTTTATAGTTGCAAGTTGCTGTGCTCTGTCCAGTTGGCCATTTCTAGTCCGTCTGCTGTTACAATTTTAACTTCCCTAGTAGACTCCAGTACCCTCCGACCAGAAATGAGCTGGTAAATCTATCTCATGGCTGAGATTATTTGTTCCCCATCTTGGTTAGAAATGATCCATTACATTATGATTAACTGCCAGAAATTTTAAGATGGGTTGTTAAAATATTTATGAGATTTCTTTTGAACTTTGAATAAATTGGAGTTTGTTCTTATTACATCGGTACAGCATGCCGTAGGAGTTTGGATCTTCAAACCTTGAGATTGTTGTTATCATCTCCTAAGTTCTATCCAGTATATGTGTCTGGGAATCTCTCTTTAATATCTTACAAAGCCACAAGATCTGTGAATATGTTTTGTTTTGTATTCATTAGCATTGATAACAGAATCATGAGACTTTTTCCGTGTAAGGCAGAGTTAGAAAATGGCCGCATTTCTGTTGGAGAAGAAGTGACCGAGGCCGAGTTTTGACAGCCCCAGTTGTGCATTAACTGCATTCTGTTTTTGTTGATACATACATACCTTTTGGTTTTATGGTTTATCCTTAAATGAAGGAAAATAAATCAGATTTGGTTATTTTCTTAAACTTTAATGCTGAATCATTTGACTTATTAATTCTCTTATTTACGTTTGCAATGGTTTGTGGTGAAATTGGAATCTGAAATCTCTACTGGAAAACTAAAGTTCATGTCCTTTTCTTACTTATTTGACTTGATATGCTTAACGGTAAAATTATGTTCTATACTATTTCTGTGCTTGACTTGGACATGGGGGTATTAGCTCCATTGTCAGGAGAGAAACAATCTGAACAGGCATGTCTGTAACAGAAGAAAAACTGGTGGGATTGGTTCATGATCTTTTTTTATCCGTTTCTTCCATTTTATTTCGAGGTAAGATTTCAACTTCTTCCTGATCAGAATAGAACTGTTGTTCATATTTAGATTTAGATTGAAAAACATTGTTATTTGTTACTACTGAAAAATAATGATAGCAAGGTTTTGCATTCATAGTAGTTTAGGCTCACCAAAATTCACATGATATTTCATTAATTCACAGTAATTTTACATTAGCATCCGAAGAGTCTTAATTTATCACACTCTTTAACTTGTCTACTTTCCGGGAACAAAGTTTGTGGCATAGGACCAGGCATTGTTGTTTACTGGGTCGGCGAGATGGTCAGCTAGGTTCTCCAATGGGCCCTTTCCGGTAACAATGGCTTGAACGAAGAATCCGAACATAGAGAACATGGCAAGTCTACCGTTCTTGAGCTCCTTAACTTTGAGTTCAGCAAATGCTTCTGGGTCTTCAGCAAGACCCAATGGGTCGAAGCTACCACCTGGGTAGAGTGGGTCAACCACTTCACCAAGTGGCCCACCAGCAACTCGGTATCCCTCAACGGCTCCCATTAGAATAACTTGGGTTGCCCAGATGGCCAATATGCTCTGAGCATGGACCAAGCTTGGGTTGCCCAAGTAGTCTAGTCCACCCTCACTGAAGATCTGGGATCCAGCCTTGAACCACACAGCCTCACCGAACTTGACACCATTGCGGGCCAAGAGCTCGGGGAACACGCATCCAAGAGCTCCAAGCATGGCCCATCTAGAGTGGATCACCTCAAGTTCACGGTTCTTGGCGAAGGTCTCTGGGTCAGCTGAGAGTCCAGCAGTGTCCCAGCCGTAGTCACCAGGGAACTCACCAGTGAGGTAGCTTGGGGCCTCACCGGAGAATGGGCCCAAGTACTTAACACGGTCTGGGCCGTACCATGGGCTTCCAGATGAAGTGGGCTTGGGCTTGCCTGCTGTCTTCCTCGCATAGACTCTGAAGCTGCTTCTGGTGATCTCAGGTGAGATCTTTGTCGCTGTTCCAGCAAATGCTGAGGAAGAAATTGCCATTGTTGAGGCTGCCATTGGCTAACAAGTAAGTGGAGTATTGTTTGATGGCTTTAGTGTTGATTGAGCTGTTGGTGATGAAAGGGAGAATGGTTTTAGGAAGTTACTTATAGACTATAGGAGTTGATACTCTCTTATCTTGCAATATCTATATCTCTCCTCTCATTGGGTTTACATATTCTATAGTTGCTAGTTGATATGCTCTGTCCAGTTGGCCTTTTTTAGTCCATCTGCTGTTAGAATTTTAACTTTGTAGTAGATTCCAGTATCCTGCAACCTGAAATGAGCTAATAAATCTATCTCATGGCTGAGAATTTTTTGTTCCCCATCTTGGTCATAAGCGATCCATTAACGCTGCATATGATTTCTTTCATCCTTTTGAAGTCGAATGACTGTGCCTAAAATTAATGGGGTGGTTAAAATCTTGATGAATTTTTTATTTTGAAGGGATATCGTTGTTGTGTTTATTACAATAGTACCATGTCGTAGGAGTGCTTAGGACCTTCGAGGCGAGACTTGGGATTGCTGTTATCGTCTTCCAAGTTCTATCCTGTATGTATTTGGAATTCTCTTTGATATCTTACAAAGCCAGAAGATGTATTCTCTATGTTTTGTTTGGTACCAGTTAGCATTCATCAGAGGAAAATGCTTGGTTCTTCCGTAGATGTTAAGAAAATGCTTGGGGTATATCGTAGATGTTAAGAAAATGCTGCATTTCTGTTCAGGTTATAGTGATCGGAGACCGAGTTTTGACAGCCCAGTTGAACATTCCCGTTGTTCTGTGAACCCCCTGATTCTGAACTTCGTTCGGATTGAGGCGGAGTTCACAAATGAAGTGATCAGATCTGCTAACGGCCTAGAAGCGACTCGAACCTCAGATATTTGTTTCGATTCCTTGACAAAAAAATCCGTTATTTCTTAAAATGCAGTATGCAGGAACCTTTTAAAGCATTGTTTGTGTTTCTTCCAGTGTAAAACGTTTAAAGCATGTTTGATGCCGTTCTTCAAGTGTTTCTAGGCTACATAAAAGTTCAATTGACTGCAGACAACTTACTGATACTAATTGATTAAGTAACACTTCAATTATGTGTTCTATGTTGGTTTTCTTTTCATCTCTTTAGAATAGCAATGTTCAATTATTTCATGAATCACTGCTATCTCCAGATCAAGCATTCTAGGTCCTAATCCAAGGAAATCTTAGTTCATCTTTCACAAGGACAGTAATATTATCCATCTACACACATGGCAAACTTCAATTGGCTCCCATCAATTTCTACACACTCTCATTGCTATTGATATTTTCTCCACCACCAGTTATGTCCCAAAAATCTGACCAGAATTCATGGCTCTAGCAATGGCCATTTGGACTTGGAAAATCCAACCCAAAAATGTCACTCGACCAATGAGACTACAATAATGATCTCCAAAGATAAAGACCCAATAGCCCAATTACTATATATACCTTACTGGTTTGGTTGTATAACTCAACCCACAAACAGCTTTCAACTCATTTGATCTTTTACACTTCCTTCTCCTTAATCATCCAACAATGGCAGCCTCCACAATGGCGATTTCTTCCTCATCATTTGCTGGAACAGCGGTGAAGAACTCACCCGAGGTCACTAGAAGCACCTTCAGAGTCTATGCGAGGAAGACAGCAGGCAAGCCCAAGCCCACCTCATCTGGAAGCCCATGGTACGGCCCAGACCGTGTTAAGTACTTGGGCCCATTTTCCGGTGAGGCCCCAAGCTACCTCACTGGTGAGTTCCCCGGTGACTACGGATGGGACACTGCTGGACTTTCAGCTGACCCAGAGACCTTCGCCAAGAACCGTGAGCTTGAGGTGATCCACTCCAGATGGGCCATGCTTGGAGCTCTTGGATGCGTTTTCCCCGAGCTCTTGGCACGTAACGGAGTCAAGTTCGGCGAGGCTGTGTGGTTCAAGGCCGGATCCCAGATCTTTAGCGAGGGTGGCCTCGACTACTTGGGCAACCCAAGCTTGGTCCACGCTCAGAGCATCCTTGCCATCTGGGCCACCCAAGTAATTCTAATGGGAGCCGTTGAGGGATACCGCATTGCTGGTGGGCCACTCGGTGAAGTGGTCGACCCACTCTACCCAGGTGGTAGCTTCGACCCATTGGGCCTTGCCGATGACCCAGAAGCATTTGCCGAGCTGAAGGTTAAGGAGCTCAAGAACGGTAGGTTGGCCATGTTCTCCATGTTCGGATTCTTCGTTCAAGCCATTGTTACCGGCAAGGGTCCATTGGAAAACCTAGCTGACCACCTTGCTGACCCAGTCAACAACAACGCATGGGCCTTTGCCACCAACTTCGTCCCCGGAAAGTGAGCTTTAGAAATTTCAAATTGAGCTGTGAGTTGTGTAGTTTGAACTCACACTGTGCTTGAATTTTATTTGTTGAATTAAGTGGGAGTTTCCAGCACCAATGATCTGTTTCTGTTGTAAATGTTGGATCTTAATGGATGATATTTGAAATTTTTGCATCTATTGTAAATAAATGTTTATGCTTCTATAAAACCATAAATCACTCTTGCAAATCATCAGTAACAGAACAACTACAGAAGAATGAAATATGCCAAAATCTTCAGTTAACAAACATGGCCAATTTTTCAATTCAATCAAACAACTGGAAAAAAGACTCAAACTTGATAACAATCCACCACCACCCACCACCGCTCTGCCGCCACCGGAGCCGGAGGCCGTACGCATAGAGCACCAAGAGAACAGCCACACCACACAAAACTCAGACTCTCTTGGCACCCCAATGTACCTATACCATAGCGCCAATTCAATCGGTTCAATTGTACCAGAAACTGAAACCCCACGAGAATTTCTCTCAAGCCCTAATTTTTCACCCAAAGGCAAAACCCCAGTTGAAGAAAACCAAGCTGGAATCGAAGAAACACTCAATCAGGACGAAAGACTCAATCTTGGCAAAGAAATTGAGCTGATGATGCAGCTACTGGGCTTGTCGGATTCCGAAGAGCCGAAGAACATGTTGAGCCATTTCGAAGCGGGTTGCGATGATGAGTTTTATGAGCGCATTGTTGGGGTGAAGGGTCCAAAGAATGGGAAGGAAGTGGGGAGATTGGATGGGTGGATTAAACATCTGTTGAATGGTGAGGTGAAAGAGCCATTTAGGTTGGCTCATTTGCTGTTAGGGAAAGCTGCTCTTTCGTATTCTGGTGATAATTCGAATGGTTTTGGAGAATTGGAGTTTCCTTGCACTGTTGATGAGTTCTTGCAGAATGATCCACCTTCAGAATAGCCTTGTCATATCGTTTAATGGCGAATTTGCACGGCTGGCTGTCGAGGCATCTGTTGCAGGTCCAATACGCTAGTAGTCTTGATTGTCTCAAGTGACAAGGGGCTTGCGGATTTAAAAAATATGTTATAGAGGTTATGTGTAAATAGGTGTAATGATGCAGAACAAAAATGCAGTATCTTTGATTGATGCTTTGTCGAGTTCCTGGTTAAAGAGAAACAACTATTACTATCTCTGTTATGTTTATACTTGAGCTCAAGACTTCTGCGTTGTAGAAAGTTCTTATCCAAATTATTGTTATTCCGATCATTTGAATGCTTGTGATCGAAAAAATGGGATGTCTGTTGTGAACACATCGCCCTTATGCAGACGGGATCTATCAGTTAACCTAAGTAATATCTACCCAATTCAGATGGCATATTCTAACAAGAATGTAGCCGCAAGAATCTTCTTCTCCATAAAGAACCGCAGTTGGCCTACTTCACTTTCGCCTTAGATTTATTTGTTTCACTCTGGCAATTTTTCCGGGTCAAAGAAATGCAGAGTGAATGACGAAACATTAGACATGCCATAACGTTCATCAACATGACAGCTTTTCTTGCAAATTGATCTCAAGGTCTATAAATGAGAGCAACATGATGATCTCCTAAAGTCATTCATTCTCCATCTATAATCTGCTAATCCAAATACACTTGCAATTTATATTCAATGGCTAACTTAGGCCTTCTTATTCCTACTTTGCTCATCCTTTCAGGTATATATTTAGTCACAAAAGCTTGCATCTTTATTTTTCTGGCTTTAGATGCTAATATAGGAGTACTGGTTTTGTGTACTGCCAGGTCTACTTCTGAAGCCTGTAACTAGTCAGGCAGCTGGTCAGGTAAGATGGACTCATGGAATCAAGAACGTGTGTTTTAAATTTTACTCGTGAATAAATATTTAGGCACGTGAAATCTCAGGGAAAAAAAATCCATGTATTGCGACAGGGGTCATGGTGTATTGCTAGCCCATCAGCATCGGATGAGGCACTGATGGACAACATAAACTTCGTTTGCCAAGAGGTGGATTGCAGCATAATTCAACAGGGAGGCGATTGCTTTTACCCTGCTACCTCGGTGAACCATGCTTCAGTTGTTATGAATCTGTATTACCAGAAACTGGGAAAGCACCATTGGAATTGTGACTTCAAGAAAACTGGTGTTCTTACTGTCACTGACCCCAGTAAGCATTTTTACTCTACCTATATATGCAGGACAAAGTTACAAAACACCCCTTTAAAATGTGACACTTATATGTTCTTGAGTTGCACAGTAGTGACTTGTTCGTTCTGGTTTTTCTTGAAGGTTTTGGGAACTGCAGGTTCAAATGCACGCACTAGGATTTCAAAGTGTCATTGTTTGCGTATCAGGATTAAACAAATCGCGATTTATATTAGTAAATCATTCTGTATTGACTAGCATATTGGCAGATTTTTCATGAATTGGAATGTTGCAACAGCACTGGTATTGTATTTAATTGCACTGAGTATGAGGTTATGGTATCCAACTATCCATGGCCAGGTAATGCTGAAAATTACATACAAGTCCGAGCTACGTTAGTTTCTGGCTTAACAGCCCTGATGTTATCAACAATGTGAACATCGAACTATCATCCTGCCGTTATAAATAATGTGAACAACGACCCAAGTACTGAGAAAAAACTAATTGATTGCATTTTTTGAGAAATTGTGTGCAATTAATGAAAACGAGTAGAAGCGTTAAAATGGAGGTTTTATAGTCATACATTCATAAAAGCTACTTCCTCCGTCCTGGGAATAGATTCCCATTTTGTCATTTTGGATGTCTCAAACAAAACTTCCCATTTCCATTTTTGGCAATCATCCATCCAACCTGAACATTAAATATACTCAAAATTAAACCCAATCACATTATTTTATCCAACTTTCAACTTTAAAAATCAATTTGAATTATCCACTAGTACTATTTAACCAAAAATAATATATACCTTATTTTCCCCACTCAAAAAGTAAACGGAAAGCTATTCCCGAGACAGAGGAAGTAAAAGCCAGACATATGTTGTTAAGTATAAATGTAGTGTTTTGAACGATATCAATAACGTCTTACATGTATTATAATGTCGATGTTTTTAGTTAAAACATGTTATGCATTTGATCAGACTGTAACAATAATGTTTATCGGGCTTCTAGGTCACTCTCTCCAATGTTGGCTCGCAACCTCGCATATTGTTTAAACGGTTATAAATCTAATGAATTTGAAAAGTGAGATAAATCTATGACCGGACCACTAATGGGCACCCTACCAAGTGATTCTGGAAGTCTCGGTTACGCAGTGAGGACAAAGTGTGCGAAATGACTTGTGTTGATGCGAGGGTGAATGTAATCGCCGAAAAGTTTAAAGTCAAATTTTAAAGGATCGAGAACGATACTCATACTAACATGGTGCACCTTTCTTTTCGGGAATTCACCCATAAGTCCAGAGTTAAGCGTGCTTGCTCTGGAGAAATCTTATGATGGGTGACCAATTGGAAAGTCTCCCGGTTCGCGTACAAGTGGGACAAAATGTGCGGACAGTGATTAATGAAGATATCACCAAGAAACTCACTGCGTGGCTAATTTATTAGTGGTGGGATCGTTACATAAACAGTGAGGAACAATTCCAATTTGAGCTGAAAATACAATTTGAGCTGAAAATACATCCATCATCCAGGGCATTTCCTCTGTGGACTTTTTCTGTTGACAATTTCCTTGAATATGCAGAACAAACAATCCATTTCCATATCAAAATTCCTAAGTTTGTCATTTGTTTTTTAATCCTCTCACTCAAACCTTTCCATGTTCATTTTTGACAATTGAAGTCCATACCTCATTATAATCATCATAGAGTAGAGTGTATGAAGAAAAATATACATCTTCGGAGAAATCATTAATTAGATTACTAGCAAATTAACCAGGAGAAGAAATTAAAGCAATGAACAAATTAATTCGTTACCCAAGTTAGAAGAAAGGTAAAAAAAATTAATTTCTTTCAAATTTACAACAAATTAAAAAACTCAAGAAAAGAACAATAGATGATGGGTGGTTGATCAGATCAGAAGTGACCGCAACCGCAAAAGAGGAAGAAGAAACAGAGCCTAGAAGCGAGAAAAATGGCTTCAAAAACCGAAACGATCCTAAAAATGATGTGATCAACGAACCAATTCTGCAAGCTGAAATCCCCACGCCTCCATTTCCACCGCAAACCCGTTGAGATCTTCGATTTCCACCGCCTTGAACCTCCATCGTTGCTCATTCCTGCTTTTTTGTTCAGCCTCTTGAATAACAGTGAGAAATTACAAGACTGCTTCTTCTCCATAGCTGCTTTTCTTCTTATTCTGACTCGAAATTGAATGAGCTGATTAAAATTTGAAGAGATTTGTATTTGTGATAAATTAATTAAAGGATTTTGTTTCTTTATAGGTGAGGAAAAGAATGGGGGGTTTGATTTTGGAAGGTTCGGAGAAGTTGAAAATCGTGTATAGAATAGATGAGCAGTGCACGACTGGAGGTATATTCAACCGGTCCGACTTTACGTGGGTGTGTCATTAGAATTAGAAGGGGGCGGATCGAAAAATGCATGTGACTATTATATAAAGGAGTAGAACAAATTATATATAATAATCATCACTTATTCGCGGGAAACACCAACATATTTTTTTGAGCGAATAGATAATGCATATTTTGTTGGGGAATTGGTTGCAAGAGGCAACTAAGTGTGGTTGCAAGAGGCAACCAAGAGAAAGCTAAAAATTGTTATGTGTTATAATGTGTTAAGTGGGTAACTTTGAGCAATTAATTATCTAAGTTCCACCACTCGGTTTTGCGTGTTCTTTAGTTCGTTGCGAAGTGGGATCATGAAACCGAAATGGTATAAGATCGGAGATAACCAATTAAAGGTGTGAATGATAAATTGGCTCAAGGTAAAATTAGTTGAGACTTGTTTTTTGCAATTGTCCCATTGGAAACATATGGAAGGAAAGAGTAGTAGAAAGGTATGCTTGTGTTTCATGGTCACAAGTGTGTGTTGTGGTTATGGCAAACCTCCTACAGCAGGGAGAGAAACATTTGAACTGAAAAATTCCAAGCAAATATGGTCGAATATTAATCTTTTTACTACAATTTTCCATGGAACGCAACTTTTGGCCTTCCCAGAGATTTTCCAGATTGTTCCACTTAAATGTGAAGATGTAACGCATTACTCTGAGCTTAAATGTTGCAGCATCAATTTGGCTACTAATGGTGATCAGAGCTGTTACGTTTCTACAGCTATATATACCACTCCCTCACTTGACAAACATGCATCAGAAATCCTTCTTCCCTTCTCTTCTCTGTTTTTCTTTCTGCACTTTAGATATTCGAGTGTTCTTCACCACAGAAGTTCGAGACTGAGCTTACCGAGCTTCCAGGTGGTTCTTTGAGATTGGACGTTGTACCTTGGGAGCTAATTGTCCGAGGAAGGCCTGAAGCTTACTAAAGGCGGACAAATTTAGCTTAAGGGGAAGTGGTCTCACTACTGACTCGTCCAGGATTAAATCCGAACCTGTGTTTTTGTTTTTGTTTGTGTAATCAAGTTTCAGTAAGTGTTGATAGTTTTTTATTCCTGTACTGTTGTCATATATTTTTCATACTGACCTTTGTTGCAGCTAAACTTATAATCGGATCCAACATATTTTTCATTTAGATATAATCATCATACATCGTTTTTTTTTTTTTTAAACTACCAAAAAAAGGGCTCTCAACCAGAACCAAAATATAGCTAACAAGTACTCAACCTACACAAAAGTGTAAAATGTGCTTGGGATTCCTTGTTGGCTACATTGAGATTGAATATTTATAGGTGGGTTATATGGGTATGAATAAATTAAGTTTTCTCCGCCCCTGGTCATCACTTTATGACAACACCCTTTCCCCTTTCCTTTTTCTTTTTCCTTTCATTTGCTTTGATGGAAAGGAAAAAAAATTACAAAAAATATTATTTTTCATTATTTGGTATTCGGCTATTCACTAAATTCTAGATTTTTTTTGAAGATCTATCATATTACTATCTTTATGCACTAAATAAGGGAGGTTATTTTTACTTTCACCTCTATTTTTTTTTTATTTCCCCTATTTTTCAGTAAACCAAATGAAGCATATCTGAACTAAATTACTTCCTATCCTGTTCACTTTTTCCTTTTTTCCCTCGATGGAAAATTATCAATATGATTTAGTGAGAAATTATACTAAAAAGAGTATGATGTAACTAAAGTAAATAACATACTCCCTCCGTCCCGAAGAACTTCATACATTATGGTTAGCGCGCAATTTTATGCGAAAAGTTAAAGTAATGATAGAATATAGAAGAATTGGGAAAAAGTGTAATTTTAATGTCAAATTGTGTAAAGTTGAGATTGTTTATTATTTGTTGGGTGTGGGGTAGCTTCCTTTTTTATTAATGTAAGGATTACGTGGGGCTTTTAAAATGGCAAATCGTGAAGTTACATGGACGGAGGGAGTAATTCGTTACTATTGCATGGAAAAGTTACACCCCCGCCTCTAACACAAAGTAAATGTCACATTTAATTTGAAACGGAAATTGAACTATGAATCCAAAGTAGTTGAGAGAAAGTGAAATTGTATTATCGTATGTGTTCTAAATGGGTGGTAAACACTGGTATGGGTGTATAATTTATAGAAAATGGAATTTGTATTTGTATTGCAACATGCCAAGATGTATAAATAAAATATTTGACATTTAATTTGAAATAAAGATTACACTTTCTAATTCAAATTTTTTCTTAGATTTTTTGAACTTAACCGTGTTGTGACTCAGGAGGGTTCTCGTTTCTCACATTTCTTCTCTTTCTTTTTCCCTCTTGTGACAACACAACATGCATCCTGGTCATCTCTCTAGGAAAAGGGTGAGATGTGGCCTAAGAGTACTCGTTATGGGGAGCGACAAAAAATCGTCACTTCCCATGTCATTCAACAGTCAACACCATTTGATTGTCACCATAAAGAGTATTCTTACAAATTACACCTATGCATTGCACAATTGCAGAAGCCAAGACATTTTATTGTGTCAACCGCGGAAGCCAATTTCTAATCTTTCATGAGCTGGATGGAATCTCTCTTGACGCATAAAGCAAAATTCCAGTGTGGCCTCCAAAATGTTCACCACATAGCCTGGAGAGCATTGTAGCGAACGATGGTGAAAGCTAGAATCTCAATTAGTCAATTAGTTGAGGGATAAAGTATTTAACACAGACGAAACAAAGGGAAACTTGCGACTTAAAGACAAATGGAATGCTAAAAGATCAAAAATAAGAAGAGAATCTTCAATATACGAAGCTAGCTTTTGCTTTCAACCGTCGAAACTAAAAAGATTTATTCCAAAGCTGGCATGCATTCAAGTATTCAACATACTATAATATATAGCTAGTTGATTTGAGTGGCTCCGGATCCTTTCACCCTTAATTGTCCACCATATCCTCCTCCATATGATGGATTGGTGACATGTGTCAATTTAATTTAACCATGTTAAACCATAGTTAAATATAAACTAGTAATAACCTGTGGCGATGTCACAGTATAGTTTACTTTTAATAATAAATTAAAAGGGGTGATAAAATAAATTAATCAAAAAAATAAGGTAGTCAAATTTATGTGAACAACGTTGGTCGCGGTGTTGGTCGGTAGTCCTTCTTAATTCAATATTATATCATTGAGTGTTTATGCTAACTATATGAAATGTAAAAATAGGGTTCTATCACCGACACATTAATTAATATGTAAATGTCTTTAAAAAAATTGTATCCTCAAAATAGAAATAAAATAAAATCTGAAAAGTATAAGCATGTCAATAGGGTTGTTTCCAACAACCCCGCGGTGGTATGTGGTCACTCCACCACACACAAAAAAAATATTATACAAATATAATTTCACATGTTACGATTATTTTTTCCAACCCACGAGTTCCTAACAACCCCGCGGTGGTGTGGATCACCCCACCAAAGACACAAAAATTATTATTCTACAAACATAACTTCACATGGTACGGCTGTTCAAACCCCCCACCCCTCGGGGCTCGTTATGGAGATCAAGAAAGTAGAGAGAAGTTCGAAGAGAGTTTCCCCACCTAAAGAGTATCAGATCCCCCAGGCTCGTTATGGATCAAGAAAGTATAGAGAGAAGATCGAAGAGAGTTTCCCCGCCCCTCCCCCGCGGGGAAAATGTAATTTTTACTAACTTGATCATAAACTGTTGCGGTCGGGTCTTCTAACAAAGGTTTGGAACGGATTCGAGTATATGCCAGACCGGACCTGAACATCATTATTTCGAACGGGGTTGAATTCGAATTGGACAGAACCAGTCCTTCAAGCCAGAAACAATAGAGAACAGAACTCTTATACCTCATCCTACCGATCGAATCTTATACATAAAGAAAATGAAATTGAAGGTCTTCACATGCAAAATGTTGTTGATAGACATGTAGAGATCAACACACCACCAATTAACTCACGTGTATCTATTCTATCATATGGAGCTGAAAAGAGCACGTCTAGGAGAAAATAATTTAAAAATCACATAGTGAAAATAAAAGCATAAAACGGGGATAAAAGTTAAACCTTAGAGATCTTTATAAACATTTAAATTATAATCAAAGCTCGTATACATCATCAACTTACTTATCTGTATTTTATTTACTACTAAGTCGCAAGGTACTTTAGCCACATTTCGTCAATGATACACTAACTCAGCTAATTTACATGATGGTGGAGAACGAACATGTGCTCAAGGTTATTCTTCCTTATCCAAGTCGTGTAGTGTTGACTCTGCATTTTTCCGCATCAACCTCTACCTATTAAGAATCACAAATAAATGGTATTCCTTTCGTATCCAAGTCAAATATGTCCCGAATAATATTTTACAACTACTCGAACCCCATATGATGGAGCCTATTCTTAAAAAATAGAAACATCAAATTTATCTTGATCCATATCAAATAAATAAACAACTCAAGAAGAATATGCATAGAGTTGCATTTAAGTACACAATTATAGTAGACATTGTTGTTAGCCGACTTTATGAAAACATGCGAGTCATAAAGTCTAAAAGTTTTAGATGAATTCGTCTTGGCACTAAAAATTTAAATATATGTTCAAAATATTTTCGGAGTTTTGTATATAAATTTATATGAGATTTAATAAAAACTATATAATGCAGCCCATATACAAAAAATAAATAGTGAAAGATATACTGGCTGAAATGCAACTAATTCCATAAAATTTATGTGGCGATGCCACAATATAGTTTACGTTTAATAATAAATAGAAATGGGAAGATAAGTTTATTCCTAAATAGAGTTTTTTTAAAGCGTTTATACATAAATTGGGACCGTAAGTTTTTATTATTATAGAGAGTTTATTCCTTTATAGAGTATTCTTTTAGGGGGTTTTTACTGTATGTTCAAAATATTTTTCAGAATTTTGTAGAGAAATTTATATGAAATTTATTAACAACTATATATGCAGCGAACATACAAAAATAAACATTGAAAAATATACTCATTGAAAATGCAATTAATTCCACAAAATTCCACGTGCGATTGAATTTAATAAATTATTTCTAAAATTTCATTATTTCATTTTATCTTATTTAATAAATTTTTATTTTATTTTAATGAATTAAAAAATTATTTAATTAATAATATTATTCAAGATTGGTGTTTATGGATTCGTCTTGTCACAACGAATTCAAATATATGTTTAAAATATTTTTCGAAATTTTGTAAATAAAGCTATATGAGATTTAATAAAAACTATATATATAGTCAACATACAAAAAATAAAATTTAAATATATACTGATTAAAATACAACTAATTACAGAAAATTCCATGTAGGACTGAATGGATCTGGTGAGCTTTAGCCCCTTGTGCTTTACATAATATATTGATGGATGGATGGATGGATACACCCTAAATACGATCTTAATTGGATATGGACTTTTCCAAACCACAATTAATCCGATTTTCCTTGTCAAAGACAATCATTGAAGTCTTCACATGCGAGTGATAAAGTCGAAAAGATTTAGATGAATTCGTCTTGACACGACGAATTTAAAATATTTTTCGGATTTTTCTATATAAATTTATATGAGATTTAATAAAAATATATATGCAGCCAATATACAAAAAATAAACAGTGAAAGATATATTGGCTGAAAATGAAACTAACTCCACAAAATTCTTCGCCATTTACGTTTAATAATAAATAAAAATGGAAGTACAAAATAAATTAATCGAGGCAACCCCTGGGGTGGTATGTGCTCCCCCACATAACGATGTTGGTGTGGACAATACAAATCTACCAAACCAACATAATCAAAAGAAAATTCAACTGATAACTAATTTATGTGCTAAAACGTTAGCCTCTCATTTAACCAGCTGGCAAAACTTAATTCTCCATCAAATACCTGAATTTCTTTGAAAAGTGAAACAAAAGGGCAAAGCTAAAATTTGTCAGTTTAAGATATTTAATCACAAAGAACAATCACTTTCAATTACTACATGTTGCCACTCAAAATCTTGAACAAATTTAGTTTTAAATTTGGCTGGCCAACCTTCCGCATTTTCTACAACCTAGACATAAAATTTTGTCACCAAGCAATAACATTGCCCTCATGATCCCTAGCAACAACACTAATACGTTCCCTATTCGCCTATGCTCAACCGTATCAAAATTTTACGTAGGATGGCTGGAATTTGAATGAATTTGGTGGGATTTAACCCATCAGCTTTTATATTATCTTATTTAATAAACTTATATTTTTATTTTACTGAATAAAATGATTTATTTAATTAATAATAATCTAGATTGGTGTCTATAGATTCGTCATGTCACGGTGAATTCAAATATATGTTCAAAGTATTTTTCGGAGTTTTGTAAATAAAAATTTATATCACATTCAATAAAAACTATATACGCAGCCAACATACCAAAAATAAATTATATTCAAGACTGGTGTCTATGGATTCGTCTTGTTACGACGAATTCAAATATATGTTCAAAATATTTTTTGGATTTTTGTAGATAAAGTTATATGAGATTGAATAAAAACTATATATGGAGTCAACATACAAAAAATAACAATAAAATATATACTGGCTAAAATACAACTAATTCCATGAAATTCCACGTAGGACTGAATTAATCTGGTGAGGTTTAGACCCTTATGGTTTACATAATATATGGATGGATGGATTTAGAAATTCCAAATTAACTCCTCAATATCAAAAGGTTGGTGTATATATATATATATATATATATATATATATATATATATATATATATATATATATATATATATATATATATATATATAGAGAGAGAGAATCTTTGCATAAGCAAACGAAGGAAATGCAATCTTCCAAAATATAATAAGCAAATAAAAAATATAAAAATACTCTGAGAGAAGAAAGGCAATTGAGTCACTCTGCCAATATAGTGTAAATCTATATATATTTAAAAGACCAGTCTTTATTCTAAATTCTAGCTATAGGACTTTGACCTCAAATGAATGTGAGAATTTATTTGAATTAATTTGATTTATTTGAAAAAGAAAATACAAAAAAAATTATAAAGAAGGCAAGTTTGCCAACCGAATGGAAGTCCAGCCCATTCGACGACCCGTTGCTTTGTAATACACCCTTTAATCTATGTTTAGTCGTGATCAACCAAATAATATCCCCGGAAAATCTCCTTATTCACACTCAAACCCATCAGATTCGGTATTTAGTTAGTTATTCTATTAATAGCTAGAATCATGTTCAGAATCCATTCACAAGATTACAGAATACATAGGAAGACTGGCATATAAGTAAATCAGTCCAATAATCAAAGAGTTAGACACAAGAATAATGATGAGAATATGTTACCAATATAAACAGACCTAAAATAAACTCCTCCACATTTCTATAAATAAATTCTTGCCAGTCATATGTCAAAGCCGGCCCACAACAAGTTGAATGGATGTTCCTGTCAAACGTTTAAAGATATGTAGATGAACAGGGCCAAAAAAATTACCTCGGCTAGCGATCGATTTTGATCTTCCAATGGAGAAACGATATACTCGAGCGACCGAGAGGTTTAGTCGACACGGCTAGCAGACGAATGAAGATATGAAAATTTTTCCAATGGCTATCAATTTAAATTTAATGGCAGAGACCAACCGAGTCGGTATCTGGGGAAAAAAGTGAAAAACCATAAATGAAAACCCTACTTACCTAATTTAGCCAGAATTTGGAGACCGACTTTAGAGGGAACCAGTCACGCTTCTAACCTGTTGCTGCATCCGCCCCCTTTCGGATTCCGGCGGCCCTTCTTTTTTCTCTTTGTCCAGCCGCCCTTTTCTACGGCTTTGATGGACTGATGGTGTTTTGTTTGTGTGTGGTAGTAGTTGTTTTGACTTTATGTACACCTTCATTCTTCTTTATTTTGCAGAAGCCCTTCTAATTATTTTTAGGTTTTGCATTACAGCCCCTTTTCTTATTTATATTACTTTCAGGATCATCTCCACTTTCATAATATTTAGTACTATATATATTATTAAAATATATAAAAAAATTAAGGCTGGTGTTAAATCGAGAGCACTATTTGTTATATTGAGAGCAATCACGTTCATTTTAGGAAATATTTAAAAAATCAAGAAGCAATCTTTCCTGATATCCGTATCCTCTTTTTTTTTTTTTTTTGTTTTTTTTTTACGTCCCAATATATCCGTATCAGATCTGTATCCGTGCTTCCTAGCTTACTACATGGTATGACACAATGTCAATCTTGAGAAAGTTGTATGAATCTAACTCATTTGCAAATACAAAAAGCATGGAAACTATATTCTAATTTTAATAGATAAATTCAAAACTCTGTTTTAGGAACTATAGTCTAAGCTGCTTTTTTGAAATTCTTGATCGAATCGAATGAATGGAATCGAATCGAATCAAATCAAGCAATTTGAAACGAATGAAATCAAACGAATCAAGAAATCACATTTGTCCCATTTTTTAATAATAATGAATACTACATCCGGTCCATTAATAAATTCGTAAGGAGACTTTTTTCTGGACGTTGACTGTAATTACTCGCAAATTACACGACAAAAGAATATAATAAAATTATATTATAAAAATAAATTAAGTATATTTGACTAACATAACTTTGTTTTATACTTTTTTGTGCGTAATTTGCAAGTAATTTATGATTTAAGTTCGAGAAAAAAATTCTCCTTAGAAAAATCGATTGTTAGTGTAATATAGCGTTCGAGGAAGATAACATGGAAACTAATACGGAGGAATAAATGCCATTTCTCAATATTTGTGATAATGTCGTTTTGGTTCGACTTTAGTTTGGTTTAACTTGTTTTGGAGTTTTTGGGAGTCATTTGAAAGACTTGTAGAGTTTGGTTTGACTTTAGTTAGGTATAACTTGTTTTTTTATTTATTAAGTTTGAGAAAAAACTTAACGTATGCTTCTGAATTTACTTCTATTGTTCTAATATCTTCCAATAAAAGAACATGTCGATTTTTTGTTAGAGATGTACGTACAAAGTATGTGAACCAGTTTGAATGGTACTCTCAGGTTCCTGTAGTTTCTTATCTTAACTCAACTTTTACGGTAGAAAGGAAGGGTAATTCGAATCGTAACTATACTTTTTATTTCATTGATCTACTAAAAGTCGTGTTAAAAAGAAAGAAAGAAAAAGGTTGAAAATATCTCAATTGAATAAATTTTCTTATTTTCCTCGTACAAAAGATGGGTTGTGTAAATAAATGATAAAATATTAATAATAATAATAATAATAATAATAATAATAATAATAATAATAATAATAATAATAATAATATGAATTTAATGAACTTAAGAAATTTGAAGGCGAATCAAATTTGAGCGAATCGAATCAAGGCTGAATGGGCCCGAATCGAATGAGTTTTAGGTTGAAAAAAGAAGCCTAACTCATACACTTATTCTCATAAAAGTTAATAAACCAACAGAAAACTGTTCGGCTCCATTAGAATAAAACAGTAAAAACAATGAGCACAAATCAAGTTTCTTAATATCCAATGCAAACCAGAGATAAACACTTCATTATGAACTTTGGAATTGCTACATACACAAAATAACAGTAAGCTCTAAACCTCCTAATACAGCTAGCTTATAGATTAAATTGTCAAACATGAATCAGACCTCAGCACATTGTTTCATAATCCCGCACATTGTTTCAAAATCCCATAAAAAGAATTAATACATATAGCAAAACTAATAAATCCTAATTCATAAACGATTAATTCATACGTTGAAAACTGAATCAAGATCGATTTCGACTAAGGCTCTGTTCTTTTCATCTGAAAACTTATTAATTTCAGTTCAGTTCAGATCCATTTTGTTATGTTCTATTCTGTTTAGTTGTTTTTTTGCACTATAGCTCAATTCCATTCAGTTCAGATCAGTTCAGTTCTGTTCAGACGAAGAGAAGAGAGCCTAATTAAATGATGGAAGAAGAAATGGTGTAAAATGATGGAAATATTAGGTCTTAAATCACTCCTAACTCTCCTACACCTTAATCCGTGAATCGTGAACTAGCAGCATAATCGAAGTGATTTACGTGTTGCTGAATTCGTCTTTCATTTAACATTATCTATTTCAAATATCCTTATCTATATTAAAAAAGAAATTGCAAAATGTGACATTTCAATAATTGAAAGAGTATTATATATTTATACATTGTAATTTTACCATCGAATAATAACATATCTCGAGTGAAAATATATACTGACGATATGAATGATTAGAAGGATTATATATATCCAATGAGAAGACAGCTTAAGCATTCACATTCTAATTACATCAAGTACACCAAATATAATCTAAGATTCCGTAAGTAAATTAGTAAGTTTCATGAGAGTCCGTCTTTAAAGAGACATTAAATAGACCGATAAACATTACAGTTTTATCCAGAAACATTAACGTGCTTTACTAATAACATCAGTGATAAACATATACATAAAAAATCGCATTAAAAATGTTCACTTATAAAACATTACTGATATTGTTTAAAACATATACTTAATGCTTAATATTTAATAATATCAGTCCGTCTCTCATATCTCTCAATGCATATCTCTTGCAAATTTTGTGTAATTTAACACCTAATGATGTCATATAGTTTTCTGGAATTCCATTACCTCCAAAATTTAAACTGCGGTGCGGCCGTGCCTCTCGCGGAACACGTATTGTTCAATTGTTGGCCATGGATAATTTTTACTCATGGTTAAATTTTTTACATCAAATCCACTTATAAATCATTCATATCACAATTATTACAAAGTTAGCACTCAATCTATCAAACTACATAGCTAAAATACAATCTCGCTCTCGACGGAAATCGACTCCACTTTGGTTATAATATTTGTTTTGCTAAATTACATATCCAATTCAAATTAGGTATGGACCTCAATGAAAAGTAGCAGAAGAACTACACTCTTATGGAAGTAGAATAGTTGCTTTGTTGTAATGGCACAACTGAGTTTGAAGGCATGTCTTTTGCCTAATAATTTCTTGGTAGAAAATTGTCAAAGTACAGTATTATTAATTCCAAACTCGACGAATAACCCGACCAATGTATTGATAAAAGTTAAATCGGATCCATTCGGATCAACCAACTAATATTTATGGAAACTAAAAATTACATATAATACAACTTAAAACTCATCATATACGTACATTTGTCAAGACTAATTCATAATGACCTATCAAATGATCACTAATAGTATCTCATGACAGGGCCGGACATGGACATATTTTTAGGCCCGTGGGCCAGGGCTCGAGCCTGACTTTTAGGCCCGTAAGCCCGACCCCGGCCCGTCATATATAGGTTTATATATGTGTGTGTGTGTATTTAGTTTTTTATAGGATTGTATATTATGTTACATACTAAATAATATACAAAAATAATAATTATCTTGAAATGAATTCAATAAAATGACACATAAATGAATGTCGTAGAACCGTTTTCTATTAAAGTGAAGGTAAATATATTTTAAAAAATGATTAATAAATAGTCACCAGAATAAAATAATTTCAGGCCCAGCCCGAGCTCGGCCCGGTGTATGATAAATGCAAACTTGGTAAACTCCACTGTAAGAGTGATATAACTCTAACTTGAGCACTCAATTCAAAGATCTATACTAAAATGGTAAACCCTACTAATTGAATCATCGAAGAATGTACTATTCCAACTTGACAATTCAATTCTAAGGGCAAACAACTACAGAGATGGGATAAATCCGACTTGAAATCTCAATTAGAAGTGCAAACTCCACTAATTGGGAAAATAATTTAATAATTAGATGTTTCCAACATAGAATGGGTAAATCAATTGTAAGAACGTGACATTTTCAACTTGGTAGTATAATTCGAATGTCGAACCAACTATAAAAATGGGATAATTACAATTTATATGAAGATCAAATCTCACTTTTGTGGAAAAAATACTATAAGAAAGGAATTTTCCAGCTCTGTCATATGTGTCAGAGGGTAAATCAACGATGAGAATGTGATGTATGCAACATTGGTAAACTCCACTATAAGAGTGATATAATTCTAACTTGAGCGCTCAATTAAAAGGTCTATGCTAAAAGGGTAAACCGTACTACTTGGAATCATCTAAGAATGTACTAATTCCAACTGAACATTTCAATTCTAAGGGCAAACAACTATAGAGATGGGATAAATTCGACTTGAAAACTAAATTACAAGTGCAAAACTTCACTAAAATAATTTAATAGTTAGATATTTCCAGCTTAGAATGGGTAAATCAATTGTAAGTACGTGACATATTCAACTTGGTAATGTAATTCGAATGTCAAACCAATTCTAAAAATGGAATAATTACAATTTGGAAATTTATTCGCAGATCAAATCTCACTTTGTGGAAAAATACTCTAAGAAAGGAATTTTCCAGCTCTATAATAGGTGTCGGAGGGTAAATCAACTATGAGAATGTGATAAATGCAACCTTGGTAAATTCCACTATAAAAGTGATATAATTCTAACTTGAGCACTCAATTCAAAGGAATATACCAAAAGGGTAAACCCTACTACTTGGAATTATCTAAGAATGTACTAATTCCAAATGGACATTACCAAAAGGGTAAACCCTACTACTTGAAATTATCTAAGAATGTACTAATTCCAACTGGACATTTCAATTCTAAGGGCAAACATCTAAAGAGATGGGATAGATCTGATTTAAAAACTCAATTAGAAGTGCAAACATCACTAATTGAGAAAATAATTTAATAATTAAATATTTTCAACTTAGAATGGGTAATCAATTATATGAACGTGACATTTTCAACTTGGTAATCTAATTCGAATGTCGAACCAAAACTAAAAATGGAAAAATTACAATTTGAAAATTTATCCGAAGATTAACTCACACTTTGTGGAAAAATATTCTAAGTAAGGAATTTTCCAGCTCTTTAACAGGTGTCAGAGGGTAAATGAACTATAATAATGTGATAAATGCAACATTGGTAAACTCCACTATAGGAGTCATATAATTCTAACTTGAGCACTCGATTCAAAGGTCTATGCTAAAACGGTAAACCTTACTACTTGGAATCATCTAAGAATGTACTAATTCTAAATGGACATTTCAATTCTAAGGGCAAACAACTATAGAGATGGGATAGATCCGACCTGAAAACTCAATTAGAATTGCAAACTTCATTAATTGAGAAAATAATTTAATGATTATATATTTCAACTTAGAATGGGTAAATCAATTGTAAGAACGTGACATTTTTAACTTGGTAATCTAATTCGAATGTCGAACCAACTCTAAAAATGGGATAATTACAATTTGGAAATTAATTAGAAGATAAAATCTCACTTCGTGGAAAAATACTCTAAAAGGGAATTTTCAAGCTATGTAACAGGTGTCGAAGGGTAAATCAACTATAAGAATGTGATAAATGCAACCTTGGTAAACTCAACTATAAGAGTGATATAATTCTAATTTGAGCACTCAATTCAAAGGACTATACTAAAAGGGTAAACCTTACTACATGGAATCATCAAAGAATATACTAATTCCAACTGGACATTTGAATTCTAAGGGCAAACAACTATAGAGATGGGATAGATCCGACCTGAAAGCTCAATTAGAAGTGCAAACTTCACTAATTGGGAAAATAATTTAAAAATTAGATATTTCCAACTTGGAATGGGTAAATCAATTGTAAGAACGTGACATTTTAAACTTGGTAATCTAATTCGGATGTCGAACCAACTTTAAAAATGGGATAATTACAATTGGAAATTTATTCGAAGATCAAATCTCACTTTGTGGAAAAAATACTCTAAGAAAGGAATTTTCCAGCTCTATAACAGGTGTCGTAGGATAAATCAACTATAAGAATGTGATAAATGCAACCTTGGTATAGTCCACTATAAGAGTGATATAATTCTAACTTGAGTGCTCAACTCAAAAGTCAAACACATCGACACAACGGTTAATGTGCTTTACAATGAGGTGCAACCTTGGTATAGTCCACTATATTTCATTTTTTCTTTATTAAATTATACTCCAAATGTCTTTCACTTATTTAATATTTTATGAAAGTTATGCCGTCGCCATGGGTCAGTAGGAGAGAGAAATTATAAATAATGAGAAAACTACGAGAGATGGATAATAAAGTTAAAAGAATAGTGGTTAGTAGTGCTTACTTTTTTGTTATTTTGGGTATGTGTAACGTTTTCTTATTTTATAGTTGACGTAGATCTATTCGGAGGGTGAAGATTGAATCTTTGTGTACCTTTTACATATTTTTTTTATGTACATGACTATTACTTTGACTACTTGATTTTCTCCATTTTTAAAGTTATACTCCTTTTATTTGTTATTAAAGTAAATTATATCGTGGCATCGCCACGGGTTAGTACTAGTAATAATAATAATAAACAGTTTACATATTATGGTCCGTCAATATTTACATAGTAAATTAAAATGAATTATATTTAATAAACTAATATGGTGACGGTTTTATTTCACAGGCATATAGTTAATTTGCTATCGGTGAGGAATAATAATATAATAGTAGTAGTAGTAGCAGCAGTAATAATAATAATAATAATAATAATAATAATAATAATAATAATAATAATAATAATAAAATAAATAAATAAGTATCACTTCCTTCTCCCGTATAAAGTTTCACGTTTGATTTTTATGACTTTTTAAACTTTTGTTTGACTATAAATTGATAATGAACGATAATGAAAAAACAATTACAGAATTTTATTATATATATATATGTATAATAATTGTAGTAGTTTCATAATAATTTCTTAAAATTATTTTTACTATCACATTTATGATTAATTTATAGTCAAATAAAGGTTAAATAACATCAAAAAATTCAAATGCGAAGTTTGATTAAAAACGGGAGACAGATTAAACAACAACTATTCTTACATACAATTTGCTCAAAAAAAACTATTAAAGAATATAAAAGATAACGAAATTAAAAGGTGAAAATACCATCGTGCAAAGAATGTATCATATCCTGCATACATTAGATTAACGACACATTATAAGTTGACATCATTTTTTTTTTTTAATTGTTTTTTAGGAATTGCTACTAATTAGTGAAAAGAATTCATATACTTCCATATTTGGTGCCAGAGTAAATCTTCTAGTGTGTAATTAATTCTTCGGTATCCAAAATTAAATTTAACTATGGTAGAGTTAAATCGACATGTGTCATTAATCTAACATGTGGAGGAGAAGATGTTGAAGGGTTGTGGGGAGAGGATCTCGAGCCGATTTGAGTTTCCTAGCAAATAGTAATAAAGTTTAGGCACACCTTTATGTTCAAATTGTTTTGGCTAAATTGAGGCTAACATATCAATTCAAATGTGTTCTATATTATACGGGATCCTTATAATCCAAACGGAAAACACTCTATTATGTAAAGATTATGCTCTTTTTCGAGTTTGACAATGGTCCTATCTTGAATGGACTGACAATCTTATATTTTCATAGTGAAGTACTCACTGTGACGGCCATTGGCACGACCGGACAGAGTACCATTTACCGAATAAAGAGTATGGGCTGAATCGACGTAGCCGATGCCCACTATAGATGACACATTGACACCTCATATAAATTAGAAAGAAAAAAAAAAAAATCACATAATAACACATGTATCTAAGCTCTTCTTATAAATACCTCTCCCTTGAGAGGATGCTTGTTTACAAGTTTAGTCAACGGTAATAAACAAAATTAAAGACTAGAATTCATAGTACGAGTTATTTATCGATCTTATTGTTAATAGTTGAAGTCAACTACTTGTATATCTAGTTGTTTACTTGACTTGCACAACAAACACGTAAATAATTATTTGGGCTCTTAATATTCCAAGTTTCCAACTAACACTCTGTTCTTCTGGAAGCAACAACTAGTCACGTATAGCAACTAGCAAGAAACAACAGCTAGTCACAATTCCAGTTTCGCAGGAAATAAGGGAATCCAAAGAAAAATCGGTTTTTAACACATCTTGAAAAAAATTTGCACTTGAATTTGTTTCATTTAGGCAATGATCAAACACATTGTGGACTGATTTCTTATAGTGTTGCAAAAATTTAACTTTATCAGGATTTAAGGTCCTGGGCTGTCGATTCTGGATTCCATACGATTTTGTAATATACAGTATTACAGTTCACATGACATATGGTTTTGGGCGGTTATAAAATTATCGTTTTGAGAAATATAAAAATGACGGTTGGATAACCCGATGTCCAATTGATAAGTTAGGATACATCCAACCCGGTTCCCCACTTAAAAGGTTATTTTCTTCAAAACTGAAGATCGGACACGTGTACGTAGGACCATAGTGATCAACTGACTCATTGGTTTCAAAGACCACGGTTATTATCTACACCCTACACGTGTCAATAATTTGAGAGTATACAAGGTCCTAAATTTACATCGGAGGTTGGTCCCATCCACTACAAATAGCACAAACTTCAAGGCTTATATGGTAAATAATTTTCTTTATTCATCTACTATACCTCAAAAGTTCGAGCAACTTTGCCTCGTCACCTTCTCAGTTGTTAAATCATAGACTAGTTACCTTACGTATTAAAATCTCTTATCTTCATTTCATCCAAGTACATCTCACATAAAGTCGGATATTACCTTTAAAAATACTTAAGCGGACAAACCCGTTTTCACCCTCATCACATCTTTTCGAACCACGTGTTCTACTGCTGCCTTCCTTCCGAGTTCCACGGTTCCAAAGAACTAGAACAAGAGGTGTCAACCGGGCCGGGCTCGGGCCGGGCCATGAAAGCCCGGAAAATTAGCGGTTCGGACCGGGCCAGGCTCATTTTTAAGGGGTCGGCCCAGGCCGGGCTTTTAGAGAAATATTTAGGCCCGGCCAAGCCCCTAGCCCCATTAAAATACGGGCCGGTCCGGGCCTATAACGGGCCGGGCCGGGCTTGAAAAAAAATTAAAATTTTAGAATTTTTGGTTTGAGTGTGATTCATTCTTACTCATATAACATTCACTAAAAATTGTTACGTTTGGACGGAATATGTAAAGCTGAACCTCCCTCAAATAAATTATAAATATAAATATTTTTTCGTACTTCTCCCTTGTTTCAACGGTATGTTGCTATCGTTTCCCTTACTTCTAATGTCAAAGAGGTACTTATTAGACCCAACATGAACTCTATTAGCATTTTATATCTAAAACTTAAGTAGAATTACTTATTAAACCAAGTGTAAAACTTTTAATGAATGTCATACTCGTCAAATTAAAAGAATTCTTTTATCTAACATGAACAAAATGTGTAGTGATTTAGTGGTGTTCTAATTAAGAAAAGACTTTTTAATTGTGTCTTGAACTTTTCAAACCCAATTTAAATATGTTGTCACAACTAATACATTATGATTCAAGTCAAATACCAACTAATATGCTTACTAAATATGTCGGGCTTTTCGGGCCGGGCTTAAGCGTTCCGGGCCGTTGCGGGCCACGGGCTTTTTATGTCCGGGTCGGGCCATGTAATAGGTGACCCCTAAGGCCCCAAACAAATATTCGGTCCGGGCCGATCACTACTATATTAACGATTCGGGCCGCCGCTTTTTACAGGCGGGCGGCCTGTCTACGACAGGCCCCATTAGCACCTCTAACTAGAACCAAAATAGTCCATTTTCGATTCTACAGTCCTGTGGTCAATGATTTTGGAACCGTTGACCACACTCTGGTTCGATCCGGTTCCAATTTCCATTTGATCTGATCTACTTGTAGTTGTACCCAACAAAACCCAAGCACAAAAATATCTGCCACTGCCACTTTTCCAGTCTTATCTCTTGAGTTCCCTCCAACATTGTGAACCCAGTTCAAGAACACTAAACTAGTCACTCAGAAAGAGATGGCTTCTTCAATCTTCACCCCTTTGTCAACTCCATCACACACCATCTTCAAACCCAATGAAAGTCCAATGCTTAAAATGGCGTCAAGGCCAGTTTCCAGTGCCAGAGCAAGAATTGCTTCGACCAGAATCAGGGCTTTACTTTCATCCTCCAAAGAGAGTGTCTTGAAGGATTTTCAAGAAAAAAGAGCCCTCAAAGTATGACTGACTGACCATTCTTTTGGTGACAACTTTCCATTTCATAAGTTTATAACTTTATGTTTACTCTATAACTCCGAAAGATAAGAAAGCAAATTCCTCATTTTATATTGAGTTTAAGTGGGATTTGGAGGTTGATTTGTAATGTAAGAATGATTCAAGGTTTGCTTTTGATAATGTTTCTTGCAGATTATATCAGGGTTGCAGAATTTTGACAAGGATAATGTAGCGTCGGTAGTCATTGCTGCAGATAAGGTTATTTTTTCTTGGATTCTTTGACTCCTTATCATTTATGAGCTTTATTATGATTGGAGCCAGGAAAAGGTATTCGCTGTTAGATTTCTGCATCATTGCTGCAGAATTTAGGAGTATTAGTTTGTTTTGTTCTCATAAAGCCACTACAGGGCCTTGAGTTAGTTACAAAGTACTGGAGTAGGCTAACAGAATCAGGAACGATTCGGTGCACTTCGAGGAGCATAAATCTTTGTAGAACTCTATAATAAGACCTTGGAGTTTCTAACTAGTAGTTTCTATTATCGAATAAGATTCCACTCCTTAGAAGCGTAAGAGTAGTTTGTACTAATGAAGCTCTACATGTAGGCAATTGGAATTTGACCAAACATTTCAATTTTTTTGGTGTTAAAACTGAAGCAAACAAGATTCTGAGCTAAGGTTTTTGTGTCCCCCACATAATACACTGAATCAGATTATCAGACTGTAATCTTCTTCACTGGTACCTCCCATGTTGCTTGAATTTCCAAGTTAACTAGTTCTCGTGCTGAGAACGATTGGACCGACTCAATATATGAAGATAGGGGCTTTTAAAATTATTTTGCCCGATACAAGAGTAATTTTTTCCCTACTTTATTTCTATGATCTATCATTCATTTAATTTATGATGTTTATGTTGCAATTCCTGCAGGGAGGGGCCACTCATGTGGATATTGCCTGTGACGCAGAGTTAGTAAAACTTGTTACTAGCTTGACTGATCTTCCAGTAAGCTCTGATCATTAGGTTTACCTTGTGATGCAGCACCTGTTACAATTAGTATTAATAAATCATTTGTTTTTGCAGGTTTGTGTTTCTTCTGTAGATCCAGCAGCATTCCCTGCGGCTATTGAAGCTGGAGCCGTAATGGTTAGACTGCCAACTTTCCTCTTGTTCTTGCCGTATTTCATCTATTAAAGAGTGCTTCTATCACCTTTGGAAGAAACATGCGTGATGTGCCCATTCCTTATTCAGCAAGTACTAATTCTTTGTGGTTTCAGGTGGAAATTGGAAACTACGATTCTTTCTATGAACAAGGTGTGAATTTCTCACCAGAGCAGGTACTGAATTGAAGCACTTTTGCTTTGTTGACTGTAATAAGTTTCTCTTGTGACGCCTTCGGTTAAAGTGATATACATTTTGACCTTTCGGTGCTATAATGCAGATCCTGAATTTAACCAAGGAGACGAAAAGACTTCTTCCATCCATAGCTCTATCAGTAACAGTTCCTCATACCTTGAGCCTTCCGGACCAGGTTTCTGCTTGCTACTCTTTATTTCAATACAAAAGGTCATGCTAGAAAATTAGCGACGAGTTATCTTATCATACATGCTTCTGTATGTGGGACAAAACAGGTCAAGCTGGCTGAGCTATTGGAACTAGAAGGTGTTGATATTATCCAAACTGAAGGAGGAAAATGCTCTACTCCTTCAAAGGCTGGTGTTCTTGGCTTAATCGAAAAGGTAAGCATTTACCTGCACATGTTTGGAAGTTTTCATCTTTCTGAATTGGTCATCACATATATAGTTCCAGCATGATTTATTGCAGTGTGATAATCTAAATCTATAGTATTACGTGATGATGCATCATCAACAATGTTAATTTATGGACTAATCTCATCGTGTTGATAAATAGGCCTCCCCGACACTAGCAGCAGCATACTCGATTTCACGTGCAGTGAGAATACCAGTCATGTGTTCATCAGGACTGAGTTCTGTTACAGCACCAATGGCAATCTCTGCAGGAGCTTCTGGTGTGGTATGCGCTCTCAACCTAAAACTTCTCACATTTCTCATTGCTACTTAATTAACTTTGTAATAGTGTAATCCTTTGCTTCATCTAGCAGATTGCTAAACTCTGCATTATATGTTACACAGGGTGTCGGTTCAGCAGTCAACAAGCTCAATGACGTAGTGGCAATGATCGCAGAAGTCAAAAGCTTAGCAGACTCATTGGGCTTATCAACGAAGATCAGAAATGTTGATCAAGAGAGTAGATTGAGAATATAAGTGTAGGTGCATAATAAGCAAATTTTTGATCATGTAGAGTTGTAGAAATTCTGGTGTGGGCTTGAATTTATGACTCTTTAAGGAGTCCATGACTATTTTGTGATATGTCTATGACACTAATGAGTAATGAGGCTGGCTGATTCATCTGCGGACTGCGGTTGATGATGACTGGTAACCGAATTTTACTGCGTTCAAACTTCAGACATGCATATATTAATCATCAAGTGCAGTACAATAATCTCAACTTGGTGAAACCAATTAACCAAGTGTTCTGTAATCAATGGAAAAATTTAATTCCAAGAACATAAGCAATTAGTGGTTCGACAATGCCTATATTAACGGAAATCTTATTTTTGTTGAACCACATCAACAGGAAAATTAACAGAGAATCTTAATGATCAATCAATCACACTTACAAGATTGTACAATGTATCAAATCAACAAAATTTTAGGAATCGTCAATCTTAGTGTATGAACCCTAACTTCTAATCGCAAACTGATTATAAAAGAAATTGACCGGTTTATGTATCATTGAGTGAGGATAATTGTATATAATGAAAAAACAATTTATATAAAGTTGTTGTAATCTGGAAGAATTGGATCGAACTTGACGGAAGAAGACCGCGCAGGAAACAAAGTAGTAACAAAATTTCTCTCCTTCTGGCAATTTTAAATCCTGGCCCTTCATTTATAACAACTTTGATCTGAGTCGTTCATCCTTCAACAACCTAATTGAGCTACCAAAACTATGCCGTTGGCATCAAGTATATACACATTCATACGGTAGAGTTACATCTCAATCGATTATTAATCGGGTCGTTACAATTTCCTGATCTATGAGCCTTTGAGAAATATGTCAGAATAGCCACAAGCGACTTTTTATTTTATAGGTTTGTAAGTTGTAACCCAAGTTTGGCAAGAAATGGCCTAGACACCATTACAAATGAGGCAGCCAACCTTCAACCAACATGCAACAAGTGAAGCCTCTCATAATACTTTCCCCAAAAGATGGTGCTTACTCATAAAGTCACATTCGATACTCAAATTTTCAATTTAACAATTCACTATCAATTTTTATTTATTTTGTATTATTTTTGTATTTAAATATTTCAATTTCTTTATTTTATTGACGAATAAATGAAACATAAATATTAGTTATTCCGGATATGATATTGTAACAAGTGCAAAATGAGAAGAAAAGATGTGACGCACTTGATATCCGTTCAACTGTATCATCTACTTAACTGAGTCACAGGGAAGAATAGAGAGAGTGAAGTTTCCTCCATTCCCAAATTGGTAATCCACTCTCATCGGAAACTCCGATTTCTCCACCACCATGCAAGCATTACACTCCACCGGTCTCCGCCCATCTCCGCTCGACCCTCTCCGCATTAACCAATCCAACAACATCAATGCCAAGCCACCACCCAAACGCCTCCATTTCAAAATCTCCGCCCAAACGCCTCCCAAGCGGGAAACCGACCCGAAGAAGCGCGTCGTAATCACCGGAATGGGACTCGTCTCCGTTTTCGGCAATGACGTCGATGCTTACTACGAGAAGCTCCTTGCCGGAGAGAGCGGCATTAGCTCCATAGACCGGTTCGATGCATCTAAATTTCCGACAAGATTCGGTGGACAGATTAGGGGATTTAAATCGGAAGGTTATATTGATGGGAAGAATGATCGGAGGCTCGATGATTGTTTGAGGTACTGTATTGTTGCTGGTAAGAAGGCGCTTGAGCATGCTAATCTCGGTGGCGATAGCCTTAATCAGGTTTACTCTTGTTTTTTCGAGCTTAATTCAGAGCAGAGTTCAATTTTGGATTGTATAATGTTTCAGGTTTGTTGTATTCGCATTAATTGGATAATTGATATAAATAACTTAGATTTCACACCTCACTACTAGTTCGAGCTTTTAGATGAGATGAAATTCTACCGGCATTGTTGATTGTTGACTAGCTAGTTGGACATTGCTGATTGTTGACTAGCTAGTTGGATTGAAGTTTCTTTTCAGCTGGTTAAAACTTATATGTCACTAAGATTTCGGACTTGTTGAGATTCATTCGAAATACTATGAACATTGTTATAAACTTTATTTTGCTCTTGTTTACTAGAAACATTTTTGAGGTTTTAGATGGAAATGCAAGGAAACTCTACACGATGTTTTTGTAGTTAAAACTTTGTAGGAAATATTACTTGCTCTTGTTGTGCTAATTACTTTATTATATGAACTTTTAGCATCACTTTGCTTTATCTGAATATTGTCCTAGTGTCCTGCCCTTTCTGTATGCTACTGGTATTATGCATTTGTAATGCTTCAGAGTTGATGTTTTGTTTGTTCTAGCATTTCTGTGATTTTAACGCATGGTTATGGACTACTTTTAAGAATGTGGTGTCTTGACAATTGCAGATTGATAAGATTAGAGCTGGTGTTTTGGTTGGAACGGGAATGGGTGGTCTCACTGCTTTCTCGGACGGTGTTCAGTCACTAATCGAAAAGGGTCACCGGAGAATTAGTCCATTTTTCATACCATATGCCATAACAAACATGGCTTCTGCTTTACTTGCGATTGATCTTGGGTTGATGGGGCCGAATTACTCTATTTCAACTGCTTGCGCTACTTCAAATTACTGTTTCTACGCGGCTGCAAATCACATTAGACGTGGTGAAGCTGATATAATGTTGGCCGGTGGAACTGAAGCTGCCATTCTACCTATTGGTTTGGGAGGATTTGTAGCCTGCAGGGCTCTGTCTCAAAGAAACGATGACCCTAAATCCGCTTCAAGACCATGGGACAAAGATAGAGATGGCTTCGTTATGGGTGAAGGTGCTGGGGTCTTGGTAAGCATATGTTTGTGATTGTTTTATTTATGTGCCGTGGCTGCTTAATTAGAATTTGTCAAAGTCCAAGAGGCCAAGATCATGAACCACTGCAAATTTTAAACTCTTAGTGCTCAAGTATTTCCTGTATATTGTAGTAATACTAGTAAGGATAGAGAAGATCATTTTTTCTTTTCAACCTTGGAATGGAGAGGATGGATATGAGAAAAAAGTGAAATTATCTAGACTGGTAATTCTCCTCCTTCCCCAATCAAACTAAGAGACAGAAAAGAAAGGGCTTATACAAAAGAGTTTTTTGAAAACTATTGGTTTCGCTTAATCTATTGCTCTCGTTTTTGCCGATTTTTGCTATAGACAGAAATTTTGCACTATTATACATTATATTTGGATGTGAAGAAAATTTTAAATCCAAATTAATTTCTTACTTTATAATAGGTGTTGGAAAGTCTGGAACATGCAATGAAACGAGGGGCACCCATTATAGCTGAGTACTTGGGAGGTGCAATAAACTGCGATGCTTATCACATGACTGATCCAAGAGCTGATGGACTTGGTGTCTCTTCATGTATACGCAATGCCCTCGAAGATGGTGGTGTTTCCCCTGAAGAGGTACACCTTTCTTCAAAGTACTATAAGTATTATATTATGCTCTCCCCACATTTGTTTACGAGTACAAAGTATGAATCTGAAATATGCTCCAACGTTTGCACAGTTGTACGTGCGATGCGTTTTTCCTTCACCGTCATTGCATTATTGCCCTGTTATTTTTCCCAGTATCACGGACCACCATCGCTTTCCTTTTTCAGGTTAACTACATCAATGCTCATGCAACTTCCACCATAGTAGGTGACATAGCTGAAATAAATGCCATTAAGAAGGTGTTCAAGGACACTTCAGGGATCAAAATCAATGCGACTAAGGTGAGCAGTTTACTTGCACTTGGTACTTTATGACTACACATGGTCATAGATTTGTTTCAAGTTTGCTTGAAACAAATCCCATGATTACACAATGGTCAAATTTGCCATTCTATAATTGAAAATTTGAGATTATGACTCTGTCACGATTCCATTTTGCTTCTCATGTGACAATTTCTTTTTTCAGTCTATGATAGGGCACTGTCTTGGCGCTGCTGGTGGTCTGGAAGCAATTGCAACAGTGAAAGCCATTACAACAGGCTGGATTCATCCCACAATCAATCAATTTGTAAGTTAATCATATAAGATAGCATCCCTGAACGTGGCTTATAATGCATGTGTGTGATTTCTTTGGCTATGCTTACTTGAACTAGACTGCAATTCTCGTGAGAAATTATTGTCAATAAATAATCTTTTACTAATGCAGAATCCAGAGCCTTCCGTTGAGTTCGATACTGTTGCAAATGAAAAGCAGCAGCACGAAGTGAATGTCGGTATGTCACACTTCATCAACACTGACTACGCTATGAAAACAATATTACTTGATGTCACTTTGGAAATTCTAATGAGATTGGTAAATTACTCATGTTTTTTAATTAAATGCAGCTATTTCAAATTCATTCGGATTTGGTGGACACAATTCCGTCGTAGCCTTTTCTGCATTCAAGCCGTGAACAGAGTCCTAACATGTTTCTCCTTGCAAGAGCAATCTTATTCATCAGCTCTCATCAATCAATCATTCTTACTGAAGAATCAACAATCAGCCTTTTCGACTGGGGCCATGTTTATTATGTTTTGTAATAATCTTGAGATTAGTTGTGCAGTTAAAGACAATGCAATGTCCTTGTAAACCTCAGTTTAGTTGCGAAATGCATCATTTTTGCATCAATGCAAAAGATGCAACCCTCGATTGATATTCAGATCTCAAATTAAGTTAATTATCTTTGCATAATTTTGTGAGGAGTTACTTTGAAGAATATTGTAAGTTCTTGTCACAAAGTGGCTCAGCTTTGGTCTTGTTTCTAGCTTTGTCTTAGATTCACCATTGAACAAATCTACCTGTCCAGAATTTATATATTCTACTGTTTCCTGAGATTAGATCAAGAAAGGAAAAAGAAATTAGAGACCACATACAGACTGTATGTAGTCACTAATTTGATACAGTCATACAGAAACTATTGTGTTTGTGTATACTACTATCCAGTAATTTGCATTTGTTATGCTAGAACAGGCATAGAGTAGATCTTAGAGGCAGTTTAAACTGATTGTATATGTTTGTTTTAGCTTGTTACATCTACATCGCCTGGTCTGTGTAAGCTGGCTCTATTAGTCTTTTGAGAAATGGTCCAAAAAAGATCTGTTGCATAACTGTAGCAAGGATCCAGTGAATCACAGTTTCAGAGGTTCTGAAAACAACTGATTAAAACCGACTCGTCTTAGTGATGACGTATCGATATACACATTCTAATTCAGATATAAAAATGCTCAGAAATCCTACCTATCCAACGGATCAAACAAACACATGAGCTGCCAAAATCAACTCTGCATCCGTATTGTTAACCTCTATCGCGATCGATGATTATGTAGCTCGGAATGGAGGGAACCGTATCATGTGATCGTTTGTTGAAATAATGGATGATATGGCGTTGCCATGTGCCTGTTTTTTATGCATGAGAAGAAAATAAGTCAAATACCATCCCACATCGGTTTCAGATGGAAGTCTAAGACAGTATATATTAGTCTAGCTTGTATATGGTTGTTGTGTTCGTAGAAAGGAGAGATGGTTGGCATCTCCCCCGACAGGGACGGGAACGGCCTTCGGGCTTTACCTGTTACCACACATCCGGTTAAGGCTTTCCACTTCGGTGGATCTCATAACCCAATTTTTTCATTTTCCTTCCAGTTTCTAGTTTCTGTCTGTGTGCTTTAAAATAAAAGACAATTACTTGGAATGTCATTTTACTTTTTTTCTCCCTTTTTTCTTTTCCTTTTTGGCTGCTGTTGTGTTTAAACTTTAAAGACTACAACATAATTTTTGAGTAATTCTCTTAAAATACGGGGGTTTTGAGTAACTCTCTTAGAGACTTTGTGTATAATTTTATCCTTCGGGTTTTTTAAATGTTCTGAGCATGAATTGGCGTGATGAATTTGGGTTCTTCGCTTCCGAGTGATTTATAATTTGTCAATTCGCGACCTTAGCTCACAACCAAAAATTTTAATAAATAAAATGACAAAATATAGGGTACATAAGGGATCAAGATCTGTTATTTAACAACGCATAACTTGCAAAAAAAAAAAAAAAAAACAATGAATAAGCACAATGAGCCAATGAAAGAAACTTTCAGCTATTAAAAATGAATATGATCATCTAATGTAAAATATTTTGATACAATTTGGTACATTCATTATTCACTAATATAGCACGTCCAAATTTGTAGGTATGTTCATGAATTTATTTGTATACACACCTACTTTAAAGGACACTTTTACTCTCAAATATTTTGTATTAGTATTCTAGTTCGCGCTCTCATTTCCGAATTCTTTATAAGATGAAGAATGTATTAAACATAAAACAATGATACTAGAAACTATATCTTATTAGTAATCACATATATTTCAACACAATGACACAATTGTTTCACAGCTCATGTAAGCTGGAACAGTTTATTGAGAGCATTCGTCTTAGAGAAGATAGTTCCAAGCGCATTACTCTTCCTGTGTGGCTCATTCGATGTGTTCTTCTGGCTTTCGATCTGATCAGCCATGGAATCAACTACAGCATCTTCAGGAGAAACAGCCCCTTGCTTCTGTATATACTCCCACTTGTCTTGAAAAAGATAGACAACAGACATGAATGATACTTGAGCAGTGAAAATTACAGTCCATAGGGTCGTGCTCTTCGCGGTCTTCTTATGGTAGGCTTGTAATCCTGTGTACACATTCAGGATTCCAACCAAACATATAATTGTTCCAAGCATCCAGTGCAAGAAGTACCATGTACTCCTACGTTTTGTTTCCCTGCAGAACGTGAACTTAAAATTACATTGGGAGTTGCGCATAACTAGAACTATACAGAGAGATTTGGATCATTGATTACCTCTTAGGCCTTCGAAATCCAATCAATACTTGTAAATAAATGGAGCAGTAAAGTGCCAGTCCTATTCTCTGGTGATTGTTGTTGAACACGTTCTCGAATTTTCTTATGGATAGAACAGCTCCAACAGTGACAATTAGCACTGAAAGCACCTTCAAATTATTGAAACAGAAATCATTACAACAAGAAGTGGTGTTTGGTGAACTTTTGGTGGGCTCTCTCATGCATTCATTCATGCTGTTTTTCAAAAAGAGCTTTTGAACCTAAATTACTTTGCCACGATCAAATTCGCCATGATTATGCATCAGGAATTCAGGAGACAGTTCATAGGTTTAATGATAACAGCATATGGTCATTAAAGTAGAACATGATCATCATTTGATTCTATCCGAAAAGAGAGATTAACAAATATTAATAATTTCCTAAATATTTTCTTCTCTAGCTTCATTCTGCAAATTAATGAACAAACTGCATACATACCTGCACACTAACATGAACATAGAACAAGATTCTGTTCCTGGTCTGATGGTAGTCTTTTGCGCTCGACATTCTCATTGCTAGTATCCCAGCAGGCATCAAGAATCCCATTGAAGCCCATAGTATGATTCCATGAAGCTCCATATCAAATGTCTTCTGAGCAGTGGCAGTGACCTGCGAAAACACCAAATACATTAGCTATTATATATTAACTCAAGTTCTTGAATTTTGTATATGATCATTACATACATGTCTGGTTTCATTCCGAGGATTCCAAGGCTTGCTCTGTTGATGAAGTGAACACCCAGCAAAATCTACAAGAAACAATAGTGATAATACAGGCAAGATTCTGCGAGACAACATCGTATATCTGAGGAAAAAAAGTGAGGATATCTCAACAGTTGTTTGTGAGTTCTGGTGGAGCTATCTGAGGTCTGGTGACTTTGATGTTGTGCTGTTCATGGGTTTATATCTGAACTAAGTTGGTTTGAAGTAAGTCAATGAATGATCACTATATGCACTTTTCATATTTACTTGAACATAATTTCTGCTTTTGTGCATTAATACAGCTCTTTTCACCATCTTTTCTCTAAATAAAGGTAATCAGTTGACAATAAGATGATAACTTTAATCTGCATTGTGATCATGGTCTTTGACGCCTAATTAGACAAGAGGGTAGAATGACCATTTTAGCACTGTCCTTGCACATCACAGATTCACAGCTATGTTGAAAACATGTACTGTACAATTCACTGATGAAGAAGCTATTGAAAATATGGATTCCCGCATACCATGCATTTTTCAATTCTTATTGATCATCTTAGGTTGATCCTTTTGTCGACGGATGTTCCTATTACACTCGTAGTCTCAGCAACTATGTAACATGTACATCAAGAATTCAAGTATTGTATACGTCATTAGTCCGATTCCTTTGTAGGAACTACCCGTAATAACGAACTTGCAAAATGGATCCCTAGGTTCTACAACCTTGTTACATATCGTCTCATTCACGAATACTCTATATATGCTAAATGCCTTCTCATCGTTATGATGAGTAAGGAGATAACTTCTTGGCTTCAACTGGCAAAGCAGTTTATCAATCTTTATTGGGCATGAAATGAAAGATCCTTTTAACTATAATAACCATCATGTCAGACATCTATTTGCAACATTCCACAAATATAAGAAGATAGTCCTATAGTTTTTATATTCGGGGTTTTAAAGTTGACAGAAAATATGATCAAATAATAAAACACCATACGAAAACAAACATGTGAGTTCATCAAAATGGAAGTCAATTGAACTAGTAAAATAAAAACACGCATCTGCCTTCAAAATATAGCTGTCTACCATTCCTCTCAAAATAGAAATATAGTAAATCATCACCAATAACAGACCAAACAGTTTACATGAACAAGTTAGGCCTTGTTGCCTTGTATGTCGTCTTCAGCTTCCTGGACGGGGGCCTCACCTTCCTGTAGACCAATGGGAACTTAATCTTCGAGTTATGGAACTGCTTGGTGCTCTCCCTCTTGCAAAGCTTAGCAGGGATAGTGGCAGTCTTGATAATCTGGATACAGTGGGAGCGGACCCTGTGTCGAGATGCCATCTCAGTATACATCTGCTCAACACCTCCATTCAAGGTGGTATCACGGTACTCCTTGTACATGTTGTGATAACCAGTTCGACTCTGATACCTCAACCAGATTCCGTAGTTCTTGATTGTTGTTGGGTTCTTTTCAAAGATCTGAAGACAAACAGGAAAAGGTAAAGAGACTTCTCAGTTCTCAATGTCTAATATAGAAGATAATATAGCACAGGAGCTAGCAACATGAAAGAAAGGGAAAAAAATGACCGCAAAATTCCAACCATTGTAGGGAAATACAATAAGAAAAAGGAGTACTATGTCATTGTTCACGGAATTCTTTATCATATCAACATGAGTAAATACTCAACGTTGAGACAAGTGTACCATCTATTTTTAAGAATTTGAAGTAACTTGAACAGAAGATCATCAATCACTAGATCTAGCAGTGGGTCATGGAGGAGACCAACACAAAAATGACTTTCATTATAAGATACCAACAGGTATCTTCTCAACAAAAACAAACGGTCACTCATGGTTCTTTCAAAACTAAAAAGCAGAGGCTAAAAAGTGATGCCAAATTACAGAACAAAAAGAACACAGGACATGTAACAAGTTTTGAGTTTTCTTATTTAGGCAATTAAATCAGTCAGCAGCAAAGCCAAATAACAGCATTTCCAGAAAAATCAAGATCATACAACACCTGACAAAACAAGCTGCAAGACATAGCAGAACATGTAACATAATTTACAAAACAGAGATAACTCGTGCAGAATACCTAGGTGCAACAAGGTAACAAAATGTCACCAAACAAGATCATCTAGAAGAATTGTACTGCATCGAGAGAGTGATGTACCTCATTGATAGCAAGAACCTGACCATTGCTTTTCTTCACTTTCTTCAACTTCCTCAAAAAGTACCTATAACACAGGCAAATAATGCAAGTACAATCACTTGAAGATTGTAAAAAACTGGTGGATAAGTAATCTACATTAATGTATGTTTAGAGCTTGCATAGAGAAAGAAAAGTAGAAAACACATCGTCAGTTTGACTATAGACTCAAGTTGAGTTTTTTCGAGTTTTGCCAAATTTTCGTGTTTGTTTATCCACTACACACTCTGCTACTCGAGTTGAGCTACTATTCTATAAACTCAAAAACATAAATATATTGCTATACCCTATAAAAATCACAATCCATACCAAACACAAACCTTGACAAATAAATTCGAGTTGAATTACTATTTTGAGTCGAATGCCAAATAATCAGAATGTAATCACAGCATTACTCTTAACACACAAGATTAAATAATTAATCTGAACACAGAAATGGTAAAGACAATGTTTTTTAACAATAAACCAGTTTGGTTTGATACAGGACAATATAAGCAGGTATAAGAAGGAAAATAGTACCAAAACTTGGACTTTGCGCGGACTTCATTGGTGGCCCAAAGCTTCATACGGTAGATCTTGGGGTGTTCATCGGTCTCAGTCGGAAGAGCTCTTCCGACCACCTGGTACTGATGGAACTGCAAACAGTACCAACAATTTATCAGCCCTTCCAATCTATCACATATAATTATTAACCTCGTTTAGACATAAACTCATCGGAGCAGCTCACCCTGAAAGTAACCATTTCCGACAGGTAGATTTTACACTTTTCTTCTTCCTCACAGCCGATCAATGAAGGGAAGAGAGGACTAGGGTTTTAATTTTTAAACCTAATACATTTCTCCCTTGTTGGGCTCTTTTCTATGGGCTCAACCAAGCCCAATTCGTTATTACTAGTACAATTTTTATTTTTATTTTTGAATTTCTTGTGATACATGTATTAATCCGCATTTCTGAAGATCGGACATTTTTGAGTAGCCTCTTCCAAAGTGTGTTTCTTATATCCCAAGACTCGAATTTCGTGATCTTACTTAAGTGAGCACAAGTCATTCACCACTTAATCCAAAACACGTTGGTAATTTTTCTTTTTCTCTTCCTTGAACATAAAAATTGCATTAAGATATATTCTCAATAAAAGTTTATAAATAACTAAATAAAAATAGTTTGAACTTTGGAAATTGCTATAATGGTATCGATAAAGGATTGATTATCGCATCACTAGAATATGATAGTAAACTATGGTTTGAATATATTATCTGCCCCGAGACTTTAACATCAACCCGGAATTTTATGCATCCTGGGTGTGATTGCACTCTGACAACACTGATTCGAACAAGATTTGAATTATCTAATAGCACATCCGAATGGAATCCCAAGTATCACATTTTGATTTTATGGTCAAAATGCAATTTTCCAACTTACCGGACTTGGACCGATTTAAAAACCTTGACCATTATTGAAGTGTGACCGATTTTACTCCCATCTCCACCAAACAGTTACTGGCCATGGCGGCTGAAGAAGAAGAAGTGGAGATTTCTGTGATACAAACTTCACACCTCCACATGATTTCTGCATTCCTCGCCATGGAAACACCTGATGTTGTCATCTCCTTCGCCAGGTGAGTGATTCCCCAATCATCAATTTCAAAATCATATTTTATTCAACTAATCAAATTAATCTTTACATTGGCAATAGGGAGCTGGGAGGTGGTGCCATCACTGAGACCGTACAGAGTTTCGTTTGGCAGCACTGTCTTAGCAAACCACAAGTAAGTAGTACACTACACAATACCCTTTTCCATTTCCCACTGAAATTATAAAAGGCAATTAAAAAAAAAAAAGCTAATTCATTGTAGAAAATTGGGTGTTTCTGTAGTCATATGTTCCTTTTTGCTGTAAAGGATGTCAAGGTGCAGGCAGATTATGTGAAAAGATTGCTGAAGAAGCTCATTTTCGAAGTCGAATCCAGTGGTGGCATCGTTTTGGATGAGCTCTACGAACAATGCGCGTCTTACATGATCTCATTGAAGGTTTGGCTGACTGTTGTTAGACAGTTAATATGCATAGCACAAGCATATGCAATACTTAGTTGTGAATTCTGCCCATTATGGTGAATAATCAACACAGACACAGTCTACTTTTGCTGGTTTTGTTCCTGATTTTCATTTTTAATTCACTTGATTTGTGGCTTATTTTGGTTTAGGATCATAATGCGAGTGAAGGGAGTTTGAGAGTGTTTAAGACAATATCATTTCTGTACCCTGATGGTATGGCTTCTAAGTGCTACATAATTTTTTCTCTTTTGGAAAGTTTGAAACTTAAAGATTGTATGTTTGCCTTTTTGTGCATGACTCGTGGGTAGATTTTGCTGGAAATGTCACCTGTCCGAAGTCCAAGAAGTTGGAGGTTCAGCTTCAGTGTTCTGTCAACATGCTCGAAGGGGATACTGGGTAATGTGTATAATTATGCCTTTCATTCATCTTTAAATAAGCTCGTGCATACTTTCTTTTTATAGTCTGTACATCACTACATTGGCATTTAGTCTCTACCAAGAAAACGTATGCATACAGTATGTTGACCAGAGCTGCAGTTCTGTTATGTGAAAAGAAGTCCCTGGTAAGGCAAGACTAGGAATTTCTCTAGAACCAGAAGTAATAATACTAGTAGAGCCTTATGTCTTTAACCGTGGCATCGTCATGTAGATACGTGTTACTTTAAGTAGCAGGCTGGTAATCTCATGATTGAATTATTGTGGCATGCTGTTTAATTAATGTAACTGTTTGATCATTGCATATATGATCTGTGCTGTAGTTTGTTAATTTTATGTTTGACGTCGTTTCTCTCCTGCTATTCACTATGCAAATGACTATTATAGGTGCTCAATTTGGCCATCGAGTCTTTTCCTGTCAGAATTTATACTTTCTTTCCCAGAGTTGTTCGCGAATAAATGTTGCTTTGAGGTGAGATTTGAATTTTCTCAGAAGCAATCCCGTTGATTTCCCCTTGGTCCAATGTGTTATGTTTTCAAGCACACATATTTGAGTTTATGTTGCATCTTTTCTGAGTTATGCAAATGAACTTTCACGCTGATTCATTCTTTTTAATTGTGGGAATTCCCTGAAATTAAGCATTTGTCCTTATATGTTGTTTACTTGAGCAGGTTGGTTCCGGGGTTGGATTGGTTGGCATCTGTCTAGCTCATTCAAAAGCCTCCAAGGTAAGTTTGCAAGCATAGTTGTAGTGTTGTGTACCGATATGATAAACGGTTGATCTCTTGGGTGAAAATATTGTATATGTAAAAATGCCTTCAGAATATAGCAAAATTCAGATAATGTTTTCATACATGGTATTTTCAAGTCATCCATGTACGTCTGCCATTGACACTTGATTAGCAGTATTAAACTTGGATGCAGGTAATACTAAGTGATGGTGACCTGTCAACCTTAGCAAATATGAAGGTTAACTTGGAGCGGAACCATCTGAGTGTTGGAAACCATGTGTTAGACAATATTGTAGACCAGGATATGGTGAGTTTGTCATGTTTGTTCTACTTTTTTATTCCACTCTTCCTGGGCCTCAACAGCTGACTGCTTGATGGTGTCCATTTATTTCCTTTAGTTCTGTTGGCATCTCTGCTTGTGACGAGTTTGGAACTCCTATCTTTTGTACTCTTTCACATACTGACTTTTAATTATGTGAACTTCAAATATTCATTTTCCATCTTGGGGAAACATGGCATTTAGCCAATTGGCTGACTTCAGTTTTTTGTATAGGTTCAGTGTGTTTGTTTGCCATGGGAATCTGTATCTAAGGATGATCTCCAGCACTTTGCTCCAGACATCATGTAAGTTTCCTCATAGTAAATGTCGTATTTGGTGTAAGCTGAAAATATTCCTGTGTAATGTAATACTTGGCTTTAAGCCTGAATGTTCCCAACGAGGTATATTGACTCCTTTCTTCAACTATGCAATCTACAGTTTGGGTGCAGATATTATTTATGACCCCTCGTGCCTTCCACACCTCGTTCGGCTTCTTTCCATTCTTATGAACCAGAATGACCGGCCTCATGCTGAAGTTAGCAGCAGTTGTAAGTTAGATGCTTCCAAAAGAGACCCAGCCAGCACCTGTCTTCCAGCTAATGAATTTTTGTGCAGTTCTATAATGAGTAGAAAGCCTGTTGCATATATTGCTTCTGTAGTTCGCAATATTGATACCTTCAACTATTTTCTTGAGCTGGCTGAGCAAGCGAACCTTATTATCACTGACCTTACACAGAAGATCGCAATGTGTAACTTTCTTCCGTACTTGAGATCATACAACCGGTCTAGCATAAAAATGTTGAGAATTCAAATGTAACAATCAGCTATCGGCTGTGTGCAATTTTGAGATTATATAGAGAAGTTCTAATCTGTTGTTGGATTCTCATGACTCATTTTCTCTAACGTCTCGTATTCTTTTTTCTTTTTCTTTTTCTTTTTTCTTTTTTCTTTTTTTGGTAAAGTCTCATATTCAATACATGCCAGAAGTACCAACGTTATTTTCTCCAATTAGTATGAAGCCAAACTAGGTGAGGAATTGATTCAATAAGTTATAGTGGTACAAAGTTGGAACAAAAACTACCAGTAGTATGGCAAGCATTTTAGTACTATTCTTTATGCAATAAACAAGAAAGAATCAATGCAATAGCTCTAACCTAACTTGTATAAAAAGGCCGAAACCACAAGATTTTTTTACATGAACACCTTGCCTCTGATTAATTCTGACAAAATTTTAACTATATATAGGCTGAATCAGAAGAATTTCTTTACATGAACTTCTTGCCTCTGAAGAAAGGAAGAATTAACTGGAACGAATAAAAAAACTGGGCGTACGAACCCAACAGTATGTTATACTGAAGTAAGACCTATCCATGCAGCACATAAAACCAGTAAAAATGTGACAGTGTATGCAGTTGCAACGACAACTGGTTCTCGGATTCCCAGTAACCGAAGTTGGTGATGGAGTGATGCCATACGCAATTTGTAGCCTTTCCGCCGGAAAATTTTGGTTCCTCTGAGTAACACCTGGGATACGAATTACATCTATGTTATGTATGACTACCAATTAGCTTCCCATTCGACTCCACCTTACAAGCATAATTGAAGCATTAAATATACTTTTTGATCCTATGACAGGTATTCAACCAACAAATTGATTAATAATCTGTATCATAGGACAGCAAAAAATAAATCAGAAATGTCAAACCTGTTCCTAAATCCTAATATACGTGTACGAGCAAGTCGTAGAGAAACATTAACACATAAAAGTCACGTCATACTGCATGGAAATTTTCCTGTGATTTTATGAACAAAGTAATGACTTTTGAAGCAATTTTTTCTTGGCTTCAGCAAAAAGATAGTGCAACATAAAGCTATAGAAACACATTTTGCGAAACAAATGAAGGACAGGTCAAGCTTGCAAATACCTGTATCAGAACTGAAGATGCATCCAAGACATAAATTCCTGACAAAATAAACAACGGGAAAAACAATCCCGTACAAGAAGCCATAGCGGCAAGTGCACCACCTAAAGCCAAAGCTCCGATGTCACCCATAAATATAGATGCCTTATATCGATTCTGGAAAAGAAAACCAATACAGGCTCCAGCCATGGAAGCTCCAAATATTGCAAGTTCTGAAGACAAACATTTCGTCAGGAACTATCTCAACATCAAGTGTGCAAATAGACTGATAGTATTTTAAAAACTGCCAAAATGAAATTATAATATTCATTGGGAACATTTAGGCTATTTAGTCTCGCTGTTTATACTTTTACTGCATCAAAAACAGACAAAAAAGTGTCAATAGCATACCAGAACGTATTGGAAGAGCCACTATTGACATTCCAATAAATGCTAATGCAGCAGTCCCCGCAGCCAATCCGTCAAGCCCATCAGTTAAATCAATTCCACTCGCCATTGAGACAAAAGAAAATGTAGTCAAAACTGGGTATAATCTGTCCGGGCGAACCAGAACCAAGCCCACTGGTGAAGGTAAAGGGATCACCATTTTCCTGCAACGTATCTCAACATGAGCAACAACTTATATACTTCACTTGCTCTAATTGTTTATTACTTATTAGGAAATAGAAATCAAAGACTTGTTATTTTGCTAACAAAGATACTAAACAAAAGAACTTGATTATTTTCCCCAAGTTCAAAGAAGAAGTATGCAACATTGGCATCATCGATAAGGATAAAGAGTAAGACGCCTAAAAGAGCACCTAAGCAACTATTACATTTTGACAGTTTTATGAATTCTAGGTTTCTTGTCCCATACAAAAAAGTAAGCAACCAAAGTCTGATAGCATCGAATACACAAGTTGTTGACAATTAATAGGTTAAATTGACTGAATTTGAAATTTACTATTACAAGAATAGACTCGTTGATTACCATTACAAAAATTTGATTAGAGGAGTTACTAGGAGATATACATGTTGTACGGTGTTGAGATGTCTGTTTTGTACAGCCAATATGAGAACCATAACCCAACAGCAACCTGAAAAATATTAAGATAACGTTAGATCCATATAAAAACTAGACTTCTAGAGTGAAATAGTAGAACAGGAAATCCGGTTAGAAATTAAAAGATCTATGAAAAGGTTCACCTCCAAGATGGTTCTCATCCAAACAGGCAAACTGCGATTAATTTTGTTAAGACGCAATAAATCATCCGCTAGACCAATAGTAGCAAATGCGATGGTTGCTATGACTGCAGCAGACACCTCAATGGAAGAGGAACCGAGTAAAACTTGTGTAACAAGTAGACCAATTGGGACAAAATATAATCCACCCATTGTAGGGGTTCCTTTCTTGGGAGAATATTGGATGGTTGCCTTTTTCCTATATATGGACCAAATCTCCAACATGCGGAATAACGGGACACAAAGATAGCCAACACAAACAACTGAAACTACTGATAGGAGAAATGGCAGCATTAGATAACATTGTGGGACGGGCACTCTCACGATCTTCCATGCAAACTCATCCACAAATAAGATAAGGATTGTTAAAAATAACATAAGGACAGCACTGTTAAGGGCACCATACCTAATCCTGCAAGAAACAAATTTCAGAAACCAATGTTACCATACAAAAGTTATTAGAGTAGTAAACAACTAGTTGTAGTTGGAACATAATCTGCTCCATGTATTAGGTGCAAATTCATAAAGAATTATACAACAGAAGAGTAGCATACATTAAACAAAAACAACCTGTCAGGGTAAGGAAGAGATTTGTCAGGTTTGTATGTGCTCGTTCATCTTTTATGACACTAAATGCAGATATCATTATGAAAGGTAGAGTGTACTACTTAAACCTAGGAATATAAAGGCTCATTGGACATCAACCTATTAATTTGATCTATTCAACAATCACTAATATATTTACTTGCTGAGATTTACATTCTCTTCTTTTGTCCCCTGCCAAGCATTCCAAGCCTATGAGTAGCCATCGATAATGAGTCACGTGATGGAAGGGATCTATCTTTTGAAATAGGCAGGTCAACATCGGTTATTGGTTGTAAACTCATCTCATCCCCATCACTATCTTCACCTTCGCTTGATGAAAGCATATACTCAATAACTCTACTGTTGTCGCCATAATCACCATACGAGGAATCATCCGAGTACTTCGGAAAACAAAGTAAAAAAAGAAGTTAACAAAACAAACCGAGCTTAGAAATGTCCAAATTATAAGTAAAAGTAAACATAACATTTTTCCAAAAGCAAGCCTTTGCTTTTGTATGATCAGCATGTTTAAAATTTCATTAGCCATTCAAATGCGTATTTTGAGATGAACTAACCGGCTTAGCTGGCCCATAACTATACATTGTCGAAACAATTCCTCTTCCATATAAAACTAGAGATACAATGGTGTCTTTATTATGACAATGTAGGTCAACATAAGAGGCAAAAGAAATGAGTTACAGAGAAAAATGATTTATAATACCTCATCCATAGCTCGAACTCGAAATTCATGCCTCCTCCAAGCACTTAATTTTAACTATCCAGCAAAACAAAGATGGAGAACACAATCAATCAATTGGATACGCAACGAAAATCCCAAATCACAGCTAACTAACATCAAATAGAGTTGAGTTTAACCTGAAATACCTTGCCGGAAGAAAACTGGGTGAATCGATGCGGAGAATCGAATGAAATGTGAGGTGGGCGAGAAAAACGATGTGCAATGAAATTAGCAATTCGTCTTCTACTGTGGTGATTATTGGGTGTGGTTATACTGGTACAGATACCAGTAGCAGCTTGTGATTGCAGCATGATTAGAGCATAAGTAGAAAACTATTAGGTTGAAAATGGCGATTTTGAATTTTTGATTGTCTGAATTCCCAATAACGGCACAGCACCAACGATTCCAGCTCCCAAACCATCAGATGTGGCAACAAAGTCAATGGTGGTGATTGGAGATGATAGAGGTAAAAATACACAACAATGTTAAACGCAACACGTTTTTTATTTTTTTTTATTTTTCGAAATTACTTCAAGATTTTTGTAAATATTTATATAACCGAAATATTTTTCGAAGAAAAAAAAATTTCGAAATTTTTTCCGATTTGTGTTTACTGTTGTTATTTAGTAAAATGCATTACGTAATGTTTTCGTGTTTGCATATACGAGTTTTTTTAATTTTTTCCTATTTCATAAGTTTGTTTTTTAGATAAGGTCATTTCCGTCAAGTTACAAAATATTTGTGTTGCGTTTAGCCGAAAACATGTTACATTTTTAACAATGCCCAGAAAGACATGGAGTAAATCTTATAAAAATCATTTCTTGTTTAAATGTCTTTTTATTATGTTAGAGAAATCGGTACCATTTGGGGGCGTGGGCGTTTGTCCTACCTAAATTTATATAGTAGCATTTCCGTATCCCCTAAACTTCATCTCTAACGTCGTTGTTGAATGCATATAAGTGGAGATGTCTCGATTCGGTTCAATGATTAAGTGCAAAAACGTCGAATCCAAATTGACAAGAAAGAAATGACTAGTTTCAAACATGTTCGAGTCTTATGGAGGATTGAAAAAGTGTTAGCTCCTGGATCTCAAGTTCCTAACTCCAGTGCTTTTATTAATCTTAGGGGGAATTTTGTTTTTCAGCTACAGCAAGCACAATAAGTTTTTATTCAAGTATGATATGACTTTTATCGCTTGCAGATATATAGCTGAGTATGTTGCTCGTGTTGCTAAGTATATGTAAAATTATTCAGTATGCATCATTATTATCTAGTCCACCTCGAGCGTCGAACGGAATGGACAATAAATTATCATATTCGATCTTTTGTTCCATTTTTATTGTGGACCAAGTGATCATCATTGTAATCACAATTGATAGGTGTTGATGTTTTAAATGTGTTTTTGTAGTGCATTATGAGTGGTATCAAGAAATGGGGTTGAAGCTATATTAACGTCATCAATTATGTGGATGGAAAGAAAAGAACCCAGAATTGTTTAAGTAGGTCATGAAATTAAAGACAACAAGGTAAGAAAAACAAAACAAAAACTTGAGATTAACTCATTGATAATAAATTTACACGTAAATCTCATCCAAGCCGTAGGGCGCACATAATGTTTCCACTCAAAACCAATATCATCAAACTTGGTGGAACTTTATTTAGTACGATAACAAACTTCACATTTGGCCACAATTTCACATCAAAGTAATATTAAGTTGATCAAATTGTATGGTATTTAATAAGTTATGACATGCCATTAAAGCCACCGACACCATCACCAAAGTTGCCACTGGTGCCTCCTCCTCCACCACCAGTGCCGCCACCTGCTCCTCCACCCCCACCTCCACCTGCACCGCCACCCACTCCTCCACCTACGTCGCCACCTCGGCCTCCACCTACCCCGCCACCTTGACCTCCACCGACACCTCCACCTGCACCGCCACCCACTCCTCCACCGACACCTCCACCCACTCCTCCTCCTACACCGCCACCTTGGCCTCCACCAACACCTCCAACTTCACCGCTACCTTGACCTCCACCGACACCTCCACCTGCACCGCCACCCACTCCCCCACCTACACCGCCTCCACCTACACCGCCACCCACTCCTCCACCTTTACCGCCACCTCCACCAATGCCCCCACCTGCACCTCCACCAATGCCCCCACCCCCACCCCCACCAAATCCACCGCCGCCTCCAATATAACCACCAGCACGGCCACTGAACTCTCCAACACAGTTTAACCCCGTTTTGTATACACCCCTGCCTAAAGGTTTGTGAATAGACTTTTCCTCCCCATTAGTGCCATCACCATTATCATGTTGGTTATCATCAGCAATTACATGCACATCGACAAGAAGAACCAACATAGATAATCCAAAAGCTAAACAAGACACTGCACTCATTTTCAATATTGTTTTGAAATTATTTAACCACTGACAGCATGCAAAGATTACCCTGACTTACTATCAACACCATTGGTAAAGAGTTATTTATACTTGTAGAAAGAAGCTGGGAACTGAGCCATGCACAATGTATAGGTCCATTAGTTAGAACCTAACTATAATCATTAATATGGAGCTAGCTAGCGTAATTGCAGGTAATCACAAATTTGGAAGCTTATTTAATTTCTCCAGCTACCTCTCACTAAACATTTCTTTATACATCAGTGAAGCACTTTATAATTCATTTCAGATCTCGTCTTGAAATTTTACTAGTTTCTTCGTAACGTGTAAATTAAATTGCGCATTATAATTGGTATGACTTAGTTTAGAATTTCTTTCCCTGGACATCATCACTCCCCTGATTGTACAAAATGACCAGCACAAGCACTTCTTACCGCAACTAGTTCGAAAAGAATTGTATTAAAAACTTCATAATAGATCTGTTGTTTTCAATATTGTTTAAAAAAGCTCATTTCTATGTTGTTAAAAAAGCTCAAAGTCTCCGGTAGTCTCTAACTAGATAACTTATTTAATGACCAACATATATTATCATGAAAATTATAATTTTATTAATCGAAACATAAATAAAATATATTTTTTTATATGAAAAACATTAATTTTGACAAGATAAACTTTTTTACTAATAACGTCTAATCATCAATGATTTTATTAAAAACATTGGTCGGTCTCTGGAGATTTGTGTTAATTGTATAAATTGTGAAAAAAAACAAACATTCTAACTTTCGATTACTTTCTTTTTATATTTTTAATAAATTCACCAAGTTAACCCAGTTTTTACAGTATTCCGAGATTCTACTCGAATTTTTTGCCCCAATAAGCTCTCTGTTGGCTTCATTCGATTCGATTCGATTCGATTCATTCGATTCGATTCTTGGTTATATTTTATACTATGATTCGATTCGATTCGATAAATTTGATTGAAGAACAATAGCAAGACCCCCGAATACCGATTAATCCGGGGTGACCCACGGGTGTCATAAATAGAAAAAGTCACTTTCAGGTGTGCTATAAGTTCATACATTACCAAAATGGAAACAAAAGCTATCACATTGCATAATATATCATATAATTAAAAAGATTATCTTTTTACATTAAAATTGTACACATTTATCACTAGCTTTTCACATTTTTTTTTAATTTTATCATTTATTTTAATTTTTCACTTAAAGTAAGTATCTTAAGGGAACCGTTCTTATAGAGGGACTACAAAGGACCGACATATATTATAGTTACTGTTCCGTCTCTAATAAGAAAATGGTACCTCTATAAAAGAAAAAAGGTTATCATAAAAAAATCCATACATAATATATATATAAGTATGTATATTGTTTAGAAAATTATATTTACATTTAAAAATATCAATCGATCCTTCACAAAGACCTGCGGACTGTTTGGCATAGCACTAAACGAACCAAAACTAAGTTAAATTTTTCTAAGTGTGGCATCAAATTTAACATCAAAAATTTTAACTTAATTTTTCCCCACTTAACTTTCTCTTTCCACCCTATTCTTTATTTTTCTTTACTTTTTCAATCATACTAACAACTTTAAACCAATCAAATAACTTTAAAAACCCAAATGCATCACCTCATCCTTATACATATTACTTCTTTCTTACATAACTTATATAACGACAAACTCTATAATACTTTAACTCTATTCTAAACACCATTTTTTATAAATCAATTTAACTCAATCACTACTATTCATCAACTAAAATTTTTCATTTAACTCACTTTTTAACTCTGCTAATACATGAAATTCTCGTGGTACATTTTTTATGCTGGTGTTTTCATTGCAACAGTCTACAGGAATAACATCATTAAACATACTTTATGGTCATGACTCGTGAGATAAATAATCGGAATCGCATATAAACATGTGCTTGTTTCGCTATTTGATCAACTCCAGTACATCGTCATCCCGCAAGATATGATACACAATTCAAATATCGAGCTTTCAATAACACAACATAAACACATAAAATGCCACATGCAAGCTGTACATATTCGAATTACATCTTGGAAAACGTAGAGAGCAAGTTACCCAAAACCCGGATGAAATGTCTCAAGAGCATGAAGTAAACACAAACGTATGTATGAACTTTAAGACTTCAAATGGTAGCCAAAGGTCGGCCTCTTCCCATGGCGAATCCTCGGGTGCCATCGGGCATTTTAGGGCCTGGCGGTGGCTTTGATGGCTCATATGCATGAGTTGATGCCAATTGGGTTCCATGGCCTGGAAAAATAAATGTAGGGTTCAGAGAACAAAGGAAGTTAAACTGGCACCATTTCTTTTCTCGGTTAATTTTCCGTGGAACTTAAAATGACTTTTGAGAAAATATCTACCCCCACACCCAACAGCAAAACCTTGAAGGATATGATTGATGTATTCTTAAACATACGAGGTACTAAAGTAAAGGCAAAGAACTTTATCAACTACCATGTCCATTTGTGCACTGGTATTTTTGTCTCCTTCCACGTCCCCGGTTTCTTCCTTTGTTATCATTGTTCTCTTTGAGCAAAGGTATGCTGTTTTTCTCTTTTGCCGAATGATCCAGGACCTGAAGACAAGGGAAACATAAGCACGGTGCATATGAATAAATAGATTTATTAAAATAACCTAATGGACAGCTAAAAATAAAGAGTACAGTGGGACTGAACTATAGTGGCAGTATTATCGACAAACAGGACAAGGACATATTGTAAAAAATAGTACTATATAATAACAATTGCTGTCAATCAAGTGCTAACTTGTCTAAAAGTGTAAACCAAACATAAAATAACATGGATGATTCTCACAGATAAACCACTTCAGAGTTCGGATATTCAGAATATCATGGTTTCATTTGGGTGTTGGTGTTGGGTCTATGCAACATTGAACGAACATCATGGATGAGTTTATGTATATAATATTTACAAATCATCGAAGGAGATGAACACAATTTTTTAGAACCAGAGGCAATGAAAACTGTCCATATTTTAGGGATCTATAACGGAAATAAACTAGATTAAAACTTAAAAGTTGAAACTCATGACGGTTAGTACATGGTCATACATGCTTTCTATATCTCACCCATTTTATGTAATGAACAGATATGGTAAAAGGCTGATTTTAGGATTAATACAGAGACTAAAAAAAGGACAAAAAACTTGAGCTTTAGTGCTTACTTCCTCATCATGTGAATCATCATGGTGTTCACTTGAATAGTGATTCTCCTCCACTGTAGATGGCTCGGATGTTTGAACTTTACCAGGCTTTTCATGCTCGGAGTCTCTCCAGGCCTTCTTCTGCCCCTGCTTGTTCTAATCGCATAATAGAGCACAGACATTAGCTGCTCAGTCCTAAAACTTCTATGCAATTCTACGGAGCTAAAAAGAGAAGAGAAAACAAAGGGGCACTTACCACTTTCTTCAAAAGCTTAACACGCAAGCCAAATCTCCAATCTTGTTCATTGTTTAAAGTAGCAACCTAAAACAAATCATCAGTCAGTACCACTCAGAAAAGCACAAACCACTATAATATGAGATTATATGCAATGAAACTGGGATCCTGTCCGCACTCACAGCTTTCTCAGCAGCGTCCACAGAATCATACTCCACAAGAGCATGCAACTTCATCAAGAAAGAAAAAAAGGAATGCTGTTTAGTTTGGAACTAACTGCAATATAATAAACATATATGATAACTAGTTGCATTACAGTTTCCACTAGTCTCCCAAAAAAGTGATGTGGATGTATATGCATGTGATGTCCATGCATTCAGGAACAAAGAAAATAGAAGTAAAATTACCCTCCCACTTATCAGCTTCTCCGCAACAGAAAGCTTCTTTTGCTCACAAGCCTCATGTGGGTCACGGATGGTTACATGTTTTACCCTAGAATTTAGAAGAGAAATTATCATATTGACTAGCGGAACATCACACTGCTGTTAATGAACTGAATATTTATTAGAAATATGCTTACTTTCCAGCTTTACCGAATACTCGACGGAGGTTCTCTAGTGAATGATCATCTGGCAGATTCTCGACTAGCACGGTGCATGTCTAAGAAAAAAAGATATTGTCAAAGATCCTCTATAATAACATGAGAAAAAAACTACTATAAAAGATAAAGGAGAGTGAAAATGAAGAGAGACTTAAACATATAAGAAAGAAACAATACCATTGGATCCTTGATGTCAGCTAGTGAAAGAGGATGAAGTCGCTTCACCTTCTTCCCATTAGAACTGACAACCTGCAGTCAAGCATACTGGCTAGTAAAGAGAGGACTGAGGAGGTCAAAACAAAAGCAGATACACTGGATAAAATCCTTAGAAGCCGTGCTCATTGTTCTCATACCATTGAGACTCTAAGCATGTGGTTTTCAGTAACACTTCAATTACTTACAAGAAAAGTAGAGTCCCTTAGAGCTGTCACTATCAATGAGACATCTCTGGTGAGCTTCTTCATTCGTTTGAAAGAAGCAAGTACCCCAATAGGAACTGCACAACATATCAATCCATTTCAACCGGTAAGGTATAACAGCCAACGGATGAATATATTATTGATGGATGATGATAATATCAGATTGCAACATAACTAAAATAAATGAATACTCCAACATGACTATTACTCTGATGGACAAAAGCCAAACAAGCACTGCTAAGGTGAGTCTTCTATGACCAGTCAACTCAGTGTAAGATCTCGATTCCAACTTCACACCATTCAAATGATTCCACATTTCCACCATGAGCAAGAAATGAAAATTCAACTTGAATGATTTTATTCTAAGAGAATCTGAATTTAGCATGTTAAATATCATATTGCTGTAAAGAGCTGTTCTCCCGTCATTCAGACCTATCCTAACTCATCACCATGCAATGACACTAAGAATTGGATGAAATCTAATACTACTAGTTAGTTATTCACCTCAGCTGTCAAAATACATCACAAAGTTCATTTTCTATTCCTTGTTGTATTTTTCATCAAGCAAGTTATGTTAACATCATTTGACATAAGCACAAACTGAAGCCTGAGTTTAGCTTCTTTCCCTGTGTGAAAGGAAGTCTTCAAATGAACATGAAGCATGTCTCTTTGTGTATTGTACAGGCAGATATGTCTATTTACAAACTACAATTGTACTAATTAACCAGTTATATACACTCTTCAAACTACCAGAAAATAGCACCGTTATACTATGAAAGTGAGTTGGAAGTTTACAATTAACCCCATATAATCAACGCATTTGGGCAAAAAAAAAAAATAATAATAATAATAATAAAACTAATCATATATAACTCACTCACCAAATCCTTCCGAATTTTTTGTAACATAGTTCAACAAAAACTTGTCATTCGGCAGATTTTCGTCACCTAAGTAATATTCTACCTGCAACAATCCACGGACAAAGTTCAAATAAGTCAAGGTTGATTGTTATTATACATTTACACTTCACCATCCATGGTATGAACTTCCTACCATCTCAAAATCGACAAACACAATCAAATATCAACACATGACAAACCGTCAAAATTACAAGAGAACTTTCATCACCAAAATTCCACCTAAAAATTACGAACACGCCCAAATCCTACAAAGACTCCACTAATTTCAACAAACAGCAAAAACAGATTCCAGCTTGCTTCCAGACAATAATTACAACAATGAAGCAGTTCAAAATTCGAAGTCAAACATCGAAGTAAACCATCAACTAGCAGCCCTAAAAATAATTCTCAATATCCCCAAATCACACTCCTCAATCAAAATGAACTAAATCATCAGCTTAAACTACACATAATCACAAATCCAACTCAAAAATCCTGATAATCACAACCCCACCGCCAAAAAATTGAACTCGATAGCTCAAATTAGGCAAAAAGTAAGTATAGAAAGACTGAACCTGCTTGATAATCTTGCGTCGGAGTTCATCAGTGAGCACAGCAGGCTGCGGCGGCAGATCGGACGGATGAGACTCGTCCGGTGACCCAACCGGCGAGATATCGGGGTGATCCTCATCGCGATCGTGATCGGAGACGATGGGGATTAGAAGTCCTCCATCTGTCTGGGGGTTTTCCATGAGAGAAGAGAGAAAGAAGATACAGTAAAACCCTCCCGCTCTTTCTTTTCTGTTCTGTTCTTCTCTCTCTCTGTCCTGTCTGTTTCTTTTCCTTTCTCCCCAAGAAGATGAGTTTTTCTTTTGGGTCAAATATATACTACTGCACTGCGTGCTGGCTGCTGTTTCGGTTCATCTTGTCCAAATCTTCTATTTTCTGGTCTTTTCTAGCCAACTCTTTCCACCTTCTTGTCCTTTTATCCAAAACTAGCTCGACCGGGCATGAAAAAAACAATTAAAATAAGAAATGAATAAATGTATATAATAACATGTTGAAGTTGAGAAACATATAAAATTGTAAGGTGATAAAATTCATGATCTAATCAAACTGACGTTCGTAAGAACTGCATACGTGTTGAAAAGCAACATGAATAGAGTGAAAAGAGTATTTAAGGGGTATTACATTAAAATTTAATCATAAGAAAGAGCATAATATAAATTAGTGAAATTGAACAAAACCATATATATAAACACGAATACTAAACGCATGACATAAAATACTAAATACATGACAACTTAAAAACATTTACACATTAAATCTCTATTTTATATTATTATCAAGTATCTACATTTATTTTTTAAATTATCATTTCAGTCATAAATTTTCGAAACCCCTAATTAGTCAATACAGTCAGTCACAAAACCCCTAAAACAACAGACGCTTCCAAGTTCCAACACCCAAAAAAATCACAAAATCTTTAATCAATTAAGAAGATGAGCAATTCACCAAGAAGAAGAGGGAAGAATTAGGTTAGTGTTGCTTCAAGTTTTATTCACCGCCTAAAACAATCAAAGCCATCAACCACATGTGGCTATGGATCTCGCCGCCATCTCAATCAGAGGTAGCGATGTATTCGATCATGATTCCCGCCTCTTGGCGCTACATCTTAACGCTTATATAGACTTGGCGACATTTTGTTCAAATTGTTCGCTTAACGGCGCTTACTTTGGCCATGTAGCACAACCGCCATGAATATGGGCGGGTTAATGATGAAGGCACTAGGTTCGCGCCAATATCCGATTCACGGTTTGGCATCAACTCAAAAACACCCTCTTTTCTCGAATTTTTCAGAAAATAGCTTAAAACAACACATATAAGTACATAAATACCTGAAAATAACCATCTTCATACCATGGTGGTTCTTCTTCACTTTCTTTGTCACTCACATTAATATAGGGCTCTTCTTCACTTAGATTTTCGCTCATGTTTGATTTCGTCAACGTATAAACCATCAACCTTGTTATTTTAATTTATTTGTATTAAAAGTGTATCTTGTTGTAATTATTCAAAATATGAAGTCTATGTAATGTAAATTTGGCTATATATGGACTTCACGTGTAATTAAGTTTAAGTTGTCCTGCGTTTAGTATTTTATTGTCCTACGTTTAACATCTCTCTATAAAAAACACACATAAAAGATAAAATCAACTTATAACTTGTCGAACACTTCTTTATAAATTACGTTTGTTGCCGTGTCATATGTATTACCCTCTACGTCGCAAATTACTACGTTCAAGCCCTTCCCGGTGGTAACTCTAGAAAGAGCAACATTTAACTGATCACTGTTGAATACATGTGAGGGGAGGTAGAGGCCAACGTGTGAGAGAGAGTGTCACTTACTCTTATTTATGGTCATAGCAAGGCAGACGAATATAGGGAGTTGTCTCCAGTCAATTGATAGGGAACTACATCCCGTCAGATGGCTCACCATCATCCTCATAATGAAAACCGCTTGGCATGCATTGATTCCATATATCATCTCTGCCTCGATGATATGCTTCCTAAGATTAGTAACTATAAGCCTTGTTCCGTTGCACAACTCGAAAGTTTGATCTATATTTCTCAGAAGCATTACCATACACACAACCTTTAGTATGATCCTGAGATTAGTCAATCTAGATCAATTAATGTTGTTGAAAAATTCTACAGTGAAAACATGTTCGAGACCGTTCTCAAAATTATCTTCCGTAGCAATGCTATATGCGCTCAAATATTCAATGCTATCTATTGACATCTTTGACATGAAAAATTGATTTATATCATCAAATATTTCATTTGCAGGTGCAAGAACATCCCGGTGATGAAATATACAGGGTCAAGTGATGGATCGCCTAAGTGATACAACAACGAAAGATATGTACTATCTATAATAGTTTGAATTGGATGACTCACTTCTCAAATATGTAAAACTTCGGGATATTGATATGAACCCACAATTATTAGGTCCAGCGGTAATGCCCTCACCAACACGTGTTATCCACTCAGCAAATTCTTTCATCTCTTTAATTTTGAACGATGACGAATCAGTCTGTATAGGATTAAATTGGACGTAAACAATGATAAGTTAAATACTCCCTCCATCTCAATTTCAACTTCCCGCATTCCATTTTGGGACGTCTCAATTTCAACTTCTCATCCATTAAATGGAAAACCTCTCTCTTATTTTATTCACTATATCTCCTACTTTATTCTATATTTGTCATACTTTATTCACTCTTTTCATACTTTATCACCATCTTTTCTACTTTATTCATTTTAATCTTAAAACTTGTGGCCGGGCCTGCGGGAAGATGAACCCGCGACGGAGGGAGTATGATATAAGTATGTGGTATATAGATAAAACGGGTCATTTACCTGCAATCTCATGTTCTTTGTCGAAGCACCTCACAACAACTCATATCCTAGAGGAGCATATAGAGGCATTCACAATATTATAACTATTCCTCAGGGAACAACAGGCAAAATATGTCGGAAGTTCCCGCCGAAGACAATCACCACTCCCACCAAATGGCTCATCTGAACGGCCCATTGCATCCTTCAAGCTCCTATTGATCGCTTCAAACAATGTTGGTTTGTCATGAAAGCCTTATCCCAAATAATAAGCCGAGCATCCTTGAGCATTCCCGTGACCTCTGAATCATGAGCTTATTGAATGTTGAGTCCTCGTGATATGCAATGGTATTCTGAAACTTGAATATGCCGGACTACTGTCCTACCTTTATAAAGAATGAGTGATGCAAGCCCACAGGATGCAACTGGAATTACAATATCTTCTCTAGCCCTAAAAAACAGGGGACACCGTTCTCTATATAAAAGTTTTTGTGGTCCATCCGTAGATGTATAAGAAGAATACTTCGCCATTTTGACCATCGACAATAGACATAATTTCATATATGGCACGTTATCCATCAGTCAATTGTGGGTATAAACCATCGTGCTATGCTCCATTACAACTCTAACATAGAACATCTAATACAAAATGAATGGATTTGTAGCATTTTATATAACAGACTCATCCTAAGACGCATATCGTCAAATGAACTGAGATTGTTGTAGTTTTTCTTCGGTAACTTCTGTACTTGCATAAGAGCAATGTTTTTTATTTGTTCATTAGTGAATTTCAAACCTGGCTGAAGAGTTCTCTATCGTTACATGACAATTACATAGAAAATTTAAACTGACTGTCATTGTATGTGGGAATGTGTAATATAGTATTTAAATTTAGTGTACCAGGATTGTTGAGTAACCTTTGTTGATTGTACATAATGTCGTCTGATAATAAAGTCCATGTTTTGTTCCAAACCTACTCAAGCCTCGACATGTTGCGTGATTACAACATGGTTACGAAAAGGTGACGTAAAAAACTCACAAATTCCCATAGACTTCCTCCTTTCAAACCACTAATATACTCTTCACTAAATTCCCAAATTTTAGATGAGCATATTGTTATATTAACAATGACGGATCTAGACCCTCGCGAAACCACTGGCAGTATCTGTCTAAAGTCTCCGCCAAATACAATAATCAAACCACAAAATATGGTGTGGCTAGTCGATGCATAACATTTCTCAAACTCCTATCACACGCTTCAAAACAATGCATATTGGTCACTGTAGCCTCGTCCCATATAATAAGCTTTGTTTCTTTGAGTAGATATGTTACATCAAAATCAAGCATAATCTTACTGCTCAAGTAAGGATAGATATGTACTTTGGACAATGGTAGGAATAGGATCTCTCACTTCTTGAAAAAGAATGTCCTCTGGCATCTTGATATCAACCTCATTGTCATTATCACAATCGGCAACTCCATCAACAACTCATAGTATCCACTTTGCGAATTCTCTAGACTCATGAATCTCATTTGTTAACGTACCAGCTTAAAAACACAAAACACACTTTACAAAATATAAAGAAAGATACAAATTACTAAAATCATACCATAAGTGAAACAAACATTTAGTTACCTGCAGTCGCATGTTCTTTGTAAGTCTGAGGACCTCACACGAATTCCAAATTTTGGATGAGCATATTGTTGCATCAACAATCTCAGATCTAGACCCTCCCGCAACCACTGGCGATATATGTCTAAATTCTCCGACAAATACAATAACCAAACCCTCGAATGGTGAGGCTGGTCGGTGCATAAAATCCTCCAAACTCCTATCAAGCGCTTCAAAACAACGCATATAGGTCATTGTAGCCCCGTCCCATATAATAACCTGCATTTCCTTGAGTAGAGAGGTTGCATCAGAATCAAGCTTAATCTTACTGCATACAAATCTAAATGGATCTTCAATGGTATATCGAATCTTGATTGAGCAGTTCAGACCCTTGGAAGCATCAATGATATATGATACCTAAGGAATCCATTGGGAGAATTGTATCTCTTCTAGCTCTCAAAACGGAGCATAAAGTCCTCCAAATATAATATCTCCTCTAGAATTAATAATGATTGCAATAATGACGTCCTGCTAAGTATGAGTTGATGACCTTCATTCTCCCTATCTTGTATCCGAAAAGCTAATTAAGAACTCCCTAAGAATAAGATTTGGCATCTTACTCACAATACTATATCGATATACCATCCTTCTTCTCCATGGACGAAAAGTAATGGATATTGAAAAATAAGGTAGCATCGAAACTCAGTTATGTGCTTCAAGTCCCCATTCCTCATCTGATCAACCATAATATGATATTTTGCATGTAAGTTATCACATCACCCTCTACTATAGCATCAGTTACTTCATATGCAGTAAGCAAATTGTAAGTTCGCTTATCCCCTGGCGTCTTGCATTAAGTTGAAGGCCTACCTCACGGGCATTATCAAGGGAGATGCGATATCTGGCCGTCTTGCATACTTTTGCATATGAATTGTACTCTTCCACCATAGTTTTGATCAATGTTGTAGTAGCAGTTTTCACACAAGCCTCATTGGTTTGGCTTTACCATAATAATAAAATAAATTATTTATCATAGAGTATCTATAATTCTAATGGATACTAAATGATGTATAACTAATAATTTGTTTGAAACGAAATATGTGAAAGATACATAAAATTGAGTGTAGATGGTTAATGAAACGAACCCGAGAGCATTGATCATGTTGTCAATTCCGTGTCCAGTGTCATATATGCAACGTTGGGCGAATTTTTGGAGTTTGTCCTTGGTTGGGCAAGAGTGGGTCAATCTTGTGATCATTTTAGCCACCTATCTAACAGCAATAAGGACATTTTCGTTTATACACTTCCTTGACTATTTTCCATCCATTGAAGTAAATGCAATGATATTATTGTGTGCATGGATGATAGAACAGTATATGAACTGAGTGAGTACCTAATGAATAAACAGCTAATACATGTAGAATATATTTTCAAAATAGTATAATTTTGAACATTTCCGCTCATTCAAATTTATTCAATCTCGTGGAGTCTGATCTTGAGACTGTAAACGCTTACTCGATTTAGACGATTTGTTATCCATCAGGAGTTTCAAATGTAACCAATTCCAAGCAAGAACTATGCATGTTTATCAAATAAATAAAGCTTACAATCATATGTCCCATTTCACAACTAAAGGTAACAGTTGAGATTTGAGAATATAGGAAACATTTCAACATCTAGGTGTTGTTCGAAAACAAATATGTAATTGAAAAATAGTTCGAAAGATTGATCATGAAAAAAAACAAAAATAAAATTAGAGCATATATAGCGACTACTAATGGACAAAATTCTACATCAAATGCCTCGGTTTCTTCTATAATGAAAAAAAAACACAAATCTATAATATGTAGACTCAAGAGATTTAATCCCCAAAGAGAAATCCCCTTTAATTAATTACTACATGTTGTCACTCAGAATTTCGAACCAATTCAGTTGCTAATATTTGTCAGTTAAACCTTCCGCACTTTCTAGAAAAAACCATATGACACAAATTTTGACGCCAAGCAATAACATTGACCCGGTTGATGCCTAGCAACAACACTAATTAATACCACCCCTATGCAGGCTCTACGTACTCAACCGTAGCATCAAAATTAGCTAATATGATACCAAGATTAGGCAGCAACCAATCACGCCACAACTATGCAACACCTAAGATCTTTTACCGACTTTACTTATTTTATCCTTAAAATAATGCATTAATAATCTAATAAAGTTAATTTTCAATCATAACAACCTCAATATATATTAATTGAAATTTATGGGTCATATACAAATAGACCCCCTGTAAGATTGTCCAATTACAGATTCATAGCCGATGTTTGAACAATTACGTCCACACCCAAAATCGTTGACCAACATTAAAGTTTCATTTTTGAGAAAAAAGAAAAGATAAAATACATAGTAAAACAAAACTTAATGGAAAAATAAAATTACAATTGTATGTTTTATTACAGTAGAGCCCCTTATATTTTAAGCTTAACAAATATACCCAATTATAAATTTTGCTCATATTATCATCCAAAAACATATTTGAAATCAACCCTCAAATTATTCGAAAATTCAACAAACTCCCACATTTAATTATTTAAAAAAAAAATTCAAAAAAATGTCTGGGGCTCCGGCCAGAGCTTCCATCTTCCATGGAAGCTGTCGAGCTTCCATAGAATTTTTTTAACAAATTAAAATTAAAATTAAAAAACATAAAAATAGAAAAAGAAGATGTAGGAGAAGAGCTTCCATGGAAACTCGAATTGAGCTTCCATGGAAGCTTGGACAGAGCTTCATGTCCATGGAAGCTCGTCAATTTGAGCTTCCATGGACATGAAGCTCTCTTGAAGCTTCCATGGAAGCTCAATTTCGAGCATCCATGGTGGTTCGTGGTGGTGGACTGGTGATGAAGATTCCATGGTATTTGTGCGTGGTGGTGGTGAAGAAGGGTGGAGCCGTGGAGGAGATGATGGTGGAAGTAGAGGTGAGGAGTTTTGGAGAAGAAGGAAAAATGGAGGTTTAAAATATGAAGTAATGAAATATTTAAATGGAATGATTAAAAATAAATGATAAAATAGAATGTGAAAATAAAGGTAATGGTAAAATAAAATAAAAATAGGGAATTTTTGACTTTTTGGGTTTATATGTAATTACTTTAAAAATGTAAGGGTGGATTTTGTAATTGTTCAATCATCAGGTATCAATCTACAAAGTGGCCATCTTGGAGGGGTGGGTTTTGTAAATATCTGTGAAATTTATATTCAAAATGTTTCATATAGTGAGTATATAAGATAGAAGGTAATATTTGAATAAATAATGAGTAAAAAGTAGAAAACATGTGAGAATTCACATAAATGCTGATAAGATGATGGTTTTTATTTAATCAAATACGTTACTTTATTGCTAATTTTTAAAGTATACATTTGTAATTGTATACCTAAATAAATATTGATTTCTTTAATAAATAGAGGGAGTATTAAGTATTTAATAAATGCTCTATTTTTTAAATTTTGTTATTTCTATCATTTAATAAGCCTACATAATATTTAATTTAATATATAAATAATTTAATTAATTATTAAAATATTCAAGTTTGGTGTCTATGGATTTATCTTGTCGCGGTGAATCTATATATATGTTCAAAATATTTTTTGGAGTTTTGTAGATAAATATATATGAGATTAAATAAAAATTATATATGGATTCAACATACTAAAAATAAATCATAGGAGTTATATGATGCACTACGTCTTAAATACTTAAAATGTTCCACCAACATACCAAATTTGAAATTCTAACAACCAATCAAAATACATTTGGAAAAAAAACTGACCAATAGAAATGCTCAATATTGCATTTAATGGCTTTTACCAACTTGAAATAGGCTTCTTTTCATATAGTTATAGATTATTACACTCGGTTTTTGGACAAATAGTTCAATGTTGAGGTGTGACAGAAAAATAACCTCAATAAATTGTGGACTAAATTTTATTGTGTAATGAAACCTTTTATAGTATTTTGAAAGGAAAAGAAAATCATGGGACGATTTTAAATTTATACAATTTACTTTTTCTTCATAAGCATAAATACTTTGAATTTACATAGAGGTTGGAATTCGTTAGATGGACATTAGCTTGCTAGCATTGGAATGCACCATGTTTTAGTCGTCTTGAAGTTACCATGATGTTCAATACCATAATTTATTATCAAATCGTTAAAATCATGGCTAAGGATCATGAATACATAATCCAACTGAGTGTGAATGTGTTCCCAGTTTGCGAATGAAAACATTAATACACCGTTGGTCTAGATGTGCCTGCATGTAATACATGCATCATTGTGTATTATTAATTTGTAAACGGAAGTTTATGTTAAAGGAACAAATTTCAGTTACCTTAGAAATTTATAACCACATTAGCGATCTACATTAACCGTATCAGTTTGCAATTAGCTTATCATCCAGTTTTGTCAAATATAGTACTTCCTCCGTCCGAATATTTTTCACTTTTTATCTTTTAAATAAACTTTTTATCTGATTATTTAATTAATCTTAAACTTCAAATATAAAATGTTCAATTAAATTATATAATGAAAATCTAGTCCCAAAAGTTTCATTATATAAAAAAATGAACATTTTACATTTGCGGTTTAAGATTAATTCGTAGTTAAAGTTCAAAAAAATTTAACTGTAAAAAGTCAAAGTGTAAAGCTATTTTCGGGACGGATGAAGTAGAATGTTTCTCAAGGATCATGTACTATATTTCGATTGAAATATAAAAAAAAAATCAAGTCTATAGTTGCTTGTCTTTTGAAATTTTGAGTTATTTAAGTTCATGTGACATTTGACTTGATTAATGAATAATGATAAAAAAAATCAATTACTCCATCTGTTCTTGATAGCTTGGTTAGGATGGTTTACATATAATTTAAATGAAAAATTATAATGAATGATAAAATATAGATAAGAATTGGCATAATGCGTAGTTTAGTGGTAAAATGTGTGATTTATATATATAATAACTAGTTAATGGCCCGTCGATACTCGACGGGGCATGGAGGCCAAACTCAAAATAAAAAATGAATATATCGTATAATAAAATGTTAAAGTTAATGAACATAGCGTATCATATGTTTTACCATGTTCGTCTTATATGAATACATTGAATCTCTTCTTACTGGTAACCGTAGAGAGATAACATGCAATTGTTCACGTTTGAATACGGGTGAGGTGGTAGAGTCCGACGTGTGAGAAAGATTGCCAAGGACTTTTGTTTATGGTCATTGCAAAATAGACGATATGGGGAACTATATTCTATCAAAATTGACAGGGAACTTCGTCTTGTAGAATGAGCTAACCATCACAATTTGAATGATAAACCTTTTGGGCTGGGTAGACTACCGATATTATATTTGCCTCAATGATATGCTTTCTAACATTAGTAACTATGAGCTAGACTTGTTCCATTTTACAATTCGGTAGTTTGATCTATATATCTGATAAGCATTATCATGCATACGCTTAAGAATGCTATAGTGAAAATTGGTATATTTAAGGTGGTTCAAAAAACAATATATAATATGATGATCATAATTTGTAAGAATAACAAATTCTTGACGTACAAGAATAATAGTTTTGCATTGAGTAAAATCTAGTAAATTACTGGTAAGACTTGACTTCATATGAAGGCATCCGTACCTGTAAAAGTATAAGGATATACGCTTAGATGTATTATAAATTGAGAAACATAAAACATAAATGAAATTATGCAAGTTAACAAATATATATGAAAAAATAAATTTATCCCATAATTTATCGAAAACTTCTTTGTAAACCACGTTGGTTGTCGTGACGTACGTCTCACCTTCATTATCACATATGAGTACTTTTAGTCCCTTTCTACTTATAACTCTAGAGAGAGCAACATACAGTTGTCCGTGGCTGAATACAGGAGAAGGTAGGTAGAGATCGACATGAGAGACAGACTGTCCCTGACTTTTATTTATCGTCATTGCAAAGCAGACGGATATAGAAAACTGTCTCCTATCAAAACTTGGAGGAAACTTAATCTCATCAGATGGGCTCATCGTCATCCTAGGGATGAAAACCTTTTGACCGGCATTCATTTCAGATATCATTCTTACTTCTATGATATGTTTCCCCATATTAGTTACTATAAGCCTTGTTCCATTGTACAACTCAGAAGCCTGGTCAATATTTCTCAAAATCATGATCATGCATCCAACCTTAGGCACTATTCTATGATTAGGTAGTCCCGAGCAATTAATAGTGTTCAAGAATTCTACTGAGAATAATTCTGCCATTTCACTATCTACTGACTCGGTCTTGCTTATGCTATCAGCACTCAAGTACTCCACAGAATCACCATGCATTTTAGACATGACATAGTCATTAATCTCATTGATCATTTCATTAGTCGGTGCAAGAATAGCACGGTGATGGAAGTATTCCAGATCTATAGTTGGATAGGCTAATTGATCAAAAAGGGAAGGATGTGTGCAGTCTACAATGGTGGAAATAGGATTACTTACTTCACGAATAAGTATGTCATCAGGTAACTTGATGTCTACCTCGCCATCATTGGGTTCGCCCGCGATCCCATCACCGACTTGTAGTATCCACTTGGCAAAATCTTTAGTTTCACTAACCTCAACAGCTGATGATCCGGTCTGAATAGAAAAAAAGGTGTTAATTAAAAAGAACAACATAACAGAACAAATCATATGATAGTAACCGAGAATTTTTACAGTTTACCTGCAATCGCTTGTTTTTTGTGAGTTTTAGAACCTCACATGAATCCCACAGTATCGATGAGCATAGAGAGGCATTTACAATATCAAATCTGCTACCACCAGGAACAACTGGCAAAATTTGCCTGAAATCTCCACCGAATACCACTACTAAGCCACCGAAAGGATCATCTGGACATTTCATAACATCTCTTAGACTCCTGTCGAGAGCCTCAAAGCAATATTTATTGGTCACCGGTGCCTCATCCCAAATTATAAGTTTGGTTTGCTTGAGTAAGCCGGTGACATCAGAATCCCGCTTTAACTTGCTGCATGTTGATTCCTCATGACACTTAATAGGAATACCAAACCTAGAATGAGCAGTCCTACCTCTAGGTAGCAAGAGTGATGCAATACCACTTAATGCTACTGGAAGCACTATATCTCCTCTAGCACGCAAGCCGGAACACAACGTCCTCCAAATAAAAGTCTTGCCTGTACCACCATAGCCGTATAAAAAGAACACACCGCCTCTGCCCCCGTCAACTGCATCCACAATCTTATCGTAAATTGTACGCTCAAACGTGGGTACAGTCCATCGAATTTTGATCTCATGGCATCTCTGTCGTATGACATCTCATCAACTATAAACTGATTCGTGGCGTTGTCAGTTATAGACTCATCTTGGGATTTGCATAGGCTCAAAAAAAGCAAGAATGTTGCAGTTTGCTTTCAATAGCTTCTCAATTTCAAGCAACGCTAGGTTATGGATTTGTTCATCAGCAAGCCTCATCCTGAATCGCGGAATGAATCGAAATAAGTAATAAGTAAATGTATAGCATTTTCGTATTTCGGTAAAATATAAAATTTACTAACAAATTACCAGGATTATGAGAAGTTTATGAGAAGGTAAAATATAGAATGTTGTCAGATAAGAAGTTACATGTCTTCCTCCATACCTCCTCTGGTCTCGCCATGCTTCGAGAAAGAAGAAGCATCGATCGTAAAAAGATGACGAAGGAAACGTGCTAATCCCCAGTGACTTGCCTCAGTAATTCCACGGACATACTCCCCATCATCTGTTAGTAGGCTTAAAGCCATACATGAGTCCTTGCAGGTCTCGTAAACAACAGAGTTCACTGTTCTAATATCTTGGAAATATATTGCATCTCTAACATGATTCAACATAAGTCGCATATAGTACATATTTTCAAATGCCATCGGCACATTATACATCCTTCCAACAGCTTGTGCCTTGGTTTTCCTACGGGACCACTTCTTCAGGCCATCCTTCCAGTAATACTCACGGGGCAACTCAGGATACGTCAATTTCCTAGCTTTCGGGTCAACCTTGTTCAGCTCAAACCATTCAAGAAACTTCGACTGCTTAACTGAAGGCTGATGAAGCAGATCCGGCATGAAATCTCCATCTCTAAAAGGTACCCCCTGCTCATCCTCTAGATGAAATGCCAAACTCTCAACCGCATGTATCCTATAATGTATCTAGAATTAAAAAATTCTCCATATTGCCTCACATGCTGAAACATATCGGCAATCAGTATGCCTCTTAATCTCATCATTATTATTTATGTCTATGAATGTAACACCCGCTCCGTCCCTTCCTTTCAACATGTACTTGAACAAATATTTCATTGAAGCCCCACCTTTATAGTATTCTATGTTAATGTGAGATTGGTACTTCAGGAGCAACTGAGCATTGTAAGGGACAACAAAACTGTTTAAAAACGTCGACTCATATACTAAGTTCGACAACAAATAAATCTAGGTTTACGACAATAAACTAAGCATAATATTTAATTAATATAAACCTACATGTTGTCAAGCTGAACTCCATTTTTATCAACGGTGACACCTGTGTCCCTTCTTCGATATATGTGATATCCAGCATCGACAACATAGGTATTTTCGTTGTAGCTATTTGGAAAATGTTTGGAGCACATGTTATCCTCCATGCATGGAGAAGTAGGTATAGCCAGACCACATGGTCCGTGAATCATATGGGTTGACACTACGTCGTACAATTCTGGATTAGTATCCTTGTCGGGTAACTCTGCACATATGTAGTCATCAATGTTATTTTTAATCTTCTCCTCACCCGCCTTATTCAGGATTACCAAAATATGAACATGCGGAAGTCCTCGCTTTTGGAACTCAACGGTGTATATGACTAAAAAAATTCATAGTAATAGATATTATAAATCATTTTTGGATTTCATAGAATATAAACATGTAGAGACAAAAAAAAAAAAAAAAAAAAAAAAAACCAACTTACATGCTTTTGGTTTTCCAAACATATGTCCATCCTTTATATCACTGATTCATCGAGTTTCATCTTGAAGAGTCGACATAAGATATCAGGCTTGTCTTCCTGTCTCAACCCAAGACTCTCAACATACCTTGTGATCTCCGGCCACTTTGGATTGCATGTAAATGTTATGAACAGGCACGGATATCCTGCCCACTTGTATATAACCATAGAATCCTGGTACATCTGCATGTACCATCTAGAACCCCCTAGATAAGATGATGGCAGTATGAAGAGACTACCACATGATGTAGGATCATATTCAAAGTTATCAACTTTGTTGACAATCTTCTTATAAGATTTGTATCTAAGCTTTGGTTGATTGTGACGAATCCACTGAAGTCTTTGTGACTCCATCATCATGTAGGAATCAACAATAAACTGTTGAAACAATCTCCTGCCAAGTATAAGCTGGTGACCTTCTCCCTCCCTGTGTTGAATTCTGAATGCTAAAAACTCCCTAAGTGTGAAATCTGGCCTCATACTATATGTAGTTCTGGGTATCTCTGTATACCAACCATCTTCTGCATACACGAACAATAGTGGGTAATGCAGAGGGATATAGCATGGAAGAAATTCATTTATCCTTTGCAAATATCCAGTCGACTTCAACTCAACCATGATATCACTCTTATGCCTCACATTCTCAATGTCTCCTTCAATAATGGCAGCAACCTCTGATGCAGCAGGTAAATTATAGGTCCATCCATCCTTGGCACGTTTTGCTATAAGCTGCAGACTAATATATGTTGAGTTATTAAGAGATATACGATCCCTAGCCATCCTATATGTTTTGGCATAAGGATTATATTGGTCGACCATATCTTTGATGCTGGCTGTTACAGAAGTGTCCAAACCCTTCCCATCACCACTGACATACATGCATATATACAAATTTACTTAGATGAACTAATTATCGTGTAACATTATTATTATAAGGAATTTTATTAAACAATATATAGATATTACTGGCACTAACCCAAGAGCATTGATTTTGTTCTGTACTTCGTGCTCAGTGTCATAGATGTATAGTTGAGCAAACTTTGGTTCTTTTCCTTCGTCTGGCAACAAAGAGCCAATTTTGTGGAAATTCTGACCACCCATCTATAAACAATAAGGACCCCGACCTCTGTTAACCTCTTTGTCTATTTCCCCACCCATAGAAGTAAAAGAGAACATCATGTTATATGCCCATAAGTTCTCAATGATACTCCGACTATTCTCGTGTCTATCCTCTAGGAGATCACTTAACAACTGAGGTGGTTGTTGAAGAATTGGAAGCTTGACCAGACCTCTCATGCAACATAGGGTGAACTTAGGATTCTTTTTTTTTTTTTTTTTTTTGATTAGGTGGTCTCATTTCTTTAAACCAGAATAAAGCACCACAATGTTCATATTTATACTCTGGATCACCCTGTCCAAATACGTTGCACATGCATGTGGAGCAATAATTTTATAGGAGAGACTACAAAATATGTAATTGTCATTCATTATCTTATGTTTGCAGAAATAATAAGGGTTATTACATTGAGCCCCATCGGAGCTGAAAATCTAAGAATTGGACATGTGAAATGGATTGTATTTTAACGTTCAAATGTTGGAGTTGACCTCAGTTAGAAATTGGGACATTTTTACAATTGAAAGAATATCAATGGATATTATTTGTGCTTTTTCTTAATGTAATGTAATGGGTGTGCATTAGAGACTTAATTGTTCATATTTTGGGTTGCAATTTATCTTCTTTGTTATTGTTTGTTAACAATAATAATAATATGAGCATAAATATCTTTTCAGGTATTAATTCGAGTTGTGGTCGAGTTTGTGTGGACTAAAATGTAATTTTGTTTTTCTCGTTAATTGTCATCTATTTTTTACTAATGTGTAATTACAAAATCTAACATGGTGTAGGAATGAAATTTTAACAATTAATTTGTATATCTTTGCATAATCAATAATGATTTTGATCAATGTCACATAAACCATTTTCGCACCAGCTTCATTGGTTTGGATTTACCATAATAATAAAATAAATTATTTACCATCGAGTATCTATAATTCTAATGGATACTAAATGATGTATGCCGAATATTTATTTAAACGAAATATGTGAAAAATACATAAAATTTAGTGTAGAGGTTTAAAAAAATGCATCCAAGAGCAATGATCATGTTGTCAATTATGTGTTCAACGCCGTTGGCAAAATTTTGGTGTTTGTACTTTGTTGGGCAACAATGTTCCAATTTTGTGATCATTTTAGCCACCTATCTTAAAGCAATAAGTATATTTTCATTTATTGATTTCCTTGTCTATTTTCAACCCATTGAAGTAAATACGAAGAGGTTGTTATATGCACTAATAATAGAACAATTATATAAACTGAGTATCTGCTGGATAAACAACTAATACTTGTAGAACATATTCCCAAATTAGTATAGTTCAAACCAATGATCATGAAAAGATCAAAAATAAATAAAATTAGAGTATAGCGACTACTAATGGACAAAATTCTACATTAAATGCCTCGATTTCTTCTATAATGTAAAGGAAAAGATGCAAATCTATAATCTGCAGACTTAGGAGATTTAATCACCAAAGAGAAATCCGCTTTAATTAATTACTACATGTTGCCACTCAAAATTTCGAACCACTCCAGTTGCTAATTTGTCAGTCAAACTTTTCACACCTTTTAAAGGAACCATAAGACACAAATTTTGACACCAAGCAATAATCTTGGTCATTGATACCTAGCAACAACACCAACACCACGCCTATGTTGACTCTACTCGTCTGTAGCATTAAAATTAACTAAAATGATACCAAGATCAAGAAATAACCAAGGTGCTGCCACAATTAACTATGCAGCACATAAAGATCTTTTACTGACTATATCTATTTCATCCTTAAAATAGTGCATTAATAATCCAATAAAGTAAATTTTCAAAATCATAACAAACTCAATATATATAAAGTGAAATTTATATTCAAAATGTTCTATGCAGTAAATATATAAGGTAGAAGTTAATATTTGAATAAATAATGAGTAAAAAGTAGAAAATGTGCTAGAATTCATGTTAATAAGATGATGGTTTGTATTTAATCCAATGCGTAACTTTATGGGTCATTTTTAATGTATCCATTCGTAATTGTATACCTAAATGAATATTGATAATTCTTTGATAACTGGAGAAGTATTTAGTACTTAATAAATGCTCCATTTTTAAATTTTCATTATTTCAATTTATGTTATTTAATAAAAATAATATTTTAATAAATAAATACTTTAATTAATTAATAAAATATTCAAGTTTGATGTCTATGGATTCGTCTTGTCGCGGTGAATCTATATATATGTTTAAAATATTTTTCATAATTTTGTAAATAAATATATGAGATTAAATAATAATTATGTATTGAGTTAACATACTAAAAATAAATAATGGAAATTATATGGTGCACTACATACTAACAACTTAAAATGTTCCACATCCAACATACCAAATTTAAAATTGTAATAACCAATCAAAATTCTTCATAGGGAAAATTACAAATACCACCCCTGGAATATAGCCTCTTTTCAATTTAGCCCCTTCTATTCAAACAATTACAGATGAACCCATTTTTTACGCACGAAAAAAAATGTAATTACAGATAGGCCCAAAAGTCAACTTTTTCACTCATTTTATCTTTTCTTTATAATTCAAAAATTCATTAATTCTCCATTATTGCAAAATAAACCCAAAAATATTTTCAACACTTACAAACAAACCCTAACATTTTTTATTCTTCAAATTTACTACCCACCATCTCCAACCATCTTCCACCACCTCCAGCCACCATCTTCCACCACCACTTCTAACCACCAACTCCAATCTCGGACCACTTATTCTTCCTCCCTCCATCTTCTTCTTCCTTCTTAAAAAAGCTTCGATCGGAGCTGAATAGCTCCGATCAGAGCTATAAACAGCGACTCAAGCTGGAGTCATTAGCGACTCCGGAGGAGTATGTGAACTAGCGACTTGAGCAAATTATTCTGACTCAATCTGGAGTGCTAGCGACTCCGGAGCTGTCAGAATGGGGAGGAAGAAGAAAAAAAAAATGGAAGAAGAAATGGAGGAGGAAGAAGAAATGGGGGAGAAGGAAGAAAAAAATTGGGTATATTTTGAAAACAAATTTTATTGGGGTTTAATTTACAATAATAATGAGTCATTGTTGTAATTTATAAAACATTAGAGTCCAATGTGTAGTAAATTGAAGATTGTAAATTGCAACTAAGTCCAATTCATTTTCTTTTCCATTTATTTTATTTCTGGTCAACTAAAAAATCAGGTTTTGGGTGTATCTGTAATTGTTTGAATAGAAGGGACTAAACTGTAATTGGCCCAAATTTAAGGGGTAGGAAACGTAATTTCCCCTCCTTCATATTTCCACATAATTGATAATGTGTAACACATCAGAATGCTTTAAATGTTTTTATTTTAATGTATAGATAGATGTGAAAATGTAATTTTTATTATTATTAGTGGTAGCTTCCTTTTTTATAATTAATAATGCTTCGTGGCACATCTAAAAACGGTGGACGGAGAGAATATGTAAACATGTAACTTGTAGGGATGAAAATTGAAAATGTAGCTATGCCAGAGCTGACACATGTTCCATCAACATGATAATGATACTAGCTCAAAGTCTCGAACAAAGTTGCACAGCAAAATGAGTACATAGCATCAAGACTCTCAGGCCCTCAGCAAAAGTGGAGCTTACAGGTGTTTATTCATAAAAATACTCCAAAAGGCAAGAACAAGTCACAGTACACAAAAATCCTAGTACTAAATTTTCTCAGCCAAAATGATATCTTCAGGCCAAAACACAACTACCCTGTGGCTGAGGCAATTACAACCCCAGGGCATGAAGCATGATTGCATTCTGAGCATGCATCCGGTTCTCAGCTTGGTCAAAGACAATGGAGTTTGGGGCTTCCATAACACCATCAGAAACCTCAGTGCCTCTTTCTGCAGGCAAACAGTGCATAAACAAGGCTTTTGGACCAGCCAGTCTCATTAGCTCCTCGTTCACCTACACAATTAATTCCTCAGGATATTAAGAAAAACCTCCGACGTACATTTCAAGTTTGGATTTGAGAAGATACAAACGAAACAAAATGCAAAATAACATTGTTAAGCTAAACATTAGTAGAGATATTTACTTCGACAATACTATGCCTACATCTAGGAATGAAAAGGTCACCATATGGGAATTGGGGTTACAACACACAACATGCTTACAAAATCGCTTTCAGTACTACTTGATCTTAACTGGCTATCATTGAGATTCAAGTTCGAGCCACAAGTTACGCCACCAGACAGCAGAACTATAATACTCCCTCAGTCCCAGAGTCAACTTCACATTGAGTTGGACATGAGCTTTAAGAGTAAACTATATATATAGAATTAGAATAAATTAGAAATGTAAGATTGAATGAATAAAAGTATGAGAGTGAAAGTACTAGAGAGGGTGAATAAGTTAGAAGAATTTTCATTTTATGGTATGGGAGTTGAGAATGGGACAGACAAAAAAGGAATTTGGGACACAGGGAAATGATTTGGGGTAAAAATAAATGAACTTGTAAGAACAAAATGATTGAACTTTCTATATAATAACATTACCTTTTTCCAGCAACCAGAAGAATAATTTATCGAACACCAGAATTCATAAAGATACCATGGAAGTTTCACAAAGTGACCCTAACATATAATACTTCTCTAAACCCGAGTCATAACTCACGAGTGAGATAAACAAGTTTTGGAGGTGACATACCTCAAATCCTTGAAACTCTCTACGGCGATATTCAGCTTCTTCCTTTTGCCCCATGCTCGCCCAAACATCAGTATAGACAACATCAGCTCCCTTTACAGCTTCTTTTGGATCATTGGATATTTCGATTTTACCAACCCCAGCCTTAATTGCATTCTTTGTTGTCCTTGCATCCGGTTCAAAGCCTCTAGGGCAGACACAAACAAAATGGAAGGGAATGATAGACGCTAACATTAACCACGAGTGCACAATATTGTTTCCATCTCCCACGTAAACAACCTAAAGATTAGAAAACAATAGAACAGTAAAGGTCAAGTAGCTTCAATATTTGAAATGTTGCCCAACAGATACAGGGGCACAATCCAAATGATAGTAGCATCTACGGTAACCTTTGTTCCTTCCAGCCGACCAACGTGTTCAATGATTGTAAGTGCATCCGCCATAATTTGACAAGGATGGTTGTAGTCTGTCAAGCCATTAATGACAGGCACAGTAGCATATTTAGCAAGATCCAGGATATCCTGCAAAATGAAATGGATTAACACTGAATACATTCTTCATGTAAAACTCCCTGCATGAAACGAATGTTAGCTACTAAACTTCGATGGACATAGTGGTTAGACACAAAGCAAAACCATTCAACTAAGCCTGAAAGTTATCCAGTTGCAACGGGCATATGATAAAGATATTGTTTACTAAGCTTGCTTAGTTTCCAATTGAATTAAAAAACACACAGTCAACAAGATTGCAGGATAGGTAAGTGGCAGGCTGATATTAGGTTTAGATTATGATATGCTCCCATAACTTCATGGCATTGACATTGGCAAATGTCATGCACACATGTGCATCAGTTTTATATAACCTGCAGGCTACAAGCCATCAATCAGATAGTTGATCAACACTGCTATAAATTTTAAAAGACATTCTAGCGCCAAGAAAATTATTAAAAAAACACACTCACACTACAACTCCGGATGAGTTATGCCCTAGGACACTGAACATGAAAGTCAAGAGGTTTGGACCTATGATAAAGTATCTTGCTAATGTAACCATACAATCGTGTTTTGATGGGTGCGAGAGAGAATAGAAAAGTCTGGTGGCCAATGCAATCAGTAGTAGTAAGATGCCATTATTTAAAGAAAACTCATTGGTCTACCTGATGAGCAAAAACACGAGCCATAATGATATCATTATAGCGCGATAGAACACGAGCCACATCACGAGTTTCCTCCCGTTTCCCCATTTGTATGTCATCAGGGCCCAGGTACAGAGCATGCCCTCCAAGCAAATGAAATCCTGTCTCAAATGAAACTCTTGTCCTCATGGATGGCTTGGCAAATATCATAGCCATTGTCATTCCATTAAACGGAAGATACGTCCTATCTCCTGATTTAAGAAGTGCTTTGACCTCCCTCGCACGGTCCAAGATCTTCAAAATGGTGTCCTTGTCAAAGTCAGTGATGTGAATGAAATCCGTCAACCCTGATTTCGCTGAACACCAAAATAGAAAACAGCAAATTGAGGGTAAGAATTTGACTTGGTGCTAAAGAACTATGTCTCGACACTAGTAGACGCTTGCATTCAAAGCTTACATGCAAACATATTGTGATCTTCATGTATGCACACTAACGAGCAGAGGCAACAAATTGATACAGTGATAGATTGGTAAAAACTAAACAAGAGTCCCTATGCAGTAACAAAGTAACATAATATGACCTGCACAAATATGCTCTATGCGCATCAAATATCATCAATGGTCAACAAGCAAGCAAACGAAACAGTCTGATCATGACTATCGTTAACAAGAAGACAAAATACACACACAAAATCCACTCTATGAGCATCAAATATCATCAATGGGCAACAAGTCAGCAAACACTATAGTTTGATCATGACTACAGTCAACCAGAAGACATACTACAAGCATACAAAAATCTGGTACCAACAGGGAGCCACATTTGGACTTGATAACATCACAACTCATTAAGGATAAAACAACGAATTCCCCAATTCTCAAATAGAAGTCATTTTACAGTTATGTTTGATAACCACGAAACGAGCTCAATCGAGCAATGTACTCAACCAAATACCAGCAGTCCAGCATATACTGATCATTATTCATTACTGACTAAATCACAAATTATACACAACGAAACGGAGGAATAAGCAAAACAACAACAAATACACAAAAATAACAATAGTTCCGGAAAAATAGCTCAATCAAACAATGCACTTAATCAAATACCAGGCAGCACTCCAGCATATACTGATCATTACTGACTAAGCTACAAATCATACACACGAAACGGAGCAATAAGCAAAACTACAACAAATACAGTAAAATTACAATAGTTCCGGAAAATAGAAGGAATGAAGCAGGCAAATTAATGAAATTGAGAGGCCTACCTTTTGCATCAACTGCAGAAGATGAAGTCTGAGAAGCTACAGTCTGACAAGAGACACGGAGACGAGTTGCGGAAAGGGGAGCAGACACGGCGGGAGAGCGGCGGAAGGCGAAAGCAGATCGGGAAATGGAAGAGGATGAGGAGAGAGAAACTGATTCCGGTGAGGTAACAGCCGAGAAATGACACGAAGAGATTGCCGTCGCCGCCATTGATTTTCGCCTGAGAGGGTAGCAGCTGGTAGGTTAGTGAGTCACTGTGAGTCGCGGTTCAGTATTTTTGTGAAATTGTCTCTTCTAGTACAGCCCAATTAAATTAGCACACATTCTAGAAGTTCAGGTATGTTGATCCCTTAATTAAACAAGCTAGCTTCCCTTTTTTTTACAATTTTAATCATACGAGTCGACCATCTCATTTCTCGAACCTGTTTTCAACTGTTTTTGAGTCCAAACTCAGCTCGTTATAATTTTTCAAGTTCGAGTAAGTATGAGTTCGGGTCATTTAGTTTGGTCTTTGGTTGACCTCATTATCGAAAAATAGATATAAATATTGTAAATATATACTTAACCGAATCTTATCGAGCCTAATCGAGTATTAACGAGCCAAGCCCTACTCAACTTAATAATAAAATGCACACCAAATTGAACTCGTGTAAGTGTAACAACTCTAGAGGATTGGAGACTCTAGTATTTAGATGTTTAGATCACATTTCAATAGATAGTGTATCTTTTTGTTGAGAATTGGGTTGTACTCCTAGCTTTTACTTACGACTTTTGGGGATAAGCTTCATCGTCCAGAGTGAAACAGCCCGGATCACTCCGCTGGAACTGAAACCCAAAAATTGAAGTAAACAAAGCCCAATATATGTACAAGGTCTGGTTTCAATGTGTGCATTTTTGCACCACAAACGTTAAAAGAGACCAAACCAAAGACACATGCACTGATGATGCTGTAATATAACTAATGAAATAGAGAGTGAAACTGTCAATGGTTGGTTACTGACTTACTGTCGTAGCTAGTGAACCAAGCCTTGGAACAAACTACAACATTGGCATGGGACTGGGAGCTTGGTTTTCCTATACTCTCATAAACTTGTCATCAAGACATCAACAGTACAACTTAGCCACATAGCTATAAACTCTAAATCTAAACGAATACTATAAGCAGCAAATAGCAGCACAGAGCCAAGACTAGCCCCAATCTTTCAATTCCAACACCCCTGGCCCCCGACTGCTCAACTCTCACATCATCCAGCACCGGACCACACAACGAGCTCATGTCATCTGTCCTCGTGTTGTAATACACGCTATAAAACGCCACACGTGTCCTATCTGCCTTGGCAGTGAAATTCACATCTGAAGTCTGAAATGTGGAATTTGAATTGGGGGTATAATGTATACTTTGGGCCTGATCACCGGCAAATACCATGACGGCCAGGGGGCGTTTACATGCATCACCAGCGTGGCCGAGTGAGAATATCAATCTGTATGGTTTGTTGGGCTTTGTTTGGACCATTTGAGAGATGATGCCTTCCTTACCGGATAGCAACTCGATGGCTCGTTTGCCACCTGGAACAAAGTAATGGTAGGAATCGATGTAGCGGACAGCTCGGTTTGATTCGACTATCCACCCGGGGAGCGAGGAGGTGTCTTCGTCGAGGTTTGTTGGAAGGAGTACTCCGAGTGACTCGTTTCTGTACATCCATGGACCTTCTTCGAAATCTCCATTAACAACTGCATTGTCTGTGAGTAAAAGTAAAGAGTTGATCAGCAGATTTAAAGTGAAGTTTTATTTAGGCCTTAGGCATTTGAACTGAAGATTCAAGGCTAACCTTTGGGCTTATCCGGAACGAAAAGCTTCTTGATCGCGACATCGTCAATAATGGGACCACAAGTCGGGTCATCCTCCATCCCTGGATTACTAAACACGACCCGAATGTCCTCGTTCTGTGCCTGGAACCCCCACGCATAAGAATCCCAACCCTGCACGCTATACAGAGTCTGCAAATCAATGGTCTGTGATGCGGGTGGGACAGACACGTTCAGCGACTCCATCTGAGCACACGTCCTAGCCGCGCTGAAACTGATAGAATAAAGGGCACCTTTCTCCACCTTCAGTTCCTGGCTCATCTCCGCGTCATTGCCAAGACGAGCCGCATGATCTCCCTGTGGCACGATAAGGATCATGCCACCCTGTCTCTGCCCAGACTCAACAAGCTCCACCGTTCCAACGGTTTTCCAGCTGGGGATTGATGCAGGCCCGTCTGAGGTTCTTGTGTCCGATGGGAAACCACCCGGTGGCGCGGTTTCAAAATCTCCATTGATGAGTGGGCCTGCAAGAAGTTGGTCATTTTGTAATTAGAGGTTGATATTCAGCTAATTGATCGATGGCAACATGTTTCATGAAGTTTATTCAGAATGTATATGAAAGCCACATATGATTAGAGAATGTTTTATTAACTTAGGGGTTCCTCATATAATGTTTCTAATTTCTATAACACGCGGACTTAGCACTTTAATTAGATAACCTTACCACTTGAGACAACGTGCACATATTGTTGGAGAATTGGTTGCAAGAGGCAACCAAGAGAGAGCCAAAATTGTTATGTGTTATAATGTGTTAAGTGGGTAACTTTGAGCAATTAATTATCTAAGTTCCACCACTCGATTTTGCGTGTTTTTTAGCTCGTTGCAAAGTGGGATGCGCAAGCTTCGTAACGGTATAAGATACGGGAGATAACCAATTCTAGGTGTGAATGATAAATTGGCTTAAAGTAATCTAGTTGAGACTTGCTTTTTACAATTGTCCCACATTGGAAACATATGGAAAGAAAGAGTAGTATAAAGGTATGCTTGTGTTTACTCATATGTAAGCTAGTTTCTCCCCCTGCACTTTCGATATTCGAGTGTTCTTCACCACAGAAGTTTGACGGAGCCACTAACTCGTCCAGGATTAAATCCGAACCTGTGTTTTTATTTTTTGTTTGTGTAATCAAGTTTCAGTAAGTGTTGACAGTTTTTTATTCCTGTACTGTTGTCATATATATTTCATACTGACCTTTGTGGCAGCTAAACTTATAATCGGATCCAACACATATATGGACCTACACGGGTATATGGTATGTAAAATAGGGCGGGGCTGGTTATGTTTCTAGCATTTCAAATCTGTAAATTAATTTGATGTGTATTTCAGGCAACTTGGTACCGAGTAGATTAGGTGCATGATGTAGGCAGGACCCATATGAAAATCTCACATGGCATTGTAGTAGGGTAGTACAAGTATAGGCTAGTCAAGAAACAGCTAATAAAACAAGGAGAGAAACAAACACACACACACACCTGTAAGGCTTTAACCAATTTCAAGAAGTCGCGTGAAACCAAAAATTGACACTTTCTTTCATCTTTTCTCAATTGGCGTTTTCACTTCTTCTTTTCCCTATTTGGCGCCAAACAACCCGCCAACCCATAAAACTGCTCCTGTTTGTGTCCCCATTCATTATGTGATTGTGATTTGCTAAATCAAAAAATATTATGCACGGTCCAATCGCAGCACAACTGGATCCAATTCATATTTTCACTTTCACCCCGTTTTTTGAACACTTATTTTCACTTTCATGATTTATAACTTTATAACCATGTAACATTTGATCCGATAGAATATACTATATATCATAAATATTTCAGTGAGTTTACGAATGAGACGGAGAAATAAGGGCATATGGTCGTGTGGTATAAATATAGCACACATTGGTGTCGGAATGTTTTCAAACTTATTGAATTGCCATTATTATAGTGAGTAAAGAAAGTTGCAGTTGCAGTTGCAGTTGGGGAATTATTATTGGACCAGGAAAAAAAGATCAATTACCTAGGAGATTGGGATTATAATGGAAAATTTTCCGAGTACTAATACTACTCCACTACTTGTGCAAGAGCTGTGTCTTGTTTTCCCGAAATGAGTTTTATCTTTAGCCAGGCCACGAGAAATGTTCACCGTGACACATTAACTCTCCGTTCTCTTCGTCTAAACATAACTGGTCTGAACTGAACGAAACTGAATTATAATATAAAAAATAACTAACCAGAATTAAACTGAACTGAAATTAATGAGTTTTCAAATGAAAATAATAGATTCTAACTATGTTTAGATAAATTATATGGTAACTCATAATCTAGTTGATCTCCATAGCTAGTTATTTAGTAAATTAATTAATTTATTTGTGAAGGTTATATTTAATAAAACAAATTGATAAATTAGTTAGTATTCGATATCTAATAAGTTACCATGTAGCTTATAAATTGGAGTACTTAATTTTTACGAAGGTGTTTACTAATTTAGCTAGCTCGTTTTTTAATAAGTTGACTCAACAAACTTATCAAATCATATACTTATACCCTTATTTCAATTTTCGAAACAAATCAACTAACTTATATTCTGATAATCTACCGTAACAATGTTATCAGATAAGCTAACTTATACTAATTTGATAGCCATGAGTTCAAGATAAGCTCCATTAAGTTCATAAGTCAGTGTTAAACATGGTTTACATTGGACCACTATTGGTGTTGACTACCGAAAGACTGGCGATTAATTGTGAATGAGTAACATTCATTCACCATTGTGCTCTAATGAGTTTTCATGTTGTTGCTTGCTCATATAATAAACATGTATTGAATCAGCATAATCTTCTTCACAGGGACAAATTGCTCTTCAAGTGAAAACTATAGAAGCAGTAAAATGTTTAATCATTGAGTTCTAACAGGACAGACAGAAACAAATTGGCCAAGAATAAGATCATGGAAGAACTAAGCCTATTAGTACTAGTTCTAGTACTAACACAAGTTGAAACCCAAAAATGCAGTACTCCATGTGAGCTTAAAGTAAGAGATGAGTACATAGTTACATACCATCTTCAACGACAGCAGCAGCTGAACAAACTAACAGTAGTAAAACTGCAGAGAGCTTTATGCACTTCATCGATGTCCAAATGCGCGTTAAGGCAATTGATTGTGTAATGTGTGTTTGAAGAAGATACAGAGTGGGAAATGAGAGAGATGAGAAGGAATAAAAGAAGGGAAAAGTAGTGGTAAGAACTGAGTAAGTATAAAAAGGACAAAACAAGTGTCCTTTTTTATCCAGGATTCGAGATTAGCTGTCTCTTTGTTCTTGTATGAGTAGTAGTAAATCACTTCTCTTTCCACTCCACCACTCCACTAACTATCCTCATCAACAACCTTAATTAGTACTTCACCTATACTATACACATCTACCACTGCTAATCTCTATAGACTTGCGGCGGGACTTAACTCGCCAGATTTAAATAACTCCACAGTTCACACTACTGAACTCTGATTTTGGGGCATGAGGTGGGTTTGAAATATTTAGTCCCTCTTTATCAAAACTACCTCATAACTTAACTCATAACTAATAAATTAAGAAATAATTGATAAACTAGTTGATAAATTTATTAGGCACCTTCTAATGAGCTAAGCTATCTGATTAAACTTGATGACTAAAGACTGGACCATAACCATTTAAACTTCATAAATTGAATTTTTACTCCAACACTATACTGGAAAGATGCAGTATAATACAATTATATTAGAACATTATAATTGGCATGCTTCATAAAGCTCATGATAGTACCAGATCGATTTACAGAGTAATTTTCCTTTTAAAAATTAATATATGTTACGAAAAAAACTATAAATGTCATAAGTAATTATAATTACTATGCAGGCATTATGAAAATTACTCTAACATTGTCATCAACCACTTTCATATTTTTCAATATCATTATGTTGTGTAAGTTATAATTAATTTATGGTAATAATTCGTTTTTTTGTCAAACTATAAAGTTTTTACGGGAAAGTAGGGAGTAATGATCATTGTTTTCAATGATATGCAGGAAAGAGGCAGATCCTTATATATAGGCGCGCCTTAAACCGTCAAAGCGTCTAAAGACCCTCGAGATATGGCTTCAGTCCAGTCGAGGGGCTCAACTCGCAGGGCTCTACCCAAACAACATATGTTGACTAGCTCTACAAGGCAATCCCTCTAAGTTCTATCACCGGTTCGAGGGGCCTGAACTAATTACATTCGAGGCGTCCTATTTCACTTAGCTGGAATGAACTTCACTAGCCCTCAAAGCTCTATACTCAAGGGAGGACAAACGACCTTCAGAATCCCCACCCTCGACCTATAGGGGACAAGGTGACAGGATCTCTGACATAACAATATCTTGTCACCTTGGATTTTCCTATAAATACTTCCATTTTGATTCATTTGCGAGGTACACATTAAATACTCACCTACTCATATTCGAGATCCCCGAGGCACTCATGCCTCGACAACTCCGTTGATTCATTACCCCGCTTAACCAAGGCAAGCCGGTTAAATGGTATAACCCCTTCCCTCTCTTTCCTCACAGGTGCCTTAAGCAAGACCCTCAACATACTACCAAGGAGAATATTAGTGACATCGCACCAACACAAGTACACACATTCGGTTTAGTACTCAGCTGAATTTTAGAATTATCACTCAATTATCCTCGGTAAGTGTATCTGGCATGGCTTTATAGAGCCGTTTAAATGCGTATAAGTTTCACAATCGAGAATGAGAAAATAAAATTTTCCACCTACGGACCCAAACTCATAGTAAAACTTGTCAATTTAGTATTTAAGAACAAAGGGATAGTCGATAGTCTGCACTATCGTGAAACAACTTTTTAGTCGATTAATAGATCAACTGAATATACATCATACTTTTGGGGATCAATTACATATGGTACCCCTGTTAGACACCTCTCGCCCATCTAGATCTATATTAGTTTAACAATTACATCCAGGTTCAAAAAGCTGAAAATCCGTTGACCAACTTATTTGTTACAGTAACTTATGTTGGAACCAAACAAGGCCTTAGCTAAATTTCTTAAAATTGATCAAAGTCCCATCTTCTTCTCAGATATGTTCTTCTTATTATCTTCTTCTCTGATCTTCTCCTTCTTCTTTATTATCTTCTCCTCCTTCGTATTATCTTCTTTGCCGATCTATCTTCTTCTTCTTTTCCGATCACCAACCTGAGGGCTTCCAATATTTTGATTAATTCGTGATGGGTTTCGAGTTTTAGAGAGCTGAGGGGCTCAATGGAAGGTACAACCACCACCTCAATCACTTTTGCGGCCAATTCTTCTTCCGGTTGAGCTCCTTCAGCCGCATTCACCGACAGACCATCGGTTTCCTTATTGTTTGGCTTCTTCTCCGAATCGCCGCCGCCCATAAAAATTTTCTTCAATTCTCCCGTCAAATATATCTTTCTCTGCCTTTGTTGTGGAATTATGATTATTGTTGCAAATTTACTAGGAAAGAAGACCATAATACAAGCATTCTTAAGTGTTATATAATAAAATATCCCTTAGAGAAACCTCTTCCTACAATTTATACATATAAGCAGCTGTCTTCATCTACCATTAATGGCGTCCATGAAATCTTCGAAGTTTTCTCTCGGACTTCGATTTAGTTAATATAGTTAGTCTATGAATCATCCATGCTTGAGCTTCTCAAGTTTGATATGGTTTTGCATTGGGTAATTTGGAATACCCATGAATTTTGAATTTTAAGATCCAAAATTATAGGATTATATCAATCAATTAATTGTTCTTATGATCGATTATTTGTTGGTGAAGCCTAGTATTTGATCTTAATCGAGTTTGGTTGACGATTGAATTTGATTTAAAAAACCATGGACTGAATTGAATGTTTTATAACCTTGAAACCCTTGCTTTTGAGAATTAGAGTTATACAAGGACTTGATTGTAGAACTGAATTATTTTAGAAACTTCCAGTTTCTTTCTATTCGACCCATACATAGTTTCTAAATTTTCAATTAAGTCTAGAAATTTTGAAGAAGATTAGAGTTAAATTCTAGAAATTATATTATTTATTTATTTATAATTTTCAATATTCTTAAGAATGAACTTTTAGTTCCAAGGACCCGAATGAAGAAGTTTAGAAACTTAAGGGAGAATTTAATTTTGTTCATTGAGTTGTAAATGGGTTGTTTGGCCATTTCTAAAATCTGATATTTGAATTGGGGTAAAAATGTATTTTCTAAATTTTAATTCGCGAAAAGTCAAAGTCGTGGACCTAGATGTAATTGATTTATATCGCTATGAATTTAGATTTTATTCTCTGTCTAACAGAGATCCAGATGTAATAAGAAAATCTAAGAGGAGTGCAGATGTAATTTGACCTACTTTTGGTTAAATTAACCTACTTTTGGTTAAATATATTTATAAATCTATTTACATCAAGTCTAGATTCCAAAGTAACCGAGGCTGTGGGGTAAATTGCAGTCAAAAGTTGACCTTTGTGACCCACTTCCACACCAAAGCAAAGAAAGCCAAGGCAAAAAGTCTCGCTTCATTATTGCCTGGCCTCACACTAAACTTTGCTGCTTGATTCTTCTATAAAGAAATGTCAGTAAAGCTCGGCTCGAAAGTTCGTCGAGCAGCTCGATTGTAATTATTATTAATTATATAATATATATTTAAAAATTAAAAAAAAAAAAAACCTACTTCTTTCACATTTCAGCTCGAAATTCACAATCACATTTCAGCTCGAACTTTGTCCTCACGCCGCCCTTCTCCATGACTCCATTTTAGCGGCTGCCGGCTGACTCTCCACCGCCACACCTCACGCCGCCCTTCCCTTCTCCACCACCACACCTGTGCGCTGTGCCCTTCTCCACCACCGCACCTCACGCCGGACTGACCACCCGTCCGCACCTCTGCTTCTCCCTCCTCCACCGCCTTGCAATTCTCATATCAGATCCGAATTGAAGGTTAGTGTTTGTCGACGAATTTGTTCCTTTTTCATTCTTCAAGCCCAATTTAATTCTTCCTGATTCTTTCTGATTACTCTCAAGGGTGAAGTAACAGACACAAACAAATTTGATTTCTTCTGTTCGAGTTTTTCAATTACTTCGAGTTCGAGACTTGACTTGGATCATTTCGGTTTTTGAGTTACTTGTTAATTGATTGTTGTTGGATATTATTATATTATGTATTGGTCCGTTGGATGATTTTTATGTTACTTTTGTTTGCGAGACATTAATGTTATTAATATAACTTGAATTGCATTATTTATCATATTTTACAGCTTTCAATTCGAGCTTTAAAATATGTTCATTTTTGGGAATTTTCGAGCTTTCGAGCCGAGCTTATTTCGAGCTTTGTAAGTTTTCGAGCTCACGAGCCGAGCTAAATCGAGCTTTAAAGGTTCGATTTGAAAAAAAAATCGAGCCCACGAGCCGAGTTCGAGTCGAACAAATTATTTTGAGCTCGAACTCAAATTTTGCAACTCGATCGAGCTCGAGCTCCTGCACAAAATTGATAAACGAGCCGAGCTCGGGCATCTCGGCTTGGCTCGGCTCGTTTGCAGGCCTAGTCAGTAGTTGGCCCTCAACAAAACCAGTACGATGTCATTCCCTTACATAAGTGTTTGGATTAGAGTTAAATCTTCATTTTAACACAGAGAGAGGGTGTTTGGCCAATTAAAATAGGACAATTAGTTTTATCAAATAGATAATTTAGTCCAACTTAATTATGTTTCTTCTCTCTTTATTATCTCTTTCAAACCCCTATAAAATTTAAACTCTATACCAAACACAAATTTTAACAACACAATTAAAATTTAATCACTACTCCCTCTATTTCAGAGAAAGCGTTACATTTTGACTTTGACCGGTCAACTGTCTTCGAGTTTGACCACAAATTACTCATAAACGATAATAGTGAATAATTTAATAAAATCATATAATAAAAATTTAATGACTAAATTTTCATTATATAATTTTAATAATTTATTTATTAATGTCGTTTAAGAGTAAATTGTGGTCAAACGCGGAGACAGTTGACCGCATAATAGTAAATGTAACAACTTTTCTGAAATGGAGGGAGTATTAATCAATTCACCTCAATTAAAATAGACTCAATTATAATTCCGACCCAACGGCCCGTAATATACCAAAGTCCCAAATCACATTATAACCTCGTTGAGGTATCATTTTGGTTTCAAAAATCGAACATGTAGTCCAGGAGCCAATCTCTTATTTCGGGGTTATAAATTATTTCACTACTTGTCTTGTTAGTTGATCTGATCAATAATAAGCAATTAACTTTATCATGTAACATACACATAATACACTATTGTCAATTATATAGTAAGCTTGACGTTACACCATCAATTTCAACCATTAGGAATGTGTCAAACACCAAACACATCGTAAATAGACGGGTTCATAACATAATGCAACCAAATTATACTTGGTACGTGACCGTTGTCCCGTCTCATTGGATTTTAGACACGTTTTATATCTGTATATTCAATTGAATTCTATACAACCTAGTTATAATCAAATTATAAGGTTTGTACTTTGTACTATGCAGGTCTTTTCTCAATGCACTTGCTAACCATATACTCCATCCATTTCATTAATAACTTCTTAACTTTCCTTTTTTAACGTTTCGTTATAAACTTCATAACCCATAAATGGAAAGTTTTTATTCCACTGACTAATTTTTTATTATATCTCTTTCATACTTTATCATCATTTTATTCAATCTCTCTCTTATTTTATCATCCACTTACAACTTTACCAACATAATACCCCACATAAACTAATATTTTATTAATTCTCCTTAATATTAGAGAAAGTAAGGAGTTAGTAAGCTCTTATTGGAACGAAGTGAGTACAATATTGTGTAAGACCCACAGTCTGTCTCACATGTGGACCCACAGTCTGTCTCATAGTAGATGCATTGGGCGAGACCGAACATTTGAGATCATAACTGACTATTCCCACGCATAACTGATAACACGGACACACTTGTACAAGACATCCAAACTGGGCCAACAAAAAACATCAGCCCACTACTTTCATACCACATTGACATCACAAATTACGAAATATGGCAGGCCGAAGGCCCAAGATCCAAACTGGGTTTTTCCCAGTCCGAAATCGTATAGAAACTAGAAACCAATCTGTTCACAAAAATTGGTTGAAGTCAGTGCGATTCTCGACGCCGGAGCAAAATCGAAGCAAACACTATCGCCGGAATCTGAAGGCGGCGCGACGTGGCGATGTCAGCTGTGAAGGAGTTACAGCGTGACCTTGAGAACAAAGCCAGTGATCTCAACAAGATTCAAAAAGGTCCAACAGTTTATCCTAATTTACTCTTTTCGTTTCAAAAATTGGTCTCGAGAAGTACTTTACTGTACTCTCTTACTGAGCATAGTTATGTGTCTTATTGTTATGATTGAACTTTTTGTGTAGATATTTCGAAGAATCATCAAGTGAGGAAGAAGTACACTATTCAGCTTGGTGAGAACTAGCTTGTACTCAAGGTAGGTTTTGAAGTACAACTATTTGTTGATGTTTTTTTTTTTCCTCTTGAAGTTTAATAATTCGTGATTTGTTGTGAAGGAATTGGATTTGTTAAACGATGATGCAAATGTCTACAAATTGATTGGCCAGGTGCTAGTCAAACAGGACTTGGCTGAGGCCAATGCTAATGTTCGCAAGAGGATCGAATACATCTCTGCCGAGTTGTACGTTTCATTTCTTCCTTAGATAGAAGTGTTAATGTGTTACTTGAAAGGAGTTAAGTTGTTTGCTTGGGCAACATTTATGTGGTGGTATTGGGCGGGATAATTGTGTATTGGTACTGAAACGGATGCATAGAAATTATACTTATCGTAGCGTTCTATATTTTGCTAATTGTTTGAGATTACTGGCTTATTTAAAAAAATATAATGTGAATGGTAAATCTGTAGGATCAATGTCAAGCTGTCGGTCTTTACTGCAAGATATATAGTTTGTGGCCATCATTCTTTTTCTTGCTGTATCCTTATTCCTGCTATAACTTATCTATACAAAAATTTCTTGCTTTATGTATGTTAGTATGTGTTCAAATTCTCCGTTTACCAGAAATTTCTAGACATGCCTTTGTTCTTGCTAAGTGGTTGCTTCGTTGGCTGCCAAGCAAGTTGCCAAATGTTGACCTCCTCAACTTGGTATCTAATTTTTGATTGAGCAGGCAACTTGTGCAATGTCTCTTCAGTGCATGTAGTATTAATATCATAAGTTTAGTTTCATTAGTATTACTAATAACCATACCACAGTACTATTCTATCTGTGCAATGAGTATTCACCTTGGCCTGCAACAGAAAATATTCTAGGCCGCTGGTGCATCTTCTTGCAGTATTTGTTTCGCAATTGATTTGGAAACAATTCAATCCTAGTGAACTTTGTGTTCCATGAAACCGTTTATTTAGATTTCTTCATGTTATTTTGTACTATTCTTTCTCCTAAGGCCCTATATTGTTGCGCTTGGATCAGGAAGCGGTTAGATGCTACTCTTCAGGATTTAGAAGAAAAGCAAAACAGCAAGAAAGAAGCGGTTGGTAGCCTTGCTATTATATCCAAATATCATGAAGTTTAGATTTGTTTTTGGCTGTTTTGATAGTGTCCTGCTCTTTGTTTTTATTTCGCCTTAGTTCTATATTTTATTCTTCTTGGTTGATGAATATAACTATTCATTAGATTTAGGACTATGGGTGAATAATCTATCCTTCTCTTCCTCAGCTTTCACTGTAATATGCTCAGCGTTCAGTTAGCAATTATGTTGGTTCTAGCATAGTGTTATTACAATGCTGATTGTCCATTTGGGCTGTGTTATAAGTCAAGAAACCTTGTACCTCTGCAACTATTTCACCCAGACTCTTCAAGTACCCGTGCTGGGCACTTGACACTCCCATACGGGTATGGCGCTTGGAAATTTCATTTTAGGGCACCAAAAAATTGAATTGTTTTGATGAAATATTAGAGTCCGACACCTGTAGATGCATCGAGCCTGGGTAACATAGCTCTGCAAAGTCCAATTGCTAATCACGGTTCACCCCTCATTTAATATATCCATCAAATAATTTATTTGTTTGGCCGAACTTTTTGCTGAAAAAGCTTGTTTGTTGCAATCTGTTTTTGTTTTGTGATTTTATTTTCTGGTAATTGTTATAATAGTTTTGTGCTAAATACCATCTCTATCTTTGACCATTGTCCAGATGTTCAAGGTGCAGCAGAGAATTCAGTCTCTGCAGCCTGGTAAAAGCAAGGCGTAATTTAAATCGACTCAGCAAGCATGGTGCATTGGCAGTCACTTAGGTTTGGTTTGTTGACAAATGTTGTTTCTCTATGGTGGAATGCATTATGCCGTTTGATAAGAAAATCACTTTGTAGGTATCTAGTAGACTGAGATGTCCAACTCTGTTTGTATCTCAATCATGTAACTTGAGAAGGTTACTAAATTTATTGATATTGATCTATGTTTTGAAACTTGGTCCCGGACGTTGACCCGGCCTACCTACTGTAGGAGGATCAACCGGGTCAACTCGGGTCAACCTATGAATCTCTGGATATAATTTTCCCGTTTTACTTCACCCTTTATATGGGCCTGCCCACACCCAAGTCCAAACTAGATGGACCTACCCAACTCCTTACATACAAGCCCATTCATCAAGCAAACCTACAATAAAAGCCTTCTCTCTGTACAAAATTAGGGTTCACTCACATCATCCATCTGCGGCTATTCACTCGATCATCTGCGCATCTCAGCTGTATTAGGCTAGCTTCCAGCCATGGTAAATTGCTCTCCCATATTCATCAATATTGTCAATCCACTTGAATGATTAACTAATTTTTCGTGCTTTTCAGATCATCTCCGAGAAGAACCGCAGAGAAATCTCCAAGTACCTCTTCCAAGGTAACTTCTCCTCTCCTGTTTTAGACTTTAGTTTTATTTATTTTATAAAAAACCCGGTTGGAACCGGTTTTTAACCGGGTTTTTTACCGGTTCCGCCGGGTTTTTACCGAAACCCAATTTTTTCCGGTTTTGGGGGTTTTCGGCCCGGACCCCCTCCGAGTCGCGGTTAAACCGGGTCGACCCGCCGGGTTTCATAACATAGATATTGATGCTCGTGTGCTCATTTTGAACTATTGTGCTTGATACTGTTTTCCTGTAAGTGACTTGGCTTCTTCGTTGGGATACTGTCTTTTCATATCCCTTGTAAAATGCTTTAGCAATTTAAGTTATGAATTTCTTTATTGTCAATTCCATAATATACAGAGATTGAAAAAAAAGGAGATTAATTGAGGTAATGCCAAGGAGTCATCCCCTGAAGCTTCTATATATTTATGCTGCTGGAAATCGTATGTAAATGTCTTTAGAAGTTAGGCATAATTGAATGATTGATTTTACTTTAAAGTGAAATTGTTGAACACCGAGCTCTGCTTTCATGGTTAGAATCTCATGCAGGTTTTTGGGTTTTGCAATTGACTGTCCTGCTTTTCGAAAAAATGTATTATGCGTGAAGACCTGGAAGAGTCATAGAACGTAACACAAATATGTCTTTCTTGGACTAAGTCTAGTTTTGGTAATTTTTCCAAGGTTTGTTGTACTTATACATCTTCCTTTATCTGTAAGTAGTTAATCGAAACACTAGATTCATGCTATGCATAATAGTCAGAGTTTCATCTAAGTTAAGAGCTGCTTGGAGAGTCTGGTGGTCTAATTTGGTCCATGGATCATAGATGCTTGCTTTTTCTGTAAGCCAAACCTTTTCTGTAACAAACTTCTTGGCCTCATACCACGGAATTTGGAAAGATTATTTATCAGAAGTATCTGGAAAAAAAGGAAAGCTTTTAGATGAAGTTGTTTAATGATAAGAAAGAATAAATTGCATAAGATGTAGTGCAGATCAAAAGTTATTCTGATAAGAAGGAACAAATTGCAATCACAGGCAACAATAGTCGGAACGAAATTATATTTCGAGCCACCGAAATTCCATTTTGTAAAGAATAGGAACATAATTATATGATAGATTTGTTTAGAAGTATCAAATGGAATAGTATCTAATGGTGTATTGGTGATATTCTTATGACTTGCATATCTTTCTTTCTTTCAGTGTTCCTGTCAAATTCTTTTCACATTTCTTGATCATGGGAAATGATGGAGACTTGAATCATGCTTCATTTCTGCTGTTCTGCTTGATCTTGTTTAGAATGGATATTTGACTTGAGTTTTTGCTTTCTTATTTGGAGAGCATTATATCCTGGTAAAGCCTTGAATTCAGGCATTATGCTGACAGAAGTCAAGCTACAATGAAAGCATTCTTCATTTACAGTTCATAATGGAAAAAATGAAGATCTGTTCAATCAAGCATTGTCTCTTTCTTGCCTTAAAAAATGTGACCTGTTGCATATGTTAACATCATACGCATATAATGTTCATTAACTCGAGTAAACCAGGAACAATTACGAAGCAGTTATTCATAAGCCATGAATATACCGTTTCTGATGTGCTGTGTTTTGAACTATATGAAACTTGAATCTGTTTCTGAGATCAATAAGATACTACGTACATGCTCATGTGCTGTTTTTGGTTGCATATGAATCTCTAACATGAGCTATCTTGTCATGTTAGTGATAATGACAGATATGAAAATGCCTGAAAATGCTGTGTTTGCAGGGTCATGCTAATCTTTGTTGCATTGCATGTGAGACTGGTAAGAAATGTAGTGCAGTTGGCCATAAGGCCATGAACCAGTACAATCATATCAAATCAAGTAATCAACAATGTGTTAGCAACAAATCTTGGGGCCATTGAGATTAATGCAGAAAGCGTATTCCATTTGTTAATGTTGGTGGTTCTATATCAGACAGATTTGTTAACCTGTCATGATCTTCTGTACAGTATAAGCAAACAGCTATGCTGTGGGCTGTGGTTTGGTGGCCGATATTGGTGTACATTTTGACCATTGAAAATGTCCAGTGCCTGCTCCATATGTTTGCACATGCTTAACTAGGGGCTAGGGCGTTTGGGGGCTATTGTCTTGGTCGACAATACATCATAGGAAAAACACTTGTATAGATCAGATATGCTAAGTGACTAGACGTTACCACACGATTTCAGTGCTTGGTTTGAATAAACCTATACTCATTTCTCAAATGACGTGGACGGTTCTAGTCGTTATGGTTTATTATAAACCACACGACTAGACGTTATGGTTTATAATAAACCACACGACTCTAATGCTTGGTTTGAATAAGCCTGTACTCGTTTCTCAAATGACGTGGATGGTTCTAATCGTTATGGTTTATAATGAACTACAAGATTCGAATACTTGGTTTGAATAAACATATACTCCCTCCGTTCCAATTTGGATTACCCATTTTGACTTTTCATGGTCAACGTTTTTAAACTTTGTATGCAAATAATTCATAGATAATGTTGGTAAAAACAATTAAAAATTCATATTATTAAAGATCATATGTTAAATTTTCATTATATATTTTTTAAAAATCCATTAAAAATATAATATGCGAGTAAATCAAGTTAAAAGTTTGAAAACGTTAACCATGAAAAGTCAAAATGGGTAATTCAATTTGGGACAGAGGGATTAGTACTAATTTTTCAAATGGCTGGACAGTTGCAAGTCTTACCATTGTATGCGGTAGTATATGGAATAATCTCCAAAAATTTATTTATTTCGAAATGTTACTAGATGGATCATGGACATATATAGAACTTTCTATAGTCCAATACCGGCACAATTATTTTTTATTCATTTAAGTAACATTCAATTTTACAATTTATTTACTTTGTTGACAAAAAGTTCAAATGAGAAATAAAAATGAAATGGGTATTATTATTATTTTCAAATGGTACTCACTACATCCCGAAAAACTTCATACATTAGAGTTGGCGCGTAGTTTAGATGAAAAGTTAAAATAAAAGATGAAAAATAAAAATGTGGAAAAATGTGTAATTTATGTGTAATGTTAAAATTATTTATTATATGTTGGGTGTAGAACACCTTACAAATTATTGTTTTAAAAATTGTATATGAAATTTTGTAAAACGATTAAAAATGTTAGATGTGTGAAGTTTTATAGGAAGAGTATTCAATTCAATTAGAAATTAGAACACATTGGAGTAAAATTTAAAGGGATAGTAGTAGAATATAATCCTGAAAGTGACATCATCGTACAATGATTAAAATTGGAAAGATGTTTGTTTTGAGATTTTCTTTTTCTTATCCTACCACCAGTCAATGCAACATGTTTGACAGTGACTATTTTCCTAATTACGACCAAATTTCCGTGCCTAATCCCTTCACTCAAATGTTGTTAATTCTTACTTCCTCCCATAATATTTTCTTTTTCCTTTTTACAAGTATCATAAAACAATTTATACTAGATTTAGCTTTCATACTTTCAACTTTCAGTATGGGACATGTACTAGTGGGTGTATGTAAAGTTTATTCAAATTTGATTATAACTTCTCAAATTATTGTAAAAGTCGGGAAAATAATACCCTCCCACTTAAGTGTTTGACACATTTATTCAATTTATATTAATATATAATATGTTAATTTTTTATTGTTTAGAAAAATCAACTGACCTAAGCTCTTGAAATAATATGATGTTTTAACAAGACGAAAAACTATTGCGCTTTTAATAATCCTAATCCTAATTCTTATGATTCTGCTCTTTCGTAGAGGTAATTACCACTTAAGATAGAGTATAGTCAACCTGAGAATAAGTAGAAACAGTAGTAGCACCTTCCTTTTAAGATTATGGTGCAATTATCAGGATTATTGTGATAATCTAATGCAACACAATCACCTATCAAGTGACAACAACAATTCACACCCTTGCAATCCGAATAAATGGAATTTTCTTTTGCTAAAATTACAAATTGGTGCTTTAAAAATTAATGCATGTATTTCTTTGTAAGAATAATGCTAATATATGATGTGGAGCGTAACAGATTTACTACAAATTGACGGTACAGAATAAAGATAAGGTATTCTAATTAAATTCTAACTCATACTTTTGTATCTTTAGCTGGATTGGAGGATGAAATTTTACCAACTGTAAGAGCTGATTTTCATTACTAATCTACTGAGGATAGACACTTTAGGGTGTGACTTTGAGCAATATAAGCCATTTCTAATATTAGGAAAAACCCGTAGAAAACGGGCTTATGATATATGGAATGTCTAATGTTTTTTCGCCCGGAGAACTAGTTGGGTGATAGATTGAGTGATAATTTATGTCATGACTCGTATAAATGATATGTTAGTTTAATCGATATAATATGATTGTTAGTGATATTCTAAAAAAATATTTTGAAAAACCACACTATGCTTTTCTAGTTTTCTATTGCAGTTGATTCCCAAAGACAAATATATAAACCAAACAAATTATTTCACTGGAGAAAATTTCAGTCAGTGACATTTTTAGTTCTAAACCAACAAAGTTTGGGCAACTCATTGTACTATGAATGACACTTTTCTCTCATTTGTCAAAGAAACTTACGCTTTTTACTAAAAATATGCACACATTAACGAGTGGAATTATCTCTACACATGCAATATCTTGAACGGTAATTGAGTGATTAGCACTGGTAATCTTTTGGGATTTATTTTGTCGTTGTATCACTTCGATGAAAACGATTCCATATGAGAAATCTGTGGGAGAACCCTCCGGTTTCAGAGGCCTAGCTAGTCCGGACTCCGGAGTCATATCTAAGAGAAAATTCGGTTTATTCTTTACTATATCATACTCCTACCTACTAAACTAGCTATAGTCTCGTGATGGTTTAAATAATATTGAACCCTGGATGTTAGGTGTTTTAACCGTTCGAGTAATGTACATCAAAATTCGAGTGGGAGATTCGCCCCAAATCCAATCCTATATGTCTCTACATGATATAACAAAACAAGATCCAGAAATGGACATACATAGGAATATTTTTCCTAGCAGCATCCAATGTCCAGTTTGTTAAATTATACAACTGGGATTGGTCCTGAATGTTAAATTCAATTACTATCATCTTAGTCCAGTTGACTTGATAATACGAACCAATGAATTGAGGAAGCATGTTTCAATTAGAACACATTCAAGTATTAGAGTGTGGACCAATGGTGCGCAACAAGTTAGTATCAGTCGTTACAGGACCATAAGGGCGGGTTTGGCACAATCAATCATTAAATGGGAGAATGACCTTACATCATTGTTTCATCTCCAATTGGTCTTTCACTTCTCACCAAGAGCTGATATTCGGATAGAAGATGCATTCATATTTGTCAATTCTATGCAACAATTGAGAGTATAAAATGAGCCAACTGCATACATCATCACAAGTTTCTTGGAAAATAATTAGCAAATGTGCCAAACATTTCACTTTCATATGATTATTCTACTCCGTTCTCATAACCTACTCAAATTTTCTATTGAAAATATGTAAATGTTCCTTTCAAAAGATCAAACATATCTTTAATATCACTTTGAGGTATGGGGTGTTCTGAGCAAAGGACCCTGACCAGTAGGGTCATATTCCACTATCACTCTCACTTTGGATGAAACTCTTTTATCTGTAGTCTATATACTCCACTATCCTGTTCGAAATCCAACTTATATAATTCACTACAGGAGTTCTAAAAGTAAACTATATTATACAATTACAACAAGTTTGAAAATGTAAATGTTAAATAAATAAAATTATGATATTGAAATAAATGAAAATTGTGAATTTGAATTGAGACGGAGGGAAGTATATTCCAAGGAAAAATCACTCTTCTTTAAAGGGAATGATAGTCACCGGGCTTGGTTAAAGATCCAGCCCATGAATAAGGCTCGTCCAAGGGAGATATTTGTTAGTTTTAAATAAAAGTGTGATATTTATATTTTTTCTATTGGATTTTATACGATTCCATTTTAGTTTCTTTCATTCAATTTTGGGAGATATTTGTTAGTTTTAAATAAAAGTGCAAAATTTATATTTTTTCTATTGGATTTTATACGATTCCATTTTAGTTTCTTTCATTCAATTTTACATGTTTTTATTTCTAGGAAACTTTATCTCATAATAATTGGCCCTATCACTAAAGCATTAGTAATATAATATATATGGAGCAGTAGCATATTGCAGAAACCCCATTAAAATGCAATCCACGAGTAAATGTACAAGTATGTGACAAAGGAAGTGTACAAAAGATGCGTTTGACAAAATTTTGTGAATAAAGTAATTGAGTTAATTAAATACTTATTAAAACGAGCAAGCAATCATTCTCTTTTTTAGTGATCCGAAGTAGACTAACAAATCAACAAACTTTATTACCCTTTAGTCATTCAAGTAACTTATACTCCCCTCATTCCCTATACAAATTTCCATTTTTCTGTTTTGAGCATCTGCCTGAAACTTTTCATTTTTTTTTTTTAACATTTCGTAGTATAAAAATCCCCACATATCACACTTACTACATTTAATGTAGAAAGTGGCTCATCTACTTCTTGAAAAGCCTTGCAAAGGGAGATAGTGATCCCTTATTTTATAGAACATGCCCAATATATTCATGTGTGAGCATGTGCCCTGAGCTCAACACATGACCAAGTGTTGAGGGACTAGAATAGTTCAAGATTCAACATCAACTTGAGTAGTCAATGGGCACTGATACCAGTGGCTCATCTACCCCCTTAAAAGGCCTAGGCCACTCACGTATTCGAGCTCAACACGTGAGCATAAAAAGGCAAGTCCAGAACAGGCAGAGAAGGACTAGAACAGTCCAAGACACAACATCAACATGATCAGTCCATGGACTCTGATACCATGTCGAAATGGGTCCATCTACCCCTTGAAATGCAATGTAAGAGGAGAGATGTCCTTATCTTATAGATCATGCTCATGATACGCCCAACTAATGTGAATTTTTTTAACATGTAGCGGTTGTTACCCTAGTTCGACCCATGTGATGGTCGGGTATCCATCCATATGGGTGGTGACACATTAAAAGCTAGCTACATCTTGGGTGATTACATGCAAGTGGAGTTTGTATTTACATGGCCACTCATTAATTAGTGTTCAAAGCTTGCTTCTTTTGGGGGGCATATATATATTAATATTATGTTCATGTTCATCACTCGATCGATTGATCTCCGGCCGGGCAATGAACCTTTCAATCAATCATCATGTAATTGGTCCTCTAATGTATCACAAGAGAACATGGTTCATTTGCAATCAACGACAAAGACGCATGGCTTGTGGGCTCTCGCTAACATGCTGCAGGAATCTGCATGCTCTAATACTTGTAAATGTACATGTGCGGCCCGAAATAACTCAAAAGGCAGTCCTCTAAGTTTCTGAAATTTTAAATTCGATTCCGGTAAAGTAAGCAAATTAAGTGCAGGGTATCAATACCGTGTTTCCTCAACTTCATCAAATGTGGGCAAAACTTCGATCTTAACCATCATAGCTGTAAGGTGGATTAGCTTGATATCTATTGAAGGAAGCATTGGTGTTATGAATACACTGAAGAATGAATGAAGCTAAAGACTGGTGTTATCAGGATACTTAATGTGTTGTGCTTGGTGTTGTGGATACACGGATAACACAATAAGTGATGACAAAGGTATGCTGACGTGTTATAATCTGATTGGCTCTGATGACTTGGAGGGAGAGTTAGTTAGTTGCTTAACTAATTAACAAAGCTCAATTTCTTGTTCAAATTGGAAGCGGTCTCTTATCAGATTGGAGTATAAAAGCATGTTGTAACTGTTTAGCTTTGAGAGAGAGATTCATTCATCATTATATTTCGTTTCCTGTAGAGCAATTGTTCTCTGTTTTTCTCTAGAAGCATTTAGGCGAAGCAGGGTAACTAGAAAGCTTGAAACTCTTGCGGATTTCTCCTTGTAATATGTTTCATTCTCGTGATAGTGGAATCTGGGCAATCTCCGTGGATGTAGGTGAAAATGAACCACGTAAATCGGTGTGTTGATTGTTTGATTGTTGATTATTGTGTGTATTGTTTGATTTCGTGTTCATCGTCGATTGGAGTTAGATTGATTGAATTGCAGTGGTTAATCGTTACAATTGGCGCCGTCTGTGGGAAGAAGAATCAATCTGCAAGTTTCATCAATGGCGTCTCCTATATTCGACATCGAGAGGTTAGAAGAGAAGTCTGACTTTGCTTTGTGGAAAGTAAGAATGAAGGCATTGTTGTTTCAGCAAGGTGCGATTAATGCCATTACGGAGGATTTCTGTAAGTCAATCACATATGCTGACAAGAAAACAATTATGCAGAAAGCTTACAGTACTCTGGTTTTATCTCTGGGAGATAATGCACTTAGAGAAATCGGCGATCTCTCAACGACGAAGAAAGTATGGGAGAAGCTTGAAGAGCTGTATGATGACAAGTCAGATGCGAATAAAATCTATGCCAAACAACGCTTGTTTGCTTTTAGAATGGTGGAAGGGAAGTCTATCATCAACTAATTGGATGTGTTCAAGAAGATGATTGCCGATCATGACAATCTTGAAACAGAAATAACAAATCGAATGAGGAGTCAAGATAAAGCAATTATTTTGTTAAACTCACTTCCCAGATCACTTACACCTTTCAAAGATGCTTTAGTATATGGAAGAACTTTTGCACTGACAATGGATGTCATTGAATCTGCCTTGAGATCAAGGGAACAAGATCAAGAGAGTGTGCCCCGGATACACATCACTGGTGAAGGTCTCAATGTGAAACATAAGAGGAAGTTTCCACCTAAGAAGAAGCAATTTCCAGATCAAAAGAAGAATCAGTACAAGATAGACATGGGTGATAAGAAGGATGGCCCTGAAACATGGAAGTGCTTCTACTGTAAGAAGCAAAGACACTTGAAGAAGGATTGTATGAGTCTCAAAGCTCTGAAAGGAAAGGGTGTGATGACCACACCACACTCAAACTATGGTGCAGACATCTCAAATACTTCAGAAGACTATCACACTGCAGAAGCCCTTGCTGTCACTGAGGTACTTTCAGTCTCACACTCTAACATTTCAACTGAATGGGTCTTAGATTCAGGCTGTTCTTTTCATATGACACCTATTAGAGAATGCTTTTCAATTTTTGAGCATAAGAACTGTGGTTCAGTGGTGTTTGGTGATGATAGACCATGTAGTATAAAAGGTATGGGTACAGTGAGGATTGAAATGCTTGATGGAGTGATAAGGGAGCTGCTTAATGTGAGGTATGTATCACACTTGAGAAGAAACTTGATATCATTAGGTATGATGGATACGAAAGGGTACAAGTACTCATCATCACAAGGTATACTTAAGGTGATGAAGGGTGATAAGGTGGTAATGCAAGCCTTGAAAATAAGAGAGCTATATTACCTACAGGGTAAGACTGTAACTGGTGAAGTATCCAGTGTACAGTGTGATGGCAACACCAAGCAGTGTCCTGACAACACTATACTGTGGCATAGAAGGCTAGCTCATGTTGGAGAGAAAGGGCTTATAGAATTATCTAAGAAGGGCCTTTTATGTGGTAATAAGATACATAAGTTGGGGTTTTGTGAGCTATGTGTGTTAGGCAAAGCTAAGAAGAATAGCTATGGAGTTGGTAAACACACTACTCAGAATACACTTGAGTATATTCATGTAGATTTGTGGGGACCTGCCAGAACTGCCACAAGGAATGGTGGTAGATATTTTCTATCTATTATTGATGATCTGTCCAGAAAGGTATGGGTGTTCATACTAAAGTCTAAGGATGAGACTTTCAGCAAATTCAAGGAGTGGCTTACAGAAATGGAAAATCAAACTGATAAGAAGCTTAAGGTAATCAGAACTGATAATGGTTTGGAATTCTTATCAAATGAATTCAATGATTTATGTAAAGAGAAGGGTATTTTAAGACACAAGTCAGTTCCTGGCAATCCTCAACAGAATGGTGTAGTAGAGAGGATGAATAGAACTATCCTAGAGAGAGTGAGATGTATGCTTCTTGGAGCTGGTTTATCAAAGAGTTTTTGGGGTGAAGCTGTGACTACAAGAGTCCATTTAATAAACTTATGCCCCTCATATGCTATTGGTTTCAAAACACCAGAAGAAGTATGGAAGGGCACTCATTCAGACTACTCATATCTCAAGACTTTTGGATGTTTATCTTATGCTCATGTTAAGCAAGATAAGATGGAAGCTAGAGCCTTAAAGTGTCTATTTCTGGGATATCCTAAAGGAGTTAAAGGATATAAGCTATGGTGTTTAGAACCAGGAATGAACAGATGCATTATCAGTAGAGATGTAATTTTTCATGAAGATGTGATGCCATTACTAAAGACAGCTGACAGTGTTAGGAGAACACACAGTGAGGTGGAGCCTATTAAAAATGGTGTGGCAGACACACATGAGAGGGAGCATACAGACAATGGTGTGATGCTGACACCAGATCTACATCATACATACTATGGTGTTTTGCCTACATCAAACAGAGCATCTCCTGAAAATGCAGAACAACATGATCAGGATGAACATGAATTACCTAATCAGGTGGAGAGGCCTGAGATTAGAAGAAGAGCAGGTATAAAACTTGATAATCCAGCTGACGTCAGGGATTATCAACTCACTAGGGATAGAGAACCAAGAATCAGGTTCTCAACTGCAGATCCCAACATGGTGTATTTTACTCTAAATGTTGCTGAAGACATTGATTGCTATGAACCTGAGAATTATCAGAGAGCTGTAAGCTGTTCAGAGAAGAATAGCTGGTGCATAGCTATACAATAAGAACTTCTGTCACTTGAAAAGAATCACACATGGGACATTGTAGAAATACCAAAAGGAAAGAAATTGGTTAGCTGCAAATGTATTTTCAAAAAGAAGTTTGGAGCTGAAGGTAAAGAAAAAGTGAGATACAAAGCCAGATTGGTGGCTAGAGGTTTCACACAGAGCGAGGGTGTAGACTACAATGAAATCTTCTCACCAGTTGTCAAGCATAGCTCAATAAGAATATTGGTTGCTATGGTAGCTCAGTACAAGTTGAAATTACACCAGATGGATGTTACTACTGCATTTCTACATGGGAAGTTGGATGAGGAGATATACATGAGAATACCAGAAGGGATTGAAACAACTGACAGAGAAAACAAAGCTTGTTTGCTACTGATATCACTCTATGGACTCAAACAAAGTCCAAGGCAATGGTATAGAAGGTTTGACAAGTTCATGTTAGGTCACAAGTTCAGAAGGTGCGACTATGACACCTGTGTATATTTCAATGGTGATAACATTGAGAACATGATTTATCTGCTCATATATGTGGATGATATGCTTATAGCCAGCAAGCATATGGGAGGTATAACACATGTGAAGAATCTTTTGAAGTCAGAATTTGAGATGAAAGATTTAGGAATAGCTAAGAGAATACTGGGGATTAATATCATTCAAGAAGGTGATGGGAAGATTGTTATGAATCAGTCTGCATACTTGGAGAAGGTATTGAAGAGGTTTAACATGCACAAATCCAAGCATGCTGCAACACCTTTAGGAATCCAGTTTAAGTTATCTGGTAAATCTTGTCGTACAACTGATGAAGAGAAGAAGAGTATGGATAATGTTCCTTATGCAAGTGCTGTGGGATCTATCATGTACTCCATGGTGTGTTGCAGGCCTGATTTGGCTCATGCAATGAGCTCAGTTAGTAGATACATGGACAATCCTAACAGGGATCATTGGGAAGCTATTAAATGGTTACTCAGGTATATTGATGGTTCTATAAGGTTGGGATTGGTGTTTGAGCAACACCAGACTGAGAAGGATGCACTTGTTAGATATGTAGACTCAGATTATGCTGCAAATCTGGATACAAGGAAATCTTTAACAGGTTATGTATTCACACTCTTTGGTACAGCAGTGAGTTGTAAGTCTACTCATCAACCTGTGATTGCTTTATTAACAACAGAAGTAGAGTTTATGGCCATGACTGAAGCTGCAAAGGAGGCTATATGGTTGAAGGGTATTCTCAGTCAGTTTGGAGTTATGCAAGGGACTATAACTATTAATTGTGATAGTCAGAGTGCTATTCATTTGTCAAAGCATCAGGCATATCATGACAGGTCCAAGCATATTGATATTAAATTTTATTTTGTGAGAGATGAAGTAGAGAAGGGTACTATCAGTGTAGCGAAGATACACACTGATACAAATCCTGCAGATGGGTTGACTAAGTCAATTTCTGTAATGAAGTTCAGATCTTGTCTTAGTTCTATCAAGTTGATGGAAGGAAGGGTTGTATCCTAACTTTAGGGATACTGAGGTTGACAGATATAAAGTTAAGGTGGAGAATTGTGAGCTGGATTAGCTTGATATTATATTGAAGGAAGCATTGGTGTTATGAAGACACTGAAGAATGAATGAAGCTAAAGACTGGTGTTATCAGATACTTAATGTGTTGTACTTGGTGTTGTGGATACACTGGAGGAGACACGGATAACACAATAAGTGATGACAAAGGTATGCTGACGTGTTATAATCTGATTGGCTCTGGTGACTTGGAGGGAGAGTTAGTTAGTTGCTTAACTAATTAACAGAGCTCAATTTCTTGTTCAAATTGGAAGCGGTTTCTTATCAGATTGGAGTATAAAAGCATGTTGCAACTGTTTAGCTTTGAGAGAGAGAGAGATTCATTCATCATTGTATTTCGTTTCCTGTAGAGCAATTGTTCTCTATTTTTTTGTAGAAGCAGTTAGGCGAAGCAGAGTAGCTAGAAAGCTTGAAACTCTTGCGGATTTCTCCTTGTAATATGTTTCATTCTTGTGATAGTGGAATCTGGGCAATCACCGTGGATGTAGGTGAAAACCGAACCACGTAAATCGGTGTGTTGATTGTTTGATTGTTGATTATTGTGCGTATTGTTTGGTTTCGTGTTTATCGTCGATCGGAGTTAGATTGATTGAATTGCAGTGGTTAATCGTTACAATAGCCCATCTTCCTTTTGAGAATGAGCCTTAGAAAGCGATGAAGCAACTTACGACTTCCGGTTTCAACCAATTTTTCCAATTCATGTAACTTCTAAGGCATGAATTTACCCCCCGACTATTCATTTCAATCTAGTCATTCGCACCAAGACATGCTGCAGCGAGGCTTAAGATCAAAATCACACATAACTTTTTTTGAATTAAAGACGTATTTTTTGAATGACCAAACTGAAAAGATGATCAGTTAAGGGACCAAAAATGCAATTCTTTCTAAATAATTCACTTGTTAATTGTAGTAATACAGAAAGTGAATTACATACTTACAAATTGTGCTAATTATACCTAAAGTTGACTCGAACCCATATTTCAAACTTGAACTTTTTTTTACCTTTTTCATTCACAAAAACTATTAAACTAATCTCACCAGTCTGAAGCAGCACTGTTAGACCGATGACATTATAAATCCGAAATCATGTTATTTAGTTTTATTGTCTAAAATTGAATTATTAAATAATATGGTAATTAAGATGAATGCATTTACAAAAAAAGTAGTAGCTGTTTACAATGGATGAATGAAATGTAGTCGTTTATGCCGTGTTCAAAGGGTTGGTTAAGAATCTAGCTAGCTAGTTAATACCACCTCTTCTTTGTAAATTAATGCAATTTTGATGCATATAGACATAATTAGCTCCTTTAAGCATCATTGGTGGTCCTCATTGTTGTAATTGGATTCAACCCTCATATGTGTAATGTGGTCATTTCCATATACACATACAACCTACAGTGCGTGCTTGTGTGACAATTGGACGTCTATCTTTCAGAATACAACGATTATAATCAAAAGTACGGTAGAAGTATAATGCTCGAATGGGATTATAAGTATATTAAAGTGATGAAGGACCACAATGAGGTAACTTAGCTCGGGCACAATTAGAAATTCGGCTTAAATTGTGGTATTGACGATCGAGGACCAACGTAGGTTCTAGCTATAGCTATTGGACCACGGAATTTTGGCTAGCTGCTCTCTCAACATGAAATTCCTCATTTTTATTTATTTTGGCTAAAAAACAACTTGTTTGAGCTCTCTTCTGGTGTAGGTCAAATGAAATTGGGTATACCTAAAATGAATAAAGAATAGTACTTTTGGTACCACAGTTCAGTAGCATTGAATTACTTGACCCGATTATCATCGAACAAGTTTATTTCCTCACTTAAAATTAGGGACCTACATCACTACATGATATGTATGATGTTTAATTAATTATAAATATAATTATAATTTTTTAAACAATATACATAATATTCTATGAGTTAAGAGTAAGTCTCCTGATATACGGTCTCTAGATTATTTATCTAGAGACGGACCTATATTGTCAAAAAAAAAAATCATCGATATTATTAATCAAAACATCTATATTTTCAACATTGGTATTTTTTCATATTACAATAAAACTTTTTTCGTTAACAACATGGATATTTTAATTAATAACATGGGTGATTTTATTAATAATATAAATCGTATCTAAATAAGTTATAGAGACCGTCTCTCATGAGACTTTGTGATGAGTTAATAATTTGGATTCTCTCTGTTCTTTATAAAAATTTACTATTTGTCATTTTAAGTTTTTTTTATTTGAATGTTTCTTTTTTAATTAAAAAATCCACTATTTCCAGTTTTCCACTGATAATTTTTTAATCACTCTGACTCTCTTTCACATTTTATATGCTCTCTCTTATTTTTTAGCATTACTTACTATTTAATTCCACTTAGCAAATGATAATTAAGCCTTGTAATGATCAGAAGGAGTATCATTTTTTATATAGATTTGACTCCATTTCACTATAATATGCGCATGAATGAAAATGCCTTGTAATATATTCAGCCTAATTAGTGATTGCCTAAGAAAGCCATGTTAAAATGTATATATTCTTGCTTCCTTTTCTTATTTTTTGTCCATGCACGCTATTATTTGGTCCAGACGAGTGTTGTGTTGAAGAATGAAGATCCCATTGTAACATGCAAGCAAATATGCATGTTTTCGATCGATAATTGACGAAGAAATTAAAGAGTGGTTTATAGGCTTCATTGGAAACGAATCAAGGAAAACAAAAGGACGTATAACTTTAAGAACATGTAATCTTGGTTATCCAATGTGATCGTTGTGCATTTGGACCTATAGTACGTACTCATGTAGGTTATCACCTCGAATACTCAGAATTTTACTTCTCTCCCAAATAATTACGGCAGATTTTTTTTTTTTTTTGAATTTGTAAAACCTTCAACGTTACAAGGATTATATAGAAGTGATATTACTCCTTCAAACCATCGGTAAACAAAAGCCTACATGGCAGTTCCAATGCTACGCCTTGATCCACTCGACCATCTTTCCTACATATAATGATACTATAAAAGATTTGATCTAATTCGATCTTTAAAAAGAAAGATTCGTATCATGCAAATAAAAATCCATATTTAAAAATTACAAACTCTTAATAAGAGACGTAAATTGTAAATGAGTCGTAAAAATGGTGTGTCATATTTTCGGTTTGAAGAACAAATTAAGAGTCGTAATTTTAAAATTACAACTCATAAGTCCTTTTTTTTTTTTTTTTACGTTGTTTGAATTAATTTTAGGCCGTTTTTGGGTTCATTTTTATGACTATTATAAGTCGTAAAATTTATGAGTCGCAATAGATCAAATGTTTTGTAGTGTGGTAGCAAAAGCTCTTCCAATTCCATATCAAAATTCTTTAGTATGTCTAGGACCGATCCATTTGAACATATATATATATATATATATATATATATATATATATATATATATATATATATATATATATATATATATATAAAATTGTTTTTATTATTTGGTTTGTAATCTGGCTTATTGACCTTTTTGTTGGAATATTTTCTTTTGTAAGTCTTTCTGTCATGGCTATGAACTGGGGGTTTGATTTTATCAAAACCAAAGCTATTCGCACTTCCCAATTCCTTTCTACTTACCATATTTTGTTTCTTTAATCGATTTTAATTTTAAATCATTACAAATTTGTAATCCATGATTTATTTGATTTATAATTTCTCCGTAAGGCATTGTTTCTATATTTCCATTGATGTTTTAATCTTTTCTCTTACCTTTTACGCAAATAACTTTGGTAATCCCGAAATAAATTTTTCTTTCCAATAATAATTATTCGGATCATCCCTTTCATAAATTTTTGTAAGGAAAACATCTTTGTACCATTTGAAATCCTGAAGCTTTCTACATTTTAGATTTTGTAGAATCTCAGTATTTCTTTCACTTACCAATTAGGATCACCAACAAAATGAAGTAAAATTGTGTAAACGAGGGAAGTAACTGCTACAGAAATTTGTCTATCATTATCATCTAGAATTGGTATTCCATTGTCATCTTGTTTAATACTGTCTAGTATTACATTTTGTTCTAATGGTGTAAGAGAGTTATCCCACCATCCTTTTAATTGTCCATTAAATCCTAAAATTAAAGTTTTTGCACAATCAACTTGATCCATTCTATTTCCATATATGTTTGATATGACTACCATTTCTTGACAAGTTTTTATAATCTGATATTCTGCTAACCCATCTATATTCCATTCGTAAACTGTTGACCCATTAAAAGTCCTTTGAGTATGTGTTTCTTCTAATTGGATGTCTGGGGGAGTGGGTCTAGGATAGAAATTTTTGTGTTCTACAGGAAAAATATGATTACTATCTTGGACTCATCATCACGAATGGACATTTTCTAACGATTTTTTAAAGTATTTAATTTTTCTAAATTCAAATCTCCTAACTTAGAATTTATTTTCCAAGAATCTCTTTTGATTAACTTAGGTTTATACTCATTGATTTTAAAAGGAAATCTGTGTATCTGCTTATCCGGTGAGGTATGTTCTTTACTTGAGGATGCTAAATTTGTCTCGACTGGGGATTGGCTACCTAATTTTTTTCTATACTATCTTCTATTCTTTCTAATTGTTTTCTTAGACAATGTAAACTTATATTAGTGTAATTCCTTTGTTTCATTCCTGACTCATCTTCTTTGTTGTCAGTAAGGACTGGTGTACAATCTATGACATCTGCTAAAACCTTTGTTCTTACAGGCTCTAAAGGTAGAAATTCATGCGAGACACTTGAGCCATCTTTCTTTGTAAAATAAGATTTTGTTTTGGTTAAAACTGAAAGTTTATCATACTTTTGAAAAAAATAAGTAAAAAATGGTATATGATTTTGTGTAGTAACCATAAATTCATACCAACTGTTTCTTATGATACTCCTTTGTTTTTCAGAGAATGTTTCCATGAACCATTTTCTTTCTTGTTTGTTTTCGTCACTCATAAAATCTTTTTTTATCAAACTTTTATCTATACAAAATTCTTTTGTCAAAACGTATATGCTTGAAAGATTTGGTGAAGTTGGTTTATCCTCTTCTTGTTGTTCTAAATCATTTGTGTTATCACTAAAACCTTGTGAAGTATAAACTGGTTGGGCAACATTTTTATGTGTTCTAACTCCTTGAAAATTATGTCTATCTCTTTCAAAAATACTAAAAGAATTTCTATGGGAATTACTCCGAGATAAATTTTCACTATTTCTCTGTGAGCTATAATCTCTGAATGACATAGAACCTTGTCTGTTAAATCTTATACTAACCCCTCCATCTGGGTGGTCTACTATATTTTCTATTTCAGTATTTTCTATTGGTTGGGATCTTGGTATTGTTCCAGAAGGAAGCAACCAAGTTTCAGGAAGATTAACATTTTTCCATTCTATAGTCTTAGGGATTGTAAGATTAGACTTTGACTTATTAATTTCCCAAAAGATAGTTTGTCCAGAAGGTTTTTCATAATGTACTGCCTTGACATTTAACCCCGTATTCATAACTTTGTAATGTATTCTATAAAATATTTCATATATATGAGAACCATGCTTCATTTTGTAATTATGAGTTTTTACATTTAAAGTAAGAATGTCTAAAATATGTGGGTCAGTCAGGGATATGGTAAAATTTGGATAACAATTAAAATAAATTGGTCCATTACAAAGACTTGTTTCAATTAATCCTAAAAGGGAATCTTGAAAATCAAAATGTCTAGCATCTCTAAGTGCAACAAAAATGCTAGTATCTAATCCTTCTCTTGTTAAAGGTTTAATAGCAATTTGTACAAGACCTATATGTAAGAATTTGTATCCACTGGCTATATGCTTTCTAATTGACTTTTTAGTGAATAAATGTAAAGTTTGTTGATCACTTACTAAAGGAAGAACTTGTTCTTCTGTCTTTATAGTATAAGCTGATCTGAAGTCTAATATGCTCTGTTTATATATTGTACTTTTATCTACGTTTGGTGGTTTCCAATTGAACAAATCTTTATCTTTCCAAGTATTTTCAATAGTAGATACTACATTTTCATTAGTATCTGGTACAGATGATGAGGCAGAAGCCATATTGTTCCCAAAAAGCTTATTCATTAATCTTACTGGCTTGATTTCGTAAAAGCTAATTCAGACATCGTCTTACACACCTATCCAAGGAATTAAATGCGTGTCTACCAGAATTAAAACTTACTACAAAATCAAGTTTGTTTAATTAACTAATACTCTCCCCGGGGACTTTATGGCTCTGATACCATTTGTTGGTAGAAAGATTTTATAAAAAAGAAAGAGTCCCTCTAGACAAAATAATATGTCACAGGTGTCTTACACGTGTGACATATTATTTTGTCTAGAGGGACTCTTTCTTTTTTATAAAATCTTTCTACTTTATGGCTCTGATATCATTTGTTGGCTACCAGAATTAAATGATCTTAATAGTAGTGTATACCTGATGATACACTACTATATATATATATATATATATATATATATATATATATATATATATATGTGTGTGTGTGTGTGTGTGTGTGTGTGTGTGTGTGTGTGTGTGTGTGTGTGTGTGTGTATCAGGTAGCATAGCGGAAATACAGGTACATACATAATGAAGAAGACTTGGCAAGATTATAACATACATTCTCAGTTACTGTAGAAAAATCAAAATTTACTGTAGCAATGAAGAAAATAACCAGAATTATACCTGAGATAACTCTGAACTTTAACTCTGACTTGAAAATTTGAAATTTAATCGGATTACAACTCTGACTTTAACTTTGAAATCTGATCTGATTACAAGAATCTGAAAACCGCTAAGCTAATGTTTTTGGATGAAATTTTTACATAAAGATAAAAGAATCTGGAAGAGTACAAAACAAAGAAGAAGCTCTTTGAATACATTTTCTTTTCTTCTCTGGTTTTTTCGTTGTGTTCTTCTTCCTTCTGATTGAAGCCTATTTGAAGGAATGCCAGTTTCCTGTGCGGACTTGAAATTCTTCAATTCACATCCGGAAGGCTGATTGCAATTTGTCCATGAATTTGAACAGTTTGTCGGGAAATTAATTTTTCACTTTGTCCTTTTCACTTTGTCCCTTTGTCCTTTGATTGAATAATTTGTCGGGAATCTTTCAGTCACTTTCTTTTATTTTTACTCTCTGTATGGGAGTAAAAATCCCATAACAATCATCTTCATTATCTTGTTCGAAATTGACTGAGGAACTTGATCCTTCATCTTCACTTGCAGTTTGTAGAATTACTTTCATCTCATCCAATGAGCTTGCTTGTGCTAATCTTGTTTGGATGGTATTTTTCATCATCAGGAATTCTTCATTTTGTTGGACCTTTTCTGGGGAGACAATTTGTTTGCTAAACTTTGGATGGAGTTTGAACCATTCCGATATGCTGTCCTTCTCCAGTGGACTGGTGTCCATTTTGTTCCACCATTTAACTTCTGCTTCTTTTGTTAACCAGTATAAACTGGTATTTTCATCATACCAAACATTTTGTAGGATTCTCAAAATCCAGGTTAAATTGAATTCTTTGTAAAACTTAATCATCAGGGGGTATTTGTGAGAACAACTTTGTTTTTGTACCTATCGAAAAGTACTCAAATGATTTTTGAACTTTGTGCAGGAACATTTCGTAATGGTCCAAAATCATGCCACCATGCAAGAAACCGGTTAGGAAGTTCTTCCGGTGGTGGTAGAGTTTTTCCATTAAGAAGAAATATGACATGGAGTCGTTGCATTTTGCTTGTAGAGGAATTTTGTCAAGCTTGTATGTAATCAAAATAATTACATATGAGATGGGGTTTTATCTCCCTCAGTATAAGGGTTTCCCAATCACTAGACTAATAACTTTGTTGATGAAATTTTTTCGTAACCAATGGTGATGATGAGGTGTTTGGATGGTTTTTGGAACTTTGTTTTGAATATGAAGAGAATTTGTTTGGACAAGATGTCCTCATAATATTGTTGTGGTTTCGGTGATTTTCATAAATCCTACAAAATTTGTCGTCTAAGATATCTTTGAAATGATAGCACCTTGTTCGCAAATTGTGAGGCATTATCATTGTCTATTTGTTTTGGAAAATTTTCGGAATCCGTCATCTTCAATGACACATTCTTTGTGAAAGTGTCATGTGCTTAAATAGGGACAATCTGGCTGGTCATCTTTATTTGGAATTTGGGACTTGGTTTGTGTCAAAGTTTGTTTGTAGGTGGGTAATGTGGCTAATTTTGAGTGCAGAGGTGGAAATTGTTTAGGCTTGGGATATGGTGTTAATGCTACTTTACTAAGAGGTTGAAATTTGTTGTAATCTGCAGAGATGTCATTGCCTTGTTTGTGGGATAGTTTGTAATGGTGTCGGGGACAAGGATTTTTCAGGCTTATTTGTGCATATTGTGCCAAATTTACCATGGGTTTTTTTCCGGAACTTGATCCTGCTGTTGACGCCAATGGTACTAATCTTCTTTCTTCCATCCCTAAAGAAATTCTCTTGTCAAATAACTGAATACAATTGTCGGTTCCTTTTATGAATTCTATATCAAAATCAAAATAGACAAAATTGCTTGCCATCTAGCAAATATTTGTTTTGATGCTAGGTTTTGAACATCTTTTGTCAAAACTTCTTTGCGACTTTACAATCAATTTTAAGCAAAACTTTTGATTTAACAAGTCATCCTGAAATTTAGTAATGCATAAAACCATCGAGAGAATTTAATTTATAATGGTTGAGTAATTTTGGTGTGCTCCCGATATCCAAGTAACAGAATGATATCTAATAATTTTTTCCCTCTCATCAAAGATATATATATATATATATATATATATATATATATATATATATATATATATATATATATATATATATATATATATATTCCACATAGATATGGGAGGCCTAACATTTTTTTCCAAATCAACACTATGTTTTAATTTTATTTCGTATACTGTACAATTATTTTCTTTGTGAGATGGTTTTCGATCCAGCAAGTCGGATGAGATCGAAGAATTATAGAATGGATTGTTATTAATGTAATTCTATTATATCTCTGTTTAAATTCTATGTATGTTATTTTTCTCATTTTTTTCTAACTCATACAACTACAAGATACAATAGGGTACATTTACCATGGATCAGATAACTCACCCTAAAATTCTACAACTATATATGGTTCCAATTCCAAGTGTTAGCTATCTAAATGGAGATGAAAGTTATCTAGGATGAGATGCATCTATATATATATTTGACTTGAAAGTTAAACATGCATAATCCAGTTCACAAACAATTTCAAAGATGATTTTGCTACCAAACTCAAAAGTATTTGGTGAGAAGAGAAAGGCTGAGTCGAGTAAATTAAGTAGGACATGCATGCATGCATGCATCGATTCTCTTGACTCTTTTGTCACGAGTAGCATGACTATGGATGAGCTCATGATCTGGAGCAATTGTGACCATACATATGTTATGTAGCTAATACATAGTTTAATGTTGCAAATAAAAGGGAAAAGTTAATGTCAACCAGAGAAAGGAGAAAAAAGATGGTAGTAGAAGATATAAAAGGAACAACAATCACCTTTTTAGCTAGGTCAAATGTTTGAAGCAGTTCCATGATCACGGATCATTTCATTTTATTTTTTGTGAATGTGATTAAAAGCTTTTCATTCACGCGTTTCTTGTAACCCTCTTTTACTAGTAAATGAAACCCTCTATCATTTTTCTAAACTAGTACTAACCCATGGCATCGCTACGGTATAGTTTACTTTTAATAATAAATAGACATGTAATGATAAAATAAATCAATCGAGAAAATACGTTAGTCAAATTTATTGGAACAACGTCTAGTACACGATTCATAGAACATTCTTAGAAGATCAGTTGAAGGGACTATATCAAGCATAGATCAAAAGGTCCTCCTAACTGGATTCATGCCTATTAAGAAAATTCATATTGAACAGTAAATCATACAAATCTGAAGGTATAAAATATAATTAAGCTTCATTGAACAATGTAATATTGATTACTTAAGTCCGATAAAATGATTGGATTCATTTCACTATATTAAATTTATATTAACAATTTGGAATCATATATTATCAAATATATAACCTTAATTGGATTTCATAAATACCTTTAAATGTAAAAAAAGATAAATTTGTCATGCCTCAATAAATTGGGAAGCATACAGAAGACGGGCATCATAATTACCCCAAGTAATTAAAACATCCAAACCCATTCTTATATATAGGAGTTTGGTGATCTTCGATTTGGGTGTGTATATATTCATCAATTTTTTTAATACCATTCTTATATGCATTATGTAAATATGTGCCTAAATTTAATATGTGGGTGGCAATTTTAATGGGATTATGGTACTTAAAAGATTTGATTGATCACATCTATAAATAGTTACAAAGGTTAAATATCATTGGCTGAATTATATAACACATATTAGATTTCAATTGTAAAGGTAACAGAACCAAATACGCATTAACTTGGCATCAAACATAAATTTACCTTGATTATAATTGTTTTGTAATTTATTAATCCAATAAAATGAAATAATTTCTCACATTGATTTGAGGCCAAAGCCCTATAGCTAGAATTGATAATAAAAACTGGTCTTTATAATATATGGTTAGATCTCATCTTCACATGCCTAAAAATTGAGAATTATTTTTTTACTTAATTTATTCTTTACCTTCTCACATCTTCTACTTTATTCACTATCTACTACGATTCTATTCATTATCTCTCATACATAAACATTTAGAGAAAAGTCGAAACCTAAATTCAAATATAAAAAGAAACGTATAGAGTTAACAAAAATTTAATTCTACATTGCCATTTAAAATGAATTTCTTTTTACATTAATTTTGTATTAGAAAAAGTTCAAGTAATTAGATAGCGCTCCAAGTATCATTTATGCACATGTGGATCATGTGTGCTTTAAAGTAAACCATCAACTTTAGAATATTGTAGAAAAATATACTAAAGTGCCTAGAATAACCGAAAGTGCACAAATGGCATGGTTGTATGGATATATATGAGGCTAATCAAAATAATCGTATATTTTAGTTTGTCCAGAATGTTTGATGCTAAACTATTTAAAATGAGTCTCTTTATGAACGCTTGATGCTACGTTAATCATTTCTAATGTGTTTTAATGAGTCGCTTTTAATTTTTTTCAATACTGAAAAATGAATTTTTGAATTTCAAAACTGGGGGTTGCATTAGTAGATAAATAAATTTTAGTTTTGCTTTCACTTTGTAATGAAATGTAACGACCCAATTACTAATCGATTGAGCCCCGACCATAGGCACTCCGGAGTTTTGATAAATGAAATTTCGAAAACAAAATTGCATCTTGAATAGCATTCTCATTACTACCATCAATCTCTTTTTAATTTTCAGTCACGGTATTTCTTTATAGAAAAGTTCAAAGATGAAAACAAAAGGAGTACGATTCATGTGTTATACAACAAAAATCTTTTTCAGTTTCCTAAAATAAACTATGTTTCTGAAAAGAAATATATTATAACAAGTGGTTTCAACAAGTGGTATATGGAGTTGTGATAATCTATGGAAAAGGACATGCAAAGCTTCAGAGAACTCTGATAGTATAAGATCTCTGATACAATGCATAGTTCCGTTGGCAGTACAGGACAAAGTATAGTACAATGCATTAAATGCGCGGACAGAAATGTCTGAACAAAAACGGTAGCTTCTGAAGAAGAAGAAGACAAACGTACTACAGTACTATACTCAGATATCAATAGTTTGAATTTGATTTAAGCCTAACGGATACTATTCAAACGGCACTCAAATTCATCTATAAATATCAACACTTAGACTGCTTGAGAATACACACAAAACTTACACCAAGAACATTGAATACTCTCACACAAGCTCTCTCAAGCACACTACTTACCTTCAAGCTTTCTGTTGCGACCAAAGCTCTTAATTCTAAGTAGCACAAAAGTTCTAAGTGTCCTGATCCTTAACAAGCATTGCTATTTGTGAAAGTGTTGAATTAAGATTTGATATCTGAGATTCATTCTCTTGAACATTTATCATAGACTTGGGTCAGTGAAGAACAAGATACCATACATTGCAAAGTGTATTAAGTATACTTGATTCTCAGAGCTATCTGCATAACTGAACAAGTTAATAAAGAAGCTCACCTGACAAACTACCTTAACCAACACCTTAATTGGCGTGGAGTACAGGAAGTACTTAGTTTGGGAAACTAAGAAACAACTCAAGGAAAGAGGTTTCTGAGTACATGAAGTACTTGGCTGTGAAAGCTGGGGAATAACTCAGGGGGAACACTTGGTTGAGAACCTAGTGTAATTAGGAATCGAGAGAAGATACTTGAAAGGTTACATCAATTATCTGTCTTAGTGGATTCTAGGTCTGAGAAAGGCCGTAGTTGATTAGTTGAAGGATTACGCCACCTTCAGATACCACTATAAAAAAGACTTGTGTTATTTACTTTCTACATATTATTACTTGCTTTATTTACCTTGCAAAGTATTTACACCTATCTTGCTGAGCATGTGCACTTATCACAAGTAAAGTCTTCCGCTCTCTGAAAATAAGTATCAGATATCTTTTTCACAGATATCTGAGAAACCGTGTTTATCGACAAAAGTTTTAAAAGACTATTCAACCCCCATCTAGTCTTTTACTTTGCCGTTATCTGAACCAACAATAAATTCCATAATTAGATGCAATCATGCAGCATAATTTTCAGGTGTATGTATTATGTAATTAGCTTTAATATACTAACTACATACCGAATTTAGTGGGTCTTATTGTGTATGAGGAGATTTTTAGGGGATATTGTATAGTTGGTTGATCACATCCATAATTAGATGCAATCGTGTAGTATAATTTTCAGCTCTAAAAAACACGTGAAATGGACCGTCACTTGTTACTTGCATTCCTTAGGCAGATAACAAAAAAACTTACCTTCATTATAATTGTTTTGTATTTTTTTATCAAATAAATTAAATTAATTTAAAGAAATTCTCAAATTGATTTGAAGCTAAATTCATATAGTTAGAATTGAGAATAAAAACTTATCCAAATGGAGAATTGATGAAACTTTTATTATGAAAATTATTGGAGAATTGAATGAGTAAATTACACACATCAGTTTCAGATGAATTAATTAAATTCTACATTGAGAGTAGCTTTTGGATCGTGTCCAAATCTATGTTCGAGAAACACTCCATCCCACATTAAATTTCCACATACAAGCTACAACTCATATTATATTCCGCTCAAATGACCTCACCAAAGAGTTTGATATCGACCACGGTAACTGAGTTTAAATCTCCACCGAGACAAACTCCGGTCTATAGCGAATTTCAACTTGAATGGCCTCCTCAAATAGATTAAAACCGGCCATGGGAATTAGGTTTGAATCTCCACTTAGACAAACCTTACTTCATATTCAATTTCCACTCGAATGACCTTCCAAGGAGATTGAAATCGGCCACCAGACCAGTGTTCAAATCTCCACAGAGACAAGCTCCACCCGATATTAAATTTCCGCGCGAATAGCCTCCCAAAAGATGTTGAAATCGGCCAAAAGTGCAGGTGAGTATCAAAGAATGATTACAATACTATATTTCGCCTCTCTACAAGTTCGATATTTTAGATAATACGGAATTCTATCTAAGAAGTAAGTGGACCGAAATCAACTTAGTAGCTATCAATTTGTTTTAGCAATAAAACTATATTTCTGTAGTTTGATCATGTAATTTTTGTACTTTTGACACTTTATTTGGTTTACTTTAACTTGTACTAGTATATCGTATGTCTTTTCGTTATACTATTAAACATACGAATCCACCGCGAAATGGGCAAAAACCTTATTCGCCATGTTTTGTTTTATCATTAGAACCATTCGTCTCCGTCTATTATTGATGAGGATTCTTGTATGTGTCATGGGACTTTTAAATGTTAACAACTTGAGATTTGTACGATGAATTCGGGTAGATTATTTAATGTATCAATCAGAATAAATTCAAACCACGATGCCACATAAAATATCAGACTTAGGAATCTAACACATTGAATTAAAAAGTTACAAACGTTATCTTTCGGAGAGACCAATTTAATATTACATATTTACGTACAAATATCATATGTTTAACTCCAGACATCATGTGTATAATATCATGCATTTATTAACATGTGATGTTTATAGTTAAACATACGATGTTTGTGACAAAATATGTGATGTTTAATTTAGTCTTTATAAGAGACGGTATCTCACAAAAGTTACTCTTAACAAAAAAAAGTTGAGTTTAATATCTTACTACAAAATCAAATGGTTATAAACAAAAGTAATGGTCCAATTAGTGGAATCTGGAAGTATGCTATTTCGGTACATTTAACTCGAAATGTTGATCAATTTTGTTTGAACGATTCTAATTATAAAAGCATGGGATTGCCAGCAGGTTCGAAATTAATTACATGTTCGGACATTCTAGTCAATGTAGGTCTGAGGTCCATTTCATGAGGACCCATAACGACTCCATCTTTAATTATTCAGTTGTATATAATAATCACAAACAGTGGTTCAATTTCAATACCACGTTTTGTATCAAACACGCACCAACAGACAGATTCTGGGTCGGCAAAAGATTCACCCATGAGGCTCTTTATAAAGCTAGATATATATGATTTGTTACATATGAAAACACAACACACACATACTAAGATATAGTATTTGTAATAATCGTACGTGTGGATCAGTCGATTTAATGATAGATTGATTTGTTATAATTTTGAGTCTAGATATTGCATGAGCCCGGGGAGTACTGCACTAAATGCGCACTTATCTTACTGATAGACGGGTGTAAGGTTATCATCAGGATGCAAATCAGAGAATGCGACTGAAACGTGAAATATTCATGGTCTTTTTGAAAGTAAGCATATGATATGGGTCCTCTTTAATTGGTCTTAACTCTTAACCGACTAAGGCTCTGTTTTTTTCAACTTAAAACTCATTTAGTTGATTCGATTCGATTCATTCGATTCTAACTGTTATATTTTATCTTACAATTGATTCGATTTAATTCGATTGATGAATTTCAGTTGAAAAGAACAGAGCCTAACTTCTTCCACGAAAGTGAATGCTAATCATGTTCTCTTAATAACTAAGCCTTATTTAATCAGCTAGCCAAGATTTTCTTTCAAAGCTGAGAAATGTTATTAGTAGGTCTCTCAAAAATCAAAATCCACAAGTCACTGTTGAGGCATATCCAGACAAATCAATCTAATCCGAAAAATACTTGCATATGTATGAATGGTTATTGGGTGTGAATGGTTCAAATGTATGTGTCAAGTGGTGCATTTGAAGTCGTATAGACTATGAAAAACTCATAGACCTGATCTATAACTATTTTTCACACGCTATAGGAGAACAACGGAAATCACTCTCAAAAGGGTCGGTGGTCATCAGGCCTAGCAATTATATTACCATGAAAGAACAACCCCACGAATATCATCAAAAGCTTAGGTGTACCTCATTAATACTCCTTTGATCATGATTCTTCAACAACAACAACATAGAGGCCCAAAACTGGATAATATATGGCGACAATTCATTTCAGAGATCTATGGTTCTCATTCAACTGCTAGGGTCTCCCTGATAATATCCAAGTTTCAAGCAGGTGCCAAAATCATTACAGAACTAACTAATAACTGTCAAGATTTGGTTTAACTTGTCTGAACAAGTCCAAACTCTGCTTAGTTAGAAAGTAGCAGGTACGTGGTTGGCATATAATCACTCTGACTGATATACTGAACTTGTTCCTAATCCTAACACTATGTTAGATGTGAATTCAATCTAAACTCTATCATATGATGAGATGAAGAATCTGCCAAGGAGTTTGTATACTCTGCACAACTTGAGGTCCCGGTGGCATCTACGACAGGACCCTCCAGCCAATCCTCTAATAAGGTTGTTGGTCCATCTCAAGATTTGAGAACATCGCAGATTCTTAAATCACTACACCAATTTAACTCAAGTCCAGTCCTTTAAATGCCTACTACTCTTGACCTCTCATACTTATTCATCATGGACCTCCCCACCATTGCCATCAACTTCAGGACCATCCTATTCCTATATCCAATCACACATTTTCATTTTCATATTCTTGTTTCATTCTCCGACTTATTCGCCTACAGAAGCTTCAAAAAACCAGACCCAAAATGGGATGTGGGCACGGTCAAAGGCACAGTGAAAATGAACTTTTCACCTTCCCTCCAACTGCTTTCTACTATTGCCCCTTAAATAACAAATTAGCTGCATAACCTTTCCAAAAAAGTTCACGGCATATGGGAAAAGGTACCTTACTTTAAAGGGAAAGTAGGAAGATAAAGAGAAACTCAACCCGTGTCATCTTTCAGTGCCCCTGCTATATATATACTCCCATTCTACACTTCTCACCACCAAAAGTTCCAAAAGGAAATAATAATAATAAAGAGCTTCATCTACAGAAACCAAATGCCGTATTCGTGTTCCAACAACTTCTTACGCCGCTTCTGCGTAGAGGAGTTTCACATGGACACACAAACCCAAAGCGGGTTCTTCTCCAATGATCTTATTCCTTCCCTTGGAGCTAGAATCAATCAAGCAGTAATACTAAGAAAGCGCACCGTTTCACCATTTGATCCACGATACAGGTGAGTGGTGACAACTTTGCCTTGGCTCTTTTTGGGCTTTAAGAGTCAAAGAGTGTTGCACAGAAGCCACTGATTCTCAGTTTCTTTTTCCTTTTACCTTTTTCAGGGCATGGGAGATGTTCTTGATTCTCTTAGTCATATATTCGGCATGGGCTTGTCCATTCGAGGTTGCATTCCTTCACTGCAAGCAAGATGCCATGTTTGTCGTTGACAACATTGTCAACGGCTTCTTCGCCATCGATATTGTTCTTACTTTCTTCGTGGCATATCTTGATAGCCAGTCATATCTTCTGATTGATGAGCCCAGAAAAATCGCCATGAGGTAACAATTATATACTGCTTCAGCAGCTTTTTTTGAAGCCAATGGAAACTGTATGAGTTCCTGAAAATGACTCTGCTAATGCCAACAGGTATTTATCCACCTGGTTCATTTTTGATGTATGCTCAACAATACCATTTCAACCTCTCAGCCTCCTCTTCACAGATCATAACGATGGAATAGGCTTTAAAGTGCTAAATATGCTACGACTTTGGCGTCTCAGGCGAGTCAGCTCCATGTTTGCAAGGTCTGCATCACTCGAGTATATACATTTACAGCTGCTTCATGAAAGCAGTGGCTGTTGGGAGTTCCGCTTCAATTTGCTTTCCTTTTGTTTTATTAAGAAGCGCAAGAATTTGTTTGCAAACACTTCAAGTTGTTTATTGGCCCCACAACCAGAAAATTCTTCATGAATACTATTCCAAGTACCATTTGTCTTTCAGTTCATCTGAGCCTTCTACATGCAGGATGAAACATGTTTTTTACTAACTGTGATTTGCATTCCTCCAGGCTTGAAAAGGACATCAGATTTAACTATTTCTGGACTCGCTGCACGAAGCTTGTATCTGTAAGTTCTTCGTGGTTCTTACTTGTAACATATCTAATCCTCATCTAAAATGAGCCAGCATCAGCCAACTAAAGTCAACATTCAATCTCCTTAAATCCAGGTAACATTGTTCGCCATACATACCGCTGGATGCTTCAACTATATGATTGCAGACAAATATCCTGATCCAACACAAACCTGGATTGGTGCTGTATACCCCAACTTCAAGCGAATGAGCCTTTGGGACAGATATGTAACTGCAATATATTGGTCCATTGTGACTCTAACAACAACAGGTTATGGGGATTTGCATGCCAATAACCCAAGAGAGATGCTCTTTGACATTTTCTACATGCTTTTCAACCTGGGATTGACTTCTTATCTGATAGGAAACATGACAAACCTTGTCGTGCACTGGACCAGCCGAACCCAAAACTTTGTATGCTCTCTCTCCTTAAAAGCTTCATTAGTGCCATTTTTACTCGCATATACATATATACAATATCATATGATAGCCAGTTTACCTCCATGTAACGTGAAATTGTGTGTTACCAACTTCCGTTCCCAAAAACGGGTGCAGATCGGCTTCCTCAAAACATTACTTTGACAAAATACCTCCCCAAAGAGGTGCTTTTGCACTCCTTTATGAGAATGGGATGGTATTCTTTAAACTCTTTAAATATCAGGAAGTAAATTGGCTAGTTGACGAATATCAGAGGGAACCTTTACCACCTACAATCTTGGGAGATAGAGACTTTTAGCTACTAAAAGAGAACTGTTAAGCCCTTGCAGCTAACAATGAGAAACTATTTGATGCAGAGAGATGCAATAAGAGCTGCCTCAGAATTCACAAAAAGGAACCAGTTGCCCCCTCATGTTCAAGATCAAATTATGTCACATATATGCCTCAAGTTCAAAACAGAAGGGCTGAAACAGCAAGAAACCTTGAATGTGCTTCCAAAAGCGATTCGTTGCAGCATTGCACATTATTTATTCTATCCAGTTGTTCAGAATGTTCATCTCTTCCATGGGGTTTCCCAAGACTTTCTCCTTCAACTGGTACTCTATCCACTAATCATGCATACAGACATTTTCCTCTTGTATACAGTATTTGATAACAAGATTTGCAACATTTTCAAATCTGTCTTATTTACTGATAGGTCCCAGAAATGGAAGCTGAGTACTACCCTCCTAAAGAAGATGTGATTCAACAAAATGAGGCTCCAACAGATGCATACATAATAGTCTCAGGAACAGTGGTAAGTGAAGGAAATTTCTTAAGCCATCCATTTACCTCCTGGTCCTGAGAAATCTTGAACAAGCGTGGGTCCCATGACATTAACAGTCGAGGTTTCCCAAGATCCGGGTAATTTCAAAATCTCTCATCTATGCTTATTTTTCCTTTGGCAGGAATTTGTTGAAAAGATAAATGGGCATGATCAGGTAACAGTTCCCGCACCAGCTTCACCAATATGATATTATCAGAAGACCTTAAACAGAGACGTACTACAGAAAACTAGTAAATCATTTTTCTGATATGCATGCAGATTGTGGGGAAGGCTTTTACAGGGGAAATGTTTGGAGAAATAGGAGTATTATGTGGAAAGCCTCAGCCTTTTGGGGTTCGAACCACTGAAGTTTCCCAAATGCTAAGGTTAAACAAGACCACATTTTTGAATATTCTCCAACTAAACCCAGAAGACGAGCGCTGTGTTATGAACAATCTCATCCTGGTAAACTTATCAAGTGTCATTTCATAGCTCAGGAATTCTTTTATTTACTTCTTTTGCTAAAACTGAAATTCTAATTCGTTCTACAGAAACTGAAAGCATGGAAAGGTTTCAACATTGAGGGCCACCAAGATCCTAGTATGATCCCCAATAATTGGACCGATGAACAAGTCAAAGGAGATTCCAACAGCAATATTGGAGATGAAAATAATTCCCACGCAGGTGTAATGAAAGAGGAAGCGATTGTAGATATTTCAAGTGCAAATGTATTGAATTCGAGAAAATCAGGAAATAATAATACCAAAGTTAGCGAGATTGATGTAAATTCATCTGCTGTGGATGGTGAAACAGCTCTTCATATTGCTGTCCGTCAGGGGCATCTGGAAATGGTCAAGATGCTGCTAGAAAGAGGAGCAAATGTAAACAAACCAGATGACAGAGGTTGGACGCCCAGAACACTAGCAGAGCAGCAGCCACACACAGGCATATTTGATCACATATCAAATCATGAAACTGGAAGAAAATTAAGCAGGGCCAATCATTCTATGAAACATACACGTGAGAGTCTAAGTAGTTCTAGACATTCAACTAGCGCAGAAGCAGTATCATCAGTGAAGAAGAGAGTCACAATCCACAAGAAGTTTCATAAAAGCCAAGTTTCAGAGGAACAGCTTGCGAAACTAATAGTTCTACCTGATTCTCTCGGTGAGCTGCTCAGGATAGCAGGTATGCTTTAATTAGTCCTGTACACCCAACAGAAGATCATTATGATGCAGATGTCTTTACAGTTTAATTAGAACAAGACACACTTACCATGCCAATACATCTGATCGTTGCTTTCCTGTCAAACTGCAGGTAAAAAATTTGGGGATGACAGTCTTGCAAAAGTAGTAAATACAGAGGATGCAGAAATAGACGACTTAAGTGTCGTGCGAGATGGGGATCATTTGTTTCTTCTTCCAAATCAATAGTGCGGGAGTAGAACATGGAGCGAGCTAACAATTAAAAAAGATTATGATATCCAAATGCATAGAACTAGGCAGGCAATTCAAATAGTTCTCTAATATATTGATTTAGTCATAACAATCATTCCATGTATTTTTGAAGTAAACAGCAATGTCTAATCAATTACATGGTAGCCTCACAACTTGCTAAGTGTGTAAGATTCTATCTATTTATCACGGGGCAGTAACTGTGATTAACAATAAGTGAACTTTTGGAAGTTCTATTTGCAGACTGCAATAAGAACAATGTGTAATATTTTCATTCATATTCTTGGAAGGATTACTGAAGAGAGCAGAAGTTCAACCAGATTTACACTCATTGACATGCTGCATACGCACATCATCTGATATTTTCTACCCGGATGCTTCAAAAAGCTGGTTGAGCCACTCAAACCTGGCAAAGGAAAATCCTGCTTCTGTGCTCAAAATCTTTTATCTCGGGGCGACCATCAATTTCTTCTTACAGTGCCTCCAATAGGAAAAGGATGAGCTTCTGTATTAAATACATACTCATTCAATGGAATAGCATTTGTGTCACCAAACAACAAATATAAGTATTTTAGTGTTTCGCCCAGAAAAAATGTCTCCATCTTATCCCTTCTCTGCGGAGGAAGAACAGTAACATCATCCAGTGCAGTATAACCTCCAGATTCAACCTTTGTATACTTCTCAAATGACTCGAAGATCTCCCAACCCCAATCACGATATCTGTGTGGGTAATGACAATATATTGAGTAATGAGATAAAATGAATTCAGATGCACGAGTATTCAGTGCAGTAAAATCACTTTGATGAAAAGTCGTCGGAAGACTAAAAATGTATCCACATGATGAAATTTTATAACACACGTTCAACAATCAGTTCAAGTTTAATAAAAAAAATCATTTACACTTGTATCTTTTTTTTTTGGAACCAAGAGCTTACTTCTTATTATCCAAAAACCAAATAAGTACAAAACCGATCCAAGGATCCAGGTATGATCCAAGTATCTTTTTTACACTTGTATCTTGAACGTATATACTTGCATAGAATTGCATTTTAGGAACAAAGTAATCCCATGAAAATATTAGGAAACCCATGGGCTAGCATGAATGTGTAAGTGAAACTTGAAAAACAATCAAGATTAAGTTGCACGAATAAATGCAATTGATGTTGAAAGAAAAACTCTGTCCATGCCGAAATTTGCAAAATAGACAAATTTATGTACGTACTTGGCATCTTCTGTGATCCGGAACAAGACAAACAAAGATTCAACAGTTTCAGGACGCAAAAGATTGTGACGGTCAGCAGGTTTAATAACTATGTCATCCACATACTTCGAGTTCTTATTCCCACCACCAGGGCCACCTTCATTATGCCCCTGCTTATAAAAACTTATGAGAAACAAGATGCAGGAAAAAGGCAGAATCTGTTGGATTGCCCCAAAGAAAGATAAAAGCCCATTGGAAAGAAGATGGCAAGCAAACACCTGTGCTTTTGAAAACAAGCCTACCTCCATGTTAAAGTATGCTATTTCTGGAGCAAGACCAGTTGAAGTTACAGAATACATCTCAAAACATGTCTTTGCCAGATCTTCAGCAAGCTTCAAATTTTCAAGATCCTCGAAGTTGAGTAAGTTTTCTTCCATGGCCTTTTTCTTTGTGATGCCCTTCGTGGCACCAAGAGCAAGAGTACCAGGGAGGAAACAAACCTGCAATTTGCATCATACGCACACGTTAGGAACATAACACCAAGCGCAAAATTATCACCTCTATTAAAAAAAAAAAAGAGCAGAGAACTAATGAGCATTACTACATACTATAATTTTTTTCCATGAGCTGTGTGTTAAGATACAGTAAAATGTGTCCAGAAAGGATATATTCATGTAATAAGGAAACAAAAAATTGCTATGCAATCCAGTGATTATCATATTATTGTTGTTTACTAGCTGACATGTAATATGTTTATTTTGTGATGAGTATTTAATGACAAGAAAGTTGAGCCAAACCAAAGAGTGCAACTTACAAGATGATCCATTTTTGGACTGAAAGAACCTTGAGGCCCGGAAGGTAATTCTCCCACAAAAACCAACCCACTGGGAACGGTTTTCCGAACAAGAAGCTCTTTGACACCTTTCATTGATTCGTCATACATATCATGCAAATAACTGAAATTGTGTCCTTGATTTTGAAGCCACACTTTAATGAGATACTCATAATAACTGTCACCACGAGATCCAAGCCGAATATTCTCGCCGCTAAACTCACCAGAACTAGGGCTGCATAGTAGAACAGAGAAAACCAATATTTAGTCCAAATCAGCTTGTCCACGTCACAATATACTCTGTCTGTGTATACTTCAAGAATGTGCACACATCAACTTAAACTCCAAACCAAACTACATTTCCCAACTAAATCCTACTTTACCACATCAACTCGAAATCCTAAAGGGAAAAGTTTAATTAAAACTGAATTTAACATGGTATTTAGGATTATTAAGCGCAAAGGCTAGAAAAACAGAAACCAAGTTCTAATTCAATTATTACATTTCCTAATGCATATATAGCATAAATTATTTCCCTGTCAGATATAAATTAAGTCTTACAAAACCAATATAAATCTGTAGCTACACCAGCCACAAATATATCTGGAACACAGCGGTGATGAGGCAAGGACAAAGAATACTCTGAGCTATATAGCGTGAAGCGTGATGACATATGAATTTACTATATAAGAAAATAGAAATCAAGCTATTTAAATAAACGGATGGAGACACTCTCCATAGAATGCTGACACTATTTGAACTTACTTTATGTATATAGGAACTAGTCCCTTGACCTTTGGCAGAGATTTGATGCGTTCCAAAACCTTCATGGACTCCAAACTGTACTTTGGATCCCCAGTTAAAAAACTGAGATAATTAAACTCAAGCTGTACGGTTGAAACTTCTGCTGTGCTACTTAAGCCATCAGGAGCCGCGTGTGCCGAGCGGTCACTTAGAACAACGTCACTGAAGGGAATATCAGAGGGGCTTGACGTAAAGGCAACTAGCAGGCGATCAGCCAAATTCTTAGCAGTTTCCAGATAGACAGATGGCTTGGGTCCTCGAACAGAGACATTACTGCTATGTTCTCCCCCACTTAAATGATAAGCACTCAGAAGACCACCTAGAACCCGTATGGTAGTCTCAAATAAATTAACTTGGCCCTTTTTATCAATCCTCTCAGAAAGATGTTTCTCAATCCAAGAACCTGCTTCATGGACAACGTCATCAGCTCCCATAATCATGGCTGTGTCAAGTGCATCCACAACTGTGGCTCCTAGTCCCCCTAAGCCGTCAATACCTCTATGGCTCAGTGGCATAAGTTCATCATAGCCCATGGCATAGTTATGATACCCAGACCAAGCATGCTTAAATGCCCCCTTTACCTTCTGTTGCCTCGCCTTCCAATCAGGACCAGAATCTGTTTTACCAGCGCTATTAACCGATGCATTCCTACTTATAATTTCATCTGGCGATAACCGAGGAGGAAGTCTTGGTGCTTTCCTCCAGAATTTTCTAAACCGCCCACTCTCTTCCGTGAAGTAATTTTTGCTTTCCTCAGTGCCTATATTATTGCCTTTACCATCAAATGACGAGGGAGCACTGCTCGTATGCATTAGCATGAGAAACGTGAGCCCACAAACCATTAATAGCACAAGAAACCTTCCTGTACTGCATTTTGTGCATTCACGTCTCGCATTACTGGTTAAAATATTATGAGTGATCACCTAGGGACGAAAATGAAGAATTAAGTTTAAAAAGGCTCCAATCACTCCATAAAAAAAAACTAAAAACAGAACAGAAGAGTCATAAAGCCATTAATGCATATCATATTTCATCATCACAGCAGTAAACTCAATTCTCAATCTAATAATTCAAATTTGAGCATATCTAATACAGCTAACTGATTTAATTTCACGAATTGAAATCAAAGTACAGCAACTCGAATGACTTGAAAAAAATACGAAACACAAATGGAACTGATCGGAATGAGCAAGATCTCGAGAAGCAAGCAGCAATAAGACAAACCTTGAGAAGAGATCGCTGGCGAAACTTTGCGTTGTCATAAGTCACATCTTTCATCGAATAAGGGAGCGATTTCGACATGCTCGTAGAATGAATTTATTGGAGATTTAGGAGGTAGAAGAAATTGGTAGGGTAAGTTGCAGTGGATTAGATAGAGATGAATTGAATTGAATCGGATTGGAGGAATCTGGTCCGGGATTACAATAATTCAGGGAGCAAATCTATCATGTTTGATTCCTTTTGTTGAATGTTAGAGACATGTTTCTTCTACAGTATCTATCTATTTTTATCTGAAATTGAAAATTCTACTCTCGTTTGGTTGAGACTGGAGAAGAAGAAGAAGAAAAAGATGAACAGGAGAAGCTGATTTATTACTACGAGGTCAACGAGTGCAAACCGAAATTAAGTTCTCTCGTTAAACCGGGTTCACACGTTCACTACATGACATTGGGGTAATGTTTGTAATTAAAAATGCGATTCTTGTTCTAAAAATGCTAAATTGTGAGTGTTAGGTAATTATGATTTATAGAGTATATGTTTTATCTTTGTCTTCTAATTAGTTATATAATTATTTCAGTTTCGATGAAATCGGATTTATGGGATACTATATTATGTGAAACTCATGTAGAGTTGTATAATGCGACCGAGACAATAATTCTACTATAGGATATACTTATATAACAGTTCAAGTATAGTTGAAGTGCAGATAAAACGTGAGGTTTATCACATTTTATGTTTGTTATTTAATCGAATGTAATAGTTCAACTAGGGGTGTCTTTCGACCGAACAAACCGAACATTAACCTTAACGAACGTTTGTTCGTTTAATATATGTCATGTTCATGTTCGTCGAACATCTCATCTCTTGCTCATGTTCAGTTCAATAAGGTTTCAACATGTTGTTTTTGTTCGTTAGTGTTCGGTTATATCATTTTCAGGAACATTTCGCGAACTATTACAGGTTTTATGTAGTTAAGTTAGGAAATACTATAACATAGTATAAAATAATATAAAATTATTATAAATATAATTTGTTCACAAACAGTTCGCGAATTACCGAACAATAAATTATATGTTCGTGTTCGTGTTCGTCTTCATTTATCAACGAACATGTTCGCGAACTGTCCGGTTAGGTCAAACTCGAAGGTGAAACGTTAATTTTTTCGTGAAATTACCCGGAGTGTCGCACCATATCATTTCCCAAAAACCCCAAAAACCTTCTCGTTCCCACAGTCCGCAGCTAGGCAAAAGCATCAACAATGGCTTGGCGTGGGTCAGTTTCCAGATCTCTCATGTCCACCGCTCGCGCTTCCGCCTTCCGATCATCCTCCGCCCCAGGCCGCGTTCGTCCTCCTCAATTCTCCACCGCTCGCCCCCAGACTCCGCGCTTCTCCTTCTCAAATCCAAGGTATCATCATTCCATTTTCAACTCTACCTTACAATTTCTCTCATTTATTGATCCAGATCACTTTGTATCGTTTCTAATGCATTTCAATCGCATATACTACTAGTATTTTGTCCTATATCTATCGTTTCTAGTTTTGCTAAAAGGAATGTAGTATCAATCATCAATGTAATCGGATTGATATAGAGCTTGTTTAATTTCCATTTTGAGTGATATCGACATGGATAGCTTATACTATTCGTCAATTTCTGCAAGTGTTGTACTCTGTTGTAGATAAGCTAAGCTTGTAGTAGATGCCAATATCTTATTTTATTCGTCAAATTTGGAGAGTATTGTAGTCTGATTTCTGTAGTATCTGTTGCAAATAAACTCAAATATAATGAAGCTTCATATTGATTCCGTGGATAGCTTATACATTGTCAGTATCAATAAGGTTGTAGACTTGTAGTCTAATCTATGTAGGCCATCTGTTTGCAGATAAACTCGATCTAATGAAAATTTTCTAGTATATGCTGTGGATAGGCTGTATTATATCAGCCTAATCCCTCAGTATCTGTTGCAAATATGCTCAATCTAATAAAACTTCTAATAGATGTACTATTCATTAATGTTTGTTTCTAAGATAGTTGGGCGATGGCAGCACGAAGAATCTCTCAGGAAGATGCATAGTCATGAATTTTCAATTTTCTTACATCCTTTAAGAAATTCGTTGGTAAAGGTTAATGAGAATCAGTCAGTTGTATGTTTTGCTCATTTGTGCTCAGAGTGAAGTGAGAAAGTGTGTGAAAGTGAGTAGTACAGTAGCACCAGTAGAAGTTTATTATTCCTCCAATTATATTCTAATTCGTACTGTATTGTATAGTATTACCCCCAGTATTCCCACCTAGCATATGTTGTATGACGGTTTTTCTCTTGAGGATTGCTGAAACAAAATGCCATTGGTTTATTTTGTTTTTATTTATATACATTATATATTCGTGTTAAACATGGAGTAAAGTTATTTAAATACTATTGTTCTTTTTCATCACCAACTCAATGAACTTGATAATACAGGACTCTGGGGGAACTCGGCTGCACTCAGTCGCTACTGCCTCTTCATAGTGCAGCAGTCGGGGGATTGCTGACCTCTCACCTAGCTGTCAGTGCACGAGCATGCTGCGAGCTGTACAATGGTATCTGCCGTTCTTGTCAGGATCGCTAATATTTTCTTAGTGAGTCTGGTTCTTGTTACTAGGATAGTAGCATGGTGATATTGTTCGTAAATAAACTGGCTACTTGTTTTTTTGTTCTTTTGGTTATATTTTATCCGTCTTCTAACGACCTAGATAGCTATATTGGCATGTGCTATATAAATTGAGAGGAAGCAATCAAATCTTTTATTTGATTTGTCGAAATTGGTTGATAAGAAAACGTTGGGGTTGCTGGGATTGATAGGTGGAAAGGATGGGTGATGTCAGCAGCGCTTCCATACACTCAAAGGCAGGACTCGCATGCATTGTATGTTAATTTTTCCCTTTAACCTGCAGTTCAAATTAGCAATGATCTTTTTAAATCATTGATGTTGCGTGAAGAGAAGATGAAGTTAATAATTTAGAGGTTACAAACTAAAGTGGAACTGTGTTTGAGAAATTTGAGCGTTATACACAATTACTACATCTAAAAGCTACTGCATAGAACTGAAATCTGTTTGGGACAATTGAACAAATCAGTTTGGCATTGCCTGTTACTGGTAAGGTCTTCTGAGGATCTGGTTGGTTGGATCATCATACTTCATATTTTTCGTTTAGATTTTGAAAAGGTAATGATAAAGAAGTTTGAATGTCGATAGTAGATAGAGTAGAGATTTACTTATAAAGGTCAAATCACATCTTTTGTGGTGGGTAATATATATTTGGGAATAGTATATGAGAAAAGTGTGAAGTTGTCTGTTGGAGTCGGACTGGGCCGAATTTGACCAAGTAATGAGTATCTGTTACCAGTACTAGGGGTGTGCAAACAATCCGCCCGACCGACCCGTCCGCATCTCACCCGCACCTGCCGATTAATTTTTTTTTAAAAAATTATGTGGGTTAAATTTTTTATAACCCGCCAACTGGTGGGTGGGTTGGTTGGGTGCAAACCGCAACCCACCCGCTCCACCCGCCATGTTGTTTACATAACAAAAAATGTATATATATTAAATAAATTAATTGTCATTTAAATGAATATATAGAAATATATAATAGATTAATAAAAGTAAAGCTAGGGTTATTTCATGTATAAACTAAGAAACTACATAAGTGAAAATGGTACTTCATTATTTTACTTGCTTTCAAAATATTTTGTTAATTTGATGGATATGTTGATGTAGTAATCTACCCGTCAACCCACCCGCCATTGTTATCATCCGAACCGCCGCGGGTTGAAAAATTATTCTACCCGCCGTGGGTCGGACAAATAATCACCCGCCATAGGTGGGTTGGTTTGATTTTTTGTAAATACCCGCCAATACCCGCCCGCGCTCACCCCTAACCAGTACTAATGGACACTAAATAAGAACAAAAGTGGAAAGCACTTCTGTGTCTCTTAAATTTTTCATCTGCATATATCCAAAACACTAAGAGATGCTGTTCTTGCATCTTTTCATGTGCATAATGATAGACTATTTCTTATGTTTTTTCATCTGCACAGTGATACTCATAACACTACTGTGCTGTGTCTTTTCATCTGTAATATGATACTCAGATAAGGCGCTTGTGATTTTACAGTAATATCTCCTGCACTGGTTTATGTATTTGGAGCCATTTATCCTAACATTGCAGTGACTTGTTACCTTACATTTGCATGTTTATACATTGTACTATATGAATCAAGGGACACCTGTGGCTCTGGGATGGACGTATCCGTGCCAGTATACTTAAATAATTCTGAAATATGCATCCTGCCTTTAGTGTATTTATTATGAGCAACTCAGCAAGTGTCCCGAAGTTTTCTGAGTTGTTTAGGGATGGAGAGTAGAAAATAGGGAGTCATAGTAAGATATCTTTTGCATATCCTTATCTGGTTCTTTGGGGACTTCTATGTATCCACGTATTGGTGCTTTCTAGGTTGCACTGTTGAATGGGAATTTGGTTGCTTAGAAATCTGCTCAAACATATGGTATTAGAACTTTTGTTTCTCTCTCCAATGCTCTTTAAAATATCCACTCACTTCAGATCACGGTATTTTGCTTGAGAGACTGCCCCACATTCTAATTTCTACTCCTAGAAGTGATTTGTCATAGAAATTTGATGTTCATAGACGTCATATTAGTGTTCGAGTCCAGCAAACTTGAATGTGCTCTCTTTCACTTTTTAGCACTCCATGAACATCCCTGATAACTGCATGACCGTGTTGCAGGTACTTGAACTTTCTGCTGTGGTGTGCATGATATACTGGTCTTAGCTGAAGGGTTTTTTCTTGGAGGAGCTTTTCCCATGTGGAAAAAAAAGGAGTATTCAATAAGAAATAGAACATGCAACTTTTATGTTTTTGTAGCTGTTACTCAGGATTAAAGTATTAATCTAGTTTTACCATATAAACATTCATTTGGCAGCTGCTGCTGTATTTTTGTGGCTGCCATGTCTGACCTTGTATATTGGACTCGACCGGCTTATCAGACATTGCAATTCAAAGTAATCGTGATATCCTCCTTCGTTCCGTCTCATCTTAAACCACAGAACTTCAGTTCAATTACTAGAGGTTCTTGTGGGTTCATCTGATGGGTAATTATCTTAAACCTCACAACTTCAGTTCAATTACTTTGTTTGAGTTGCATGGTCTTGAGTTTTTGAGCCTTATGCCACTGGGAGAGCCGTCTCCTGAAAAGGGACCGACAGTGATCGATCAGATTAGTCGCATGTAGCGGATACCAATGGGAAAAAGAAGAAGAATGTTAGTAGTACTTTTTTTGTATCTTCGGTATCCGAATGTTATGTTTCATTGTCCCTAAACATTATATGTGATTTTACCTTGAAAATGCGGTCTGTTATGACAGGCAATCTAGCTTTACAACTTGGAAACAACGGCTTAATTCATAAATATGCAAGATTAGTTTTAATTGGTGAGTGTTGTTGAAGAAGAGATGACTAGGAAACATCTAAATGTGAAATGAAAGCCATTCTCAAGTTTAGGAAGGCCATTCGGAAACTGATTTCCCGTCTTCAAAGGCCACTCGTTAATTAAGCGATAGACTATATATATACTGACCAAGAACGGGTGAAGCAAGTTCTAATTCTAATATGTTTACATTATTCATCACGTCTTGATTCTAAGGCTCTGTTCTTTTCAACTTAAAACTCATTCAGTTCAATTCTGCTTAGTTATATTTTATACTACAATTCAGTTAAGTAAATTTCAGTTGAAAAGAACAGCGCCTAACTTGTTTTTCTTCTACTTCCAAAATCTTCCACTGTACATAAAATCCATAACTCAATTGCTTAATATATTTGCAATATGCACCAACAAACATTATAGTCATCTTGTCATATATACACATAAAAAATGTTACTGCTCTCTTCATCCCTAGAATTTTGTATATTTGACTTCTATAGTCGTCCCGTAGAACTTTATATATTACTGAAGTAAACTATCTCACAACTAATAAATAATACTACATAAACAATATCAAATTTACACACAAATTACACATTTTACCACTAAAATTACACTTTTTTCCACATTTTTTATACCCCATTGTGCATTAGTTTTTCATCTAAAATCGCGAGATAACCTTAATTTATGAAGTTCACTAATACGGCGTACTCACTAAAACTTAACATTACACCTATATAATAGAATCGATTGATCCGTCAATAGTTAGTAGTCGGGATGTTATACTTGATGTAACCAGGCTGTTTGCCAAAACCACTAAAACCACCAAAACCTGGTTAAAAACATTTAAAACAACTATCTTAACCTGATTTAGTAATGTTTTAAAATCATCTTTACTAGCTGACACTAAAATTACAATTTTTACGGGCGGAGCACCAACCAGGTATGACGGATGGGGCATCCATCATCTTTCCTAGGCTTGCCTTTAATTTCCACATAAAGGAAAAAAAATAAAGAGAAAGAAAGCTAGAATCATACTCCCTAAGATAGATTAGACTTTACAGCACAATAATAAGCTAGGAATAATAATAATAATAATACAACATTCCGAGAGAATATAGAAGTTGAGTTAACATTGCACTACCACTACTAGTCACTACTGCAGTAGTACTTAATTAAGAGTAGAAGCGACAATAACAGTAAAACATGGGTTAAACCCAAAGCAACCACTAAACCATCGAAATCTTACTCCTCCTCCTCGAACGCCTCAACCGGAAAAGCCCTAGAAATCCCAGTAGCAGTCCCAAACGTGATCTTACCAGAACTCGGATCATGAATAGAGATATCGGCAATCGTGATCCAGAACAGCAACTCCTTACTCTTAACACCAGTAAGCCTCTTCATCCTCCGATCCTGAACGATCGCAGTGACCTCAGTGTCATACCAGACGCTCCTACCGATCCCCTTGAAATAGTGAGTTTTGCTCTTCTTCTGCTTCAGCCAGACGAATCCGGTCTCCTCGTTGTGGCCGACCTCGATTATGTCGTCGAGAGGGAGCAGACCTTTGGGGAGGTTGATTTTCGCGAGAAGCTCCAGGGATTTCTGCTTGCAGACGTCGGCGCCGGTGTAGATTTCGGCGTTCTCGCGGTTGGATTGGGTGGTTTGTGTAGACATGGCTGGTTGTGAGGTGGTGGATGGGTTGGGTGGTGATTTATAGGGTTTGATTTGGGAGAGTTTGAGACGGAAATGGGAGAGGAATTAGGGATTTTGTTTTGTTTTGATTTGATTTGATTAGATTTCTAGTGTGCACGGGATTGATTGGGTTGAGTGACTCAATCTGATGATGGAAATGGATGGGAGGGGATTTATTTTGTGTAGTTGTGTGCATTAATGGGGATTTGAATCATTTCATCAGCTACTTATCAATCGTTCGGTGATTATGCATGTGTGCATTGTCACATTGTATATAAAGTTTGTAGTATGAAGCTACTACCAACTACCTAATTTCCTCCATCTAGGATTCCAAATCATTTTAGGCTTTTAGCATCTATACTTTCAAAAATTGCACTTACATCCAAATAATAAAATGTCATTTCTCCGTCCCCGAATAAATGATACATTTAATTTTTGAGTAATTTCGACCTACACAAAGGCACAAATTACTCTTTCATTATACATAAAAAATATTTTAAAAAATTATATTATTATGACACTTCATGAGCTCTGAGAATGTAACATAATTTAAAAGTAATTTATGGTCAAATTCGGGTTAGAACAATTGAAAAGTCAAATGTTACATTTCTTAAGGGATAGAGTGTGTACAACCGAATCGCTAATCGATCGAGACCTAACCATTTGGGCTGGTGCGGTTATGCATGACTTAGGTTACACACATCACACTAGTATAATATTGTCATTTTTGGGAAAGAGCCAGCACGGATTTGATTTTGAAATCAGCTAAAAGATCTCATACTAGTTAGAAATGGTGGTCTAGTTATACACCTTTCGTCCCTTTTGCTTTTAAACGATTTGAGATTTGCAATGGGTATTATGTAGTGAGTGTAATAGTGCAACTTTACTTTAAAAATAATAGATTATCTATTTTTATTCTTTTCTTAATCTAACATGTATTATTCACTTTTTATTAGTATTTCTTCTCCTCTCTCTTTTTTCCTTTAATTATTCTCTAACTTCAAAACCAACCACAACCATCCTCTTCATCCCAAATTGACAAGCACAACTTATTTATATATAAATATAAAGGAAAATACATCCGGGCAGGAGAATCCCTAGAAAGGGACTACACAACAAGACGCACAACAGTAGTGGTGAATACTGATCTAAAATTCACTTTGACTGGTTTGCTAGAATTAGTTTCATCAAAGGTGTAAACATTAATGAGATTGTTATTTGATGTTATGACAACTCTATTATACCAACATTATCAATGAAAAAAAAATTAAATTTCAAGTCAATTTTTATAAAATATTAAAAGTTGAAGATATGATCCACTACAACTAATTAGAACAATGCAAATAACAAGTTCATTCGTTTTATTTTTATCCTTGTGATAAATTTCAGCAATTATTTTATCTTTTTTTTCAAAAAATGAAAATTCAATTTAAAGGTGGTAAACTATTTTGGGCATCATTATAATTGTTTAATTAGTAGGGGCTAATAAGTATTTAAACTATGTTTCTGGGTAGTTTGTGAAATTCACCCGTTGCATTCAATACCACCTTTCGAGATTTTAACAGACACCTAACTCTTTCATGTTCTGCCGAGTGTCCCATTTCCATGTTTCAACAAGTCGTTAATCAAACAAGCTATGACTCGTTGAGTCGTTGACCGCTTTGATCAAGTGACAAAATTTATTAGAATTAAGGGCGGGATTAGGTCGGGCTCATTGATAACATCGGTTATGAGATCATATGGGTGTTAGTTAGCCTGTTAGGGTGTATAATATTTGATGCAAGCTCCGAATTTATAATTAGAAAAAATAAATTGTATTACAGTGTGTGTGTATATATATATATATATTTTCCCCTTATTTCCGTTCATGGATCACAAAACCACTTGATCCATACATTACAACATTCAAGCACGAACCATTAGATTAATTAGCCTTCAAATTACGGACTAAAAATAAGAAGACATCAAGATATATTACTGGGATAGAATCTGTCAATATTAAGGTATTTCTCAAGACATAATTATTAGTACAAAACAGCCCAGAGACGCCATTTCTTTCGGCTTAGATGGGCAAACAGTACTTTCACATATCTATCGGAATATCTTAATACGCCGGATTCCAATATCAAACCTTATCTATCTTATATTTAGTAAGTAATAGAAGTCTTTTTGATCTATGATTATGCCGTGAATAGTAATTATGAATAGTGACCGATGAACAGTAAAACTTTTTTGCCATAATTATAGTAAATACATAATTTAAACTTATCTTAATACAAACCACACTTAGCCTATCATTAGGCCGATGTTATTGATAGATAAAAGATTACAAACTGAAGAGTAAAGAAGAAACAACTTACAATACAATATGGACTGCAAGCGTATTTTACAAACTTTAGATATATTACAAATTTCAAAATATAAAACTGAGAGGAAGTGTTTTTCGCCGGTGCTTTCTTCATCTTTCCCCTCTTTATATAGAAATTATCCTTATGTTGTCATATTCAGCTTTTTCTCTTTAATTTCCTTCCGTTTATCACCCGGTAAGTTTTTGACCGTTCTTTACATTATGGCTGCCACTTTCAGCTTCTCTTTTTACTGTGGAGCAATTTCCATCATCCTTCTTTTATTAGTGCTCTGGCCCATCACCAGGTGGCCTTGTCTGCCAGAATTATTGCTGAGGAAGATTCTTCCTTTTCTTTGCGCTTATTTTTTAGAGTACTCTTGAGGATCTCAAATACATCTTCTATGGAGACGTCTTCTTGGGTTTCATCAGGATTCTGAGCATCCTGATAATCTTCCTGTACCTGGCTTGCAGAAGCCATGGATGTATCTGATTTCACAGACTGAGATTCCCCATCTAATTTCTGTAGGAGATCTTTTTTCATTTCTTCTATGTATGCTTCTATTAGCATTTCTCTGTTTCTATCCTTTGCTTGCATGATGAGTTTTTGCCTGATTTGATCAATGGTCGAAACCTCTCTTTGGGTAGCTAGATTTCTCTTTTCCTGATATAATTTTATTCTTCTTTCTATAAGACTAATTGTATCGATCTGATAACTGATTTGTTTCTGGGTCTTTTTTGTTCATCTTTTCCCAGAACTTCGTATAAGAAGATCTATTAATACATGGTATTTGATCTTCGATATTACCGATAACAGGTACTCATTTCCAAATCCAAGGTATAGAAAATTCCATAAAGAAATATAAGGAGTAATTCCCTTTAGGGATTTATGCCTATTTGGGAGAAATTTTCACCCAATCAGTAAATAAAATTCGCAAAGTTTTCGTGAATATTAGCCAGGTAGTTCCAAAATATTTCCACCAGTTTAGAAACCAGTTTGGTATCTCCTGCTCATAGGCTTCACTACTGGTTTTTATAAACCAAGAGTGTTTCTTCCTATCATTTTCATAGAGCAGCACCTTATTAAATGCTTCAATATAATCCCAGTAATTGTATTTAATGGGATTTCTATTGTTGGGATAATAAAATTTCCTTTCTCTTAAGGGTGCTATTCCCCATTCTTCCGAAGATATAATCTTTTTAATATAGATTTTGCTGCAGTTATAAACTTCTTTTTGTACTCCTGAGAAGTGTGTTATTTCACAAGAACCTGTATTTGATCAAATATTTTCATAAAAGGATCTTGTTTTATAAGATCCTAAGGCATATGATGCCTTATCCAAATACCTTGCCATCAAGGTCCAGGGATTGTCTGCCCATCGCATATCCCTGTTTTCCAGTAAAAGTATTACTTCTTGATATCGATTTTCGATATAGTCAATCTGATTCTCCTCAAATTCTTCTGCTACTATTTTAGCAAAAGATGGAATCTTTCCTTCCTTTTTTCTTTTATACTCAAGGAATTCTTGGTATCCTGCCGAGCTTTGAGCTCCAGAACTCTGTGATGAATCCATAGCTATAAGCTTTTGCTTTCCGAATTGGGCCAGAATTCTTTCTGATCCCCTTCCTCCTCTTCCTCTATAAGAGGGGGAGCCTCTACCTCGTGGGTACATTCCTGAAAAATTAAGAAATATATTCTCGAGTCAGAAAATCTGGAAGACTATTTTCTTCTCCTTTCTTATAGATGATTTCAAAATCAAAAGGAGCTAAATGAGCTTGCCATCTTGCAATCATTTGTTTAGAAACATCATGTTTGAAATCCTTGTTGAACATAAACTTAGCAGAATTACAATCTGTTTTAATTATAAATTTTTGATTGTATAAATCATCCTGAAACTTTAAGATACACTTTACAATCGCAAGAATTTCTTTAGCAATAGTAGCATAATTTTTCTGGCTATTATTCCATTTTCCGGAATAGAAACGAACAAGATATTCTTGTTTATTTTGGGGGGTCTATCTGTTTTAAGATACCTCCATATCCTATATCTGAAGCCTCAGTTTCAACAATTTTATCCCAAGCAGGATTACTAAGCATAAGACAAGGCAAAGTTTTAACTTTTTCTTTTAATTTTCTTACAGCGTGAGTGTGGTCTTCAGACCAAGGCTTCGGATTTAAGTCTATCATATAAAATAGCAGTATCCTGGGCTATATTTCTATAATAAGAGGAAATATAATTTAAGCTTCCTAAAAATCTTTGTAACTGAGTTTTATTAGTTATCTCATCAGGAAATTTGTCTGCAAAATCAATGCTTCTGTTTATTGGGATAATATTACTTTTCTCTATATAATGTCCCAAAAATCTTATTTTTGTTTGAAATAAAGACATTTTTGGTTTTGAAATAACTAATTGTATAACAATTTTCTTTAAAATGTCATAGTGTAGGTTTCAATATCTTTTGAGAAAACTAAGATATCATCAATATAAACTAATATAAACTCACTATAAGAGGTAAAAATATCATTCATAATTTTCTGAAATTCAAAAGGAGCATTTTTTAGTCCAAAAGGCATGACATTCCATTCATAATGTCCTATTGGAACATTGAATGCTGTTTTATACCTATCATTTTGGTCGATTTGTACTTGCCAATAACCTGATTTTAAATCGAATTTTGAAAAAAGTATTGAATCATATAATCTTTCTAAAAGATTTTTTTTATTTGGAATAGGATGCCTAATCCATTTTAAAACCTTATTAAGGGGTTTGTAATTTATTACAAGTCTAGGAGCTCCTCTTTCTTGTTCACTATGTTTATTAACATAAAAAGCTGTACAAGACCAAGGAGATTGAGAGAGACTTATCAAGCCTTTCCGTAATAAAGATTCTACTTCTTTTTTACAAAGTTCTAAATATTTTGAATTCATTTGACAAGGTCTTGCCTTTGTCGGAATTCTTTTTTCATCAAAGTCTTCTTCATAAGGAAGACTAACTACATGTTTCTTTCTATCCCATAATGCATTGGGGTGATCATTACAAATCTCTAAAGAGAGCTGATTTTCAATCATTTTAATTTTTCCTTGTAATTTGGGATTTTGTAATTTTTCTTCAATAGTCAAGGAATTTATTTCTTGTTTTAAGAAGTTCATTTGATTTTTCTTTGAAGTAAGATGATCATACATCTCATGTAACATTCTATTAACTGGCTTCGTAATAAAATTTAAGTGGATTTTCCCCCCTTGAAAAGTTCCAGTAATATCAGTATTATCCACATGGGTAAAAGGGTAAATTTTTGAAATAAAAGGGGGTACCAAGTATCACTTGATTAGAAATATCTTTTGTTAGTAAAAAACTAGTTTGAATGCAATTTTATCAATACAAATATAAGCTCTAGGAAGCTTATATTTTACATTTAATTTTTCTCCTCCAGCATGAGAAAGAGTATGCGTAGTTTTGTGAAAATACTTTGTAGGAATTAATCCTTCCTGTATTACATTCAAATCTGCACCACTGTCTATAAGAGCAGTAAATTCCTTTGAAAAATAGTCATCTATTAATAAGATGACTTTGATATACCATTTTTGGGATATAACCATTTCTAAAGTTGAAAGAAAATTATCATCCACGTGTGAATCAAAATGTCGAGCTATTGGTTTATTTTGACTTGATTCACCAGTAGCAGAGTGATTAGTTTCTTTTGTATAATTTTTGAGTTTAGAAACTCGATAGTCTATTAATTTGTTTTCTCTTTTTAGAGCCTGTATTTCCTTTTTAAGGGTTTCAACTTCTATTTCTAAATCATGAGTAGAAGTAGGAGTTTCGACTGTCCTTCTTTGCTTCAGAAGTTTATAGACATCTGTCATAGAGTAAGGCTCATTTTTTCTAAAATCCTCAGGGGAAACCATTGGTTCGGGTAAAACCGAGGAAGTACTGGGAATATTTCCCATTTGATCTATAATTTTAGATCTTAACTCCTGATCTTTAATTGTCTTGAGAAGTTCAATAATATTATTGCCATCCAAAACATTTAATTCAGTTCCTTGAAATTGTGAAAGAATATTGTAGAATTCTTTATTAAAGAATTTATCATTATCTGTGTTTCCTTTTTCCTTGATACATGGTTGTCCAAGGATACAAGGTTGACAATCTGACTCTGAATCAGACAATACTGATTCTTGGTCAAGAACTTTCAAGTTCTCTTCTTCAGTACTATTAGAAGTATCTGATTCTTCAGAAGAGTCTATACTTTTTTCTTCATCAGAATTCAAGAGTATTTTTGAAAGAGTTTCTTTTAAATCATTATCAGCTTTTAATCTGTTTATCAACAATTTGTTGCAAAGTGACCAAGTTTACCACATTGGCGACAAACTATAAGTTTCTTTCGAATCCGTTTTCTTTCTTCTCTATCTTCTTTTCTGTGTTTACGGATTCCTAATTTTTTAGGAGAGTAATGTCTCTTCTTTTTCCCCTTATAGGCCAACTTGTCTTTCGAAATCTTACTCCTCCTCGAACGCCTCAACCGGAAAAGCCCTAGAAATTTTACGATGGGGTAAAATGAAAAAACTTCTATTCAAGAAGAATTTTATAAAGATTTCGAAAAACATAAGTCGAAAGACAAGTTGGCCTATGAAAGAAAAAAATATATATATATATATATATATATATATATATATATATATATATATATATATATATATATATATATATATATATATATATATAAGTGGACAACTATCGAAGTTGTGCAATTTGGTACTTAATTTAAGTTAAATTGAACCGATATGTAATATATATGAAAAATTAGACTTTAGTTACAAAAAACAAACATGTTGTATTCATTCTAATTCTAAGCCCTAATGCAATCCCAAAAGAATCAATTCATCATTCAAAAAAAACTCAATTTGTCTACTCCAATTAAAGTCCAAGCTCTAAATTAACCCCAAAATAATCAATTCGTCATTAAAAAAAAACTCAATATATCTTCTCTAATTAAATTCAAATATCTAATTCAACCTCAAAAAAATTAATTAATCATAAAAATAATAACAAATGATAACCAATATTTATTCTCCATCTACGTTAATTAAATTGAAACAGATCAATTCGCACTAACAAAAACCGTAATTTAACTCGAAAAAGACAAACAGAATCAATGATACTACTTACCTTCATGCACTAAATCAATTATTTATAACTAAATGCCACAATAACACGCATAGCGTGTTTTCGCGTTCTAGTAGATTAATATGACGCAAAACTTGATACATTTATAAATTTTACTACTAATTAACTAAGATTGTTACTAAAACAGTTCTATGCGAAATTGATTCTGGAATCCCCATTGTATTGGACAAATTTTCTCACAAAAGCTTTTAGCTAACGATTAAAATTAGGTTAAAACAATAGTTGTTTTTAACCAGATGTTCTTGATTTTAATCGATAGCCAAACAAACAATTACTAACCCCCCCCCCCCCCCGGTCCCGCTAATTTAGTCCGGTATTACTTTTATGGCTGCCTCGTTAATCTAATCCGATCCGGTTCCAAAAATAGCAAAAAAATATACCCACTAGCTCTGCCCTGGAGTTGGTGGACTTTGTTTGGCGATTCTTGGCTCAGCGCAATGATATTCTTGAACAATCGTTAAAGAAAACCATAGGCGCCATTGGGCGATAACGGTGGGCGCAGTCTTGCGATTCTTTGAGGAAGAAGAAACGGTGGGCGATCGGCTACGACATTGCCGGAAGAAGGATTTGTGCGAATTAATGTTCATGCGGCTTTCTCGGAGGATGGACAGCGTGTGGGGATTGGTTTTGGGGTATGGATGCATGATGGATTATTTGCGAGACGTCGGGAAGTTTTTGAGCAACCATTAACTCCACAATATGCCGAGGCTTATGCTATCTGTGCGGCGGTCCATTGGGCGTTTTTGCAAGGGTGGGAGCGGGTCCAGATGTTCTCAGACTGTCTTTTAATTCCCTAGACTTTGATTTTTTCAGTTGTTGGTCCTGTTTTGGCAGACATTAAGGCCTTAGTTAGTTCTTTCATTTTCTTTAGTTTAGAGTTTATTCCGCGTGACGATAATTCGCTAGCTCATAAACTAGCTCGTCGTGCGGTTCGGTAGAAAGTTGTGTTTTCCTTTCTTCTTGTACGTCCTTTGCTTTTATTGGTGATATGAAGATTACTAGTTTGATGCTAAAAAAAAAAAAAAAAAAAAAAAAAAACAATTATCTATCATACTTTTTTCATTCTTTATTATTTCTCCCTTATCTCTCAATCTCTCATACTTTCTCCAAAATTTATCATTTCTCTCTATAACAACAAACAATAGACAATTTACTTTTTAAAAAAAAAACGTTGAAAAGAAAGCGGACTAGAATGCCGGGACGGAGAGAGTACTTAATTAAGATTAAGAGGGGCCTCTATTACTTTCCAGAATCAGAGCAGCTGCGCTAGAGTACTGCTATTTTGGAGTTTGGACACCCACAAATGCTTTCATTTCAGAAAGAGTAAGTATCTTGAGAGACGGTCTCTAGATAATTTATCCAGAGACGAACCTATATTGTCAAGAAAATCATCGATGTTATTAATCAAAACACCTATGTTCTCAAAATTGGTGTCCTTTTCATATCACAACAATACTTATTTTGTTAACAACATAGACGTTTTGATTAATAACATGTATGGTTTTATTGTTAACATAAGTCATCTCTAGATAAGTTATTTAGAGACCGTCTCTCATGAGAATTCGTGTTTCAGAAAAGAAGAACCTGATATTTGATAGAATTTGCAATGTTTACCACAAATCATGATAAAACACAAACAAAGAATCAGAAAGCTTAATGAAGAGAGTTTATATCCTGCATTCAATTTAGTCACATATTTTGAGCTGGTGAAAGTTTGAATGCTGGTGAGCTGCTCAGATTATTAGCAGCAGTCTATTTAAACCTTGTACTAGTAGTTTCATTCAAGTCTCATATCTGTCCTATCTTCCTGCCAATATATTTCAATGTTTTTCCAGTCAACTACTTCAACATTTTAGCAAGAATGCAAGAAATATTAGAAGAGACTTTTATCACAAAACATAAAGACTACTACTACTAATTACTCCAGGTTAGAATGGAAACTGTATCACCCTTTCTATTAATTTACTCAACTGTTTGAACCATATACAAGAGAAGGAAGAGACAATAATGTCTTGTATACACCCTTAGCCACATGATTGGCTTTACATAAGATCTATGAGCCAACTACTTATCAGCAACACTTGTATATGTAAAGGGAGACTCATTTACTCTGACAAACCAAAATCTAACTGTAACTACCAAAAACACTAAAAGCAGAAAAAGAAGAAGAAGAATTAGTCATGGGATTCACCCCACATCTTTAAAAGATAGTCCTCACATTTTCCATAGCTCACATTATTCACATATAAATCCAAGCTGGCCTTCTTTACTTTATGGGGTCCCAATTTGGGTCCATCTTTTTTAAGGTTGTGCCTGTATTCAATTGCCACTTGTTCAAACACTTCTACTTCAAACATGTTCACCTTCATCTTTGGGTTTTTCATCTTGTCTCTCACATAAGCAAATGGTAGTTGATCTCTTGGGTTAAAAGATTCTAATTCATTGAACAAGAGGCATGAGAAGAGGTTTGTTGCGACACTGTGCTTTCTCAGGATGACAGCACTATCCGGCACATCTGCAGTTTGCGGAAACAGTTTAGTCAGCATAAGGAATTGCAATCTATTGACATGAACCCGTAGTGACAAACTCATATGTTGAGTCCAACAATACACGATGAATACCAAAAAGTTCTGAAACTTGTACTAAACGTTGACGCGTAGGACAATTGCAATCTTTGCTCATACAAGTTATAGTTTATAAGTTTTGCTATAAACTAATGTAAACTACTATAAGCAAGTCATTTTCATCTAAGCCGGTAGATAATGATGAATAGATAGATTAACAGACTCATTAGATTGTATTAAAGAATTGACATCTGATAAAGACATGAACTTTAAAAGATACAAACTCTGTTAAATATATTTGAGGTAAAGGAAGGCCCTAGAAGCAACAATAGCAACTTGCATATTATACTGGTTCAAGAAAGCTCCAAATGGTGTCTTTCTTAAAGAGTACTCATTTAAAATTAGTTATCAAGTTTCATAACACACGCATGAATCAAGAGGCCTACTGGTTAAGCAAGGTTCATAAGATCATCTTTAGACTTTAGTAGTACTAAATCATTGACATTATTAGCTAGTCTAGCTTCAAGAACACTCCATAATCCATGCCAATGATGCCATGATCAATCATATTTTTGTTCGAGGCATAAACGTTAACCATCCCCAGATGTTGGCATGACCCTACAAGGATTTCATATTCATTCGAATGTACAATTTCCGACACATACTCAAGGAACTCAGCACATCTAAACTGTTATATCAAGATAGTTCGTGCCTTTCCAAACTTGTTGTTTAGACATCTGTATGCAATAGAATACTGGACTAAATAAGCTTATACTTATATAATCTAGTTCAAAATTTACTATATAGGAATCATTTAAAGATTAACACAGTTATGTTAAGGTAATTGTTTTTTGTACCTGTAGGATAAGGCTTGTTTGAACTCCATGGTTGCAAGCCGTTCTCACAATACGTCTCCATCTGCACCTTTAATCCGTTAACATCCCACCATTTATTCCACCTAGCAGTAGCCATCGCCTCTTCCATCGTGTGCAGAAAAAAGGGATGCTTCGATACAGCCATGTCCACATCCTCCTTCACAATCAAAGAATGAACCAACAGAAGAGGATCAACTACCAACTGCATCTTAGCATCTATCCACATACTGTACTTTGAATTTGGGAAAAGGCGATGAATCAGGTATTTTGGTATTATTCCATTCATCGCAGCATTTTCATACAAGTCCTCACTTAAGACCTTAACAATCCTCCACGCACCAATATTGTGTTCTTGAGAGTTCCTCGAAACTAAGTTATGAAAGTGTAGTCTATCGATAGTCACATCATCCACAAACATGAAGAAACATACACTGTCGAGCGTCTTGGAACCTAAGCCCCGTGGCTGCCTGACTTTGTCGTGATCATTGAATATTGCTGATGCTACCACTAGTCCATCACACTTTTCCATGGCAATTCTATCTGAAAATTTATTGAATGATCATTAGAATCGACAATGTTAGCTATACTAAGCCCATTTGCATAAAGTCTTACAGTACACCACATCACAAATCATTCAACATATGTCTTCAAATCTTAAGAAGGTGAAAAAATTCAGATTAAGCTATATGCATACAAGCCAAGATTAATAGTCTAGTCTAGCTACATTCGGCATCAACAGCAGATCAAAATCGAAGTTTGTAATTGCAGTGAAGCAAAACTAACCTGCATTGCCAATCGGAAAGTGTTTAAAGAATCCACAAGGGATCTCAATCTCATCGGTACGACGATCAAAATAAGAAAGTCTCTGCTCAACACTGAAATTCCCACCAAAACTCTTAGCATTCCCCTGCATATACTTCAGGGGAACATCCCCTGACAACGACGAATTCGCACACAAATTCTGAAACTCATTCAAAACCTCCCAATAATCTAAACAAAAAAAAAAACACGTTAGTTTAAAGTCTTACACAATCCAATATTGAATCAATCAATCAATCAGATCATTTGATAGAATCGAAAAACCGACCTGAGAAATAAACAGGGGAATCACATGAGGAACGAGTAATGGGAATGGCGTACTTGTGTTCACCGTAAGAAGCAGGGTAATGGAAGAGTGGAGATAAAACAGGATCGAAAGGGGATGATCGGAAGAGACATTTGGTGGTGGAGAAAGTGAAGTGTACGGCCAAGAATAGGGCGGAGAAGAGGTAAAGGAGAGATAAACAGAGGAGCTTAGATTTGAAGAGGATTGGAGTTGAGAATTTGGCCAATCTCCCCATTTACTACTAGTGTAATTTAGTGTCCATGATAATACTAAAAGTGACGATGTACCCAATTAGGCTGCATCGGATGGCCTGAAAAAGTTGGCTTGCTTGCTCTTCATGTATTTTAGGGATTGTCCTGTTGTGTTGTTGATGGGGAATTTCTATGTTATATGTTGTACCTGAAAGATATGTCCAAAAGGTATTATTTGGCATCATCTAGGCTGAAATAGCTAGGTTGGCGGCTATGTTTATTTTAGAAAGAGGGTTAGACCGGAACGAACCGCTGATCCGGTGATTCACTGACCAAAAACTCGTTCGAAAAATGCCAGAAAGGGTGTCCTGAAACTGTCAAAGCCGGTAAGAAAACCAGACAACCGCTAGAGCCGTCAAACCGGTTCAGTCTTTGAGTTAGGGGGGGGGGGGGAATGTTCCGAACCGAAAACCCTTCACAGTAGTCTCTGGATCCGCATTTCATTCAAGAGCATTATCAACATCGAGAAGGAGGACTTACTCAGCTAGACCCTAAAATTTGGATCAATTAATTTTATGGGCTAAGAAAAGAGGGAAAATCCGTGCCAGCGACATTTGGCACCAAGTAATTGAAAAAGAGACGCATGGCGAGTTAATACAATGTTGTAACTCAGAGAATCATGTGTTAATATAATGTCGTAAATCAAAAGGTCATGTGTTAATATAGTATTGCAACTCAGAGTATCGCTAACTGAAAATGACCAGTTTTTTCGGTACCGGCCTGTTATATGCGAAGAAAAGACAGGTGACCACTATGTAAAAATCAATTCCAATCCAAACTACTTCATCCATGTTAAAAGAGAAAAGAGAGAATAGCATAAACAGTTTATTTATTTATTCTTGTAATGAAATACGTTTAGTCGTTAAACTAACAGTTTTTAAAGAGAATAGATTGGAGAGTTCATTATTGTTACATAGTGGAAGTTCATAGTATTAAGGGTCTAATAGTATATGAAGAGACGAAAACATCTCCAGTAACTTCTACACATTAATCTCTTCATCCGCTAACCCTTTACACACTTAACTCTTCATCCACTAGCTTGTACATTAATCCTCTCATCCATTAACTCATTGCACATTTATCCATAACAATCTAATTATAAATTAAAATTAAATATAAACTTAGTACTTAATTCACATTTTCTAAATCATATAGTCTATCCATCCCAGCCTATTTCGATTTTTCTTGACCAACTAGCTTCAATGTTAACTGCTTAGAAAGTACTTCATTCCGGTCAAAGTTTTCCATTTTGACATCTCAATTGTACAAAAAGTGGGAAAAAAAAATTTCATTTCCATTTTTGATAATGATTTCACCTACTCAAGTCAAGTCCAAACAGTTTAAAGGGATCGATAACACTACTCATACTAACAAGGTGCACCTTTCTTTTCGGTAATCCATCCATAAGAACTCCAGAGTTAAGTGTACTTGTTTTGTAGCAATCTTATGATGGGTGACCAATAAGCTGAAGATATCACCAAGAGTACTTGCGCATGATATTCTACGTTTTTTTATTTGGTTGACCAAATATTCAAAGGAATCTATTACCGAGACGAATCGATTACTGTGGTATATTAGACTATCTCCAGAAGTTGCAACTCTCTGAGTCCCAAAATCTCTGTCATGTCAACATTCCACTCACTTTGCAACTCTCTACAATTCCTACTCCAACAGTTGAGGTCCAAATTTATTTTCTCTTGACATTTCTTTCAAACTTAAATTTTCATTTCATTTTCTTTTCTCATTTCCTTTTAAATCTTATTCTTGAATTTATTTTAAATGTCGTTAATTAATTATAACAAAATCATGCTAGAGCGAATTTATTGCAGAAAGACCTGATCGAGCACGTATGGCAAAATCGTAAGGATGGGTCATTAATCTAGTTAACATTTTTCAAGTGCGTTTTTATGTTTTTTAGTATATGTATTTTTTTTTTGTCTACAAATGTGATTTTAAATTCAAATAATATGTATTTTAAAATTTAAAAGTAATGTATAAGTATATTTCTATTGCTACAGATATTATTATCATATGAAAATATTCAATAACAATGAAATTTGAAAACAAATATATTACTTGAAATTTTAGTTTAAAGCTTAAAAAAAACATAAAATCAAACAAAGTCCAAAATAAAAATAAACAAAGCAAGGACGGAGAGAGAAAACATAAAATTAAAAAAAAAACAAAAGGTTAATGGAATATGAGTCGCGACCCAAATTATGGGGTGCACCCCATAGCCCTAAATTTCCAACTCACTTGAAACTCTGATGGTCTTATTACTCAAAAATATTTTACACAACATTTTAAACTCACCGGATTAGATTCTAACCGGAGTTTGGGTTTACTTTTTACCACCGGTTTTTGGAGGCATGTGACGCACACTCCGATGATCGTGGACAAGCCACCAAACACAGTGTCAGAGTCTATTTCAACAACCCCACTTTGTATTCACGTTCTCGAATCTGGATATTATTCAACTCCCACAGTCCTCCACATCGAGTGTGACGACGACTGGCGATCCGGCGATACTGCTACCCATTTACACTTGAACACACGCATCCGTCTGTGTGTGTGTGTGTTTTAGCTGCAGGATTTAAGCTCTGTATTAGCTAGAGAGACCTGTACTAAGCTCTCTGTATATCTCTAATGTCTCAGGATCCTTTGCCCACTCGCTGGTCATTTGAGGTACCACTTTCATGCCTTCCATTTGAGGTACCAATTTACTGTTTTAAGTGTGTACTAGTATATTCTATTCGCATTGTTGCATCCATGCGAATCACCTGCATTTTGTCCAAGGTACAACTGGTGAAGCACATCTGCATATTCTAGCTCTTAATTTCAATTCACCAATTAAGTGTGAAGTTTGATTGCATTGCATTTGTATATGACTCGCAATTTCTCAAATATCAGTTTATCTGTATTGGGTATTGGAGTATTAATATAAATGACTAGATTCCATACCTCTTTGCAAATTCGAGCTTTTAGATGAGAATGGCTTAGATTCCACACCTCTCAAGTTGGAGCTTTTAGATGAGATGGAATTCTACCACACTGGATAATGAACTTGCTTTTAGCTCTTTATACCTGCTACTTCACTTTTGTGAAGTCGTTACTATCTCCCATAGACCGCTGTCGATTATCACAGCATTCTATTGAAGGATCCTGATTAGTTAATGAATGATTATTCCGCCTGTATACGTGCTAATTTCACATCGGAACGGATTATTGTGGAGATTACGAGTTAATGTGTTATCGGCATATGAAAGTATAAATGTTGTAGTGCAATTTCAAGTAAAGAGTCAACACTATACGTCACCTACTCTTATGTTGCTATGGTATTACTTTTAGGACAGACACGTGTTTTCTGTCGAGAGTTCATGTACCTGAAAGTCCAGATGAAGTTTGAACATTAAGTCGCAGTGTTTTAGTGCTCGAAGATATGTCATTGCTATTTTATTTCTTTGGTGTAGATAATGCGATCAGTTGTTCAGTTGTGAGAGAGTTTCTATATTTATGTACGGATTCTTTGCTGGTGTACTTAGGAATTTAAGTTGTTCTACGACAAGACGTTTGGGAGGAAGAAGGATACTGAGGCAAAAGAGATGGCTGCAAATGGTAATGGTTCAAGTAATGGAAGTTCTTTAACCGAGACATCAAATGGAAGCCGTCAAGTGAAGAACACATCGGAGTTGGCTATTTATGAGCAATACCGCAACCAGGTATATCGCCCTCTGCACATATTGATGCAAGCATTCATATATTGTTTGGTGCTTGATGCACTTCTTGAATTATTTACTCCTGTTTCAGCATAATGGTACTACAGCGCAGGCAAATGGAGTCTCCTCTGTAGGAGTGGATGAAAAGCCGTACGGATATTTTTCCTTTTCCTCTCAATTGGGCAAAATCTACTTCATGTTTTTTTTAAAATGTTAAATCTGAACAAGTTTAATGATTAATATAAAATATAACAGTAACCTTGACTAGAACTGTATATCACTGCATTCTCCCACAGATGCATTCGTTTGTTGCTCACTTGCGTGGTATACTTCCAAGTTCCAACCAAACATGCATTAAAAATTTAAATATTAGATCAGTGAGTGTGATGGCTGCTTGAAGTTTTCTTTTCCCCTAAACTTTAACATTTGATTTCAGCCCGAAATCCTTACTTCCGCCATTTGAATCAGCAGAAGTGCGAGCTTTGGCAGAGAGTTTATGCAGGTGTGTAATTGCAGTACTTGGCGCATTGTCTATGGTTACCCATAAGTGTTACTGGCTAATCCACCTATCCTGCTTAAGTTTTCAGTCATGTTGATTTATTGATGTTCTGTTGTTTGGTTCTTTGTAGAGACATCATTCGCGGTAGTCCGGATGTTACATGGGAAAGCATCAAAGGATTGGAGAATGCTAAACGGCTGCTTAAAGAAGCAGTTGTAATGCCAATAAAGTATCCAAAGTATGTATCAACATCTGATACGTCCTTTCATTCACAATAATTAAGTTTGGCCTTTTTTAATCCATGAAACTCTGACATGCACCCCAGGTACTTCACTGGTCTTTTAACACCGTGGAAAGGTATTCTCCTCTTTGGTCCCCCAGGAACAGGAAAGGTTGGTGGCTCACTTTATCGTGTTTCCTTTCCTTTTTCATCCACCGCATTTTTATGCAAATTGAATGATCGGTAGTTTCTTTGTTCCCACTTACTTGAAGTTGTTTTAATTCTCTCTGAAAGAGTCTCAAGAAAAATATATTTTTCCTTTGATTAATTGTTTTCACTAAAGATAGTCTAACACAACTAGTTTTGAGAATTTTGTTGATTTTCTTTACCATCAGAAAAAACGTCAGATTTTTGTTAGAAATATGTACTTCTGCAGTCTGAACGGTTTTTCCTTAGTAGTATGGATCAAAGCTGAGCTATAAAATTGGATTTTAAAAGTTTCATCATATACTTAATTCATCCTTTTCTACCTCTGCTTCTCTGTAACAATATCCCCTTTCCTTAATTCAGCCTTCTCTAATTCTACTTCCCTCTTCTATGTCATCTGTCCATAGTCTAAGTTACATAAATGAGCTGTAACTGAAACATCATATCTTACAATGACTTCAATCCTGCAGACAATGTTAGCAAAAGCGGTTGCTACTGAGTGCAACACCACATTCTTCAACATTTCTGCTTCATCAATTGTCAGCAAATGGCGGGGTAAGATGCAGTTTTGTTGTGGTTTTCCAATAACCTTTGCATTTGCAGACCCCAGTGGCACTCGATGAAATACATTGGCTGAATATGATTGTTGCTATGATATATTTGCACAGCTCTTATTTATTCATTCTATTGGCCTCTTCACTGATTGTATTTAGTTAGACATGCTTGTTGAAAAGATAATAATTATTTACACTGTGAGTTAACTTAAGTTCATAGCTCTCTTGTTTAATGTCAATTGTCAACACATAAATGAGATTTGTTATTTTTTTTGTTTTAGATGCTTCCTGCACGAAGCAATGGTGCAATACTGGCCTGTTTATTCGGTGGTCATAGATTCTCACAGACATGCTAAATGCTTTTAACCATGCCTACTCTAGATCTTGAATTTCAATTAAAAACAGAAGGGACTGAAACCTGATAACCAATTGGGATCCATTTGGAATTTGTGTTCTATCTTGATCTGATAAGTTTAAATTACATTGCAGGTGATTCAGAAAAGCTGGTGAAAGTATTGTTTGAGCTGGCAAGGCATCATGCACCATCAACTATATTTCTGGATGAAATTGATGCAATTATTAGCCAAAGAGGTGAAGGGCGCAGTGAGCATGAGGCAAGCAGGCGTCTGAAGACTGAGTTACTTATTCAGGTGAAACATAAATATTTAGTTCGATATATTGATAGTTCAAAATATTACCTTAATCCAGACATTGGAATTATATACCAAGTGAATATAAACTTGCCCCAGATATTCTTTACCCATGGGTTAATCAGATTACACGTTTCCACTCTTTATACTCATAAAGCTTGCTCAGTTTCTCTTGAATAAATAGAAAAAAAGTCATCAGTTGATGATGATTCATTAAATGTTAATATTCCATAAAACATAGTGAACTTCGTGAAAGGATGGCCCTTGGATTGGATATCTGAAGGTGATAGATATATACACTCCTAAACAGTAGCAGTAATTTCCTTTTTCTATTACTGCTAATTATTCTGTTAAGTTATTTTTATTCCCCAGTGACCTTATATATTACATCTGTGGTTCCTCGGAAACTGTTAATTGGTTTGGACAAAACATTGCAGATGGATGGTTTGACAAAAACGGATGATCTTGTTTTTGTTCTGGCCGCAACTAATCTACCCTGGGAATTAGATGCAGCCATGCTCAGGCGTCTTGAAAAGCGGGTATGTTTTCAGATGCATAAATGTAGTATTTTCCTTGCATGATATAATCAATACGAGCTCTATGTTCCTTCTCACATTTTTTGATTCACTACGTTCCTTCTCACATTTTTCTCTCTGTACTAAAAAATAAGAAGGCTGTACATGTATCTGACCTCTAGTCAAGTCATTGGACTCAATAATTCAAGCTGTCGCAGTGGCATATGTAACGAGCTAAATATGAGTGCTAGTCACATTGTTATTGTATTGACTATATAGAAACAACCAATTAAGCCTTTTATCCCAACAAAACCAGGGTAGGCTACATGAACCAATAGGAGCCACACTTGGTTACTTGCAACAATTGATCTTCTCACGTGTATCTCTCTGCAGTAAAGTATCGTTTATTCCTTAAAGCACCAGATCTTTGCGTGTAACTTCTGGCTAACTCTTCCTTAGTCTCCCACATGCTTTTATTCTTAATTCATTTAAGCATTTTTATTTGGGGCCTTGGCCTTTTCTTGCCTTTGGGCCGAAAAGGGGAAAACAAGGAAAAAAACGCTGCAGATAATTAAAGATTTGTTTTATTTGTAATCCAGATACTGGTACCTCTTCCAGAACCAGAAGCAAGAGGAGCCATGTTTGAGGGGTTATTGCCACAGACCTCGGAGGAAAAACTTCCTTATGATTTATTGGTGGAGAAGACTGAAGGTTACTCAGGTTCAGATATTCGTTTATTATGCAAAGAGGCTGCAATGCAACCTCTTCGACGATTAATGGCATCTCTTGAGGATAAAGACGGGCTGGTGCCTGAGGATGGTATGTCTACTAACTTGCAATCATGGATCAATGTTCCTTACATATACTCCCTCCGTCCCAGAAATGTAAGGTTGAATGAATAAAACTAATCTAGAAATGCAAGGTTGAATGAATAAAAGTATGAGAGAGAGTGAATTAGGAGATACTTATATTTTCCATTTAAGGTATGCGAAGTTGAGATTGGGAGGAAAAAAAAAGTAAAGTGGGAAGTTGAGATTGAGACGGAGGGAGTATTGGATTCTAGTTTGTACATATTTAGAAATGTCCATCAAAATATTTTTGTAATTAAAGTTGGAGAAAGTTCACTTTGTTAGAACTAAAATCCATAGATAACCATTAGCCATTGCCACTTCCCTAGTCTAAATAGGGGGTGATAGGATGCAAATACAGACGAGATTTTGCACAACAATAATTTTTTGTCCATGTTGCGCCAACAGGTCATCGGCTGAAAGGATTGTACTTGTGCATTGTGCAGAAGTGTTTATTCCATCCATTTAGAAAATATAGATCATAGTGTCATACAGTCCATTTATAGGCCAAAAAGGTCATCCACTTCGTAAACAATTTGTTCAAAAAGGTATCCCCAGCCTTCTTTATGAGAAAAGGACCCTCATTGAATTTCGACGAATAGATCATATGCAGGGCTAGTCAAGTTAGTTTTGAGCGAGTTTTCTAGTTGGCCCAATTCGAGCATCATCCTAAGTGATCTGGAACTCAAAAGTGTGATTTTTGCATTAACTCTTTGATGTGGTTCTGCACAGAATTGCCAAAGGTTGGATCAATTACTCCCAAAGACATTGAGGTGGCATTGAAGAATACTAGGCCTTCTGCACACCTCCTTGCACCTCGTTATGAGCAGTTTAACGACGATTATGGCAGCCAAATACTCCAGTGAAGGCACTGATGTTTCATCTTGTACTGCTAGAAGCTTAGAATTTGAAAAGGATGATGATGTTATTTTCTTCATTGTATATTTATTTTTAGTAATTTCCCGTTCCATAAGTTGATCTCGTGGTCTCGTACCTGGACTTTCTGTTCTCACATTATCAAGTGAAAGCAGAACTTCATGCCATTGTATCAAGTTCATCTGGAGGCTGGAGCTCATATCATTTCTAGCAGCACTGTTCTGTAATTCATCAGAAGTGTACGTTTAAACTTCAGTGCAGATTTGTTTTCTGATTATTAATGATTGTAGTTATTGCTGTGTGCCTCTGCTGTAATCAATGGTGCATGATGGAACCGAAAAATCAGGTTAGTTCTATACTTGGCTAACTCACAGTCAATACAAGAAAAATGGACTTCAACAACACTTATTTTCGTTAGTGAAAGTTTTTTTTTTGTTGCAGAAAGTTTTCTCCAACGGATATTTGCGTTGCCTAAATCGTCCCAGTTGCCACGTTGGTAATCTTGCATCGGAATCTGATTTCGTTGGTAACTCTTGTAACGTGATTTTCCGTTGGTGAGGCGTTACTATTTCGTTGTCGAAGCGTCACTATTTTGTCGGTAATCATACAGGAAATTTCGTTTGTAACTCTTGCAACGTGATTATCCGTTGGTGAGACGTTACTATTTCGTTGTCGAAGCGTCACTATTTTGTTGGAATTCATATGAGGAAAAACGAAAATCATGCAACGGAATTTGATCCCATCACCTCATGCTTATACCTCTAGCTTTCTTACTACTCGACCACCTTTGCAGTATACATTTTATACAAAAGTTGGTGGACACCAGGTTGAAGAGTAAGCCTACGTGTCATGAGTCATATTCTCTTTGAATGACCCTTCATTTGCATTTCTCTTTCTCTTATTAGTTGTTCTTCTAGGGTTTGTTCCCTACCTTATTGTATCAAAATTAACATACAAACTACATTTTGGCAAAATAAAATGATTAAACATAGAGATATGGTTGACCATTGTACTAGAGAAATAACTACTTTATTGCATTTACAGCAAGTGTATGCAATATTAGATGAAAGCAAGTGAGTAGAAGGGTTAAAATGGAGGTTTTATAGCCAATGCATTCATAAAAAAAACAAACACAAATGGTTACTTTTTTTTCTTTTTTCAAATCAATTACAGATTAGTCCATGTAATATATACAATCAATTACAATACGGTCCACACGTGATAGTCACGTGATGTAACTAAACAAACATCTGAAATTAGTTCAAAGCAATTGCATACATGTCCCTGAAATTGTGTTAGTTAATTACATATTCACCCAACCGCCACACTATAAAGGGTTCTGTTGGTTTTCTATTTTCTTTTACCTTTACTTTAATTATTTTTTTGAATTTGAATTTAGTTTTGCATTTCCTTATAGGAGAGAGGTAATTTATTCCACATGGAGAGAGAGAAAGCTGATGTAAGCATGTCAGTCAACGAAAATAGACATTTTGGATTTATCTGTAATTGTTTGAATAAAAGGAACTAATATGTAATTGGCCCAAATTTAAGGGGTAGCTTATGTAATTTCCCCGTCAAACAAATATTCATAGATTCTAAATATTCCCTACTGAAATTGCATCAAATTTACAATTGTTCATTTTAGGAGCCTCGCTTCTTTTTCAACAAAATTTCCAACGAAATTTTTGTTGGTGGGAAAAATTTTCAACGGATTTTCTGTTGGTGTTTATAGTGCTTAAACATAAAATTTAGTACCAATGAAATAGTGATGAGACACTAAATTTGTTGGAAACCCAAAAAACTTTCTGCAATGGAATACCAACAGAATTACAACAAAAAATCGAATTTGATGGTGGTTTGTTGGTATTTCGTCGTTCATGTACAATTTTTTCTCAAGGAAATTTTTATTGGTGTTTCGTTGGTAATCTGTTGTTGAATAACAACGAACTCAATTTCCGCTGGAAAGACCCCGTTGCTAAAGGTCCAGTTTTTTGTAGTGAATAATCCAGACACGTCTACTTCTCGGAGAGACCAATTCAACATCACACATGGGCGGAGTCAGGGGGCGGTGAGATTTTCATTTTCTTTGTTACTATACACATATTTTAGAAAATTAATTATATATTCGGCCACGCCTAATTTTTTTAGTTAGTACATTTAGTTAGTCGAATTTATAATTAAATAAGTTGAGAAAATTATAAAATTTGATAAATTTAACGTAAGTCTCCTGAGAGACGGTTTTATGGAGAGACTAAAAGAGACGAACAAACATTACAGTTATTCCAGAAACATTACAGGTTTTACTAAAAATATCGGTGATATACACATATATAAAAAATGATATAAAATGTATACGTACTCATAAAACATTATACATATACTTAAGAACACCAATCCGTCTCTCACTAATACGCATCTCTTCCAACACTTTGTGATTAAAGAGATCTTTTACTAATTATATAATTTAAGAGGGTTATCACTACAAAAAAAAACAGGATTTAGAGACGGAATTATCCGTCTCTAAATCAATGCCGATTCATCTCTAACACCTTAGAGACGGATTTAGAGACGGATAACAGATCCGTCTCCAAACTTGGCGTCTCTAAGGATTTAGAGACGGATAAAGTATCCGTCTCTAGTTAGAGACGGAATTATCCGTCTCTAATAAGTCGTTGACTTTTAGAGACGGATAGTTTATCCGTCGCTAAATATGTATTTTTTACAAAAAAAAATTGCAGAATTTTATACGTTGAGAATTTTTATACGGATATACAATAAATCGATAATTTTATCTGTCGACAATGATACAATAAATCGATAATTTTATATGAATCAACAATAAATCGACAACGTCAATACAATAAATCAACAACGTCAATACACGAATATACACGAATAAATCGACAACGTCAATACAATATTCAATAATACAAATACAATATTATGTTAATTATACAAAATTAATAAGACAAAAGACAAAAAAAAAATATAAATAACGCGCGATTTTGGACGGAGGGAGACGGTGGTGGATCTGGTCGGATGGTGGTGGTGGTGGGAGGCGGTGGACAGTGTAGTGATGGTGATGGGAGGGCAGTGTGGATGGTGGTGGTGGGAGGCGGTGATGGTGGTGGTGGACAGTGGGTGGATGGTGGTGGATCTGGTGGTGGTGTGTGGCGTGGTGGTGGAAGGGAGGTGCGTGGTGGCGATCCGGTGAAAATGCATCACGCCTCATGGAAAACAACCTCCCTTGATCAAATCCGCTCCTCCTCCTCGCTTCTCCTAAACCCCACCGCCAATGCCGTGTGGCGACGTCATTCTCCACGTCCGCCCTACCTCACCCCTCACCGCCTGCTATAATTCAATAGAAATGGTGGTTGTGGTGGTGGAAGGGTGGTGGTGGCGGGGAGGTGGATGGTGGTGGTGGTGGCAGGGAGGTGGATGGTGGTGGGGTGGATGGTGGTGGTGGCAGGGAGGTGGTGGTGGCGGGGAGGTGGATGGTGGTGGTGGCAGTGAGGTGGATGGTGGTGGGAGGAGAAATGGAGATGGTGGGAGGAGGAGAAATGGAGATGGTGGGAGGAGGAAGGAGGGTTAAATTAGGGTTTCGGATAGATTTAGGGACGGATAGCTAAATTTTGTTTTTTTTTTTGTTTTTTTTCCAGGTCAACTGTTTTAGGGACGGATAAAAAATCCGTCCCTAAAACAGGGACGGATTACATAATCCGTCCCTAATTAAGATTTGATTAGGGATTATGTAATCCGTCTATTATGACGATTAGGGACGGATAGGCCTATCCGTCCCTAATCCGTCCCTAAACTCGCCGATTCGTCCCTAAATTAGGGACGGATAATATCCGTCCCTAAAACCGACTTTTCTTGTAGTGTATACAGACAATTTTTATACTTTTGGAGCAAGTTCTAAGCGTGCATTTTCAGACATGAAAATTTCATAGATGAGACTACGAAGTTCGATGGAGGATGACTTCTTGTCTAGCAATTTGATAATGCATATTGAAAAATGAATTGTCGAGGGGTTTGACATTGATTCAATCACTGATGATTTTGAAAAGATGAAGAGACGTAAAGTACGATTTTCATAGAAGTGGATCGTTTATTTAGTTTTGGTTTGCCTTCATCATGATATAGTTCTTTCCTTCCATTCATTTTACTTATACGCTCAATTGCATCGATAATGTTACTTGTAGGTAGCAATAAAAGAACATATGTTTAGTTCTTTAGATGCTACGGGTGTTAGTACTGGTACACTCTAATAGAATATTTAGGGATGTGTGGTAGTTAGGCTACATTTTTTTTCAATCGAAAACTCATTCGATTCGATTCGATTACCTGGCTTAGTTATATTTTATACTACAATTGATTTAGTTCGATTCAATTCAATTGATTCGATTCAAGAATTTCATTGAAAATAAAAGTTCTTTACATCTATTGGATAATTCAGGTGATGGTGTAAACTCAAAATGTCAGATGTCTGATCAATTTGTGGTGGATTGAGCAGTTACAAATTGGGCTCACATAGATTCGAAATTTAGAATCACGTCCATAATTAGTGCAGCTAAGTCATTAGATTAAATTCTTCCAGTCCTGATGTTACGCTATTTTGGTGATAGTACGCTGTCGTCTGAAGGACTAACCATCCATGATCCATGTAGTTTTAGGGAAAGTAGTAATTATTGAGTGGAAATTAAGTTACAACGTCACAATCAGGTATGGAATGAATCCCACGTAATTAAGAATCTATTATCTTCAACTGCAATTTTCTGAACTGAACTAAAATGAACTGAATTGTAGTATAAAATATAACTAAGTAGAACTGAACTGAACTGAATAAGTTTTCAGTTTAAGAGAACAGAGCCTAAGTATATGAACTGAATGACTTTGATGATCCCTTAATGCAGTAGACTAAGTAGTCAAGTTATGGTAAGAAAGATAAGACAGCCAGTCTCCTGACATGGTTTTTCAAAGTTATTTTTTTATAATATAATAATTCACAAAGTTTCCTTAAGTTTATAATTTAATTTAAATTTCATTCGTTGATCTTACTTATTTTTTAATCCGGTACGTGCATGTGTCGTTGTTTAAGTAGAATGTGTCATTGTTTAAATAGAAGGTGCATGGTTCGAATCTCATCGGCGTAAGTTTCTCCCTTTTATTTATTATTTTTAAATGTTTTAAAGAATCACAGATTCATTGGTTTATATAAAAACCCTTAACACACTACACATAGGTGCTAGCTTCGAATAGAATGTGTTAGTTGATTTATGAATGATCGTATATGCAATATTGAATTCTAAAATAAAATTACCAAAAAATCAATCCTCCAATACGTACACCCAACGTATCCACCATTAAAAGATCAAGGCCAGTTTTATATATATATATATAGCTTAATATTTGGTGACAATGAGCGATTAAACTTGAGAAATAAAATTAAAAGAATACAGTATATATACTACTATACTAGTTTATTGATATGCAATATTTTGATTTTAGTATATTAATCTAGCTTAATATTTTTCATCATATATACGGTCCCTCATATATACTAGCTAAAATTTATCGACTTTGAAGTTAGCACGTCTCTTACAGTAATCTGAGTCACTGTACAACAGGTTTGCTGTTTTTGCAAAATTCCTGTATATATGATTAATATCATAAAAGCAAGAGAAAATTGAAGACATATCAAATTGCATGTAAAATTGAATAATTCTGAGTAAAAAAAAAAAATCACATTATAAAGCTATATCAAATCTTGTAATTGTTAGGTATATCAATTGTTCAAAGGGGCTACCTGATTTTGTACTTAACTTGTGATTAATCTCCATAGGAGTATGTAGTTTTGCACAGAATTGCCAAAGGTTGGATCAATTACTCCCAAAGACATTGAGGTGGCATTAATGAAGAATACTAGGCCTTCTGCACACCTCCTTGCACCTCGTTACTAGCAGTTTAACGACGATTATGGCAGCCAAATACTCCAGTGAAGGCACACTGCTGTTCATCTTGTACTGCTAGCTAGAAGCATAGAATTTGAAAAAAATGATGATGTTACCTATTTTCTTCATTGTATATTTATTTTTAGTAATTTTCCGTTCTATAAGTTGAGCTCCGGTCTCATACCTGTACTTTATGTTCTTCCATTGTCATGATCTGGGATTTCAGAAACTGTTATCTGAATTTAAAACAATTCATGCCATTTCGTATCAAGTTCATCTAGAGATCATATCATTTCTAGCAGTATTTGCTTATTTTTTCTGTGTATGATTGTTGTAAATTTAATGCCATTAATTGTATACTTCTAGCATCTGCTGCAATTCACTTGTTCATAATGGAACCGACATATCAGGCAAGTCCTATAGGCTATAGCTATCACGAAACAACTATCCGGACAAGGTATGCAAAAGAAGAGAGAAAAACACGTCGAATGAACAACAATGAATACAAAAGAAGAGAGAAAAAACACATGTCAAATGAATAATAATGAGAAATAATCTTGATATGTGAGTCACACCAACATGAATAATGTGTTATAGAGTACAAACAGCAAAGTTTTGTCTTCTCATTATCTCCACTTGTAAGTTTGTAATATCTTGCAATGTAGTCCTAAAAAAAGATAAATTTTGTTTCCCCACCCCGAAAAGAAATACTTTTCGTTCAATAAAAATTACAAACTTTCATGGGAACTGGATTTTAAAAAGATGAGTAAGTATAGTAAAAGGGAATTTTCCTAATCTATAGGAAAATTCGGTTTTTACAATAAAGAACCGGTCATAAACACTACAAACCGGTTAATAGCTTTAATATAAATACCCAAATAATAACACACTCTCTCACAAAATTCACAAAACTCAACAATCTTTCTCTCTCTACAAAAACCCTAAAGAGAGAAACATTCAAACCCATTTATCTCTCTCTCTCTCTCTCTCTCTCTCTCTCTCTCTCTCTCTCTCTCTCTCTCTCTCTCTCTCTCTCTCTCTCTCTCTCTCTCTCTTCGCCGGATTTATGTCGGATCTTGCCGGATTTCCACCGAATTTTCAGATGCAATTGCTAAAATGTTCAAATCAACAAATTCATCTTGTTTTTTCCGTTAATAAATTCTCAATTGAAAATGAAATTTGACCTTCTATTGTCGTTTTTCGCTGATTTTACGATCTCATGTTTCCAGATCTGGTTTCAGATTTGAAATTCGTACAGTAAAAATCGAATTTCGCAATATCTGGTGCTTTGTTATGGTTTTAAGAGCTGGTGTTATAGTTTTATGTATCGTTGTTATGGTTTTAGCTTGTGTTTAATGTCTCGGTCTGTTATTGTTTTAGCGCATATGTTATAGTTTCAAGACCTATTATTGTTGTTTTAAGTAATGTTAGTGTTTTTAGTTTCTGGTGAAATATTTCTGGTCTGAATTTTTACAAATGTTTTATCATAGTTTTAAAAGACATTGTTACAGTTTTAAGATATACTATTATGGTTTTAAGTATAAATATTACCGTTTTAGCTTGTGTTGCATGTTCGTGCTTTGTTATAGTTTTAAGATGCACTGTAATAATTTTAAACATTAATGTTATTATATTTAGTTTATTGAATATTTCTGCTTGTTATTGTTTTTAGCGCATACGTTATAATTTTAAAACCTAATGTTGTAATTTTAAGCATCAACGTTAGTGTTTTAGATTTTGTGAAATATTTATGATTTGATTTTTTTACAAATGTTTTGTTATAGATTTAAGAGGCACTGTTATGATTTTATGTATCAATGTTACTGTATTTAGCTTGTGTTGCATGTTCCTACTTTATTATAGTTTTAAGATGCACTGTTATGGTTTTAAGGATCAATGTAACTGTTTTTAGCTTCTGAATTGCATGTTACTTATTTGTTTTAAAGTACCAATGTGATAGTTTTTATGAGGGTTGTTATGGTTTTAACCCAGTAAGTGAATGTTTTAAGCAGGTGCTGATGATGACATCGAGTTTGATGATAGGACTCTCAAAGCAACAAATTAGACAGGACGCCGAAGTTCACCAACAAGTTTTATTGGGAAAAAAATCTCATTTTAACAACTCAGATTGCATTTGCATAAAAAAAACACCGAATGAATGTTTATTGTATTTTTTTTACTATGAGAATAGATGTTTTAAAACTTTTGGATGACTGGATTTCAATATTGTAATGATTGAATGTATCAAGTATCTTATTTTAAGCTTGTTTATTGATGTTTTAATGGCATCCCTGAAACTTTTAGACTTGTTTAACGGTGATTTAATAATACTATTAGATTGTCACTTAAAACTATCATGTAGGCCTTAACAAATTAGCTAACAAGGTTAAAACTATAATTAAAACATACAATACCGACGCATTAAAACCATCACATTATCTCTTAAAACATTAACAAAATACGTTAAAGCTGTAACTTTCAATGTTAATAACTTAAAACCAAAACATAATATATTAAAAGCATAACAAAAAATGTGTGTTTCATCGGTTTTTTTAAGAAACTCGGCCGGCCAGACTGCTAAAATTTAAAAACCGCAAAAAACTCACAAAAACACTGACTTTCCTATCTTTTAGGAAAATCTTACATTTTCTAAGACTTTAGCTAAAAAGATAGATAGAAGAGCAAATCAATTAGCTGATCATTTGGCTAGCTTAGGCTATAATTGGGATGGAGTGGGAAAGCTATGGTTTTCTACCCCAATCTATATGTAATCCCAATTTTGGATTTTGACAATATTGGCTATTAAGCCAAATGATATTCTTTACTTGCTAAAAGAAAAGGTACAAAATTTTATGAACCTTTCATTCATCTTGATAATCTAGCATGATGTCTAATTGCATTGATAATGTACATATATGTAATAATAAGTACATTTTTTTTCCTTTCTTAAAAGTGTGTATACATAAAAACTCGAAAATTGTAGTATGTCATTGCTCTTGAGGAATGAAGTTGAGTGTGCCTACTTGTATCAATTTTGGGATGGGTTTTTACTGAGATGTTTATGACACAGTGAGTATAAAATGCATTTCAAGAACATGTGTTGATCTACAAGTCAATATATCACTCAAAAATAGTTCAAGTAACACTGCCGGCTCAAAATGTGAGATGTAGATGTTTGATCGAGTGGATCAATCAGTTACAAATTGAGTTCACAAAGATAGGAAATTTAGAATCGCGTTTACCTGCATAGCAGATGGTCATTGCATACCTGTCACTGAGTCACTGGTTGTTGGGGCTGCTATTTCAGTTATCATTCACTCAGTGATGGTCCAGGATTCAACCACTCGGTCAACTGGCCCAGCCAATGAGCTGGTGCCAGGTGCCCAATTCTGATGTGTGTGTCACACACACACGTTTTCCGTTTCACATTTTCTTTAGTTAAATTAAGTTAAAAAAGATACTAACGGTCAAATTCTTTTGTCCTCTACGAATAGATATTGGTCTTGAATATATTAAGTCTCCTGAAAAACTATCTCTAGATAACTTGTCTGGATATCGACCTGTGATGTCAACAAAATTATTGATGTTATAAATCAAAACGTCTATAATTTTTACAAAATGCATATTCTATATACGAAAAAACATAAATGTTGTCAACATATACATTCTGATTAATAAAAATCAATGATTCTCTTAAAAAAATAGGTCGGTCTCTGAGATGGCCTATCTAGAGACTTTGTCTTATTTTATTACTCTTTAAAAGACTCAAAACAAATAAAAAGTTAGTTTTACGTAAAATTAATCTTATATTTTCTTATATCATTACCACTATTACAATATGTCAAATATGTAAAAAGGACTAAAAAAGTTTCGGTGTCAGCGGTCATCGAGTGACTCACAGTGGACTCAACCACCCATTGGTGATGGTCTAATTAGACAGAATTCATTTACCCCTAGCAGGTGCCTGGTGGTATGTTAATTATGTCATAGTTTGGACAAGAACTAAAGTTTAGAAACCGAATTAAAAATATCTAAATTTTTACTCAACTTAAATTTTTAATTCTAAATTCATATACTATATCACCCCGGCCTAATGCATTAGACTAAAGTAGTCGTGATTAATACTAGACTTTAGGTTAGGTAAGAAATTAAGATAAGACCGCGCGCGATTATGGGCAACTTTACCAAAATATCAATCCTCCAGCTCCAATACAGGGAACATATTCACTAAAAGCTCGAGAGCAATCACATTTATATGAAATCACTTTTCTTATATAAGGGAAGATTAAAAAAATCAAAATAAATCTTTTCTAATATAAATAGTTGCTCTCTACATTTGTTAAAAAATGTTAACTCTCGATTTAATACTACCATAAATTTGTGATCATATATATGAGTTAAAGTAAATAAAAGACACATATATAGTATATATTTTACGAGCATGCTTTTTTAAATGGTGAAAAGCATAATTCTAGCTTAATATTTTTTTATCATAAAATTCTAGCTTAGTCATTTTTTATCATAATGTATTTATGGACTTTCATTATCAAAGCCTACCATTATAGTTCTAAATTTCATCTAAAACGGAATGAAATACAAAATTGTCTAAGTTATTAACTTCAACGATATGATATAATGGACTTGGAATATGAAATATTGTTTTAAACACACTTATTACAATACTTAATAAAATTAATTTCTTTTTATTTTAAAAATATTACATGAATTTTCGAAAAATATAGAAATGTCACCATAAAATATTGAAGCTTATCTATTATAAGAATCCGGAATATGTAGTTCCGGAGAAGACCGAAACATCACCATAAAATATCGAAGCTTCTCTATTTCAAGTATTCGAAACATATTCCCAAGGAAAGATTCTAAAGTCCATCCTTATTACAGACAGTAATAGTAATCAGGCCCGGTCCAGAGCATGTGCGGACAGCCCGCTCACTCACCAATTTAAATTTAAGGTTATATATAAATTTGTTTTCATGTAATAGTAAAATATTAAAATCTCTATCTCCAAGTGGTATAGTTGATATTTAATTTACAAAAGGTCTCATGTTCAATTTATGATGGTGTAATTTTTTTTATTTTTCATATTTTGAATATTTTTTCTTCTATTATAATCAATATTTTTAATTATTAAGGACCCAAATTAAAATTTTTGCAAAAGTCCCCTTAAATCTCTAGGCTAGACCTCAGTAATCTGGCAATTAGGTTTGCTGTCATAGTAGTATAAATAGCTGTTATTTTCGATTAGTTGACTATACTCATCACCGCGCACGTTCTTATTATATAATCAATTCACCTGAAAAATACAGCCAATTAATAACGTACGGGACTAGCTAATTAGTTGATCGATATATGATGTGAAGCGTATTTCATACTACTCCCTCCTCTCATCCGTTCCAAAGAAAATTTTTCTATTTTAACTTTAACAGATCAACTGCCTTTAATTTGACCGCGAATTACTCTTAAACTATAATAATAAATAATTTAAGGGCGAATTACATCTGGACCTCTACTAGATTTTCTTATAAAAAAAGCGCAAGCCTTCCTGGAATCGAAGACTATAATTCACTTCACAAAGTCCAATTAGATTCAACTTAATTACATTTAAGTCCACGAATTTAACTTTTGACGAATTAAAACCTGAAAAATCATTTTTTACCCCTCTCCAATTATGAGCTTTTAGAAGTAACCAAACATGCTTAACTTATAGGTGTCACGTGTGGACTTAGATGTAATTGAAGTACAACTATTAGGTTCTTACATGTAATTGAAATCTGACAATTTTTTTTTTAAATTATTAAAATTTTATTTTTCCATCAATTTCAATTGAACCACATTGTTTCGAATAATTATAAATGGACCCCATTGTTACAACATAATTTCTAAAACCACAATTTAACTAAAATGAAACAAGTAAAAAAGAAATAATAATAAAGGTTAAAAGAAAAAAGAAAATTAGCATTTTCTTATTTTTTTAAAAATGGAATTAACTCCATGGCGCTTCCATATTATGTATCTACCATGGGATTAATGCAATTGTTTCTTATTTTTTAAAAACTTTTTTTTGATTGTTTTTTTCTTTTAAATTTTTTATTTATTATGTTTTTTTTAGTTTTGAAATTTGTGGATAATTTTGAATTTTTTTCAAAAAATAGGATCAATGTGAAATTAGCAAATATCTACCGTATTTGCATTTTAGTCCAACGCATTTATGTATTTTTCAAAGTGACACGTGTTGCGTAAATAAGCTGCCAAGTGTTATATGGTATTTAAATTGGACATTAATACATATATAACATATTCCATACGATTAACAATTTATAACATTTGTATAACAATTAAACATATTTATATACAGTAATAATATTTTTATGAAAATTAATCATTTTTGTTAAAATTAATAATTTAATAATTAATAAAAAAATTACTATGCGTATTATGTATGTCATATGTTAACAGTGGACACAATAAAAAATTAAACATTCAACAATTAATCATTTAGCAAATTAAAATGGGAGTATTTAGAAAGAATGGGTAAGACCTTGTTTGTTTGCACAATAAGTTACTATAGCAAATAAGTTGGTTAACTCAAAATCAGCTGAAAGGACCCAGATGTAATTGTTCAACTAACAGGAATTTATATGCAATCGAGGCTTCTAACAGGGATATATGTAATTGATCCATAATTTAATCAAATCATATAATGAAAATTTAATTATTAAATTTTCATTATATAATTTTATTAAATTATTTACTATTATAGTTTAAGAGTAATTTGCGGTCAATGTCGAAAACAGTTGACCGTAGAATAGTAAAATGAAAAGATTTCTTTGGAACGAAGGAGTATTAATTTGCGAAAAGAGAAGACCTTGGCAAAAGTTTGTAAATTTGCGCCAGTTAGATAAATAATTATGATTGGTCTACTTTCACGCATATTTTAAGTTCGAACAATCACATCTTTGCCCGTATTAAATAATATATCCACTAATTTGACCTTCTCAAAGAGGTCGAAATAAACCAACGAGTTAGGGACGTGTTAGAAATTAAAATTCATATAACTGAATTAACTTCACACTTTGATGAGATGGCACACCTCTTTGTTCGAGATTTTGAATAAGATGAAATTCGAGCCGCTCTTTTTCTTAGGCATGTGATAAAATTCCATGTCATCTAAAAACTTAAACTTGTAGAGAGGTGTGTAATCTAATTATTTATACATATTAATACTCTAATACCCCACGCCCTCGTGGTCGATTTCAACTTCTTTGGGAGGTCATTCAAGTGTAAATTTAATATATATGAGGTGGAGTTTGTTTCCGAGGAGATTCGAACTTTGGTGAATGTGAACCAAAATATCTAATATATATCAGATTAAGTTAGACTATCATCCACTTAAAATGTATTACTAAGGAGAGAGGGTTTTCAACTTATATTGCTTTGGATGATTCTGTCACAGGTGATTAACACGTTCTCACACATACTGTTATTTACAAAACATGCATGCAAAACCTATATATTAAAACACATACATGCATCACTAAGACAACCTATAAAAATTTTATAGAAGAAGAAGACAATGCATATTTAACTAAGATAACCGATAGTAGATCTATTCTCTTCGTCTAAACATAACTGATCTAAATTGAATAGAACTGAATTGTAGTATAAAAATGAAATTAAGCAGAACTGAACTAAATTAAATTGTAGTATAAAAATGAATTAAGCAGAACTGAACTAAAGTGAAGTATTAAACTGAATGAATCTGAACTGAAATTAATGAATTTTTAAATAAAGAAAGCAGAGCCTAACACGCGCTCATATATATAGATCGACTAAATTAAGTATTATTATGAATATATGATTGTAATTTACTAATTAAGACTCACGAGAGACTTATATATGTGTACTGTAGAGATCCATATGATGAATGAGTGAACGAGACGAAGCATCAATTTCACAATTTATGCCATTTGGCTGTGCGGTTGGACAATCTTATTCGATCCTAACGTAATATCAACGTACATATATAGCTACAACTGATCATGATTGATGAGATTCTTACCCATGGATTTTTATAACCTGCAAATAAACGTTTAAAGAGGTAAAGAAAAACATGGAAAATGAAATTTTTATTCGATAACTTACGGATTACAACTTTCGTTGATCTCTTGATTCCTCTCTCTAAATACCGGTCCTCAACTGCTTAATCCGGATTTTGGGTTTTACCTACAATTTGGTAGTGGGAGTTTGATGGAGTCGTTTGTGATCGACTTAAACTATCTCTAACTATGAAACCCTAACCAAGATCTCGTATTTATAATAGAATCATGACTTATGGGGCAAGATCGAATTTTATCATAATCTTGGAGATATATAATCTCCCAAAATAGATGGACTCTAAATGGGTAATTAGATTTGATACTCTCCATATCTTCTAAATAAAATTGCAAAAAGTTGTGACTTTTGGGACTTGAACTCACAACCTACCTGTTGGCAAGGGTTGTGACATACCACTTGAGCTACACATCCATTTGTGAAGAGATGTTGGTCAAATTCGGTTGTGTCCTTTCGGATACAGAGTTGTGGTTCAACAATTGCGTCTTTTCCTTGCAACCTTTGGATATTTATATATAGGGCTCCCCTACTTCGTTTTTAATAATGAAAATAAATCCATCCAGATTATTATCCACCCATTATCTATGTTGATACTTGACGGGTGTTGGATGTACTTCAATTATAAATCCATTAATTATTGTAGTAATTCGCCGAGTTATTTGTTCAAGTGCTTGAACTCTAATTCACTACTGATGTTCTATCTTGGGAGGCTATTTGTTACGTAAACTGTGAGCACCAGAGCGGGACAAATAAAGTCTTAAGGACCGAGGGCCACCCTCTACTAAGCAGTATAAACATTTTGTTTTGTTTTATGTTGTGTTCCAGATATCCATCTTCGATACACTACCCACCCGCATCTATATGTGAAATTCACCCAATAACTTAAGACTTTATTTGGATATTGTTTGGAGATGGGATACAAGTGAAACTCAGGAGAAATTAGATGAATCGAAATCATTGAGAAGATGGTGTCCATTCAGCAATGGAGTTCGTGCGTCACAATTTGAACAATGGACGCAAAAGTTGGTCCTGGTATGTTTACAAATGTTAATGGCTATTTGAATCATGTGGCTCAATCCTTGTTAATTACTGGTTCTCTTGTTCTCTAAGTTGAAATTCAACTATTGTTTTATGGGCTCACGTGTTCTGTTTTAACTGTACAAAAATTGGTGACTTTCCAATTTAATTGTGAAAGGTGCAATTTATTTGGTTAATATGCTTGTTTGTTGATTTGTTAATCAGTTTGCACATTACTTGCACCGATTCCTTCAAGGCTGTTGTGTATGGTGTCTGTTCCATCATGTATATTGCAATTTGTCAACCGGTTATATGAGTAGTTGGCGTCCCATGGACCAGTGTGACTTTCCGATTTAACCTGATTGCATGCGGTTCATGTTTGAACCTTAATTGGTACCTTCTCACTTTGTCTAGTACCTGTTGGTATATATGTGGTTAAATTACAAGTTTTATTTGTAAGTATGGCATGTTAATTTTCATTTCTTGTTGGAATTTTAATTTTGTATCATGAAGTTGCTTTTGATACATTATTGTGGCCTTACTTTTACGTACTTGTTTCTTGCTGAACTTTAAAAGTACGTGCGTGTTGAAAACTTGGTGTGATTTTAACCTGAAACTTGAGAAGAGTTGAAGGCAATATTTGTTCTCATGTTGTTGCATTGTGAAGTTGCATTATATGCTTGTTTTGGTCCAATCATCTATTTGCGATCATACAAAAGTATGCAAACTATGTGTCGTTATGTTTGTTTGTATGATGAGTTTATTACATTTCGTTTATGTAATATTGTGTGATGATTGTGTATGCTAGCATATTCAATGCATGTGTACTTGTTATGCATGAAGTGCATGGGAAATTCTACTCTAGTGTGGAAAGTGTGAATGAGATCTCTGGTCGATGCTTATCGAAATCAAGTATCATTTAAGCGAGTCTTGTTATGCGGAAATTATATTTCCAGGCATATGGAAAAGACCACATTAAATGTGTAATGTCTTGAAACTTCGTTCATGTGGTGACGAGAGCTTTACGCTCTATAGTTCAGATTTAAAAGAATCATTTGTCATGTGGGGGGCGGCTACATGAAAGTGATGGTCTTTGAATCTAGTTAGAATTCAAGTTTTATTTAAGTGGATCTCATAATACGGAAATTTAGTTTCTCGGCATGAAAGCTTAGACCACGTTAAATATATATTGGCTTGAAGTTCTATAAATATGGGAAGGAGGGAAAGTCATAAGGAATACTTCCAACATTTGGCTCATGATAGCGCAAGAGCATGGTGTATCCAATACATAGGTGTGCAAGTATGAATACTTGTGAATGTTCCCTCGTGGATGTTTCGAGGTGGATCGGAGAAAATATTGGGAAAATTTTCTTGAAGAACTTTGATTGGATAGTAGGTCAAAATTGCGATGATTTCCAAATGAGACCGTGTTACCGGTATGGAATTAATCGTTTGAACTACGGGTTCAAAGAATGACGATTTCAATTAAGACCATTGTAGTGGCATGAAATCGAGTGAATTTCTTGTGTCTAAACTGAATTCTTTGTGGTTTACTGAAGGTAAAACCTAGTTGAAAAGAATTCTCTATAGTTGGAGACAATAAAGAAATTATTGACTTATGAAACGTGAAGTTTTAAGTCATGGAGATGCATATCCTTATGCATAAGGTACATGTTGAGTGCATGAGCATGATGGCTCAAAGAAATACTTCCTTATCGTTGTCATAACATGTGAGTTGTCTCAGGCATGCATGGAGAAACCATAGATTGTTAGTGAAGCATAGGTGGAAGTAAAATGTGGATTGATGTGCACAATCACATGAGCATATGCTAAAGCACAACATATCATATGGTTAGTCTATACGCTGCGTCATAGACATAAAGACCATTCGGCAGTTGATCTATAGGTGGGTTATCACTATTGATTATGTGAAATCAAAGGATAACATGTGAATCCGCTAAACAAAAGCTACACCTAAACGATTAAATAATCTGTCTGTCTAGGGGAATGAGCTTAAGACCCACTAATTAAGGAACTTTGCCGTGGCAACCCAACCATACTGACTGGAGATCCCATGTATTTGGTTCAATGGGAAAACTAAGCTGTAAAGGACCAGTACGTGCCTCGTGAAGTTTTGTACTTCGAGGTAAAAACACTTAGGAGATTTTTGCTCCACCCGCGCCATCCTCGTGAAAGACATTAAGTGCTCCTGCAGAAACGGGCGAAGGTTGAGTCACTGAACTCTTAATGATCTCTGAAGAGATTCTTAATCTCTTTAGCTTACGAGCGGAGCATTGGCAGGATGCTCTTAGAACGAGATCACCTATTTAAGTGTGAAGTTTAGGCCGCTGCAAACATAAACACTTAAGAATCCGAGTGAGTCCAAGGCCTTTAATGGATGAAACAAAGGAATGAGGCAATAAGGAGAATTATTGTGTTGATATCATTGTCTTGGTTTACACAAAACGCCGACTGGTTCAAGGCACCACGTCCACCGTGTGGCAACTAAATCCAATGGTATTCTACTAGGGACGATTCAATGTCAATGACAATCGATCCCGATGCAATATGATTTTTCGCTGGAAAACTGAAGTGTGTGAAGCACGTGTGTGCATGAATTTTCATTCATGTGGGGGATTGTTGGAATTTTTAATTAAAGTGTGTTTAGTGTCTTTAATTACTCAATTCGGATTGAAGATGAATGAGAAATTAATGCACAAATAGACCGCTTGTAATTATTAATGCGAAGGTATTCGCAACGAAGTTGCGATAAATTTTGACAAAATAAACGTAAATATATAGATAAAAAGGTGTTGAAGAAGAGGTTTGAACTTGGTACCTCATGAAACACCTTGGAAGGTTGTTGAATCAAGGAAAAGGAAAATTGCAAAAAGTTGTGACTTTTGGGACATGAACTCACAACCTGCCTGTTGGCAAGGGTTGTGACATACCACTTGAGCTACACATCCATTTCTACAAAGATGTTGGTCAAATTCGGTTGTGTCCTTTCGGATAAAGAGTTGTGGTTCAACAATTGCATCTTTTCCTTGCAACCTTTGGATATATATATATATATATATATATATATATATCTACTTCGTTTTTAATAATGAAAATAAATCCATCCAGATTATTATCCACCCATTATCTATGTTGATACTTGACGGGTGTTGGATGTACTTCAATTATAAATCCATTAATTATTGTAGTAATTCGCCGAGTTAGTTGTTCAAGTGCTTGAACTCTAATTCACCACTGTTGTTCTATCTTGGGAGACTATTTGTTACGTAAACTGTAAGCACCAGAGCGGGACAAATAAAGTCTTAAGGACCGAGGGCCACCCTCTGCTCAGCAGTATAAACATTTTGTTTTGTTTTGTTTTATTTTGTGTTGTGTTCCAGATATCCATTTTCGATACACTACCCACCCGCATCTATATGTGAAATTCACCCAACAATTTGGAAGGAGTTTTGGGTGAGGAGTCCTATTTTTCCAATTCCATTGGCGTTTCTGCTGCCTGCTGGGCTTCAAAACCCAGAAGCATAGTTATTGATGTATTGTAGTTTTTAGGTTTGTATTTAGGTTTGATAGAGCTGTTGTGCTTTGTAAGTCAGGAATGTTTTAAGACTTTTGGTGCATTAATTTCTTGTGTCCATGGGCGATGGCTCATGTCTATGAATAAAGTATAACTTTTTCTTAAGGGAAAAAATTACTGAGATTGTTTATGGACAGAGATGTGGTACGAAACTGTTACAGAACGTCGATGCTCGTAACAATGTTTCACAAACAACTAAATAAACACATATCAAACATATCACAATATGCAGCAGAAAATAAACAACACAAGTAGCAGATATTTATATATAAAAACATTGCATTTAAGTCATATGTACTCTTTGGGAGGTATTTTAGGAAATTCGAACATAATTGATGTCATATTATCGAAAAAATGACGTCATGATTATTTTTCCAGAAATTATATGTGTATGGCGTCATAAAAATGTTTATGCCGTCATCATTACATTTTTTGTTGACTAACGATCAGTTGGTTTGTTTGAAGGATTTAACGGCGGAACACTTTTCGGGGTGGTTTTGGTAATTAGGTCTTTGTACATGGGTGGTTTATTTAATGAATTAAAGTCTACAGATTACACAGTAAGTGGCCAGACAAGATAAATTTACACTTAGTAATTTTTTTGTTTTAATACTTCAAGCATTTGGAATGTACTTCCTCCGTCTCGTAAAATTTCATGTATTTGTCATTTTTTATCGTTTCACAAAACTTCATACATTGTTCAATAAATAATAACAAAATCTTACTCTCATACCTTTTTACCACTCCTTACAATTTCCCACTATAAGTACACATTTTTACTACGTTTTAATGTTTTATAACTTAGTTAATTTTCCATCTAAAACTATGCGTCAACCTTTGTGTATAAAGTTCTCCCAGACGGAGGAAGTATATTGATTACATTACATACTTTCATTATTCTAAGAGCAGGTCTCGTAATATGATTAATAATATTAAAGACACATTACGTTAGATTATATGAGAATGTCAAGCAATTCTGTTCGAGATCTTCTTCAAGAATTCCACTTAATCTAAAGTCTAAACAGTATTGAAGCAATGATTTATGTAGAATGGCTTTAGAATCGCTTTAATTAGCATACAAAAGTAGGTATGGTGGAGTTTGTGAATTTAATTGGCGTCAAAATCAATTTAGGAATTATTGGATTTATATTCCTCCACGAATTAGTCCTGGCCTGTTGCTTCCTCAAAAAGATAGATCATAACAAAGCCATTGGTTCCTTATACCCGGACCACGATGGTCCGGGCCATGACCCCTGACACGTGGCACTATCCAGACCGAACTCATCGGTGAATCTAATTATGCCTCCAACTCACACTTCTCAAGTTTTATAATTTCACTACCCATTCTTATTAAACCTCGATAGGTTCAAGGTACAAAGCTTAAAACTCAAACTATACATAATAAGCCAGACTGACTTGTTCAAACTTTCTTATGCAGGTATGTATGTATGTGTGTGTATATATATATATATATATCAACAATACAAGTAATTTGTTAGGTATCCATGGAAGTACATTTACAGTTAATTATTAAGTTAATAAAGAGGTCTACTATTTCTGAATTCTCATCTCTAAACAAATTAAAAAGGGAACTAATTAGAGCTATAGGGGAAACTGGACAATCATATGACAAACAAACCTATAACACATGCTACATGAGTCGTGATATGCAAGCAATGACATATGAATTTGTCGGTGACAATTAAAGTGGGTCTTTCGAATCGATTAAAATGGACAGGGTTTTAATTTGATTTTAACCGTGAATAGTAACTGAATTATAATTGGGTTTTGAAAAATTGTGTTTGGGATGGAATAGGGGCGGAGCCAGGATTTGAAAGTACATAGGGGTGGCGGAGTATTATAACACGGGTACAATATGTAATTTAGTTAGGCCGAGTTAGGACGGGCCATACCAATATGAAATATTTTTTACACCAAATTCATCAAACATATTTAAATATGAATATCCAAGTAAAATGAAAGGAATGAAAGAACCACACCATGATAAGGCAAACAAAAAATGAATAAACGACCCACTTATGTGAAAATCGTACTCTACGTCTCTTCATCTTCTCAAAATCGCCAGTGATTGATCAATGTCAAAGCCATCGATAATTCCTTTTTCAATATGCATTATCAAATTGTTATACAAGAAGTCATCCTCCATCAAACTCCACGGTCTTATCTATGCAATTTTCATTACTGAAAATGCACGCTTAGAACTTGCTCCAAAAGTACAAAAACTATCCGTATAACCCTCTTAAATTAGTTAATTAGTAAAATATCTCTTTAATCACAAAGTCTTGCAAGAGACATGTATTAGTGAGAGACGGGTCGATTTTCTTAAGTATATATATGTATAATGTTTTAAACAATATCAATAATGTTTTATGAGTGAAATTAAAGTTTTATAGGATGAAATTAAAGTTTTATAGGTTTTATATAGAGTTGTTATATAGAGTGTATAAGAGTGAAGTGATGTGTGTAAGAGTTTTTAAGATTATTTAATTGGTTTTAATGTTATTTGATTGGTTTAAGGTTGTTATAATAAATGAAAAAAATAAAGTGAGAGAAAAATAGTAGGTATAAAGATAAAATTTAATTGAATTATGAATAGTTGGTGATTAAAAACGGTTACTGTTCAACGCAATTAAAACCGTCTGGCAAACATGATAAAATGATAACTCGATTAAAACCGGATTTTGGCTGCTACACAAACCGCCTCAAAGTTATCAACTTTTCAAATATCTACTACCTCCTCAGTGCAAGATGAAACTTTTCATGGACGCGGACACGAGTTTAAAACTAAATAGTTTATAAAAGGTAATAAAATACTATAGTACGTGAGAGAATTAATGTAGTAGAATATACGTTTATGGTATATATATATATATATATATATATATATATATATATATATATATATATATATATATATATATATATATATATATATATATATATATGGGAAATTGAGATTCAGGAAAGTTTGAAGTTGGGAACTTTGAGATTATAACGGAGAGCTAGTATATATCTACATCGATTAGTTAATTTATTATGATTTGGATAATCTGTCATCTAGTATGAATTTACTAGCTAGCTGCAGCAGGTTATTCTCAAGTCATCAAAGGAGAACTTTGAGATTATAAAGGCAATAGAAGTAAAGAAAAGGAGAATTATAAATTCAAATACTACGGTAAGAAAGTAAAGGGTTATCTGGTAGGTAACATGCTAACATCGAAAGAAAAACAAAAGGTCAATATGTGCATGGGACTTTTGCTCGAGCTTTCTCACTTGGGATATGTTCTCTTCAACTGAAAATCCATTCAGTTCTGCTTAGTTATATTTTATACTACAGTTTAGTTCAGTTCAGAAAATTGATGATAACATAGCCTTAATTGTCAATCTGTTATTAACCTGCAGGTCTGTCGTAATCTTAATGTTTTATAATTAATGATTGACTTAATTAGAATGACAACCCAAACCAAATCGATTAATGTCATCAAAGAAATCAAGTACTCTACTGCTCTTGAATAGTTAGCAAGTTAATTAAGACTATCTTATCTTCAACTGAAAACTCATTCAGTTCAGTTCTATTCAGTTTAGTTCAATTCTGCTTAATATATATTATACTACAATTCAGTTCAGTTCATTTCTGCTTAATATATATTATACTACAATTCAGTTCAAAAAATTGTAATTGAAGAAAACAGAGCATAACTACTATATACTGTAAACTTTTTGTTGGAGAAACTATTTGGCAAGCAATATATTCAGACAAGATGCTCAAATATATGATCCCGATTCATTGACTATATCCTCGATCTGTCCTATCTATATTAACATGTATGCCAATGCTAATTTACAAGTAGGACGACAAAATAGAAAATGCCAAATTAGCCTCGGAGTAATTATTGGACTATTTAAAAAAAAAAATTAAAGAAAACGACGCTAATGACAATTATATATAGGCACTACATCTAGGTATGCTGAATAGTCCAAATGTCTAATTCGTTACAGAATTAATTTAAATAAATCAAAGTTAAAAAGATATTACAAAGAATTTAAAATTATAATAATGTGATAAACAATACTAATAATATGAACGAGCAGTATGTCATTTCCGATTGCCTAAACCACCTATATTAATTAAATATTATCTTGCATTATTGAGTATTTACATGTGAATATTAGTGTTTTAATATAAACTTAAGTGTAACTATAATTAACACAGATACAAAAAAAATTATGTATAGCATCGCTACTTGTAGAAAACTACTAATATTTTCGGTATCAAAATGTTTGTCATGATCCTAGCAGGCTATTGTATTAATTTTACCTTGTCTCAATGTTTTCAATAAGTCAGGCAAATTTTTAATAGTTGCGCTATTGTATTACGTACTATAGAAAAGAAAAAAAAAATGAAAATACCATTTGATATTTCTCAGGAAATTCTTCAAAATTTATGAAATCTTTATCAAATATATCTATTGTCTAGAAAATCATCCATGTTATTAATCAAAACACATATAAGTGTTTTTCAATATTACAACAAGATTTGTTTCATTAACAACATAGACGTTTTGATTAATAAAATGGATGGTTTTATCAATAACATAGGTCGTCTTTAAATAAATTATTTAAAGACCGTTTCTCATGAGACTTTGTGGATAAATATAGGTGGATAATTTCACTGGGTTATTGATTTGGCGGCGATGGATTTAGTACTCCCGTCTTTTATGTTTCTTGTAATCTTATGAATTTTGGAGATGGTGTTTGGTTGAGAGTATATAGTCTAGAATGGTGTAGGGAGAAGTTGTTGTTAGGTGGTTTGGAAGATGGTCTTTGTACGAGCACCTTGAACTTTTGTGAAGTAATAATATCAACGCTATTTTATCGATTAAAGAAAAATAATTGACCAAAAACAAGTTAAAATATATTGTAATAGCGTTGTGTTTTTCAACGAACATTCACAAAAAAAACGGCTACCAACTACGACGACCTGAGACTTAAAAAGAGTAGACTCCTATTGTTCAGCTCGAAATCGTTGACTCGTTCGATACCACCAGAAAATTACAAGTCCATTTTGCATTGACAACTTATTCAAAGTTAATTCATAATTGAAGCTATTTTCTCATGCAAGTAAACTACTTTAATTTACTGCCACCCCTACTTATCTTATGGTTTACTTATTTCATTATTCATTATAATAATTTAATTAATTGAACATTTTACACTTACAGCTTAAAAGTAATTCGTAGTCAAAGTTGTAGAGGATTGATAAAAAAAAATCAAAGTGGAAACTTTTGACCGGAACGGCAAAAGTACTTAACACTAGCTTATTAAGCTAGTTCGATAAATTATTTTTTCAAATAAACTTTTATATGACATATGACTGATGGCTTATAAGCTTGCTTATTTGATAAACTATTGGGCAACCAACTATCTTATCACATAATATGGGGTAATTTTATTGACATGCTATAAGGAAATTTTACTCTTAGCTAGACAAAAAAATTGCATAGGAATATCATACAACTAAAAAATGACAAGTAAACTGTTAATTACCCAAATTATTACTCAATTATTGTTGAAAGTATTATACTTTTACTTATAAAACATCGTCCGTTCCTCAGATCCCCCACTGACGCAGCTCCATTCCAAGACTTTATGCACGGCTTCAAAAAATAATTAATTGCACAAGAAAGCACGGAAGCTGAAATTAAAAGCTCTGGTTATGCACCGAAAATTTGTTCATAACATCAACTTGAATACGTGAAACGTGAAATTGAAAGGGCTGTCATGTCCCACTAGTAAAGAAAGAAAATAAAAGTTGTACCTGGCTGGGCAACCCAAAATGACCGTATCTATCACCAACTTCTTTGCGGTTTATTCAATGTGCCGACTGTTAATATTTCTCAAAATCACCATCAATAAACGAATTCACGGATACAATTAAAACGACTCTCTAACCTCACCATGTCTCAATGTTCTCAATAAGTCCGGCAAATTTATTCTATACTGTCTTTTACAGATAGCATTTCGAATGATAGGAGATACAAATACTTGTACAACAACCACTACTAATAATACGAGAGGTCGAAAAATCAGATAAACCACAATGACTCCAAATAAGCTCATGAAAATTCCCCAACACCACAAGCTTATTATACATCACATGCAGTATTCGAGTGTACCCAAATTTCTCCCGTTGTACAACTAGTTCATCGAGTTGTGACTTGGTAATAAATTTAGGAAAAATTACGTATACACCCCCTGCATAATGGCGAAATTACAGATAAACCCATGCCAAATTACTGTATAACATATGAACCCCTGCCGTTAAAGAAAAGCTAACGGATGTTAGTTGGTCAGAGTCAACGGATTTTTTTTATTAACGACGTCATAAAAACATTTTATGACCTCATAATCAGACTTGTTCTTCCAAAAATACCTTATGGGGTTTTAAAGTAAAGTTTCCTAAAGGATTTGAAAATAATGTTTTTGAATATGAAATAAATCTGTCTTTGAGAAATTGAATTAGTGTGCCAGAAGATTGTGTAGGAGTTAATTTATATTTCTTCATATCCAGAAGAATCTATATCTAATTGTTATGGAAAAATTAAACTCAATCTTGAGAAACATTGTGTAAATGAATATTTAATTAAAAAGAATTTACACCATCAGTTCCAATTTTCACTTTTGATTTAATTTTTTTGTTCAATAATATTTAATGTAAATCTAGAATTACTCTTAAGCTATAATTATAAATTAAATGGTTAATAAAGATTTAAAACGTAACTTCGAACTATAATTGTGTTACAGATTTAATAATTATTTACTTAACTAGTACCAACCCGTGGCGTTGCCACGGCATGGCTCACTTTTAAATGTAAATGATTTAGATAAACATAATGTAAAAGATATGTTGTATAAACATATTAAAATTGTATAATACATTGAATTATTGAAAAGAGATTGTAGGGTCGATGGTCCGTACAATCGCGATAGGTATATCAATAATTAACAACTGCAAAACAACATAAGAAGGATATAGTTAGTATTGATAATAAAATAAATGAATTTCGATAATATAACGTTAAAGTGATTTAATATAATAAAAATTACCTCAAAGCTTTCTAAACACCTCTTTGTAGACCACGTTTGTCGTCGTATCTATTGGATTGCCTTCCTCATCCAAAGCTAAAACCTTGAGACGTTTCTTGCTTGCCACTCTATAAAATTCCACATAGAGCTGACCATGACTGAGTAAAGGCTTTGGGAGATAGAGTCCAACATTAGATAAAGATTTTCCCCCGACTCTTGTTGATAGTCATCGCATAACAAACTGATATAGGGAATTGCCTTCGCTAAAATCAAATAGGAAACTTGGTAAGGTCAGAAGGTGTGAGTACAATCCTAGGTATAAAAACCTTCACTCCAGCACTCTTCCAATGTATGGTCTTCGCCTCAAAACGTGATTACCAATTGCAGTAACAATCAACCGAGTTCCATTACAAAGCTCCGAGGACTAATCAATGTTCCCAAGAAGCATTATATATAAGACAACCCACCTTAAGACGGATTATATGATTTGGTATTCCAGGAGTCTAATGGTGTTTAGGAACTCGACGGAATACACATCTTCTCTATTGACGATATCATCTTCATCAGGGCATATGTTGTCAGAACTCATGAACTCGATGGCATCTTCAAGTAAAAGACACATGATAGTCATTCACTTCTTGGACTATCTCATTGGTCGGAGCAACAATAGCTCTGTCATGGACGTACCGACCACCGCCAACATGGTCCCATATGCAGGGAAATGTGCTCTCAACTATTCCAGCAATTGGGCACCAGTTGAACGAATCAAGATATCATCAGACAATTTAAATTCTACCTCACAATCATTATCACCACCAACTTCACCATCTCCAAAGCTTAACAACCAATCAGAAAACTTCCTAATACTCTCAATCTCAGCATGTGAGCGTCCAGACTGGAATTTTATAAAATAAAATAAAAAATACTTAATATAAAAATAATTTAGATGTATTTCAAATACATAAATTGGATTAAAAAAAACTATAATTAATATAAAAATGTTATGAAAATACTTGCAGGTGCATGTTCTTAGTGAGCTTCAATACACGACACGAACTCCAAAACTTCTTGGATGAGCAGAGAGATGCACGGACTATGTCACCGCTACCCTTAGGTATGGTGCAAGATGTCTGAAATCTTCACAAAAAACGACAACAAATCCACCAAATGGCTTGTTCGATTCTCTACCATGTTGATATCTCCCTTAGACTGCGATCAAGAGCCTCAAAACAACAATTATTGGTCATGGGCGCCTCATCCCAAATTATTAGCTTTGTATTCTTCAAGAGTCTTGTAAGATCGTTGTCGCGGTTTATCCTACTGCATGTAGTAGTTTCATCAACTTGCAAAGTAATAATGAATTTAGAGTGTGCAGTTTGACCACCAAGAAGAAGTAGAGTAGCTATACGTCTATACCACTCGATGCAACTGGGAGAACAATATCACGTCTACCACGTAATGCATAGCACAATGTATTCCACAAAAATATCTTTCCAGTGCCACCGTAACCATAGAGAAAGAAAACTCCACCACTACCAGAATCGACTGCATCCATAATAGTATGGTACATAGTCCTCTGCTCATCGGTGAAAGACATATTCAAACGGCTGTGCTGCTCAATCATATGATCAACATACAACATTTCTTCAAGTATGAAATTATTCATGCAATTATCTATGACTACACTGTCGGGCATGGGCATACCTTCAGTCTGACTCAAGCTGAACCCATCCTATAAAGGAACTCTTCAATCTCAGCAAGAGCGAAATTCCCCATTTGTTCTTCATTTAGCTCGAGCCCTAAATTGAATTTTTGTGAAATAAAGTGAGCATAGTAAATAATATATAGATTTAATCGTAAAAAACATATTTCTAATACCATATTGAAATTTATACCTGGATTATTCAACTTCCTTCGTATAATGTACTGGATGTCGTCAGATAGATATTCCCAAATCTGAACATGCCTGGACATACTATCGCATCAGAGCAAGATGGAACGAATGTTGAAGGAAGCGATCGGAACCCCAAAAATTTGCAACCTTAATAGCATGGATATATTCTTTGTCATCATCGAGCAACCTTAAAGCGTAGCATGCATCGTGGTATGTTGAATGAACAACACCATCCACTATCAGCAAATCCTCATAGCAAGTGCACCACTTATGTGATTCAACATTATTCTCATGAAATATAGGGGCCCGGTCTTAATTGGAACATGGTAAATTCTTCCTACTTTATTGTTGAAAACCTTCCTATCTTTCCACGTTTTCCCATTAGGATCCCACACGTAATTTTTCGGAAACTCAGAATATAGATACTTACGTGCCTCAGGATGATATATATATGTTGTATTCCATCCATTTAAGAAACTTTGTCTCTGCAACGGTATGCTTCTCCAATAAGTCAGTATTCAGATCATCATCTTTGAATGTGACTGATTGTTCACCTTCCAAATAAAATGATAAACGCTCTACAGGTGGATCTACGTAATGAATATCATATCCCATTATACGCCATACTGCCTCATATTCAGATACATACCGGCAATCAACATAATCCTTCACTTCATTATCCACCGTTAATTTTGCACCTATCATGTATATCCACACACTTATTGACGTACTTGAATATATACTTGATTGAATTGGTCTTATTGCACCATTGAACATTTATGTGAGCCTTGTACTTCATCAACTGGAACGAATTGTAGGGAACACTAACCCTATAAATTAAGAGCGAAACAACTTGTTATTTTTTAATTTTTTAATATACGTGGCAATCAAGTTCGATATTCATAGATGAAACATAATTTAATAATCCAAGATTGATATGTAATTATAAATTGCACATGTTGTCAATGATATTGCCATTCTTCTCAATAGTGGCACCGATATCACACCTCTTATACACAGGATAGCCATTACCATCGAATATAGTCCGCTCATTAAACGACTTTGGAAATTTCTTAGAGCATATCTTGCCATCATGCATGCAAGGTGAAGTCAAATTCAATGGTCCGCATGGACCATGGACGATATACTCGGAGACAGCTTTGTATAGCTCCGGATTGAGTTCCTTATCCGGTATCTCAGCACTGATGAAATCATCTATAGAACTTGCTGACATATATGTTTCTATCCGCTCGATCAACCCATAGTAGTATATGCGCATGGGTAGGCCCACGTTTTTGAAATTCAATAGTGTGGACAACTATAAAGTTAATTAATAAAATAATAATTAATTAAGTTGACGTGATTAATAACAGACTAATATATTAATATAAATAATAAAATATATTTATAGATAGTTACCTCTGATTGCCTTATCAAATACGTTTACCATCTTCAATTCATTTATAAGCTGGTCCAACTTCGTTTTGAAGACGCGACTCATAACACCAGGTCTGTCATCGGGTCGTAAACCCTTCGACTCGACAAAACGTGTTATCTTAGGTCATTTGGGATTGCAAGTGAATGTGATGAATAGTTCGGAGATTCTATACTCTTGCATATGGCCATAGTGTCTTGGAAGTTATGTACCATATATCTAGGACCCCCGACAAATGATGATGGCAAGACAAAGTTTTTACCAAGATTTCCATGTGGATTGGCATGATCAATATCACATGTTCAAATTGCATCATCAAGAGACTTATACTTATCAGACCTCAACAACGGTTGGTTCCTCATTATGAAAGCAAGCCTGTGTGCTTCCATCATCATATGACCACGTACTATAAACTTTTGAAACAACTTTCTACTCAACGGTATGGTCTGAGCCTCATCAAAAAGCCTAAATGCCAAGAACTCCTTAATTGTAAGTGTATGTCTTACACCTTGGACTTATCAGAGTGCAATATCTCGATATGGTATCCATCCATCCTCACCATGTGGAAAAAATAGGGGATATTGCATTGGAAGGTAACATGGATGCAGTTATGAAATTCTATGGAAGTCACCATTTCTTTGCTCAAGTACAATATCACGCGTATCCATGTCATACTCATCATCTCCTGATCAATTATAAATGAGAACATTTTAAAATTAATAAAAGTACTAAAAAATATATAATCTGTCTTGTTAAAAATTATTGAAATTCCAACATACCAATAATTAATGCATCAACTTCAGAACATGCTGGTAGATTGTATATGTGTCCATCACGTGACCTCCTTCCAATTAGACACAACTTAACATTGTCATTCCTTGAAGCATTCAACAGCCATACAAAAATTCTTTGTAATTGGAACAACATATATCATTTTTCTTATATCATCTACAATAGATGGATCAATCGCAGAAGCAATTTTTTTATCTAAAATAAATTAAATGTAAATCGTATTATATACAATTAAACATATATATGATATCTAAAATAATTATTTATTCCATAATATAAATATAAACGGACAAAATATATGACTACATCAATCCGGTCCTGAGGTTCATCCTTGTCGTAGTACATATACAGTTGTGAAAACTTAGGCAATTCGCCTACTTTAGGTGGCAAATTAAACTACCCATCAGATGATAGTTATTTCCACCAAGCCTATAGGGACCATGTCAATTGTTGACTGAATACTATTGGATTCCACCCATCGAAGTAAAGGCGTACATCATATTATAAGCACATATGTGCTCAATAAAATTACGGCTCTTAATGTGCCTATTTTGCAGAAGATCAAGTAAAAGTCGTGGAAGTTGTTTGAGGAGAGGAAGCTGTATGTTACACACACAAATCAAACTCTGGATTACTCAATGGAGTTTTTTTTAATCCTCTCATTAAACCACATAAGCGCGCCGTAAAATTCACACGGGTATGTTGGATCACTCATATCCAGGTAAGGTAATCAACAAAAAATATATATGTCACATTTCATAGCATGGTGTAATATATTGGCTCATATGTGTAATCTAATAAGTAATTAAAATTACCTATGACCGATATCCCATTATTTCTCCGCGTAGCCATGTTTTTCTTGTCGTGGATCTTTTTCATATCTATCTTTCGTGATTCCTTAAGTACCTCACTATGTGATGGTCTCCAATGATATTCGTCCGTTGTTTGAGAGTAGATTTATCTAGTAACGACTTTATACGCTTCTCTGCAAGAGGCATGCACTCTTCAACGGAAGGATGTACGGATATTCCTGCATCAAAGTAATAAATATAAATATTAATTAATTGAAGGTTTTTTTAGTAAATTATAAGGAGTATGTAATTCAAATGTTTTGAAATTGTATAAGTGCATTTTTTTATGAATATACTAACGGTATCCTCTAAGATCTTGATGATACATAAAATAATCAAACAGATGAGACTTGAGATGTCTTCTCATTGATATGTGAATATCCTGTGTTGAACCTTGTCACTGCTTTGTAATCTTCATCCATATTTCCTTAAAATGTATTCTTCACATGTCAATTCCTGAACATCTTATGTAACATATAAATATGCATGCATGCTTATATTTTCAAGTTATGAAAATCTTACTTGAGCAATTATCCTATCGGAATTAGTAATTTCAACGGAAATGTCCTTCCTAACTTAAAGTAGAACATCTTGCCCAAACGTTAATTATTTGCCGGGTCTAACTGATCTTGAGCTCCTAGGAATGTCATATGCATTTGGTTGAGTCAATAAAGTGTTCCATGAACTATAATACATACATGAATATATATTTACAAAAATAATAATTAATGTTGTATCATATAAATAGAGTCTCCTGAGAGACGATCTCTAGATAATTTATCTAGAGACGGACTAATATTGTCAAGAAAATCATCGATGTTATTTATAAAAACATATATTTTATCAACATTTGTATTTTCATATTACAATAAAACTTATTTCGTTAACAACATAAACGTTTTGATTAATAACATGTATGGTTTTATTGATGACATATGCCGTCTCTAGATGAAAACCGTATCTCATGATACTTTGTGATATAAATATACTATATAACATATGAAAATAATTACAATTTGTGACACAGCTAAATGGGGAGTATCTTGGAGTTAGGTAATTAAGGTAATATTCATTTAATAATATATTTTTTATTTTAGTGAATACAATAATTTATTTAATCAAATTGTTGTCTATGGATTCGTCCTGTCACAGTGAATTTAATATATGCTCAAATATATATATTTAAGAGTTTTGTAGATAAGTTCATATAAATGTCTACAACTAATAAATTTCATTAATAAATTTATATTATCCTTATTTTAATGAATAAATGATTTATTTAATTAACTAAAATATTTTTTCGGAGTTTTTTAGCTAAATTCATATGAGATTTAATAAAAACTATATACTATGCGGTTAATAATACTAAAAATACACAATGAAAGTTATAAGGTGCATTGAATTTGAATATTAAAATGTTCCATAGTTTATTTTCAAAATTTAAATTTACACAACCAATATATATACTATCATTAATATATTTATATCTTATTTTAATGAATAAAATATTTATTAATAATAATATTTATAATTGGTGTCTATGAATTTGTTTCGTCGTGATAAATCCAAATATATGTTCAAAATATTTTTCGGAGTTTTACAAATGAAGTTATATTGGTGCATTGATTTTGAATATTAAAATGTTCCATAGTTTATTTTAAAAATTTAAATTTACACAATTACCAATATATATCATTTAATAAATTTATATCTTATTTTAATGAATGTTGTAATATTATATAAATAGAGTATTCGGAGAGACGGTCTCTAGATAATTTATCAAGAGACGGACCTATATTGTCAAGAAAATCATCGATGTTATTAATAAAAACAAATATGTTATCAACATTTGTGTTTTCATATTACAATAAAACTTATTTCGTTAACAACATAGACATTTTGATTAATAACACGTATGGTTTTATTGATGATATAGGCCGTCTATAGATAAAAATTGTATCTCATGAGACTTTGTGATATAAATATACTATATAACATATGACGATAGTTACCATCTCTAACACAACTAAATGGAGAGTAGCTTGGAGTTAGGTAAGGTACTATTATGAAATGAAATTAAATATACTCTTTAAAGCTTACTGGAATTCGTGAAGTGCAGGGATACGTATATATATACTATATATATTTAGTTTGTAACAGATGGAGTTTCATTAATATAGATTAAAAGATTTGATTTGATAATTTTAAAAATGTAACTAACCTTAGAAGATAAAACTAAACAAATTGTGCAACCATTTGTGGCCTAAGATTCTATTTAATTTATTCTGAAAGTACTAACACGTAGACTTAACAAAATCGTGGCATTATGTATTTAGAGTTTTTGTTGCTAAGGTTGAAGCGATCAAACAGATTCTTGAAGAGCTAGCCATTGAGTACAGTAGAATTTTAAAACGAAAATGATGTAATTTTGCCTGACTGAAAATCGCGATGGGTTGTGATTATATGTAGAGATTTAGTTCGTAACAAACTAAATTAGGATATATATGATAATAATTGATTTTTTAATAGGATATATATGAGTCAACATAAAATGAGAGTCTAAATAGTAGTAAGGTGGTTACTCACATTTACGTGATTTAGAGTCCATGAAATTCATGTGAGTTTTGCCAACGATAATGTGTCAGATTAAATTAATTAATTTAAACATGTTGTCACCATATACTTAGCTAATTGAAGGTGGTCTATTTTATTATAATTAGGTTGTTTTGATATCTCAAATAAAGATAATTAAATGGAGTATCGTGATTCTGTTAATTATTGGAATACTGAGTAGCTAGAAATCCGGATTACCAAAACAGATTAGAAAGGAAAAAGATTAATCTGTTAGGATTAATTTACAACGCAAAGAACAAATAATATAATGCTTTTTTCCCATTGTGAATGTTCTAATTTTTCCATGAAAATAGAGTTAATAAAAAATCAATTATTTTTGGAGGTAAATTGCCACCTAGGTTTTTGGCTATGTGGCATGGTTTTCCTTTAAGATAGACCACCACTTTTCATATATACTCCCTCCGTCCCGGACTCAATTTCCCGTTGATTCGGACACGGGTTTTAATAGAAAAATAGATAAAGTAGGAAAGATGAGAATAAAGTAGGAAACATAGTGAATAAAGTAGGAAAGAGTGTGAATAAAGTATGAGAGATAGTATTATTATAATTATGGTGGGGTAAAACTTTCTAAATTAAGAATGAGAAGTTGAGTTTGGGACGCACTAAAAAGGAAAGTGGGAAGTTGAGTTCGGGACGGAGGGAGTATATAGATGTTTCGACTCCCTATAAAATAGAAGTAATAATCATCTAAAATGTTTTGACTCCCTATAAAATAGAAGTAATAATCATCTAAAATATCTAATGTATTTGCTTTTATGTCTACTTACGAAATTGTTGTTAAATTGGAAGAGTAGTAACAATATAAATTGTTGTTAAATTGGAAGAGTAGTAAGAAACATGATTTTTTCTTTTTTTTTGAGAGGTAAGTAGATAATGTTGATTAGATAGTACATAACGTGAATCTGTCTGCAAATCACAACAACTATTCAATTTAAACAGATAAGGAAGAAAAAATATAAATCTGTTTAGAATATTTAAACAGAGTCGAGAACCAAAAACAGATACGAAAATAACTTGTGAATGTTATAATTTTTCCATGAAAATAGGAAGATTAATAAATCAATTATTTTGGGCTAGAATTTGCCACATAGGATTTTTGCTTATGTGACACATCTATTATTCCATTTAGATCATCACCTTTATCATATATATATATATATATATATATATATATATATATATATATATATATATATATATATATATATATATATATATATATATATATATATATATATATATATATAGCAATTTGGAGGTTAAAATTGAAAATAATTAATAAAAAAAGTAAAACAGAATGTAGACTTAATATTTCTAGGCAGACTTAACCACACTGAAGTCTAATTTAGTACAAGCACTGTAAAATTAGGTATCAGATCAGCCCACAAATTAAAAAAAGTACCCACAGCATCAAACAAACTACATATCCTCTATAGTACTGTCTCCCTTTGAATACAAGTTCTAGCTAGCGTTAGAATTGATACAAGCAAAAGTATTGGAAAAGTTAACATTTTTCGTTTTTTTTTTTTTTTTGGTTTTTTTGCGGTTTTTAGGCTTAGCTGTCTGATTGGCCGGGTTTCTTAAAAAACCGTCGAGACATACATTTTTTTGTTATGCTTTTAATACATTATGTTATGGTTTTAAGTTGTCAGCATTGAAAGTTTTAGTTAGAGTTTTAACGTATTTTGTTAATGTTTTTAAGAGATGATGTGATGGTTTTAATGCGTCAGTATTGTATGTTTCAATCATAATTTTAACCTTTTTTGTTAATTTTTAAGAGAGGTGTGATGGTTTAAGGAGCTACATGATAGGTTTTTAAGATGGTTTGTTATAGTTTTAAATGACAATCAAATATCATTAAATCACTATTAAACAAGTTTAAAAGTTTCGGGTTTGCCATTAAAATATCAATAAACAAGCTTTAAATAAAGCTATCTGAAACACCTGTTATTACAATATTGAAACATTCAGTCATCCAAAAGTTTTAAAACACCTATTCTCGTAGAAAAAAATTACAATAAACGTTCAGATGTAGATGCAAACTGAGTTGTTAAAATAGGCTTTTTTTCGCGTAAACTTGTTGGTGAACTTCGGCATCCTGCCTTTTGTTGCTTGTGTTTGTTGCTCAATACTGCAATGACACATATGCTCAATACTGCAATGACACATTTTTAGCTTAAAACATTCATTACCTTGGTTAAAACCATAACAACTCTCATTAAAACTATCACATTGGTGCTTAAAACAAAAAAGGAACATACAAAACAAGCTAAAAATAGTAACATTGATGCTTAAAACCATATCAATGCCTCTTAAAACAATAACAATGCCTCTTAAAACTATAACAAAGCAGGAATATGCAACACAAGCTAAAAACAGTAAAATTGATGCTTAAAACCATAACAGTGCCTTGTAAAACTATACCAATGTCTCTTAAAACTATAACAATGAATTTGCAAACAATCAAGTAATAAATATTTCATCATAAGCTAAAAAGACTAATGATGTTGCTTAAAACTACAACAGTGGGTCTTAAAACTATAACATATGCGCTAAAAGTAATAACAATCAGAAATATTTCAACACATGCTAAAAATAGTAACATTGAAACTTAAAACCATAACAGTGCATTTTAAAACTATAACAGTGCATCTTAAAACTATAACAAAGCATAAAGATGCAACACGAGCTAAAACGGTAACATTAATTGATGCTTAAATCCATAACATTGCATCTTAAAACTATAACAATGTCTTTTAAAACTAGGGAAAATTACACCTGCTCCCCCTGATAAACACCCCTAACTCATCCGGGCCCCTAACATTTCATCAATAACAGATTGGTCCATAAACAATTACATATTGGTCCAAAAAATGGATCTTTAGGGACCAATATGTAATTATTTACGGACCAATTTGTTATTGATGAAATGTCAGGGCCCCCGATGTTATTACGAAATTTATTAGGGGGAGCAAATGTAATTTGCCAAACTTAAAACTATAACAAAGCATCTGCAAAAAATCAAATCATAATCAAAAGCTAAAAATATTAACGTTGATGCTTAAAACTTCAATGATAGGTCTTAAAACTATAACATATGCGCTAAACAATAACAGACAAAAACATTCAACACAATCTAAAAACATAACAACATGATGCTTAAAACTATAACACAATCTATTAAAACAATACACCGAATAACATGATTACGAAATGATTCCATTTTCACTATACGAATTTCAGATCTAGTTTCAGATCTGAAAACATCAGATCGTAAAATCAATGAAAAACAATGAAAAACGAAAAATAAAAGGTAAAATTTCACTTTCAGTTGATTTTAACGAAAAAAAAAGCGAAATGAATCCATATAACGGAGGTGCTTAAAACTATAACACCAGTTCTTAAAACTATAACAATGCCTCTTAAAACCATAACAAAGCACCAGATAACATATGCGCGAAATAATTCAATTTTTCAATGTACGAATTTCAGATCTAGTTTCAGATCTGGAAAAATCAACGAAAAACGAAAAATAAAAGGTCAATTTTCACTTCAAATTGAGATTTTAACGGAAAAAACGACATGAATCGATATAACAGATGAAAAACAACAAAAACCACGAAGCTATTGAATCGATTCACCTGATTTTTGATGAATTTGTAGAAATCTGGTGAAATCGCGTAGAAATTCGGCGGAGATGATTTTCCCAAACATCGTCGGAGGAGGCGGCGCCACGGAAGGAGTGGTTGAGGTGAGGCTCTCCGGTATGTCGCCGGAGGATATGTGAGGGAGGGAGGGAGGGAGGGAGGGAGGGAGGGAGAGAGAGAGAGAGAGAGAGAGAGTCACACCCCAAAACCAAAATAATTCAATTTTTCAATGTACGAATTTCATATCTAGTTTCAGATCTGGAAAAATCAACGAAAAACGAAAAATAAAAGGTCAATTTTCACTTCCAATTGAGATTTTAACGGAAAAAGCGACATGAATCAATATAACAGATGAAAAACAACAAAAACCACGAAGCTATTGAATCGATTCACCTGATTTTTTATGAATTTGTAGAAATCTGGTGAAATCGCGTAGAAATTCGGCGGAGATGATTCTCCCAAACATCATCGGAGGAGGCGGCGCCACGGAAGGAGTGGTTGAGGTGAGGCTCTCCGGTATGTCGCCGGAGGATATGTGAGAGGGAGGGAGGGAGGGAGGGAGAGAGAGAGTCACGCCCCAAAACCAAAATACTTTGGCGCAACCGACCGTCTACTGTGAGATGGGCTCACGCCAAGACGAAGCCTCAATTTTCGTAACAAAACAGTTTTAAAGGTAATTCAGAGCGTCAAATACAATATATACAATCTATTAACCTTAATTATACAATACTCAAAGATTATAGCTCAAGCTACAAAACCTTCACTTAACACCAGTAGCTGCTCTAACCCAACTAGACTCCCCAGCAACCTCCTCAAAGCAGAATCACTCAGACCACTGAAAAAAATGTGTAAGGGTGAATCTGCTGGCACTTATAAATTTCTTAAGAAGTAATTCGCGAGATCATGTACCCTCCTTTCCGAGTTATAAGATCTTGAGCGACTGATCCGGCAGAACAAGTCAAAAGATATATATATATATATATATATATATATTTATATATATATATATATATATATATATATATATATATATATATATATATATATATATATATATATATATATATATTTATATATCAGTCACATAGCCAGAAAACAGTTTCATGGAGTACTTATAACAGACTTATAATAGAATAGTAGTATCAGAGCGTTTAGCTCTCAGACAAAGTTACACTATGTCCACTAGTATAAGTCCGGTGTACGTAGATCGGCAGTAATGTAACATAATGTAAAGTTCCCGCTAAAGAAACAGTATGTAAAGAAGTACTTCAGAAGCCAGACGTAACAAACATTAAAGACGGACCCAGAATTCATAGGCAAAACTGTGAGCTCAAAACATATTTATTTTCTCCATGTATCAGAAACATAATTTTCATACATCACATGCATCACAAAAATATACTTTTAGAAATTCACATACTTGATCCTTTCGAATAGAATATTATATCAAGTTCCATAACATAATATAATAATCATAAGTTATTTGTCAAACATTAAAACTATACATATATAATAGTACAAAAAATTGGAGCAAAAGTGTCAGAAAATCCCCCTTACCTCAAGGTCGACTCAAAATCAAGCTTAACCTAGCTAAGACCGTACACCAAAGCTCCACTAACTTGCACCTCGACCTTCCGGGAAGCACCACTATAATGTAAGAACCCAAAACAAATAACAAATTACAAAAAGAAGTTGGGATGACATCACGTGATGTCACAAGGTCAGCCCTTTAAAAAACTTTTTCGGTGATCATGAAGAATTTGAAGAATAAAATACAATATAATACTCCTTCCATCCATCCGTTCCATTAATAACTTCATAACTTTCCTTTTTTAGAGTTCCATTAGAAACTTACTAACCCGATAAATGGAAATTGTTTACCCCACTAAGGCTCTGTTCTCTTCAACTGCAATTTACTGAACTGAACTAAATTGTAATATAAAATATAACTAAGGTAATCGAATCGAAATCAATCGAATCGAATCGAATGAGTTTTCAGTTGAAGAGAACAGAGCCTAACTAATTCTTTATTATTTCTCTTTCCTACTTTATCATCACTTTATTCAATATCTTTATTACTTTATCACCAACTTACAACTTTATCAATATAATACCTCTTACAAACTACTATCTCCGTCCCGGAGAACTTCATACATTAGGGTTACCGCGCAGTTTTATGTGAAAAGTTAAAGTAATGATAGATAGGGGTGTATTTCGAACCGAACGGGGACCTTATCAAACGTTCGTTCGTTAAGGTTATATTGTGTTCGGTTCGTGTTCGTGTTCGACGAATAAGACACCAACATGTTCGTGTTCGGTTCGTTAACATTTTACAAATTCCGTGTTCGTTCGGTTATTTCGTTCGTTTGCGTTCATTTTGTTCGTTCGTTCGTTCGAGAATGAATACAAGAAATCCAAAATTACAAGCAATAATCATCCCAAAAATTAAAAAACAGCCAATATAAAATATCTAAACACAAGTCCATAAATTAAATACCATAATTTCCTACCCGACAAACTCAAGTACAATTACGATAAATCCATAAGCTTAAAGGTACACAAAATAAACTACATATCAAGTTCGACGATAAATATAAGATAAGCCGAGAGACATAAAAACGTCTAAAACAAAGCATCCAAAACAAAGCAACGGAAATCCAGTCTTCTTTAGCTCCATGAAGTCCCTAAACAAAAACAAAAACCATAATAAACATTAGGAAACCTCAAACAGACCAGCAATAAAATACACACAGTCTGCATCAGAGAACATATTCCTATTTTCATAAATATAAAAGCTTCACAGTTCACACACCTACATTAGCCCTTTCTGAAAGCATTGAACAACTACTGAAACTCCGAATAACAAGTAGATTAGTTGATTACTATACATTATTGCAATGCATAAAGATTGCAAATTTGCAAGAGCAACAAACCAGAGACACAACACCAAAGTAGAACCATATGAGCATAAAGAACAATTTCAAGAAAATCCCAAGCTAGTTAACAACATACAGGAAACAACAAGATAGGAGAGTTAGATTAACACAAGAATCTAACAAAAAATCACCATAGAACTTTACTAGTATTTCTTGAGCAAAAGTCCAATCTCAATTTTTTAACCATATAACCAGAGACACAGCACCAAAGCAGAACCATTTAAGTTTCAAGAAAAATTTCAAGAAAATTCCAAGCTAGGTAACAACATACAGGAAATAACTATTTATCCCCATTAAAAGAATCATTCATTTCTTTCTAAAAGCATTCAACAATCGATGAAACTCAACAAATACGATTATGAGACATTATTGACATCACTTCTAAACCAAGAAATGCAAAATGACACAAGCTTTCTAGAACAAAATACAGCGAGGTAGCAAATGTAGTAGTTACTTGCCTGCCCGATGATTCAAGGCTCGGGTAGTACAATCTCCAGTGGATTCTGTGATTTCTGTACCAAAAGAAAAATAAACAAAGATAGACATGAGAAAACAACTTCACTTAACAACAATTAATAATATAATTAACAGAAAGTTTAAATTAATACCTTATCCTTCTTCTTTGTACCATGAAGCTTACGACACCAATCTCCAGTGCACATCAACATTTCAACAGTATCCGGCGCTAATGAAGAACGGTAGGTGTCAATGACTCTAGTCCCGGCACTAAAAGTTGCTTCCGAGGCCACGGTGCTGACTGGAACGGCTAAGATATCCGCAGCCATTTTGGAAAGAATTTTGTATTTAGTGGATTCTTTCCACCATTTCAATGCATCCAAATTAACAAGATCAGCGCCACCTACTGCGTTCTCCTGAGTAAGTCGGCCATCTTCAAAGTAAGCATCTAGCTCATTCTTGTGTGGTTGAACACTCTCCACGGAAGATATATGAGTAAGAAATTGACTCATACTTGTAGATGAGATAGTAATAAGAGTAGATTAAACCTTTATTAACAGGAACAACATCTGCTCAAATGAACTCACTTTAAAGGTAACTTCGGAAGGGAAGGAGGAAACGAACAAAAAAAGAAGCAGAAAATGGGTTTTGTAAAGAAGCTAAAAAGCTGATTTGGAGAAGTACTTGACAGGTGATTCTCAAAATCAATTTTTCATAGCAGAAAATGAGTTTCTAGGAGCAGCACACTTCATAAAAAAAATTCTAAGAGGAAAAGAAAGGCCATACCGGTAGAGCGTGATAGTGGATTGGACTTTCTAGCATGCACTGATGCATTAGATCGAGAAGTCGTACTCAGAGATGTCGAACCAGAATGTATCTTCTCATACTCAGTATATAGAGCATAAATTGCCACTCGAACCTCTTCTTTTTTTCTGCCTAACTTCATGGGATGGATTAATTTTAGGAAAACAGTGATCAATCACCAACATTTTCAGTCGAGGATCCAGAATTGCAGCGATTGACATAAGCAGATTACACTCGCCCCAATACTTATCAAATTTCATCTTCATCTTTGCAACCATACCCGCAATAAATTGATCTCTATCGGAAGATTTAGCATCCAGAATCTCCTTAATCTTACAAATTTCCACCAAATACAAGTTTGCAGTTGGATAATCGCTGCCCGACATCACATGAGTTGATTCCCAAAATGCTTGTAAGACAGAACACACCTTTATAAGAGAAACATAATCACAATTCAGAAAAGAAAGCACACGGCCACACACTAACATTTCAAAGCAGAATTCAGAAAAGAAAGCATACAACCACACACTAACATTTCAAAGGTAGAGATAGAAGAAAAGAAAAGAAAGCATAGAATTGTAAATTATATACATACCTTTTCCCCCTTTACCCAATCTTCATCCCTTGGACACTTATCAAAGTCTCTGTCTCTTTCATTATAGCTTGAAAAGCACTCTTTGTACTTCAGAGAACACACTAACATCTCAAAGGTAGAGTTCCAACGAGTTTTGCAATCGTAGAGAAGGACCACATCGAAGAAAGAAGCTGCTTCTACCGCTTTTGCAAATTGCAAACGTCGAGTGTCACTCTTGTTGATATAATCCACAGCTTCCCTAATAACATTAACTATCTTAGTAATCGTACTTAGACCATCTTGAACCAACAAATTCAGGATGTGGGCACAACATCTCACGTGGAACAACTTCCCATTAAGAGGCAAAGACCTATTTTTTGAAAAAGTAGACTTCAAACTCCTGATATAAGTGTCATTGTTCGATGCATTATCAACTGACAAGGTATAAACCTTGTTCTCCAATCCCCACCCCCGTACGCATTTTAGTATTTCATCGGCAATGAATATGCCCGTTCGAGGAGGAGAAAGGTGAACGAAGTTTAATACCCTCTTCTGTAGTCTCCAGGTGTTATCAACCCAATGCCCTGTCAAAACCATATACTCAATCTTTTGATTTTTAAACTGATTTTCTGAACCTTCTTAAATATTTGTCTCAACTTCTCTTTTTCTCTTTCATATACAGCAAAACAGTCATTTCTTATTGCAACACGAGTTATCCTAACCCACTGAGGCATTCCTCTTTTCATCAATATATTAAACCACTCTTCCTCAACAATTGTAAAAGGATGCTCATGCATACAAATCCACTCTGCTGCACTTTCTTTTCATCGCTGCCATATCAAACTTCCCGGAATAAAGATAAGAATGTCCAGGAGTAGCCAAAGTACCACTAGCCGGAAAATTAAGCTTAGCCTGCTTAGCTTCATCCGCTTTTGTTCTTAGCAGTGGAAGACACTCAGTCATGTGTCGGCCCAGGTGTGTAGTGCATCCCCCTTTGTAATATGGGTATCTCATATGACAATGTAAGCACTCGAATTCCCGCAGTTTCTCCCCATTTTTTCAGCCATAACATCCTTAAAATGGTTCCATACCGGTGAACTCTTTTTTCTTTTTTTTGGTCTATAAGCATCAAGACCATCCCCATCTACTAAATCATTCTGATCGGCAGTCTCAGAAGTCTCATCAGTGTCTTTTTATCAGCCTCTTCATTTTGATCATCCTCTCCCAAATCCTCTTCATCGACCCCCAATGATTTACTATTATCCCTAAAATACTGAATAAACACATCTTCAGCATCAGGACCAGCAGCAAAATCTAACCCAATCGCTTCCTCTTTATCATTTTCTATCACAGGCACTTCTTCCGCAATCTGTTCCCCTGCCTCTAAACTAGCTTCTGGAGTAGACATCTATAGTATATATGCATATAAAATCAATGAGCAGATTGCCAGATGAGCAGTATTCATTTTGATAAATCTAATTGTTGCTACTTCTAAACTTGAGCCTATTCCAGATATAACAAGAAAACTGAGTGGATTTTTTTTTTCATACCTTGACAAATCATGTACGTCGGTCGAGATTCAGGTGTAAATTCTTTATTTCCCCAAATTCACCAAAAGAATTTTGCAAATCATCATCTTGAGCCTCTTCATGTACTCCAGTAACCAGAATAATCCATCCTTCAACAGCTGTACAGGTTGAGCAAAAAAATAGAATCCAACTCCAACAACAATAATTACATTCAATTTTGCTTGCTGGTACAGAATGCAATCATGCCAGTTACTAAAATTGTTTCGAACTCATACATCCAACAAACTGATACTAATGAAACTTAAACCGCAAGATGCAATTTGTCTTAACCTTCGTAGGGATGGAAAGGATGAAGGAGATGGAAAGATGTCGCGAGTGGCGGAGGAAGGAGGAACCCGTGGTGGAAAAGTGGCGACTAGCGGTATAGGATTGCAATTAGAGGTGGTGGAGGAAGGAGGAACCCGTGGTGGAAGAAGGAGCAACCGGTGGTGGCGATGGCAACTGGCGAGTAGGCAGGCGGCGATGGCAACTGTGAGTCTGGGTCCTCTGGGAGAAATAGAAAGATCAGATCTAGGGTAATATGTCTAATGTAATACTATTTATTTGTTATTAAAAATATAAATTATTAATAAATATAATATATATTTGTTCACGAACTGTTCGCGAACTAACGAACATTAAATACTTGTTCGTGTTCAGTTCGTTAAGAACTTGAACTTGTTCGCGAACTGTTCGAGTTTGACCGAACCAAACACGAACCGAGCGTTGACCGAGCAATTTCACGAAATTTTCACGAACGTTTGGTTCGCAATACACCCCTAATGATAGAATATAGAAAATGTGGGAAAAAATGTACTTTTAGTGGCAAAAGGTGTAATTTAAGTGTAAAGTTGAGATTGTTTATTATTTGTTGGGTGTGGGGTAGCTTCCTTTTTTGGTAATGTATGAAGTTCTGTGGGACGGCTGGCAAATGTATGAAGTTCTGCGGGACGGAGGAAGTATTTTTTACTATCATTTCTTAATTGAAGAGAAAGTAAGAGTCTGTGAAGCTTTTAATGGATCGGAGGAAGTAGTAGTTTTGGGAAAGCTAGAGTAAAACTAAATAATTAGCAAACATGATTAGAAGAAGGATTAGACAGTACTCACCTAGGTTGGTCAAGTTAGCGGCCAGGGTTATCAAAGAGAAGACGGTTGATAATTTTCAAGATGGAAGGCTTGGTTTTCGGATTTATAAAGTAAATAGTACGGGCTCGGGCCTCTAAATGTGAAAATTAATTTTGAAAATATCACTAGGCCCAGTCCACTATAAAAATAATAAAATTGTATTAAAATAAAAAGAACGAGGAGTATGCATGTTTCTTTCACTAGAATTTTGTAGAGAGAGAAAGATAATTGAGTGGTATGGCTTTTTGTGTGAGAATGTTGTTTATTTAGGGTATTTATATAAAAGCTACTAACCGGTTTATAGTGTTTCTGGCCGGTTCTTAATTTATTATGAAAATTGATTTTTCCTATAGATTAGGAAAATCTTCCATTTTACTATACTTACTCTTTATACAATTATCAAGATAAATGACTTAAAAAAAGTAGTACTAATCTATATTGATTTGAACTGAATTAAACTGAATGAATTTGAACTGAATTGAATTTATTTATAGTATAAAAACAACAAATCAGAACATAACTGAACTGAACTAGATGAATCTGAACTGAACTGAACTGCACTGAACTGAGCTGAAATTAATGAGTTTTCAGATAAAGAATACATATGACATATCATATGTAGATAGTAAAAGAGTAAGATCTGAAAGAATAAATAAAGCATAAAAGTTATTACTAAAAAATAAATAAGTGGAGAGTAAATTAAGTTTCCATGTGAAGAAATGTAAAGATTTAAAAGAAACGTATAGCTTTTTAAACTTACAAATTATAAAGTTTTTAGTGAAATTTATGTACCACTCCCTTTTTAAAAGGTTTTCTTTTGCCATTTCAATTTTTTTTTAAAGTTTAACGTTTTCTCTTTTGTAAAAACCCAATATCTCCACTCTATTTCATACTTTATCTATTCTTTTACGTTTTTTTAAACGACTAAAAATGTATTCATTAAAATGAAGTGTTTACATGAACATAAGAAATACTCCTATATTATAAAAATCATAAAACTTACAAATTACAATCTAAACCAAAATTTATAGTACACAAAATCTATTTTTTCACTTACTTTTTATACTATTTTTTATTTTACTTTTTATCATCTACTTACTACTCCTACTATTTATTTCATTTTCTTAAATTTATATAAAATTAAAATGTAAACCCTGTATGAATAATGGAGGGAGTATTTGTCTTTCTTTGCCAGTATATGCTATGCTCATTACTAGAATACATAAGCGCATCCTAAATGAAATTCAAGTTTTTGGATCATGCATATAATGCTTTTGTAATCAAGGTTCCGGTGGCCAGAATAATGAACTATACAATTAATTTAATATATGGTTTTCCAATATCACAACAATCTATATTTCTTATAAGTATACTATATACTACAGTACTATCTACCAAATGAATAGTTAGGTACGTACGTTCATACATTTTAAAACGTAAATTGGTCGTAAATGAGGTCAACTCATCATAAAATTCTACCTCCTTTTTCTGCCACTGGGCTGCATGTCCTTTTGTACGAAATTAACGTCTTACCAGTCTTGATGTTGACCAACTTCAGATGCTATATAGCAACGAAAGGATAAAGATCGAAAAACTAAAATAAAGAGACTTATATAAGGTTGTAGCTAGGGATGCCATTTGAGTGAAAATTCAACATAGATTGGAGTTGTAGTGGTGATACGAACCTTAATTAGCCTGGAGGCCCTGGACATGAGCATAATATTTGATACCGTTATAGAATCACTACACTGTCAAAAGATCGAACTTGTGACTTATATGAATTCTCCAAGAAAATGTAAAACGACTAAAAAGTGAACTAATAATTTGTAAGGTCTCTTCACCTTGCCATTTATATCGAATCTGGTGGCACTTCCTAGTGTTACATTGAGCTACGACATTCCACATTTAGCTTGAGAATTGACGAAAACGAAATTATGGCTATGATTTATAAAAGAGAAGAGAATGTTTAAGTATGTAACAAAGCTAAAGCCGGCCAAGAGGACCAAGTCACCCACTTTTATCTGCCGCTCAATAAATGAATATATGTATCCACCAAATGACCAAAAAATGTAATATATCAAATCACTAAACAAAAAAGATCGTAATTTCAAGAATTGAGTTCACACGATTAAACATTTATTTAATCTAATAATCTACATAAAGATAAGCCCCACTAAGACGGACCAAACAAACATTTCCACGTTTTGTAGCGGACTAAATTTCATTCATTATTTTATTATTATTTTTAATTGCAGTGTTAATTTTGGTTAGAAGTAAAGGAAGGACAGCAGGTGTTTTCCCATGCAAACCTTGTCCTTATAATTCTATATATAGCCTTCCTAACAATCACTACTCGATCAACAAACAAATTAATACTACAAACTAACCTGTATATATTCTTCACTTTAATTCAAGCTCAAGTCTTTGCTACGCTATTCTTGCTTTCACTTGCAATCTCAGGTATGCATCCAATCATTAGTGTCATATTAACTTTTAGCCATTGAGATCTTATATATTCTGGCTATGTTCACTACATGCATCACCGGAGCTATGAGCATGTAGAGTTGTTATACGAGTCGAGCCTTATCAAGGGCTCGGCTGGACTCGACTCGTTCAGGTTCGAGCTCAGCTCGTTCGATAAGGTGTTCGAGCCGAGCTCAAGCCTAAATTTAGGCTCGATTAGACTCGATTAAATATATATTTTTTCATATTTTTATGCATTTTTCGTTAATGAACTTGAATCAAATGAGCCGAGCTCGAGCCTACTTATCGTGGCTCAAGCTCGGAAAAAAAATTCGTTTAATTTGTTAACGAGCAGAGATCGAGAAAGTATCACTATTTAACGGCACTATGAGGCTATGAGCATGTTATGTGTATATTTTACATTTGGATTAAGATTTGCAAGTTTTTAAGGCATTAATATCGTATTCTAGTTAACAACTAACTACAGATCATTGAATCTTGTATAGCTTGCAATTGTCATATATGAATGTAACAACTTAAACGGCACTAAAGTTAAAGCATAAAGTTTTATTTATTTGTAGTTTTTGTGTTAGCTTAGATTGCCTAACTAGCTACTAAAGCTTAAGCTCAAGTTGTTTAACTTAACATTTTATTCATGTTTTGTCCTTAGACATCCAAAAGTGTACTCCTATCTTTTTATCGAGATGTAGAACCATGTCGGTTTAGGCCTCAGTCTGATTTGGATCTTCACTCTAAAGGCATTAGATCAGTTAGTCGTCCAAATGAAGGTAATTAGAACTACTGAATTTTTATTTTTTTCCAAAAAAAAAGGTTCACTTTCGCTTTTATGGAGATGGATCCACGGACGAAATTTTAGGTTTAAGTTGCTGTGATTTTATTGAAGTCAAAACCAAACCCTAGTATGATCCTTTATAATTTTAATTTAATTCCATCTATACATGACATGAGAGCTATTATGAGATTATTGATTTTAAAATGAAAATGATTGAATGCCAAAAATCAAACTTTGAAGTGTCGATCGATACATCAAGCAGACATAAGTCTCAATGGCTTGGATAATTTACAAGTTGTTTTCAGGCAGAATTTTCTGGCCGTCGTTTGAGGAATTATCTGGAAAAGCTCAGTATTATTTCCACCACTAGCGCTAAATGTTTAATTGCATTTCACACTTGACGTCTAAAGTTAGTATTTTGTTACTTTTTTACTAGAGCAGTACTAGTACCTACCCTTTGACTTAAACTCGTAATTTTGAAAAGAACATTTTGTACATTTAAGAATTAATTAATCTTATGTTGAATTCCGATTCTGAAAATCGTCTAAGGAACATATTTTTCTTTTTCTACGGCATTATGATTTCATCATAAAATCATTGATATCGAAACTTTTAAAACTAATTTGACATGTAAGTGAAAAAATACATGTAACATCAGTGTAAGTTGAAGCATTTTAACGTTACGTAAATGTGCCTTTCTCATTAGTGACGGCAGAAATTTTTTCTTTTGCTCTTTGGCAATTCAGAGACAAATGTAACTTCTAGTAACACATATGAACTGTTGCATAAATCCGAACATATACTCCAAGTCACCACTTTTAACTCTTTCCTTTAGACCATTCACCTTATCACGTACGTAAAAATAAAAATAACTAGGCCACTTAGATTCATACCGTATAAATAAAGGGGACTTTCCCTGTCAGGTTGAATATGATTGATATTAACTTGTAGTATTTCAATATTATATTTGAGTTTTGAAGTTTTGATTATTTTATTTATGTTCAAGAAATTACTGACTCGTCTTTTTAATTAACAATAGATTTGATTTACTACGACTCATAAATTTTACGACTCCTTGCAATAGTCACGAAAATGAACTAAAAGAAGGACTTAAAATTAACTAAAAGAAGGTAAAAAAATATGACTTTTAATTTTGAGTCGTAATTTTAGAATTACGACTCTTAGTTTGTACTTCAACCGACATTATGAAACATCCCTTTTGCGACCCCTTTGCAATTTGCGTCTCTTATTAAGAGTTGTAAGGTTTAATTACAACTCTTATTTGCATGATACGATTCATTTTAATGGTCGAATTAGATCAATTCTCTTGTAGTGTTTGCCTCTTCCCAAAATTGAGATTAAACTTGCTGGTGGTGAGTCCGAAGTTTTTGGTTTTCAAGTTACTAAATAATAATTGAACTCGAATAGCATAATGTAGAGTGGATAATCAAATACAATGTTGACCAAACTAAACTTGACATAGTTGGGATATTAAAGAGTTTTAACCTTACGTAATGTTTTTCACTATTAGAATTACATCGATATCTGGTAAAAAAATTCAGCAGACTATTTGTATTTTTTAGAAAAAGTGGTACTCACATTTCTTATTTGGTCCATGAATGTTACGTGCCAAACATTACTTATCAATTAACCAAAATGTGAAATTGCGTTTATAATCCGTATTTTTACGCAAGTGAAATTTTACTTGAAGAGTACTTAGTACTGAAAGGTTAAGACTCGAGAACATACGAAATGTACATAATTTAGCATTAGTTTGGTCATAATTATTTTATAGTGGATTATGTATTCTGCAGAAAAGTATCATGTGGAGGCTCAAGATTGCAGAAGGGAATGGCCCCTATCTATACAGCACCAACAATTATGTGGGCAGGCAAATCTGGGAGTATGATCCGAACGCGGATGGTACAGAACAGAGCGAAGAGTATGAAAAGGCACGCGAACAATTTCGCGAGCAGAGGAAGAAAGGCTTCCACTCTTGTGCTGATTTATTCATGCGATTACAGGTAAGAAACTAACTAAAACATTTGTGTTCAGAACGATTCGTTAAACTTTGGAAGGCTTTCTTGCAACTTGTATGTTCCGCGGCACGTTCATTCCAGGATAGTTTGTTAATCATTTGGATGTGGATTTTTTTCTTTTAACAGCTTAAAAAGGAAAGCGGAATTGATTTGTTGAGCGTACCACCAGTTAGATTAGGAGAGAACGAAGAAGTTACGTATGAGAAAGCCACTATTGCTGTCAAGAAGGCTTTGCGAGTTAATCGAGCTGTCCAAGCAAGTGATGGACACTGGCCTGCTGAAAATGCAGGCCCGATGTTTTTCACTCCGCCACTCGTAAGTACATGACTGATTTTACATTTTCAAACAGAATAGCGTTCTCTGGTCAATCTGATGGTGTACACAAAGTACTGATTAAATGCACAAATGCAGCTTATTGCTCTGTACATAAGTGGAACAATCAATACTCAATTGACATCAGAACACAGAAAGGAGATGGTTCGTTACATTTACAACCATCAGGTACTTCATCTCAGTTAACAAAATCAATTCAGTTTAACATACGCAGTAGTTATTGAAAGAATGTTCACTGATTTAATGTGTTTATGTAGAATGAGGATGGAGGATGGGGATTTTACATAGAAGGGCACAGTACAATGATAGGGTCGGCTCTTAGCTACGTTGCCCTTCGTATACTGGGAGAAGGTCCTGATGCGGGTAATGGTGCTGTAGCAAGGGCTAGAAAGTGGATCTTGGATCATGGTGGAGCAACTGGAATCCCATCCTGGGGAAAGACTTATCTTTCGGTAATAAATACTTCTTGCACTGCTCACTAGACGTTTATCGAAGCTGTCATATACACTTTCTATAGATTTCTGATCATGAAAATGCATATTCTGTTGGATCAGGTTTTGGGAGTGTACGATTGGGATGGTTGTAACCCGCTTTCCCCTGAATTTTGGCTTTTCCCTTCCATTTTCCCTTATCATCCAGGTTTGTTACAAACTAAACTGTGTAGATTTGAAATTACAACTATTTTCATGTACTGATCATGTAGTCTTTGATAATGCAGCAAAGATGTGGTGTTATTGTCGAACAACTTACATGCCTATGTCGTATCTGTATGGCCGAAAATACCATGGACCAATTACAGACCTTGTTCTGTCCTTGAGGGATGAAATTCATGTCAAACCCTATGATCAAATTAACTGGAACAAGGCTCGCCATGATTGTTGCAAAGTAAGTAGCCTCATCAACTACTTTTAAGACATTTATATACTGAGACCTTAATCTGATACTATCATGTTATTGAAATGCAGGAGGATGTTTACTATCCTCATAGTTTCATACAAGATTTGATGTGGGACACTCTTAATTATTGTGCCGAGCCAATAATGAGGCGCTGGCCTTTAAACAAGATTAGGCAAAGGGCTCTCGACAAGGCAATCAAGTACATGCGATACGGAGCTGAAGAGACTCGCTACATCACCATAGGATGTGTAGAAAAGGTGTGAAGTGTGAACTATTAACCTCAACAACACGTTTTTTCTTAGTTATAGATGAAAAAAACTTGAGACTTACAACAAAATACTTTGTTTTCTTATACAGAGTCTCCAAATGATGTGTTTTTGGGCACATGATCCAAATGGTGACGAATTCAAGCATCATCTTGCAAGAGTACCTGATTATTTGTGGTTGGCAGAAGATGGCATGAAAATGCAGGTAACGTCTTAAACCGCTCTCTATAAATTACCACTTGCGTTCTTTAAAAAAAATTTAGCATACATTACTAGAGATATCATGTTAATATTTTTGCACCCGACATTTAAAACAGAGTTTTGGAAGTCAACTATGGGATAGTATTCTTGCCACTCAAGCAGTTATGGCAACTGGCATGGTTGACGAATATGGCGATTGTCTCAAGAAGGCACACTTTTATATAAAGGAATCTCAGGTTCGTTGTCTAATATAAAGTCTACCTTGTCGTGAATTTTTATCTCAAGTTCAATGATTTTGATGTAGTTTTTAAACATTCGATTCATTTGTGAACTACTAATGTAGATAAAACAAAATCCGAAAGGTGACTTCAAAGCAATGTATCGCCAGTTTACGAAAGGTGCATGGACTTTCTCTGATCAAGATCAGGGTTGGGTTGTATCAGATTGCACAGCTGAAGCGCTAAAGGTGCTTTAATCTTTTTATTCAGATATACAATATGAAGAATAAACATGTAAGAAATGAAGTTGACAAAAACATGTATTGGACTATTGCAGTGTCTACTTATGCTATCACAAATGCCAAGTGAAATGTCAGGAGAAAAGGCAAATGTTGAGAGATTGTATGATGCTGTTAATGTGCTTCTCTATCTGCAAGTAAGGATATCTTCCATGTGAAACAAATTTCATACAGAATTATGATTTTATTTATGATGATGCATTGTGTTTGTTATTGTTACTCTGGAGTGTACCACATAATTCAAACTCTCTTATTTCCAGAACCCTGATAATGGGGGATTTGCAGTGTGGGAGGTACCTGTTCCACAACCTTATTTAGAGGTAAACAACATCAATTTGATGCATTATTTGTTAAAAGTTCTCTTCAAGTTCGAAATTTTGGATATACATAGTAACATTATGGTTTTTTTCTCTGCAGGTTTTGAATCCTTCGGAAATCTTTGCAGATATAGTCGTCGAGCATGAGTAAGATTCTTTTACTCTAACAACTCTTACACCTTGTTTCCACGATAACAAAATTTGTACATCTGAAGCCAAGGATGATGAATATGCCTTCTTAATTCAACATCATTTTGTTGTCTAGGCATGTCGAATGTACAGCATCTATCATCCAAGCTCTCGTGGCATTCAAGCGTCTACATCCAGGCCATCGAGAGAAAGAAATAGAAACAGCAATTGCGAAGGCAGTGCGGTACCTTGAAGAAAAACAGTGGCCTGATGGTTCATGGTGAGTCATATTCGCTTGAGAAATTTGACAAACTAGTTTGTGACTTTGGTTATCATATATTTGGGGAATTACCTTTTGGAGTATTTTTGATTATGTAACCACAACATACATTTTGTAGGTATGGATATTGGGGAATATGTTTCTTGTATGCCACATCCTTCGTGCTAGGTGGATTAGCATCCGTTGGGAAGACATATAACAACAGCGAAGCCGTAAGAAAAGGTGTCCACTTTTACTTGTCAACACAGAACGAGGAGGGCGGATGGGGAGAATGTCTCGAGTCGTGCCCAAGCATGGTATGCTTCAATTTCCCTATGACATCTCATGTTAGTGAGTAGTGACACTTCTACTCAACTTCACGTATGCTATAACTTTTCGATCATTTTGATACAGAAATACACACCATTAGAAGGAAATCGCACAAATCTAGTTCAAACATCATGGGCAATGCTTGGTCTCATGTACGCTGGACAGGTTCGAATTGCGAAACTTAAACTTGAATTCTTAATATCTTTTGCTTCCTATTTCTCAAAGAAGATTATTTTTGGTAATGCACCTGCAGGCTCAAAGAGATCCAACGCCTCTACATAGAGCAGCAAAGCTATTAATGAATGCACAGATGGATGATGGTGATTTCCCTCAACAGGTAAGCTAAGTTCAACATTGAATTTTCCATAATGTCTACATTTTCTAGTTTCACATAGCATGTTTCTCACTATAACAAATTCATGATGTTGCAGGAAATTACTGGCGTTTACATGAAAAATTGTATGTTGCATTATGCACAATACAGAAACATATTCCCACTATGGGCGCTTGCAGAGTACCGTAAACGTGTCTGGCCATCCCAAAGCTTCTGAACTTGATCATGTACAATTTTTAGCGTATTCAGAAATACATACTCATCGATCGAGGCATATATACCCCTTGTGAAGAATAGTCCGACATAAATAAATATTTTACCATGGTTAAATGTAACATATATAGTATATATATATCACTGCAGTATCTTCTACAATTTTTTTTTTTTTTTTTTTTTGTCATTTCTTATTATTGTTTGAGAAACTCTCCTGAGATTACAGAAAGTTCTACACAAAAAGATTCAGCCGCACAATTAGTATACAACAATAGACAATTTACAAATAGACAAAAATCAACAATTTACACACAAAGTCACACAATTAGTATACAATATTGCAGGACTTTTATGACTCTCACAAAAACTTGGACTTTCACAAGTTTTTGTATTATTGTTTTGTGTACAAAAGGCCTTTTCCCCAATTATTAGCAAAGGAAAAATGTTGTGCCTTTTTAATATGGTGTTGTTATCAAGATGACAAGATCTTTTACATTTGTTTGGACGTAGGGACGAAGCCAGAATTTTATATTAAACCCATGTTTAGCTTAACTGAACTTATGAAAAATGACACGCCATTACAACAGCAAAATTTAAAATGACTGTAAACGAAAAAGGAGGTCAAAATCATATTAAAATGTAAGTGTTATTATCTACTTTGTTAAGACAACATACCACTAGAAGTCAGTTCCAGTTTGAGTTCTCTTTGTTGTATTTGAGAGTTTGTCTTTTTTCCTTTACTAATTTTGAGTGAACGAGCTGTGCTTTAGGGGGAGGATTTAGTGCTTAGTGGTTGTTTTGAACTGATTGCCTCCAATCTAGTTTAGAAAATCTTTGTTCCCAAAAATCTTTTCTGAATGCATGTCATTGATTTTTGGTTGTGCCTCAAAGTTTTCTTTATAGCCTTTGGATTGAAGTGTGTAAATCCCATGACATCCCCTCATCACTCTCACTCTTAATTTCTCTCTAAAACTTTTGACTCCTTACTCCTTTCTCTACTCACTCGGTTTCTCAAGTTGCAGATTTTCATTTGTGACTATGGACGATGAAAAGAAACAATGAGTGTCTAGTTTCATTAAGGGGATTGATAACACAGACAACTGTTACAGCAACACTGCAAACCAGAGGATCATATTATCTCTCCTTTCCTCACAACAAGGGGGAGAATTTGTTTGACTTATGCTAATGATATGTCTTTATTGTGGTTTTCTTTTTCCTGACTCGTTAAGGGGGAGAATTTCTACTATTCAGATTATTCATGTGTTTCTAGGTGTTGTGAAGAAAGGCAATAAGGGGAGATTGAAAGTGCACGGGTGTTTGATCAACTGTTGTACCAACAGTTGTCATAACAACACCTGTTCGGAATTTGTGCACTTTACAGGGCTTTTATGTTATATTGCCTTCTTCACTAACCTTGACCTAGTTTCACGTTTTTATTTGTTTGTTTATGAATATGATACGTGTTAGAGTGCTGGAATCTTAATTAAAGAGAAGAGAAGTTTTAGAGAGTTGGACTCCTTGAATGAAGAAAGAGAAGACCTTGGAAGATTGGACTCTTTGAAGTAAAGATAGGCTTGGACTCTTGAAATAAAAGATATGCTAGACTCTTCAAGATAATGATAAGCAACAAGGTTTCTCTGGACTTGATCTACTGATCATTAACGCATCTATATATACTAGATCAAGACCAGAACGTAATGCAAGGGAAGCAAGTATAGAGCAATAGTGCAATCATATACATCATTCTCTCTTTACTTGTAAACCGTTTTGCTAGTCTTTTGTGTTACTATTGGATTGGGTGTGTGATCTCGGTCATCTAGGTGTGTCTAGATTAGTAACATTAGAATAGGTTTTACCATTCTGATTAGCTTTGTAGTTTAAGCTTTTCTCATAGAAAAGTTTTAAATCTAGTTTGTATAAATCCTCTTTCATATAGTGGATATTTCGCCTATGGCTCGGTGGGTATGTTCATATACCTGCTAGAAATTATTTTGTGTGCTGAAGTGTTTAATTCCGTTGTGCGTTTCTGACTGTTTTTGCTATTCGTCAGTCACTGTTACATCAACTGTTGTACTAACATTGGTATCAACAATAGTGTATCAATAAAGAAGTACAAGTTCAGGTCCTTATATTCTTTCAAGAACTGAACTGAATTTATTTATAGTATAAAAATCAACTAAGCAGAACTGAACATAACTAAAATTAATGAGTTTTCAGATGAAGAGAACAGAGGCTTAACCAGCTTAACAGTTAAATGAGTGTTTGGATAATGAATCCAAGAAAACATGATAAAAAACAACTAATTTTTTTTTAACTCAAATTTTTAACTCTATATCAAACATTTCCCAATTTGTAATTTTCCGCAGAATATTTTTTCATAGAAACAAAGTTGTTTTAAAATGATACATACATTGATTCTTAATTGAAGTTGCATGATTGATGCACTCTCAACTATACCAGAATTCAGGGTGGAGCAAGTTGGGACATACTGTCAGACGTTCCTCCTAATTTTATTTTATTTTTTAAATTATATTTAACATTTTCAATAATTTTAAGTTTCACCCTCGATTAACCTTGAAAATAAATCCATATATAATTTAGTCCCCCAAACTAAAAATTCTGACTCTGCCCTGCCAAAATGATTTACAAACGGAGTGAGTCAAAATGGAGCATAGTCCCAAAACATTACAGATTGTAAAGGGACGAAGGGAGTATATTTATTACTTTATTCGTCCTCTCACATATACTCTTATATTTTATTCACATTTTGTTTTAAAATGCATGTTCGAACACAATATGAGAAGTTGACTATGAAACGATGGCGTAAATAGTCTGAGTGTTTGGTTAAACGTTTGAATTGAGTTTTATCAATTCCAGTTGCGTTTTTTTGTACAAAAACTATACAAAAACTCAATTTGAATTGAGTTTTCTCAATTCAAATGTGTAACCAAACACTCCGAGTATGATTGAAATCTCGACAAACAAAAACACGAAAAGAGATGGTGATAGGACACTAAAGTTGAACCTTTCATTCAAATTATTATATGAAAAACGTGGCTGGAACTGTTGCAATTTGATTACTTTAGTCCAGCCAACTAAAAAGTCTAAAATGTATTTTCTCGTTTAACACGGACAATTTACACAAAACTTCCAAGTTCCAACTATATCTTCAATTGAGTTAAATGCATAACACCCCTGAGTTATTAATAATGTGCGCGAAACCCCTGTAAGTTAAATGCATAATACCCCCTGAGTTATTAATAATGTGCGCGAAACCCCTCTGAGTTAACGAATTAGTACCAAACCCCCTTGAGTTATTAAAAATGGGCACAAAACCCCCCACCCTTTATTTTTAAAGTGTATGAGGTACACTCTCATTAAGTGCGACTATAGATGTTTGTTTATATTATCTTACACCAAATCAATGCAAAAAAAAGAAAAGAAAAAAGACCATAGTTATTAAAAATATGCGCAAAATCCCATGGAATTCTTATAAAGTCATTGCAATACCCCTTTTACATAAATATTAAATATACATGATGAATTCGTATTGTGTGCAGTTTGATTCGTTAGTCCAAATTTTCGAAATTATTAAAATGACTTAAATTTAAGCTGTTAAAAATAGTAAAACTTTACTTTTTTCCTGGTTAAATGAACAACAAAAATCGATCACACACTACTGGTTATATAGCACTACAATATATAAATAACAACCATATATAACACTAATTAAGATTGTCATTACATATCAACAACATATACCAATTCATTATTAGTGTAAATGGAAAAAAAGTGAGGGCAAAAGATAATAAACTGAAACTATGAATGTCCAGTCCACCTAATCGCGTTAATTTGGAGTAAGAAAACCTAAAAGAACATCCATTGTCGCACCTAACATGAGTATGCCATAAAAAAAAAAAAAAAAAAAAAAAAGCTGAAGGGGTTCCACGCACATGTTTTAATAACTCGGAGGGTTTCGCGCATATTTTTCATAACTCAGAGGGGTTTGGTACTAATTTGATAACTCAAAAGGGTTTCGCGCACATTTACAATAACTTATGGGGTATTTTGCATTTAACCCATCATCAATTACATATAAATCTGAAATTCTAGTTGATTTTTAAGAAATCATAACATATAAATCTAAAACAGATTCCTAGCATGATTCACGATATATATTAGATTTCTCTAATAGATTTCGAAATGTAATGCTTTTAGTTCCCATTTGTATGAATTTAAAAAAGAAGTAAAAAAACAGTACTAGTATAGAATAAGTAAAATTTCCATATGAAATTTCAATTCGCTTTTAAATCGCGTAGAATAATATCACCCCCACACTTGGCAATTGGCATAATTAAAGAAAGAAAATTTGAGATACAACATTTTGTGGGTATAAAAAGTAGTACTTCCCCATGTTACCCATTTTGACTTTTTTGTCAACCATTTTTAACTTTGCCTACGAATAAATTTTAAACGGTAAATGTAAAATGTTCAATTAAATTATATTATGATACTTTAAGGACTAAAGTTTCATAATATAATTTAATTGAACATTTTACATTCTTGATTAAGATTAATTAGAATAAAGTTGAACAATGACCTGGAAAAAGTCGAAATTAAATAACGTGAGTACTATAGTGTAGTGAAGCATGGGTCAATGTCACAATGTGTAAATGTAGCTATACTTACGGGCTGTTTATGTAAATATCCATTTTTACTTTTAGTACTACACTATCAACACCACGCGGCAATATCATCAATATAGAATAATATAGTGCACCAATTTTGTAAATGTGCCTGCCTATTAATAGCCAATCAGAGGAACTCCCATTACAAACTTATAAACAACCAATTAGCTTTACGCTTCACTAGCTATTCCAAGCTTATTACAACTGAGATTAAGCCTTAATTGCCAGCTTTACTCCATTATCCATATCCTTACATTTACAATACAGGTATACCTGGCTGATCAACTTATTACCAATATGTTCTTTCCTTAAATTTGTTGAATGAAGCATGCATGCAAAGTGTATTATGTACATGTCTACGAATTAATTACAAACATTTCATCACTTATTAGCTGGATCATTTGTGTAGCAGAAAAGTACTAGAAGATCATGTGGAGGCTCAAGATTGCAGAAGGTAATGGCCCCTATTTGTACAGCACCAACAACTTTGTGGGCAGGCAGATCTGGGAGTATGACCCGAATGCGGAGAGTACAGAACAGAGCGAAGCGTTTGAAAAGGCGCGCGAGCAATTTAGCGAGCAGAGGAAGAAGGGCTTCCACTCTTGTGCTGATTTACTCATGAGATTACAGGTATACTTCGCAATGTTACTCTAAAAGTTCGAGATTTTCAATGAGATGAAACTGTATCACAGTACAAATATCTTGACATTTAAAAGATTACTTTCCATTGCTAATCCATGCTAATAGTTTTCTACTGCATAATTTTGTCATTCGTTCGCAGCTTAAAAAGGAAAGCGGTATTGATCTATTGAGCACACCACCGGTAAGAATAGGAGAGAAAGAAGAAGTAACATATGAGAAAGCCACTGTAGCTGTTAAGAAGGCTCTGCGACTTAATCGGGCAGTCCAAGCAAGTGATGGACATTGGCCTGCTGAAAATGCAGGTCCGATGTTTTTCACTCCACCACTTGTAAGTACTTCATGATCATCACTTCATGATTTCTTCGTACATTAGTAGCAAAGTATTTTTGTCTAGTTAAAACTAGATAACTGATTTCGTGAACATATGTATATATACAGCTTATTGCTCTGTACATAAGTGGAACAATCAATACACATTTGACATCGGAACATAGAAAGGAGATGGTTCGTTACATCTACAACCATCAGGTACTTCATCTCAAGTCTCAACTATGAAAATCAACCAATTCATGTAACATTCTCAATTTTTATATAGAAATGACAAGTGATTCATGGTTTGAATTTAGAATGAGGATGGAGGATGGGGATTTTACATAGAAGGGCACAGTACAATGATAGGGTCGGCTCTTAGCTACGTTGCCCTTCGTTTACTTGGAGAAGGTCCTGATGCACGTAATGGTGCTGTAGCAAGGGCTAGAAAGTGGATCTTGGATCATGGTGGAGCAACTGGAATCCCATCCTGGGGAAAGACTTATCTTTCGGTAATAAATACTCTAGCTAGACGTTTATCGAAGCTGTCATATACACTTTCTATGGATTTCTGATCATGAAATGCATTTTCTGTTGGATCAGGTTTTGGGAGTGTACGAGTGGGATGGTTGTAACCCGCTTTCCCCTGAATTTTGGCTTTTCCCTTCCATTTTCCCTTATCATCCAGGTATGTTACAAACTTAACTGTGTAAATTTGAGATTGCAAATATTTTCAAATACTGACCATGTAGTTTTCGATAATGCAGCAAAGATGTGGTGTTATTGTCGAACAACTTACATGCCTATGTCGTATCTGTATGGCCGAAAATACCATGGACCAATTACAGACCTTGTTCTATCCTTGAGGGATGAAATCCATGTCCAGCAATATGATCAAATTAACTGGAACAAGGCTCGCCACGATTGTTGCAAAGTAATTAGCTTCACCAACTTTTTTTTGGGTTGGAAAACTTAATTTTCATAACAGATTGAAGTACTATGAGATAAGACATGTATGTTCTAAACCTTGAATCTGTATACTATTTGAATACAGGAGGATGTTTACTATCCACACAGTTTCGTACAAGACTTGATTTGGGATACTCTCAATTACTGTGCGGAGCCAATAATGAGGCGATGGCCCTTAAACAAGATTAGACAAAAGGCTCTTGACAAGGCAATCAAGTACATGAGATATGGAGCTGAAGAGTCTCGCTACATCACTATTGGATGCGTCGAAAAGGTGTGTACTATTTACTCATCACAAACTTGCTTTAGTGACACAAAAAAGCGGCGTCACTATAGGTGGGAGTAACTATAGATAGCCGACCTATTGTTACACTTTTTAGCGTCTCAACAGAAGCGTCACCATACCAGTCTGTCGTCACCCTTTCTCCGTGTCTTCAAAACTGATTGATTACCTTATAATAAGTGTCACTATAAGTGTATATTGTGGGTCTTAAAAGCGTCACTAAACGTCCTAACTACATTAACAACTCATTCATCCCTTCAATACATACAACTGTACAATGACCCGTTGGAGTACGCTAGTGATAAACGTAATACTAAGCCATCAATCAGTACGGAACTAAAAATCCAGTCGAAGATAGAGCGGAGAATAAAATGCGGATAAACCTAACCTAATTCACAAAAATCGAAATTGACCTAATCAAAAGCAAATGACATTAGCTATTCAATGAAGAAGATGAGTGGAGAATAAACCTGCTCGATCGATTGGAGAAGAAAACAATTGAGTTTCAATTCGATCCTGGAAGAATCCAATTCGATGAACATTGCTGAAGATTGTTGAAGAGTCGGAAGACATGATCAATGAGGAATTGACAGGATAACACACCCAACTTTGAATGGTTTGGATTTATTTAGGTCTAGTGTTAGGCTCAATCGCAGCAGCCATTGTTCAGCTCGAGTGCTCTGAATCGAATCGTTATTTTTCAAATTGGCTGATCTCTACTCCTTTTTTTTTTTTTTTTTTTTTAATTTCTAAATACCTTTTATTTTTCATATAAGTCCCTCATGTTAGCGATAATTACAAAAATAGCAATGAGGTGGCACTATAGGTGAATATAGTGATGGTTTTGATGAAGGGTCAAAAATACTACTGTAGTGTCTAACTACATGGGCTTTGTACTAGTGCATTTTACGACACATTTTTGTTCTATTCTATTGTAAGTCCAGAAATATGGTAAATATAAAAGAGTACTATATATGTTGTTCTTTTACTCAGAGTCTCCAAATGATGTGTTTTTGGGCTCATGATCCAAATGGTGAAGAATTCAAGCATCATCTTGCTAGAGTACCTGACTATCTGTGGCTCGCGGAAGATGGCATGAAAATGCAGGTAAAGTAAAAAAATCGAGCTTAATAATTTTTTACATATGTCGATTTGTATATGCAAACTAGAGATATCGTGTTAAGTAATCGTATCACATCCCTTTTTTAAACAGAGTTTTGGAAGTCAAATTTGGGATTGTACTCTTGCCACTCAAGCAGTGTTATCAACTGGCATGGTTGAGGAATATGGGGATTGTCTCAAGAAGGCCAACTTTTACATAAAGGAATCACAGGTTTAGTGGCCATGTTGAATTTGGCTAAGTATCTCAATTATTTAAAAGATTTATGTTACTGAAGTATTTGGTTTCACTTGTGAACTAATGTAGATAAAGGAAAACCCGAAAGGTAACTTCACGGAAATGTATCGTCACTTTACTAAAGGTGCATGGACTTTCTCCGATCAAGATCAGGGTTGGGTTGTATCAGATTGCACAGCTGAAGCACTGAAGGTACTTTTTTCATTCTCATTAACCCTGAAGGAGAAAAAAGTTGGAATCGAATCTAATGAATTCGTATCATTATTGCAGTGTCTACTTATGTTATCCCAAATGCCAAGTGAAATATCAGGAGGAAAACCAAATGCTGAGAGATTGTATGATGCTGTAAATGTCCTTCTCTATCTACAAGTAAGGATATCTTTCATACATTGGAATTTTCTTTTATGAATCTCAAATACAGGTTAATAATTCACTCTTAATTTTCCAGAATCCTGTAAATGGAGGATTCGCCATATGGGAGCCTCCTGTTCCACAACCTTACTTAGAGGTATACAATGATGCATAATTGGTTTTAACTCTCTGCAAGTTTAAACTTTGTGGTCTATGCTAACAATATAAACTTCTCGGTACAGGTTTTGAATCCTTCAGAGATCTTTGCAGACATAGTCGTTGAGCACGAGTAAGATTTTCACTTTTATACCTTTTTCCCAAGATAACACATGTGGATTAAAAGATATACCTTTCTAAACTAACATCATTTTGTTGCTTAGGCATGTTGAATGTACCGCGTCAATAATCCAGGCTCTTGTGGCATTCAAGCGTCTACACCGAGGCCACGGGGAGAAAGAAATAGAAATATCAATTGCAAAGGCAGTGCGGTACCTTGAAGAAAAACAATGGCCTGATGGTTCATGGTGAGTTTAATATCTTGAGAAATCTGGCAATTTTGTTCTTTGACTATTGTTATTAGTTATAGGCATTTGAACTTTGAAGGTCTAGTAATCACAAAATTCATTTGCAGGTATGGTTATTGGGGGATTTGTTTCTTGTATGCCACATTCTTCGTGCTAGGCGGATTAGTATCCGTTGGGAAGTCATATAACAATAGTGAAGCAGTACGAAAAGGTGTCCATTTTTTCTTATCAACACAAAACGATGAAGGAGGATGGGGAGAATGTCTCGAGTCCTGCCCAAGCATGGTAATTGAATGATCTTTAAACTGCTCTACCATCTTTAATAGAGCGATAATTATACTAAAACTCGCATTTGATATGTATATGCTTGACTATTTTGGTACAGAAATACACACCTTTAGAAGGGAACCGAACAAATTTGGTACAAACATCATGGGCTATGCTTGGTCTAATGTACGGTGGCCAGGTTTGTACCGTGGAGCCTAAGTTCAGTTTCGTAATATATTTCGCTCGCTACATATTTCTCAAATGTCAGTTTTCTTCAGGCTGAAAGGGATCCAACACCTCTACATAGAGCAGCAAAACTATTGATTAATGCGCAGATGGATGATGGTGATTTCCCTCAACAGGTAAGCTCAGTTCAAAATTGGTGCTTCAGCCTTATCTATTATTCTAGTTTCATATAATGTTAGTATTCTGATCATAATAAATTTACAATGTGACAGGAAATTACTGGAGTTTACATGAAGAACTGTATGTTACATTATGCACAATACAGAAACATATTCCCATTATGGGCGCTTGGAGAGTACCGCAAACGTGTCTGGCCATCCCAACGCATTTGAGCCTCGTCATGTAAAAATGGGATTTTTTTAATCTCACCCCAGGATCTAAGAGACAGTAAAAAGGCCTAACAAGTGTAACATTATACTGTACTTTCCTACATGTATAGTTATTGGCGATTTGTAAATGTTCTACAAACATAGTTGAATGTGGCATATATGCTATAGCTCAAGAGAGTTGGGTCCACTCTTTTTTCTACAATTGTAACAATCAAGGCCCCCTCCCACCAATATTTTCTTTGCAATATTGATCCCTTAAAATTCATGTAGCATTCATAATAATACAAAATTGATATAATTTACAATGTACTACTTCATCTTTAAAACTTAGATGTCCTTATTACCTGCAATTGTATATCCTCATCGTCGATCAGGTTAATTCAGAAGGAACTTGTAGATCAACTCTAAGTCCTAAATCATTCATTGGCCGGCCGGATCAAGCACAATAACTATCCCTAATCATCAACTTTGACAACAAAAAGGCATACAAACACTTAACCGCTCTATCAAACACAATAAAAATATATGATGATGTCTTTCAATGTTTTTCTATATACATGAATTAAATACGATTAAAGTAAAATAAGATATAAAATATACTCCCTCCGTCCCGGTTTCAATTACATGAGAGTCTGGACACAAGTTTTGTAAAAACATGAATAAAGTAGGAGAGATGGTAATAAAGTAGGAAATAGATTGAGTAAAGTAGGAGAGATAGTGAATAAAATATGAGATATAATGAATAAAACATGAGAGAGATTTTCCATTAAAAAGATGAGTAATTGAAATTGAAACGTTTCAAAATGGAAAGCGAGAAGTATTATGGGATGGAAGGAGTATAAATACTAACATAAATCACAATACAGTAAAAACTCTATACAGTCATATTGTCAGGACCGGGAAAAAATATTCCTATAGAGAGTTTATTTCTAACTAGAGTTTTGTGGCAAAAATATCTTTTCTGTAAATAAAATCCACATGCATAACTTAAAGAGTAGGTCTTATGAGATACTAAAAAAGACAGACAAACATTACAGTTATATCAAAAAACATTAGAGGTTTTACTAAGAATATCGGTGATATACATTTACATAAAAATGATATAAAATGTTCACTCATAAAACATTACTGATATTGTTTAAAACGTTATACATATAATTAAGAACATCAATCCGTCTCTCAGGTCTCTCACTAATATACGTCTCTTTCAAGACTTTGTGTAACTTAAATGTTATATTTCTTGAAAAAATATATAAAATATTAACAAATAAGTAAAAATATCTATTAGACAAGAAGAAGGGGATAACAAATTGTGGATGTTAAGTAAAATATTTCAAGTCTTGGAAAGGACGTGTAATAATGAGAGACCTGAGAGACGGGTCGATTTTCTTAAGTATATGTATAATGTTTTAAACATTATCAATAATATTTTATGAGTGGACATTTTATATTAATTTTATGTGTATATATATCACCGATGTTCTTTTAAAAACCTCTATTGTTTTTAATTATAACTATTATGTTTGTCCGTCTCTTTTGGTCTCTCTGTAAAACCGTCTCTCAGGAGACTTACTCATAATTAAATAAGTTGAGAAAATTATAATATTTGATAAATTTAACGTAAGTCTCCTGAAAGTCGGTCTTATGGAGCGACTAAATGAGACAGACAAACATTACATGATATCCAGAAACATTAGAGGTTGTACTAAAAAACATCGGTAATATACATATACATAAAGAAATGATATAAAATGAAGACGTACTCATAAAACATTATACATATACTTAAGAACATCAATCCGTCTCTCACTAATACACGTCTCTTGCAAGACTTTATGATTAAAGAGATATTTTACTAATTAACTAATTTAAGAGGGTTATACGGATAGTTTTTGTACTTTTGGAGCAAGTTCTAAGCGTGCATTTTCAGTAATGAAAATTGCATAGATAAGACCGCGGAGTTCGATGGAGGATGACTTCTTGTATAATAATTTGATAATGCATATTGAAAAAGGAATTGTCGAGGGCTTTGACATTGATTCAAGGCGATTTTGAGAAGATGAAGAGACGTAGAGTACGATTTTCACATAATGGGTCGTTTATTCATTTTTTGGTTTGCCTTATCATGGTGTGGTTCTTTCATTTCTTTCATTTTACTTGGATATTCATATTTAAATATGTATGATGAATTTGGTGTAAAAAATATTGATCCGACCCGGTATGGCCCGTCCTAACCCGGCCTAACTAAATTACATATTGTACCCGTGTTATAATACTTCGCCACTCCTACTTTCAAATCCTGAGTCCGTCCTGTGCACGTCTCAAAATATAGACTATCAAACTTGAACTATACTTTTAACAAAAAATCTGTATGTATGATCCACCTGTGAATGTCCCATATTCTGTACTCTTTGTTGCATTGCATCATCCGTGAGTAAGGGATTATTCTCCAATTGGACACCAATCTAGTAAAAGAAGAGAAGAGAATTCCAGATTATGAGAAATGCAACATTCACACCTTCACACCCATTCAGTTCTCGGAGATAACAAACAAAGTGAAGCGTTTAACGAAGTTTAATTAGGATAGGAATAGAGAAAGCGTTTTACGCTAGCTTTAATAGACTTCTTCTACACAAAATAAGACAACATCATACTTCAATGTTATGGCCACAACAATTCCATGTAATCTATGTTTAAGCATTAAGGCAGGATCAATAACTGAATACTACAGCTTACCACATATTTGGAAAATTTGCTCTCTTCATGATAAAATACTAATGCAGAAAATTCCATGATAAAATTCTACCAGCCCAGATTCTAAACTCAAGGCTTATAATTGACTTGCCTACTTTTGAAGGATTTAAAATTTATGTAGAAAATATATTGGTGTATTGGTGCAGAGCTTCTTACAGAAGCAGTGATATGGATCCTTTAGATGGCATTGACAAGGACAAGCAGTTCTTGAGGAATACTTTCACCCTAATTTAGTACACAAGAGAAATATGACACCAGTAATATAAGTGCAGCAAAAGCTGCCACATACACATAGTACGGGGCTCCCGATTACAATCAAAATAGACAAACTGTTTGCCTTTAGAATGAAAAGCCACTCGACAGATAATTAACATGTCTTACCTGAAGCAGCACACAACTTGAGAGTTGAGGCCTAATATTGTTGAACTGGTATTCAGGTGCTTAAGGATCTAAGCATTAAAGGAGATCATAACAGGTTCTATGAGAGGCTATTAGCATCAGCACTGTATGAACAAAATCAACCTCGAACAATAGTTTTATACCACAGAAAAGATTCAAACAAATAACATTGAATTGCCCACTTACGAAATGAACATTATTAATACACATTGGACAACGTGTGCATTAATCGCTCGGTACAAGGGGAGTACATGATAACAGAATTCCCAAAATCTGCAAATGCACTCTAGATTTACAAATTGCAATAATCAACCAGATTGCAATAACAAGATTTCAATAACGATGCACGGAAATAGGATCACCCACAAAAGTACATAAAAGAAGTGATGTAGAGCAGTAACTGCAAATTGCAACAAATCTGTCTAAATTGATCAAAGCAAGAAGAGCGATAGAGGAAAAATAACAGAGTTAGCTTGTACATTTATTAGATTACTTAGTTTAACTGCTTCACTGGGTTTCGGTCGAAATAAACAAAAACCGTAAGAATATAAGAATATAAGGACCTGGAATTATACTTCTTTGCTGTTAAAATATTGTTGATACCAATGTTACATTGATACAATAGTTGATAACAGTAAAAACAGTCAGAAACACACTGTGGAATTGAACACTTCAGCACACAAAAAAAAAAAATTCTAGCAGGTATATGAATATACCTACCGAGCCATAGGCAATATAACATAAAAGCCCTGTAAAGTGCACAAATTCTGAACAGGTATTGTTATGACAATTGTTGGTACAACAGTCCCGTGCAATTTCAAAAACAATTTGGAAAGGTAATAAAATTATACTGTACCTCAAGAGGAAGAAGACGAAGGTATAGTGGGAAAACTGGTTCGTGCCTTTATAGTAGTGAAACGTTGTAGGTTAGTTAGAATCCGTTCGGAAAACACACGACGATGCCATCGATTTGCAAATTGTTAGGTGGTGCGCCGCTTGGTGTTTGCCGGAAGTGGTGGCTCACTTGGATGTGCCGTTTTTTCTGAGCGGGGAGAGCGATACAGAGAAGAGAGGAAAAAACAGAAGCACGCCTGGGACTTATTATATTGTTTAATAAATGGTCCCAAGTTGAGACCGAAATTTTTTATTACTATAAGGAGTTTATTCCTTTATGGAGTATTTATCTATAAATTTTTTTGACTGTAGTTCAAAATTACAAAATTTGGAGCACTGTATGTCAAAATTCTTTTCGAAGGGATGTCTCTCCCGATGGTAACCACAACATCTTTGGGGGAAATATTGCAAGTGGACTCACTCCAACGTAGGCCCAACTCCAGGGCACAATCCAGTCCAGTCCAATCCAAATCCAAAGCCATCAATTTCGAAACAAAATGTTGCAGATTTGAGCTCCCGTTTCGGCTGCAAAAGCGTTACGAATTCCGGCAATGGCTATGGCTTCGAGGAGCTAAAGCTACTTACTACATCGAACCACTCCATTCCACCTCATCTCTTCGATTCCAATTCATTTTCCTCACTTCCATATATGTCTCAAAATTCCTCCACCAACCTCAACAAACGCTCCTCCTCTTCCCCCAATTGCCCGCCGATGAAAAAGGCAAAGCCTCAATCTGTTGCTTTCTCACTAGACTCCACCAAAAACGATCAGCTACCTCACTCACCGACGATGATCGAAGACGATCTAAACGACGACGTGTTTGACGCCTCACCTTCTTCCTCAGCATTTCCCCGCGGTGCCGCAGCTGCTGCTTCCGGTGGAGCCGCCAATTTGTCGAGGAAGAAGGCAACGCCTCCGCAGCCGGCCAAAAAGTTCGTCATTAAGCTCACTAAAGGTTTATAGATTTCCGTCTCTCTTCGATTTTTGTTGATTCTTCAGTAAGTTTGAGGTATTTTTACTGTTTTCGGGAGGAGAGTGATGTGAATTTTCAAGTGTTTTGTTTAGCTGACTGTGTTAGGGTTGGGGGAAGGTTGCTGCTTTAGGTGTGATTTCAATTGTGGTTTGTGTATCTGAGGTTCGGGTTTTTTTATCTAGACAAATGTGGGCTACCAATTGAGCTGATCAAAATTTAAATTTAACTGTATTTTGTGCACAAAGCAACTTGGTGAAAGAAACTGTAGTATGTTGATTCACTACTCCCTCCCGCCTACTTGAAATCCCGTTGTAGATGGCCCCGATTCTTTTGTTAAATTTTCCGATGGAAATGCCCTTTCCCATTACTGGCAAGTTTAATCCCACTTTTTCACTTGACCATTACCTAAATATAACACACACATAGTATACATTTTACAACTCATGATTTTGTAATCCTTTATTCAAATAATACCCCAGTTGCAATTGTTTTATACATTATTTATTCTAATAGCAAATGTGTATTGATCCTTGAGATAGATTATAAATTTACATGATATAGGGAGAACTTGCTAGTGGATTTTTCATGACCAAAAAACAAAGTGATATTCAAAAAGCATATTATATTGTTACATTCTCAAAACTTGTGCCACAACGGGATCATTTCCAATAGAACGAAGTGAGTAAAGAGTTACGGTTATGAATAGGTGTTCTGTTCACTCTCGTTGAAGCTGGATTGTAGGTACCTTGATTTCTTGGTACGGTTATGCTTGGTCACATCTCACATCTTAAATCACATCCTCACTTACTTGTAGAATGCTTTGCGTGGTTTTTTAGCACTAACAGTCATCTGCATTAACCTCAGATACATGCTCCCCCCCCCCCCCCCCCCAACACACCGCACTGTGTGTGTGTTCTTTTTTAAAATGTTTTTTGATTGTTTTTCACGATGCTATACATGAGCTTTAAGTATTTAGGGCATGCATGTTCGGAAGTAGGAGTTTGGAACTGAAACAGTCTGGTTAGAGAACTGTGCTCGATTGAATGAATAATGAAATGGATCAAAAGTTAAGATTCTAGTTTCAAGTCAACCTCTAGATCTTATAACTGCAACTTCTACTGTTATACATGAAAGGATTGTTTCCCGGCATGTGGTATATATTGACTATTTCCGGAGTACTCTGCTTTTGATGTTTGAAGAGATCGACTACAGTAGTTCCGGGCTCACCTATTCATGCTTAGAATCTGCAAGATACTGCTTGCAAGTTGCTTTTTTATTATTCAAAGTGGTCCAAATCTCTTCTCCTTTTCTTTTTTTATTTTTTTATCTGAACTAAAGATCGAAGGTTTAATGCATGCCGTGTTCTTGGTTTAAGAGTCTCGACTGATCAATCTGATGATTTGTGCTTCTGAAGGGAAACCAACATTGCCCAGTAATTTTGAAGAAAATACATGGGAAACACTAAAGTCTGCTATAGGTGCTATATTTTTGAAACAGCAGAATGCGTGTGACTTGGAAAAACTCTATCAGGTTAGGCTGATATATTTGTTTTTCCTTTCTGGCAAAGTTCCTCTTCAATGCTGATGTAATCCTATGATCTATAGGCTGTTAATGACCTCTGCTTGCACAAGATGGGGGGTAGTCTTTATCAGCGAATTGAAAAGGAGTGTGACTCATTCATATCGGCAGCTCTGCAATCTTTGGTTGGCCAGAGTGAAGACCTGGTGGTTTTCTTATCACTTGTTGAGAAGTGCTGGCAGGACTTTTGTGACCAGATGTTGATGATACGTGATATTGCATTATATATGGATAGGACATATGTGAAGCAAACCTCAAATGTTCGTTCTTTGTGGGACATGGGATTGCAGCTTTACCGCAAGCATCTTTCTCTAGCTAAGGAAGTGCAGCACAAAACAGTATTTGGTCTGTTAAAAATGATTGAGAGTGAAAGGTAATTAGAGATTGTTCTGCATCATGACATAGTGGCAAAAAACATTCATCTTTCTTTTTTCTTTTTTTTACGTCAGAGTTTCTTGTAATTATTCACTGTGGCATATTGTGGAATATACATTGTACGATTTCCAGAAGTTCTACATCGCCCATTAGTTTCTCCTATGAATTTAATGGTTTTCTATTAGTTGTCGTGTTATGAATATTATCTGCAGAGATCATGTTTTACCCTTATATTTTGATTGGAGGTAAATGAAGCTTAATCTACACAGTGCAGAATTATCATTTCTAATATTCTTATTTTACTTTTGATAGATTAGGAGAAGCGGTTGATAGAACTCTCCTCAATCATATTTTAAAGATGTTCAATGCATTGGGAATTTACTCAGAAAGTTTTGAGAAGCCATTCCTTGAACGAACATCTGAGTTTTATGCAGCTGAAGGCGTCAAGTATATGCAGCAGGCGGATGTTCCAGATTATTTGAAGCATGTAGAAGTGTGTATTGTGCTCTAAATTTTCTTCTACCGTATTATTGAATTTTACTTATAAACTTGTTGCTGTATTATCTATCATCTTGAAGTTGATCCTTTTTCATTTTTGCTTGTGTTCCTCCAGATACGCTTGCAGGAAGAAAATGATAGATGCTTGCACTACCTGGATGCATGTACTAGAAAGCCATTAGTAGCCACCACTGAAAGTCAACTTCTTGAGCGTCATGTATCTGCGATTCTGGATAAGGTAGAGGATCAACACTTAAACAACCTGCATTAACCTTGGGCATACAGCTCTCTCTCTCTACTTCTCCTTAATCATCATCATTCAGTTTATTGTTTCTATATAATTATTTTGATATATATGCAGGGTTTTATGATGTTGATGGATGTGAAGCGTATTGAATATCTCCAAAGATTGTATCTTCTCTTCTCAAGAGTTAATGCCCTCGAGTATTTGAGGCTATCCCTCAGTTCATACATCCGGAAAGCTGGCCAAGTAATTGTCATGGATGAGGAAAAGGACAAAGATATGGTATCATGCTTATTGGAATTTAAGGCAAATCTTGATAGGATATGGGAAGAGAGCTTTTTAAAAAATGAAGCATTTAGCAATACCATCAAGGATTCATTTGAGCATCTCATTAATCTTCGCCAGGTATGATCATAGTACTAAATGTTGATTATACACTAAATTTTCTGGTAGAGTGACGACTGGTGAACACAACACAGTTTGAAATTCTGTTGAAGGTGCACAGGTCTCTCTGCTAGAAACACACACACATACACACATCTTCAGTTAATAAATACTAGTAGTATCATTTAACAAATGAAAGGCATGGTATGAATACATTAAGCCTCAACCTTTGAGGATGAGCTGCTATAGCGCGCAAAATCCACATATCACCTCCATAAACTCAATAACATTTAGTTTTTCCAACTGGTCTGTGTAACTTCTACTTATTTCCTGACAGAAACAATTAGCACCTTTGGCATTTACAAATGGATTTTGAATATCTTCTTTGCAATCATAAACGTTGTCTGTTGGCATTCAACGACAGTTCTAATTGTATAGTTACTGTCCAATGTTGCATCCTGAAAGCTCGTATCAATATGGACCTGGCATTGATTGTTGCTCTTTGTACATTTCCCGTGCAATTATTGCTAGTGTTTATCTGTTTTCAATGCAATTAATAAGTTTTCTGTTGTGTCTCAGAACCGACCTGCTGAGCTAATTGCTAAGTTTGTCGATGAGAAGCTCCGTGCTGGAAATAAGGGTACATCGGAGGAGGAATTGGAGGGTACATTGGACAAAGTCCTGGTTTTGTTTAGATTTATACAGGTATTACATGTACATCTGCATTTAATCAGACCGTAATTTATCTACCAAGGGAAAGGACATCAAGATACAAATATAAAAGTAACTGAGACTGCACATTGCTCTACTAATATAGTGATATTTCTGCAACTGTGACAACATAAAATACTCCCACTTATCAAGGTTTATGTCTCATTTGCCATGTAGGGCAAAGATGTATTTGAAGCTTTCTACAAGAAAGATCTCGCAAAAAGGCTTTTGCTGGGGAAGAGTGCTTCCATTGATGCAGAGAAGTCCATGATTACGAAGGTGAGGCCTTTTTTCTTTCAACTGCCATTATAATTTGGTATTCATTGTTAAGTGACATTATCATGTGGCTGTTGCAGTTGAAAACTGAGTGCGGTAGTCAGTTCACCAACAAACTTGAAGGCATGTTCAAGGTGAGTATGGAGAATTTCTTATTGACTTGGTCACGCCAGCTTTTCCAAATGCTTTGCGTCTATTACAACACCTTGGCTACCTCTAAGTCCTTTTTCTTCTTCGTTTTTTCCCCCTTTTGTCCTTTTTTTGCGGCAAGTCTCCTGGAAGACTACAATAATGATAAAAAAGACCAACAAACATATGGTTATTACTAAGAACATAGCGTGTTTAGTTAAAAACATTTGTATTTTTTATAAACATAAAAACATGATGTTATCATCATAGCCGTTTTGCTTAAAAACATCGATGTTTTTCTTAATAACATAGGCCAGTCTCTTTCTATCTCTCTAAAATAAAAGAAAATATTTCGAATTGATGTGCACCGGAAATTCATACAGCATATTTATTTACATCACATAATTATGCTACGATGCTCTACTTTATTCTTATATAGGAGCTATCACCTCAAATCTAAATTTGGGTCTACATCCAGAACGAAGAAAAACAAACCTTTGCATATAAGACATTACATACTTCTCTTTTTAGTCTCGTAGAGCTACCTTTTTCTGAACTTGCTGTTCCTTTCAGAAAGCTGAACCTAGAGCGGATAGTGTACAGCAAATGTTACGCACTAAAATAATGCCCGTTATATCTACTGAGGTTTGGTATTTGTATATAGCCATCCAGTTAATGACATGTCAAAGCCTTTCTTTAGGATATTGAACTCTCAAAGGAGATCAACGAGTCGTTCAAGCAATCATCTCAAGCTCGGACAAAACTTCCATCAGGGATTGAACTGAGTGTCCATGTCTTAACAACAGGGTTGGCAGCACTTTTTATTGTTTGGAACATTGAATCTCACCAATCCTCTCGATGATGATTTGACACTTCTATTGGCTGCAGGTACTGGCCCACCTATCCACCCATGGATGTACGCATGCCACATGAACTGAATGTTTACCAGGTTTGTGACTTACTCTGGATGAGTTCCCTGTAAATTTACACGGAGCATACTGTTGAAAGGAATAACCACATACTACTACTTTATGCAACCCCCAGGATATTTTCAAGGAGTTCTATTTGAGCAAGTACAGTGGAAGGCGGTTAATGTGGCAAAATTCATTGGGACACTGTGTTCTCAAAGCTGAATTTCCTAAAGGCAGGAAGGAGCTGGCAGTTTCTCTATTTCAGGTGGGTCTAGTTCAAATCCGGGATTGCTGTTAATAGGCATCTTCCTTTGGCTTCGAGTAAATTATACAAATACAGTATCCTGTTGAGTTATTAGAAAGACATCTGCTATCTGTTTGATAAATCACACCATTACTAAACAATTATAGATGCAAACAAACCGCAACATTAAAATATCTCAAACCAGTGTATCGACTCTTACTTACCATTAAAGAGCCGTTTACTAAAATTTATTTAAATTGCACAGGACATAGTCACTTAGTTGTATACTATTATGCAGACCAGATGGGGGTTATTGTCATTTTACATTGTACGTGTTTACATAAGTTTAAACACGAGGTAGTGGTTACGTAAATATGCCTTTATTAATGGCTATTCGTGTAAATGGCCCATTGGTATATGTCGGCATGCACTAGTTCAAGACGTGATTGAATTTTTTTTCTTTTCTGCCTCAGACTGTTGTCTTGATGCTATTCAATGATGTGGAAATGCTTAGCTTTCAAGATATCAAGGAATCAACTAGCATTGAGGATAATGAGTTGCGGCGGACTTTGCAATCTCTTGCATGTGGAAAATTTCGTGTTCTCCAGAAAGTTAGTTGTCATTCTTGGAATGCCCTTCTTTTGGTTTCTTAGTGTTAAAATAGCTCTCAACATTTCTAACCTTGCAGTTTCCTAAAGGGAGAGATGTTGAAGATGATGACTCCTTCACATTCAACGATCAATTTTCTGCTCCTCTCTATCGTATAAAGGTGCATTTGGTTAATTGTCTGTGCAAAATATCTTTTCTCTAGTGAATCGAAAGGCATCGGTGTGATTGTTGTATCGGTGCTAAATATCAGCATTACTTCACATGGACAGGTAAATGCCATCCAGATGAAGGAAACGGTTGAAGAAAATGCTAGTACTACAGAGAGGGTGTTCCAGGACCGTCAATATCAGGTTTACTTTAGATCCCGGAACCATTATTTAGTTTTTATTATTTTGCAGAGTTTTTGAAGTTGTATTTTTTTTTAAGGGCAACAAAAATTGTCTCAACCTGACAAAATTGCACAATGTCACATAGAATCCGTGGAAAAAAATAATCTAATTTACTATTCTTACAGGTTGATGCTGCAATTGTTCGGATAATGAAGACAAGAAAAGTCTTGAGTCACACCCTCTTGATAACTGAACTGTTTCAACAGGTAATGCAGATCACTCCGTCGTCAATTTATAGACCCTCTTATGCATGATATGTTGTTTTGCTATTGTAGCATTAAAATGTTGGTCATCTCTGTCTTGTTTAAGCGAGTGGAGCAGATAAAGTTTGTGGGCATTTAAGGCTCATTCAATAGTGAGGTTGCCGAAGCAAACTAAGATGTTCTGTAATACTGAATATATGTTCTTGTTCTCTTGACACAGCTCAAGTTCCCAATAAAACCAGCAGACTTGAAGAAAAGGATTGAGAGCCTCATTGACCGAGAGTACCTGGAGCGAGACAAGAACAACCCTCAAGTATACAATTACCTTGCGTAAGCAGTGGCAAGTACAGCTCCACTCTTTGTAAATGACATGAGAATCCCCACCCCTATACCCGGAAGATGGAAGCTTAGAAGACTGCTTATTTATGTACAGGAAACTCAGTTATTTTTTTTTTCTTTTCCCTTTTTCTATGTCCACTGTAACTGTAAAGTTGTACGTGATTTATGATCGCAAATGAAGTTATCAACTTTCTGGCATATTATAACTTGGGTCCTGGCCAACATCTTACATGCAATGAAGACCAAATATCCAGGTATGTTTCTTAATGATTGATTAATCTGTTAAAGAGGGCAACATGAAGTTGAGTTTGAGGACTTAAAAGTTGGTGATTTGAGAAAGTGAAAAGTAGCTTGGTGATGGCCAAAACCAGTCAACCAAAAACAAGTAGGAGTATAAGATTGAAAGATGAAAGCCAATTACTCAATTAGTTTGGGAAGCTAGTACAAGTTGATAACTACATTTGGCAATCAGCCGCTAAGTATTGGTTGTTTTTTAGAGCATGAACGTGCCCGTCAAGATTCTCCCTAGTACTAGTGTAATATCGTGTCATGCATACGTAGATAGATTAGATCTCTTTTGTTCGCCAATCAAACAATTGGTTTATTTTTCGTTAGGCATATGGCTTATGTTGTATGGGACTGACTTGTATGAATCCATGTTAAAAGTGATTCGTAGGGGTGTATAAAAAATCCGTCTTTCCCCATCGCACAAACTGCCCCCAATCACTACAAAGTAAGTAATCATCCCGCCTTGATATTTTCATACATTTGTCATTTTTTGATTGCACCATAAAACTTCATATATTGCTTACAAATAAAGCTACCCGTATCCAACAAAAATAGAGAATCGTACATTTACATATAAATTACATATTATGCCATATTTATGTTTTCTCATTTATTTTAGTAAACTCTTTTACCTAGAAATAAGTAACAATCTTAATGCATGAAGTTTTCTGGATTGGGGAATGCTTGTTCATATGGCAGATCGGGATCCTAAAACTCTATTTATGAACTACTTGATGATTATCAATTTAAAGTTCTGAATAATACACCAAGGTCCAAACTCAATGTTAAGTGGGACCCGACCGACCGTCTAATAAAGGTGATTCGGTTTTATTTTATCAAAATAATATGGTTTCGTTATAATAAGTATGTTCACATGAACGTCAATCGAATGACTGATTTGGAAACTATTCCAGCTAGCATTGTAAAATATGGTGACTAGTTAGCTACCATTCACTTTATAAGTTGATTGTGAAATATAAGTATAAACAATATAGGTTAAACCGTTAAATGATGACCATATGAGTTTAGGTTTTTTTTTAAGGGAAATTTACATAAAGACCCTCTAGGTATAATTTAAATTACACATAAAGCTGAACTACGTTAAAAATTCACTTTTAGACCCCCTACCGTTAAAAATCAACATTAAAACTTCGTTAACTAACCAAATATACATCCCACCTTAACACAAGAAAATAGTAAACAATTTTTTTAAAAAACAAAATTGAATAGTGGCTGAGCTTTTACAGCTCCGACCTAGAGCTTTGTTGCTCCCCTTTGTTGCTCCCCTTTGAAGCAATCCAGATCCACAGTTAATGGCGGACATCCATGTCAGCGCATTTGCTCCGCCATGGGCAACACAAAGCTCTAATTTGGACCTTTGTTGCTCGATATCGGACTATCGGAGTTCATCTCCACCATTAATGGGTGAACGGAGATAATGGTTGTTTATTATCCGGATTTTTGTTGGGTATTTTTAATTTATTTTCTATTGTTTTAATACTTGTCGGATATTTTGATCATTTTTAAAATTGATTTTCTAACGGAGTTTAGATTTATATATAATTTATCATATATCCAGGGCCATTATGTTAATTTCCCTCTTTTTAAATAGAAAATGAATGTAGATATATTTTTGCCTAAGGTTGAGTGTTACCTAACTCAGATATGACCTAATACAGAGTTAACTCATTGGCATATGTTTTGTTCAATTCCACCCTCCACAGGTATATTGTCATATCGAATAAGTTAGCATATTTGCACATGGAACTCTTGTCAATTGACTGATGTGTTCTCTAGTACTCCAACCATGCCACGTAACTTGATACATTTGTCTATTTAACCGTCTCAGTATATTATTAAAAAAAAAAAGTTAGATGTTCAACACCCGACAAATATAAATAATCTACATTCACGAATTACACATTTTATAATTAAAAATACACTTTTGACCATTTTTTATCTTTTATTATTTATTCTATTTTTTCACCTAAAACTATATACACCAACTTTAATATACGAAGTTTTGGAAACCAAGAATTATTTGGGCATGTAGAAGTAACGTGTGGGTCCTCTCTCCATGTAGAAGTAACGTGTAATTGACCTTGTTCTACAGTTGAAGAATGTAGTCAATTCAGCTCATAAAACTAATTAAGTGGGAAATACGTTTTTTGAGGGACCTTGTGCCTGAAAATGAACATCATAATCCATCGTAACATTTGACCTGCGCTCGCAAGCATCGATCAATCCTTTAGTATGATTAAAAAAAGTGTGAAATTAACTATATATCTAGTCTACAGAAATATTTCTGGAGAATGACTAGTGTCTGATTATAAAAAAAAAGACTAGTGAGATGTAGACAAGACAAATCATCATTTTCATGCCTGTCTCAGAAAATTGGCATGATTCATTTAGTGATGTTAAACGAGACGAGCCGAGCCGAGTATTGTGATACTCGGCTCGAGCTCGAGTTCAACCGAAATCGGCCAAATTAACAAAACGAAGAAAAAGCTTTCGAGTTCAAGAAGATGTAACGAAATTTCGAATCTCGAAAAAATACGAAATTTTATCGAACTTTAACGAAATTTCATCTATTAAAATATTAAAAATATGTATAAAAATATAATTTTATTAAAATAATTACTTTAACGAATTTTATTGAATGAAATGTTTTACCATTACATAAACGAAGATAATATGAAATTTCATTGCTTACATTTTATCGAATGAAATGAAATGATCCGCCGTTAAATGAAATTCTCGACTCGCGTAATGTTTCTAGCAAGGGTTCTTATATTACGTTCTGTCAACAGGTAGTAGTAATAGTATTACCAAACAAAGTTGTTTTTTGCCTTAACACCCACGATATAATGTTATGTAATGTCATGTGGGTCAGAATTAATTAAACAGCTAGAGGTGTTGATAGTTATGTTTTGAAATTTGTTAACCATATTGTCAATTTACTCTTCTCCGAAAGTTTAGGGGTCCCTTTTTCTACAAGTATATAACCATCCCATGCACAACTTGCAGGGTCAATTATTTTCAACAACTTGACTATTAAAAGCTCTATCATATCGTCTTATAACATAGGATCATTATGCATCATCTATAGCTTCCATTCCAATAATGGAGATGTCACCTCTGTGATTCCACTACATTTATTTCGATCAAACTTTTCTACATCAACCAAATTTTACTACTATTAGCCTCCATTGCATGGATATGGGTCATGTCGACCCTACACCCTCCCCCTCTTATTGAAGCAGAGAGTACAGAAGGGAGTGGCCGTTCCACCCAAACTCCGAGCAATCATACAACACTTTGTGTTCCGAAAAACTTTATATTTTAGAGTTGACATGCAATTTTAAATGAAAGAATAAAATAAACGAGAAATTAATCATGGGAATGTGGTAAAAGATGTAACATGACAAGTTAAATTTGTGTTGCTTAATTTAAAATTAATTAGAGGATTGTGTCTGAATGAGAGCAAAGACAAAGAGGTCCAAAGCCAGCTGCTTGTCTGAAAAATACAAAACGAACAAGAAAACATGTCGTTCAAAGATATCATCAACAAAAGTGGAGAATAATTTAACACCAAATTGTAAGAAAATCCAACTGATTTGGTTGGCTCAAAATCACTATAGTGCAAATGCTTCGTTGCAATATACTACTACTACTACTACTATTTGCGTATTTGAACAAACGAACTAATTAATCATGTGATAGTCGTAATCATCACATATGATTAATTCTCATGTGATTACATTTTCCCTTTTTAGATCCTAATTAGTTTCGTTTGAGTTTTGACAATACAAGAGCGGGAAAATAGATAAGTTTCGTAATTAAAGACGTTATGAAAAAGATAGATATATGCATGAGAAAGTTACTAATTTCTAACTAACAAATGAAACGATTAATGGTGGAGATTAAGTCATCAGATCAAGTTGATGTTCTCTACGCTAAGTTAATCGATCCAATTCAAAGTCATCCACTACCAATTAATTCTCATCTTATCTATGACCCAACGAATTAACAAGTTGACTTTAAATGTCCTGTATACCCAATCCTTTAGTTAGACAACGTCCAAGTGGATTTATAATTCAAATCAACGTGTAAAAGAACAAGGAAAAAAAAAAGAGAGAAACATCATAATCGTTTGAATTATAATTTAGGTCATATGAATGAATATAAGCCACATGATCTAAAACTTAGACCGAATTTGCATGGGAGCATGTATTTCCACAAGTGGTATGTTAAAAATGAAAGAAATGTATTCGCGGGTAACTTTGCCTATTTGTATGAATCGTCTCATAAAGTTTATATGTGTGCAATTTAGTTACCCTGTCAAATAGTTGGAAATTTCATATGAGTTCCAGAGTCGTGAGAACCTTCGAGTTAAATAGTAGCAATAAATAAACTTCATAGGGAAATACGTAGTGTGTGTGTGTGTGAAACCCTAAAGGGGATACAATTATACAAATCACACATGAAAACTTAATGGAAGCAAAATGCAACCGTGACCAAATCTATTGTGTAGAAACTTAGAAGCAAGGGTTACGTTGATTTGGCTAGATCTCAAAGCATGACCAATTTATTGGGTAGAAAAGCAAGCCTAATTAAACTCAATCCCCATTTTGCTTTCTTGACCATATGAATTTGTTTGTTTACGTAAAATTCTCCAGCTTTTCACCTAACTCATGAGATTTTTCAAGTCGCATTGCATTATTCTATGGTATGTATCTGGCCACAATTGATCTAGTTCATGCATTTTACATGTTGAACAACTTATAAATAATTGACCTGCATTTTCGAATGCTTTAACCGACCAGTTTGTTCCTTTTCGTGGAAGGAAATTAATCTTTACCAACATCCAATTAGTCCAAAAGAGTCATCAAGTCAAGGGATTAACTGTTACAATATTCCCCATAATCCATGAGAGGTGATGATGATCCAATTAAATATGGGATCGGAGCAGATTTAAGTTTATTATGGGTATTTCGCAGATAATAATTTTGACTTGTCCAAACATGGTTGTTATAATTTCACGTGTAGTACCGACTGATTACGTTTTGCCCAGAGATGTGGTTGTACGTGTAGTGTCAACTAATCGATACCTACTCATCATAGAGCGTGTTAGAATATCTCACCTAACTTGTTAGATAATCTTGCAGATTACATATAAGTTGGATGACCACATCCATTTTTTATTTTTTATTTTTTATCATCAAACTATAAGGATTCATAATCACCGAATAAAACGGAAACCATACAGGAATCAAGAAAAAAGTAACTACCTAACCGCACGAAGAGCTACTTTGTGAGTTAGCGAATTCTCGTCATATTTGATTCAATGGTACAATCAACCTCTAAATATGAAGTACAATTAATTAATTGAATCTTATGATGTAGGTTTTGAATACTTCCGACTCGATTAAATTTTGTAGTTAACAGGAACACAAGATTGATATAGGAGTTTATTCAATTTCGTGGGAAGATGAAATTCTATACTGCCTAACAAAGAAATTGAAAATGTCCAGACATGTCGAAGATAAGGAAATCAATTCACAGGAGAATGTTGATGTTTTTGCTAATCTTTCCACATGATATGCATAAGGATTCGCAAGCAATAATTAAATGAAAAATTCCTGCCAGGCCAACCTAGATACTAGTTTATTTATGTTTAATTACGTATTATATATATATATAATATTCCTATTCTTAATTAATTAATTTGACCTGATTGATGAATCATGTATCTTAAATACAATATTATAAACAGTTGCTTTTTAGAATAAATATCAGTCCAATGCCTAACTATACAATCTTACCAACTAAGCCAATCAATTATTCACCCAACCTTGGGCAGGGCAAATAAATTAATCTCCCAGGAATCTAATCAATCATGGCCCCTTATATATAAATCTTAATACTTTAATTGTTTTCGATTTTCCTAGCTATTTTATTTAAAGCCTAATCATTGTCATTACATGTGTATAATATACTACTAACAAAATCTTGGATAATCTTCAACATATGCATGTTAGTATTATGTATATCTGCATGTGCAGTAAATGAATATTGGACATATATGGTTGTGATCTGAAGCTTTAAAAATAACTTTGCTATACACATGGGTTGTTGCATTAATCGATTGGTACCGTAAATTTATTTAATTAAAATTTTTTATTACTCTCCACCTCTCCTATAAATATGCATTACGAATTCGTAGGGAAATGAATAATTGGTTTTAAAACAGAACAAGTACTATATCTCAACAAAAACAGCAAACACTCCTTTATTGAGTTCACATGTGTAGAAACAAACCGAGTACTCGATAAGATTCGTCTGTATTTTATTTTTCTTGCATTCACAATGTGTGAAATGTGAATAGTAGCTAGCTACCTACTGAAAGTATGCACTAATTTTATTATATTTATATTTATAGTACCGTAAGGTGCGTTTGGTCGCTTGTTCTCACAACACCACTGTACTCATTTTCTTCTCCTCATGTTTCGTGTTGATGCAAAGTAAATATTGTATGTAATATATACCAAAAAAAAAGTGTGAAAAAAAGTACTACACCTAGCTATTGATTTCTCCAACTTAATTGGGGCTGTGTAGTTAGATAGAATTAATGCATATATTGTCCTTCATGTCATCATCTCTGTTGCAACTTGCATTATAGTACTTATTAATAAAATAAAATGTATTATTAAAATATTAATATAAAATGACTAGATTCCACGACTTTGTTTTTATATGGAATGAAATTCTATCATATACTCTCCCAGTTTCACTACAACATTTATAATTTTCAATTTAAAACGTTTCACCAAAAGTTTTACAATGACTTTTATAAAAACTCACTATTTACACTTAAATAATTTTTAATCTTAATCTTTCATACGTTATATTCTCTCTTTTAATTTTTACCATCAATCACTACTTAATCAATTTAAGCCATAGTTTATCCCTTCATTTTAAAATTTGTTCCAAATTAAATTGTACTCCCTCCATTTCAGAAAAAATGTTACATTTATTATTGCGGTCATATTGTTTTGAGCTTGACAATAATTTACTTTTAACGATATTAATAAATAAATTATTAAAATTATATAATGAAAATTTAGTAATTAAATTTTATTATATGATTTTATTAAATTATTTACTATTATCGCTTATGAAAGATTTTCACAAACTCAGCTGACCGAATAAAAGCTCAAATGTAACACTTTCTCTGAAATGGAGAGAGTACTAGATTAGTAAAATTGAGTATGTATAAAATTAACGTTGTCGGATGAAAATGGAATACATGTAAAATTAATTGAGGTGGATTGAACAGATGTTAACGTCGAGCAGACAGTGAGCATGAGGTGTGTCATTTCATGTTTGTGCCAGGACCATGTTAGTACATATATGTGGCCTCTTGCTAGCCCATTGACGGCAGTACACACGAGGGCCGGACCCATGTATAGGCAGGGCCTTAGCCGGCCCTGTGGCTTACCGCACAGGGTCCCAGATATTTAGGAGCCCCAAATTTTAACTTATTCTTATATTATGGATGTGTATGTCAAAAAATTAAGAACGTCTTATGGTTTGATGGCATGCAGCATTGGTGAAGTCTAATGTTTATGTGACGTCTCAGGTTCGACACTTGACATGCCTAATTTTTTTACTTCTTTTTTTAATTTGTTGTTTTGGTTTTGGAATATGTCAGATTATTTTTATATTGTTTTATTTATTTCAGATTTTGTTAAATATCCTTTTGTTTTCATTTCTTAATATATTATACCTTCTACATTTTGGTTTTCATTTTTCTATTATAATAATACCTTATATAAATATGATTTCCTTCGTTATATTATTATTATTATTATTATTATTATTATTATTATAAAACGATAAAACGATTTTTATTACACTATTAATCGGGGCCCTGTCTTGAAAGGTTATACCAGAAATCATGAGACTACCATGTATAGGCTAAGTCATGTTAAAATCCAAACGATACTTTTATGTTGTACCAGTATGTAAAGATTAAAAATGACACGTCCAATTTATATACTTTATGTTGCCCCATGTACAAAAGGGATACTAAACATTGACATCGTCCAATTTGTATACTTTATGTTATACCATGTACATAAAAGTACTCAATATTGACACTAATCCAATTCGTGACCATTAAATTAACCATACGTTCAATTTGTATACTTCGATCAATTTTTCACCTGATTTATACGTGTCATAAAAACTAAGGACATCCCCACTTGCATGACACGTGTCATCAACAGAATGAATTTGGTGAATGATTTTTTTTAAAAATTATAAAATTAAAAAGAAAAGAAAAAATATAAAATTTCGCCGGGCTCGTGTCTTAATTTGTAAATGTTGGGAAAAGAAGAAAAAACTAAGAATGGGGAAAAATAAAATACAATCCACTACAAGAATTCCTATGTTTAGCCACGGTAAGTTAGCGACGGATTTTATCCGTCGTCAGCTAGCGACGAATCGCTAGCTCTAGCGACGGATAAAATCCGTCGTTAACTCTAGCGACGGATAGTCGTATCCGTCGCTAAATCTAACGACGGATACGACTATCCGTCGCTAGAGTTAACGACGGATAGTCGTATCCGTCGTTAGAATGGTTGACCAAAGTTTAAATAAAATGAAAAAAGAAAAAAAAAGGAAAAATGAAAAGCTAGCGACGGATAAGCCTATTCGTCGCTAGCTTTTCTGAACAAACGAGCAGAATGCTCGTCCCCTCCCCCATTTCTTCTTCTTCCTCCATTCTTCTTCCTTTATTCCTCCATTTCGCCAAATCGAATCCCGTCCAAATCTCAACCATTTCGGCCATTCTTGGTATCTATTCGAAGCTCGTGAGAGAAGGAGGTCAATTCTCCGGATTCGAAGGTAAACCTTACTTTTTAAAATTTGGGGATTTTGTTACTTTGGACTAATTTGAGTAATTGCATGTAAATGGAGAGTATGTAGTACTTAGTTTAGTTTATATTAGGTATTGTTTTACATATATTGATTGTAAACTTGGATTTTTAGTAGCTAGTTAATTAACTTTTGAGATGTGCAATTGTTTGAATTGTTAATTAGTATAATGTTAAGTATGTAGTAGTTTTGATTTAAGTATGTTACGTATGTAGTAGCTAATTAATTAACTTTTGAGATGTGCAATTTTTTGATTTGATAAATTTATACATGTACTAGATTATAGATTATGAGAATTTAATGAAGTGTGTTGATACCATTTGATGATTACATTTGTAAAATGCATGTAATTTATAATTTATAAATTCGTATTAAAGGGTTGGAATGCTTTATTTGTAATGGGAATTTGTGAAATATTCGTTTGGCCGAGGGCTTCCAAAGAGACAAAAACTTTATAACATGCAAGAAATGGGAATCGAGTTGAAAAAATACGATCTAATTAATTCAGACGTATCAGGTTATATAATCATCCAATGAACACCGATCGTTCATGGATGTACCGTCGTACTCTAAATGACAGAGTTCAATCGAATTTTGTAAAAGGGGTTGAAGGAAACGCGATGACACATTCGGCTTCTGTAAATGAGGGGTCGATAAAGTGTGTTTCCACATTTGAAACATGCAAAAACAAGGCAGCACCGTCCATGACATATGATCAATGGAGGGAGAGGCGGGGGTTAGGGCTGCCTATTGAAATCATAGACGGTTGTCGGAACATGTGCATGTTGTATTGGGAGGAGGATGTAGATCTGATGGAATGCTATTTCTGTGGTAGGACGCGGTTCACGTGACGAGGAGGGGGCTGCAAGAGGATAATGAGTTTTATCCGTTTTGTCTTTAGGCTTGTATAACTAGTAATTAGTAGTCAATATATAAAACCAAACATTATGCTCAAATTGAAGCTAGTATAACTTATATTATGTAAGGTCGTTGACGTGTTTTCAAGCTTGGGGTTGTGTAATTGATTAAATTATTTTGAAATTGATTTATTATCATAATGTTTGTAAGTATGAGTTTAATTGGCTTAATAAATGACAGGCCTCGATCTAATCAATTCAAACGTGTCAGGTTATATAATTATTCAATGAATATCGATCGTTCATGGATATACCAAAGGATAGTTAATGGCAGAGTTTTACCTAGTTTTGTGGAAGGGGTTGATGCCTTCGTTGCTTTTGCACTGACACAGACTACTTGTTTGAGTGGGGGATGATGAAGTGCCCTTGCACCCAGTATAAATGTAGGAATAAGCAATTTGTGCCTCCAGAAACGGTAGTGGAACACTTGAAACGTAAGGGGTTTGTAGTTGAGTATGAGGTATGGACTTCTCATGGTGAGACATACAAGCCGTTCATGGATTATGAGAATTTGGGGAAGCGTAAAAGAAAGCAGGAAACTGTGATGGGAAGTACTCAAAATACTTCTACATATGATGCTAATAATGATGATGAACGGGTTGAGCAAATGGTATACGATCTTGCGGGTCCAGAGTTCATGGACACCAAGGAGCCAGTAACCGAGGGGATGTGGAGGAGCCTCCGAATCCTGAGGATCAGGTGTTCTTCGACTTGATGGAATTTGCAAAGAAGCTGGTTTATCCGGGGTGTAAGCACACCGAATTGTCATTGTTGGCTCGGCTAATGAGTTGTAAGGCTAATGGTCAGCAATCTGAATCGAACTTCAATGAATGGGTACAAGTAATGTCGGAGCTTTGTCCAGAACCAAACCTAGTTCCCACCAACTTTTACCAGGCGAAGAAAAAGATGCGAGGGATGGGGAAACCATAGATTGTTGTGAGGATATGTGCATGATTTATTGAGAGGAGGATAAAGATCTACTGAAGTGCAAGTTTTGTGGTAAGGACCGGTACAAGCGTTACAAGGAGGGCGCCTCAAAGAAACGTCAGAAGAAAAATCTCCCACATAAGAAAATGTGGTATTTCCCTCTAGCACCTCGTTTGATGAGGTTGTACGCTTCAAGTGCTTGTGCTGATAAAATGCGGTGGCACAAGGAGAGAGTAATCCCGGTAAAGGGTAGAATGGAGCATCCATCAGACTCACCCGCATGGAAACACTTCGACGAGAGCTATCCAGAGTTTGCAGCGGAGCCTAGAAATGTACGATTGGGCCTTTGTACGGATGGTTTTAACCCCTTTGGAAGTGACCGGAAGTACTCTTGTTGGCCAGTTATGCTAACACCGTACAACCTGCCCCCCGGTGAGTGCATGAAGGAACCGTTCATGTTCTTGACTGCTTTGGTGCCCGGTCCATATGATCCAGGACAGAAGGTGGATGTGTTCTTGCAGCCCCTAATCAAGGAGCTGATCGAGTTGTGGGAAAAATGTATCCCAGCATATGATGTGTCAACGAAGAAGAACTTCAACTTGAGAGCGACCTCTGTGGACCGTGAGTGATTTTCCAGCTTACTCCATGCTATCTGGAAGGAAAACCGCGGGCTTTAATGCTTGTCCACATTGTTTGAACGACAGTAGTGCATTTAGACTGAAGGAGAGCAGAAAGGAATGTTGGTTTGATCATCGTAGGTTTCTACCAAAGGATCATCCGTTCAAGAATAACAGGGCTCAATTCTTGAAGGGTCGAGTAGAAATGAAAGGGCCCCCGACAAGACTTACTGGTGCACAGATACTTGTAGAGATAGATAGGCTGGGTCTTATGAAAGTAACTGAACTTGGGTCGGAGAAGCATAACGATAAAATTAGCAAAAATTGTGGATGGAAGAAGAGAAACATAATCTGGGACTTGCCTTATTGGAGCACTCTTCTTATCCGTCACAACTTGGATTTTATGCACATTGAGAAGAACGTGTTCGAAAACTGCTTCAGCACGATTTGCAACATTAAAGGGAAAACAAAGGATACAGTTAAATCTAGATCTAAGTTGGATACATTTTGTAATAGGCCTGAGTTGACAAAGCGGAATGATAAGGGACTGTGGCCCAAGGCAGCCTACACAATTGACATTGAAGCTAGGAACAAACTGTTTGATTGGGTGAGGGGATTGAAGTTCCCCGACGGTTATGCATCGAACTTGGGAGGGTGTGTAGATTTGAAGAAGACAAAGATGTATGGGATGAAGAGCCACGATTGCCATGTGTTCATGGAGAGGCTTCTCTCTGTTGCATTTCGAGAACTACTACCTAAGCCTATATGGAACGCTCTCACCGATCTGAGCTTATTTTTCAAGAATTTATGCTCAAGGGTGCTTGAGGATGAAGTGTTAGCAAATCTTGAAAGTAACATACCAATGATTCTATGCAATCTCGAGCGTATCTTTCCACCGAGCTTCTTTGATTCTATGGAGCACTTGCCGGTTCACCTCCCACATGAAGCGAGACTTGCTGGACCGGTTCAGTATCGATGGATGTATCCATTCGAGAGGTGTGTAATGAAGGCATCCATTTACTTAAAATGTTCTTTTTTCCCAAGGAACATTATCTTACCTAAATATAAATACAGCTTACAGGTACTTGGGAAAATTGAAGAAGTACGTCAGCAACAAAGGTAAGCCTGAGGGGTCGATGGCCAATGCATACGTGAGACAGGAAGCTGCCATCTTCTGCAGCTATTACTTTGGAGACCATGTGCATCTAGGCCGGCTAGAAATGCAGACACGTATGAAGTTCAAGAGGATGATGAAGTTGCACTTTCAATATTTAGGATCTCAGGTAGACCTATGGGAGAAAGGAATACAGAATGGCTGACAGATAAGGAGGTGAAGGCAGCCCGCTATTATGTCCTCTCAAACTGTGCTAAAGTTGATAAATTTATGAAGATCTTTGCTAGGTGAGCAGCTTACTTATTATAACACATAAATTTGAACGTCAAACTACTATCTAATCATGTCATCATGTCCACAGCGTTTTCAAAAAGCGTTGTCTGAAGATGGATCCAAATATGGCAGATGACACACTTGAAGAACTGCTTGAAGAGAAGTTGCCAATTGAATTTCCTGATTGGTTCAGGGACTATGTCCGAGATCCTGTAAACCAAGTCACATGTCCTTACTTAGAGTCTTTAGCAGAGGGGCCATTCAGTCGAGTATCCGTTTTTCCATCGTATATAGTAAATGGTCTTAGATTTCACACAATGAATTCTGACACGTCCAAGTCTACTAGCAATTGTGGGGTGTGTGTGAAAGGGGCTGATCAAGATGGAGGTGATGATTTGTATGATTTCTATGGAAAACTTAAACAAATTGTGAGGCTTGAATATGCCGGTGTGCCTCTGAAAAGAACCGTTCTATTTGATGTAGACTGGTATGATCCCGGTCAAAATGGTACGAGGGTGCACGAGCAATATCAAATGGTTGAGATTAACCATAGGAGGAGGTACCGTACTAAGTACGAACCTTTTATCTTGGCAGCTCAGGCACATCAAGTGATGTTCATTGAATATTCAAGCCTAAAACGTGATAAGGCGGACTGGTTGGCAGCGATACACATACAAGCCCGCTCCAGAGTTGAGTACGTTCATAAGGACAAATCAACTACCAACTCATACCGAGAAGAGGTTGTCGATGAAACAGGGAGAAATCCTGTAGATGCTCGTGATGAGTACATTGACCTGCACGAAGACATATATGTAGACTTAACCATTGGTGACGAGGATCAGAATATGTGTGTATGGTAGATTATATGTATCTTAATTGTTATATGCTTGCTTTTCCCATTACATGCCAATTCATGTCTTAATTTATACTAATACAATTTGTTTGTGTTTGTCATATGCTTTTTTGCAGATGCCGCGCCAAAGAAAGTGCAGTTACGAGATTCCCAAGTCTAGTGGGACCCAGGGTTCACCACATAGTGCATCGAGTAGCCTAGGTGGATCGAGCAGCTACTCTCATGTTGGTCAGACTGCCAGCGGCATGTGGATTGGGACGTCTGGTGGTGGTGGTGGTTATGGACCAGGACAGTACCCGCCTGACGGGTGTCCTTATACCGAGATCGTCGATGGTGTTACGTGGGAGGGGAAGTTGGTGTTGTTCCCTAATGGCAGGAGGAAGTAAGTATTATATATACATTTGTAGAATATAACTTAAGATAAGTGTTTATATATATGTCACATGAATTGTCTAATAAATATATGTATTCTTCTATAATTCATTGAAACTGCAGGTTGTGGCCTCAACAATCTTCAGACGACTTGCATGAGATTTTCAAGCTTAGGAGGGAGTTGCCGGGTCAGGGAGGCGAACAGTGGAGCAAACTCAAGCCTGAGACGAAGCACTTCTACTTTGATGAGCTTCGGGTAAGCTTAAATGTTACAATTTGTTGTGGTAAATGTTACAATGCTTTATTTGTAATTCTATCGATTAATGAACTAGTTTACTAATTTGTGTGGTATGCTAGCCACTTACTTGGGTGATATGTTAGTCACCATTGTGTTAGTAAATTCTAGGACAATTTGTGTGGTATGTTAGTGTTAGGAATATCTGTTTAGATTTTGATCAGCAACCTAATGACTTATCTTAGCTCAGAAAGGTGATTAGTACTCTTAGTTCACTTGAACACTGTAAAAGAGGAAACTCACTAAGTATGATAGTCTAGCAAATCTTGTATAGGATGTTAGAACTCGAAATGTAATTTTTATTTTCTGAAGAAGACCAAGAAGAAGGCATCCAGCAGGAAAAGTTCAACGGATTTGAAGATTTGAAGACTGCACAAGATTGCTGAAGACAAGGGTTTTTCAGATACCTATGTCTAGATATCTTGGAGAAACAAGTGTTTCGAAACACACGTGTTGCAAAAGATATCTGAGAATAAAAGGTTTCTGAGACGAGGAAAGTGCCCACAGATATCTACACTCAGATACCTTGGATATAAAATATGCTTCTGAAAAAGAAACATATTATAAAGTTATTTAAACAAGTGGTATCTGGAGCTATGATGATCTCTGGAAAAGAACGTGCAAAGCCTCAGTAAGCTTGCATAGTTCCGTTGGCACTACGGGACAAAGTATAGTACAGTGCATTAAATGCGCAGACAGAAATGTCTGAACAAAAGCTGTAGCTTCTGAAGAAGAAGAAAAACCTGCTACAGTACTATACTCAGATATCAATAGTTTGAATTTGATTTAAGCCTAACGGATACTATTCAAATGGCACTCAAAATTCATCTATAAATATCAACACTTAGACTGCTTGAGAACACACACTGAACACCTTAGATCACTGAACTTATACTGAATACTCACACAAGCTCTCTCAAGCAAACTACTTACTTTCAAGCTTTTTGTTGTGACCAAAGTTCTTGATTCTAAGTAGCACAAAAGTTCTAAGTGTCCTGATCCTTAACGAGCATTGTTATCTATGAAGGAGTTAGATTTCATATTTGAGATTCATTCTCTGGAACACTTACAATAGACTTGGGTCAGTAGAGAACAAGATACCATACATTGAAAAGTGTATTAAGTATACTTGATTCATGGAGCTATCTGAATAACTGAATAAGTTATTTAAGAAGCTCACCTGACAAACAAACCTAAAACCAACACCTTAAACGGCGTGGAGTACAGGAAGTACTTAGTTTGGGAAACTAAGGAATAACTCCAAGGTTATTGAGCACAGGAAGTACTTAGTTTGGGAAACTAAGGAACAGCTCAAAAAGGTTATTGAGCACATGAAGTACTTAGTTTGGGAAACTAAGGAACAGCTCAAAAAGGTTTCTGAGTACAGGAAGTACTTGGCTGTGAAAGCCGGGGAATAACTCAGGGGGAACACTTGATTGGGAACCTAGTGTATTTAGGAATCAAGAAAATATATCTATAAGGTTACCTCATTTATCTTAGTGGATTCTAGGTATGAGAAAGACCGAAGTGGATTAGTTGAAGGATTACGCCACCTTCAGATACCACTATAAAAAGACGTGTTATTTACTTTCTGCAGATTATTACTTGTTTCACTTATCTTGCTGAACACGTGCACTTATCTTAGAAAAGTCTTCCGCTCTCTGAATTTAAGTATCAGATACCTTCACAGATATCTGAGAAACTGTGCTTATCGACAAAAGTTTTAAAAGACTATTCACCCCCCCCCCCCCCCTCAGTCTTTTACTTTGCCATTATCTGGACCAACAGTTAGCCACTTACTTGGGTGATATGTTAGTCACCATTGTGTTAGTAAATTTTAGAACAATTTGTGTGGTATGTTAGCCACTTACTTGGGTGAAATGCACCATTGTATCTTGAAATTGTAACCTTGGGGCATTAATTTTTACTTTGAATGGAATTGGAATGTAGAAAAAATACTACATTCCAACTGGCCTTATTCCCAAGATGTGGCATGTTTTCGAGAGTTTGGGCTCTGATCTGTATAGGCATATGGTGGCTGACATGAAAAAATACCGAGAAAAAGGAAAGCCACCACAGTATAGCCATATTGGGGACGAAGAGTGGGCTATGTGTCTAGAATATTGGAGACTTACAACCGTCGAGGATCAGTCCTTCAAGAACAGGCAGAACCGGCTGACTGAGCCGCAAGATGGTAAGGGCTCTGCCAGGCATCACTATGGGTCACGAGTTGTTGTCACTGATCACCAGATGTCGGCAAGTATATATATGTGTGTGTTCTGATTAAAACATGATTTGTACACATGTGTATTGCTTTCATTTATACTAATTTACCACTTGTTTGCATTCCTACCAACTTACTAACTACTTGTTGCAATATATAATGTTCTTTAGCTGAACCAGAACAAACCCAAGGCTTGCCTAGAGGAAATGAAGAGGGGGAAGCTGAAGAACGGCATTTGGGCGGACGAGAAGTCCGAGCTTATTGCGGTATGTGTATTTGCAAAGTGTCACAGTTGTATATGCATGTGTATTATAAATTAAATATGAAATTGTAGCTCATTTCGTATACACTTGACTATTACAGAGTGAGGTGGAGCGGATCATTGCGGAGAGGCTGCTTGAGGGTGAGGAGTTATCCGTGGAAGAACAAGACCGGATCTTTCTACAGGTCAACCCACCCGACAACAAGGGTCGGGTTTATGGTCTCTATAGTTTGGGCGAGACACTGGCGGATAAGAGCTTCTCCGTGTCCCAGTAATCTCAGGGACATGGTGGTGTTTACACACAGGTGCAGGTCGAGCAGATGGTGAATGAAGCAGTGACTCCTCTCCAGAATGAGATTGAAACTCTTAGGGATGAGCAGGCTCGAATGAATCAGAGGGTCGAAGAGCTCTGCCGCTTGTATATGAGCCAGAATACCCCCGGCCCCTCGTCTTAGTTGCTGGTGTTGTTTTGGATACTATGCTACTTTTTACTTTGTTGGATATTTGAATTTCTATTCGGATATGTAGACTTTATTTTGGATAATTTGTTTTTGACGAATCTTTGTTGTTAATTAATGCAATTTCCCCTTTGAGACATATCACTATTATATTGGTTGAAAAAACAGGTGAAAATTATAAAATAATTTTAAATTTTTTTTAAAAAAAAATAGTGGTTTAGCGCTAAACAACGAATTAGGGCATGCTAGCCCTAAATCGTTTAGCGACGGATAACTATCCGTCTGGGTTTTTAGAGACGGATAATTATCCGACCCAAATGACGTTGGAGGGTCAACGCCCTATTTGTCGCCATTTTCGTCGCGAATTAGCGACGGATAACGCTCCGTTGCTAATTCGCCTTAGAGATGTCCGTCATTAAGACGGGCGTCTATCCATCGCTAAGGCCTTAGCGACGGATCTACAGGGGGTTTAGCGACGGATAATTCCATCGCTAAACCCCTGTTTTTTTGTAGTGATCATATCCCTAATTTCACAATTAGCTCTACAATTAAAACAATAAAATTTCCATAAAAATCAGAAAAGCGGCTGGAATGATCTGAAATTAAATAAATAATTATAATTTCTTGCAATATCAATTTTACAAATTCTTCATGATTCAGATTTAGGGTTCACCCGGGTTCTTACAAGTTTATCAATGTGGATATAATAAATTACTATTTCTCATCTTAATTCTACAATTTACACGTGTCCGTCGAAAATTTTCATTTATATATAATATGTTCTTTAAAAAATATTTTTATATTTTTTAAAAATTATTTACCAAAATAATTTTGGTGATGACACGTGTCCAACGTCTGGATTCTCCGACGTTTTTAGATCACACATACAAATCGGGTGCAAAACTTGATCGGAGTATACAAATTAAACGTATAGTTAATTTAATGGTTACAAATTGGACGGTGGCAATATGTATAGTACCAACTTTGTACATGGTACAATGTAAAGTATACAAATTGGACGTGTCAACTTTTAGTACCATTTATGTACATAGTACAACATAAAATATACTCATTCTTCACCACATAAGCCGCTAAGGTTAACTCTAAGCAACGTAAAGCTCACAGGCCTAAATATACTAATATATACATTGATCACCAACATTATCAACATTATCGTACGCTCCAAGAGTAAGGACCTTGAGTTCACTTAATTAATTGTTCCGAGTATAAGTCTTATGGATGTAATAAAGGGTCACACAGTGTTCGATCCGAATTGTCTCGACCTACTGATGCAAATGTTGTTGGTGCTAAATGGGTCTATCGCATGAAGTTTAACTTTGATGGCACCGTCGAGCGTCTCAAGGCTCGCCTTGTGGCACAAGGATTTACACAGGTACCTAGGTTTGATTACAATTCAACGTTCAGTCATGTTGTTAAATCTTCTACTGTTCGTGTTGTTTTGTCATTAGCCGTTATGCGTCATTGGCGCCTTCACCAGCTTGATGTTAAAAATGCATTTCTTAATGGCTATCTTTATGAAACTGTCTTCATATGGAACAACCACCAGGGTACATTAATGCATGTTTTCCAAATCATGTGTGTCGACTTAAGAACGTGTTATATGGCCTGAAGCAGGATCCTCGTGCCTGGTTTAAACGCTTTAGTGATTTCTTAACACACCTGGACTTTCAATGTAGTCGTCCAGACACTTCTCTTTTCATTTTTCATCAAGGCTCCACCTTAATCTACCTTTTGGTCTATGTGGATGACATCATTGTTACTGGTTCTGATGAGTCCTTTATTACTCATCTAATATCTCGCATCAATTCTACATTTGCCATTAAGGATTTGGGTGCCTTGAATTATTTTCTTGGATTGGAAGTTACATATACAACAGATGGTCTTTTCCTTAGTCAGGCTAAATATGCATCTGATATCTTAGTTCGTGCACAACTACAGAATGCTAAGCCAATTTTTACTCCTATGGTTGCTGGTCAGCACTTAAGTCGTGATGGTTCTCCATTTTCGGATCCTACGTTGTATCGTTCCTTAGTTGGCGCTTTGCAATATTTGACCATCACCCGTCCCGACCTTTCCTTTGCAGTTAATACAGTTAGCCAATATATGCAATCTTCTACGCTGGATCATTTTTAAGCTGTCAAACGAATTCTTCGTTATGTAAAAGGTACGACACATTTTGGCTTATCTTTCACTCATTCTCGACCACATGTCATGTCATTGCTTTCTCAGATGCTGATTGGGCTTCCTGTCCGGATACTAGGCATTCTACTTTGGGCTATTCTATTTTTCTTGGCTCTAATTTAGTACTTTGGAGTTCCAAGAAGCAACTTACAGTGTCACGCTCCAGTTGTGAGTCTGAATATCGATCCCTTGCAAATACATCTGCTGACATTATATGGCTTACGCATGTTCTTCATGATTTGCGGGTTCCCTTGTTATCGTGTCCTGTTCTTCTATGTGGTGCAGTTTTCATTAGCAATAATCCAGCCTCACATAAGCGGGCAAAGCATAATGAGTTGGATTATCATTTCACTCGGGAACTTGTTCTTGCAAAGTGCATTCAAACTCAGTTTGTTCCATCTCATTTGAATGTTGCGTATACTTTACTAAAAAGTCTTGCTCGTCCGTTATTTCAATTCTTTCGTTCCAAGCTTTGCATTGGTTCAAATCCCACGCTTCGCTTGCGGATATCTCTGAAGAATCCGAAGATACATCCGTATTTTAGTAGTTTAGTTAGTCTGGGTCACTATTAGATTATAACTTATCATTATTATATTGTAACTTATCTTGTTGTATATCTCTTGTAATTAACTATTATAAATAGTATGACATACCCACTCTTTAATGTGTGGTAGAAATTAATTCTTTATAGATACCGTAGGAAAAAAAGATCGAAGATTGCATAGTTCTATTAACTAAATGTGCCCTAAATTAAGGAGGGCATGCTTGTTTACAAGGCAAATGGCAGCCCACGGCTTTATATTGGTAACCGATTGACCGAGTAGTACTGGAATGAAGTAGCTGGATTGATACATAACATATATACGTACGTACTGTATACAGACGATGAAGATGACCGAACCACGCTCTCTTCACGTGAATAGACGTCTCTCCGCCTTTTCTTGGTAAACTGCAACTTTCTTTCTTTTCTTGAATGCCCACAATAAGTAATAAAACGTTTATTATTTCCAAATTAATTAATGTGGTAGTACATGGGTTAAATTGGGCTAGGTATTTCAAAGTTTTACTTTGTACTTGTATCGGTCTGGAGATGTCAGCTTATTATTAATACCATTTTTTATGCTCCTTGTAACTTTGTCGTTTCAAAATGAAAATATGTTAATTAATGATAAGGTGAATCTATACAAGTTTCAATAATATGGAAATAATGCATTATTTGCAAAAAAAATTGAAATTTGTCATAAACATCCAAGTGTTTGTCCTGCAAAATGAGATTTTAAATTAGCATGGTAAGTAGAATTTTAAATTATTTTTCCGTAAAATTAATTCATGCTCGGGTGTAAACGTTTGATTGATCAGATTGATATACTTTTTGTTGTTTAAAAAAAATCTGATAAAGAAGTTAAAACTAAAACACAATGCAGCACTTTAATAAATAAAAACCCTTTGAAAAAATTAATTAAATTACTCAGATAGATTATTCCTAGTAAAATGATACAAAAGGATTTTTTTTTTTTTTTTGTCTTGCCCAAATCAAATTTCACATCCATTTAATTTTTGAATTCGACCGTGACTACAAAATAATATTTCGTGAGAGTGATTGTTTTGACACATATGAGTTAAAATTTTAATGAACCTGTAAGCGCAAGCGAATACGTAATTCCAATTGTTTTCCTCTATGCGTTACCGCCGAATGGATCTTAACTGAGTCAGGGCTAGACTAACAAGAGTATCTATAGCGTATCAAAATGAGGTCATGATAAAACCAAATAAAATGAAAAGAGAAGCATCAAATTAGGGATCCGACCGATCGATCATACAATTACTGGGCGGAGATAGGGGTGGCAGGTGGAGGCGGTCGCCACCCCTAAAATTTTATTTTTATTTATTACTGTATGCATATTTTTGAAAATTTTACATTCCACCACCCCTAATTTTTTTAGTTAGTCGGCTTTATAATTAAATAAGTTGAGAAGTTTATAAAAATATACTAATATTGTTTAGTTACTCGGCTTTATACTTAAATTAGTGATATAGAACATTATTGATATTATTTAAAACATTTTACATATACTTAACAACATCAATCCGTCTCTCAAGTCTCTCACTAATACACATCTCTTCCAATACTTTGTGATAAAAAAATATTACTACTAGTTAACATTAAGATGGTTATACTGGCTTCGGGTTATACGCAGCTTTATGTCTCTACACTGTTCGAGTTGCGCACAATATTGACTATAACACGAAAGTCATATTCTTACATTCTTGTTGATAGTTTGATTCTGCTACTATTGACTCTTCCCGTTTCTTTAGCAAGTTCTGAGCCTACATTTTTCGCCATGAAAATTTTAAATACAAGACTGCGGAATTCAATGGAGGATGACTTCCTATCTTAATTGCTAATGCATATTGAAAAATGAATTGTCGAGGGTTTTGACATTGATTCAATTAATGATGATTCTGAGAAGATGACGAGACATAGAATACAATTTTCATAGAAGTGGGTCTTGTTTTATGAGATAACTTTTTAAATTTGAATCGTTTATTCATTTGGTTTGCCTTTATCATGATATAGTTCTTTCTTTCCTTTCATTTTACTTGAATATTCATATTTAAATATTTATGATGAATTTACTGTTTCAAATATTGATCCGGCCCGGCCCGTTCGAGCCGACCTAATCAAATTATATATAGTGCCCGTGTTATAATACTCTGCCACCCCCAATTTCAAATTCTGGCTCTGCCCCTGGATGCATGCACGAGATTTATATATACAAGGATCTAGCACTGCAACAGCGCAGTGCATATTGTCTATGCATGCATGTTTAAAGTATGAAACAGATTAAACCAAATAAAATGAAAAGAAGCATCAAATTAGGGATCCGACCGATCGATCATACAATTACTAGGTAGATGCATGCACGAGATTTATACGTGTATTGCAACAAGAACAAGGTTTAGAGAGCTAGCATCGGTTGGTCATGTGTTCCCTCGTGGCTTTGAGCCCAAATATATGGTTTCCTCTTCTCTACCGCATATTGCACTACCTCGTGGTGCTTTACAAATTGTACCATGGTTGTACTATATGAATTACATATTGTATTGTATAACATATTAAAGTACGAGGAGGTAGTGCAGCATGTTATAGGATATACTAAACCTAAATATATATGCACTAGAACTCAGCCACGTATATGTTAATTTGAGATGAGATGATGATGGTATTTTCGATATAGTAAAACAGACAAAACCCATAGACTTGCTAATTGATGAATGATGATCCCATTCCCATTACTATTGGCTAGCTGCATCAATTTATCGGTCTCGTGTCGTAAAATTAAACTAAGGTTTCTGTTTTTTTCCTACCACTTTTATTTAATATGTCAGGCATGATGTATTTCGGTAAATTAACTTATTTAATAGTATGTCCAGGCATGATGTATTTCGGTAAATTAACTTCAGACATTGGCTCTTTCTGTATATATACCAATCATATTCGTTCATCTCTAATGCAGTACTTCAATAATTTTTAGACCATTTCTTCAAATGTTACTACTTTAGTTCATTATAGTTCTAGAATCCTAGGATACTTCATCCCCTTCAATCATTTGGATCGGAATGAATAATAAAGAAGTGCAAGTAAAACATGATAAAAAAATTCTTCCAAGGTATTTAGTGTGTTCGAGAGCACCCATGAATATGAAGAGGGGATGGGACAATGGGGTTAGACCCTTTTAGCCTTGGACAAACTGGATGATGAATCAATAGGGTGCTAGTGCTCAAGGGAGTGTCTGAGACCAAACTCAAATGATATGGTTCGTTAATAAATGTGTAACTCATAAATGAACCTTGTTAGAGTGGGTATTAGAAATTAAAAGTGAGGCCAAATAAAGGATCTATTGGACAACCTTGAGGCAAAAGAATGGACCAGCCGGGTGACGTGTAATGGGCTTACACTCGAATGGTGTGGCGGACCTTAAGAGACCGGGGGGATACTCTCGAGGGAAGCTCCTAAGTTCTCTTATGGGTAAGCAAATACCCGCTTGGCCTTAGAGCTAACCCATGAGTCCTTTTATACTTCCAGCATTGTCGTTCAAGGCATGTGATTACTGACTTGTTGATGTACTGATCCTGCATGCCGTATCATAAAGTTTACGGACCAAAAATATAACTCATGTTTTTACATTTCCTATTTACTGTCCCAATGATTTCATTACGTTTTCGAATTTTTACTAGTTTTCTTACTTGTCTTTATTATGTGCCCCATCACTCAAATATATATTATCCCCTAAAGAAACATGTAAATAGTAATTTTAAATCGGGTCGATCGGGTTAGAACCTTAATTGCAAATAGAATAGTGATGTAATGAGATGAAAAATCAGCACTCACAAATGAAAAGATGATTAAAATTCACCGGCTTAAAGCACTAAGGTAGGTTGTATTCGTGTTTTCTCCACTCGACAAAGCCATGGGGATGGAATTGTAGTACTTGGAGAAGAAGTGATTTGTTGCGTGTCAAATCTAGGTTGAATATGAAATTGACAAACGAGTTGACCAATCTGAATTGGAATTTTGATTACATAGATAATGACGTTTCATGGGCTAACTTATGTATTGGTTTAAGATTTTTCCTAAGTGGACTCTAAGTCTCTAATCAATTAATGGTGAATTTAACTCGCAGTTATTAGTCTTATTGGTCGGTACTCGTTAATCTAAAAGTAGCATAGCAGTGTCCTACCAATTATATGCGCCGAGAAAACTCAAATGGACATGTATTTAACATGTACAGGACATGTATGTCAAATGTTAATGCCATCATGTCTATAACTAGACCATGCCACATGCCTTGTTGCTTCTTATTGGGGTGTACATATGCTGTAAATTTTAAAATTTACATATTAACAGTTTTGAAATTTTTTATGTTGTTTGGATCGCAACTTTAACTGATCCGATTTTAACAGACTTTTAACATATTAAATTGTGAAAATTGTATTTGAAATATAGTTGAAAATTTATACGGTGTGTAAGACATTTTAATATTATTTAATTGGTTGAAATTTATTTGATTAATTTAACGATGTTATGATAAATGCAAAAGTAAAGTGACAGAAAAATACTAGGTAGGGGAGAGAAGACTTAATTAATTGTTGATACCAACTAAAGTAGCAAACCAAATCCAACTTTGTCTTGTAATCAATTCAAATTGAGTACTAATACAGCATTATGAATTTACAATTTACCATAATATGTTGGCACCATCTAAATTTTATTACTTAAACTAACGTGTATATCTAGTTGGGAATGTCACAAATATCTCCCCCGGATTGAGGTATTTCTCCCCTTTTCCCAATTCATAAGGATATCTACCATAAGACTTTCCATTTTTGTAAATGTTAAAAGCGGACGAAAATCAATTCTTATGACACCATGAGACTTATAGGCAATACAACATTATGATTAACTGTGTTATATGGCCATACATTGAAATATAACAAAACTACATCCTAAGAAAATCAACCCTACAGCGAAATACAATTCAAATTTACGTACGTGATACCTGCTACTCCAACTCCTTGCGAGTGGACTACCTACGAAATAAGTGCGAAAGAAGTAGAGGAGAATAGCCCATGTCAAAATCCCAAGTGCCATCCCCACATATCCAACACGTCATGACAAACATGCATGAGGTGGACACCACCCACCCCTATTTAAACCCCATACCCTCTATTCCCTTCTCCCCCCAAAACTCACTCTTCACTTTCCAATCCAATAACCAAACTGGAATCCCCAACACAAAAACAATGCATTCTTCGATAGCAGTACCACAATCCAAATTAGCTCCATGGAACAACACTACTCCAAAACAACCCACCTTTTCAACCACAAAACCGAAGAATTCCATTTCAATGACAAAACCCTCTAGAAGAGGCAAAGGCAAAATCCGCTGCGCAATAGACACACCTTCATTCCTCACCTTCCCAAAACACCTCTTCCCCCAAAACGACACCGTTTCAACCGACTCCCCACCGCAAAAATGGAACCTCTTACAACGAGCAGCGTCCAAAGCTCTCGAATTCGCCGAAAGCGCGTTAATCTCACTCGAACTCCACCACCCGCTCCCCAAAACCGCCGACCCGTCCGTCCAAATCGCCGGCAATTTTGCTCCGGTACCCGAACAACCCGTAAAGCACAACCTCCAAGTCACCGGTACAATACCCGAATGCATTAACGGCGTTTACGTCCGTAACGGAGCTAACCCGTTACACGAGCCCATTGCGGGCCATCACCTTTTCGACGGTGACGGAATGATCCACGCCGTTAAAATCGACGGCGAGAACTCGGCGAGCTACGCTTGCCGGTTTACGGAAACCCAGAGGCTGATCCAGGAGCGTGAATTGGGCCGACCCGTTTTTCCGAAGGCGATTGGGGAGCTCCATGGGCATTCGGGTATAGCCCGATTAGCACTGTTTTACGCTCGTGGGCTATTCGGGTTGTTGGATCATAGCCATGGAACTGGAGTGGCAAACGCTGGATTGGTTTACTTTAACAAGAAGCTTTTAGCCATGTCAGAAGATGATCTGCCTTATCAAGTGAGAATTACTCAATCAGGTGATTTGGAAACGGTTGGTCGATTCGATTTCGGTTCCCAGTTGAAGAGCACAATGATCGCACACCCGAAAATCGACCCTGTTTCAAAGGAGCTTTTCGCGTTGAGTTACGACGTGGTTTCGAAGCCTTACCTCAAGTATTTCAAATTTGGTGAAGACGGGACGAAATCGCCTGATGTGGATATACCATTGGATGTGCCTACAATGATGCACGATTTCGCTATCACGGAGAATTTCGTGATAATACCTGATCAGCAAGTGGTGTTCAAGTTGCAGGAAATGTTCAAAGGTGGCTCCCCTGTCATTTACGACAAGGATAAGAAGTCCAGGTTTGGCATTTTGTCGAAAAATGCCAAGAACGCTGATGGAATTGTCTGGATCGAGTGTCCGGAAACGTTCTGTTTTCATTTATGGAACGCTTGGGAGGAGCCTGAGAATGACGAAATTGTAGTGATTGGCTCGTGCATGACTCCAGCTGATTCGATTTTTAACGAATGTGATGAGAATTTGAAGAGCGTTCTATCCGAAATTCGTCTCAATTTGAAAACAGGCGTATCCACGAGGCGTCCTATCGTTTCTTCTGTTGATCAGGAGAACTTAGAAGCTGGGATGGTGAACCGGAACAGATTGGGGAGGAAAACCGAATTTGCATACCTTGCTATAGCCGAATCGTGGCCTAAAGTGTCCGGGTTCGCAAAAGTGAACCTTTCGACAGGGAAAGTTGATAAGTTCATTTACGGAGACAAAAAGTACGGCGGTGAGCCGTTTTTCGTACCTAATGGGAAGAATTCGGAGAAAGAAGACGAAGGGTACATCATGGCATTTGTACACGATGAGAAGGCATGGAGATCGGAGCTACAGATTGTGAATGCCTCGACAATGGAGCTTGAAGCGACGATTAAGTTGCCTTCAAGAGTTCCGTACGGGTTTCATGGAACGTTTATTAGCTCAGAGGACCTGGAGAATCAAGTTTAGAAGGGTGTCATGGTGAAGTACATAACATATAGTATTAGTATACTGTGTATGTATGTACATAGTTGATGGAGAGTGGAGCAGAAACTTTCCTGAGGGATTGGTAGGTTTAGAGAAACATGATCCCCGGTATTTCTTGCTCTTTTCAGTATAAAACCTCCATTTTCATAAGCTTAGCTAGCTAGATGTTTGTATTTGAGGAACCAAGTTTGGTAGCTCTATACTGTGTATAGAGAGTTCAATTAATGGAGCTCAGCTGGTTTCAATTTGTCTTCCTTGTTTCATAATCAATTCATTTATTTTATTCTGATCTTGATTTAGTTTTGCTCTAATCTTATGTTATACCTATGTGAATTTCACATGAAACCTAATTTTACATTGATATCTCAATCCGACATGGACAACAACACGGTGTAATTCAATTGGTAATATGCAGGGTCGTCGTGACAGGCCAAATGCGGTCTACTCAGTTGCATAGGGCCCAAGCCAGGACCACAGCTCATATATTGTGTGTCATGCATATTAGAGAAAATTAATTATAAAGAGTTGATTGATGCTTTTAATCTAAAGAATTGCACTTTCAAATGATTTTCTTATTTGCAATTTTTTATTTGAAAACTCTTAATATTGTATTTGAAATTTTCTTTTCTTTTATATAAAATTTATCCTATTCATTTTTTGCTGAACTATAGTTCAGGCCTATTTTTTAAAATTCATCATTAGGAGTATTAGTTGTAGTCAAACTACTACACAGTCAAGTGTCAGTCAAACAAGCATGTTAATGATGTTGGACATAGGTTTTGGGAAGTCAATGTTCCATGCATTAAGAGAGGAATTAAACTAACGACAAATGAGAAAATAAAACATGATTCAAGTGGTTTGGACTTTGGATCATTGTCCCACCGATCTAGAGATGAAGTCATCAAAAAGCAAGAGAATTGCAGTCTCTCATGATCACCAATATTTATGGGAAAAAAATAATTTTGGTACTTTATTGTGTCGGTCTGCCAATTTAGTTACCTTAATTTATCACGAATCAATTTGTATACTCTATTGTGGTATTAGCCAATTTATATATTCTCTTCAAATTGGCCAATTTTATGATATTGATTTTTATCCAATTTTAGTACCTCACTAAAATTCATTAATTTATTATATTTTTCATTTTTAGATTCAATCTGCGCGTTGCATATATATGATTCGGTAAGACGGGTCGATATAAAAACAAAAAGAAACAACAATAAAATAAAATAAAAACACATCGACCATTCTCTAAACCCCGAAATTAAACTAAGCTAATTGATCCCGTAACCATTGTTTATGGTGTTTTCTAGGAGTTAATATAGAAGTAATACTTAGCAGTTTATTCATAAATCAATAATTGAATTTCTAGTAGTTTTTCATTCATGATTGCTTTTATTTGTAGTTGATTGAATCAGGAATTATCAAATTGATATTATCAAATTGATATTATGATCGACGTTTCCGACACACCTCAATTAGCTAGTTTAATTCCAGGATTGACGCATCTCACCGGACGGTGTATGCAACGCGTCGATTGAATCTAAACATGAAAAATAATAATAATAAATTAGGAATTTTAGTGAGGTATCAAAATTGAACAAAAATTAATAGCAGAAAATTGTCCAATTTGACCTGAGTATATAAATTGGCTAATATAATACAATAGAGTATATCGATTCGTGACAAATTAAGGTACCTAAATTGGAAGACCGCCACAATAAAGTAAAAAGAAAAAGAAAAAAAAGTTTTTTCCTTGGTGAGGAAATTACGACATGTGAAAATTAAATAATTTGTGGAGAGAATTCGTCGCATCTAATGATCTAATCTAATCACAATGCAATCCCATACGGATAATTACGTGATTAATTGAAGAATTTTGGCGCATGATTTTTTTCAGTTGGATATTCTAAACGTGTAAATAGCAAAAGTTTGTCGTGTTTCCCGGATAATCCTTATCTTCTTCTGCCACAAATGATTAATCAGTTCTAGGTCGATTGGACAATTAATGATCTCAAATGGTCACATTTAGATTAGAGCTGAACTGAACTGAACTGAATGAGTTTGCAGACGAAAAGAACAGAGTCTTAGTTTTTTTTCTTTTTGGCATGGCATGGATGGTCGTCTAAGATACCATACTTGGAAAAATGTGCGATTTCCATGCTCAATATGCCACATGAAAATAATCGAAAATGCCACATCGGGATTATACATGTTTAGACTTGATGAGTATTTGAATCAGACTATCTCATTAAAATTCGATATTGAATCGATCGATAAGATGATTAAGTAAAACTGGATCTATTTGTGTGCTAGTTTTTCTCTTTAGTCAAGTACGGCTAAAATCATTTAATAGGGTTGTCAACATTTAGTTCATGGGTACCCTTTAGTTCATATATATATATAAGTACCTACTTCAATGTAAATATCGTTAAGGTTCATTTTGAAGTATATATCCGTAAAGGATTTGTATGTCATTCAAGTAGTGCGTTTTCTTTGTTTGCATTTATATCCTGAGCTTGGGTCAACTCGAGTTCGTTCGATCCAAACGAGCCACTCGAGCAAAATTAAGGTTATACGAACTTGAGTCCATATGTTGGATCGTTCTATTAACGTTCCAAGCATATAATTAGGGTTCAAATACTGCTAGAATCTAATTCGTGGCAACTTGAATAACACCAAATACCCACATATTAGAAAAATAAGACAATCTACTATCACATCCGTTCATATTCAAAATCCCACATTCCATTTATATATATACAACAATATAAATCTCCTATTTCCAGTTTTATAAATTATACACCACGTAATTTTAAGCCACATAATACCAATCTATTCTATATTCCCTTGTAACCTTTACGTGCAGAGTAAATGTGTAGTTTTATCTAGGACGGAGAGATTACTTTGGATTAGAGATGTTTAGTGTATAGTTTGTAATATCCCCCAATTAGTAGGATCCTACTTGTTCGGTGAATGGTGATGAAGTTGGGTGTAGGAAATGTTGTCACCCACAAAATTAGCTAGTATGAACCGCACAATTGTTCGTTCATTCATTGATGTACTGAAATGGTCGATCGCGTGAGGAGTAGAAGCATAGAAGAGATTAAAAGTAATGGACTTGTTATTTTTGGGAGAGGAGTTTTAATTTTAATTTGCCGTAGATTGAATGCAAGCCACAACTTTAATTTTCTCAATTCTAATTCTCAGCCAGCGAGTAGCGACTATGAGTGAGACTCCTCTTAAATAATTATTATGCGTACAAAAAGCGCAACCCTCTTGACCACACGGTTATGTACATTTACATAGTGTCTCGAACAAACTGCACTTTTCAATTATTGCATCTTCTACGTTTTCATCTTTGCTGGACTTTCCCACCTGGACCTAAATTCAATTTATTTCCGATGCTAAAATCTTACTAAGTATAAAACTGTGCGGCTAATCTTAGGTTGAGGCAGTGCTACTATGCCTCTTTGTTGATACATGGCTGAGGGTTTCGATAAAGTACCTTCGAGAAAGGAGTGGGGAGGGGTTAGACCCTTTCACCGGCTTGTCTAAGACAAGTCGGGTTATGAATCAGCGGAGCTGGCTGGGGGAGTGTCTCGAAAGAGATCACATATAAGTGGTTGTGTATTAAATGTGTACCTCATAAATGAATCCGAATGGACGTGTTTGTAGGGAAACCCAAGGGGACAAAATCTTGTAGTCCAGAGATCTTGTCGACTTGTCTCACGAATGTCGAGGGTTCCCAATGTTATTCGTCCTCCTTAGAGCCTCGAGCTAGTGAAACACATTTCAGCTAAGGTAATTAGGACGCTCTGGACATCTTTGACTCGGACCTCTCGATCGAGCCCATGACGCTCGAGGGACCTCCTTGGGTAATCAGCTGATAAGGGATGTTTATGGAAATCCCCGCAAGTGGAGCCCCTTGAGGGTTTTGATGTGTCTTGACGGTTTGAGGCGTTCTCACTTCTGAGGATCCGCTCTTTCCTCTATATCAATTTCTTTTTTATATGCATACTTGTTCATAGAGTGACTAAGTCTGTGTTTGCAATTATTTAAAAAGTAATTTTAAAGTAGAAAAAACAGGTAACCATCATAACCAAATAAACAACTCAAAAGATTATTTTAACTCCTTTGAACAAGTAGTGAGTTTTATTTTAATTAAAACCAACTAATTAAATTAAATTTTCAAACACTAAAGATTCTATTTTTACAACTTTAAACAACTTCTTAAACAATGTATGAAACACAACTGTCTTTTACTCATTATCTGCTTCAATAAACTTTTAGCAAAATCGAGCACAAAATTATCAATAAGCATTTACATACACACACTAAATAAGTCCAACAAACATCATAGTTATAACCAGAAATATTAGGAGTTTTAAATATCGATGATATATACACACATACAAAATTACATAAAATGTCCACCTATAAAACAATATTGATATCGTTACAAAGCATTATAATTATATTTAATACTTCTATGTGACACGAAGTCGGTACCTTACTAAAATAATGTCCTCTCCAAAATCTTCTTCTACAATAGATTTCTTAAATTTTTGTTATAAAGTTGAAATTTTGGATTATGGAAAAATTTAAGTATTTTTAATTATACTTTTGTGATTTTAGTCGCATGTTAAACACTCTAAAATTATTGTCTGACCTAATCTTTTACTGCTAGGCTTCAGACCAACTGGATGGCATTGGCCCAATGCAGTAGCCCATTTATGAACTATTATCTCAGTTCCACCAAAGGGCATGACAGTTTTCAACACACTATGCACACCTTATCGTGTAGAAATGTTCTAACTGATCCCTAACTGAATATATTGACACAACATTCTAAAAACTTTAAGGGATATTCTACTGGACAATATACGATTGATTATATATTATTAGATCTTTAATATAACGGTTCATTTTAAATCGTAAATAACAACTAGACGATCACTCTATCGTCTATTAATCGCTCTCCCGCCTATAAATAATTAAAATATTCAAATTTATATAATTTTTTAAAAAAAATAATAATATTTTTTTAGAATTACCTAATTTCGACATTGTTACATTTAATATAAATAAACGTGTCAATTTTTTATCAGACACATGTAGGCAGGCAAGATCGTAGAAAATTCAAATTTTGAAAATATATAAACGTATATACTTGTCAATAACCAATGCCTTTTCTCATTCTCTAACATTAAATTTTCTATTGTTTCTAAATTACAAAATGCAAAATAGTACTTTACAGAAGAAATGGCATGTATTCCATGTATATATGTCTCATTATAAACGTCATATTTTCTTTTCTTGCAAAACTTTACCCCCCTCAAACTTTACTTTTATATTTATATAAACTTCCATTACATAATTTGTTTAATTAACATAATTAAAAATCCAAATTATAGCATTAAAATATCAAATGGATTCTAATCTAGATAAGCCCTAAATGAAGATTTATTACTTTCACATTAATTTCTCTTTGATCCCTGCAACCAAAACGAAACGTGACACTTGTTCCGAGGCGGAGTGGGTAGGAGAAAAGGCAAGAGAGAACTACGGTGAGAAGAAGAAGCTTTAGAAATCCAACTAAGTTCCCTTAGGAATCCACAGTTGCATGTTAACTAGAATTTCATCCGCTTTTCACGCATACAAATTAACGACTGACAAAAGAGCACATATGATTCAAAACTTTTCATTTTTTCAGAAACCACAATCAAATTTTAAAATCGATAACTCCATCAATACTATACCAAAGCTAGCACATACCCTAACAATGTATGATACTCCCCAAAAGACAAGTGGACACCTCTTCTCTAGGGCTTTTACCCTACTTATTTCAATTAGTATTTCATATTTGGTTGGACTACGAATAAGGACTTGGTCAATCAGGGTTTTTAATCAGTTTTAGTAGTTACCGTTTCCTTCCATTTGTTCAAGCAATATTATACATTAGGGTTCATCGATTAGGTAAGGCATAGTTCTCACATTCTCAAAATTAGTCTTTTGACGTTCTCTTGAGCAGCCTTATTATTTTTCTTGCGTTCATTTGTTAACTTTGCTATATTTTGGTGTTAATTTTCATTGATATTTTGTTTTGCCGTCCAAAAGAAGTTGTCAATTTTGGGCCGGAGTATTAGTTAATATCCATGTGATTATCAAAAGGACAAATTTATCATACTTTTATCATGACTTGAAAGTTGAAACCCTTCTCATCATACACATGCACATGCATAAATCAATTGTTGATACTTATCCCTTAAATTTATACTATGAAAATATGAAGCATTACAAATAATCCTTAATTATTATATATATCTAGCTAATATCTTCTTCCAATATAGTATCTGAAATGTCAATCATTTATTGTTGAACAGTTTGATGGATTAACAAATTGCCCCAAATTGTGTGTGTGAGAGTTATGAGGAAAAGGACATTGGTGAGGTAATTAATGAACCAATTATCCACAGAACAGAAATTGATGGTACACAAGCAACAAGACAATAAAATAGACATATAAGCAGCGCTAAACGGCATAACATTCACGTGAAATCCACGTGCAGACAAACCTACACATTTTTGGAATCATGACAATTCTTTCTCCAATGGGATCACTTAAACTGATTTGCTTCAATTTTAAAAAAATAAATTTATATTTCTTCTTTACTTTTCAAATCAACATATGATATATATCCATTCTTCAAATGCTTATCAATCCCACACATGCCGTTTTATGCCGGAACCCTGGAGGTTCCCATGCCGGTCAACCAGTCCACGCTGAGTCGCTGACGACGCTTGTTTATAACCCTCACGACGAAAACTTGTAAGGAAACCATATATAGAAAGCAATAATAGTCTAAAGATCATAAAATATCTTTCAATATCGAAAACAATATGTAAATATTTTCACACACTACACTACACTTCCTTCCCTTTACAATCTACTATCTACATAAACACCTTTCAAGGTGGCATGAGTGATGAGTAGTCAATTTAGTTCTGTCTAGCAAACATGAAAAGGAATTATTGAACTCACTAGCTCATAGTCACAATCCTGAGAATAAGCTCATAGTCACTATCTTGAGAATAACGCACTACTGTACTAATTTGTACCAACTACTCTCTCCGCCACAAGCCAAATATCATACTCCCTCCGTCCCGGAAAACTTCATACATTAGGGTTAGCGTGCAGTTTTATACGAAAAGTTAAAGCAATGGTATAATACAGAAAAGATGGGAAAAAGTGTACTTTTAGCCAAGAAATGTAATTTTGAAAAAAATGAGATCATTTATTATTTCTATGCAGAAGCTTCCTTTTTTGGTAATGTATGAAGTTATATGGGACGACTAAAAATGGTAAATGTATGAAGTTATGCAGGACGGAGGGAGTATTTGATTTTGAACACGGAATTTAAGGTATACATTGATATTGGAGGAGACAAAATGAATTTTTATACTACAAACCCCAAAATTATTAGTGCACACTGATATGTAATTTGTTAGAAAAATAAAAATATGACATTTGCATTAATACAAAGTATAAACGTAAATAAAATGATGTGTTATTTCATCTGGAATGGATGTAACATTAATCAATTACATGTGGTCCTAATGGATAACCTAGGTGGCCCTATGCAAGTATATGTCGATAATTGAAGAATAATGGCTTCCTTAAATGCTTGAAATAGACATAGTTTTTATATATTGAAAATAAAATTATTTTTTTAATGGATCAACTGCATCATGGTGTTCGTCACAAGTCACAACCAAATTAATTAATTTTGTATGCTTAATTTTTAACATAAATGATTTAAGATAACCCTTGTCCAAGAGTTAAAAGATAATGCAGGTAATTTGTACTAGCTAGCTAGAACATATATTGGAGATTAAGGTAGTGCAATGGCACTTTTTCCCATCGATGATCAGATAGAATTAGTTGGATAAGCAAAACTAACTGATTATATATAAATCACGTCGACATATTAACCTTTAACTAATTGTTTGGATTACTTAATCTACTATATTGATTAAGAATAGTAGTGGACCTTCTTTTTTAATGTCAAATATGCAGTACACGCGAATAAAATATGCACACTCAAAGCGTGGTCGGTCAAATACTAACATAAATTCTCGACCATTACGAGGATTAGAGCCACATAATACTAACCACTAAACATTCTTACAATATCTAATGTCTCTGCCCGTTACAGATCAATATAATGCATTGGATATAGGGTCTAGAGTTCCTACGTGTATTATTTTATCAATTAGGGTCTAAATTCATATTCTAAAATTTTTAGACTCGAACTCATACACTATATGATAACTAATTCTTATGGATCCGGATCCAAATAGGTCCTAGACTAATCTAGAGGTGGAAGTCATATAAATATAAAAGCTTTTATGATACATAAAAGATGGCGAATTATTGCAAAACGCTATCGATTTAGTGTTCAAAACTCAATATTAAAGGATGAAAATTCAAAAGAGGAGACATAAGTTTGTTTTTTTAATGATAATCAACTATATGAATAAAACCCTAGACAAAAGACAACTTAATTACTACTTAAACCGTTATAATCCATGCAAGGACTAAATGCAAATAAGCAATTAAAATAAATATCATAAATAGCAAAAAGACCAGGCCTCGTAATATATGTTTGGTATCATAGACGACGTGTCCGAGGTGGGTCCGAGACCGGATCCACTCGAGGCCCTTGAGAAGTTTGGTATCCGAATGGACTCGAATTTGGATAAGCTAATCATACGAAGGGTTATGATGTGCTAAGCTTAGTCCGGTTTATCCAAAATTGCGATTTAAGAACCGCTAAAGACCCCGGCCTTACATAATTTATAAATAACGCATTTCCCATAGCCTTCTCTTTTTTCTTAATCTTTACTGTCGTTTTCTTTTCCTTAAAAAATTAAAACTCGGTTTTCGTAGTCAACCAAGTTCACTTTTATAAAGGAACATGGCCGAATGAACTGAGGTCAACCACTAAAATAAGACGAAAAAAATTTGAATCAACTGATCTAAAGTTTAATGGCTTGTTATGAGCTTCATGTCATGGTGGAGGAATTATGCAAGTGAACACGCAATGTTCTTAAAAGTAAAATTGGTGCATGGTGATTCGTCACTGTGTTTTGGGGTTAGCAATGTATAGTTATTAGTTCAAATAAGGGTTAAATGCAAAATACCCCATAAGTTATTGTAAATGTGCGCAAAACCCACTTGAGTTAACAAATTAGTACCAAACCCCTTGAGTTATTAAAAAATGTGCGCGAAACTCGCTTGAGTTAATAAATTAGTCCTTGAGTTATGAAAAATATGCGCGAAACCCCCTGAGTTATTAAAACATGTGCGTGGAACCTCCTCAATCTTTTTTTTTCGGCGTGCTCGTGTTATGTACGACAATTGATGTTCTTTTAGGTTTTCTTACTCCAAATTAACGCAACTATGTGGAATAGACATTCATAGTTTAAGTTTATTATCTTTTGCCTTCACTTTTTTCCGTTTACATGACTAATAATGAATTGGTATATGTCGTTGATATGTAGTGACAATTTTAATTAGTGTTATCTATGGTTGTTATTTATATATTTCAGTGCTATATAACCAGCAGTGTGATCGATTTTTGTTGTTCATTTAACCAGGAAAAAAAGTAGAGTTTTACTATTTTTAATAGCTCAAATTTAAGTCATTTTAATATTTTCGAACATTTGGACAAACGAGTCAAACTGCACACAATACGAATTCATCATGTATATTTAGTATTCATGTAAAAGGGGTACTGCAATGACTTTAGAGAATTCCATGGGATTTTGCGATTATTTTTAATAACTATGATTTTTTATTTTTTTTGCATTGATTTGGTGTAAGATAACATAAACAACCATATATAGTCGCACCTAATGAGAGTGTACCTAACACACTTTAAAAATAAAGGATGGGGGGTTTTGTGCCCATTTTTAATAACTCAAGAGGGTTTGGTACTAATTCGTTAACTCTGGGGGTTTCGCGCACATTATTAATAACTCGGGGGTGTTATGCATTTTACTCGTTCAAATAATTGTGTGTTAGTGCTGGGTACGCGACAAAAATGCAGTGTTTAAATTCTTGTTGTCGATTTTGAGCATAAATTACTCTTAAATAGCAATGGACAAAAAATTTAACTAGTATAGAATTTTTCTAATGTATGTTCGAAGTCAACCTCGAAAATTTGAATCAAACATTTTTCGTGGGACGGGAATTATGTAGAGATACAGACATCCGGGTACTCATTTCCTTCAGTGGCAGTAACACGTACAGCTACCAATATGATCAATCTTCAAATGCTAAAAGATTCAAGTAATGGAGCTCATAAAAACACTGGGCTGTGAATTGAATTGTTTTGAGTTTGGATTACAGTTTCTGTCATTTACTCTACATCAAAAACTGACACATGATATAAAAAATAGTTCCACAATTGCACTAATTTCACAAGTAAAATCTTCATATTAGTAGCAACTCCAACAACATACCAAAGTTTTCTAACAAAATTTGAATTTGAACAGTTGAAACAAGAGGTATGCATGCTAGTTTTAACTTACAAGTAATACTTGGACTCATTAGAGCTACCTGCATAACTGCTCAACTGCAGTGACAATTTGTGCAGGTTGAACCACTGTCCATTCCTCCAGTACACCAGCATATGGAGTTGGAACATCCTGTGATGATAAACATACAATCGGAGCATCCAAATAATCATGAAAATTTTCATTAATCGATGCTGTCAAGCTCGCGCCAATTCCACCTGTTCTCATGCACTCCTCAACAATTACCACACGATGAGTCTTCTTCACTGAATTTCCAATCGTATAAAGATCAAACGGCTTCAATGATCTAATATCAATAACTTCTGGGTCATAACCTTTGTTCACTAAGGTCTTGGCCGCCTGCATGACGTGATACCTCATTCTAGAGTAAGTAAGAATAGTAACTTGCTCTCCTGGTCTCACCATTTCAGCTTCCTCTAGATTCAGTACATACTCTTCGTCCGGAATCCTCTCCTTGAGATTGTAGAGTAAAACATGCTCGAAGAGAATTACAGGATTGTCACTTCTGATGGCAGCCTTCATTAGACCTTTGGCATTGTAAGGTGTCGAACAAGCAACCATTTGGATCCCTGGAATAGACTGAAAGTACGACTCGAGGCGTTGCGAGTGCTCGGCACCAAGCTGTCGGCCAACTCCACCAGGCCCACGGATGACTATTGGTATCTTGAACTGACCACCTAGCATGGATCAAAGTTCTATCTAAGATGTGCCTAAAGTGACTACGATCTTAAAATTTTCTCGTACTTTGAGAAGAAAAGGGCGTATATGCATGAAAATTCCTTGTGTCAAAACCCTTGGTGTCGTTAATGCGTGGAGATTCTTGCATTTCTAAATCTCTACAGGGAACCTCTTCCCAATATAGTGTTTTGATGCAGAAAAAGCTTTATAGGTTTCGAAAAGAAATGGGTTTCATTGCAGATTTTTTCAAAGTACATGGGGATTTCAATGCAATAAAAATGACACTGGGAGATGTGACACGATTTTCATGCAATTTGGAGAATCCATATCATCAAAGAAAAACTGTGAACTCAAGGGGCAAATACACGAAAATGTTCTTCTGTTGGATGGGAATGTAAAGAAACTTTTAAACAACAGCAACCTGAAGTATAATGGAGCATGCCACAGTTGTTAGAGATTTGATTGAACGCCAGAAGGAGAAAACCCATGTTCATTCCCTCGACAATAGGGCGTAGGCCGGTCATGGCAGCTCCGATGGCCATGCCAGTAAACGAGTTCTCAGCAATGGGGGTGTCAAGAACTCTTAGATCACCATACTTATCTGCCAAACCCTTGGTTACTTTGTATGAACCCCCATAGTGGCCCACGTCCTCACCCATTACACAAACACGAGCATCTCTGTCCATCTCTTCCTCCAGACCCTCACGGAGAGCTTCAAAAAGCAATAGCTCGTGCCTGAGAATGAATACGGACTATTAGTAGAACGCATGAACAAGTAACTTGTTTGGACAATTGAAAAATCTCTGTACATGTGCAGAAATTATTTACAGACTCAACATACAAGATTATCCTTGCATCAACTGCAGTCCAAACAGTACTAAAATTGTACATCCATATGCACTAACAGATTTGGAGCCACACACTACAAATCCACTTTATCCCCACTACTTTTACATTATACCTTACTATCCGTGCCCAAAATCAAACGTTTTGATCTAGGACGGAGGGAGTACTCTATTGATTCCAAAAGGCACAATTTAAGAATTCAGTAAAGAGCAAGTATTCATGAAAGTCAAGTCCAGAGAATGGTTATGCATGCAAAAAAGAAAGGACAATATAAGAGATACCATATAGAATTGGGAAAAGTGGTTATTTATTCACATCACAATAGCCCCTATTTATACATTGTATATGACACCACAAAAACCCTTTTTACTAAAAATATACAAGGAATAAAATCAATATAAAATCTACAAGAATATTATTCCTTAATAGGTAGCACTGATAGGTGTTCTTTATAAGAATTTCTTTTTCAGTTATTCAAAAATTTTCGCTTTCATAGTTTTGTCACAGATAGCAGGGAAACAGGAAATACAGCAAGTAGGCATTGACTAGCAAGCATGCTTACTGAATTATCTTATCCACGAAGTTTCATGCTTGCTAAGTAAGCATGGATGGAACATAAAGTTTAAAGCCAATCGCAAAGAGGGGGGAAACGGTACATACCCGGGCTTGGAGGCAGCTGAAGCTGATTTGTCTTGCTTTGTCTACAGAAATTCAATAACCACTTAATTATCAAAGCATTAATGCAAGCTACAAAAACAGAACGTTTTTAGAATGGCCAAGCTAACTCACCGCAACAGCATTAGTTGTAAACCGCACACTCTTACTATTGTGGAGGCTCAATCTTCCATCATGTTGAATAGAAAAGAGTCTATTTTTCCTGCCTGAACCAAATTGGGAGATTAAACAGAGCAAGCTACACTAATCTTAGCATATGGAGCACAATAGTAAACTTAAACAAAACATCGGAGCGAATAGCACACTCGCCCAAATCCCAATTACACTAACATGATATCATCTTTTCTATACTCGGTGATAAAAATCAAACATATTACACAATTGGCAATGCATAAATTCCACAAAAGGTAATACATTTGTTTCAAATGAAAGATCATGCGAAATTAAATTCACTAAACCGAACAATTTCACACAAAACTGCAAGGAAAAGTACTTTGAACGTAAACCCCCAAAATTTAAGACAAAATGCAGTACCTGAGAGTGATCTATGAGAAATAAAGCAAGAATTTTCTCGATTAACCGGCGAAAGAGCCGCAATAGCTCCAATTCCTTGCGTAATTGCAGCCACCATTTTTCAAATTCGCGATTCAAACAAATTCCGGCGCGGCGTGGCGGCGGTTGGTGGCAATCGAGACGTATAGATAGTAGTAAATCTGAAAGTGAGAGTTGAATTGATTTGGATCACCTGAACCACTTGTTTCTCACTTCGTGTCGTTTTCTACTCCAATCATCTCTTGATCTCCTACGTCCGGTCCATTACAACCGTTCCATGTGTAATTATAAATTTACATAAAGAACCTCTTACATACGCTAAATCACACATAAACTTGAATTCCTTGAAGTAATTTTTAACCATGTACCGTTGAAAGTCAATGTTAAATTGTATTAATTGACCAAGATATCCTTCCTACTGTTAAAAGAAACTAAAAAACAAATTAACAAACGAAGTAGTGGCGGAGGTTCCCATGACCAGAGTTCCGATATGGAGCTTTGTTGCTAATGATCGAAGCAATCCATGGTGGAGCTGAAGCTACGTCAATGGCAAAGCAAAGGCACAACATAAAAGCTATGATTTGGAGCTTTGTTGCTTTAGATCGAAGTGTTGGAGCTCAGGTACATCATTAATGGACGGTGGGCGAGAGGGAATTTTATGTTCAATTTCTTTTCCACTTTATTTTTTAATGTTTTTCGGGTATTTTGGTCATTTCATACAATTTAACGTTGATCAATTGATTTTTAATAAAGGGGTCTAAAGGTGAGTTTTTAACGGAGTCTCCTTAAAAACGTCATTTGACATTGCAAAACAAAAGAAATCGTCGAATTAAGAAACGGGCTTTGAGATAAGATGCAGCAACCGATGAACCTTGATCTGTGGGAGTGTTAATGGAGCTACTGTATCTCCTCTGCTCCATCATCTCCACCACTATCACCTCCCTCATCCTATCCTTCCTCCTCCCATTCCGCCGCCGTATCTGCTCCCCAAAGTTCACCGACGGCTCCATCGCGCTCTACGAAGGCACCGTCTATCACGAGCGGCGCCGCCCTGTCCACCACTCATTTCGTTACTCCGTTCGATATGCGCTCATTGACCTCGACGCTTCGGTCAACGCTCAATCGGATCACTTTTCTCCAGACGAAGCTCGCCGTCTTGCCGATACCAATGGACCTGTGTAAATTTCTCACTTCCCCAATTCCTTAAAGAGATTGACGGTTTCTAGATAATAATTTATTCTATCATGAGACTTTGTGTTCCTGTCATTTTATTGCCAATTTTTTGTATTGTTCCGTTTCCATTTGGTCAATTTGAAGCTGAATTTTCTATTGATAATTGAATAGTTGAATGCCAAATTTGCTGGATTGTAGAATCATTGATCATGGTAGCTAGTAATGACAAATCCTTTTGGGTACCTAAATAGTTAAATTCTACTCGTATCTGTTGGATTTTGTTACTGTTATAAAAGTCAGGAGAATCATTTGAGTTCTGGAATTTGTATATACTTGGTTAGTAAATGTTGATGAAAAGGGTATAAACTGTGTTTTGGTTTGAACATTGAATAGTTTTGTAGTACAAGAGTGATGTGTTTTGTGTCTTCTTGCCAGTTATCTGTTGACAATACCTCGTAGCGTGGGATACGACCAAAATCCGTTGAGTGTGTATTATTGCTACGACATCGAAGGCTCTTGCAGGACGTTGAAGAAATGCATTGCTGAGGTTATTTAATTGCTTGCATAGTTTGAGTTACTTGGAAATAATGGCGAGCGTTTTTGTTTACATGTACGTAGTACTTAAAAGGAAACGAATCATCTTTGGCTCTTTCAATTCAGTTGAGAAATTTGCCGATATAGAGTTGGTTTTATGTCAGGTTACTAATACACCATGGGGTGAACGAGTAACATTCTTGTTCAATCCAGAGTCGGATTTGGTTGCAAAACCGCTCCACGTCAGCCCTTTCATGGTTAGTTTCCCTGCCGGACAATCTGTTTGTGGTTTATTTTGCATTTTTTGTGTGTGCGCCAACGAACACCTCCAAACTACGTGGCAGTATTAGTCCTTGATTCTTCTTTTTTTTAAATCTCTGTCTGGCATTCATGGGATTTTTCTAATGACTGAAGGATATGCATGGGAACTGGAGCATGAAAGCCAATGAGCCTGGAGATAATTTGCACATAGTCATTTCAGTGCAACATCCGAAGCTTGGTAACTACTTCACTGCTTCATTGACAGCCAAGAGAGTTGACTCTTCTTTATCAGAGGATCACTCAGCCTTCTTCTGGTTGATGCCCCATAAAGTTGCGTTGTGGATATATTGGCATGTAAGAACTCTTGATATCTCGTTTTTGTTTTTCATTATTGAGGTTTTATTGCTTATGCCTGCCTTAAACAGCTTAACATGTTGGCAGCTGACTTGTCAATTGTCATAATTTGCAGAGCATATTGTATTGGATGATCTTATAAGGAATTATATAGAGATTATTACTGGTATATGCATCGACAGTCTCTGCTTGGGTACAACACTTTATTATTGAAGCATGACTTCAGAACTTCTTGAATCATTTAACCCGAACACAAGGCAATCTGGCCTTATTGGCAAAACTGAGGTTTACCTCAAAAGACATCACTGGTCTATTCGCGTCTGCAAGTGGATTTTGTTTCTCTGTATTGAGTTTTCTAGCAGTTGGTCGATATTGTCCATTGAATATTATGAAAAGTTTACATCCGCCGAAGAATGGAAGTTTGAATTTTTAGCTGTTGTTAACTTGTTATTGACCATTTCTCATAATGTGTTGTTCTAGGCTCTCAAACTTTGGTGGAAAAATGTTGCATTTATTCAACATCCGAGATATAGTACTCCCACATACAGAGAAGACGCCACACGACGTGATGCAAATATCCCATGTATGCCATGTGGAGGCATGGAAGCCAGCAGTACTCAAGCTGAAGGATGTTCACTTGAGTCGGCCCCCAAAATGCCATTTAATCGCAGCTTCGCATGGAGGGATGCTGCATGGCCATGGTGCTGAATTTAGTGCAAGGAGTTGTTCTACTTCAATCCTCAAACCTACATTAGTTACACAGCCCAAACTAGATATTCTCCTGAAACTTGGGATTGCAGTTTTAGGCTTTTAGCAACACTCCCACATACTTAATTGTTTTCATTACTTTTCCTTTCCAACAAAAACAGATGTTGTTTATACACAGTTCCATTTAATTCATGAAACATCCTTAAGATTCTATATAGCCTTGTGACCTTTTATTATGGGGTTTAAGTTGGTAAGTTCGTCATGAATTTGTCTAGGACTGCTTTATCAGGAGTCATGTGTTGGGTTTTATTCGAAACAGACAGGCCCTAACAATAGCGTTCTTTAGTTAGATTTACTCCAAGTCTGAGGACTGGGATGCCTTGAGTAGACGTAAGAGGTTAGGTGATCCAGTACTCCGTTGCTGATTTTCGCTGCATTATTAGTGACTTGGTGTTATACAAGCATGTTTTTCGTGGCTAAGAAAGTGTTATGATTTAATGTGTTGATGCAAAATATCATTGGATTCTTATCATAGTACACTAGCTGCTGAAGCTGAGAATGGAAAAAAAAAAAAAAAAGCAAAATCATGTGGAGAAGGAGAAGATAGAAACAAAGAGATAAGATTAGGTTGGAAGATAGAATTCACAGAGAGTTCCTTTTTTCCCCACGATTCTTGATTTGTGTTTTTATGTTGTTGAAGATTCATTAACAGGTAAATCATGCTCATCTAAAGGTGGAATATATGTATCATCACTTTAACTAGCTTGAATGCTGTCTTATCTTAGTAAATTCCAATATCTTTTTAACGCATTATTATAGTGTTATAATTGTTCACTTCATGTCGACCAGTGAGCTTGACATTTTTGTTCAGCAATCTTTTCAACTGGCCAAAGTCCACTATCATTTATTTACTGGATTATCCACTGATCACATTTTTATAGTGAAGATCATTTTAATGATGCCAATTGCCAATAGTATCATCTTAAAGATTCCAATTGGAGAAAGGTTTCGGCTTTAGACCACCTGCATTGGTGACGGTGCGATGACGCATCGTCGGCTGATGACGGGATCCGTGACGAGATTTTGCGGCATTGGTGACGCGTCATTGCACCGTCATGAAATAATTTTTTTTAAATTTTTTTAACATATTTATCATATTATAAGAGTGCTTAGAAGTTGCAATTAATAAAATTGCATTTTTAGAACTCGTTTTACAATTTATTAAGTGAAACTTCATTGAAACCACGAATATATTACAACAAACTACAGGGAATTTAAATAAAACCAAATGGAAATGCAACAAACACATAACACACAAATGTATCAAACTAACAAACACACACTACACGATTGGGCAAGCTCCACAGTCAACGCATCCTCCAAATATGTTCCATCAAGTCTGCAGTGAGTTCGTCATGCTTGCACAAACTATGCATTCGCCGTGAATTGTTCATGTATTTCGAGATAGAATTTATTGTAGATTGCGCCCGTCGGATACGAACTCCATCAATCACATCGGGTACATGCTCACGGGTATCTTGTTCGAACTCTTCGATTTCCCTGTCATAGTTTAGGTATGTGTGGCGCTCATCCTCAACTATCATGTTGTGGAGTATGATGCAGCAATCCATAATCTTTTTTAGTGTGGCTCTATCGTGTGCAAGGGTCGGATTCCGTATAATTGCAAATCGTGCTTGCATAACTCCGAAAGCACGTTCCACATCTTTCCGGCAAGACTCCTGACGCTCAAAGAACTTGGCTTCTTTGTGCGTTACCGGATTCGGGATGGCACTCACAAATGTAGCCCAAGTTGGGTAGATGCCATCGGTTAGGTAGTAAGGCATGTTGTACTGATGGCCATTGAACTCAAAGTTGACCTGAGGTGCCGTGCCATTCAGGAGATCGTCGAACACCGGTGAACGTTGCACGATTGACAAGTCATTGTATTTTTCGGAAATCCCAAAGAATGAATGTCATATTCAAGTATCTTGGGATGCTACTGCTTCTAAAACAAGGGTAGGCTTCTTTGCTTTTGCCTTGGAATTGACCGTGCCACGCCTTGGGACAGTTCTTCCATGTCCAGTGCATACAGTCGATACTCCCAAGCATGCCCACAAATCATCTTGCACCGTTGATTGCCAGAATCCTTCGTACATCGGCTTCATTGGCCCTCCGCATGTATGTTGGACCAAACTCAGCAACCACGTAGTCACAAAAATGCGAAAGACACATGAGAGCCGTGCTTTCACCAAGACGGCAGTACTCATCAACCGAGTCAGCAGAGAAGCCCCATAAGCTAGCATGCGAATGGCCGCGGTACATTCTTGTAGTGTAGTTAACCCCGGTCGGCCAAGAGAATCTGGCTTGCAGACAAAGTAATCATCTTGATGCACCACACCTGCAATCACTCGTTCGAACAACGGCCTCTCCATTCTGAATCTCCGTCAAAATTTATCTGCATATGGTGGGTTAACCCCGAAGTAGTCTTCTTCCAATTGTTTGCCACACTCTTCTCGACTTCTGTTAATGTAAGCACGCTTCTTCTTAGGCCGTCGTGGCTCGTCCCGCTGTTGCTGTTGTTGTTGGAAGTGTTGGATCATATTTGGTACGTTTTGTATTATCATGCTTTGTATTTGTACGAAAGGATTGGATGAAGAAGAACCAAGCAAACTTTCATTAGATGATGAATTGGTCTCTGGAGAAGTATCGTGCGTTGGTAGTAGGTTGTTGTGTCTGAAAATGTGTTCTACGGTTGCATTATATAGACAAGTCGTGGGAGATGGGTGAATCATTTCTTAGTCATAACTGAGTCACAATGCATTGCATGCCTCATAAATTGAAGATAAGATAAGATGTCTGATAAAGCAAATATAAGATGCCTGACAAAGCAAAGATAAATCACGAGACTTACTTTCCGTAATTCCAATAATTCAAATTCAAAGCACACTGATTTTATTACAACGAACACTTGGAATAGTAAAACACAAACAAGCCACACTTCGGAAAGTAAAAAAACAACCAAGTCACACCTCACATAATTTGAAAAACAAGCAAACTAAAACAAGCTCCAAACTTCTGCCATTACTCGGACGGAAACAATTCTTTCTGCAGTGCATCAGCTAATGCCTGATGTACGGGGGCCAAGTTGGCGTAGTCCCCCATAAGTTTCATGAACATGTCCATCTTCTTCTCCTTCATCCTACGTTCCTCCTTTTGGCGGGTAAACTTCAGCTTCTGTCTTTCCAACTCAATGTATTGGGGATAACTTTCATTAAAGTTAACACATCCCTCGCTCATTGCGTCCATTGAGGAGTTGCCAGAACTAGCACATTTAGCCATCTTCTTTGCCTTGTCACGACCCATAAGCCGTTTGTTAGTCGTGACAGTGTCCTCACTGACATGGGTCCGCTTGCTCCCACTACTGCCACCTGCTGATTCCATTGGTTGATCATCATCATCCGAAACCTCAACTCTCGCAGCTGTTGCGGCCTTCTTCATGTGTTCCTCCAAGTTCATCCTCGTTCCCCACTCTGGGTACTGTTTCATAGCATCCCACTGCTTGAACATGTTGAATGCGACTTGTCCGGATGATTTCTCTTTGTAGAATTCCTAGGCCGTTTCAGTCAAATCGGCTTCATTGTAGCCACTCCGATCGCCGACAACCCTAGTAGCACAATCCACACAAATCAACCAATGATTAATCTCATCTCTCATCCGCTTAAATCTGAGACGAAGTGAATCATGAGTCCGGTATTTTTTCATACCGGACATCTTCCCATCCCTCCGGACATCCTCGAACTTCTCCTAAACTTTATGGAATAAAGTTGCGTACTTCTGATTCGTTCCAACGATCGGATTTTGGCTAACAACCATGTAGCAAGAGATGAGAACCAAGTCCTCATTCTGGTTGTAGAGTAAGTTCCGTCCTGGCTCTTTCTTGGTCGTCGCTCCTTCCTTGGCTTTGGCTTTCCCTTTCCCACGCCTCCGGTTCGGTTGAATTTCCGGCTGCATTTCAGGTTTAACCTCAACTTCCGGTGTTTGCAAAAATATTGGTGTTTGGGAGGTTGAAGAATGGTAATTTTGAGTGTAGGGTTCTTGGTAGGAACTTTGGAACAAAGGGCGAACGAAGCTCGGTTGGGGTTGTTGAGAAGTGTTTTTGTTGAGCTTTTGCATGCACTCTTCGTAAGCTTCGGGGGTGTTTTCTTGCATCCACCTCAGAGTTTTCGGAGTAAACAAGTTTCCGTCCATGTCGCTGGAAAATTGAAGTGGAGATGGTGTTTTGAAGTGAAGAGAGTGTTTATAGTTTAATTAAGAGAGAAAGAGGAGTTGGAGATGGGATGATCAAAACATAGTCAAGACGGGTCTCTATTTATAGATCTCGAAAAACTAAAGCCATTGGTGGTTTTTTTTTTTTTTTTTTGCATTTTTATTTTGAAAGTTATAACCGTTTGAAATTGGACAAAACACAAAAAGTTAAAAAAAGAAGAAGAAAGAACCAGATCGCGGCTGCTGCCATTTTCACTCCCGCGTCATGGCTTGACGCGGGAGGAGTTCGACGCGCGCACTATAAGAATTCTGATGTTTAGCGACAGATTGGGGCGACGGCGCTATTTAGCAACGGATAGAGCGTTTCGCCCGATCCGTCGCTAATCCGTCGTTGTTGGATACGTCCGTCGTTATTTAGCGACGGATAGAAATATCTGTCGTTAGTGTTTGTTGACTTTTTTATTTTTAAAAAATAAAAAATAGTATTTTAACGACGGATAGATTATCCGTCGTTAAATATTTAATTAAAATATAAAAAATAAATTAAAACTAACGACGGATAGAAATATCCGTCGCTAAATATTTATATCCGTCGTTAACTATCTTAAAAGCGGGCAGAGCCCCCTTTCTTCCCCATTTCGATTCTGCTTCTTCTTTTCTTCTTCTCTTCGTCATTTTCGTCCACCTTCCAATTCCGGCCAAAACTTCACCATTCCGGCCAATCTTGGACTCTTTTCGAAGCTCGTGGAACAAGGGACTCGGGTGTCCATTCAATTTCATCTTTCTTCGGCTATTTTTCCCGTAATTGAAGGTATTAGTCTCAAACCCTTACTTTGTTAAATTTGGGATTTTTGCTAATTTCGAGCAATTGTATGTTTTTAGAAGTTTGCACTAGCTAGTTTAGCTTATATTAAGTAGTGGGTTAAGCTTGAGGTTGTTTAATTGATAGATTTAGGTCAATTTCGAGCAATTGTATGTTTTCGAATTGTTAGTATCATGTTAGGATGCTTGTAAGTATGTATGGTATTTAATTTGATGTTTTCGTATATGTAGAAGGATTAGTGAGATTTGGTTGAGTTTTTTGAGACCATTTAGATTTAGCGATTTTGGTGGTTGTAGTATAATTGGCTCATATTAACTTAGAAAGAATTACTATTGTTTTAGTTTATAATTCGTAATTGTAATGGAATTTTGAAATTCATAAAAAAAATTTAAACGTAAAATGCATGTAATTCATGAAATTTGGAACATATTATAATTAACAATGCAATTATAGCCAGGAATTGGAACTGGTTAATTGTAGTATAATTTGCTCGTATTGATTTGTTGTGAATTACTACTATTTTAATCTACAATACGAAAGCTATTATTATATCTTCAAGGATGACTTCTCCACCTTCGTTGCCTCCTCCACCGTCGCCTACACCATTGCCACCTCCACCCGATTCATTGGAGTATCATTGGAGTTCTGCTGAGTAAGTATACTTCATCTTTCTTAGTAGTGATTTCATTTATAACATGTAAACTGCATTTTGTAGTTAATTTAGCACAATTAATATTTAACCTCGTTTTTTTATGTATGTAGAAATTGCGATACGCTCTCTTATGCAGACATGTGGACAGGTTTTTCTGCTTTTGATAGAGCATTGGAGGCACAAATGAAGGCCGGCGAAGATGCAAACATGGCTAAAACCAATGCTGGAAAAGAAATGGATGATGAAGATGATGATGATTTTGACATGACCATTGAGAGGATGATGAACTTTCGATTATTTGCAAATGTATATCACATGCTTGAATATAGACAGAATCATCTCTAGGTTAGTGTATATATTCATATCTTATTTGTGATAATATGATCATTCTTCTTTATTTGTGAGTGGTATGTTAGCCACTATATATGTGAGACTGAACTTGGGTGATATGTTAGTCACCATTGTCTTAACTGCTTTTAGGATAATATGAGTAGTGTGTTAGCCACTATGTGAGACGACTGAACTTGGGTGATATGCATTGTCTTAGCTGCTTAGTACAATATGAGTGGTATGTTAGCCACTATATGTGGGTGATATGTTAGTCACCATTTGTGTAGTATGCGTAATTTTTCATCCATGACTCATGGTATGCACTTTACGATTTCAGGCTGAGGTGGTGAGGAGGATCGACATTCGGGAGCTGTCAATCAAGAAGAAAACGACATCTTCTTAGCCTTGATACATTTCTGTTATGCTTCTCCTAGATATTTCGTTTTGAACTTGTGTTTTTCTGTCACTTGACCTCTTGTTTTAGCTTATGTGCGGATATTTAATTTCATTATGGATAATTTGTATTCGTCGAATGTTTTTTGTTAATTAATACAGTTTAATTACTTTGAGGCTAATTATCGGACATTATATTTGTGAAACAGGTGAAATATGAAAACATGCATCAAAATTAAAAAACAAAAAAAAATCTGGAAAATTTGTGACGGAAATAAATCATCCGTTGCCAATTCCGTCTCTTAGCGACGGAAAGTTATCCGTCGTTAGGATCATTGTGACGAAGAAAATGACGACGACATTTTTATCCGTCGCTAGGAGCTTAGCGACGGATCACTCACTGTTTAGCGACGGATTTATCCGTCGGTAAACACCTTTTTTTTTTGTAGTGGCGCTTGGCGCATATTGAACTGGGACGACGGCCTGCAATGCAGGCTTTCTTACTACCCCCGTGATGTTTGAATACATGCCGTGTAACATACATGTAATGTATATGAAACAGGGGAAACCATTCTGAAGTTGTGTTTAGTTGCCAGTAATTGATGAACACACATCAAGTTCATCTTAAATCAAAATTCATGTGTTCTTTTTTCTAGTGAGAAATATTATATTGTCAACAATAAATATAAAAAAGACCAACAAACATTAAGATGAATATTGAGAACTTAGGAGTATACGTTTTACTTTTAAATATTGATTTTTTTTCAAAACAATATAGATATGTCTTTCTCTTTTTAAATTAAATAGAGATGATCTCTACCAGACTTGGAGTAGATTGAAAATGTAATTTGCAAATGCTATCATTCATCTAAAGATTGAAAGGTACTATGTACTCTTGGCTAGATCGATGAGCTAACTCATTAAAGGACTATTAAGAAATGGAGATATTGGAAGATATTATTTCAACAATATATGACATTCCATTTGTAATAACTTAGCTTGCCTTAATTTTATTTACGATATTTGTCCTGCGTGACTTTCGGATGTATTAACTAAAGGCTCATGTAGCTCTATTAGACTTATCTAAATATTAATGAATTTCCCTTTTAAAAAAAGAAAAAGGAAGTCCTATCACAGTAGCCAATAATGGTCTAACACATTACATTAGTAGTTGAACCTTGTGTAATTTAGCAGACCAAAAATGGCGTTGCAGAACATGTGATATGGGAAGGCTAAATTATTCATCCTATTGTGGCGCTACGTTCATAATTACGACTATGTGATAATGATGCAGCAATAGCATAAATGCAATCTTTTGGGGCTTAGTTTTTCATCATAAATGTCAATGAAGAAACTTCTATACATGTGTTTCACGCCAAATTATTTGTTTATCACCTTTTGTGAGAGTTTTTCTTTCTAAAAAATGCAATTAACATCACATATTTATCTTTAAATATCAATTATATAATATAGATATATAATTTTGCTATCCTGTAGAGACAATCCCACGGAAAAATCGTTAAAAATGAATAGCTAACAAGATAGAAATACAAATTAAATAGTAAATCCCGTGAAAGATGTTTGGGTACGAGGTACGGTGCAAATTCCCAATGTAAACCAGGAAAAAAGAAAGTGAGAGACACATTTTCCTTTATGCATAATCATTTCTTAAGACGTAACTTTAAATTAGTACTAGAATTTTTGTATGATATTAGAGCATCTGGTTGAACTCCACCCTTCCCCACCTATAAAAATGTACACGAAAAAAAAGAAATTCTCCCTCTTAATTCTTTTTCTTTCTCTGAAAATGAACCCTTAATATATAATTTTTCTAAGATCATTATTACACAAATTTTCATAAATGACGACGGTCTCTAAATAATTTATCTAGAGATGATTTATGTTATTAATAAAAAATGTTATTAATCAAAACGTCTATTTTGTAAACGGAATAAGTCTTATTGTAATATGAAATAAAACACCCATGTTGAGAACGTACGTATGTACTTTGATTAATAACATCGACAATTTTCTTGACAATATAGGTCGTTTTGATTAATAACATCAATGACTTTTTTATCATAGGTCCGTCTTTAGATAAATTATTTAGAGACCGTTTTTAATGATACTTGCTCATAATGTTATTGTAATAAACAAAATCGATCACTAGTTTATAAGAAAAATCTCACTAATTTATATAAAATTATCATTTTTTATTATTTATTATTACGTGTTGTAGTATCCATTTTCTGTATTATATGATACTCTAGGTTGCAACAAAAAATGAAAAAGTATACAGTTACCTCGCTAGGAAGGACTAGTAGTACACTATTTTATGTGCAACTCTTTAGAATATGGTTCTCAGTTGAAGTGACGACTAGTGTACATTTTGGTAGGTTTAGCCTACAATTTAAAATATATAGTTGGTATACTCTGAAAGTGGAAAAAAGAAGGATATTTGTGGGAAAAGACCAAAAAGAGGAAAAATCGGCATGGTTTGAAAATAAAACTTGTGGCTAGTAAGGTGGCGTGCTATTGGAGTTTAGCTAGCTTGTAAACCTCATGTTACACGTGATGAATGTTCAAGTTTTAAATTTATCACATGTCTCCCCTTTTTCCGCAATATCTTTGCCTAATTCCAAACAAATCCTAGCAAAAAACACTATAATATAATATAATATAACTATTAACTATCTTCTTCTCTTTTTATGTCAGTGTGCTTTTCGTGTCTGCTTAATTTACTCTACTTCCACTCTTCTTTAATCAATCCCAAGCTTGTCTATATATTTTTCTTATATATATAAAATAAAACACACTCTCAACCATCACCTTGCCAACATTTTTCCCTTGCATTTTTCTCCATTGTTTCAAGAATACAGGTAGAAGAAAATTAAAGAAGAAGATCATGAAGCGGAACTGTAACTTGGAGCTTCGACTCGTAACTCCTTCGGTGTATTCGCGCTCTTTGGATTTCGTTAATGGCCAGTTCGACTCTACGTAAGCTCTCTTTTCCTTTCAAATTCTTATTACGAAAGTCTATCGTATTTTTATCCAAATGTTTCTAATTTATATATACTATGTGATATGAATTTTTATCCTTGGTGTTACAATTATCCATGCAAAATGTAGATATATGAAGGTGATTTTGGGTTTTGAAATTTAGGTCTAATGAAGTTTTTTCATTTAATTTGATTGCGAATCAGGGTGGATATGGTTGGAGATGGGAGTAGTCCAAATGAGGAGCAAATGCAGCAGATGACTATTTTCTACGGTGGAAAAGTTGCTACTTGTGATGCTAATGAACTTCAGGTATATACAGACACTCATACAGGCCTTATTATATGTTCTTCATATAGAGACCAGTAAATCAGTAATTTACTCCAAGTGATTGCACTTTTCAGATTCATGTCTAGCAATTAAGTGTAGTGATCAAAAGTTGGATTTTTAGAGCTAAAATGTTGAATTTCATGTTGAGATGATTATATATAGACTGACGATAATGCTAGAGCAAGTTTTGTTATATAGTGATAGGTCAAATTAGATTATTTCTCTAGTTTGATATATGTGTATCATTTTTAAATTAAACGATATCGGTATAAATTGCGCCTGTCGCAATATGTCTGGTTTATAGGAGTATTTCCCCTCCTGATAAGTATCTAATACTAGATTTTAGTAAAATGAATCAATATCGACATAAATTTGTCATAATTTGTCTAGTTTATAGGAGTATACCTCTCTCGGTTCCTAGGACTTTTATTGTCTCAATTTATGATTCATGAACATTTTCTTTCAAGATTAGCAAGAAGTTTGAATTCCACTATTTAACTTAAACCAACAATAATTTGATAAAGTTATTAACAAATTTCCCCCCTCTATATATATATATATATTCCAGGCTCGAGTGATTTTGTTGCTTGCAAGCCAAGAAACGAAGGAGAAATCGTCATATTCATATTCGTCTGGATCCAACACGCCTTCTCCGTCAGTAATGTCACCTACTTACAGTCCATCAAACGGACTTTACATGAAGAAATCACTGCAAAGGTTCCTCCAGAAGAGGAAGACCAGAGCTCTTGCAACATCACCTTACCCCACTATTCAAGATCACAACAATTAGCCAATAACACGCATTTATATTATGTTTGGTAGTTCCTAGTGTTAGTACCATAATACTCCTTTGATGGAGTACTTTTTTTCAGCCCTCTGAGTTAGGGGCTGTTTGGATTGCAATATGTGTTGGTTTGTTTGAAAATGTTTCATTGTCTAATTAATTCATCGTCATGTATTGGTGCATTGATATAGTTAAGTAGGATGGTTGTATCATTGAATTGACTTATTAATTGTTCTTTTTATCAAGTATTTTATTTCGGTAAAAATTGATGGAACGGTATATATTTAAATTTAAACTTTATATTATTAAAAAAATGTTTTAAATAAAACCATTCGTCATTTTTTTATTTGCGCAATAGACCAATATATTAAGTAGGGCTAATGTATCTTCGTCTTTTTTTTATTACGTAATAAGTTGTATGCTACAATACTTACTACTATAATTTTATAGTAACACATGTTATACTGTGAAGATGTAATTTTAACACGCATCACAACAAAACATGCATATGCAGAGACAACTTTTTTTTAAGGATAATAGAAATTAGGCGATGATGAGGGTAAAAATTAAAAGCGTGTTGGTCTCCAAATATATTCTTATCAAGTTCCAACATTAGGGAACAAACAATGTGTTACTCATTGGAGTTCCAAGACTTGCTCATTCCGAAGTGTTTTTTGGACCTGCACATCTAAGAGTCGGGTTATTTTTTCCTGACCAACTTACCACGAACAAGCCAGTACGTACTTAATTTATATGCGATGTCTGAGAATAACAATGATATCTAATATCTTGGATAGTGTGTTATATATTTATAGTTGTTCTATAAGAGTAACATTGTTACTGTGGTAGGAATATCCTCCTAGAACCTTAATGGGTCGGAATGAAAAATTAGCGTGTTATGTAGAGATGATATTTTGAGGTTCATAAAGCACTGTTGGCCGGACAACGTGTGCTCTTTGAGCGTCGGTTACAGAATTCGACCTGATCGAGTAGTTTAAGTTTCGGACAAGCAGTGTCATTAGGGGTGCACGTTCGGATTAATCCGATCCGAAGTTCGGATCAATCCGAAGTTTCGGATAGGACTGTTCATAATCCGGTCCGGACCGGAAAATAGATCGGAACCGAACCGGTTAATCCGGTTCGGTTTGGTCCGGATATTTACCGGTTCGGTTTTCGGTTTACACAATTTGATGGAATCCGGATCCGGTCCAGTTCCGGTAAAAAACCGGATATATCCGGTACAAGACCGGAATAACCGGTTCCGAGGATTGGTAATTCGATTAGTTGGTTGATTTTGCTATAAGTTACTCCTGTTTCAATTATTTTAGTTGTCATGATATTTAGAATTTTTGCAAATGGAATGAAAATTTGGGAATAAACAGTAAGTGACTAAGTGGCAAACACTTGTTTCTAGATTATATCATATATGAAACCCGAGATAGTCAATGTCTTTGAATCATTATTCATTAGTCATCCATGAACATTATATTGACGTAATATATATATCATCAAAGAGTAATTACTAATTATAGTTATTAATTACACACTTAGCAGTTAACAATAACAAGAAAATGAATTAAAAATTACAAAAAACAAGTGTACAAAGGAGATCCGGTCTATACAGTTCAAAACCGGATCCGAACCGTATTAACCGGTTCGGTTTGGACCGGATACCTACCGGACCGGTTTACGGTCCATGCATTTTCATGAATCCGGTTCCGGTCTTTTCCGGTTATGGACCGGCGAACAGCTCTAGTTTCGGACCACTAAAGGCTCAATTCGAAATTCGATCCGAACGATCGGATTTCGGATTAATCCGAAAAAGTTCGGATTGGATCGGATTTAATCCGAATAATCCGAACTTTAATTAAAAAAAAAAAACTGAAATAATATTTCGTAGCCAAATTAAATACTAGTTCAGTAGTTTTACATTCAAAATAAACAAAATAAAGTTCACAAGTTTACTTCAAGTCCAAAACAACAAATACGAAAAGTTTAGAGTTCATGTTCTAGAATAACGACTAGTCGATTACCTTCTTTGAAGTAAAAATAGAAAGTGCATATTTTCAACAGCCAAAATCCAACTTCCCAGCATCGTAAACAAATTTGACCAGCAAAACATCAAAGGAACAACATAATAAGGGGAATATATATATATATATATATATATATATATATATATATATATATATATATATATATATATATATATATAATTAATTCGAATTTTTGGATTAATCCGAAAATTCGACGGATCGGATCGGATTAATCCGAAAATCTTCGGATCTAAAATATCATAATCCGTAATCCGATCCGAATACATCGGATCGAATTTTTAAATTTTTGAATCGGATTCTCGAATTTCGGATTTTATGATCACCCCTAAATGTCATAGCTCTCGTCTAACATATTTCAACCAAGTATAATTAACAAACTTGGCATGGCTCAATTCAATATACAAATAATTTACATGTGCACTAATATATATACTCCTATATACTAGTCTGACGGTGTTTGTAGTTGACAATAAAAATAATTCGGCTTTAAAGCATGTCCGTAAACAATTAGAAAAGAATTAGAAGATGGCATTAGTCAACGTTCATTTTTAAATCTCCTTACGTGGGGGCCTTGATATCACAGACATTGTATTACTGTTTCATATAAATTCGCGTGAATGATATGATAGTGATTCACCTACCTCCATGAGTCCGCCTAAAAAGGATCCCATCTACCGTACTAGAACTAGACTACTAGCGCACAATATATATTTCTCCTAGTACCGCTAATAAAATTTGTGAATTTCTCCTGCCCCTTTAATAAAATTCGTAATAACAGATTAGTCCCTTACATTTGAATAATAATATTTTAGTCCAAAATTAATTTTTGCGTTAACCGGCAAGAAATTACATTTCCACGTGGAATTTCATTTCACATTTTGCACATTAACCCCTGTAAAATTTATAAAATTTTAAAATTGACCCAAACTAATTTTACTCTTTCATTTTCATCTTCTTCTTCATCAAACCTTTTATCATAAACTATTCTTCACCTTTTTCTTCCTCAAGACATTTTTTTTTTTCTATTCTAACGCCTCAACAAGAAATTGGTTAATTTTTTCTTCATCATAACATATTTGTTGAGTTCCCTCATTCTTCTTCCTCTTTAACCCTAAATCATAATTTTAAAAAAAAAATATTTTTTTATTTCACCATTAATGGAGCTTGAAGCTCCATCAATGGAGTTTTTAAGCTCCATGGAGCAGAATAGCTCTCAAGCTCCATTTTTATGGAGCTTGAGCTGCTCCATTAACGGAGCTGTTCAAGCTCCATAAAACGGAGCTTGAGTTGCTCCATTTAATGCAGCTGCTCCACTAATGGAGTTGAAGCTCCTTTTAATGGAGAATGGAAAGAAGGAAGAAGAATGAGAGGAAATTTTTAGAAGGAAGAAGAATGAGAGGGTATAATTGCAATTTGTTTTTGGTTGAAATTGAATAAGAAAAAATAAATATCAGTTGATTTGGAATCATAACAAACTTTAGGATATAAATTGAGTGTGAATTAAAATAAAAGGGGTCAATTATAATTTATTTATTTTAAATCTGAATATGAAAATAAGTAAAAGATGAATTTCATCCAGTACCCCTCATAAATATTCTAATTACACCTAGATACCAGTTAGTTCAACAATAACATATAGGTCCATTTTTTCATTTTTTCGTTGACCAAAGGATGGATACCAAACATGGCCTTATTTTGTCAATTTGAAAAGGTATCCCTTATTTCTTCATAATTCAACTTAAGTCCTTTATCTTCCAATATTTTTTGTTGAATACCTAATTTATTGTTTAATAAAATGAATTAATTTTTTTAAATAATCTATGGACTTAATTGCAAAATTAGAATTGAATTTCGGGCCAAATTGAACGTAATTAGAAGTTTATTAGAAATGTTTCTAAAAAAAAGAGAAAAAAAGCTCCACTGAGAGTATTTTGAGTCAGAACAGCCCGATCGAGTTGTTCGATCGAGTTGTTAAGCTCGATCTGAGCTTTTGTACAACTCAGATTAGAGTCTAAGTTCGATCGGAGCAGACTCTTAGGAGCATCTCCTACCACCGAGCTCCTGGTGAAGCTTTTGCTTTCCGTTTTTCTTTTTCTTTTTTCTTTTAAAAAATCTTTTTATTTTAAATATTTTGTTTATTAGTTTGTTGAATATTATAAGTTGTAAATTAATTTAATTTTAAAGTAAATATATAATTTGTTATAAGTTAAGGTCAAATTTGCAATTTCCAGTAAAAACTTGTGAAGGGATATGTTTGGCTAAATTTAAATTTGTCTCACTTTTGGACTTACATGTAATAGAAATATAATAATTGTTATTTATTCGTTATTGTTGAACTAATTGGTAATTGGATGAGTAGAGGCTATCTAACAGGGGTGGTGTATGTAATTATCCCATAAGTAAAATTATTTAAATTCTTCGCCACGTAGGACAGAGGCGTTGACTTTTGGACCAAAACGTATTTGATTTATGAAAGTTGTCATGTGGTGCTATTGTTCAAATGCGAGGGACTTTATTGGGGGGGACTTTGTGTAATTTTCCCCACTACTTTAATTTGACCGTTGACCAGAGAAATTAGCTCCATGAAAATTTCAAGTACATAGCCGTAAGTAAACATAACACAGCCATCTATTTTTCTCATCGATTGTCAGTGATAGGGGTGTGAATGAAACTAACGTTCGTGAAAATTTAACAGAAAATTTTAGTCAACGCTCAGTTCGTGTTCGAGTTTGACATAACCGAATAGTTCACGAACATGTTCGCAGACGAACGTAATCATATAATTTATTGATCGGTAGTTCGTGAATTATTCGTGAACAAATTATATTTATTATTTATTTTATACTATGTTATAATATTTTCTAACCTAATCAATAATTTGCATATTCTTTTAACTCTAAACTTAATTATGGGAACATAATATTTTGCTCTTGAACTGGTTTTGTTAATTGCAATGTTCTTTGCTTTATAAAATGCTTTTTAGAGACTTTTGCTAGAAATTTTGTTATTTTTGTAATGTTATTGCTTGAATTTTGGGTTTTCCTTGTATTTATGAACATCAAACAAATCGAACTGTTTGTGAACACGATCTAACCGAACACTAACGAACAAACATGAACATGTTGAAACCTTAATGAACTGAGCATGAACAAGTGATGAAATGTTCGACGAACATGAACACGAACTAAACATGACTTGTGTTAGACGAACAAACGTCCATTAAGGTCAATGTTTGGTTCGTTCGGTTCGAAATACACCCCTGCAGGTTAGTGATATAAAATGTAAAATGATAAGGGAAGTATAAATTCCTTTCTTTTTGTTTTTCTTTTATACTATTTGATGGATAATATCTTATATGGAGAATAAATACCAGTGACCACAATATCAATCCAACATTCCAACCGTTCAAATAAATAATTAATTTCTCTCTCATTCATATACCCAACCTTCCAACCAACCCAACCACAACAACAAAATATAGTTTATCCATGACCCTCGCCACTACAAACCAATTCAATTAATATATATCTTTTTATTATTATCATTGATGTGACAATGAAATGTGCAATTTTGCACTCTTTTAGACCCTTATTTTTTGCCAAGATTCAATATTTGTATCATTTTATGGCAATTACCAAATTCTTGTGTATTTTGTAGGTCATGATCGCGTTTTCGAGGAATTGCACGATTTCTGGTACCAAAACGTCATATTTGGGCGAAATCGAGAAAGTTAAGTGAATACGCTGATTTAGCAATTGCACGGAGTTCGAGGTGTCAAAACATGTCATATGACCAACCATTGCGAAAGGTAATTGAAGATGCTACAACTTTGTAGAAGATAAATTTTTGAGGAAACGAAGTTACGAAGCCCGAAATTGAAGAACAAAGAAATACAGACAGAACCTGGCGGAATCGAAGATCTGCGGTCCACTGTGGACCGCAGAAGGTTGACTGCGGTCGATGTTCACTGAAGAATCTAGAAACAGGTTAGTTTCTGGCCTGTCAGTCTGAGGCCCGTCTTCCTGAACCTTCCTTACACATCAAAGGTGGCCAAGCTACGAAATTTTCAGTATAAATAAGACCCTTGGGGTCTCATATAAAAAAAAGAACCGAACGGCAAGGTTCCGAACCACAAAGAAGCTCTCCTGAGAGAGAACCAGTCCTCGGAAAAGTGAAACCCCAAAACCCTATCCGTCAGGAAACAATTAAGAAGACTTCAAGACATCCAAGAAAACATCAAGATCGACATCAAGGGAAGAAATCGAAGAAGGAGGAATCCGAGGGTCGACACTTGCCATCTACTTAGGGTTTAGTTGTTTCAAACATGATTTCAATCCAGTTTACGGTTTATTTACTTTCAGCTATGTCAGGCTAATTTACCTGTGTAAGGGTTAGCCGAGATCTTTGATTACTTGGTTTATATATGATGGAATAGTTTTAGCATCTATGCTGGTTATGCGATAGTCGTTCATACCTTTACTGTTTAAAGAAGGATGCTTTGTTTATTTATGTTTACCGCGAGACATGAGTATTCGTTGCATTAGATTAGGAGATGTCAGTCGTATCTATAAATTGATATTCTGTCTGAGGTTTGTTGTTGAGCTAGCCACTGGTGACAACTTTGAGCTAGAAAATAGTCTACATGGGGTATATGTACTGACTGCGCCTTAGTATATGATATGTGACATGTGTGACTCTTCAGCCGTAACTATCGCTATATGTTATTCCTGATATAAACTATTTATCAAAGTGAAGGTTAATTCTTACATGTTTTCTCTACAAGTTCTTAATTCATCAATTCTCGTTATAATTGCTTTTCTGCTTACGTGTTTAATTTATTTATTCAAAATACCAAAAATATGTTATTTACTTTATATTGAAAATCAACTATTTAATATTCTATTTTAATCGATCGTTATTCCCGAGAGACCGACATTTCGAGTCAACTTATGCTATACTAATTTATTTAGTGTTTCTGGAATTTGGGTTTGGTATTATAAATTCGTAAAATATAACAAATTAGAAGATGATTTTTCAGATGTGTGAAAAATATAATAAATTTGATCTCTATTTAAAGATAATTTTTCTTTATGAATTTTGATATAATTTTTGTTTATAAACAAAAGGATAAGAAGTTAATAAAAAAAGGAAATCAAAAAATAAATAAAGAGGGTCCAATAGGGAGGGGACACCTACAATTCTATATGAGCAACCAGCAGGGTTGCTGCCATTTTTCTTTTTTTTAAAAAAAAAAACTTATGGTGGGTCCCACCCACCAAAACACCCAACCTTCACACCGAGATTTATGGTCTAAGGTCACTTAACCAACCAATCGACCCAATTCTAGAAAATTATGAAATAGGTCACTCACATCTCCTATATATGGTTTAACCATTCGCGATTGGGAGAAACTTTTTACTCCATAGCATTACCTATATATTTAGAGCTCCAAATGCTCACTCGCAAGTCGCATCCCCTTCAAAGCAAGTCAAGTAAACAGGATTAGAGTCATACCCCTTTGTACAATTATTTTTTTTTTTTTTTATTTTTGTAAATGACACCTAGAGGTTCGATCCCTGGCCTTGTTGCAAAAATTCATGAGTTCTATCCACTCAGCCACTACATTATATTGAATATAGCATACAAATTAAATTATAGCTTCCAAAAATCAAGAACTATATAGTCCAAATTACAAACATTAAAACATAATAAATCCAATTCAATTTTTTATAAATCTTTTGATAAATTTGAGATATCATTCATTATGGTATTTAATGTTTATAATATTGGTTGAATTTAAATTTTACGTGTTTGTCTATTTAATTAATAGATACTTGATGTTATAATACCAAATTGATGGTTTGAGTATCGATCAATTTTTGCTATACATTTTGTTTTCTTTTATAATGTATTTAATTCTCTTGCATATTCTTCACTAATAATAATATTAGTAGTTTATTTTAAACTTTTCTTTTTTTTAAAAAATTTTCTTTTTTTTAAAATTAGTTAGTCAGTTAGTTTTATCAATTTTTTTATGTTCATTTTCTACATAATTTTTAGAAATGTACAGTATAGTATTTATATTTGAATGGTGAAAATCTATAATAATAAAAAAATAGGTAATAACTGTGAATATATGAGTAGAAATGTTCGGGAAAAAAAGAAGAGAAAATATATAAATGAGGCGGAGATATGTAATAGAAGTATAGAACAGCCCACCCAGAAAAAAATTCCTGGATCCGCCTTGGGCATACTATATTAGTATAGAATAACACTTGAGAAGAATTAACTATTCCTATACAAAATGCAAGATTGTTTGAACTCTTCCACTTAACCAACCCTCGACTAGATTCTAAAAAATTATGAAGTTGCCACTCACATCTCCTATATGATTCGCGATTAGGAGAAACATTTTTTACTCCGTGCGCTTACCTGTATATTTAGAGCTCCAAATGTTCACTTGCATCCCGTTGAAATCAAGTGGGTAAACAAGATTAGACACATACCCTTTGTACGCCATTACTATGCTAGTATAGAATAAGAATAGAACTTGAGAAGAATTGACTCTTCCTATACGGACTGCAAGTTTGTTTTAATTTACAAGCAGGTTCCAATGTGTCATCTAATTAGGACAAATATCAGAAGGTGAGGTCTCTTTCTGTAACTAATACAGCCTGGACTGGAGCTGCGTTAATTTGTTGTTATTTTGCGGAATCTGAAAAAAGCTGCTAAAGAAAGGGTACTGTTTGATGGGACAGACCTTCAACTTATGCACCAATCTCACAATCACCCATTCAACATCTTTGCATACATGTACAGCAATATTTTGACCAATTTTCAATCTGAGCAAAATGTTTGACGCCACTCATTATGTATTGCAGCTAATTAATACTAAGTTGCATCTTTGTTTGGGTCCATTTTTGAAATAGTTTAAGGAACCAAATTGACACTGAACTGAAACATATTGATAGACCAGTGTCTTCCAAACACCTGCTCTGCTCTGCCTAAACCCGATGTGTAGAAAACACCTATCTAATAAGACTAATACAAACTTATACTTGACAATAGAAAACAGCGGAGAAATACGAGACAAGATATAAGTTTCTAGCAGATTATATTTCTATAATCCACCGAGCCTCATGGCAAAAATATCCACTAAACAATAATGTTAATGAATATACAACTAGTCTAGATTTATTCTTACGAATATATCTAGATGCAAAACACCCGAGTAGATGTAAAGAGCTACATCTACCAATCTACCTATACACCTCTAAACTATAGAGAATTCTAGATAGATAAAACTCGGAACAATCTTGACAATACACGAAACTATAAAGATATTTCTTGAGAGAACTATAGGCTTGCTTCGCATCTTGTCATCAATGTCGACTCTACTATATATATAGGCTAGAAAGCCGCCGCCTTTAATTTGTAGAGTCCTACATTGTTTCTTGTTATATCCTTGTAAACAGAATCCTAAACGGATTCACCTTCCTTCCTTAGCATATCGAATATATACTCCTAGATTTACTCCAATCTCTTCGATTCCACAAGATCTTGTTTCCTAAAATATCTGCACACAGACTCCGACAAAAAATGTGGAACAATGTTAGAGTTAGAATAAAGGTAAAAACTATAATAACTATAAAACTCAAAAGTGTGACATATAACTAGTGTGGCGAGAACACTGAATTCACAGTGTTCTTAAAACACTAGTAAAAATACTGTGAGTGTTATCCAAACACCCCCAGTAGTCACACTTACAATTTTCAATAATTTTTATGCACACAATGTCTATTTATAATTCTCATAAACTTGATTTTTCATTCAAAGTGAATTTTAACATTACGGTCTGAGTTAATTTTAACATTACGATCTGACTTGTGTCACTTCATCATGAATCCGCAAGAGATGGCGCCTAAGGTCTACAAAATCAAATCTTATAATGCGTATTTACTCTCACTACACAAATGCAATACTCTCACTATACAAATGTTTGTCCCTTGCAGGAATGTATATAGTACCGCTTTGTGTGGCGTAAGGCTTAGTCTATGATATCGGAATGATTAAACACGGTTTTGAAGACATCTAAATCCAAAACGTTTACTGTCTTCCAGGGGTGGCGGGCGCGACCGTCACCCCAAAATTTTCATTTTTCTTTATTACTATAGGTTTATTTTAGAAAATTATATGCTCCACCACCCTTAAATTTTTTAGTTAGTACATTTAGTTGGTCGGCTTTATAATTAAATAAGTTGAGAAAATTATAAAATTTGACAAATTTAATGTGAGCCTCCTAAGATATGGTCTTATGAAGAGACTAAAGAGACGGACAAACATTACAGTTATATCCAAAAACATTAGATGTTTTACTAAAAATATCGGTGATATACATATACGTAAAAAATGATATAAAATATACACAAAGTCTCATGGGAGACGGTATTTAGATAACTTATCTAGATACGACCTACGTTATCAATAAAATTATCCATGTTATTAATCAAAATGTCTATGTTGTTAACGAAATAAGTCTTGTTGTAATATGAAAAACACAAATGTTGAGAACATAGATGTTTTGATTAATAACATCGGTGATTTTCTTGACAATATAGTTCCGTCTTTAGATAAATTATTAAGAGACCATCTCTCAGTAGACTTGCTCTAAAATATATACGTACTCATAAAACATTATACATATACTTATGAATATCAATCCGCCTCTCACTAATACACGTCTATTCCAAGACTTTGTGATTAAAGAGATATTTACTAATTAACTACTTTAAGAGGGTTATACGAACATTTTTTTTATACTTTTGGAGCAAGTTCTAAGCGTGCATTTTCAGTCATGAAAATTGCATAGATAAGATAAGATTGCAGAGTTTGATGGAGGATCACTTCGTGTCTAGCAATTTGATAATGCATATTGAAAAAAGGAATTGCCGAGTGTTTTGACATTGATTAAATCACTGATGATTTTAAGAAGATGAAGAGACGTAGAGTACGACTTTCATAGAAGTGGGCCGTTTATTCATTTTTTTTTGTTTGCCTTTATAATGATGCGGTTCTTTATTTCTTTTCATTTTACTTGAATATTCATATTTAAATATGTATGATAAATTTGGTGTAAAAGATATTAATATGGCCCGACCCGGCCTGCCATAACCCGACCTAACTAAATTATATATTGTACCTATGTTATAATACTTCGCCACCCCCACTTTTAAATCCTGGCTCCGCCCCTGATGTCTTCCTAGTGAAACTCCACGCGTGGTAGTACCATAGTAGCTTTAGGAATGAAGTAGGTTCTCATGTACCCCATAGGTTATTTTTCACGGATCTGGGATGCACCACGTGTAGCTCAAGGGATCTAATAAAGATTAGTAAAATTTCAAATGGTTTACAATTTACAAGTTTACCTACTAGTTACCACTAACTCAAAAAAAAAAAAAAATTGTAATGTAAAGGTAAAACAAAACAAGACTTGTGTTCTTCCTTGAACTAAATTGTGCCTCCGACACATCTTTCCTCAACTGATGAATGAACATTACACAAGTATGACAAAAATTTGTCTTCATTTCAAGAACCAAACAACAAAAACAAAAGCATAACTCCCAAAACTACAATCTTCTCATCCAAACAACTACAACAATTTGAACCCTCACCACTTTTGTACATGCCTGGCTTCACATGACCCTCTGCCAGTGACTTGTTGCCATCTTTTCCAGGAGAACAGACGCCAATCTGCAAGAATCTTGAACTCAGTTTTTTGCTTTCAACCCCTTGACCAGAACACAAACCATTATTCTCTCTAACATCAAGCCTAAACCCAAGCTTATCAACAAACTCTTGACTAAACAAAATCTCTCCACTAAGCTGATTTCTGCTCAAATTAAGCATGTCCAATTTTGGTAATTCACCCAGCTCTTTAGGCACTGTTCCATTGAGACTATTGTTATCCAAAGACAATGCAGCCAAGTCCTTCAAATTTGAGAAAATGGGCCTAATTTGGCCTGTTAACCCACAATTGGAAAAACTCAACTCTCTAAGATTGGTTAATGACCCTATAAATGGAGGGATATCTACATTTAAAGGGTTGTTATCCATGATCAAGTACTGCAATTGGCTCAAATTAGAGAATGTCTCTGGTATTGGGCCTGTGAAGAGATTACGGCCCAAATCCATCAAAACCAAGCCCTTCAAATTTCCTAATTCTCGAGGCAATTCACCTTCAAGCCTATTTGACCCCAAATCAACCTTTTCAAGAAACTCAAGCCCAGATAAAGAAACAGGAACATTTCCTTGTAGCAAATTCCAGCTCAAATCCAAAATGGCTAATTTTCTCAGCTCACCAATTTCTTGAAAAATTGGACCTGTTAGCTTGTTGTGGCTCAAATCCAGCTGCTGCAAATTGACCAACTTTCCCATCTCATTTGGGATTTCTCCACTCAGATTGTTCTGTGACAAACACAAGATTTTGAGGTTTTCAAGACTGGACAAACTAGTAGGAATCTCACCAGAGAGGCTTGGGTTGGACTCAAGTGCTAAATGCTCCAAGTTGGAGGACCAATTTGCAAATAGTATGTTGGTAAAAGAAACAGGTTTGTTGGTAAAACAGTTGATTAAAGAAAGGGTTTTTAGGTAAGGTAGTTTATGGAGAGAGTTTGAAAATTTGGCTGAGTTTTTGCAAGGTGGGGTTAAAATATCAGGGCCAAGATGGATTTTTGTGACATGGAAGGTTGAAGTTTCTAGCAGAAGCTCACATTCTATACCTGGCCATGGAGTGTAAGTGCATGGTTGTGGATGATTTTGGGGCCATGTTAGATCTTCTAACAGAGAACTCATTACCTCAAATAGGCCAAATAGCTCATACTCTTCCATGTCCATTGCAGTTTCAGCTCCATTCTTGGTGGAAGACAGAACTTTATGAGCTGAAAACAGGACAAGGAAAACTACAAGGAGATGAGACATGGAAGACATTGTTACTTGTTAGTGAGAGTAGAGGACAAAGATTGGTTTCCTTTTATGTATATCAGTATATGTAATGAAAAATGAACTGGTTTTACATGTACTGAAATTTGTAGTACAGGATTGAGTTTTGGTTCAATTGCAGTTTGCACCTTGAACTTGTAGGTAATTCAACAAAATATAGCAAGTTATGAGAAAGTCACCATTTTTACGGGCCATTTTTATCAATGTGATTGGTTTCAAATTGCACGTTGGCTTGGTCGATGTTTTTAAATACCATATCAACATCCCGATTAATGTTTTATGTTCGAGGAATACACATTGCCGAACGCGATCCTTGGCAGTCCAATTCGGATGTGTAATTGGACATTATGATTCTCGTCTGAATGGCACATCTACTCACGTTTTGAAAATGCACCAGCCCCCTAGGGATTTCGTTTCGTGTCTCAAACTGCAGCCCGAAACATTTGTGTGGGTCAAGCGAATTGCGTTTCGGATGAATTGCACGTTACAAAACTTCATCCTTTGGGATCAAATTTTAAATTAACACAACCAATCACACCCAAGAAGTGGTACGATTATGATGGCATGCAAGTTCAGCCTTATGTAAAAGATGTCAGCGGATGCTGCAAGGGAAGCTATGGAAGCCCTAAAAAGGCCAAATTGAATTGCCAAAATTGGGAATTTGAATGTGATTTCCAATAGGGTAACAATTGAATAGGACGAAAATTGTCAGAACAGTCAAAATTGAGTAATGTTTATTGTAAATAAATAAATTGAAAATGTGCTGTCCGAATTATTACTACTCAATGTTGTGGCCTGATGGGACTTTGCATTTGTCTGAAATCTCACCTTCTTGTGAGACGACATGCTGCTTCTGCTGAGGATCATGCTTTTAATGTTTCCAGGATCATTATTTCATTAATGACCACGCAAAAACTTAAAAGGAGGCTCATTAATTCAATCGTAAAGGTACCGTTTGATTTTATTATATACCACATCAAATGTGTTATTGGAGTCCAAATCGAACCCAAAAAACGAGATTGAATTTGCTGAAATTTGGGTGTAAACATTTCATGGAGCTGGATTGGTCGTATATTCAACTTGGGGGCACTCAAAAACCATAAAAAGCAAATGCACATGGATCATACATTGTTGATAGGCAGATTCATAACATTAACAATGTCTTGGGTAGAAACTGACAAAACGTAACATAATTAGCACATTCACCCGGGGCAGATGTAAAAACATGATAATATTGCGGATTGTGCAGGACTAAATTTCTTCTTCTAATCGAATCGAATCGAATCGAATGAGTTATAGACGAAGAGAACAAAGCCTAACGTTACTACAAAATTCAGTAAACCGGCAGGAAAAATAGGAATAGAGATGACGATACCATAATAGTGGATACTTATATACAAACAAATTAAGTAAAAACGGAGAGTGTTTTAAATTTAATTGGGATGGAAGTAAGACGAAGAGATGGAGTGTTAGGAATACGTTCAATATTTATAACTACAAACATTTATATTCGTATGTAATTGTTAGAAATTCTTAACTTTTTTACACTAACCCGGTTGGTGCCATGAAGAAGTTGCAGGTGGGTCTGCCCACCCACAATGGCCTTGGTAAGCCCGTTGTGGTCACGACATAATTCTTGAACACGACCTAAAAAATCTAGGTGACTTTGAAAAGCTCAAATCCCGACTCCCTATAGAGATAGATAGCCACTACAATACTTGGAATCCCGATACAAAACTAGAATTCGGAGATATTAATACCTTGACACACTCTATTCTAAAAAAAATTCTCGATAAAATTAGCCTATAACTATGTCTTGGATATCATAGACCAACCAAGCTATTCCACCTGGCACTGGATAAAATTTAGAACCTACATTTACAAGTTACAACCTTGAAAATTCTAATGTTGGATTGTCATTCACGATCGACTTCCAATTTCAGTCCAACTTCATTAAGAACAGATCATACCCTTTTATTTATGTCCCCTTTGTCAATCATACCCTGAAACAACCCAACACCTAATCTTCCGATGTCCAACACTTACTAATATCCTTTGATGGACAAATACACCAGTTCACCCCAATAAAATATTTCCGGATATTATTTTCCAGTTACCACACAATTCTGACCAACATCTATAAACAATAATGAATTGATGGATGATATGGAAACACCGAAATAACAAATATTTTGGAATGAAGAAATTAACTCCAAAATTTTTAATACCAACCACTAATTCTAACCAAGTACACACTTCCCTCTTCCCAATCAAAAAATACAAAACCAACAACACCACATGTATGCAAATGGAAACACTCCCCAATCCATTATTCACTCTCAACATTGATGGATCCTGTCTAACCAATGGATATGCCGGAGTAGGAACAATAATCCGATATACAAAAGGCGAATTTACAAAAGCTAGTGCCACCTTCTTAGACAATGTTGATCATAATACACTGGGAATAGTAGCATATCGTACTTGAGGACACCATGAGTCAAATGGAAAGCATGACGGACGTGACAATATCTTTTGTTTACTGGGAGGAAAACAATGTTGCATGACCACCTAGTTAAGTAAGCAAGTAATAGAACTTTTGGACACGCAACTCTCGAAGACTTATTATGTTACCTCTCGGATGCCTCGTTTTCACTTTACTTAGCCCTTTGTAGATTTATGATGTCCTAAGACTACCCGCATTGGGTGGCGGCTCCGTGACGCGTCACTGGCTGGTGACGGGATCCGTGACAAGATTTTGCTGCATTGGGTGACGCGTCACGAAATTCCAAAAAAAAAAAAAATTTAAATTTTTTTTTAAAAACATATTTAACATATTATAAGAGTGTTTAGAAGTTGAAAATAATAAAATTGCATTTTTAGAAATCGTTTTACAATTTTAAGTTTAATTAAGATAGAAAAATGAGTTTGAGATGGGATGATCCAAACATAGTCAAGAATAGTCTCTATTTATAGATCTCGAAAATACAAAGCCGTTGGTGATTTTTATTTATTTTTTGCATTTTTATTTTTCGAGTTATTCGCATTTAAAATTGGACAATAAAAAAAATTAAAAAAAAAGTAAAGGGCAGGTGTGCTGCCACCAATTGTCCCCCGTCACTACGTGACGGGGGACTGTCTGACGAGCTGCAATGCAGCTCGTCTAATAACTAAAGGCTCTAGACTCTAGTAGTACTTTTGGACTTGTTCCGCTTTAATTATATCTAATGAAATTATCATTTAAAAAATTAAAAAGTATTATAAAACAACAGAAGAAGATAATATACTGAAAGATGGTTATGAGAAGTGTATTGTCGTCTCTTTCATTCATCATACTGAAGGCCTTTTATAGGCAAATTCTTCCGACAAGTATCTATTCATTCTTTCTAATTTTCAAAGTATTTACGATACATATACTGTAGAGAAGAAGAAAATTTTCTTCTATCTTGACAAGTGATTTGATCTATTGGACATTCACCATTGTCCATGTCTTTTCACAACACTCCCCCTTGAATGTCCATCATGACAAATCATTTGGAAATACGCATAGAAGTGCTGCCTCATTAAAAACCTTGCTAAAGAAAAACCCAGTGGGAAAAAACTTTAGCGAAGGAAAAGAGTACAGCGCGTATTCCACTCCCCCTCATGGTTACATTACTTTACCTCCCTTAGTTGTCGCATGCCGATTGCGTGCCTTAGTTTCTCAAATGTTGAAGTAGGAAGCGATTTGGTGAACAAGTCTGCCAAATTCTCACTTGATCGGATTTGTTGCACATGAATCTGATTACTCTGTTGAAGTTCATGAGTGAAGAAGAATTTGGGTAGGATATGTTTTGTTCTGTCACCTTTGATGAAACCTTCCTTTAATTGAGAAACGCAAGCTGCATTATCTTCGTAGATTATTGTCGGGGAGTTTTCAATTGTAGGGAGTCCGCACATTTGTCGAATGTGGCGAGTGGTGGATCTCAACCAAATGCATTCACGACTTGCTTCATGGATTGCTAAGAGCTCTGCATGATTAGAAGAAGTAGCAACCATTGTTTGCTTTACAGATCGCCAAGAAATAGCCGTACCTCCACAGGTGAATACATAACCTGTTTGAGATCGACCATTTTGAGGATCAGACAAATATCCAGCATCTGCGTAACCAGTTAATCCTGAGGTAGAGGAGTCGGGATAATACAACCCCATTCCTTTTGTTCCTTGAAGGTATCGTAAGAGGTGTTTTATCCCGTTCCAATGCCTTTGAGTTGGAGAAGAACTGTATCTTGCTAATAAGTTTACAGCAAATGCTATATCTGGCCTTGTATTTGTAGCAAGATACATTAGTGCACCGATTGCACTTAGATATGGCGTTTGGGGGCCTAGTAGTTCTTCATCATCGTCACAAGGTCGGAATGGATCATTCTCGACATTCAGTGATCGTACAACCATTGGCGTACTCAATGGATGTGCATTTCCCATATTGAATCTTTCCAACACTTTTGTTGTGTATGTTGATTGATGCAGGAAAACACCGCCCTTTAAGTGCTCAATCTGAAGACCTAAAACAAATTTTGTTTTCCCAAGGTCTTTCATTTCAAATTCATTTTTCAGCAAGCACACGGCCTTTGATAACTCTCCTGGAGTTCCAATAATGTTCAAGTCGTCTACATATACAGCGATCGTGACGAACTCAAATCCAGATCTTTTGATAAACACACATGGACATATGGGATCATTTTTGTAACCTTCTTTGATCAAGAATGTACTCAAACGATTGTACCACATTCGACCAGATTGTTTCAATCCGTATAAAGACTTGTTCAGTTTTATTGAGTACATTTCTCGAGATCCATTATGTGTTTCAGGTATCTCGAATCCATCTGGAATTCTCATGTAAATTTCCTTTTCCAAAGAGCCATACAAATAGGCAGTGACCACATCCATTAGACGCATTTCCAACTTTTCTTGTACGGCCAAACTTATCAAATAGCGAAAAGTGATTCCATCTACCACTGGCGAATATGTTTCTTCATAGTTAATACCAGGTCTTTGGGTAAAACTTTGTGCTACGAGTCTTGCTTTATATCTTACAATCTCATTTTTATCATTCCTCTTTCGCACAAATACCCATTTATTTCCCACTGGTTTTACATCCTTTGGTGCTTGGATCACATGTCCAAATACCTTTCGCTTCGCGAGAGATTCCAACTCTGCGTTTATTGCCTCCTTCCACTTAGGCCAATCCTTTCTTCGCTTACACTCATCAACCGAGGTAGGCTCTGAATCTTCATGATTCTTATTTTCTCCCATGATATCAAGAGCTATGTTATAAGCAAATATATCGTTGATGTGGATTTTATTTCGGTTCCATCTTTTTCCAGACAAGACATAATTAATCGATATTTCTTCGTTCTCAGGCGCCTGAGGTTCTTCTTGAACTTGAATCTTGTTTATTATGTCAGTGTGCTCTTCTTGAGCTTTTGTATCCTCTTTTGGGCAATTTTCTACGATTGCTTCTTTTCTTTTCCGAGGATTTTTATCTTTGAAACCAAAAGGTCTTCCACGCTTCTGGCGTGGGTTAGCCTCATTCTCAGTGGAAGATTGTCTTTTAGGGATATCAATTCTTACTGGGGCATTTACAGCTGGAATATGGGATTTTATTACCCTTTTAAGGTCAGTAAATGCATCTGGCAGTTGATTTGCAATACTTTGCAAATGAATTATGTTTTGAACTTGTTGTTCACATTGTTTTGTTCGAGGATCCAAACTTCTCAATGATGTATCTTTCCATGAGATACTCTTTTCCAGCTGTTTTCTTTCTCCCCCCTAATGTTGGAAAATTTCTTTCATCAAAATGACAGTCGGCAAATCTGGTTGTAAATTGATCTCCAGTCAATGGTTCCAAATATCTTATGATACTTGGAGAATCGTACCCAACATATATTCCCAATCTCCTTTGGGGTCCCATTTTTGTGCGTTGTGGCGGTGGAATCGGCACATATACCGCACACCCAAATGTTCTTAGATGGAAAATATTTGGTTCCCGTCCTTGAACCATTTGATATGGGGATGTTTGATTATAACTTGATGGCCTGATGCGTATAAGCGATGTTGCATGTAATATTGCATGCCCCCATGCCGATGTTGGCAACTTTGATTTCATTAGCAATTGTCTTGCAATCAATTGTAGACGCTTTATCAAAGATTCAGCGAGGCCATTTTGCGGGTGAACATGCGCAACTGGATGTTCAACATTAATTCCAATTGACATGCAATAATCATTAAAAGCTTGCGACGTAAATTCACCAGCATTATCAAGACGAATGTTCTTGATTGTATAATCGGGAAATTGCGCTCGCAGTTTTATTATTTGTCCCAATAATTTTGCAAATCCCATATTGCGAGTCGACAATAAACATACATGCGACCATTTAGTTGATGCATCGATTAGGACCATAAAGTACCTAAACGGTCCACATGGTGGATGTATTGGTCCGCATATATCCCCCTGAATTCTTTCTAAGAATACGGGATTTTCAAATTTAACTTTGCTTGGTGATGGCCTTGTAATCAATTTCCCTTGAGAACAAGCCGTGCATGCTAATTCATGGGTTTGTAATATTTTCCTTGTTTTCAAAGGATGTCCACATGAATTCTCAATAATTTTACGCATCATTATTGTACCGGGATGGCCCAACCGGTCATGCCAAATATTGAATTCAGTAGTAACCCCTCGGTTTACTACGGCATGAACTTCCGCCTTTCGTATCATTGTATAATATAGGCCGGAAGGTAATACGGGTAATTTTTCCAATATGTTTTTCTTACCCGATTGAGAAGTTGTAACATACAAGTATTCTTTTCCCTTCTCATTCATTGTCTCAATGTGATATCCGTTTGATCGAATATCTTTAACACTCAGTAAATTTCTTTGAGACTTTGAAGAATATAATGCCATCTCAATTTTTAACTTTGTTCCTTTCGACAACAAAATATTTGCTTTCCCGTAGCCTTCAATTATCTTTGATTTTCCGGAGATTGTATGCACATCTGCCTTTTTCAATACCAAGTTGGAGAAATATTTTGTATTATTCAATATGGTGTGAGTGGTAGCACTATCTGCCAGGCATGTCTCTCCTTTGATGCTTGTGATTGTCATTTCAAATATGTTGTTTTTCTATATGCAAGAGAAAACATAAGTAAGATTATACATAAAACTTGATTTATTTAGAAATATGATTTATTGCTTACAGAAAAGCAATATATATCATCTTACATTGATAAGCACACAAAAGTAAAGAAAATACATCAAACAAGTATTTTACAGTTAACCACACAACCATAATGAAAATAGATGCATCACACCATGTAAATACTAATCATTCAATGCCCGTTCGAGTTCGTGTGCTTTCTCTGCAATCAGAAACTCAGTTATGTCATCAAACTCATCATCAGTTTCGACAATATTTGTCTCCACATTGGCTTTTCCTTTGAGGGATGCTTTGTACCTATCAACCCTCTTTTGTGAACTGTGACACACCTTCGCAAAATGCCCAGCTTCCCCACAACGGTAACAAATGCTGCTTTCATTATTACCGGGTTCATATTTATAATAATTTTTGGAATTATTTTGACCACGATAGTTGTTTTGATTGTTACCACGGTAACGTTTCATTCCACGACCACGTGTTTGGCCAAAATTTCCACGACCATGACCACGGTCATTTCCACCACGCCCACGCCCGATTACTACCACCACGTTTATTTCCACGGCTTTCGTTATGACCATTATTTGGTACATAACTATTATATGAAGTCGGGTTTATATCATGCGGGGCATTAGAGTTGGTATTATTTATTTCTGGGCGTGGGGCGGAGCCTGTGGGGCACATCTGGTGACTTTTTAGGAGCAGCTCATTGTTCTTTTCAGCTACCAACAAGTGGGTGAGCAATTGTGAGTATTTCGTAAACCCTTGGTTACGATAACTCTGCATCAATATCATGTTCTTTGGGGCATTGTTTGATATGTCTTTTCGAGCATATTATATTCAGACACTTTCTCCCCACACAATAAAAGGCGAGATGTGATATTGTACATTGATGAGTTGTACTCATTTACACTTTTGAAATCTTGCAATCTCAGGTTTAGCCATTCAAACCTGGCTGCTGGAAGTGTCACAGCCTTCTGATGGTCATACCTTTCCTTCAAATTTGTCCACAACTCAAGTGGATCTTTGACCGTAAGGTATTCCGATTTCAAACCATCATGAATATGATGCCTCAAAAATATCATGGCCTTAGCCTTATCCTGCTCGGATATTGTATTATCTTTCTTAATGGCATCACCAAGCCCCGTCTTTGTTTAAGTGGAGCTCCGCATCGAGCAACCAGCTTAAATAGTTTTCTCCAGAAATATCCAAGGCATCAAAGTGCAGTTTTGTGATGTTCGACATCTATAAATGTAAACATGTTAGAACATATAAAAACATAAGATGAAAAAAAAAAATCGAACTTCGCCCAGTGGCTCAGATGTATAATGACCATTAGATTGTGCAGGGTTCGATACCTATCGGGAACCATTTTATTAAGTCATAAATTTAACACATATTTTATTAAGTCATGAAATTACCATTATGTCCTTCGTCACTGTTCCAACGGTAATAAAACGGTCACTCTTCCAAAATTTACTCTATAAATATTCCAACATTTCTTCATAAAATTTACACCATTCTCATCTTAATCCTTTTCACAATATGTCTAATCTCTTTTTCTACATCGTTTCCGTTTGTGTTGCTTTTGTTGTTGTTTTACCGTTTGTCATGGAGATGTCTGATTGGTCCAGATACCAACCCATTTATGTAACATTGTGTTTTTATATGATCATGTTGTATGTGGGTACTCTCATCATTCATATTAATACTCAAGTGTAATTGTATTTCAGTTATGAATAAAACTTTCAATTTCATCAACGTGTCAAATATATCAAATGTTTAACTTTCGCGTTTACCCTTTTAATCAAAACTTTGTCGAAAGTTTGCGTAAAAATGAGTAATTACAAAGTAATTGACGAAAGTAGAAATACTGAAATTAATAATTTGTAACAAAAGCAAAATATTTTCTTTTAGAAAGTTAACATGTTATTAACTATTAAATTTCACAGCATAACAGATAATAAAATAGTTTAAGGATTTTATTTAGTATGCACTGACTGGAAAAATAAATGTACCTTCTCTTAGAGTTTCTTCTTGTTAGAATTGATTTAGAGCAGCTCGTGCTGATAACTGATAACGTATTATAAAACAACAAAAGAAGATAATATACTGAAAGATGGTTATGAGAAGTGTATTGTTGTCTCTTTCATTCATCATACTGAAGACCTTTTATAGGCAAATTCTTTCGACAAGTATCTATTCATTCTTTCTAATTTTCAAAGTATTTACTATACATATACTGTAGAGAAGAAGAAAATTTTCTTCTATCTTGACAAGTGATTTGATCTATTGAACATTCACCATTGTTCATGTATTTTCACAACAAAAAGGATAATTTACAGGCAAATAGAAATGGAATGAGAAAAAATTTCAGTTTTTAAAATTAAAGAAGGCAGGAAGTAGCTGTAGCCTGTAGTAATGGTGGTTTTGAGTGTACTCCAATGTACACCCTCATCGTCAATCTCACACAATCAGAATCCCACTTCGTCATCTCGATCAAATTCAAGCAACACCCACCTATTAACTCGACGAAAATCTTTACTTTTCACTTCTTCTTTACTGGCCTCTTTCTTGCACTTGCATCACTACCCAAACATTCCCACTTTCCCATCTGCATTTGCCCAAGAACTGGATGAGCTTGACCAAGAAGAGAACCGGGTCGTTCAAATCTTTCAGGTTTACCAGATTTAACTTTCATTTTCTTGATGTACTGCTGTTTATGCGGATGGTACAATTGAAACATATATCTGTGGCCATTATTCATTGTATTATCGTCACATCTTTAAATGTGAAAATTTTCTCCCACGTGTCTGATTTCACTTGTTTAAAACTGAGATAATTGTTGCATACATTGAATGCTATTGAAGAGTGGTTACAGGATTGTTTACAGAATGTATTATTGAAATCAAGAGTTGATCAACTAAGCTGCCTAATTATCTAACTCCTTTAGTTTGAGCTGCTTGATCTTGATTTTGGCGCCTGCTGATGATGTTTTGTGATAATATTGTTAGTATGCTAGTGTAGTCAAATTTGCTGAATTTCTATTTATTTTTCTGATTATTCAGTTTTATTATTTAACTTGTAGGAAGCTTCATCTTCTGTTGTATTCATCGAGGATATAGAGTTAACGAAAGTACCTAAGGCTAAGAGTGCTTCTGATAATGTGATAGTTGAGGATGACAATGCGAAAGTGGAAGGGACTGGTTCAGGCTTCATATGGGATAAGTTTGGTCATATTGTAGGTTTCTTGTCCCCTTTACTTGATGTGGTTCAGCTAAATTTTTGTAATGTAGACATATTTGATTAATGTGCATCTGGAAGTTGCTCCGCTGGTAATATGTATGTGCCGGTTTGAGGCCCTGAAATAGCGTCTTCACAGAAGTGCATTAGGGAGTGGGTATGGGGTTGGCCTTATTGTAGCATCTGTAAGATTTCTATTAATCATGCGCCACTTTTAATTTGGAGAGTCTTGTAACAGTTACTCGTGTTCACCAAGTAACATGAGTAATTAGTTTTGAAAATGTGAATATCATGTTGCCTGCCAACACATCTGCAGCTAATCTTTATTGCCTCATTCTCTCCATACGTTGGATGCTGAATGCCAATTTTATTTAGTGGCGTTTTTTGAGTCACTGTAGGTTCTGTTTTTTATTGCCCCATTTGAATGTGTTTTCTTGGGAGAGTTATTCTTTTGTTCTAGACTAATACCTCTCTGATTCTGTTTTTTCTTCTATAGGTAACTAATTATCATGTAATTTCCAAATTGGCGACTGACAAGAGTGGCTTACAACGTTGTAAGGTTCTACTCATGTCTTCTTTTAATACAGTACATTAGCCTTCTTTCTTTAGTTTGCAGTCGCAAAGGTTGTAATTTTCCATTTAGTTAACAGTTTGCCTAGATGGAGTCACATGTTTCTCTGTGAATTTTCAGGTATCTTTAGTTGATTCCAGTGGGAACGCCCTTGTAAGAGAAGGAAATATTGTGGGTTTCGATCCAGACTTTGATCTTGCTGTTCTGAAGGTGCTGATTTTGCAAATTGCAATGATTATATCCTCTGCATGAGTGCATGTTTACAAGGAATTGTTTCGGTGGTCATGTGGTTGGCTGTTGGCATATCAGTCTTGTGTAGTGGCGTTCTTTATAGGTTTACAATTAAAACTCCGTATTCATCATATATTTTACTACGTCTTATCCAAAAAATTTAATGACAGGTTGATGCAGCCGGAAACGAGCTGAAGCCACTAAATGTTGGCACATCTCGCGAATTACAAGTCGGTCAGAGTTGCTTTGCAATCGGAAATCCATATGGTTATGAGAACACACTGACCACTGGGGTAATCATGTTAGGTTTTATTCAGATGGGGGAAATGTCAGATAGTTTCATCTATATATAACCTGAAAAAAAAACTTCGAATTTTCCAAGCTACCAGAGAGACATTTGTTCTATGCAAAATCAAAGAGATCAATTTTTTTTTTTATGACTTCAGACAACTTATTTCATCCATTGTTTCAAATGTTGCAGGTAATCAGTGGATTAGGTAGAGAGATACCTTCGCCAAATGGAAAAGCTATTCGAGGAGCCATTCAAACTGATGCTGCTATTAATGCTGGTATTTCTCCAACTATGCGAAAAAATCTTAATCGCTCGTCTAATGACCTGGGGTAGTTTATATGTGCATATAATCAAGAATTTTTCAATCTTATCTCATGAAGTTTGTGATGCAGGAAATTCCGGTGGACCACTAATTGACTCCTATGGCCATGTAATTGGAGTCAATACAGCCACGTTCACTCGCAAAGGTACTTGAGATCTTGAACATTCTACTGTAGTCTAGTCACAAGTCATATTTTAGGAGCATATAGAACAATGAAAGTAACTTGAGCTAGGTATATCACTGCATCTGACCTTCGTTGATTTTGTCGTGCTTTTCTTGGGCTTAATATACCATCATTACATCAATGCTAGAAGTAGATACATATTCACAATGAGTGACTTGGATTGAACATGGACTTGATGTCATAGTAATTGATTAAACTAAACCGAGTTGATCTCTTACACCATAATGCAGGCAGTGGAGTATCTTCGGGAGTGAACTTTGCGATACCAATAGACACTTGCGTCCGGATTGTGCCTTACCTCATTGTATATGGAACTCCGTACACCGATAGATTCTGATCGCTGCACATCATTTATATATCATTCTTTGCAGACTACATTCACAAGATGAGCTACTAGTCATGCCATTATGTTCATACATTCTGATTATTTGAGAACAAAGTGAATTATTGTACTTTCAGGCACTACACTGTAGTATGTAGACTATATTTGTTCACACAAGTGATTTCTTTTCTACGAAAGAGCCTAGAAGAACTATTTATCCTCCAAGGGGTACGTAAATGTAGAGAATAATTTCACTATATTAACACTTGGAACTGTTGATTGAAGTGAAGTTAGGTTTTTCCATGTTTACTGGTCTGCCACCTAATTATATGGAGGTGGGAGACATAAGTAGCATGATCACAAATCAATCATTCGGGTTGGCGATAACTACATGTACTTTTACCACAGGTAATCGGTAGATGACTTATAACCGATAAAAAAAGTCCCAATTTTTTTTAGGGATTGATAACACTGTCCGATATCAATAAAGTGTATCTTTCTCTTCGAAAATTCAATAAAAGCTTGATAGTTAAACATTAATGATCTTCAGCAATTTTAGGATCGATGACAGAGGAAGCTTCCCGATAGACGCACGAGTGTGGACAGACCACACGTGTTGTTATTTGGGGCCAACATATTAACTGAACGGGCTGGATAACCGCATTGACCTAAAGCTAGACCTCGATCAATTATGGTCAATATGTTACAAAACAGACCAAAAAGTAAAAGATGTTTCAATTTCAACTCAATGTAACGACGTCAACAAAAACTTCAAAACTGGGGAAAAAATCGAAAAATTGTTCTTTAAGCTATGACATTTCCGCTTTTGTACCTTTAATTGTGATTGTCCGATTTTGGTACCTTTGAATGCATCATTGTCCAATTTAGATACCATATTACACGTGTTGGCTTAATTACGCGACATGCATCACTTTGCAACATACAAAAATACGAAAACTATGTTGGACTAAAATGTAAATACGGTAGAGTTTTATTTTCATTTTTTATATACTATAAACCGGTGATTGTACTCTTGGAAAGTTTATCAATACATTATTTTGCAGTTTCAAAAAAATCATACTTTCAATTATGTCAAATATTATACTACAATGGTTGTACCTTACACCACCAAACCCTAGCCTTTTTTTTTTTAGAATCACCATCACCACCAAACCCTAGCTAGGTGGATCACTATAAAATGTAAATTCCTCTCTTTCAAATTGCATCTCTTGCTCTCTCACTCACTGTAAATCCCACAAACCCGGCATCTTGAAAACAAGAAATCATGGATTCTTGCATGTCACGGTCAATCTCTATCACGAAAGAAGATCGTGAAACAAGCACAAATAGAAGAAAGGCGGTTACCTTTGATAGAAACAGATTCACGAAGGAACCCAGAGAGCAAATGTTTATTGAATCAATACTTGAGTTACAGAAATGAGCTAGAATAGCTATTTATAGCAATTACAAAAGAGGGAAAATACAAATGTTCAGGAACCGTTGGATTAGTCGCCACGCGTTTTAATCTTCTCATCTTGGCCGTCACGCTCTAATCCACGCTCCAACTGCCGCTCTAAGCGTTCAAAACCCAAAACAACTCAATAGTGAAGGCTTCTCCATGACATTGCCCGCTCCTTCTCTTGAGGCTTGACCCCAAGCCTCCACATATGGGAAAGCACGAACGAGCTTATGCCAATCTTCCCAAGTAGCCTCATATTCAGGCAAATGAGACCAATGTACCAAAGCTTCAGTAGCAGCTGCATTGTTTCTCTTTACCATCCTTCTACCAAGCACAGCTACTGGTTGTAGTAATACCTGACCTTCTTCATCCATAGGAGGTAGCTTACCAACTGCTAGTGGTACTGAAGTATCAACATGTTTCTTGAGAATTGAAACATGGAACACAGGGTGAATCTTGCTCTCAGTAGGTAATGCCAGTTTGTAAGCCAAATCACCAATCTTTTCAGTGATCTGAAAAGGTCCTGCATACTTAGGACTGAGTTTCCACACTCTAGAATGCTGCATTGACAGTTGTCTGTAAGGTTTGAGTTTGAAATATACCCAATCACCTACAACAAACACTCTCTCAGTCCTCTGCCTATCTGCAAATTGCTTCATTCTATTAGTTGCAGCCTGCAAGTGATGCTTAAGAGATATAGCCATCTTTTGTCTCTCCTCCAACATTACATCTAGACCATCTGCAAGCATAACTCCATGATGCCTGATACCTAAATGAGTAGGAAGATACCCATACAAAGCCTGAAATGGACTCATGTTAATAGATGAATGGTGAGAAGTATTATACCACCACTCAGCTTGAGCTAACCAACTGCTCCATTTTCTTGGATTCTGACCAGTCATACACCTCAAATATGTCTCCAAACATTGATTAACTCTCTCAGTTTGTCCATCAGTTTGTGGATGATATGCAGTGCTCATATTAAGTTGTACCCCAATAGCTCTGAATAGCTCCTTCCAAAATTGGCTTGTAAACAACTTATCTCGGTTAGAGACAATGCTCTAAGGTAGCCCATGTAGCTTGTAAATGTTATCCAGGAATAACTCTGCAAGTACAGCTACAGTAAATGGGTGTGACAAAGCAATAAAATGGGCATATTTGTTGTACCTGTCCACCACCACCACCACCCATATAGTATCTTTACCACCTGATTTTGGAAGCTTTTCTATGAAATCCATAGTAATATGCTGCCAAGCACCTTCTGGAACTGGCAAAGGCTATAGTAGACCCGGTGTTCTTGTGTGCTCAGGTTTATTCAATTGACAAATCTGACAAGCCAGGACCAACTCCCTCACCATAGCTCTCAAGCCTGGCCATAAAAACACCACATTCATTCTATTAAAAGTAGTTGTCACACCAGAATGACCACCCATAGAGCTTTCATGCATATTTTTTTACCATTTGTTCCCTGAGATCAGTCACAATCCCCACATATATCTTGCCCTTATATCTCAATATATCACCATCCCACATATATAGAGACATATTGGCAGGAGCAGTTGCCATTTCACTTACAACTTCTTCTACAACTGGATCTCCTTGATAGCTCAATTGCAATTCTTCTATGCATTTAGGCTGCACAACAGATAGAGCATATGTTTCACTACCATTCCCAACCACATCAGAATGCAACTTCCTTGACAAAGCATCTGCCACTCTATTGCTAGCTCCCAACTTATATTCAATTGATAATTGAATCCAAGCAGCTTAGTCAAGTATTTGTGTTGAGTGGGTGTTGAAACCTTCTGATCCATCAAATATTTGAGACTTTTTTGGTCAGTTCTGATCACAAATGGCTTATGCAACAAATAAGACCTCCATTTCTCTACTGCAAGCACAATTGCTAAAAATTTCATAAACTGAAAGTCCCAAATGCCTGTTACTCAAAGCTTTACTAATGTATTCTATTGGATGCTCATTCTGTAGCAATACTGCACCCAATCCTTCATAGCAAGCATCAGTTTTTACCACAAACACCAAATCAAAATCTGGCAGTTGCAAAACTGATGCAGAACACATAGCTTGTTTTAATTGTTCAAAAGCTTGTGTAGCTGCTTCAGACCAATGGAACTGCCCCTTCTTAGTAAGTTGGTGTAGAGGCTTAGCTTTAACACCATAATGCTGTGAGAACTTCCTGAAATAGACAGTCATGCCCAAAAATCCCCTCAAAGCCTTACGTGTAGTAGGTATTGGCCAATCTATGATAGCTTGAATCTTCTTGGGATCACGAGCTACACCCTTAGCACTGATGATATGACCCAAATAATCAACTTCATCCTGACCAAAAGCACATTTAGATCTCTTTGCATACAATGAGTGGGCATGTAACAGCTCAAACACCTTCCTAGCTCAAGTGTATCAAATGAGCATCTAAATCAGTACTATAGATGAGTATATCATCAAAGAAGACTAACACAAATGTCTTCAGGTGTTCTCTGAAAATATCATTCATTAAGGCTTGAAAAGTTGCAGGTGCATTTGTGAGGCCAAATGGCATCACCTTAAACTCATATAGACCATAATCTATCACAAATGCAGACTTAGCAATGTCATCAGGATGCAACCTGATCTGGTGATAGCCAACTCTCAAGTCTATCTTAGAGAACACTTTAGCTTTACCCAATTCATCCAGCAAGTCATCAATAAGTGGTATAGGATAACTGTCCTTCACTGTATAGGAATTCAACTTCCTATAATCCACACACATACGCCAACTTCCATCTTTTTTCTTCACTAACAATACAGGACTGGAAAATGGGCTATGGCTGGGTTGAACAAAGCCATTCTGTAGTAACTCCCCTACTATCTTCTCTATTTCTTTCATCTGTAGGTAGGGGTACTTGTATGGTCTTTGCTTGAATGGTTTTGTATCATGTAGCAATGTAATTGTGTGATCATGGGATCTGTGTGGAGGTAAACAAGTAGGCTCAGCAAACAAATGGCCATATTCAGTGAGAAGTGGTTGTAAAATCTCAGGTTCTTTAGGTGTTTCTTTATTCCCCATTTGCATCACAAAGAAACAACCTATAACAGATCTTTTCCCTTTATTCAAAGCCTGTTGCAACCTCTTACTTGACATGTACTTCACTCCACCCTCCCCTTTCAATCCCTGAAGTAACACCTCCTTCCCATTGTGCATGAATGATACAGTTTGATTGACAAAATCAAACATCATTTTACCCATGCCCATTTTCTTCATCAAATCCACACCTAACACCATGTCATAACCACCCAATTGTAATAACCTGATATTAGCTGTGAAGCTATGGTTAGCCATTTCCCATTGAAAATCAGTACACTTAGTATTGCACTCCAATTTGCCACCCCCAGCTACAGTAATCACATATGAATTAGTGAGCTCCACCTTACAATTCAACCTCTTAGCAGCTGCCTCATCTAAGAAACTATGAGTGCTTCCTGAATCCACCAGAATAGTGATGATGCTATTCTGCACCTTACCCACCACTTTTATAGTTTCTAGTGGTGGTTGGCCACCTACAGCATGCAAAGAAATTCTAGGCATCTCCTCCTCACGAAAATCATCATTCAATGTAATAGTTTCATCCTGTTCATCTAGTACTATCACAAACAACTTTTTGCATTGATGTCCATAAGTGTATGGCTCATCACAATTGAAACAGAGTCCCTTCTTTTTCCTGTCATCCAATTCCTCCTTAGAAAGCCTCTTCACTACAGTAATCTTCTCATAACTAGTAGTTCCTCTACTGTTTTCACACACCACCTTGCCAGTTTTAGCAGGCATAGCTGTCAAGCAACACCTCTTGTTTTCTAGCCATCATGATAGCCTGGTCTAAAGAACTAGGTGACAGCATCTCCACCATATGCTTCACTTCTGACTTAAGACCACTAAGGAAACTGCTAGCTCATCCAAAGTTATGTTATGAGTAGCCATTAATGACTCCAACTCCTCAAACTTAAACACATAGTCATCCACACCAGATATCTGTCTAAGCTTATTGAATTCACCTATGAATCCTTCACCCCTCACAGATGTGAATCTATTCAATAACAGCTCAACAAACTTCTCCCATCCCATCACCTCTCTACCCTCGACATTATCCAAATACCAGTGCTCAGCACTTCCTTCCAAATGCATACCAGCCAAAACCACTCGTTCACAATCATTCATAGGATTCATCATAAAATACTTCCTACATTTCCTCATCCATGATCTAAGATCATCACCATTAAATTTCGGAAAATCCATCCTAGGTAACCGTAAATGTTCAAAAACTCGAGGATTAGCATTTATACCTCCAGAATCGTCAGCAATTGTACGATTCGCTACATTTCGCTGAGGAGTTCCCATTGATCGTGATCATTAGCATCAACCAATTTGTGCAACAGCTCCTCCATCTTCGATTGAGAATTTTCTAGTCTAGTCTACGTTGCGATTGCAACATCTCCTCAAAATCTGACTCCAACTTCGAAATCCGATCGCCATGATTCGGTGCAGCTGCTGTCGTTTTCGTCATCTTCCACCAACGATTAATCGATCAGAGTATTGCACAGTCTGGCTCTGATACCAAAAATGTCACGGTCAATCTCTATCACGAGAGAAGATCGCGAAACAAGCACAAACAGAAGAAAGGCGGTTACCTTTGATAGAAACAGATTCACGAAGGAACCCAGAGAGCAAATGTTTATTGAATCAATACTTGAGTTACAGAAATGAGCTAGAATAGCTATTTATAGCAATTACAAAAGAGGGAAAATACAAATGTTCAGGAACCGTTGGATTAGTCGCCACGCGTCTTAATCTTCTCATCTTGGCCGTTACGCTCTAATTCACGCTCCAACTGCCGCTCTAAGCGTTCAAAACCCAAAACAACTCAATAGTGAAGGCTTTTCCATGACATTGCATTTCCAATTCCCCAGGAGGAAAAATGACAGAGCAACCCTGCAACTCAGATCGATTCCGTGAATTACCGAAAAATTGATCTTTCGGATATTTTCTTTACTGGAGATGAAAGATGTTGTCAAAATAGGTATACTCTCTAAAAGTTGGAAAAGCCTATGGACCCAAGTTGATAATCTTGTTTACAAATGCATAATTTGCATAGATGAAAATGAATATCGACAACGTGGGCAAATTGTCTCCTTTGTTGATCGCACTTTAATGCGGTGCACTGGAAACATAAAAACGTTCAATTTTTTCACGTCGTACGATATGGAATGTAATGATAGGGATATGGATGCGTTATTTCATAAGTGGATTACGCATGTTGTGAAGAGGAATGTTGAGCTTCTCAAGCTCAAGTTCAATTATGTTTGCTATGTTCGCTATTATATTCCTAATTGTGTGTACTTGTGTTCGTCGTATACGAAATTGAAATTGCACGGGGTGCAAGTGTGGATATTTTCCCCTGTAAACTGGCTGGCGCTTAAGAGTTTGTGTTTACAGAATATTGATTCAAACAATGGGTCTGTTCGGAATATGTTGATCGGTAGTCCTGCTCTGGAGAATATTGCTCTTCAGGCAATCAATGGTCTGAATCAGATCGATACAGTGTCTCCAAGTGTGAAGAAACTAAAGCTGGTAAACTTTGATTATCAGGATAATGGTCATGAGGATGTTCTGAGGATTAGTGCACCTTGGCTTCAGGAGTTGGAGATTTTTGGCAAGTTTCTTGTTACTGGATTTCAGTTAGTGGACGTGTCTTCTTTGGTGAGAGTTACGGTTATGATCACCACTCTTTGCCCGGCATTTCTTGAAGATGACGGAGAAGGTGAAGGTGAAGGTGAAGCCTTGGAGTTGAATGGCATGACTTGGTACAATAACATGTACAATAACATCTGGATTGATATGGTTGCTGAACTAGTCAATTCTCTGGGTCATGTTGGGGAACTTATAATCGGATTACATCCCATTCAGGTGACATTTCTCCTAATTAAACTCATCTTTTATAGATTCATTAAGTTGATGTGCACACAGATGTTTCACTCTTTAGTTCTTGGTTCAAGTAATGCTTCAGCCAGTTTCTGGAATAGTAATGTTCTTTTCTGGTGTTCTTGTGATATGTATAAACACCACAACACGTAATCTTTATGCATACGCTCGCACCTGCAGTGAAGTGCATAGAACCTAAGATTCTTTGTGAAGCACCTAGTACATTAGAGTGATGCATTGGAATGTGAAAAATAATAGCAGGAAATGAAAATTGATAGATTAAACCAAAAAAATTATGATAGTATATATATTGTTCCAGACAGATCATTTAAAATAATTCTTGTGTTCTTGCTCAGTGCTGATTATATGGTGGTTCATCCATTTGCCATTAGAATTTAGATTGTGCTGAAACTGACATGTGATATATTGATAAGTTTCGCAAAATCGAACTGCCTATTGATGCAGTATTTGATCGTTTTCTACGTATAGAATTGCAGTCTCATATGCCTATGAAGTTCTATCCGTATTTAATGGTTGTATGCTTTCTATGATTGACATTTGACAACGCTCTTGCATATTCTGATCTATGACAGGTCTTGACATTGTTGAAATTGAAAGGCAGACCGTCTCCACTGTTCAATTGCAAGCATGCGACTATCGATTCAGCTCTTTGGAAGTATGATCTCCCTGGGATAGCATGCCTATTGGAAAATGCACCCCATTTGGAGACGTTATTAATAAAGGCAGTGTTCACCTCGCAGGTGCAATTATCCACACTTTATTTTGATACTTCCATAGTTCCATGAAAAATTTGCAGAGTAGTTTAAAATTCAGTGGTTTACAATTATAGTCTCATGTTCACTTGCAATGGCACTGTGCTACATGTATTAGTAATTCATCGAAGGATTCTGCTGTCTTTATGATTACTCTAATCCATTTTTTTCTTCTTATATCCTGTATAAGATTTTGAGGGATTTTCCAACTCTCTTTATTGGTTTGAAATTCCCAATCTACTAATTATGAACAGGATCAAAATGAATTGTAGTTCATTTCTAATGATTCTAAATTCATGAACCATCTTGCAATGTTGTTTGCTCTATATAATGTAATTGATTTGTCCTACACAGGATGATGTCCCCCTTTCCCAGATCAGAGAGATTTTTAACAATGGAGATCCACACTTGAGTATGCCGAATGGGACTTTTGTGAATCTCAGGAGTGTGAAAATTGATTATTCGCAAGAGTCGTGCTATGTTCATGTTGGAAACATGTACACGGAGAGTCTTGACTTTGACATTATAAAATATATATACCAAGGAGTGTTGTTGCTCTCGAGAAGTTGGTCCTGTACTCATCACCCAAAAGCAGCTTCTGCAAATCCTGGACATTGAATCTCTCCCAATTGCTAAATACATTCTTGACTACGAACAAAGTTGCAGAATGGGAGTTCAAGGAGATCAATGGCAGATTTGAATACAGCTTTCCAAAAGGCGTTTAACAACAACACTTACAGAGATGGAAGCTGTATTATGCTCCGATTAGAAATTCTTACTCGGGCAGTTGATTAACTTTGCTTGATTAGTTCGAATTGATTGGTGAATTTGTGAGATTGATTGGAAGAGAGTTGTTGATCTTTCTGGATTTCTGTTATTGTTTGCTGTTTGGATTCGAGTCAACGTGGTTTTTCACTCAACAATATTTCGCACGGGTTAAGGTTTTCTCACGAATAAAAGTTTCATCCCGTGATAAGTGGTATCAGAGCCACGCTGTGGTTCTGTAGCTTTCGTGTTTGAGGTAGTTCTTGGGAAAGTTCGTGCAAGAAGGAAGGAATGGAGTCCAGTTCCAACGTGAGCAATTCAGCAGGTGGCGTGAAGAAGGTCAAGTCCATGGAGACTTGGGTGACCTGGGCCGAGGGAGTCATGGATGACCACAGTAAGGAGCTGGAGGACCTGGTGGAGCGGGTAAGGGCGTTGGAGGATAACCATGAGGAGTTAGAGGGGCAGGTGTTGGCCACCATCAACTCTCATAACACGGATGTCCATGCCATGTTCGAGACCTACAAGGCCGAGATGAAGGAGGCATGGGAAACCATCAAGGGCAAGATGGTTATACTTGAAAGGGCTATGGCCAATGTTGGGGAACATGGAGGTGCGGCACCTCATCGAATTGATGTTCCAAGGCCTAACCCATTCAAGGGGTCTAGGAATGCTCGGGAGATCGATGATTTTCTATGGGCTATGGAGCGGTACTTTGGTGCTTGCAACATTCGGGATGATGCAACCAAGTTACAAACAACTCCTTACTACTTGGTTGAGACGGCTCTACTATGGTGGAGGCGTGAGACGAACATTGAACGAGGCACCGTCCGGATGGAGACATGGGACGATTTCAAGGCCGAGTTCAAGCGCCAATTCTACCCGCAAAATGTGGAGTTCGAGGCTCGGGCTAGGCTCAAGCAATTGACGCATTTCAAGTCCATCAAGGAGTATGTTAAGGAGTTCCAAGAAATCATGCTCGAGCTGAGCCTTTGAGTGACAAGCCTAAGTTCAGGAAGGAGGACAAGGGAAAAGGTGGGGGAGATCGCCCACCTAAGCCAGGGAAGATGGCGTCCTCTTCCGGGAAGCTTGCGGAGGACTCAGGTAAGCCTAGAGCTTGTCACATTTGTGGTTCCACTAATCACTTGAAGTACAATTGTCCCTTGAGGGGAAAAGAAGGTTTCCGCGGCACAAGGATCCGACGAGTCCGAGACAGAAGATGAAGGTGCCCAAATGGGATCCTTGCACTTGTTCAATGCCCTCAAGGCTAATGTCGAGTCAATCAAGGGGCCAAGAAGGGGGTCTATGTTTGTGGATGCCTTGATTGGGGGCAAGAAAGTGAAGGCGCTTGTTGATACGGGGGCAACCCACAACTACATGCATGCGAGAGGAAGTTGCAAGGACCTTGAAGTTGGCCATCTCGCCAAGCTAAAGGTCAATGAAGTCCGTGAATACAGCTCCGAAGAAGGTTTGCGGGCGATCCAAAAGGGTTGGCGTGCGCATCAGAGATTGGCAAGGGGAAATACCATTCACCGTAGTTCCTATGGACGACTATGAGGCTGTCTTGGGACTACGATGGTTTGATCAGGTTCGGGCTTTCATTGCTCCTTTTTCTGATTCACTAATCATTTTGGATCATGAGAAGACTAGGGCCATTCCGGCTAGGAGGGAAGAAAGGGGCATGAGTATGCTCTCGGCCATGCAATTCAATCGGGGACTCAAAAGCGGGGAAGGGACATTTGCGGCATTTGTCTTACCCGATGGCTAGGAGGAGCCCAAAGGATAAGGAATGGTCCCCTAAGAGGTCCAGGTGGTGCTAGAAGAATTCAAGGATGTAATGCCTAATGATCTCCCGAAGAGGTTACCACCGCAAAGGGATGTGGATCACAAGATCGAGTTAGTGACTGAGTCTATGCCACCATCCCGCACGCCCTACCGGATGGCTCCGCCCGAGCTAAAGGAGTTACAGAGGCAATTGAAGGAGTTGTTGGATGCTGGGATGATTCAACCATCCAAATCCCCTTATGGTGCCCCGGTATTGTTCCAGAAGAAGCACGATGGGTCGCTACAGATGTGTGTGGATTACCGGGCACTTAACAAGTTGACGGTCCGGAACAAGTACCCAATCCCACTCATTGGGGAATTGTTCGACCAACTTGGAGGAGCTAAGTGGTTTTCCAAGATAGACTTGCGGTCGGGATATTGGCAAGTCCGGATTGCGGAGGGAGACGAGCCAAAGACCGCCATGGTCACAAGGTATGGGTCATATGAGTTCTTTGTTATGCCATTCGGCCTTACAAATGCACCTGCTGCATTTTGCACTTTGATGAATAAGGTGTTTCACCCATACCTAGATAGACCGCCATAGTCTATCTTGATGATATTGTGGTGTACTCACCCATATTGGAAGACCATGTGGAGCATCTGCGGTTGGTGTTTCAGGCCTTGCGAGAGAACGAGCTATATGCGAAGTTGGAGAAGTGCTTGTTCGCCCAAGATGAGGTATCCTTCCTTGGCCATCCCATAAAGAATGGGCAAATTATGATGGATAAGGCCAAGGTGAAGGCTATTCGGGACTGGGAAACCCCAAAGGATGTGTCCCAATTACGTTCCTTCTTGGGGTCGATCAACTACTATCGGAAGTTCATCAAGGGGGTACTCCAAGATTGTCGCGCCACTGACTGATCTCTTGAAGAACCACACATGGGCATGGAAAAAAAAATGCCAGGAGACCTTTAAGCGACTCAAGGCCGCAGTAATGGAGGAGCCGGTACTTGCCTTACCGGATCATACTAAGGAGGACGAGGTCCAAACAGATGCATCCGACTTTGCTATTGGAGGGGGTGCTGATGCAAGATGGACACCCGATAGCTTATGAGAGCCGGAAGCTAAACGACACGGAGAGGCGGTACACGGTCCATGAGAAGGAAATGACCGCAATCGTGCATTGTCTACGCACATGGAGGCACTACCTTCTCGGGAGTAGATTTGTGGTCCGAACGGACAATGTTGTCACATGTTACTTCCAAACCCAAAAGAAACTCATGCCAAAGCAGGCACGGTGGCAAGAGTTTCTAGCAGAGTTCAACTACACCTTGGAGTACAAGCCGGGGTTGACAAATCGTGTAGCCGATGCTCTAAGTCGAAGGGCGGATCTCGCTGCCATTAGCCAACCCGAGACCAACCTTAAGGAGCACATACAGGAAGGCTTAGAAAAGGATCCCGTGGCCCAAAACATAAGGGAGCTGGCACGAGAAGGGAAGACACGGAGATTTTGGATCTGGGACGAGTTGTTGTTCATCAAAGGAGATCGGTTGTTTGTGCCCAAGTGGGGGAGTCTAAGGCGGGACATTTTGAAGGAATGTCACGACTCGCAGTGGGCAAGACATCCGAGGATGCATCGCACCATGGCATTGATGGAGGACTCCTATTATTGGCCAAAGATGAGGGACGATGTAGAGGCTTACGTCCGCACGTGTTTGGTTTGCCAACAAGATAAGATCGAGCAACAACCAGCCGGATTACTCCAGCCTCTACCGGTGCCAAAACATCCATTTGAGAGAATCTCAATGGACTTTATCACCTGTTTGCCAAAGTCAGAGGGATATGGGACCATTATTGTGGTCGGTGACAGGTTCTCAAAGTATGGTACCTTCATCTCGGCGCCACCCGACGTCACAGCCTTGGACACGGCCAAGTTATTCTTGAAGCATGTCGTGAAGCACTGGGGATTGCCAAAGACAATCGTGAGCGACTGTGATCCACGGTTCACTGGGAAGTTTTGGTCCGAGTTGTTCAAGTTGTTGGGCTCTAATAGGCATTCTCGGCCAGTTTCCACCCACAAACTGATGAGCAGACCGAGCGGGTCAATGCATTGCTAGAGCTATATCTTGCCACTACGTGAGTGCTAATCAGAAGGATTGGCCGAAGCTCTTGGACACCGCTCAGTTCTCATACAATTTGCAGAAGAGTGAGTCTACGGGGAGGAGTCCTTTCGAGCTAGCTACCGGAAGGCAACCTATGACTCCCCATAACATAGCAGCAGGTTACTCGGGACATAGCTCATTGGCGTATACTTTGGCATAAGGGACTGATTCGGAGGTACGAAGGGCCGTTCCCGATCGAAAGGCGAGTGGGGAATGTTTCATATCGCTTGGGGTTACCGCGGAAGCTTAAGATTCATCCGGTCTTCCATGTGAGCCAACTCAAACCTTATCACGAAGACAAGGAGAATTCGGAGAGGGGACAATCAAGTCGACAACCCACGGCCGTCGTCACTTCCTTCGACAAGGATGTAGAAGAGATCATCTCCCACCGATAAATTCTAAGGAGAGGAGTGCCGCTTTACACAGAATACTTCGTTCGATGGAAGG